>OY293828.1:71214330-73614330 GCA_958507055.1 Crioceris asparagi
CTGAAATGGAGTATAGTTTCTCAAATTTTATATTTTCAATAAAAAATTAGGGTTTCATGGTAGATGACAAAAGGAACCCTTAAAGATTTTCTTTGCGACGCCCGATCTTCCCCCGAAAATCTCCGAAAATAGCAAAATATAAAAGCTATTTGATTATACAGTTTAATGTAACCGTTGCAGGAAAAATGAACTAATCACTCTAATAACTGTAGTTGAATAATTAAAATATACAAAATCGTTTTGTCATCCTTGTGTAATAGCGACAATTGTGTCATTACCACAAACTACAAACAAAACAAAATCACCTAGCATAAAACAAAATATCAGAAGTCT
The DNA here is from genome assembly GCA_958507055.1 of Crioceris asparagi. Lineage (NCBI taxonomy): Eukaryota > Metazoa > Arthropoda > Insecta > Coleoptera > Chrysomelidae > Crioceris > Crioceris asparagi. The sequence continues at coordinate 71,214,664 of OY293828.1, forward strand.
TCATAGTTGAAATACTTGTACATTGATTTTTTTTATGCAACTACCTATAGTTAACTTTAAGTAACCAGTTGTATTACTGTTGGTACGACAGAAATTCCAACATTGTAAAATCGTACAAATGATCGTGTCCATAAAAGTGACGGATCAATCCCATAGTAATCAGTAATCACTAATCATACACTTGTGGATACGACTGATGCATCGTTTATCTCATTTGTCAAACAGACGTTTGGCAAAAGAATTGAAATAATGTAATTCGACAATTAGGTAGGCACATATACAAATATACACTATGTCCTGGATTGGTGCTGCACTTATTTTTAGAGCTGCAGAATCGGTTAAAAGGGCAGTTTTCTCAGGATCCCATTAGCATTTCAAAACTGCTATTAAATTTTGTCAATTGTTTTTGTTTTTGAATAAGTCGTGAAATAACAAAATGGTGAGTTTTTGACAGTCCCCTGTATCTCCTTTATTTGAGAACATAGGGTATTTTGGTTCAGACATTCTATGTGCACTTTTTCAAGGTCACTACAAAGAATAAAACAAAAGAATACCTCTTTCCGTTTTTGAGATAATCACTTTGTTTTTTCTTATGGATGTCATATTGTATTTGCATTAAATAGCATTGTTAATTCCCTTTTCAGAAATCTATCACAACAGGGTATTGTCTTTCAAAATAAGGCCGAAATAATTAGATCAAAAAATGTTATAATTAATTTTGCTGCTCTGTTCAATTTGGTCTGGTAGGCGAGCCAACAAAATGTATTAGAGCTGTTACATTACAGTTTGTTTAATTTGAACTGTCATCTGTGTTGTTCTCATTAGATTTTATTCATTCATTTTCATTTCGTTAATTGCTTTTTTTGTTTAATTTAATTTCCGTTACGTTGTTATTATTTTCAAATATGGCTGTTAATTATACCAATGAAGAAAAATTAGACATGATAGAAACTTACTTCGTAGCCCAAAGAAACTCTACGGCGGCTGCGGACATTTGCTAAATTATGAAAGTTTTGCAAAACCCAGAAATCCCAAATATGCTGTTGAAATGAAAAGTGAGTTGATGCTGTGTTACAGTACACTAATAATAATCCCACAGCATCAGTTACAAAAATTGGTAATAAAACGGGTATCCCTGTCATACGTTCAACGCATATTGGCCGTTAGTAAATATTATACATACAAGCCTACGATAGTTAAGGTTTAAGGCAAATGATTTTCACCGAAGAGTAAGATTTTGTGGATGGATTGATGAAACTCGATTTACCAATTGCGGAGTTTTCAACAGGCACAGTACCCATCCGTGAGATACAGAAAACCCAAAACTTAAGACACAAATAAGGTTCCAAAAAAAAATTTGGATTTAATGTTTGGTGCGGTATAATAGGTAACTCTAAAATGAGATTTACATTTAAATATGAAATTATTGAAATTCTTACTTCTAGGAAATCAATTAATTGGACGAATAATTTTTTATTTCAATTTGAATGCAGCACGATATCTTCAGCTCTTACAAGAATAAATAATGCCCTCTGTGGGGGCAGCTATGGGGAACTTGGATCAAATTTGGTTTATGCACGATGCTTGTCCGGCTTATAATATCGTCGTCGTAAAGAATTATTTGGAAGAAAATTTCCCCAATAGAGTTATTGTGAATAATGGCGATATTTTGTGGCCTGCTAGATCCTCTGACATAAATCCCATTAGCTTCTTCTTAAGGGTACACAGCAAAAAACCAAACTTTTTCATTTGAAGCTCTTGAAAATGTTGCAGTTTTAGAAGAAAGGGTCCGAAACCATATAGGTGCAGTGAATAGAGACACATTAGTAAGGGCAATAAATTCTTTAAAAAATCGTTGTCAAATGTGTTGTAATCAAAATGGTGGCCGCAAAGAATAATTTCCTTGAAGTAAATAGACTGATAATATCTGATTGAATCAGACATTTTTAATTAAAAAATTTCGGCCTTGTTTCGAAAGAAAATGCCATTTTTGGAAAGGGTAATAAATAATATATTTAATGCAATAAAAATCCAATATGACGTCCATAAGGAAAAACAAAGTTATAGTGATTATCTCAAAGACTATACAAGTCATTGCATCCACAAGGGCAGCATGTCTGAATGATAAAGTTGTCCTTTTGCTAATTATAGGTCATGTTCATGTAAGCTCACCTTTTTTTCGTGATGACGATATGAGAAAATATAGTAGGTAGGTATATGGGATGTGTCAAATGGGAGGAGCTCTGAAAAACATGGTGGACCGAAGGGTTATATTCAAAATTATGTTATTGTTTGATGTCTATTTTATGATTAGAATCACATGATTGACTATTTATCAAATGATAATAAGAACCTGTATTGTGATTGGCTGGGTAATGACGTTATTATAAAAAATACGAATTATAACCTATAAATACGACAAGCAATATTAATTGCATGTTTTGGCACTAGGTAGCATACGTCCATTTGAGAGAACCCTATAACGACTAAATACAGATTCCTTGGATTGCCTTTTTTAAGTGAAAATACATTGTTTACACCTCACAATTTCTTTACAAATGCTTTACCTTATCAAATATCAAATCCTGCAATCCAAAATCCAAGCATTTCATTCATAACAAAATTTTCCTATAGGAAATTTTGGCAGCAGTGTGCCTCGGTAGAAGCGTATAAATGCGTAAAGCGTAGTAGTAGCACTCAAATTATGAATGGAACAACGAACAACAATATTCCGATTAACAACGAAAGCTGACGAATTCAATACGGACGCCTAAATTATATTTTCCCGTGTTGCCTCACTTAACTCAATCGATCGATATCGATCGATGATCCTCTTATTTCACAAATGAAAAATTTTATCTTCTGTTTTAAAATATAAACTTGGTACATAATTCAATCTGCAGGTGTTTGTGAATAATCAGTAATTCAATTATCAACAACCACCTTTTAATTATGTCTTTGAATATTACCATAGACATCTGAACACCTAGACCAAGCATTTTATTCATAACATGTATCCAAAGGCGATCTGTTATTGTTAGAGAATTGTTTTGGTATTTTCCATGTGTAAGAGACGCCTAAATTATATTTTCCTGTGTTGCCGCACTTATCTCAATCGATCGATATCGATTGATGATATCTTATTTCACAAATGAAAAAAATTATTTTGTGTTGTAAAATATAAATTTGGTACATAATTTAATCTGCAGGTGTTTCTGAAGTAATAACTATTTCAACGACCACCTTTTAATTACGTCTGAATGTCTTTGATTATTACTCTATAAATCAGAAGTTGCCATGAAACATAAGAAGTTTGGCAAATCTGTGTTAATCATATTAGGCGGACACGAACCATTATGGACCAGAAGAATAATGTTCTTGAGATGTTGGATCGCTCTGAAAGAGGCTATGCGTGGTTTGGATGTTCAGATGTCTATGAGCCAAACTATCTTCTACTACAACTACAGTTTTAGTTGTTTCCATTTTATGTTGGTGACCATTCCTTACCTTCCTTATTCTTAACCAAATAATTTGTAAACTTTATTGCTTTGTTTGATTCCGAAAATCACATATACTACCGTATTTCCTGAGTTAAAAAATGTTCATCAGTTTATCTTTTACCCGTTAGTTTAAAAAATGACAAAACCAACTTCTTTTCCAAGTATGTGTTCTGTATAAATTTGTTTCTTCCAAATTTAGATATACTACTGAGTACATTTCAGGTTATAAACCCCCCAAAACTGAATTTGCAGTTTCTGCAGGTATATTAATATTAAAAATTACAAATTTTGGAATATTAATTTGGCCCACGGTGTATACGGTTATGTCGTCCGTGTATACCATATAACATTATTTCTGGATTCCTAACAGAATGTTGTATATCACTCTCTGGAAGGTGGAAGGTGGTATGGAGTATTCTTAAGTCCGAATGGCATTCTGACAAATTCGAAGAAACCGTTTTCAATGGAAAAAGCTGTTTTTGGAATGATCTGGGGATCGATTTCGATCTAATATAACCCAGATGCAACATCGAGAGTCGTAAATTATTGAATGCTTGTCGTTGAGTTTTCTGTAGTCATCGACTACTATCCACTTTTGTTCTCCTGACGCGTCCGTTTTAGCTGGGACAATTCAGTCTGGCGATAATAAAGATAATTGGATGGTGGAATTATTCCCTGTTCCAGCATTTTGTTAATTTGGGTTTTTACTTCATCCTTATGAATATGAGGATAACGGTAGGATTTTGTAGCTATCGGTTTATCTGAATTTGTTTTAAAATATCCGAGAAGTCAAGGCAAAGTTTCTTTATTAGTTCTGCTTCTTCTTGGTTCAAATGTTCTAAGCTAAGTGGATTTCTCACTTCGGATATTCTGTTTGTCTGTATGTTATGTTCATATTCATTCATTATTAATAGAGGCATGTTGTTAGATTCCAATTCCAAAAAAATACGGATTTTGAAAATGCGTTCGGATTTAATATTGTTGTAAGAAATTAACTTTTTTGTTCAGTATTTCCAGAACATTTTAAGGCGAACTTTTTCTCTTTCTATAGCTGAATATATGGCTTCCATATTAAAAAGAGCATATCAAAGTTTACAAACTTGCTCGGTGCGTGCATCTATCGTGACAGTATTGTAATTGTTACAAATAATCTCACCTTGTCTGTTTGTATTAATTGAATATGTCTCGTTAACTTTAAATCGAATACTCTTCTTAAAATTTGGTATAATTTCTTTGCTCTTGAGATCTATTACGCATTGATAATGGCCTAAAAAGTTAGATCCTAAGAGCTCGCCAAAGTCAATGTCTAAATTGCAAATATAGACCGTGTGAGGATCTTGGAAGTTGAATGGCACTAGTGTGGATTCATTATTATTTATTTTCTATCAGTAGTTCCTTGAATTATAATAATTTCAGGGAACAATGGTGGATTTTTTTACATGCGTTATGTTTTAAAATTGAAAGACCTGATTCTATAAGGAATGTAAAAGATTTTTTTTTGCTTTTACAAAAAGCAAGCTGTTAAGACTGATTTAGTTGAGGATGATGCTGTCGGGAATGATGTTTTTGTAATGGGAGTCTTATGTGTGGTTTGAAATTCGAATGTTGAAATTGTCTTTGCCTGCAATCATTGTTAGTATCTCCAGTACGTTTGCAAATACTACAATGTTATTGATAGAGAGGCTGATTCGGTCTACGCGGTGGAATATTCGCATTTTTATTGGTATTGTAGAATTTCTGAGATTCAAGATAATTAAGCTGTAGTTCACTCTGAACTCAGCTTGTGGCGGTTAGAACATCTCTTCTATTACTGGCTCTTACAATTTGACATAATTTGTGTTCTAGGCCGGTTAGTAGCGTATTCAAAGTCATAGATTCCTCAAGACGAATTTAAGCGTTCTATTCTTCTTGTGTGAAGTCTTGCTGGTCAATAGAAGCATACAGTTTAGCTTCGTGCGTTGTAGTCTAATTATAAATATTAGTGACGATTCGTTAGGTAATTTTTTGATAGCGAAATGGACTGTTATGCAATCCTTTTCATCTACCAGTCCATATTAGGCATTATCCTCTTAGATACTTGATTTAAATTTGATATAAGTATTGATTCCAGTATATTAAGGGCTGGTTTTAAGATGTCCGGTTGCATCACGGTTGAAACCCAACCGAAGGTTTTATAACAAACCCCCGATCGAAGGTTGAACTGACCTTTATAAAACTGGCACGTTAGGCGTTGTAACCGATTAATTCTATTGGTGCTGGTACTTGTGAAGTTGGTGCCTACTGTTTTCAATCTAACTGCAACTGCGCAGCTTCACAAATACCAGCACCAATAGAATTAATCGACGCGAAGCGGAGGAAGACAAAAAACCGAGATCTAAAATCTAATATTTTTCCCGTGTATAATACACTATTTTTTTTTCTGTGAAGCGAAAAACGATGATTTAATATTGAAAAAAGATTACAATATATTAAAGTCAGAAGTTTATCGAAGTAAAATTTAAAGTTTTAAAGAGGTAGCGGCGACAATTAGACATGCGTTGCTAAGGAAACCTTTAAAGTAATCAAATATCTGTCAGTTTAATTCTGTGTTTTGATTGATATTTGTGTATATATATATATATATATATATATATATATATATATCTACTCGGGAAAAAAGTAATACTTTGTCACCTACCAACAGAGATAAATTGTCAAACTCTTTTCCCGTCACAGAAAAAATATTTATTTCACACGTTTGAGTGTTAGGTACATTTGTCACGAAAATCATTGAACATTCACCATTATCCATGTATGCTTTGCTTGTATTTGCTATTATACAGAAATCTAAGAACATCGTCGCGGAAATACGCATATTATAAACTTTACCACTGCTGTAAATCGAAAACTGTAACTCTATGGAAAAAATGTTCAGTATAAATGTTGCTACTAATAATCTGGTCATTGATTTTCCATTCACAGATTCCAAATTTTCGAAAGAAATTGCCATTTCCTTAAAGTGAAAATACACATATTTAAAATTTAGCTCTTTTGAAGAAATGTTGAATTTAAACATTTCCAGATATTATGTTATTTTTAACTCAGCTGTCTCTTTCAATTTTCTAGAAAATTTGTAAAAAATCTTTTGGAATCAAAATCTTAAATAGAGGGCAATATATCAGTCTTATGTTTTTTTACTCTTTTGGTAGTTGGAGTATGGCGAAGAAGTTTGGCAACAAATACTCACAATGGCTGGATGCAAGCACAAAGTTTTCAATACCCATCAAGTCTACTCAGATCATATAATGGGCTCATTAGCTGAGGCCTTGGCAAAAATAACATCCAAGTCCTACGAAAGCTATATGACTTTCTTCGGGAAATGTTTTGTCAGATTCTTCAGCAACTATGGGTAAGTTCGAAAGTCATTTTATAATAATCAAGAAACATTGGCAGAAGTTTTCCCATGAAACTCATATCTGCACGGAAATTCAAAACTAAGTATAAAGTGAAAGTGAAATATTGAATTTTCTGTTGCTTGGTATACGAAATATGATATTTATTATGAAAGAGAGCTTACAAAGTGAACGCTCTATTTTCCACGTCATGTGAACTGTCCAATTATTTCTTGAACAAGGCCTATAAATAATGGTTTTGGTTATCAAGTTTTGCATCGTGGAAATATGAAATTATTGCTTATTCAATATTTTCTTCCCCAATATAGTATGGGTTGCGTTAGGGTGTCTTTAATAAAATGTTCTAATAAAATGAATTATGTGAATTTATTAAGAAGTTTTTATCACAACAGAACTTTGAGGCTTTATAACGTAATTATCTAAATTAACACGTCTTAGAGGCTTAAGAGCATTATTAATAACGGGCGTGAAAGTATTTCTAGTTCAATTTGAAAAGTTTAATATAATTAGGTAGGTAGGTACTCCGATACTTTTACCGCTATAACATTACCTATTCTTTCATTAGATAATTTCTTACTTTCAGCATTCCTTGTGATATAATACCATTTCACAAATACAAGCACTTCAAGAAGATAACTATTTTTATTTTTTAAGCAGAGTATAAGTCATAACACAAAATTTCAAGAAGAAAATATTTGAGGAGAAGGAGAAGTTTCATGAGAAGTAGCTCTTTATACAAATATTTTTCAGAACGATTAGATATCTTGAAAATTAAGGAAATCATCAATGAAAAAAACAATTTTTGGGTTAAACACGTTTAATAATACTTATCAGTTTCTAGCTTCAAGTAAATATGTTGGTAAAATTTAATCATAAGGACTGCCTTCGAAGAGATTGAAAAACATCAGTATAAATTATAAATTATGTTATAAAACATGTGGCAAGTACGAGTTGAATTCATACCCTGGGGGTTTCGTACATCTATATTGAGATAAACATATCAGACTCAATATGTTTATATAAGAAACACATAAATAAGTTTATTTTTATAAAGAAAGAAATCTGTCAGATGCATCGATATGATATTAAAGTTGTATACCCAATAAATGTACAAGCACTTCACGTTTGAAGAATTATAATATTAGGTATTTTCAACGTTACATGAATCTGTTTTTTTGTTGAGGTTTGGCCATATTTAATCAGGAGACTCTCTGGCAATAATGAAAATATGTTTATATATATATCGAATACTATAGTTTTCTTCCTCAAATGTATTGACACTTTTTTAATTATGACAAATAATGTAACTCCAGTGAAGTAAATCGATCTTTTTTATATGCGTTGTAATATTCCTTCTGAGTTGACAGGCCAATAAATTTTCGTCAACAGTATTGCACTTTTCACGACCGCATAACTCACTGGTGTTGGGGCGTTCTTGTGACATATTTGCAAACATAAACCTTTTTCATTTGCAGCTACGATGCCACCATAAAAGCAACAGGCAGATACTTTACGGATTTTCTCGACAACGTTGACAACCTACATTGTCGCTTCAGACTATCTTATCCGAAAATGAAAAGCCCATCCATGTATATCACAGACGTCGATGAGAACGGATGTATACTCGTTTATCGAAGTCAGAGGGAGGGACTCATCCACTATGTCATGGGTAAGTTTGTGGATAGTACCTATGGTTGACAATTATTTAGATGGAGTTTGTTAAAAATTGGTTACGGTTCAGTGAAATAGGTATTAGCGAGAAGGATGATCGAAATTCAAGACTATTCATTGGTTTTTGCGGTGGCAAGCTTGTGTAAAGTTATGACAAACTACCAGGAGTAATTATGCCTGGGCGATAAACTTTAGGTCCCGCCTGTTTGTGAATTGATACAATTCGAATACTTATACAGTGAGAGAGAGAGATAGATATATATGCTTTATTGTCATTGTTCTTAATGACAAAGCATATAAACTTACAAACATAATAATAAAAATATACAAAAAAACAACACCATAATTTAACAAGTGATGGAGAAATAAAAATAAACATATACATTATTAAAGTTTAAAAATAGATTCCTTAATGTAAAATACAATAACAATCTAAGTCACACCAAAGTTTCATTGTAATATTCTTCCAGATTTTAGTACGCTTTTATTGCAAGTGCTTCTTTGATACGCTTTCTGAATATTTTATATCTTTTTTCTTTTCGTATTTCAACATCTTCTTACTTTCATAGATTAACGAGTCTTTGGCCAGACTTGATCTTGGAATAGACAAAGGAATTTTATTTTCAAACGTTTTAGAAGCATTTCAGCGAATTTCACTATTTCCTTTCAGACGATGTTACCAATGTTTACAAAATAATGGTTGAATAAGTTGAAAATAATACTTCAAATAATATTAATTAGTTGGTCAATTTCTATAATGTATAGCACAAAATATAAAATGTATTTGCGTTTGTAGAAGCACCACAAATCGCTGCATAAAATAGTAAAATATAGATATATTATGTGATAGATTCTTGATTTGTTATTGAATAATTCTTTATAAAACAGGGTGTACTGTTCGGCTCATCTAAAAAAACAAACTTGATGATTTAAAAAAACAAAATTTAAAATCATTTTTGCTCTAAAATCTCGAAAAATAAGAAAGCATTAAAATTTATGTAAGCACGATATAGCAGAACATCAAATTACTCTTCTTTTTTTACCGACTTCAAAAAAGGAGGTCTACAATTCGGTTGTATGTTTGCTTTCTTTATGGCTGTTCGCGTGTTTTTCATAATAAACGTATTCCGACTTAGACAATTTTTGTTTGAAAGAGAAGAATTTAGAAATGGTCTCATATTTGGAAAAACTCAAATCCGAAATCTCCTTCCCTCCAAAAACAGCCCGCGAAGGGGATGGAGGGAGCAATTTTTCTCGAAAATCTGAGAAGGCAGAATTAAACATGAGACCATATCCAACGTTCAAATTGAATATTTTTAAAAAAATAGTTACGGTTTTCGAGCAATGGTAAATTCTGATGTAGATATGTGTATTTCCGCTATGTGGAAGGTGCAATTTTTTCCATCGTTGAAAGTATGAGACGGCCAAATTAGAGATTATATGTAGGTAACAACATTTAGATTGAAATTTTTTAAAAAGAGCTACGGTTTTCGAGCTACAGCAGTAAAGTCTAAAATATGTACCTATATCAGTGCCGCGATGTTTTGAGATCTCTGAATAATAACAAGTATAAGCTAAGCCTATACATGGGTAAGAGGATAAGTAGGTACTATCTTCTTTGTTATTACTAAACGTTCAACAATTTTTATGACAAACATTACACTCAAAAGTATGAAATAAATATTTATTACTAAAAATTAGACTGATTTTGTTAGTTGATGGACTGAAAAATACAAAATAATATTAATCCTATTGTTGCTAGTACTTTTGAAGTTGGTGCCTAAAACAACAAACTACAACGGCGAAAGGCGCAACTTCAAAAGTACCAGCACCAATAAAATTAATATTATTTTGTATTTTTCAGTGCACCAACTAATAAAGTCGGTCCATTTTTTTGTAAAAAATATTTATCTCTATTTAACTGACTCCATATCTATCTGTTATTTAAATCCTAATACTATACCAGCCTTATCAGTGTGTCCAAACTGCACATGCGAGTTTTTGTATACCCCAAGCCAAGTGTCTCTTTACTATTTACATACATTTCAACTCTGTAGTCCTATTACAAATTGGGGTTGACTTCAGTTGACAGCTATTGTTTGTTTCATAAGTGATCTGAAAACATTTATTCGCAGAAATATATCCTTCACTGGGAAATCTATACTTATTTTTTAATAACAAAAAACTACTTTGTAGGATTTAATGAAAATTTAAGCAGGATATTACTACATAAGTGTATTGACGCAGTTCTTGTACCTACATAGATATCTTTCAGTCAGTACTTGCTCCAAAATCTCAAAATTCCTTCTTTTATTCAATACTATAGATCGTGATTACAAAAAATACATGATATATAACCTCAATCATAGTTCAAAGAAAACCTAGGTATGTACGGAACCTTGTTCACTTAAGTCCGACTCTCAAATGCTCTTATTTTTCAAGCATATTTGATTTTGTATTATTCTAGGTCAACTTGATGAAATCGCAACGGATATCTATAATTTGAAATTGGAAACTTCAGTCATCAGTACCAAGAGAACAATGACTCAAGGCAAAAATTTAAACATTGTGAAATTGCGACTTGATTTCGACAATTCTCAGTATGTAAGTATAGTTAATTATTTTTAATTCACAACTCCAAGATATCTGAAACACGACAAATATCTGATCAATGCTTTCAATTTTTTTATCGATAGGATATATGTTATTTCATTGAAGGTGTGATAATTAATAATTAAGTGAGATAAAATATTTCTTCCAATAAAACAGCTTCTGCCTCAGATTTTTCTTTGTTATTCAGAAGAAAATATATAATCTATTTCACTTTCTTAGTTGTAACTTCACTAGATATTTCACATTTTTACAAATGCCAATGATTTAATCTTAATTCTTACCCATTCGTTTATTATCAACATAACCCTTTCAGCCATACAATATCGGAAATTCTCCCAGCACAATGTAAACCTAAAAAGCCTTTTGTGAGATAATTAGTTTTTGTTTTATGATATGAGAGAATGAAAAAGCAAATATACCTATGCCTCTTCTGAAAGATATTACTGAAGCATCCATTCAATCTAATGAATCATTGTTTTAATTCGGTAGCATGGAGTTTCCGCAAATATTTTTGGATTTTTTGGGTTTTCTCTTCAAAAAAGATGATTAACTTTTGAAATCATCATCATAATAGGCGTTGTATTTCATAATAATATTGTCTCGTTCAAAATCAAGATATATTAAATTTGCAAAAAATCTGTATTCAGTATGTTGCTTAATTACTTCAAGTGCAATTTTACGGTTTTGAACGTATCAGTACTTGAATCTATACGTGTACATTTTTGCATAGGTATAGCCGTATACACGATAGAAGTCAAATTGTTTATAAAAATATTTTTGATGAGAGCGAATCGAATCAAAATATTTCTACTTTCAAGGATCTTTCGGTTAAGACCGAAGTGGTCATCATCTATCTTATTTCAAATAGAAAGTAGCATTATTTATTCAATTACTAGGTTCTTATTCAAATTTAAAATAAACTTTTACTGATAAATTATCTCCCAAAAATTGACAGTTCTAAAAATAATGGAAGAATGTTAATCAAATTATCAATAGTATCCACACATTAGTGAACAACAAAGATCTGGAAATTACAGTGTTGGTCTATTTCCACGCACATCCCAATTATGCCGTTAAAGAGAACGAGAGTAAACTCAAAATTTCGATCATCCGATCATAAGATGATTGTACGGAAAAATAAATGGCGTCTTTTTAAATACTGTCTCGTACAGAATTAGCTAGAAAATGATTTACCAGATCAAGTCACTTATTGTGAATTGTGAATGGCAGTTGACAGGAACACAGGACAATCCAGTTTTTTTAAAGACCTAATATAATAATGATAAAATATCTGGAGACCGAGCTTTGCTCGGGTAAAACAGGATTTAAGATGGGTCTATAAGAGTTACCAAGGATATTTAAACTTATTAAAAAATGTGCATATTTCTGGTTAAAATGTATTGAGATCAGTAACTACTGCTTTTATTATTCACATATTCGTAAGTTATAGATTTCGAAATAAATATGAATGTGTAATATGAATGATAAATGTACCAAAACTCAGCTGTATCACCAATCGACTTCTCAACCCCCAAACACTATATATACTGAGACTTTTATCTGCGGAACCATTCTTGAAATGGCTTGTGTGGACCTCGCGGGTCCGATTAAATATGAAAGTATCGTCAATTGATTTCTCGACTCCGAGAACCCCGTTTTGCTAATTTTTAACAAAATCTGCAAACCCTTCCTTGAAATAGCTAATGTGTACCTTAAGAGTCGCAATATATTAGATATGTACCAATTTTCATTGAAAATTTCCGATCAAATTATTAGAAGCTCATATTAACTTCTTTTATTTAAAAAAATGGATTTTGTTAAAAACAACTCAAGTGTGATTCGAACCGAAGAACTCTAGATTAATACCCGGAAGTATAGACATAGGACTATTTTTCCCTATTATCAGGTTCATATCGGCATCTCACATATAATGTGTAAAATTCGTAAAATGAGAATATTAATTGCTGAAAACGATTTTTCTTGTGAATGTAAATACAACCATCGATTCAATACACTCTAGGAGCTATACATATGAATTTTCATTGAAATCGGTAGACCAGATATCAATGCAAACTGTAGTTTGCAGAGGTGAGAGCGGTATCTCTCACTTCTGCAGCATTATTTACAGAAAAATGTTGAATTTTCAAGGTCACGTAATGGTTTTTCCCGATTAATTTAAAAATATGGCTTGAAATTAACGAGATATTGTATTTAATACAATCCTACAATGATAAGTAATCATTTGAAAATGTTTTCAACTCGTAAAAGGCTGTAATAATTATAATATCAATATATGTAAAACCAAATAGACGGATTTCACAATTTATTATTTTCAAGACTATACGGTGTTGCCGATGCTAAAATTTTACCTGTTTTTAAATACCTAAGTATTATAGATATCGGATAAATACCTAAGTGAAACTAACAAATTAATTATGATCATAATTGTAAAATCATTTATTATTTAAAAAGCATGCAAACTACTTCGCTTTTATTCGAAAGTGGTACATTTTTAACGCATTAATAATATTTGTCAAACGTATACTCCAACTAAATGGCAACAATCAGGTAGAGGTAGCAGTATCAGAGAACAGAGACGTATATATATATCACATTTAATACATCTATTTACTAAGAGATGGCAGAGCGATCGTACGCTGTGCCTTAATAAATATTATTAATATTTGCCCGTATATTTCTTCTAACATTGCCTACTCGTGCATACATTTTTTTGGTTTTTGATTTTGGTTCAGATCACACGATATAGCTTTTTTATAATTAGACGCGGACCCCTGTTGATAAATATCTAGGTACATTTTAGGTTATGAAATACAAGGTGGGAGATTAGTAGTGCGTAGGTATTCGGACGATTACGGGGTTATTGTAAAGATTCTGAGAAAATGTTTACAACTAACCTAATCGTATTTTAAACATTCTACAACATAGCTGGAACTCTACACAACTTTGTTTTTTCTTATGGAATGTTTATAGGTAATTTTAATTATTTCTCAGATCAAAATGGCAAAAAATGTCAGTTTATTAATATGACTTTATGTTTATAGCTAATATTTTATGAGATATTAATTATTATTAATCCAAAGGATGAGAGAGTCAGTATGTAGTTATTCGCGATTTCACAATTTTTTTTAGTATATCTATATTCATATCCCCAACAATAATGGTAATGTTGGTACCATTATCAATGTTCCGCAAATATGCTTCAAAATCTGTAACATTGCATTTCATTTCTTAGCAAGCACTGAAAAGAAAGATCGTTACGCTAGATACAAAAATGTTTAAAAATGAGTTTTTCTAAATGGAAAACCCTGTACCTATGTTATAAAATATCCAGAAAGATGCCTAAATTTCCTTCGATTTGATTATCATATACCTATACCTAAGTAGCCAGAATTCCGAGATAAGATCAGTTTTCAAAAAAATCTAATTATATTTCTCATATTCATCTAGGTTGATATTAAATGTCATCATAGTACATGACATAATGAAAATTTGACAATTAGTGCATTATTAATAATACCTTTGAGTATTTCTCAACGTAAGTGACTTGAAATGAATGAAATAACAATTCAAACGAAGTTCTAATAAAATTGTTTATTCTTCATGGAAAATGTGTAGAAACTATCGCAACAACGTGCAGAAAATTAAATGAAACGTACTCTGATTTACATCCAATGAACACGAGAAAGTTTGTACGATCACAAAATAATTTCTTTAATTATCTGTTAAAATTCAGAAAACGTTCACAATAAGTTTTCAAAATGCCGACCACTGGCTTTCAAACATCTCAATGTCCGTTTATTTGTAGATATAGTTGTAGCCCTCCTTATTTCACTGGCATCTAGTTTTTCAATGCAGTTGATTACTCGTTGGCGTAGATCTTATTTACTGTGTACTGGTGTCATGTATACTTTTGTTTTCAAATGACCCCACAAGAAAAAATCAAGTGACGTGAGATCGGTTGATCTCGCAGGCCAATGCCACGGACCCAAACGTCTGAACCAGCGATCGTCGAACATTTCAAACAACTCCGTTGTTACTTCCCCAGTGCAATGAGCCGGTGCTCCATCCAGCTGAAACCAACTGCTACGATATTCTTCCAATGACAGATTGTCCAAGAAGTTGTTCACAACTGACCTTAGAATTTCCAGATATTTCTCAGAATTCAACGGTTCATCGTAAATAAGAAAACTTATTCGGTGATCCTTTTGCAAAATACGTTGAAACTAAACTTCTCCTGAAATCCCATATCCTTGACAATATTTGGATTTTGATCAGCCCAGAAATGCTCGTTCCTTCTATTAAAAATTCCTTCTCTGGAAAATTTTGATTCGTCTGACTAGATAATTTTTTTTTTTGAATTCAGGATCTTCTTGGATGCGAAATAGGATTGTTTCGCAAAAATGAACCCTACTTTGATAATATTCTGGTTTTAGAGCTTAAACTTTAGTAAACTTGTACAGGCGCATGTAATGACTATGGATGATCCTTCCAACAGACCCATGATCCAAGCCTTAATCATATTCGGCACTTCTAGTGGAAGCTTGGGGATCAGCACGGAAATAGGCCAAAACATTTATTATGTTGTCTTCATCTGAGGTTATAGGTTTCGGTAGATGTCGTTCCGCTTTTAATTTTTATCCATTATTAATGAAATTATTTTGTAATCGTACAAACTTCCTCTTGTTCATTGGATGTAAATCAGGGTACGTTTCATGGAACTTTCCCTCCAATTTTCCATGAAGAATAAAAAACAATCATTAGTTCCTCAAGTCACTTACGTTAAGAAACACTCAAAGGTATTATTAATAATGCACTAATTGTCAAATTCTCATTATGTCATGTACTATGATGACATTTAATAGCAACCTAGATGAATATCAGAAATATAATTTGATTTTTTTAGACAATTGCTCTTATCTCGGAATTCTGGCTACTTAGGTATAGGAACATAATACATCAAATCGAAGGAAATCTAGGCATCTTTCAGGATATTTCATAATATACCGGGTGTTCCATCTAAATTTTGAATAATCCTGTATAACGCAGGACAATTTCTCTATTCAGAATCTATAAACGTTATCTCGATGACCTACTAACAATGGTGCAGCTTCCTAGGAATTGCAAGAGTTGAGGTTTTCGAGTTACATTCATGTTAAAATCTCTCGTATGTGTATTTTCGCTATGTGCAGAGGGCTATTTCTTTCGAAAATTGAGAATAGCTGGGTACCATATCAAAGACAATAATATTTGTAGCAACATTTATAATGATTTTTTTCCTTAGAGTTACGGTTTTCGAGTTACAGCGGTGGTAAAATGGTTAAATCTAAAATACTTATGCGTATTTCCGCAGCGATGTTTTGAGATCTCTACATAATAACAAATACAAGCAAAGAATATACGCGGGTAATAGAATAAGTGCTATCTTCTTTGGTATTACTGAACGTTTATTTATCTATGAAATGAGCATTTGAATATTGCTTGCCATCATGACAGGCCATAGCTACTTGATTAATAAAAGAAAATACTTTCAAATGACATAAAATTAGTGTTGGTTTTCCAATACTTACAAATAACTCAAATTACCCATAAAACCTGAAAATGTAGGTATAGGGAATGCTAATATGGATCGAAAGAGAAAAAAGTACTTTATAGGATAAACGTATAAAATTATATAATCCATTTAAAATAAGCTACTTTTTTCATGTTGCATTTTTTGAAGTTTGGCTCGATTTTTAGAGCCCTCAGTATGTTAAATATTAATTGTACCTGGTTTGAACGAAAGACATATACTTCGTTTTAATGTGTTTAAAAAACAACCTCTGAAAGTTCATAGCAGCCATAGTTATCATTTCTGTTGTGAGAATATGTTTTCGCAATAATTTTCACTAAAATCAAAATATCTCAAAAAGTATGAATTTTTGATATAGCGAATCCTGATAAAAATTACCTTAAAATAAGAATTAGAATGATAATTTGATAAAAAAATATAGCATTACATTTGAAATAATAAAGTTAGTGTCTATTTCCGGTATAACCGGAAGTGACTGTAAGTCGCCATTATTTTAGGATGATGGAGCATATCCGAAATCTTATCACTGCAAATTTTCCGCTCCATATTCCGTCCTCCATAAACGTCTAATAGGCCACTCATCGTGAATAACCCTGTATATCTACCCGGAAAAAGTACTGGGGAACAAAGTGATACTTTGTCACCTGCCAACAGATATAAAATCTAGAATAGGAAAAAGAAAAAAATTGCATTTGTAAGCCCTCTATTTCATCTGCGACAATACACAGTGAATGCACAAACTGAGTATTTCACTTATAATGTAGACATAAAAAAATTAGTAATAATAAAACCCGCAATTTCTTAATAATATTTGAGGAACAAGAATCTTCAAGGTTTACAGTCCAACTTGTGTTCCGTCAGTAAAGTTGCTGATAAGTAATTGCGATCGTGATGCCAATAGGGAAACTCGTCGAGATAAATAGTATTTAACCTAAATTACATTTTAAAATTGGAAATCTTATCTTCCTGAAATGTAAGTCGTGGCAGACACATTTCAACCGTATAAGCTCAAATTTTATATTTCTATGTACTTAATACTGATAGCATAGGAATAGGGATCACAAAGCTCCGGGCTAGTGCTAAACTTGGTTGGATATTCGAAGCATAATCAGTATCGTTTGTAGGAACTAAGTATTTGCATGGAAAACCCGTGATCAACTAGTATCACATTCGAATATTGACTAATCCACTCGTAGTCCTTCTCTGGCAAGGCAACGGGAAACAGCGACAATTAATTCTCCCAGTATAGTCAATATACCAATAGTATCTCGTGATATTTACCCTCAGGCTATTGCAATTCGAAATCCATATTAAGCTTTAGATCCGCTCGCCATTGGCATAATCTCTATGGTTGCATCAAATTCTAAGTAGAGAGCCAACGCTCATATATGACCATTACTCATGCCCCGTGGGATCTGTAGAATGATATTACACTAAAGCATAATAAATATTATCTACAAGGAGAAATCATGTGGAATAAACAGCAAACGTCAATTTTTAATAAAGACATATGCATACATAATAATAATAATAACCGTTTTTATTGGTAGAAGAATAAAGATACAACATTCACTTAATACTAGTAGCAACAATACAAAAAAAATAATGTAAAGATTCTACCAAAAGGCAGTGTTAGCTTTTGCCTGAACCACAAAGATTAGACAAGTGCTCTCTTCCACTCAACCTTGAAAGAAACAAAAATAGGGAAAAAAAGAAAATAAAAAAAGGAATAACGAGGTAACAATAAAATTTAAGCGAACGAAAAAAAACACTACTTAGTTGAGTCAGAAGATCAGTTCACAAGTTAGGATCAACTCATGCGCTTTTTAAAATAAGTTATGTCCAGTCCCTTCAGGTCTTCAGGAATCGAATTATAAAATTTGGCGATCATGTACGAAAAGGAGGACCGATATTGGGCAAAGGTGTGACAGGGAGGAGTAAGCCGAGATTTGAACCAAACGTTGACGTTGTGAACATCGGTACGGAAGGTTATTTTATTGTAAAGGTATGGAGGTTTATAAGTTAGTACTACTTTATGGAATTGAGTAGAAGCGTGTAGAATCCCTCTCTTCTCCATAGTTAGCCAACCTAGTTCCTTCAAATGACCAGATATGTGAGATCGCCTGCCTAATCCAAAAATCAGACGCAGGCACGAGTTCTGAACTAACTGAATCCTTTATGCATCTCTTTTCGAGATGGCTGGACCACAAATAATATCGCCATAGTTCAGAAGGGAAAGAACCAGGGATTCACATTGAGTGATTCTGCTACGTCTGTCGAGGATGTTTCTGTTCGCATAAATTAGATTAAGGTTACAAAAAGCCTGTCTTTTAACCATATTGACGTGACTAATGAAATTCATAGCGCAGTCAAAATGAAAAAGTCAACCTCAAGAATCTAGTTTCGACACTACTATGTATTATATCGACAATTCGCAACCGTTCGATTCGAAAATGGATGAAAGGGGCGCCAGGGAGCGTATCAATTCATGGTTTTACTTATTCAACTCTTGCAAAGGAAACAACGAAAGTATGAAGTAGAAAATTAAATTTCGTTGCATATTAACTGATAGACGCCATTTTCTTTTCATTTTTGCTAACTTCTCAGCGAAATCCAGATATAAAAAACGGGTGTATCCACATCCTCTCACACGATTTCCCTACCAATCTCAAACGAATTCCATGGAATATAAAAATTTTCGGATCAGGTCGTGACGCCGTACATGTTTTCAGCTTGTCCAGACAAGAATGATCATATTCAATTTTGACATAGGATGAACCAGAATAAGATTAAAAAGCTAAGAAATTGACAGTTCACTTGGGTATATCTATTTTTATTGTTTTTCTTAATGAAATGAAATGTTATGGTAGGTGATAAACTGCTCAAGCTGCCTGTACTTAATACTGACCATAGGGATGACAAAACTGCGGGCTACCGCTAAACTTTTCAATTTCAGTGGCGGTAATTCTTCACTGGTCTCTTTTGTTAATAACCCAGTTTTCACATCCATAGGTCATGATACTTCTATTTCTATTTCCAATTTTTTCTTATCATGTTTTTTTATGTGATTGTAGTTTTAAGAATAAAAATTCTTTCAGAATTTCTTATAATTATTAGACAACGAAATATTGCATTCAGAAGTTTAAAGTGCCATCAAGTTTTATCAGGGAATATAGGGATAGAAGAGGTTTCATGGTAAATAAAGGATATTATAATATCAAGAGAATAATTTAACAAAAAAACAACTTTGATGGACGTGTTTACCTGAAGGCATTGGATCATAAAAACCTGTAGGTGGTAATGTGAATAGTGTATCTGATTTTAATATAAGGCAATATTTTTCTAAATAAGTGTGAAATTTTATCAATTTTAAAGATCTATAATTTATT
The DNA here is from genome assembly GCA_958507055.1 of Crioceris asparagi. Classification (NCBI taxonomy): domain Eukaryota; kingdom Metazoa; phylum Arthropoda; class Insecta; order Coleoptera; family Chrysomelidae; genus Crioceris; species Crioceris asparagi. The sequence goes on from OY293828.1 coordinate 71,234,819, forward strand.
CCCATTTTTTAACGATTAGGTGTAGGTATTTATCTGAATAAATCTAAAATTATGGGCGACTCAATTTTCGATTGAATCCATTCACCAACTACGCAAGATTTTACTTTCTACGTTCTTTTGTATTACGGGCGTATCATCAAAAACAAATAAGGAACTACTTGTTTCTCTAAGGTATATGCTTTTAGGAAATTCAACTGCATATTAATAACATTTCCAAGTTCAAGAAAAAAAATTATCTTTTGCCCTATTCGATTTCAGTGTACTTACTGAATATATGACGGTTTTCAATTTCTCAAAACTGATTTTGAGCTCTAGTATTCTAACATACCTACTTACTAGAAATGAAAACGAAGAATGAAAAGTTGAAGTTCTTAAGACAATAGTATCCTATTATTCCAACATATCTCTTACGAGAAGTCAGAAAAACTGAATATAGAGATGAAAATATAACTGTTGTTTTAAGCCAATCCGATGCCTTGATTATGACAGGTTACTATGACGACAACCTGAATTTCCAGAACATTTTTTCAAAAAAGAGAAAATAGCAGTTTCGTTGAGAACACAAATACATGCAATCAACCTCATTTTGATAATTTATACTCTAGTATTAGTTTAGGCTCAAGACTGACAAAGTGACAACACTGTACCAAATCGACGTTTTGACAGCGACGATTGTGCGATAGTGGCGTTCGCTTTTCAGTTGCTATTTAGAGCTAAGGCTAAAGACAGACGAAGCGTTTTCTGTCGAGTCGGCACATTTTAGGCGAAGAGGCGGCACAAAACACACAAGTCGGCACTGCAACGGCAGACCGACTTTCGATGTGATCGTATTATTGGGCTGTCAAATTTATTTGTGCTTTATAAAAAGGATAAGAAAAGATGGACTGCATAAAATACTATGACAGCAATACTAGATGAGGACAATCTTACATCAGCAAATGACTTGAACGATTTAGGTGCAGATTCGTTATTTTGTTTATAGTTGTTAAATTTACACAATTATATTTTTTTTATTTGTGACGCAACCTTGCTATCAAGGGCCTCTGTTACCTCTTCCCAAGCACGTTTTTTCTAAATTTTGTTTGAATAATCGGTCGACCGCATGTCCCAAATTGCAGGTCTAAGATGAATTTCGTTGATAAATTTATCCATGTCCATATTTTCCATATTTATCTGTTGAAATAGCAACAATAAATCAGAGCAAAACTGCCGACTCGGCTGCCGAAGCGGTGTCTCCTAAATGGAACTTCTGTGTATCAAACCAGACGGAGCGTCAGCGGTTTGGTTGCCGAGTCGGCAGTCGAGCGTACCCTGCCAAGGATCATGTGCCGAAAGCGTTTTTAAGACTCTAGTCGGCAGGTCAGTACATGTTCGCACATGGGGTAAAACACACGAAGCGTTTTTCGTGGCGGTTTTTATTTTTTGCGCTGATTTATTGTTGCCATTTCAACAGATAAATATGGAAAATATGGACATTGATAAATTTATCAACGAAATTCATCTTACACCTGCAATTTGGGACATGCGGTCGACCGATTATTCAAACAAAATTAAGAAAAAACATGCTTGAAGAGGTTACGGAGGCCCTTGATAGCGAGGTTGCGTCACAAATAAAAAAAATGATAATTGTGTAAATTTAATCTAGTGTTGCTGTCATAGTATTTTCCTGCAGTCCATCTCTTCTTATCCTTTTTATAAAGCAGGCCAGCGGTTTTTAGTAAAAACAAATTGTCACTATCATTCGAGAAAGACATACTTGTGTACTCTACGTGCACAAATAAATTTGACAACAGCCCAATAATACGATGACATCCAACTGGGCAGAAAACGCTTCGTCTGTCTGTAGCCCCGCCGGATTTTGAATTTTGCTGAAACATTCTTGTGCTAAATGGAATCTACAGCCTATAAGTTTGGATTCTGGAGACTCTGCCTTTATGGCACTGAGGATTGTAATTTCAAAATCCGCTACGATTACTTTTGGGTTCAAATTTAAACCCAAACAATGATACTTTTTTCGCAGAAGGTTAAAAAGTGTTTAGTACTTTAACTAAGAATATTATTTCTTTCTTTCTTATTCTTAATTAAGTTAATATACAATTTTGGTAGAATTTGTATTTTCTAGGCCTATTTATATTTCCAAGAAAGTATAAGCCTCTTAATCTCTTGTCCGGGGACAGATTCAAGTAGGAGATTAAAACACCGTTAGTAGCATGTGGATTGGTTACTCAGAATGTATATTATACATAAGTATCTAACCTTTTTCTGAATGAATTTCAATCAAAGTGCATAGCAAATCTAAATTGTGGCCGTTATCCCTACTATGCATGCAATAAATATTGCGCAATATTTGTTTTTAATAAAATAATAACGCTACATACCATTCAGGATATTCTCACTATACAATTTATATTTTATTTACCAAATTTGAGGTTGTTTCAATATATAAGTCGCGTTCGCCACTTTTTCTCGCCAGTCTCGCTGATCTATTTATTGACCGCCAGTTGAAGCAAAACAGCCGGATACATGTTTGAGCAAACTGTCAGCTGATATCTTTTCAACCTTTAGTTAAGTCTAAGTATATAACCTTCGGTCAACTGGACATTTTAAATCCAGCCCTAAAACATTCACGTTCACAAACTGTGACTCATTTTCGATCTTTAGTTAGTCAAGCAAGGACTTGAAAATATAATATCGTTTTTACTTATTCAACTCTTGCGCAAAGGAAGCATCTTCTATCTCCACTTAAAAAATTCAACGTATGTATGAAGTACCTATCACATTTACATTGCTTTCAAATGTAGTCTAACAATAACAATGTAAGTTTTAATTATAATTATTAAAGCTCACGAAGGGGATAATTTCCACCGTAACATAGTTCGCTTGAGGTTGTAGGAAATTTCAATGCAGTGAAAACAAATGCTTAAGAATACCTCTAATAATTGAAGACTCCCAGCTAAAAATAAGATGCTATGCATACATTTTGATGGAAAAACGTGAATCTCTCCTTACCTGCTAGCATATGTGGTCTAAAGCTCTTGACATCGAATTATTTTATTTTTCATTCGTCTTCTGAGAGAAATCGAACGCTTACTGCTGTTGAATGTAAAAATATAAAGTTGAAGATGTTTATACTCACATTTGATAAAGGTACAGTGTGCCGAAACAATTGTTATGTGTTTTTAATATATTGTTTCAATTCTTTTGTAAGTTGAAGATGGTTTCTAGAAAATGAAACATTGCATGTTAACTTTGTAGACGCCATTTTGTAGAGTTGAAAGAAATGCTGTGGAGAATTACTTTTTGTTTTTTGATAGCTTTTCAGCGAAATCCAGATAAAAAGATTTGGTGTGTTCGCCATTCTTTTTTTAAACTGATGAAGACAACAACTATCATAATGAATTAGAACATAGGATGAACTGTTTAGCCAGAATAAGATTAAAAAGCTAAAAAACGAGAGTTCACTTGAGCAAAACATTTTTTTTATTATTTTCTAATTGAAATGAAATGTTATGATAGGTTATTATGAAGTGCTCAAGCAGTAGGTATTTTTTGCACACGTTTCATCAAAATCGTTTGAGCCATTTTTGCGTTACATTCTTGAGCGAAGCAGGTTTAGTAAATTGTTCCACCCGTTTACAAAAACAGAACGACCAATGGCTGAAAATATGTTTCTTTTTACTGACTTTCATTTAACCCACTTTGTATCTGCTATTGTTTTCGAGATCCTAACGCTAGGTATATAAAATGTGATTTTTTTTAAATCATTGTTTATATTCATTGATTTCAAAATAAATACTCATTCACAGCTCTGAATCGAAAATTCTTGTTTGTTTTGAGAAATGTCCAATCAAATGTTGCTGAAAATTCTCTTTTCTTCAATCCAGGCATAAAAATTTTCCCCCTCCCACATAGTTTGATAAGAAAAAATATAGTCTCTATTTTAATAATCAACAATATATGTAAATTGTTGCTGTAAAAGAAATGAAAAACGAGATAATAATAATCTTGATCTGTTAAGATTGAACAAAAAGTTAATAACATTCAGCTGGCTATATTAACTCCAAAAATAGATCTTTGATTCAACTAAAAACAAAAGTCATTACAGTTTGTGTTCTATCAAATTTTTCAGCTAAAGAATTTAAAAGGGCGAAAACCTAAACCTAGTAGATACCAATGCGAATCCTCATTATCCTATAAAATTAATCTAATAAATGCAACACCATTACAGTTCAATTTATATTAAAGATTAAAATTTTCTGAAAACTCCACTCTCAAAAAAATTACCGTGCACTTTCTTGATTAAAATTATTTTCTTGCGTCCGAGGTATCAGCTAATGGAACTGCATACAAATTGTATTGTTTTAAGTTGCTTGCTGTTAACTATACTCATTTCTTTCTTTTATTTATGTACAATAATTCAAGCATGTACTTTGCATAGATTTCATCTAAGAAATTGGAGAAAGAAACCAATTTGGAGCTCACAAGAAATATGCCATCCTTCTCTTGTGAACTGCTTCTAGAACTATTCCCGTTTGCTGTCCTCTTCAATCCTGCAATGACCATTATGGGAGTCGGAGAGAAGTTAGTGGAACTTGCTGGTGATAAGGACAAACTTCTTGGCCATTCCATGATGGAGTATTTCAAATTGCGGAGACCAAAAGGAATATCGTTTTCATGGAAAAATGTGAGTACCCACGAAATCTCACTCAAACTCACACAACCATTATTAGGTATTTAAATAAAACAATGCGTCATCTCCACAATTTATAGTTAAAAATTAAAATTTTATTAAATGAGACATGTTTCGGGATTGGTAAATCCCATTATCAATCTAGGTATAAGGTTGTGGTAAAATAAACATCTTAGGGAACCAAATGTAACTAGTCAAATTATAAAATAAATAAAAATAAAATAATTCAAAAAACTCTCACATTGTATAAATTACCCTAACATATTTTTTGAGGTCGCATCGACCTCAAAAAATGTAACACATAATAATTTTTCCGTTAGAAGTTAATTTTAATTTTTGTTTTATAAGAATTATGTTTAATTTATTTTTGGGTTTATGTTATTAGTTGGGGTAATTTATATAATGTGAGAGTTTTTCGAATTATTTTATTTTTATTTATTTTATAATTTGACTGGTTACATTTGGTTCCCTAATATGTTTATTTTACTCATAACCTTATACCTAGATTGATAATGGGATTTACCAATCCCGAAACATGTCTCATTTAATAAAATTTTAATTTTTAATTATAAATTGTGGAGATGACACATTGTTTTATTTAAATTCATCACTACTCCACTTTGAGAATGGATTTCTTCTTGAAAAGGTATACCTATTTAATTCAAAGAAAAATAAAAAGTTTCTTTCAGAAAATATTAATGTTTCATTAAGGATAAATGAATTAGTTGTCCGGTTTTCCAACATTTCTTTCAACATTTTTATAGCCACTGTTAGGTTGTCCTATTGGTATTCATCCGCATTGTTCATAAACCCAAACATAATGAAAACTTGCATGATAGGCAATTAGAAAATTCCTTATAAAGTTGAGATAACTTTGTGAAACTCAATCCCACTGAAAGCTTTATTCCAAGTCATTCAATTAACTGAGGAATCTTAGCGATAAAGCTTCTGCGCTTATTCGTAATGGAATGAAATTTAATCTAAATAGAGGGAAATAGTTGTTCGGTAAGAGATTGATTGTTATTTTTAATCACATTTACGAAATAACTTATTGAAGGTAAGTACATATATTGTAAGATATACCTAGTATGAAGGTTTCATCAGATATTTTTTGAACAATTGATTTTGTTTAACAGAGTAAAACTCGGCACTCTAGATATTGATATTTATATCAGATAGTAAACGTTCATGACGTATACCTATCTTAATCCTAAAAATCTAAATATCTAAAAAAATCTTAAGATACTAAAGTACTATTTTTTTAAGTGAAAGTTCCAAAAGCGCGCTTGGAGTGAAATTTCAAGGCTGCGACACACGAGCTAGCGTAACGAAAATCCGTCACAAATGTTTAGGTATAGTTAGGAAGCTAAGGTCCAAAAAGATGCATTTTAAAAGGGCGGGTGTGCACTCGATCTTATAATTTTAAGAAAATATGAAAATTATGGCAAATTGTCTCACCGATCCAAATCCTCAATTAAATTCGCTACTACAAACGAACAGAAAAAAAATTAAAATTCTTGATTTCTAAACGGATTTTATGTTTACACTGCCGTATTTCTTGACGTATTTTAAAACTTCTTGCACCAAACGAAAGCTTGAGTCATGCAGAATTCGGCGATGTATAAATTATTTAGTGGCCCTATGTAAGAAATGTGAAGTGAAATTTTGAGACGCAAGGTATCTTAGAAACTCTTAGAGTTAGATGAGGACATGTATTGTACGAAATGTTCAGAAAAGATTGAAGAAAATTTTTTGCAACAATCATTTCGATAGCTTGAACGTATTAAAAGTTATGATTTTTTATTTAAAAGGTATCGAAGCGCGTCGCGCCGCAGTCCCGTCAACTCGCTATGCCAATTCCAGTCGCCAATGTTTGCTGTCCAAGTCCAAGCGCTGTTGCATTGTCTCTTTCCAACTAACTGAACGCGCTTATACCCGTATGGGCAACATTTTCTTCAATATTTTCTGAACATTTCGTACGATACATGTCCGCATCTCAGTTTCTAAAATAACTCGAATCTCAAAATTTCAAGTCATATTTCTTAACTAGCGTCACTAAATAATTTATACAACAATGTTAATAAACTTTTTGGAGTTTACTCACAGGTGTCGAATTCTGTAAGCTTTCGTTTGGTTTTTCGCGGAATTCTTACTTTCAGTATCAATAAATATACCTAACTATAAACAAAAAATACATTTACTCGTTGAAATCATTCAATGGATTTATATATAAGTAAATGATATAGTATACAGATGCATAAATTACATATCGTGAGCTCGATTAACTACATTTTTTCATTTTTGTTATTGTTGAAGTATTCGAAAATAAAAACAAATAAATATATGAATTTAATCCAGTTGTTTACGTTTAAGAAGTATCACTTCAGATATATAGTGCACACATGTTTTTTTTGTGCTACTTGAGATTTTTTCAAAATCACGGGAGTAGCTGCAAATTCTTCAGCTTCGAACTGTTGTCAATCACTAACGTTTTTCTGCACCTTTACTGCTTGATGGAGACATGTTCAGTCTTCATTGGTACAAACAGGTAAATCATAACATGTTAGTCACTCAGCGCTCAGACGACTCAATCTTTTACTTGTGTTTGGAGGATATTCTCGTAATTTTATTTTAAACCATTACCTGTACCTTATACTTGGAAGGATATTCCACGTTTTTATGAATTATCTCTTCAAATTTAAAGAAACAATATCTTAGCAATCGTCTTTATACTTCTTGATACTTCTACAAGAATTTAAAGTTATTTTAACTGGGATCTAACTTCATATTTTATTTTTACCCATATATGCCGTTTTTGTTGACAGTGGGTAATACTATTTTTAGAATAATTTAATAAATTTGATAAATATAATATTCACAACAATCGTTGCAATTTCACATCACTCAACCAATTCTGAATCAACCAGAAAATTTTAAATTGAAATTCAAACTTTCTAACACTCAAATTTCTAACACTCAGTTTTCCATCTCACATTTAAGGCTTTCTACCTCAAGTCAGTTAGTTTTGAGATAGAAGTTCTAAGAAATCAGATGATAAAAAATGAAAATAGTAAAGAAGAAGAGAAAGAAAGTCTAGGTGACGATCTCAATAATCGTGAAATTGAAATTGATGGGAAAAGCATATCACCGTATGCTCTACGGAGGGATAGTCTTCCTGGACTGAAGAATATTCTCCTGAAAGGACAAATGCTAACGCTCAGTGATATCAACGGTATTATATATCTCTGCAATCCAGTGTAAGTATAAGCATCCATAAACTAACTATATATGTATCAAGAAAATAATAATAATTATTATCACATTAATTCACAGGATTAATGATATAACGGAACTTCCTGATCAAGGATTATATTTAAATGATCTTAATCAACACGGTTTGAGCAGGGAAATGGTATTGGCAGGTTGGCAGAATAATTCTAAGTAAGTTTTGTTTCTGTTGTATCCATTCCATCTTCCCCTGTAATTTGCAAAGTTAACAAAGCAAAAACTCTAACAAAAATTGGGGTGGTATAGTTTGAAGTTTAGGTTGCACGAAAATTTAAATGTTTTCATTAACAAATGATAAGTTGAAAATAATTTAAATTCATGTAAATATCGTTTGTCTTAATAATAACTAGTTATTGCCCGCTACTTGGCCTACGGAAAATCAGATGGATACCCTGTATGTACCTACCTATATTTTCATTTATCTTTAAGGTTTAGCCTGCGGAAGCGACTTGATTAAAAAACACCATATTTTCTCTACGATGCAAAAACTTAATTAGAATGTGTTGTACATACAGGGTGATCCAGGAGTGCGGGAAAGCACTATAGCGTTTTCTTTATCCAAGCTATCGATTTAATTTTCTTCAAATGTTAGGACTGACAAGAAGCAAAATATTTTTTTATAAAGGATGTCCTAATGTAAGAAAAGCAATTTAATTCTGTTTTTCTTAATGGCAAGCCTCCAATTCTTGGTACAGTTTTAGATTTGCAACAGTTTCTCTCAGACGTTTCTGCAATAATTTATGACATGCCAATTTATGTGTCAAAAAAGCTTCGTGTATCGACCCACAAATATCATAATTTCAGAACCATTAAAGATAAATAAACCAATTTCTTTTCAGTCGATTCCTTAAGCTTTGGAGCATTTTTCAAATATACCTAGACGTACTCAAGATCGATTTACCATCACCTACTACGATTTTTTTTAAATACTTACATTTTATTGCATCAATAGATAGCATTTTTTAAGAGCTTTCTGCCATTATAGGGTTCGTGGGGTTAATTTCTATAATTTACGAATTTTGTTGCACAATAATGATTTTCATTATGATACGATTTTTTCAAATGCCACACCCTATATTATGTTACATCATTGCTTTGAATTTATACAAAGCTTTTTGTCGATATATGGTTTGTGAGGTATAATTTGTAAAATATTCATTATTTAATGCAAAATATTTCCTATGAAAAGGATTTGAGTATGCCAATCTTATAAAATCTGATACATCAATACATTCTGAAAATAATAATTTAACAAAATTAAATTTGATGAGAAACAGGAGTATTTACAACGATAACAATAACAGGAGACGATTTGTAACAGTGAAGAGTGTAAAAATGTTGAAAAAGGCGAACAGGTCACCATCATGTTCCACACAAGCTGCCAACTCTAGCATGCATTGCTGCAAGTAACGGAAAGGACACCCTGATCCTGTTTTTCATATTGTCAGTGGCTGTTTGACGATGTCTGAAAACCATTTCCTTCAAATACCCCCAAAGAAAAAACTCCTTCGTAGTAAGATCTAAAGATCTACCGAGCCAAGGTATTGTACCTCCTCTATCTATTCAACGATTGGGATAAGAGTGGTCTAGAAACTCACAGACTATCCTGTGGTTATGCATCATCATGTTGCAACCACATGAAACTTCTAATGATAAAATCCACTTATTTTAGCATCCTAGGAAAATGCTGGTGAAGAAAATGTAAATATTTCACCATTCAGCACATTGCCAAAAAAGTAGGGTTCAATAATGTGGCCACTAATTATTCCTCCCCAACAGTGACCATCGCTGTTTCTGATCAACGTTCTGATCAACCAATAGGGATTTTCAATTGCATAATAATGCATATTATGTCTGTTAACAGACCCGTTGTTTTTGAAAGTTGCTTCTTCAGATGTTTTTTTTTAATTCTACAATCCTCCTCAAAAATGATGTTCATTTCAATACAAAACCCAACTCGATTTATGAAATTGTTAATATGTAAGTCTTGGTGCAGATTCAGATGAATATGGATGAAACTTGTGTTTTATTATTATTCTGTTTATAGCACTTTGTCAAATATCTGTTTCCGCTGCTATTTCTCTATTGCTCAAGTGATGATTCTCTGGAAGCATCAATAAAACTTGCAACTCTTTTTCCTCATTGATCCGGCCGCCAACAATTTCTTTTTTGGTATAAAATGAACTAGTTCAAATCGATATCTCAGTTTCTTGAATGCAGACACCCGTAGAATTCTTCCTCCTGGTAGATTATACTTACTAAAAGAGAATTTCCTCGCCAATACAGGAGACCATATTCTCACTAATTTTTCACGAGTGAAATTCTTTATTATCAAGTTGATAATTAGGAATTTTGGGAATAACACGGATGTATAAAATTTTATGATAGCAGCCTTTTCGTTATATCAACAAGTTAGTTGCAAATCTAAAACTGTACCAAGAATGGAGAGCAGCCATAAAAAAAAACAGAATTAAATTGCATTCTTACTTTAGGCTTTAGGACATCCTTTTATAAAAATGAGAATATTTTTGGATTATGACTTATTGTCAGCCCTAACATTTCTTGAAAAAAAAACAAAATCGATAGCTTGGATGGAGAAACATTTATGAAGCTGTGAAGCAAAGTTTGGGTGACCCTGTATTAAATGATAGTGAAAACAGTATCAAAACCCGTTGCTGTGTTTAGAAGAATCCGGAGAAAGTACAGACAGAAACAGATAACGACTTTATTTTATGCGATGTAGAGATTTAATGCAATATAATGATAAAAATAAATCTTATCCCTCTAGTTGACTTCTATCTTTATCAGAATATATTTATTCATTTGTTAATACTTAACTCATAATTTTACCGGTAAATTCGTTGGATATAATATATGTTTTACAGGAATATTAATGTACAAAAATTTTTATTTTGGATTTGACATACCTATTTCTTTTTATCGTATCTAGACCAGCTCTACTGATTAGGTATGGTCGACAAGGTTATACTTATTACTATTCTAATGGCATGTGTAAGTTTTTACAAGTTTCTCGGAAAATTTAATTAAATATGTTTAGGAGGAGGCTCGGATTAGGAGTTGAATAAATAATGGCTATTTCGCCTTTTCTCTAGACTTAAGAAGTTTTCTGAATATTGTATAATGTTGAATATTGAATATAGATTTGTGTTATCTATTTTAGAATGGTATAGGAGAATATTTTTATTATCTACAATGTGTATTTACGGCACGTTATTACTGATATATTAAAGTGTATCAGTGATCTACTCTACTATCAGAAAGCCTTCTCATAGACTATGAATATTATATATACTACGGGCCTATTATATTCGATGGATTTTTCTATACGCTTCTTTAAGTTTAAGTACTTTGATCTGATACCAACCTGTTTCTTTGGATAATAAAGATGCATTTAATCTATTTGTAATAACTCGATGAAATATTTAGAATGTTTAGTTCTATTGTTTAGGTATTCTGCTTTGTATTAAGCATTCATTGAATAATACTTTGAGACTTTGTGATAGCTTATCACCTCACTGTTTGTGGGCATCATTAGCCATTTCGTCTTCTGCAGGAGATTTATGGTTTTTCATTGCTGAGATCGATTTTTATAATATCTCTGGTATTTCTTCCGAACCTTAATTCATTACCTTAAGAATAGGATTTTGTATAGTTTCCTTACGTTTTTAAAATATAATAGCTTATCTCGTTTAGTAGATTTGTGGAACGTTGTTAGAAGATTTTTCAAACTGAATGAAAAAAATAAATCAGCACTTCTTCAATAGAGAGGATAAGGTAAAATTTGTAAATTTTTCAATAAAATATAGCTTGATTTTTTAAACGAGCTAACAGGTTTTGTTACTATATCACCCTACATAATTTATTGCAGAATTATAAATTATGTTACAGAATATTTATTTTTTTATTTGTTAATTTCTTTTTTGTACAAGGGGGTGATGCATAAATGTTATTCTATGACTTTCCTAGAAAGTGCATTCTATATTCTTTATTAGATCAGAATAAGTTTCGTTGATGACAATGGATAAATCTTGTAATATTAGATTTTTTTTCGCAGTTTCGTTTTTAAATTGTTCAATAGAAATTTCAGCAATGTTCAGCAATCTTATTTTTCTTCATTTATATATGATCAATGCCCAGTACCAAATCCATCCTGCGGCATTATATTAAATATTCAATCATCAGATTGCAGTATATGTTCGATAAAGCAGAACAGAGGGCATCAGAGTTGGAGAACAACTACAGCCTTCTGAATACGTGGAAACGTAGGGGGGACGATCTGCTCTACTCCATGATCCCTAAACCGGTGGCCGACAGACTGAGAGGGGGCCACGATCCACTTAGCACGTGCGAGGTAAGTCTCAAGAAACTTATATTACCAAGGAAGTATCCAGTGTATGAGAAACCGACATAAGCTATGAATTAGATGTTACTTACCAGGGGTGTATGGAATTTATTGCCAGACTCAGTTGTAATGATAAGATACTTTTCCAACTTTTTCCTTTTATAGTCATTCGATGCTGTGTCTGTGATGTTCTGTGAGCTGGTGGGCTTCAATTCCACAACAGTACAAGACGCAATGGAATTAGTCAGTACAATGAATGCAGTTTTTTCATGCTTCGATTCATTGATGGATACATATAACGTTTATAAGGTATGAAGATAAAACTTTTCTAACGTATTATTTCATAAATATAATTTATCGGAAATGTTTTTGTATTCCTTTGACATAAAACTACATTTTCTTAAACTGATTCAAGTTCACCTTTTCCAAACATTTTCTAAACTTGAAGTGCTGTTATGAACTTCCTAACATAAATCCTGTGTGAGGTGGAAATGTTGGAAATGATAATTACATTGTGGCATCACATATAATTTGAAGACATGGATATTTGGTAGAAGATACTATTCTTAGGTATAAACATAGAGTATGGATAATAATCATCTCAGCTGAAAGATATTTCTCACAAAAATATGACCGACTTTATTAGTTGAAACTAAAAAATATGAAAAAAATAAAATTTAGTACTGGTAATTTGGAAGTTATCCAGTAATAGGAAGATTAAAGACTTTTTGCAGAATCTTCATATGTACGAGCAATGGAAGTTTCTCTTTTTCTAATTCCATAATATACAAAATTATCAATTAGAGTTTATGTTATTTTGTTTTATATTTTGGGAGTCTATAATAGAATTATTCCAAAGTTGAGTTTTATCACAGCATTTTAACAGTAAGGAGCTCTCCAACATGAGGCTCTACTCACCATTAATTGTTTTCTGTTTTCAAACGTAGGTATTCGCAGAAGATCCTCTGTAGGTCTATAAATAGGGTCTAACAATTGAGTTCTGTCTTCTATAACTCAGTTGTTTGGAAGTTATGAATTTGTATATTTTACAAATTTCATCTGTATAGTAAGGCCCACCTTGGAAAATTGTATTGATTTATACAGAGTTTCCAAAAAAAAGTGACGACTTGATGATTTATTTTTTAAATTAATTGCTACACGTTCTCTTGCTTATTTTGATACCTCTTACTTTTGCCTAGATGTTCCTAAAAGTTCATAGAAATGGAATTGAATTCAGAGATAATCACAAAAAAAAATCTGAAAAAATAAGAATATAGATAGTACCTCGGTTATTAAATTTCACATGGTACTTATTAGAATAAGGTCTAACAGTGTCGTGGCATAAGTTAGAATTACATAATTATTTATAGAGTGCTCAAAATTTTGTGGCAAACATCAACAATTTCAACACTCTATATTTTCAATTGGACCCTATATGACATTCGATGCAGCATTGAAGAAAAATCATTTTTCTAACTACCTAACCTAACCTAACCTAACGAAATCAAAAATTCGTCATTTTAAAAATTAGAATCAAAGGTGGCTACTAATTTGATGGCTTTAGTAATCATGAAACTGTCAATGTTCTATTTTCACTTCAAAGAGTAAAATTTGTCAAAATTCTTAGCAAAAATAATGATTTTATTGATAGAGATAAATTTTCTGACGAAGGAATGTTTCATCTAAACGGACATGTTATTCGGCAAAAAGCCCGTCTAGGTATACCTACAGCAGAGCTAATCTCAGAAACCACCAAATTCTCTTTATACAAATAGACTACAGAAAATTAAAAGTTGTCAAAATTGCTTATTACTATTAATTTTTTTTATGTAGGTTGTTAAATTCTCTTCTAAGAGCTCTTAGGTATCGGTTGTAACGCATTGCAAGAAAGTGCATGTTCGGATATAGACATCTTCTCTATAATATAAAAATGAATCGCTGAATGTGTTGCTAAGCGCAAATCTCGAGAGCAGCTGAACCGATTTCGCTAATTCTTTTTTTGTTGTGTTCATTATTATCAGAAGAAGGTCCTTACGAAAGAAAAAATTAAGAAAGTTGAGCGGAACATTAGAAAATTTAAGAACATAGGAAAACTTAAAGACAATATTAATTTTACAGTACATACAGTTGTTTGACAACTGTCAGTTGTTTGCAATAACTGTCAGGAATTGACAGAACGCGCGCTGCAAATATCGTTTAACATAGATGGATCGGTTGATAAATAATAGTTTCATTTCAATTTATTATACAGTGATTTTTTGAGAAGTGTTTATTCATCTCGTTAAGTTAAAATCAATCACACCTAAGATTGAATGAATGAAGCCCCTGGATTGTTTTGCGGGAGGGTAAAGTCAAATTGACGCCATTGGTACTGCCACCAGAGCCTCTACATTCATTGGTTTATGGAAATGGGACAGATTCTCTACATTTTTAGCTCATATACAGGAATACAATAACTGTTTTCAAATGAAGTCATTTGGCGCAATAAAAGTTATTCAAGACAATTTTATGCTAACTTTCAAGGTAACTATATTGTAAAACAATAAACTTTAACCACCACGTGCCTGAACGCGTAGCGTACAGTAGGTTTGTAGCTAAGTGAAGAACCAATAGCAGCCAGTCAAAAGTTGATGGGGGAATGTAAGTGTTGACAAAGTATATTGAAAGTCACATGGTGTTACAATTTTTGCAAATTTATTTCATGGGCGATTCAGCAGAACAAGTCGATCAGCCTATGCACACAATAAATCGGTGAACAGACCAAGTGTGGAGCAACTTCAAATGTTTTACCATCAGACAACGAATTGGTTATATTATTCAAGACTGCATTAAACCGCATGCCATCTGATTACCACAAAATTGTCAGCAAAGCCGATAAGACGCCTGCAGGACAACAGGCAAGACGCTATAATACGGCAACAATTGATGAAGTTGCTATTGTTGTCATGGTTGAAAATTTAGAAAACCAAGATATTGTTTTTGCTTTTGTTAAGACAGGACAACGTCTGTCGGGTCAGCTAGTTTTAAATAAATGATAGTAACAAGCTATCAATTTTGACAACTTTTACTATACGAATAGATTCTTGACACTTTAATAGAAAATATTTTCCCCAAAAAATAGGTGCTGGTACTTTTGATGTTGGTGCCTACAACAACTAACTACAACTGCACAATTTCGAAGTTGTGCATTCGTCATGAAAATCTTTGAACGTTTACTAATATCAGAGAAGAAAGTACTTATTCTATTACCTATTTATATTCTTAGCATGTCTTGTTATTTTTCAGAGATCTCAAAACATCGCGTTGGAGATTCACACATTTCGGACTTACCCCTACTGTAACAAGAAAACAGTAACTCCTTTGAATTTAAACATTTCCAGATATGGTCGCACCTTCAATTTTGCATTCTCAGATTTTCGATTGTCACAAAAAATTGCCCCATGCACCTCTTTTGTGGGTGGTTATTGGAGGGGAGGAGATTTCGTATGTGAGTTTTTCTAAAAAGGGATCATTTTTCAATTCTCCTCTTTCAAATGCCATACATAAAAAAGGAAAAAGCACACATACAACCGAATTTTACACCTCCTCCATTTTTTGAAATCTGTTAAAAATAAGAAGCCACCCCTTGCTTCCATTTTTGACACGAATTGCTGATTAAGACAATTTTTCTGTCAATAACATTGAATGTGTTCAGAACTGCGATAGGGTTGTGATTAGAATTTTTTATTTTTCAAACAAAAAAATATACAGGGGGCAATTTAAAAGAACTTGAAATTTGTTATGCTTGCCACTAAATTTTGAACTCTGACTTTAAATAACTTATTCAAAAACACATTTTATTCCAATTAGTAGATACGTGTGTATATGATTTATTTAACCATTGCTAGAAAACTGGGGAATTCTCCGATAACTGCGGCGCCAAGATTTAACAGTGTTTTCTAATACAACACTCCATAATAAGAAAATCAAGAAAATCAATTTTCGAGATATTGTCCTCTTTTTATCCCAGCAAACTTGCGGGATGTTGGAGCAAAAGGAGTGTATGGAGGGAAAAAACGTGTTTATAATTGAATAAAAAATCGTACTTACCAGTAAAATCTCTTTAAACACCGTCTCAACGAGGCATTTTCTTCATAAAATGCTGTTTTAATTGGATATTACACTGTAAACACATTTCACTTCTAGGTCAGCCAAGATTACTTTCCAACACATCGTGACATAAATTTTCACTTATTCCATTTGCTATACAAAAATTAACTATCAACATTCGATTACATCGATAACATAAATTTTGTCGAAAACCACTTTTCTAATGAAAAAATGCCATTTATCTGAATAGGCTTTTTCATCAGACTTTTTTGTGCGCATGCGTCAGTGTCAGCCACTTTTTCGTACTGTTTTATGTAAACAAGCATGTAAAATGATAAATAAAATGAACAAGTGTTAAATAAACTATTTATAATCAAAAAATAACAAAAATATAAGAAAATAAGAGTCTTAATTAAAAATTTATTTATTTCAATAGTTTTTGACTAAGTATGTTATTTGTAAGAAAAGGAACAACAATACGGTGTTGTTATGGAGTATGTAAGAGTGATACACGGTATAAATCATTCAAAGGCAACACAAAGCCATTATTTTATATATTTTTCAAAACCTTGCCTACAATATCGTATTAAAATTATTACGTCATCAGGCGAAATACATATTAAACATGCTCAAAATGTGCAATGGTGGACTTATGGGTGAAAAAATGTGGCCGAAGTGACAGAGGTTTTCAATCGTTTGTTACTAAAGATACCTACGTAGATATATTTGTTCACTACATTTTCACGGCGAAAATGGTCCAACAGAAGAAAATCCCAATACTCCTCTGAGTTAAAAAGAATCTCAACACATTAATAAATCAAACTATGTTACCGTATTGTTATATAATATGGAAGAATGTTGGAATTATAACCTATAATTTGCTTGTAGGTGATCATAGCAAGAACCAAAATGATACATAGATACATATGGTTGAAATTCTTTAGAACATCCTATGAGGGGAATAGTAAGCCAATTTTGAGAACAATTTTTGACTGAAGTTTATGAAAAGCTTTGATTTTCATCGTGTTGTTTCAGAATGCCAAGCCATTTTCCTTTGTCAACATTATTTCTTACCTCGAAAAATAAATTTTCTTAAAATATACTATTCAACATTATATAATACTTTTTTAAAATATATTTTCATTATACACACTAGATAGTATGATAATAAACATCATGTTTAACCTCAGAATGTTATTATTTTATTTTATTAATTATAACCGTCATTCGTTTCCACATGAATTAAAATGCTTTTGCAAGTGCTAATAATTGATTAACATAATTTATTCAAACGTAATTATAATTATTATTTGTTTTCATTATTTTCCACATAATAAACAAGAGCTTACGTCTCTATCAGCTCACTTTTTTTCCTTTTTGCGGACGTCCATGGCACTTCATCATCTTTTAACTGTTCGCAACATAAGTGCTTCTTATATACCAGTGAAGTTATATCAACGATTTTTTCTAATAACTCATTTATTTGTATAGATTATTTAGATTATATTGCTTTCCCAGCCATTGCTTATCAAAACAGTACGAAACACTCGAATTACCTCCGTTTAAATATGGCTGCTGCGCTTGCGCTCATCACATGATGAAAAGGCCTATTCGCAATTAACTTTTGCAACATTACCCATGATATTTCGCAAATGTGTAGCCAGTATGCGCGATTTCACCTTTCTCTATTATATTTTTCAATATATTCTTGTAAAGCAATCACTGGATTTATATTTTCGAAAGCCTGAAGACAAAACTTGTCACATTCGACATCAAAAATGCCATAATATGTATCATATTTTTGCTCTAAAGAAAGTATTTATGAAAATAAGTTTTAGTAAATTGTAACCATGGAACTAAACTTTCAGACATTTAAAGTACGAATTTTTATTTACTTATAATGCGTTTTTCCCACCCAACACCCCTTTTGCTCCAACATCAAGCAACCTTGTTGGATCAAAAAGGGGCAAATATCTCCAAAAGGAGACGAAAACTCGGAAATTGGTATTCTTGATTTTCGTTTTATTTTGTGGTATTTTAGCAGAAAACATTGTTAAATCTTGGCGCCACAGTTATCGGAAACGAGTTTAAAACTGATTATGATCAGTTTTTATTTTTTTGTGATTATCATTCAACCTATTTCAATACAAATTCTAGGACTATGTTTGTGATGGTAAGAGGTATCAAAATAAGCATGCGGCTGTAAAGCATGTAAATTAGAACTTTAGAACCATTAGAAATTATGGAAATGGGACTTACGTTACAGCTAAATTATACAAAATATCAAACTTATTACACTAACAACTGGGCTATAAAAGATGGAAACTGACTTGCAGGGCCCGGGATATGTAACACACTTAGGTACTTTTGTAATCATATTCATTCGCTTAAATATTCGACAATCGACTGTTTAAGACGAATTTTTCGTTCTAGGTTGAGACCGTTGGACAAATTTATATGGCTGTTTGTGGAGCACCTGAGAGAAATCATAATCACGCTCGAAACATCATCGATGTATCACTTGGTATGACAAAGCACGTTAGACAACTGAAAATTCCATCTGGAACGAAAGTGGAAGTGAGAATAGGTAATCTACTTGAATCACATATAGGTATTAGACCCACCTCCTGTACGTATCCAACAACAAAGGCAGACCCTGCTATTTGCAGTATTTTTTTGAGAATATAACATTCTTCAGTTCAATTAATAAGTTAAGTTGGTTCACTCGCAACGTATTTATATAAATATATTTTGTTTTCTTTTCGTTTCTTGTACCTCAAGAAATTATGGTGATAATAAAATAATAAACGTTATCATTCTATTCTGCAAAAAAGTGGCGAATGGTGATAAAATGATAAATCCGGCTAGAAGGCGAGTTTTGACAGGGACAAATAAGTATTGGAAACCCTACTTTATCATTTTATCACACTTCCCACTTTCCAAACTATTCATGATCGAGTAGTAAAACTAATTATTATCATTTGTTTGAGTTGATGAAAAAAGTATTTTTTGGTTTTTACTGGCTTTGATTACGCTAAATAAGAGAAACATCATTTTTCTTTCCATTATTTTAAGGTGTACATTCAGGACCAGTTGTGGCTGGAGTTGTTGGCATTAAGGTTCCTAGATATTGTTTCTTTGGGGATACCGTAAACACCGCTTCCAGAATGCAATCAACAAGTGAGGTAAAATGGATTTATCTGCATGAATGTTGTTTTTACATCATTTAAGAAATGTTATAATAAATCAAAACTATTTTAGCCTGGAATGGTACACATTTCTAAATGTACCAAATCTCTACTACCAACAAATAGGTATATTTTGAGAACGAGAGGCCATGTTTCATTGAAGGTAACTGATGATCATTTACAAATATAACATGGGCAGAAAATACGGCGATCTTCCAAAAAAAATTGATAATTGAAAAAAAAACCATGAACACTCTCGATCAAGTCACATTTCCATAAAAAAGCTAAATCCTAATCGATGCAATTCTCATACTCTGTTGGCAAGGGGTATAATATTTGATTATTTTCGTAATTGATGCTATATCAAGGGAAAGTTCTTCATCGTTATTTATGTTCAATGTCCTCGATCATTCCGTAGTGTAGAATATATTCGATAATAACATGATTTTTTTTCAGGGCAAAGGAAAAGTGGAAACCTACTGGGTCTTTGAAAACATATATAATGACGAGAATTACGAAGAAAATTGAATATATATTCCAATGTTGATAATTTGACATATGTATTTAAGTCTACACAAATCCTATATATCTCAATCCATGATTATATTTATTTTAATTCCAATAAATCATCAATTGTGTACTTGTACCTACTGGTTTTTGAATTTGAAAAAACAAATATAAAGATAGCACAAAAAATTGAGAAAACTAATATCAAATCATCATCAAGACTTGTGCATTAAGAAATTATACCAAATGTAACATTTATATAATGATCTCTATTCAAAATTAATTGCCATGAGGGAACTGGAATCGCAAATAGCAAATAAGTCAGATTCAGTGAAGGCTGCTTCGATACTTTCTTCTTGCCACTAGAATTATTTTTAAATAGTTACCAATGAAACGTCTATTAGATTACGATATGTATAAAAGATACTAGCGAATACATTTTCTCATTTATTCTGATTATTAATAATTATATACTTATATAAAAATTTTCAAATATTTCCGAGTTTGAATAATTAAGCTACCATTTATCCTTCAAGCTTCAAAATTAAACAGTAGTGAGAGTGCTAACATCGAGCTCCGTGCATACTTCAAATTTCTCAATAGACTTTCATTTCAAATTGTCTAGGACCTTGGACAACAATTGCTTTCTCTTTCGCTAAGAAATATAAAAAATACTTATAAGAAGTAGTAGTACTAGTACTTTTCTACTTATCCATATTCAGACTGAATGAATGATTTGTACAGACTATCATTTATAAAACGGAACCTTCTCACTATTTAAACAGAACCTGGTCTACAGATATTTGTGTATGACAGCAACTATTGCAAAATTATCGGCAGTTGCGTTGTGGTTGCAAGTCAATGTTGGTATCATGTAACTGTAACTGCCACTGTGAAAACAGTGCTGCCTCTATCGAAGAACCATCGAGCTGTAATTATATTGAATTTATCATCTTAGCATCTTGCAACTGCCTAGTAAACAGCCGCTTTACATGTTAAGATTTCTGTTTGGGAATAGAAACCAATTTACAACCAACAACGCGACCATAATGCGATGATAGCAACTGGGTCGCTTAATTTTACATAATAAGTGTATGGTTATTTTCTATCGAATAGCGGTCCATGTAGTGTGAAATCAGTGAAATACATTATAAGGCGAATGTGAATGAAATTTGGTGTCTTACGGAACATCTTTATTCAGTGCGTTCATAAAGTGTGGAAACGCTTCAGTATCTTCTAAAATAGTAACATATAGAGAAAAAGCTCTCACAGGTCGATTTTTGATTTAGATTTCCTACTTTCTAATGCAAACAACATTATTTCATCCCCTCCACCTCTCAAATTATGACGTTATCATCAACTTTTTAAATGAGAAAGCCATAATTTTATGTCATAAACGGAAAACAGGCAATTTTCTGAGTTCAAAAACACCAGACACATGGGTATTAACATAAAGAAATATGAAATACTGGGTAATATGAAATCAATATTTTCATTCAAACTCATTTATTCATTTAACACTAAAAACATCTTTAACTTTAAATAACAAAATATCTCATCAAAAACCTACGAAACAATTAACAAACATTTACGAGTTATCACAACAAATGTCCAAATTGTGCATCTTGAGTAACTTGGCAATATCCAATGCGAGCAACGAATTCCTGACTTACATTTGTCAACATTTCTGCTGTAATTTGTTGCATTTCCGCTCTAATTATTTCCTTAATTTCATCTATATTAGTAGGTTGGTTCACGTAAACTTTACTTTTCAAGTAACCCGAAAAAACAAGAGGCGTTATGGAAATCTTGGACTTGAAGCCATACAATAGATCCACGTCTCCTATCCAGCGAATGGGAAAAACATGATTCAGAAATTCTCTTACCAACAGAGGACTTGCTCCATCTTGTTGAAACCAAATATTGGGGTCTATGTCACCAAACTTATGGATACTTGGATACGTTACTGTGAAAAAAGGAATTAAGTATGTTCGCAACATTTCTAGATATTTTGCAGCAGTGACATTTTCCTCAAAAAATATATTCTAATTATAGTATTTTTATAATCCCTGCCCAAACATTGTTTCTTTGTGGATACTGGGTACGAACTTCCATTATCCAGTTAAGGTTTTCATTTGCCCAATATCTACCATTTTGTTAGATCATTTTACCATTTAAGCAAAAAGTTTCTTCATCGGAGAATAGCACTTTATATTCAAAGCCATTATTTTCGTTACATATGCTCTGAATCGTGTCTCAAAAAACTAGGCGTCTGTCAAAATCATCTTCATTAAGTTCATGGGTCAGTGTAATTTCATAAAGATATAATTTGTATTTCCTTAGCACTTTGTGAACAGCACCACGGCAAATCCTACTATTGTGGGATAACGTCGTGATTGAAGAATGAGGATTCTCATCAACTTCTAATAAAATATTCAGTTGGGTATATTCAGAAACAGCCGGTCTGCCATTGAAAATTTTGCATAGATAATTCTTCCTTTTACGATCACCATGTCCTAATATCATCAAAATTTCTATTCGTTCTTTTTCTGATAAGTGATTCATAGTATCTGAATTTGTACTACCTCAGAATTTATTAAATTGAACAATTTGAAAGTAATGTTTAATTTGAACAAATAATAATAATTAATAACAATATGCAGAAGTTAACTAAACAGTTATTAGTTGACTCCGATTCAAACGCATACTCCTTCATATGCACTAATAGTGTGTATAAAATTGAAAACAACTATTGAAAATATATTAATTTTTTATCCTGTAATTCATATTTCTTTATGTTAGTAACCATGTCTTTGGTATTTTTGACCTCAGAAAAATACCGGCTTTTCATTTATGATATAAAATTATGGCCTTCTCATTTAAAAAAATTAATGATGACGTCATAATTTGGAAGGTGGAGGGGATAAAATTATGCTGTTTAGATTAAAAGGTAGAAAAACAAAATCAAAAATTGACCTGTCAGAGTTTTTATCTCTATATGTTAATATTTTCGAAGATATTGAAGCGTTTCCATACTTTATGAACGCACTGTATATATTAATCTTCTGTTCGTGTGTATGTGACTAAACTCCTCTTAAACGGCTGAACCAATTTTTTGTGAATATTCAAGGAGATTCGAGAATGGTTTAGATTCACGATTGGATCTGACAGATGGCGCCGTTGTCGGTGTGTCAAACGGCTGGACCGATTGGGATGAAAATTTTTGTGTGTATTCGAGGGGATTCGAAAATGGTTTAGATTCACAATTGGACCTGATAGATGGCGCCGTTGTCGGTATGTCAAACGGCTGGACCGATTAGGATAAAATTATCTTTTTATATTCCAATGGGTCCCTGGATGATTTAAAAACACAATTGAACCCGGTAGGTGGCGTTGCTGTCAGCATATCCCTTAAAGCTTTTCCGGGCACGACGACGTCTGCTGGGACAGCTAGTTATATATAAGAATGAAGGTATCCTTATTGCGATTTTTCGGGTTTGTCGGGATTTGCACTGATTCCCGCATGCAAAGTCTCCGGCATTTGCTAGTACAGAAAAGATGCTTTGACTTAAGATTTGGAGAAAGATGTAAATGATACAACCATAGAGATTATTTGATGAGGAATGAGGAATGAGGACAACAAAAGTATTGCGCCATCCTTTACCAAGATACTTAAAGGTAGTATATAAATAAAGATAAAGAGGGAACAATAATTGTGACACCTGGGGTAACAAATTAGAATTAGATGGTTATAAAATTTTAAATATTTTTCACATCATTTCTACCAGTGCCACATGGCTTTAATCTAATTCAGTCGGAATATACTCCTAGTGCCATTTTGTATCAAAGTAATAACACATATTATTATTTTTTTCTTTGAGAAAGTGTGTTGTTCCTACACATCGAGAAGTTGGAGTGAATTACCTTTGCGTAAAGCTGTTATGGAGGTTGTTGTTAAAAATTCTTGAACGTGTCACTCTTAACCAGATGCAACACTCCGTTATACGCTATAATCTTCTCCCAACGACGCAACCAGAATTAATATTAATCAACGTTTGTGACTTGTGACAAATATCAAAAGTCAATTGACATTCTTCTAGCGTGGTTAGGTACTTCACAAACAGAACCCAAAAAGTCAAATTGGGTGATCAGTAAAATGTTCCTCTTAAAATCACTTGGGCCTACCGTAGAGTTCCTTTCTTGGTCCAGTTTTGTTCTCTCTGAACGTTTACGTACCAAAGAAATGCTCAATTCACACATATGCCGATGATACGCAATTATATATGTCGTATATAACCTACTGAAGTTCAACAAACAAACTAGTATCTTTCAGCTAACTTGGCATATTTTTTTGATTGGTGCTTAGACAATGTGCTGTATATTAATTCGAAAAAATCAGTCGTAATAACATTTAAATCTAGGATTAGAACGTTCTGTTGCAGCACCAGCATCATACTTTGTATCAATAATGAGGAGCTGATAAATCATCAGTTTGTAATTTAGGTATCATGTTTGACGGAAACCTTATCGGGAAATGAAAGTTAAGCTTTCAAACGCCCTTAATCTGAGGAAGATCGAGTATGGTGCCTTAATTTATAGTCCTTGATTGACACATCAGAATTCGTTTAGAGTTCAAAACAGCTGCGTGCGTTAAAATGCAGGGATTCTAAGGAAGACATCTTAGAGATATCGGTTAGTTAAATATGCGAGAAAGGTGTACTCTACATGCCTTCGGCTTAGTACAGTAAATTTTTATTAATAAAAGGTCAGTCTATCTTCTCAAGAAGATTTCTATGAGAAGCACTATTTGTATCCTGGATCTACGCTTCATTGATCATACCTTGAATATACCACTGTACAGAATACATTCTGAGAACATATTAAGTGAATGCGAAACATCAGATAATGCACTGGATAAGACCCAAAATAGACGTTAATTTGCACAAATCATTGCTAACCTTCGATTAAAAAGATGATACCTTAAGAACAAAAAGGATCTGCTGAAAAATGAACTGGATCTAGGATTAAATATTCTGAGGAAGCCAGCATTAGGTTCTGCAGGATAATTTTATAGAAAAATCTATCAGTCGATATACTGTAAAGGACAAAAAGCCCAAAGATCATTTACATTACTTCACTTTAGACGTTAAATACTTGGACACTTAACGCTGGGCATCACTTGATATGCCTTCAAGCTAACATAGGCTCAACATCGCTATTTCAAGCAGAAAGTAACATTAGTTTAGTAATATCCTAGACGAATGTATATCCATGGATGCTCTAGAATTTGGATAATTCGATAAGAATTAGTTGGGTAAGTATATTGGTTATTTAAGGTTTGATTTAATAGTCCTCGGGCCCAGATATAAAATTATTCATTGAAAACCGCTTCTCTAAGATTTCATATATGGCTTAATTATATTGAGTAGGACAATTTTTACTTTCCTACGCTACTATAGTAGATAAGAAAAGTATTGTAATCGTGCGAAATTTTCGGTATCGAGATTTTTACAAATGTTGACCATACAGAGTTTTCTATGTCTAATATACATATTTTCAGCCATAAAGTCTGTCGGTCTGTATGTCCGTCTGTCTGTCTGTGACAGCATTATATCGAGAACAGATCGGTGTATTTTGTTGCTTTCTTTTTTATTTTGTTTGGTACCAATACCACTCGCCGGTGGCACTGAAAGAGAATCCTGTATACACTGGGTGCTGAGGTATAGCCAAAAAATGTAATTTGCTCAAGACAGTAGCGCGAAAACGGCTCTAAGGATTTTGATTAAACTTACCTAAAGTATCCTTCTGAGAGCCCTTTACCACCCATATATAGCGTCATCTCTGAGAAAAAGCTCAAAAAATGTATGCTTGAATAACATTCCATATTTTCCACATGTTTCCTTAGATTCTGGTTAAACGTTTCATCTTGTCTCGCAAGTATTATTCTGAGAGCTCTTTACCACCCACATACAGCGCCTTATCTGAGAAAAAGCATCTATTTCATATTTTCTACATATGTCTTCAGATTCTGGCTGAGGGGTTCATCTTGCAAAAAAATGTAATATACCTACTAACCATTGTTGTTCGTTTTGAACGAACGATTTTTTATTCACTGGAATTCGTCTGCGAGCGGAAGGAAAGTCGTGTGAGATGTTTTTCTTAATGATTATTAGGAATGAGAAAAGTGGTCTACAGGAGGCATTATAACCGGCACCTGCTATTATTTTGTTCACTTCTTTTTAAGTAAAAGACTTCATCGGCCCTTGCACTATTACCCCAAATTATAGTTCCATGTGAAATATTCGAATCGAAAAAGCATATTGAGCATTAAGCAACAGTGCATGAAGGCCAATTAAGTTTATTAGTTTCCGAAGTAGAAATATGTATTTAAAAATATTAGTACATGGCTGGTTCTTGTAAACTGAACAGTTCGGTGTGTCATCTATGAAAATGCCCGGCAATTTAAAACTGTCACCCTTGGTTAGAGATGTATTCGATTCGAAAAATATTTGTTGTGTTAGACTTGTGTTTAAGATCAAGTTTTTTCATTTAAACCATGTTTTGACTTTTTATTGAGCTTGATTTACTTCATAAAATATTTTATTTATCCCCTTAGCCGAGGTAGCAAGAGTTGTATTTATCATCAAATGCTATACAACTATAGCGTAACATGTAAGCAATAAATATTTTTTAAAAAAAATTGGACCAACTCCATAAGTAACAGCACCAAAAGAATTAATATTATTTTGTAATTTTCAGAGCACGAACAAAGTCAGTCCATTTTTTTATAAATATAATATATTTCACACTTTTGAGTGTAACATTAGTCATGGAAATTGTTGAACGTTCACTAATACCAAAGATAGTACTTATTATTATTCAGAGACCTCAAAACATCACGGCGCAGATATACATATTTCCGACTTTACATCTGTGACTCGAAAACCGCAACTTTTTTGAAAAAATGTTCAATTTAAATCTTGATACCTACATATAATCTCGTCTTTACCATTTGACCATTTAAAATTTTCTATTTTCTAAAAAAAATGCCTCTTCCACATAGCGAAAATACACCCATCACATAGTGACTTTACCATTGCTGTAACTCGAAAACCGTAACTGTTTTCAAAAAATGTTCAATTTAAACGTTTCCGGATATGGTCCCCCTAATTTTCAAATCTCGAATTTTCGATTCTCGATAAAATTTGCCCCGTCCACATAGCTGAAACACATATTTCAGACTGTAACGTGGAGACCACGATTATTTTAAAAAATGTCCAGCTTAAACGTTTCCGGTTATGTAAAAATTGCCCCCACCACCCACTTGGGCACCCTTTGTGGGCTGTTTTTGAGGGGAAGGGCATGTCTTATACTGGTTTTTCAATTTTTCAATGGGACCAATTCTCAATACTCCTCTCTCAAACTAAAAAAAGCATCAAAGTTGGAGCACGTTTAGGTACTATGAAAAATTATCGAACAAATATATATGAAAAAACATGCAGACATACAGTTGAATTGTATACCTCCTCCGTTTGGGAAGTCGGTCAAAAAGGTCATTGACATAAATTATAAATAGGAGCGGGGACTGAGGACAGAGCCTTGCGACACATCACATGTGATAGATTCCAGATTAGAAATGTTATTCGAATCAAGGAGAACACATTGCTTCTCATTTGAAAGATATGATGAGAATATATGAAGAGGTATCCTGTTATTTTAAACGCCTTCTTACATATGCGGGGTGTCCCAAGTTATCGTATACAGGCAATATCTCCCTTATTTGACAAGATAATAAAAAAATTAAAAAACGGCTTCGAATGGCCTCATTAGAAAAATGAATTTGACAGCCCTGTAGTATTTACCCCTACCTTTTTATTTGTCCCAACCGGGCAGTGATATGTGATTGCTCCCGTCAGGTTTCAGATCGAGTGCTTCATAGTGTCGAGCATTTCCGTTGTCATCTCCTTATCTAACCTGCTCTTAACCACTTTCGATCTTATCTTCTAACCTGTTAAGGTCCTCAGAGACGCTATTATCTGTGTTTATGGGATGTACCTTATTGTTCCATCCCTCAACTGAGGTAGTCCCGCAACTCTTTCTATGGACAAGATTTTGGTCTGTATTACACTGCGCCAGATTTGAGTCTTAAAGACTCATTTAACTTCAGTGCCCCTGAGTATAAGCCGGCTTCTGTTCCTCATTTTGGCACTGACCCGTCTGTGAAGATGGAGATTCCGGAAACCCATTTCCTCGAAGATTCTTTTGACAATCATGTGATTGGTCTCCTGCGTGTGACAACCTCTACTATTTTTGCCAATAATCTTTTCAGTTTCCTGAAGTATTCTAGTGTTTCCACAGTAAGTCTGCCTCCAGAGTTCGAATTCCTTCAGACTTAGGGCTCTTTTGGCTGCAAGTCCTTTTATGAACAGATATAATGGTTGTAGGTCCAGTATCAACACAAGGGCTGCTTGTGTTGTACACCTATGAGCCGTTGTACCTAAGGCTACTAACTTACGCATTTTTGTGAGCTTGATAAGGTTTGTCTTTTTGTCCTTAATTTTTGGTTGTCTACTCGATGTTTTCTCGAACATTTTCCTACATGTGTAGAATGCGTTAAATATGCACAACTTCTAATGACCTTTGTTTTCTTCCTAATTAAAAATGTTTTTATGTTTTTTTCGTTTTTTGTATGCAGCCCAACACATTTAATTTACTTTTATTTGTCTTTTTGTCTATATTCTATTTCTTCTTAATTAGGTTATTAGTTTACTAATTATAATATGAAATATTATACTATTAGTTTCATAAATTGAATCTTGCGCCTCAACAGCGCTTTACCCTTCGAGGTTTAGATGCTGAAATCAAGCGCGTTATTCTCTTGTTTCCTGTAATATATATTGTCATATAATAACTGATTTATGTTCATAAGATGAAACCAGAGGATAATAAACGTCTTATTATTATTATTTTTATTATCTTTTCTCACATAATTGTGGTTTTATTTTGTACTGACGGGCTATGCCAAGTCAGTGCATATTCTATTATTACTATTCTGAATCGAGGAATGATCTGAAAGTTTCTATGTATGTTTGTGTTAACTCCTAGTTTTTTCAGGTGCGATTTCAATGTCTTTGGTGTGAGACCTGTCACTGACATAATAAGAGGAATAATTATAACTTTTTCTTGCTTCCAAAGCCTTTTAATCTCCATTGCTAGGTCTTTGTATTTGGTGATTTTGTCATTGTATTTTCTTTGGATGTTGGATGTATCACTAGGAATGGCTATGTCAATTAGGTATGTGGATTTCTCTTCTTTTAACTGAAGATCTGGTCTATAGCATGATATTGTTTTGTCTGTTTGAATATTTATATCCCAGTAGAGTTTGAAGTTTTTGTTTTCGAGTATGGATGGTGGTGTGTATTTATAGTATGGTTCTGAGTTTTCTACAAGATTACATGCTATGGCCAGTGCTTGGTGAACTACTTTTGCTGCTGCGTTGTGCCTTGCTGTGTATTCTGGGCCAGCTAGGATTTTACATCCACTTGTAATGTGCTCAATTGTTTCCTACTGAATTATTATTATTATTATTATTATTATTATTATTATTATTATTATTATTATTATTATTCCAGCTTTTTGCTTATCTCTCCTCCCCCTACTCTTCTAGTCTGTCTGTGCACACAAGGAAGTGCTTTTCCATCAGCAACTCCAATGTCACCTTGCTGGACTCTGTCCAGGACCAGTCTGGTCTTTTTATGCTTCCAGGAACCGCAGGGTGCGTTGATTTTCGCAGCATCTTTGGTATCCATTATAGATTCCATGGTCTCCCGCATGGCCTCCCATTATTTTTTTGCAAATAATAATTTGTCAGAAAACTCCAGTAATGTAGAAAAATATATTTGTTGCAATACTTCTTACGCCCTAATAAATGCATCAATAAATGTCAAGTTATAGAAGACTAATGAGAAAAACCCATAAATGACGAAATTAATAAAGAAATAATTTTTCATAAGTTTGGACAGGAAAGTATCTTGTATTGTTGAATCCATTAGATATTATTTTACCAAGAATACCTCTACCACGACATACCTTTCGTAAATTGTATACATACAATGAGAGTGCTTTTCCGTCATATCTTAATTGGAAACCAAATAATACTCGCGTGTTACATCTTAATTAATGTTCTGCTTCAAATACAATTTCATATAAAAGCAAATGTAACTTGATTGAGGATATACATATTCTCTATCCAATATCTAATTTGTTTATCATTGACGCAATATTTGTCTTTGAGTGTTGTGATATAGAAGAGAGAGATATATTGACTTCATTATCAACTAATTAATCAATATGTATGGGATGCTATTGGAAAGTGTGCAGCATTTTGTTCAAGTGAGTATGTTAGTTTTGATAAAAAAATGCAATTTTGGAGAAAAATCTAAGATTTATGGTGTATTTTTCCAGAATTAATATATCATTTTTATTAAATAACCATAATTTTAGGGACTAGAAATGTTTTGCAATTAATTTAAACACATTATTATTATTACACATATAATAGATATTACAAATATATAAGTTGGGATTTGCGGAATGAAGCTATTTACAAATACATTTAAGAGGTCGCCAACACCATGAAAGAGCAGGGTACTTCGTAAATATAAAGGTTAAGATCCTAGTTGGTTGATCCTTCTACAGATTCGAAATAAAGGTTTGGTCATTTGTTCCGTGGACTAATACAATATTTAACAGACCTCGCGTGATAGATAATCATACAAAAACTTAGACTGATGTAAATTGGTAAATTTATCAATAGATCAAAAACTCCAGATAATTCTGAGTCAGGGTTTGTGAGCTCACATGCGGTGATTCCAAGAACGTTTACGAAGGTCAAATTGGCAGAAATTGTCAAAACTATAACATTGAACACAAGAGCTCTTTCATATACTATGAGACTAACTCCAACTATGCGCTACGTCTGAATGATAATAAACAAACTTTTAATGATAAATATCTGGAGACCGAGCTTTGCTTGGGTAGAACAGGATTTAAAATGGGTCTATAAGAGTTACTAAGGATATTTAAACTATGCATATTTCTGGTTAAAATGTATTGCGATCGATAAATACTTCTTTTATTGTTCACATATTCGTAAGTTATATAGATTTCGAAATAAATATGAATGTGTAATATGAATGATAAATATACCGAAACTCTTGAAATAGTGTGGACCTCGAGGGTCACACCAATTAAATATGAAAGTATCGTCAATCGATTTCTCGACTCCGGAAACCCATTGTTGCAATTTTTATCAAAATCTGCTAACCCTTTCTTGAAGTAGCTAATGTGTACCTTAAGGGTCGCAATATATTAGATATGTACATATTTTCATTGAAAATTTCCGATTAAATTATTAGAAATTCATATTAACATCGTTTATTCAAAAAATGTGTTTCATTAAAAAAAACCTTAAAGGTGATCAGAATTCGAACCGAGGAACTCTAGATTAATAACCCGAAGCTTAACCATAGGACTATTTTTTCCTATGATATTATTGGGTTCATATTGATATAATAATATGACATATAATCTGTAAAAGTCCTAAAATGGGAATATTAATTACTGAAAACGATTTTTTTTTGTGAATGTGAATACAACCAATCGATTCAATACACTCTAAAACTCATACATATGAATTTTCATCGAATCCGGTAGACCAGATTCCGAGATAAAATTTGCATATATATATACATATATACAAGCATTGTTCGTTTAATATAATTAGATATAAAAATCTTACAGAACGAAAAGAGTATTAAAGTTGTATTTACTTGATTGATAAGAAATTAATTGCCCAGCCCCTTAATGTATATATAATTGTTATTTGATTAGTTTATCATATGAGCCATTAGGATTTATATTATTCATCCTTATTTTTTTAGTAGGCACTTATTCTCTTAGAATATACTCAATACTCTCTCTGAGAAAGACACAGTGAGCCGAAACAATTATCTTGTTTAAACAATAAATTAGATGAAATTTTTTATACTGTTTCAATTTTAATTTAGAGATCTACTGTTAACTCTGCGCACGATGTTTTCTATGCGAATCTATATACTCGCACGCACACACATGCTCATATATAATAGAGAGACAAAGAGAACTTTATTAAAAGGTAAAATAAAAAACAACAGAATCTTGAAGTTGTAATAATTCGCTTTTTCTGTAGCTTCACCCAAATAAATGATAATCTTTCTGGAATCTGTTCTTTTGTCTGATACAAATTTCCATTGCTTGAAAATTTGCAGCTTGAGTATGGAGAAGAAATATGGAAAGAGATAACAAAAGAAGCTAATTGTGAATATACTATCTTCAACACGCATCAAGTTTATCCTGACGATGTATTATCATCACTAGCTGCAGCATGTGCCACAGTCACCAATGCCTCCTATGATAGTTTCATGAACTTTTTCGGCAGATGCTTCGTGAGATATTTCTCAAAGCTTGGGTACAATAAAAATAATGATTTCTCATCGACATTATCATCAACATTTTCTTGTTTGTAGGTATGATATCACAGTCAAAGCTACAGGGAGATACTTTACAGATTTCTTAGAGAGTGTCGATAACATACACTCTCAATTTCGTTTCACATACCCGAAGATGCAAAGTCCATCCATGTACCTAACAGGTATCGATGCCAATGGATGTGTCTTAGTTTACAGAAGTGGACGGCATGGTTTCACGCAATATATAATGGGTATTACTAATTAAGCTAGATGGAAGCACACCAATTTGTAATTCTGATTAACTAACACTGATTTTTCCCCTTGAATATTCCAGCAATTGTTTCACTTTGATAATGTGTCAGTATTGATAGTTGATACAT
The DNA here is from genome assembly GCA_958507055.1 of Crioceris asparagi. NCBI lineage: Eukaryota > Metazoa > Arthropoda > Insecta > Coleoptera > Chrysomelidae > Crioceris > Crioceris asparagi. Next base: position 71,267,833 of record OY293828.1, read on the forward strand.
ATCAACAATGTTACAGTATACAAACAACCAATAACTAAATGATAATTCAAAATCAACTAACATAGACCTACGACTGGCAAAGATTGGAAGTTTTTAAAATTTGTACTGGTCCAGTGCTTACAGTAAATACAGAGCAAGCACCAAAATTTGATTATTTCCAGGGCAACTGCAACAAATTGCCAAGGACTTCTTTAACTTAGCCCTCAAAGTCAAGGTGTTAGAGAAGGCTTCATCTGCAAGTGGTCCCCGTAACTACGTCATCGTAACCTTCAGACTAGATTTTGACAACAAAGCCTATGTACCTACTATTCAGTACCAATTTTCTTATTATCAAGATCATTTTTGTTGTTTTTAGATGTTTCACAAGTCTCATAAGGAATCTTTCCACTCCAGATCTCTTTCTCCTTTCTCCTATAAACTACTTCTTGAATTGTTCCCCTTTGGTGTTATGGTGAACCCAGAGATGAACATCATAGGTCTGGGTAAAAAGTTCTTAGAAATTTGGCGTGGTACTGACCCAATTTATGATAGACACATTACAAATTTCTTTCGACTTCGTCGACCAAAGGGCATACAATTTTCTTGGAAAAATGTAAAAACTCCATGAAACTATTGATATCATTGAATTAAAATAATGTTAATTGTTACAGACTTTGAATTTGCAGTCGGTAATGTTTGAGATAGAGTGCAATCGGGGTACTGCGAGTTTCAATGATATCGATGAGACAGTTACTTTAGAAGAGGTCAAAGAAGGATCCAGCTCTGCCTCATCACAACCTGAAATGAAACATATTCTGCTTAAGGGGCAAATGAAATATATTCGAGATATCAATGCTGTTATATACTTATGCAGTCCAATGTAAGTATTTGACAATATATATTCCTGAAGTATTCAGAATGGTATAAGTAGTATTTAAAAAAAATGTCGAGGTAGTGACTTGATTGTCACAAAAACATCAATTTATCACCAACAATGCAGATGAAGTTTCATTAAAATTATTCAAATTCTTCAAAAAATAGTTCTTGAAAATATCCAATCCCATTAAATTAATTCAAAATTCTGCTCAAATATAAAAAAATCGTACACATGCTTCTCACAACATATTTTTCAGACAAATCTAATCCTAAACCCACACATTTGCATTGTTGAATTCTCACGACTGAAATAATATATCAGTAATTAACAAAACAGAGGAGTTCAACCGGCTAGCAGTGTGAAAAGCGCCATTCTACAGCTTTGCAGATCTAGCTCTAAATATCCAGAATGAGAAAGTATTTGGATTACAGTACGCGTGGGAAATATTATAATAGAAACTAGTAATGAAGGCAGTAAGCCTGCATGGGCATATTCACACAGATTAGCATACTCCTTGTACGAACAATTTCTGGTTGGACTGAGTACAGTAGAATCCAGTGATTTGCAAATGGTCACTTGAAATTACATATTCATTTCAAACGTTAGAAAGATAAACAAAGGTAAATGACCAAAATTTAGAACAAAAATCACGAAAAACACTTTGAGCATACAATTTTAAATTTTATCTGAAGAAAATGTTATATTTACCTAGTCTTATTTGGATATATTTAGCTAAATTATACCATTTTGATTTCAGCCCAAAAAAGTGAAGAAATTTGAGATTTTCGACGATTTTCCTTAGAAAATGGTCTAATAAAAAGGGTTTTTCGGCCGTACCTCGACACCAGGGAATCTAAACTTCACCAGAAAAAATAGGGCTCTTTCTTGGGCCGATACCAAACAATAGCAAAAAACCCTTGGTTGAAATTCGGTTCCGCTCTGGAGTTATCTTGCGGATTAACTTTCTTGTTTGCTTGCTTGTTTATTTGCTTGCCTACAGACTCTCGAATGGGAATGACGTGATTTTTTTGGGTTTCTTACAAACGATAGATAATTTCAGGCACAACATAGGGGATATTCAACACATTTTGATTGAGTTGATTGAAACGGTGTGAAGATGATAATCACTGCATTCAGTATCATATTCACCGAAATGAGATTATATTTTCTAGGACGGCGTATTGATATGTGTGGTGAGTCAGAGCTAGATGTGCCAAGCTATAGAGTGACGTTATATTATACCCTCCGTGAATTTGATAGTTAACGATTTGGAATCGATTAAGTTCCTAATTATGTTTAATTTTTTAGGTAATTTTTTTATAAAAACGGAGAAATTTACCAGTATCCGCTGGATAAGAGCCATCGAGAGTTTTTTATTTGCATTGTATTTTTATTTACTTCAGCTGAGCTCCAATCAAGTGTCTAATAAGCCCCTTGTTTTTCTTTAGAATCAACGATCTTGACGATTTGACTGATCAAGCATTATTTCTAAATGATCTCAATCCACATGGTCTGAGCAAGGAAATGGTACTAGCAGGATGGCAACACAATTCCAAGTAAATATCATCACTAGTATCACATTTAGCATAGCAACTAATAGAACTTGCACTTCTCAGACTTGAAATTATGTTCGATAAAGCAGAACAGAGATCCGATGAGCTCTCCAAGAATCATGAGCTCCTCGATACTTGGAAGAGACGTGGGGATGAACTGTTGTACTCTATGATACCGAAAACGGTGGCAGATAGATTAAGCAAAACCAAATCTTCTCTAAGTACTTGTGAAGTATGAATATTGTATTTAAATGTCTGTCAGCTCATTAGTCAATATGTTTTGGTTGTAGGCATTTGAATCAATTAGTATCTTATTCTGTGAACTGGTAGGCTTGACATCTTCTACTGTTAAAGAAACTATGATGGTTGTTGAGATCATGAATTCTGCATTCTCCTGCTTCGACGCCCTGATGGATGAATTTAAAGTATACAAAGTGGGTAGCGATCCTCTATACAAAAGTCATTGTATTAAGTTATTTTTTTATTTTTCGCTTATAACAGGTTGAAACTGTTGGACAAATTTACATGGTAGCAAGTGGAGCACCTGAGAGAACAATGTTACATGCACAAAATATAGCTGACTTAGCGTTCGCAATGTTAAGAGACATAAAGAAGGTTAAGACTCCAGACAACAGTAATGTTGAAATCAAAATAGGTATAAGAGCAAGTTCGCTTTAGGCGTCAAATCAAAGTAGAATACAAAATTACTTAAAGGTTTTATCCAATTGGGATAATTATCAGGTGTGAGATGTGGACTGTCTCACTGTAAAACAAATTCTGAAAATTTGTATAAATTCCTTAAAAGATAGTTCCCGCTGTTCTTCTAAAAAAGCTTTTGGACATTTCCTAGTCATTGAAATGTTCTCATTTTCCAAATTCCAATTATATTCCATCATTTCAAAATTCTATATCTAATAAATGGTTTTTAGGTATTCATTCAGGATCTGCTGTCGCCGGTGTCGTGGGAATTAAAGTACCACGGTATTGCTTTTTCGGCGATTCGGTCAATACCGCATCTAGAATGCAATCCACTAGCGAGGTAAGTATGTAACCAGGATCAATCAGCGAATTTTTTTTCAACAAATTTTAGCCGGGTCGCATAAGCATCACAAAAGATACCAAGAAGTTACTACCACCTGAAAAGTATCTTACTGAAAGTCGAGGTGTTGTAAAAGTTAAGGTAGGTAAAGTAATCTATAGAATGTAATAAATAAATAGTTTTTACCAAAAACTGGACCGACTTTGATGCACTAAAAATACAAAATAATAGTTCTATTGGGTGCTGGTACTTTTGAAGTTGGTGCCAAAAATGTTTTATCTGACTACAATTGCACAACTTCAAAAGTACTAGCACCAATTGAATTATTATTATTTTGTATTTTTCAGTGCACCAACAAATAAAATTTGTCCAATTTAAAAAAAGATATTTATTTCACACTTTTGAGAGTAACATTAGTAATGACAATCGTTGAACGATCACTAATACCAAAGAAGATAGTACTTATCCTATTACCCATGTATATTATTTGCTTGTAATTGTAATTCAGAGATGTCAAAACATCGCGGCGGAAAAATACAAATTTCAGACTACCATTGCTGTAACTCGAAAACCGTAGCTCTTTTAAAAAATGATCGATTTAAAAGCTTCCGGATATGGCCTTATATTTATTTCTGTCATCGGTAACAGCTAGTATGTAAAAAATAACTTATTTAGTGTTTGAAATATTATTATATCCTGAAATTTGAGAAAGATATCTATTACTCAAATAACTAAGTCGAGACGAGAATCACCTATATTCCAGCAAGTCAATCTAAAATTGAATACGTTTGGATTCTCTTTTTCCTTCAACTCCTCTTTGAATGATTGTGCTTCGCACAGCTGTTTCTGCAAATTGGATTTTGAGATTGATTTCCAGGGAAAGGGTGACATGGAGGCATATTGGTTGACAAAGGGGCCTGAGAGTGTGTGAAGATATTAATGATATGTAATGTATTTATTCAAAGAGTGGAATAATATTATTCATTTTGAAAATAAATATATACCTATAGACGTCACATTAATATTTGAAGCAAATTAGTTGGTTTTTTACTCTCCCAAATTTATTCCCCATTGACATTATAAAAATTACCTTAATATATAAACAAAATGAAAATATGTCCTATGAAAATAGGGCCAACTTTATTATTTGGATCGCTGAAGAATACAAAATAATATTAATGATGTACAAACTGGTAAAATGGTATTTTTTAAGTTGTGCAGTTATTAATAGATAGAAAACTATTTTATGTAATTACTCCTTGAATAAGATTGGTCTCGAGTTAAAATTAGTAATATAAAGTAAAGTATGTGCTTAGAGCCATTTATCACCTCTGAGCAAAAGCAAAATCATATCAATATTTTATATCCTTTTGGGCTCCGTATATATGATAACAAACGGAACCCTTATGAGTGATGCCAGTCTGTCTAACTACTGAACAAAAAAAACTCCTCTGTTTTTCAAAGTCCAACAAAAAGTTTAAATTTTGTACCTATTTAAACAGAGTTGGGTATCCCAATCAGTGACTATAAAGCCCGCTGCAGACGGAGTATGTTTTGCTGCAGGATTGCTTGCTTGTTTTGCTGCACGGTCCGATAAATGTTGCCGCGCATGGTGTGTTGATGGCTCCCTTGCTTGTGTTGGCTTCACACGATGCAGGCCATCATGTATGTAAAATAACAGTACAGAGAAATATGACTGTGACAAATGATATAAAATATTGAAGATTCCAATCAAGCTCTATTTCTAATCATTGTTACAACACAGAAAATGTCCCAACAATCAAAAATAACATGTTATCATGTGCAAAATAACTTGTGAGTACGATTCGACTAGTTCCGAGTGCTCCGACAAGGCACGATACGTGAAAACAATCACCGAAAATAGCACCGGTTCTATCATCAAATCATGCACGATTTCAAGCAACCAACCGTGCATGCGATGTCATTTTCTTACACGGAAGCATGCACAGCACCAAGCCCAGCTCCCATCAAGGAAACATGCAGCAAAACATACTCCGTCTGCAGCGGGCTTTAGTGTACCTAAATAAACGAACTCTGTCTGATTGTTGAGTATGAGTTTGTGTAGTAATTTAGAAAATTAGAAGAAACATTTATCTTTGAGACTACTGGGCGTATTTTTTTAAATAAGAAATATGTAAGGAACTTCAGGATAAGTATACTTCCTTACGCAAGTCTAAAGCCCGCTGCAGACGGAGTATGTTTTGCTGCATGTTTCCTTGAGTTAGGCATAGTGCTGTGCATGCTTCCGTCTAAGAAAATGACATCGCGTGCACGGTTGGTTGCTTGAACTCGTGCATGATTTGATGATAGAACCGGTGCTATTTTCGGTGATTGTTTTCGCGCATCGTGCCTTGTCGGAGCACTCGAAACTAGTCGAGTCGTACTCAAAAGTTATTTTGCACATGATAACATGTTATTTTTGGTTGTTGGGACATTTTATCTGTTGCAAGAATGATAAGAAATAGAGCTTGATGAGAATGTTCATTTGTCACAGTTATATTTCTCTGTACTGTCATTTTACATACATGATGGCCTTCATCGTGTGAAGCCAACACAAGCACGGGAGCCATCAACACACCATGCGCGGCAACATTTACCGGACCGTGCAGCAAAACAAGCAAGCAATCATGCAGCAAAACATACTCCGCCTGCAGCGGGCTTTACTTGCACATCTTTGTTCGAAAATCAAAGATTAGGTAGGTACATCTAATCGCTAAATAAAAAGAATACTAATAGTAAGAAAAGATAACTATATAAAATTACAAAAATATATATTTGTATTCACATAACTGACTCTTTGCCAAAATTGAGTTGTTTACGTGGTCAAAGGATTATATCATTACTGTAGGTGCCGTAGAATTTTTGATGATTTATTTTAAAAAAATGAAATGCTGAGAAACTTAATTAAATCCCCACATTACTGTTTCTTACTAATATTATTGATATGGGTAACATATCTAAATCAATCTGTATGCTATTACCTTGTCACGTCTAACTGATTATGATAAAATTTGTATTAGGAACCTTTGGGATGGACATTGTTTCCGTCAATAAATAACTTGTTACAAAACTAGAACGAACTGTTGGTGCACTGAAAAATACAAACTTAACTCAAAACAGTGCTTGCTTTACCAGTAAAGCAGAAGCATAATATTGTGTGATAAGCACATTGGATTTATTTCAAGAGCACAAAGTCTGTCCCTAACTTGACAAAGTAATCAATATACCTCCCCTTAGAAGTTTTTTGATTGAAATAAAGTAATTATATTCACTTTACTTCAATCAAAAAAGTATTATCCATCGTCTCTGTTGATAAATTAAAAGTTAAATACACAGAAGAAAATTTATTATCTGAGATAAATATTTTTTACAAAAAATTGGACCGACGTTATAGTTGATGCACTGAAAAGTATAAAATAATATTACTTCTATTGGTGATGGTACTTGTGAAGTTGTGCAGTTGCAGTTAGATTGATAGCTTTTGGCACCAACTTCACAAGTACCATCACCAATAGAAGTAAAATTATTTTATACTTTTCAGGGCATCAACTATAACGTCGGTCCAATTTTTTGTAAAAAATATTTATTTCACACTTTTGAGTGTAACATTAGTCCCGAAAATCGTTGAACGTTCACTATACCATATCAATGAAGATAATACTTATCCTATTACCCACGTATATTCCTTGCTTGTAGTGGTTATTATTGAGATCTCAGAACATCGCGGCGGAAATACGCTTGAATATTTTAGTTGTTACCATTTAACACCGATTTAACTCGAAAACCGTAATTCTAAGGAAAAAATGTTCATTATAAATGTTGCTACAAATAATTATATCTTTCATGTAGTATCGAAAAATTTTCAATTTTCGAAAGAAATTGTCCTCTCCACATAGCAAAAATACATATTTAACATGCGTCTATCCCGAAAACCGTAACACTTTTGAAAAAATGTTCAATTTATACGTTTCCGGATATTGTCCTTTCTTTAATTATACCAACTCAGATTTTCGATTTTCGAGAAAATTCGCCCCCACCACCCCTTCGGGGGCGGTTTTCGGAGGGAAGGAGATTTCGGATTTGCGTTTTTAGGAATATGGGACCATTTCTCAATCCCCTTCTTTCAAATGAATCCAAAATCATCAAAATCGGAGATCGTCTACTATATAAAAGGCGCGCACGAACCAAAAAAAAAAAATAAAGCAGACAGTAGAATTGTATACCTCCTCCGTTCGGGGTTCGTCGGTCAAAAAGAACAAAACGATGCAACAAGGAAGTTAACTATCAAAAAACCTATAATTTGTGAAGAAATCTCAAGGATAAGATAACAACACAGCAAAACTGTCGATACATATGAGTGAAAATGCAAAGGAAAAATTTCTACCATTATTAAGAAATATTTTATCAGCGTGATCAAACCCTGAAAATTTGAATATGGGACCATCCATCCTCTTTGAATCATACTATGAGAAATGAGGTTACATACATTAAAAAACAAATATACAGCCGAATTATTTACCGTCTTCTTTTGGGAAGTTGGTCAAAAAGAAAAACAAATATCTACCAAATAAGTGTATTATAGGTATACCTACTCCATTTCAAAAAGGTAGAGGGTAATAAATGAAAATAATGAAGGGATCTCTATTGTATTCTGCCATATAAGCGTCATAATATAATAGATATTCGTTTATTACCTTTTTGTAATGGAGTAGGTATAGTTATGATATTATTGCTTTTGAACAAGAAAGGAAATAGTCGAGATTGTAATAATATTTCAAAGGCATTACGATATCAAATATGCCCGAAAGAATATTCACAAGAATAATAGGTAATAGATTGTCGATTAAGAGATAATTAGAAGACAACAACATATAGACTGGGTAGAGAAGGCAGAAATATGCTAACGCTTGTAGTGCAAAATGAACTCGCTATAAGCGGCTCCGGCTAATAAGTAATGGGAGTTTGCATGAGTTTTTTTCCATGAAAGAAGTCAACAGTCAAAATATTCATATAGCATTATATAGGTACATATATATTAACAGCACCTAGCACCTGCGATATAAGACAGCTCAAGGAATATTTATTTAAATTGGATGGGATAAATTATTTTCCACAAACACGAATCCAATAATGAATAATCATCCTATCACAATCTTAATTATTTCTGAATGTATTAGAACACTCTATTCTCTGTAATTACATAACTTTTCGTGATGAACTGTAATGAACTCACAAAACGTTATTAATTGTAATCCATCAAATAAAATAAAAAATACAAAATACATATTTCTTTACCCTGAAACTAAAATGAGATAAAGATTTCTATCAGGTAATCAAAAACATTGAGTAATAATTCCACTAAATACATATATTTTTCTAGAAATTATACTTCTATGATCAGTTAATTAGAATCAGTTAGAGAGGTCAGAATAATTGTCCTCAGAAATATAATTAACTTGGCCAAAAATCATGTACGGAATGCTTCTGGAAAGCGTTCAACATTTCATTCAGGTAAGACTTTTAATAGATAATGAGATATTAGTATCCAAGTGCATGTTAAATAAACATAGCAGAATAATAATTCAAAGATAAATTTATATATATTTTTCTGAACTAGAAGTTTGAACAAAATCATCATGGGAAACAATAGGCTGCAAGGCGATTTCATGACAATTGCTATTTAAGGTCACATTATTTGTTGAATTTAAAAGCAATTGATAGGTGCTGGTCTTCCGTTTGTCTTTCATATCTCTTAGTCTACGTACTATCTATCGTACTATCTTAAATTATAGTCTTGTTCCTGAAGTTTGCATCTCATAAAATGTGTACATGGTCTTTCCTCGTAATTAAACAGCTTCTGCTGGTTTTATTATAAGAGGTGGAAAAAAACTTTCAATACGAAAGTTGTAAGGTTCATCTTGAATCATCAGAAAAAATAGTTATTGCATATACAGGGTGAATCAGAAACATCTGGTGAACCAAACTTGCCTTTTTTGATGGAACATCCGGTATATTCCAGGATGATAGCGCCTAAAATCAAATAAATATAGTTTACCCATATTTGTTTCAGTAGTTTTTGATATATTCATTATTAATTTTTTTCCTGTTGAAGAGTTCTGCCGTATAAAATGATGCCTCATGGGTCCACAAAATCTTTTTGAAAAGATCACTGTCATTCATTTTTAATTCTAACATCCGCTGACAAAAGCCTTCCATATGATTTTTTTGGTTCTCACTTTATTGTTGGGCCGGCAAAATTTTGTATCTGTGGTATTTATATTTACGAAGTGTCACATCGATTTTTCTGGCGATTTATTGAAGTGGTTGGCGGCAGATGTCGAAAACGTCGGGTTCTCTATGACCAAGAAAAATAAATTAAATTAAATATAACGAAAATTATCAATGTTTACCTTCAAAATATTAGAGAATTTCCATTTTTTATTTTCTTTAATATGAACTGTTCGTTTTTTCCTCTGGACAGATTTACGTTGCCGAAAGATTCTTTTAATGTAATAAAAGGTGCTTTGACTGTTTATTTGTTGCTTCCATGGCTACACAAGGCTAATGTAATATTTTATGAATGCTTCAATACTAAATATATCAAAAACTACTGAAGCAAATATGGGTAAACTATATATATATATATATATATATAGATATATATATATATATATATATATATATATATATATATATATATATATATATACATGACATTAAGCGCTATCATCCTAGAACATAATAAACAGGACGTTCCATTAGAAAAGCAAGTCTGGTTCACCAGATGTTTGTTAGTCGTCCTGTAGGTATAAGCATTAACTGTTTTTCCTGATAGTTCAGGATAAAACCTACAACTTTCATTTTGAAAGTTTTTTTCCACATCGTATAATAAAAACAGCAGAAGCTGTTTAATTATGAGTGAAGGCCCTGTACATAATATACATAACCAAACAACATAATTTCTGGAGTACTACAGCTCTTATTTGTACAACTTAAGGAATATATTTACTGAAAATAGGTTACATTTGTTTTTGTCCTTTGGACTTGACTTCTTTTATATGAATTGTTGCCCTATCTTTTTAGCTCTGATTTAAGCTAGGTAAAATGTCACTTAGGGTTAGGAATCAATAAAAAAATATTTTAAAAAATGTTCTTTGTCAGAATTCCTTGAAGAGGAGTTAGATAGTTATCAGTTATAGATTTAACTGAAAGCTATTAAAACTTTTTTACTTCTTTATAAGCTTATGATATGTCATATTTCTATTAACTTGGACGCGCTTCAAAGAGTAAGAACGTTAAATCTAAGATCTTGAATAGCTCTAGTAGTTTCGAGGCGATTTATAGCAATGAGATGTTCATTATCCGAACACCTCTTCTGTTTGCCTATACTACAGATACATAAAAGAAGCTTTAATCTCCAAGGCATTTTTTTGACAAAGTCCTATTCTATGTGTGGTGTGTCGAAAAAAAATCGATAAAAACACTTGTCTATCATCCCCTTAGACACAGATATCGAAAATATTCTGCAGATTCCATGATAATAAAGTGGTCCATCCTTTTAACACGAAGTCTAGTATCTTCTATGTCTTTCAAAGTAGGTAACTGAGTTTTATTTTATTTATTCAGTTATTGAAAGCTGTATAAATAAGTATATCGTTGACGTTGTCCTGTCCACCACCCCCCGGACGTGTTGATGACACAGTCAACCTCAACTTTAAATGGAGTAGTTAATTTATTATTAACAAATTCTTTTGAATTTATTAAGACATCTCAAATAAGAATAACAAGATCATAGTTCTTAAAAATCCTTGCATTTATAAAATTTACTGGCATAAAGAGTCATGCTTTCTTATTTACAAAATTATCATAAAGTTGAGTTAAAAGTATTTTAGCTTAATTTGTCTGATATGTAGGTAAACAAGGACAAGACAATAACTAATTGACATAGGTTTATCCTTAATTAAAATCCGCCACTAACAAACGAAATTCAATCCAGTATAGTGGCCAATACAGGGTAACTGACAATATACTATTCTTGTGTTCTAAAATAATTAAATAAAACCAGTCATTCCACAGGGGTTGAAATTTTTTAATCAAAAATTGTAAATAGTATCTCGGCTGGTAATATTTTTCTGGAACGGTCACTTCACTGGATTGAAATACACAATAGACCAACTGAATATACGGAATCTAAAATTATTACGAATAATTTCATAATATTTGATCATCTTTTATGTTCATGATCATTTTCAATCATGTCCTATACATTGCAATTCAATTTTTAACATGACTTAATGAAGCTATAAATTTCCTTACGTTTAATGCTTCAACAGCTAGAATATGGTGACGATATTTGGACGGAAATAAGACAACTTGCCAATTGTGACTACACCGTATTCAACACTCATCAAGTGTATCCAGACAATATCTTATCTAAGCTGGCTGACGCTAGTTCCCGAGTTACTGGGGCCACTTCAGACAGTTTTATGAATTTCTTTGGTAGATGCTTTGTTAGATATAGTTCAAAGTTTGGGTAAGATAATGCTTCATAATCAATGAAATATGCACATTTGTTTCATTATACATATAGGAATATTATGAATTGAATTCTTAAAATATGAAATAAACTTTTCGATTTTTATTAGAACCTCCAAGAAATAGAAAAGCTAGAATACCAAATAAGGGGATAAAATGCATTTGCGATCTATTTTATTAATTAAATTTGGAGTATCACCAATTTAAGAAATTGTAATCAGAAAACCTGCATATTACTGTAATTTCCAGTGAAATATTCTATCTTTAGTTCAAAAATAAATATACATAGGATTTTGTATTATACTTTGATTCACGTGATATTTACAAATTAACTAATTATTACAAAAAATCTCCATAATCCAAAAGTTTTTTTTCGGTGTGCTGTAAGAATTTGGCAGCACTAATAGTCCATATTTTTGCAAAAAGACGTCCGATCGTTACATAAATATGCTAGACATATTTTTTATTTGTGATTAATAGAGGGAATTACTAAGTAATGCATTATCATACCCGCAAGACGAAGCTTCAGCGCATACTGCTAGAAACCCTATGAGATTTCTGAGAGAAGTGTTTAATGGGCGACTCATTTCGTGATTTGGAGTTTTATCTTATGGCCTTCGAGTTACCTAGACCTAACTGCTCGAAACTTTATTCTATGGGCCCAGAAATTGCTAGAGAAATCAGGCAAAAAGATAATGTTTTGCTTCATCATGTCATAAATCATTTCTTGTCCAATCTTGAAGAGTGCATTGACGTTGACAGCGGTCACAAAGCGGACGTAGTTTTCAAAAATTAAGATCAATCGCATATTACTGTAAATCCCAATGGGGAACACTGTATTTCATCCATATAATCTTTATTTCACCAGAGTATGTGGAGAATCACCCGTTTCATTTTTTTACCTCAATTCAGAATCAGCCTTTATAGTTAAGGCATCTAGATACATTTATCTAAATTAGTTTTCAAGACCAATAATGGTAGACTGAAATTACTAAAATATTATTATAGGTATGATATAACTATCAAAGCCACCGGTCGATATTTCACAGACTTCTTGGAAAGTGTGGATAATATCCATGCTCAATTTCGTTTTACTTATCCAAAAATGCTGAGTCCCTCAATATACCTTACAAGTATTGATGAAAATGGCTGTGTCTTAGTTTACAGAAGTGGGAGGCAAGGTTTCTCCGAATATGTTATTGGTAGAAAATTAACATCTAATTCCAGTTTTTCTATCTGACTATAATTTACAATTGTTTTAGGGATACTAAAACAAATTGCGAAAGATATTTTTAATTTTGAATTGAAAATAAATGTTATTGAAAAGAAGTCCTCAGCCAGTGGATCAAAAAAATTTGTAGTGGTTGCTTTCAGGTTGGAATTCGATAATAGAGCATATGTAGGATAATAAACATATATTTCTATTTACTAAAATATAATCAATATGCACTTTTATAGATAAAGTCCAAACATGAGAGAGATTCATTCCATCAGATTACATCACTATCACCATTTTCGAATGAACTTCTGATGGAACTTTTTCCATTTGGTCTTCTGCTTGATACCAGCATAAATATAATTGGTATGGGCAAAAAATTCTCTGAAATATGGATTGGCAACGAGCCTGTGTACGATAGACACTTGTCAAATTTCTTTAGGATGAGGCGGCCTAAAGGAATTCCAATCACATGGAAAAACGTAAGAGACTTACAAAAATATCTTTATGCTGATTGAAAATTGTTGAGAAAATATAATATAACTATCCAATTTTAGCTCAATAACATGCAGTCCGTACTTTTTGAATTTGAATGCAGCAGAGGTTTAGTTAATTACCTTACAGAGAAAATCAACGAGAATGTTGAGAAGGGTTCACCTTCGAGTCCTGTTATGAAAAATATTCTGTTGAAGGGTCAAATGAAATTTATCCCTGATATAAATTCTATAATCTACCTCTGTAGTCCGATGTAAGTTTATTATTTTTACTTATCTATATAACAAATAGCCGTTCTCAAGAAAAAAAAAATACAATACATAATATCAGAACAAAAAGGTATGATGTTGTAACATTGATAGCAACTAAAGACAAAAGGAGCTTAGAAGTTTGTTAATCTGATAGTGTTTTTTGAATGAAACACAAAAAATATTTTTAAATGTTTAATCACCCAATAAAAAAAAATACATTATTCATATCATAATTAACAGCAATACAAAAAATGATAAAATTTTAATGCAATACAGTGTTTGAACAAATTGTGTACTAATTTATTTCCGTTAATAACAACCATTGCTAAAATGTTCAATCATATAATATATAGATTCAATGTATGTTTCCATGTTTCCATGGTTTTTGTTTCCATTGAATCAAAATTAAGCTTTTTAAAAGATAGTGGCAAAAGAATGAACTGTGATTTTATATAAACAGAAAATGGGTAAGTCTAGCAAAAAATTAATATTGTCAGTGTTCTGCCCGAAAACGAAAGATTGAGCATTTTCCAAAACAATTACTGGTAGCTCATCATTTATTTTCCAACTGTATTAATTATTTGGTTTTTAATGTTTTCAAAATTTCTCCAAGCTGTTTATTCTTCTACTTTATTATTATTTCTAAATGCAATTTAGGTAAATTATCTCTTAGCGTAAATGATCTTGATGACCTCACGGAGCAATCACTATTCCTCAACGATTTGAATCAGCATGGAATGAGCAAAGAAATGGTCTTAGCTGGATGGCAGCACAATTCAAAGTAAGTAATTTCTATACTGAATCACTCACATACATTTGTAATAATCATAGATTGGAAGTCATGTTCGATGAAGCAGAACATAGATCTGAAGAACTGACAAAAAACTATGAGCTTCTCGATACTTGGAAACGTCGAGGTGACGATTTATTGTATTCGATGATACCGAAGACGGTTGCCGATAGACTAAAGACAAAATCGCGAGACAGCACTTGTGAGGTAAATAGTTGTGTCAGCTACTTAGCGGCATTGCTATATAAAATGCTATTCTCTTATAGACTTTTGATTCTTTGAGTATCCTTTTTTGCGAATTAGTAGGGCTTACTTCTACCACTGTAAAAGAAACAATGTCTGTAGTGCAAACAATGAACACAGTATTCTCTTGTTTTGATGATTTAATGGATGATTTCAAAGTTTACAAGGTAGGTACCTACAAATGATAAAAAGTATGCTCTGGAAACATTTTTTCAAAGGTTGAAACAGTAGGACAAGTATATATGGTAGCTAGTGGAGCACCGGAACGCAATCAGTTTCATGCACAGAACATTGCAGATCTGGCATTTGCAATGCTCGAAAGTATCAAAAATATTCGAACGCCAGATAATGAAAAAGTTGATATTAGAATAGGTAAGATAAAAATTGGATTGAGTTCGATAATCAAAGTTGTGAGATTATTTTTTAGGAATACATTCTGGATCTGCTGTTGCTGGAGTGGTAGGTACAAAAGTTCCAAGATATTGTTTTTTTGGTGATACAGTCAACACTGCATCAAGAATGCAATCTACAAGCGAGGTAGGTATGATTGATATTGATATTTTGTTAGTCTAGAACATATATGGAATTTTAAAAGACTATAGTATTTTATTTTGTTTCCCCAGTGCCCATTATACATGTTTGGCGTTGGTAGTTGAGTTTAACTTTCTTAGAATATTCAAAACTAGATTTCCTATTTTTCTACAACTACTTCCCTAATTTAAAGTTTGAACCAACACGTATTGAGACTAATAAAAAATGAACAAGAGCTATTGCAACTAGCCAAAATTGTAAGAAAAGTTATTTGTCAAGAGCTCCTTTGGGTTTATTCTACAGAGTATTTATATTTAGTTAGAAATAAATAAGGAGAACAGGACAATCTTCTCGTGTGGCTGCTAAGAAAAATAAGGCTGATCGTCTAGACTTCTAAACATTTGAGTATAAGAGTAAGATGTGGAGATCTACAGAAGTAGCTAGACATTTATGTTGCAGATAATAGACTCATTGCCTTTTGATACGAGAACATTCAATATGTTATATTATTTATCAAGACCAAAATTTTACAAGAGAATTATCAGGATAAGTACATATTCTGAAGATGAAATTTTCGCCGTAATGACAAAGCGACGGCAAACAATTTATAAACTAGATCTTTTTACGTATTCGAGGAATATCAAAAATATCCTTATCGGAAAAATAATAAAGTCTGGGTCAGTTATGGGTTTGATCGATATTTTGTTGCAAAATTGTACTCATACTTCTTTAAGCTTAACAATAAATAATGGATTTCGCTACGACGAGAAGTCAAATTGATCAATAACACTTATTATCTGTAATTCTTCCCTGGTACGTTGTTATAATAGATGTTTGGTTCACCATTCTCTGAAAGGCTCTATATAAGCGGAAAATGGATATCGAACTTTTAATATACGTATATATGGCTCGGTGGTGCTGTAGAGTACCTCGTTGCTTTAAATTTAAAAATTAACAACCAGTTGCTATTGCGTCGTTGCAACAGAGTTGCCGCAGTGCTATAATGGCATCATTTTTAATATGCAAGTACGACGCTTAAATTTTTGGTTCTTTTAAAAAATTGGATAAATAAGTGAAAATACTAATAATGAATTCCTATGACTAAAATGGCATTTAGTATTCATAAATGCTCATCATCATAGCTTCACATTGATACTTTTTTATTCGGAAAAGGTACGTGTTCCAGAGCATCAGCTTTAGATCATGATTGGCTCTTCGGCAATACTGTACCAAATTGTCGTTTTGACAGTAAAAACTGTGAAATAGTGGCAGTCGCGTTGCTGTTGGTAGTTACATGATAAGCAGGCCGGTCTATGCCTGAATAGAAGTAAATGTTTGCTGCTCATATTGGACTACAAAAATGTAAATGTCACTCTGAATTTTCTATGAGTCAAATAGTGGACTCAAAACTCAACGCTTCGTGCTGAAAAGGAATATAATCATTCGTAATGTAGGATGCTAATAATTCTTGGATAGATTTCTAAACGAACATACTTTGAATACCTACTGGACTTCGGAATTATAAAATGCTACCACATTATTTCTATTTCCAAAGACAAGAGGTAGATTACTCAGAGCAAAGCTTCTTCTTCTTTTTCTTTTCGTTACTCTTTTAACAGAAGAGTCGTGATCAAGAGCAAAGCTGCCATAGACATAACAACGGCAGAAGATAAATTAGCACGATGGAGAATTGGGTTATTCACAATTTAAGAAACATGCATTGAATTTCATAATAGATGGCGGGGTTATCATGTAAATAGCAACTGCAACGCGACCGCGACGATCGCACAATCATCGTTGTCAAAACGTCGATTTGGTACAGTGTTGTCGCTCTGTCAGTCTTGAGCCTAAAGTGATACTCGAGTAAAAATTATCAAAGTGAGGTTAATTGCATGTATTTGTGAATAATAAATTACTTTTAACATGTTCTCAATGAAATTGCTATTCTCTCTTTTATTTCCAATATTCTATAGAGAGCGTATACTAGACTGTGGCAACACTGACACAACAACGCGATTGCAACTAATTGCTAAATTTTACATGATACTGGGGCGGAAGACAATGAGGCTCATAGTTACAATTAACTGATAAATAATAAATTAATTTTAATGTATACCTAGCTAATCTAAATTGATAACTTTATTTGGAATAATTGCTTTAAATTGGAATAGTCATAATTTCTAAAGTTCCCTTTCAGATGCGCATTTGACTTAATCAGTCTTTATCCTGTTTATATTTTATATATTTTTCAGACTGGCAAAATAAATATCACCATCGATACAAAGGAGCTGCTGCCACCACATAAATATAGATGTGAATGTCGAGGAAATGTGAAAGTTAAGGTAGGTACCTAAATATATTTTTTGCATAGATAAGTACCTACAGATATATCTAATCATGCTATTTACCAACTAATAATAGTTATAATATACTTCAATTTGAAATGGGATGCTCAAATTCAGAAGATTATGAAAAAAATCAGATATTTTTTATTTATTCCCTACAAGCTAAAGTATTTGCCTATCAAAGTCCTTGAAATAATATATAATGCCTATGTATACAGTATTATCAATTATGGCCTCATAGCCTGGGGCGGTGCGTATGCTGCTCATCTTGAACCACTTAGTAAACTACAATTAAAATTTATTAAACTCTTGAAATCTCATAAAATACCTACTATATCATCAAATAAATATTTAAAAATGTAAGGTTCCGAGTATGTGTATCAGTAATAAATGTGAATATTAAAGCGGTATAGCCGAAGAAATTGCAATTAAGATTTTGCAAGAGAAAACATTGGAAAGCATTTTAGTTTGTATTTGTTCTAATTACTTATTTGCTATAGTTATTTCATGTATAGTTCATTAATTAGTTCTAGAGTTGGTAGATTTAAACTCTTTGTCACAGTATTGTCAGTTTGACAAGCCTCTAGGACATTATTAGTTGTGTTTAGGTAATCATAGAATATTCTCGTGTCGTGACGATTACGGGACACAGTTAGTTTATTTTATCAGTCAATTGGAGACATAAGTCGATAGAAGTTGAAATGCGATAGTCAAAGTGACAAGTTGTGACAGTTGTACTACAACAGAAGGTCGTTTACAGAGTGTCCGAAATAAACGTTATTGGAAGCAATCGAAATCGAATGCGTACTTTTGAGTATTACGCAAGTAAACTCACCCCACGACGTTTAGGATACGGTTAAACGTTACAATTGGTGTCCGAAGATGGATCTTCGCTGCTGAGAATATATGGTGAATACCAGATCAAAGGATTACGACGAAATGAAAAATTTTGCAGAAATAATGAAATTCCTAGAAAATCAAAAAGAAAGGGAGACCAAACAAAAATAAGCCAAATTCTAGAAAATCAAGAAAGAAGCAGACAAGAAGAAGAAATAATTAGACAACAAGATAAAGAAGAACAAGAAAGAATTAGACAACAGGAAATATAAGAACAAAAATAAGACAAACCTTAGAAGAACAAGCAATATTGCGATGAGAAGATAAACAGGAAGTTGGCCAAAAATTGCACGTGCACTTGAATACGAAGCTGCTAAACAAGCGTCTAGAAGTCATCTCAGACTGTGTCACACACGATGGGTCAATTCAATCCGAGATAAGTCGTATGGAAAAGGCAACTCAATTAAACAAGTTATTAAAATGTTACAAAAACTGGATGGACAAACAAATGAACAAAGAACGCAGACTATGTGTTGGAATTGTAGACAAGAAGGACATATAAAGAAGAATTGTCCACAACTTCAAAGTAGCAATGTGCAGGAAAACTCCAATTAGCCAGTTTTGCGGGACGAAGACAGGCTTACTCCAAACAAGCCCCAACATCATTAAAAATCAAAATTTCCCGACTGAGTCATGAAGGATCCAGCTTGGTTGTGAAAGGAAGAATATGCGGTCGAGATTGTAATATTGTTATTGATATTGGTTCATGTTCTACCATTGTGCGAGCTGGTGTTATTCCTGCTTGCAAAATTAACCATCCCAATAGAAGTTATATACTTGAAACTGCACATGGAGTGACTATACTCGTCATTGGTACCCACGAGGCAGATATTCAGCTGGAACAATCAAAATTCAGACGTAAAGTATTTGTTGCCGAGATTTTGGACAAAGTTTTATTTGGGCTAGACATCATGAATAAATTTGGCATCAACCTGAACATCCAAGACCGAAAACTCAAAATCAATGAAGAAGAGTTATTTATGTCAACATCTGAATCTAGAATAAGAAAAATTAAAGTAAACAGAACCATTACGATACCTGGATGGTCTGACAATCTCATCCATGTTAAAATAGATGGTTCTAATAATTGCAAGGAGGTACTAGAAAGTAACCCAGAATATCTGCCAAAGGAAATAATTTTAGAAAACGCATTAATAAAACCATCAAGTGAGCATCCAGTTAAGGTCTCAAGTCTGTACGAAGAACCTAAAGTTTTAACGAAAAATGAAGTAATTGCCTGTGCGGAACCTATAGTATCTGTCAAAATCTCAAGCAGTCAAGGGAAAAGCTTGTGCCAGAAAGAAAGAGAGCTGAAAGTGAGAATCATTTCTCAACTTCCTATCCAACAGAAGGCGAAATTTCGTGATTTATGGGAGAAATACAAAGAACTATTTTCTTTTGCGGAAACAGATCTAGGACGAACTAATATGGTACAACATCGCATTAACACAGGCAACCAACAACCAATAAAACAAATTCCAAGAAGAGTACCATTAGCAAAACAAAATGAAATGGAAATACTTATAGATAACATGAGGAAACAAAAGGTAATTGAACCTTCGAACAGTCCTTGGTTGTTACCGGTTGTCTTATTCACAAAAAAGATGGCTCGACTAGGTTTTGTATTGATTATAGAAAATTAAACGACATTACAAAATAAAAGACAGTTATCCTCTTCCCAGAATAGATGATACACTGGATTGGCTGTCGGGAGCGAAATGGTTTTCTACATTGGACTTGAAATGTGGTATTGGCAAGTCGAAATATATCCTGAGGATAAAGAAAAGACAGCATTTTCAGCCAACACTGTTCTATGGCAATTCACGGTAATGCCATTGGGATTGTGCAACGCCCCAGCGACTTTTGAGAGATTGATGGAAAGAGTGCTACGTGGACTCATTGGAAAGAAATGTTTAGTATACCTTGATGATGTAATCGTTTTCAGCGAAACATTTGAGAAACATCTGAAAAATCTAGAAGAGGTATTTCAACGATTCTCACAAGCAAATCTTAAGCTTAATCCCGAGAAATGTGCTTTTCTAAGAACTGAGGTAAAGTATTTGGGACACATAATATCCGAAAAAGGTGTAAGAGCAGATCCGGAAAAGACAGAAGTGGTTAGAATTGGCCTGTACCAAGGAAAAAAACAGAACTGCGAAGTTTCTTAGGCCTGTGTGTTCATATTACAGACGGTTCGTAAATAATTTTGCTAGTATTGCTCGTCCATTGCATCGACTAACTGAGAACGAAAGGCCTAACAATTGGACTGTAGAATGTCAGGATGCTTTCGAATATGTGGAAGGTTCTTTGTGCTCTTCTATTGTTCTGGCTTATCCCCAGAGAGAAGGAAAATTTATCCTAAATACTGATGCCACTAAAACAGGAATTGGGGCAATTTTGTCCCAAAGAATAGAAGGAGTGGAATATATACTAGCATATTACAGTAAGAGTTTATCAAAAGCTGAACAAAATTACTGTGTAACGCGGCAGGAGTTAATAGCTGTAGTCAAGGCATCACTTAAGATAGCACGATGGCTCCAACAACTTCAAGAATATGACTTCAAAATTGAACATCGTCCTGGTATTAACCACAGAAACGCTGATGCACTGTCAAGACGACCTTGGGCAGAAGACTGTAAAAACTGTTCATGACATGAAAACAATCACTCAAGCAAGATCAACTGAATGATAATGATATTGGACCAGTTATGAGGTGGAAAATAGCTGGAGCAAGACCTACTTGGCAGGAGATGTCAGAATTGCCTCCTATGATAAAAAAATACTGGTCACTTTGGGAATGTTTAATAATCCATGATGACATTTTGAAAAGAAAATGGGTAGCACTGTTCATTTGCAAATAATTCTTCGACGGAAAAGAATTGTACAAGTACTAAAAAAGATTCATTGTGGAGCAAGTGGTGGTCATTTAGGTAACAATAAAACATTATCGAAGATCAGAGAGAGGTTCTACTGGTTAGGATAAGTCGTGCTGACATAGAGGACTGGTGTCGGCGATGTGATACCTGCTTTACCAGTAAAGGCACAAATACCAGAACCCGCCATAGGATGCAGCAGTACAATGTGGGTGACCCATTTGAGCGAACAGCCATCGATATTACGGAGCTATTTCCAATAAGCAGATCTGGAAATAATTATCTCTTAGTCATCATGGATTATTTCAGTAAATGGCCAGAAGTAGTCGTAATTCTAAATCAGGAGGTAAAATAGTGACCGATGCACTATTTGAACATTGGATAAATCGGTTTGGTATGCCGTTAGAGATTCATTCGGACAAAGGTCGAAATTTTGAGCCGGAAATCTTTCAAAGTGTGTGTAACCTAATGGGGATTAAGAAAACTCGTACCACTCCACTGCATCAACAATCCGATGAAATAGTAGAGAGATTTAACAGAACAGCAATCAACGAACACCAAACTGGAATAAGTGTGTACCGCTCTTCCTACTGGCCGATAGATTTTCCACTCATGAATCGACCAAAATCAGAAATCCCCACGCTGTAAAATGAAAGTGGTTCATATCGACAGACTTTCACCGTACAAAGGGACTGAGCTGACGTATGATCGAGACGATCAGAGCTAAGAAGGGAACAGTGTAACGTGGATAGTTTATCATGTACTTACTGTTATTATTTCTTTTAGTTCTAATTTCTTATTTGCTATAGTTTTTTTATGTATGTTCATTAATTAGTTCTAGAGTTGGTAGATTTATTCTCGAGCCTTCCAGAAATTATGTGTGAGGTACACTTTGTCACAGTATTGTCAGTTTGACAAGCCTCCAGAACATGATTATGTGTGTCTAGATAATCATAGAACATTCTCGATGAATGTCATATCATGTTTCAATATATACAGTGTGTTCCTAGATACAAAACATTAGCCTGGCCAGGCTTAAATTATGTTATCAGTCAATGTCATATTCCTACATTGTGTCAATATATCTGTCAATTTTCGATGGCCATTTTAACCCTGGCCAGGCTAATGTTTTGAACTTTGGAACAGCCAGATAAAGCCGTGACGATCACGGGACACAGTTAGTTTATTGTATCATTCAATTGGATACATAAGTCGATAGTAGTTGAAACGCGATAGCCAAAGTGACAAGTTGTGACAGTTGTACTACAACAAAAGGTCGTGTATAGAGTGCTCGAAATAAACGTTATTGGAAGCAATCTGCGAACTTTTTAGTATTACACAAGTGAACTCACTCCACAACATTTAGCACAGGGTTAAACGTTACAATATCCTTTGAATTTCCATATTTGAATATTGGCTTATTTTGATAATCATGACAACAAAAAAATATCATCTAGGTTTTTTCACATTTTAAAGTGAATGTATTATACAAATCAGATTTTTCTTCTGGTGAAAGACTGAGATGAGGGACAATTATTATCCCCACAAGTAGAATCAGTTTTTCCTATTAGGTGCCTATAGCCAGCCAGAATAACTGGGCATCTGTTTCTCTCTTTGTTTCTCTTTCTCTCTTGCTAGTTTGAGCATTTTTCTGTCTACGATTCTCGAATGCCGAAGTTATATTGGTCGAACTATATCAATAAATGACCGACGAATCCAAACGGAGGAGCTATACAATTCGACTGTATGTCTGTATGTTTTTTTATGAACATGTTGGCGGCTTTTACATAGTAGGTAAACGTGCTCCGATTCTGAGGATTATTTTTATTTTGAGATAGGAGAATTGAGAATTGGTCCCATTGAAAAAATCAATATTAGCATGCCCTTCCCTGCGAAAACTTCCCCCAAAGGGGGTAGTGGGGAAATTTTTCCCGAATATTGAAAATCCGAGACGGCAGTGTTAGAGAAAATTTCATATCCGGAAACGTTTAAATTGGATTTTAATAATAATCATAGGTTTCCGCGTTACAGTCAGAAATATATATTTCAGCTATGCGGAAGGGGCAAATTTTTCCGAGAATCGAAAATTTAAAATTACAAAAAATTTAACATTTCTTCAAAACAGCAATGATAAAGTCGGAAATATGTGATATGTGCACCAATAGAATTAATATTATTTTGTGTCTTTCAGTGCACCAACTAATAAAGGTCCAATTGTTTGTAAAAAATATTTTCACTATCAAAAGCTCAAAGTGATAATTTCAAACATAGGAATAAGGCGTGAATCAATAAAAATGTATCTAAAGACAAAATCCGAATTCATAATGAATTATGGTTAAAATTTACTTTAAAAATATTCTAAGCGATATTAAAGTATAAAATGTTCAATTCAATTCAAAAGCACATCCGGTATAAGTTCTGCTATTAACTAAATTCTTTGAAATATCGGACAACATGATATTCAGCTCTATTAGTCCCTTAGTCTGTGCTATTATAATAATCTTTTTTTGTAAGTTTTATTTCAGTGTTTCTGATATTCTATTATTTCTTTTGAAATATCGATGAAAAATCAAACAACTATGTGACTCAATCATAGGTATATAGTTATGTGCCATCATGTTACCATATTTTTTTTTTTCAGGGCAAAGGTGAGATGCCGGCCTTCTGGTTACTCAAGAATCGAGAAAAATAGAGAAAAGAACAAAAAAAAGAATCACAAATAAATACTTTTTATTCCATAACTCTACACAATAAATAGTTTTAGCAGTAGCAAGCATCACGTGTGTTAGTTTTAATCCAGGATATGTATCTGTTAACTCTTGTATATACGCCAGGATAATTTGGTTGTGCACATCCTTCTCCCCAAGAAACAATACCTTAAAATTAATTGTATGATTAATTAATTCAAGAACAATGTATAGAATTGTAACCCACTTACCGACAATTTGATGAAAAGTTCCATTCAAAACAGTTAATGGGCCGCCACTGTCACCCTAAAATTATTATTCATTGACATTTTAAAATTGACACCAATCTATCTTTTATATAAAACTTATTCAATAAAGAATACCCAAGATTATGTACTTCTCTAACTTTGGAGCCGAATGGGGGATAGCACTATGATCTCAAATTGAGAGAAAGTTACATCGCGTTGGTTTTGGATATTTTAAAGAAACACAAATTTGTGCTGATCTCACCATTCCAAATAAATCATAAGAAAAGGATTCGATTGGTTAAAATATGACATTATGTGAAAGTTGATGATGGTTTAAACGCCATTTTGTAAAGCTTAGAAAGTTGCCATTGTGAGCAAATTCCCGTTTTTATCTCAAAAACCAAAAAGCTGCAATTTTTTTTGTAAAGAGAACATAATAGACATCAATCAAAATTTTACCGTTTTCAAAATCATATCTCTACATATTATAGATATAATGCTTGAAATAAATAATAGCAGCAGATTGTGAAAATTTTCAATTATACTTAGAATCAGAAATCGAGTCTTCTAAAAATTAAAAGTCAAGTGTTAGCGGTAATGTCATTGCCTCATTTCCTTGAAAGTTGGATATTATTAATGTAGGTGCATTGTTTAGTTTTGACTGTTTTAAATTCCTGTCAATTTAATAGAAGCCAAATATTACCTGACAAGAATCTTTCTGCCCTTCTAGATAACCAGCGCAAAGCATATTATCTGTTATGCGTTTACTACCATAAGCAGTCTTCCTGCAATCAATGTTGGATAGAATTGGTACTTTTACTTCCTGTAGTTTATTAGCCACCTGTCCATGTTGCTTTGTAGCACCCCAACCAGTTGCTGTGCCTGTAAAATAATTTTAACAAATCTTTACATCTATACATATTACCTAATAAAATTGTAACAGGTACATTAAATATAATCAAGAAAAAATAATATGGGGGTCAGTACTTGAGCAACAGAAACCAAAACAACGTATTGGTAGAGGTCTATCTTCAAATTTAGGTTTGATTTTACCGCGTCTGTCTGTCTTTATATTTGTACACGAATCACGCAAAAACTACCGCATGGAATTGAATGCAGTTTTCCCCGCGCACGAAGTTGCGGGCAAAAGCTAGTAGGTACCTAATAGAATTGTAACAGGCCGATGTCTGTACATTAAATATATTTAATAAAAAATAATATGGGGGGTCTTTATTAGAGCAACATAAGCCAAAACAACAGTTTTTAAATTTTTTGTCTGTCTGTCTTTATGTACGCGCATCACGCAAAAACTACTGCATAGAACTGAATGCAGTTTTCACCGATGTATTATTAGAGGATTAACTTAAAATATAGGCTACATTTTATCACGTCTGTCTGTCTTTCTGTATGTTTGTACACGCATTACGCAAAAACTACAACATGGAATTGAATGCAATTTTCACCGATGTAATG
Source organism: Crioceris asparagi (assembly GCA_958507055.1). NCBI lineage: Eukaryota > Metazoa > Arthropoda > Insecta > Coleoptera > Chrysomelidae > Crioceris > Crioceris asparagi. Next base: position 71,293,886 of record OY293828.1, read on the forward strand.
GTAGAGGTCTTTCTTCAAATTTAGGTTCCATTTTACCGCGTCTGTCGGTATGTATGTTTGTACACGAATCACGCAAAAACTACCGCATGAAATTGAATGCAGTTTTCAAAACTCGCGAAGTCGCGGGCAAACGCTAGTTTGGTATAAAATAGATATTACCAACAACTACTTAAGCTAAGAACAGTTCCTTAAACATTTTCCAAAACGTAATAAAAATTATCTCTTAGAATTTGGTCAGATTTGATTTAGATCTCTTTTCCTCATCTTCACTAAATTGTACTTAACTATAGATAAGATTTTGAAACGAAGAATGTTTGTTAGTTTTCTTTTCACTTAAAACATGAAAAAATATTACGCAGAATTCCATATCTTCTTTAGCAGCAATGAGCCGATTGCGATTCAAAATCGTGAAATTTTTACAATAAATTACATTATTAATAATAGCAATGCATTCATACCCGCATTATTCTAAATGAAAAGTTGTTATGACGTCCTTGATAGTGTGTGATCAGTAGATCAACGTCGAAAAAATGAGGTGTATGTATATTTCGAGAAGAAAGTATCCTTGCCGCTTTCGCACGAGCGGCAAAAATGTACTTTCTACTTTTAATATATATATATATATATATATAATTTATATAAACTATTTCCACGATGAGCACTGAGCCAAGAAAGATGCAATGAAAATATTTCTATACTTAATCAAATTTCTTACTGGGCACTGTCGCCTCAGGAAGCGCCTAACGAGAATGAGTTTAGCAGAGAACCACGAATACAGATTCTGTGGGAATCTACTACTCTTAGCTTTAATTTGGTTATTAGGTATATGTCTGGGTTGTCTTATGATAATGAGTCTAAAACAGTTAAGCATAGCGTTTTAATAATATAGTAGATTATATTAATAAATTTAAATTATTTTCTGACTTTATATACCTCATTATAATCTTATTTTTGTGCAACAATTTGCAGATTAACTAGAGGCTATAAATCGTTCATATATTTTCCTGGATACAATTGATGATTATTGCTAATACTCAATGACATAGATATATTTCCCATAATTACATCAACTTTGCATCTGTAATTATGCATGAATATATTGAAGTTGAATATTGTTATGAAATTATTAGTATTGTTGAATGTGATTATAATGTATTATTTCTTTTACAACAAAACAACATTGCGTTTCAAAATCATTTATCAATATCAATAAAAAAGAAGTATTTACATTTACAGAATTGTTATTAGATCATTTTGAAGAATATTAAAAAAAAAATCAAATAATCAATTATGTTATTTGCTCAATATGCTTAATTATACCATTCATCCTATTGCAATAACTGAACTTTATTGAGTTGCTTACGCCCGTCAAAATCTCTGACCAAAATAATATTTTTCCGTCTGTTTGTTTCCTATAACATTCATATGATTCTGATTAATTATCTGACTCATAGAAGTGAATGAGGAAATCCACTTTTTATTAACTGGATTGATTGATCGAAAACATCTTTATACGTTTATTCTCGAAATAACATACCCATATGTCCAGTGAAACTTTTTCCTGTCGGTGGTAAGCAAACAGGCTTCAGTATACCGTTAATTGGAACTTCTTCAGCCAATTTAAGGATGGCTATATCATTATTATAATTACCACCATTACCATAAGATTTATGTCTATATATATTCTGTATTTTTCTTGACATTGTTTCGGTTTCCAGACTATTTGATCTGTCATGGTCGAGAAATACGGCTGTTATCTTTTCTCTTGAGAACCTAAAATTATAAAGTGTTAATTGGCTATGAGGATTTGATGGATGTTCATGAGTAAATAAAATGGAGGAGCCCAAATATATTTTCAGCTCACTCAAGAACGCTTTGGAAGGTAATTGTGACAATATCATAGTGGTGAAAATTCAGCAATAATTAATTACTGTATTGTACTGGACTTGATTTAAGTTCATCTTATATTATTCAAGTTTCTTACCCATTGACACAATGAGCTGCAGTCAAAATATATTTATTGTTGATCAAAGACGCCCCACAATAAAATCTATTGTTGTACAACAAAGCCGTCATCCATGGATATTCGTTTACCATTGTTTCAATTCCTCCAACAATTCTGACATGTTTAAAAGTTTCGCCACAACCTACAATACAATATCTCATCCAATGACTAACTCACAAGAAAAAATATTACCTCCACCAAAATTTGGCATTTTATATTAATAATTCGAGTATTTCGCTGTTATTTTTTCAAAGTATTATATCAAAAATCCTTGATTATTTTAACAGAATTATTGTTTGCCTTAATTAGGCTCAAAATTTGAAATAATTGTCTCAAAATTTCAATCTTGAAGTGTTAATATTGTAGATAACCACATTGGTAATTATTTTTTTGATTACAATTGATAATTGTTTCAATTCTATTTCTAATTTAAACCAAAATCATAGTAAAGATGTAGGTATTTTTATTAATAATAATAACAACATGAGCTGTTGATTTTGGTTACAATTATAAATATAAGTACCTATAATCAGTAAAGGAAAGATCTCAATAGGTAGGCATGTAGATATATTCCTGTAAAAAAAGTCCCAGTTCGGAACTACCCATTTGGGAACTTGAGTCAGATTTACCTGGTTTCGTGCAGTTTTGGAACATGAATTGAAAGTACAAACTCTATCTGCTATTTAATGAATTCTGCGGAGGTTACTAAGTGAGAATTTGTATTATTAGCAATTTTATGATCATCACCTGAAATTCCCAACTAGCCCTATACGCCATTTCAAAAATAGAGGAAGAGTAATAAATAATGAAATTGAAGGGATCTCTATTGTAATAGAGTATAGAATAATAGATATCCCTTCATTATCATCATTTCTTACTCCCGCCCTTTTTGAAGTGGAGAGTTCCGAACTGGGAAGTTCCCAAATCAGAGGGAGCCATTGAAACTGATGGGCATACCCCAATGGCAAAGGAGATGAAGAGTTATTGAGCAAAGATGAATAAAAATTGAAAACAGGCCAGGCATTTGAAAGTTTATGATTAGTTATTGGAGAAGGTGCAAGCTGAATTAGTACATCAAAAGTGGAATTAGCTTATCAGTAAGAGAAAATATCTTTAGACAGAACCATCCAATTCTAGAATATCCAGATATTGCTTTTTATTTAATAATTATTTTAAATATACAGTGTTCTTCAAGGTGAATGGCCTACTAGAAGTAATGAGAAAACTATCAACTCATATTTCAATTCCGATAATTTGCTGCAGGGGCTCTTTCTAACAAAAATTATGGCGACTTACAATCTTTTGCTGTTTATTCAAAATTATGATTCTTCGCACAAAAAAAATTATCAAACTTAAAATTAGAACATTTCAAAACAAACTTCGAAATTCTGATCTATTTAATGTTAACGTTAACATTTTATCTTCACTTTGCAGTTTGTTTATTTGAATGTTACAAATAAATCTTTGCATTATGTGTTCAATAATATATTTGATTCTGGCGAATTTTTCAGTTTTTTTGATGAAAATATTACACAAAAATAATAAACAAAATGGTAAATGCATCTGAATTTTGAATGAATGAATGAATGAAGATGTTTTTAAAATGCTTGTGTGAATTCTTCGTTTATTTAATTTGCATGTGCAAAGCTAGAAGTTGAAATCTTTACGGATCTGTTCAGTTCATTTTTTAAATATTATTCTTATAAAATATAAGTTATGAATTTCAAAGTTTGTTTGTGGTGTTGAATTTCGAAGTTTGTTTCAAAATATTACTTCTAATTTTAACTTTGAAAAATCTTTGTATGCACATTTTACCAGTTTAAATCTCGGAAGATATATTTTGTTAGTTTCATTAACATGTCTTTGACAGTATTTTTGTTGAATTTTTAAGTTTGTTTGAAAAACGAAACAAACATTTTAATTGGACGCTGCGATCGATTTCCGACCGATTGTGCTGGGTAATAGTAATAATCAGAAATATTTTAACGAAACAAAGTCCATAAATCGAAAGAGATTTAAACTCACAAATGTCACACAAATTTGATCAAACTTAAAATTAGAAGTAACATTTTGAAACAAACTTAGAAAGTCAGGCGCTGAATCTGAACAAATTCGTATTAATTTAAAGTTCTAACTGTGCACACGAATAATTTAAATAAATATTTTAAAACAAACTTAGAAAGTCCGGCGCAGTTTATGTTTGATTTCAAATTTTATCTTCATTATGCGGTTTGTTAATTTGGATGTTACAAATAAATAGTTACATTAAGGAGTAAAGGGTCTTCAACAGAAATCCCAATACAGTCACAAACAAAAATAATAAAATAAAATAATAAAAACAAATATGTCCTGGCATATTTTAAAGATTACTAGCAAACCTCAATTTACAGCATAATCTTCGATAAAATCTCAGTTATTCATTAGCTGAACTAACATCTTGAGGGCATGAAATGCATAACTTTTATTCACTACACAGGATGATCTGCATCTTGCAGACTTTAACTATCGATTCACTTTGTTGTTATAGTTTTGGATTATGCTGAACAAGATTTCAACAAAAAAAATATTAGGTAATGTGATCTGATTCCAAATTTAACTGAGAAACTATTGATTTAGGCAAGTATAACAAGGCTTAAGTCACAATTCTAAATAAAAAAACTACAGTATTCCATTGCAATTGCAAGTTAGGAAAGATAGTATCTATTTTTGGTATAACCGGACGTGACTGTAAATCGCCGTTATTTTAGTTAGATGGACCCTTCTTATAAAGCATCTAACTGCAAATTTTCAGAACTAAAATATAAGCAGTTCGCTCATTACTTCTTATAGGCCACTCATCATGAATAACGCTGCATATATCTAGAACTTTAAAGAAAAAAAAGTACAAATATTATTACTAACTGCATTTCGGACAATCTAACATAGGTTCCATAGATGTAGAGTTTGTTGATGGAGGCTTGACCCCAACCACACCAAGAAACCAATCGACAACAGTGTTTTTCTGGGCTAGATTTAAAAGTTGCTCTGATTGTACGGTGCTGCTTAAGTTACTTGACACTTCTAAATCGGCAGACTCCACTACTTTTTCAGTGACTGTATTATCAGTTGGAGGCGCTCTCAATAATATCGATCTTGGGGGATTGATGTTATCGCCAGAATTATATTGATTTGTAGGATAAGGCCACGATGATACATCCTGGTGAAAGTATTGCTGTAAAAGATTAGTAGTCATTTTCTGTTGGTAAATAAAAGAATATACTTCTGGACAATGAACTCGACAAGTGTTACATAATTTCAACATTTTGTTTTGGTATAAAAATAACCTTGGAAGAGTTAGGATATTGACCTCAAATGTATAACTAGATACTTCTGAAAATTAATCATAATTGATTTCTTATACAGTGCGTTCATAAAGTATGGAAACGCTTCAATAACTTCAAATATTAACATATAGAGAAAAAGCTCTGACAGGTCGATGTTTGATTTTGACTTTCTACTTTTCTATGCAAACAGCATCATTTTATCCTCCCTCCTTCCAAATTATGACGTCATCATAATTTTTTTCAAATAAGAAGGCCATAATTTTATATTATAAAAGACAATCTGGCAATTTTCTGAGCTGAGAAATACCTAATGCATGGGTATTAACATAAAAATATATGAAATTCAGGGTGCTAAGAAATTAATATATTTTCATTTACTGCCTTCAATTTTCAATAATAACAATAATATTATTATACAGTGGTAACTAGGAACTTATTAATTATTGCTAAGGACTACGATTCAAACGCATACTTGTTTTTATGCATAATTTGTATAAAATTGAAAGCAGCAAATAAAAATATATTTTTACTTTTACTTTTTTAGCACCCTGTATTTAATATTTTTTTATGTTAATACCCATGCATTTGGTATTTTGAACACAGAAAATTGCCAGTTTTCGATTTATAATATAAAATTATGGCATTCTCATTTAAAAAAAATAACGATGACGTCATAACTTAGAAATTGGAGGTGAAAGAATGATGCTGTTTGCATATAAAATAAGAAAACAAAAATCAAAAATCGACCTGTCAACGCCTTTTCTCTATATGATAGTATTTTAGTAGTTATTGAAGTGTTTCCATACTTTATGAAAGCACTTTATATGACTCGACTTTTGTCTCCTAAGAAATAATTATTATGTCTAGAAAATATATACAGTGTATCCAATATAAGCTTGGGGCTTTTTTGGCTTTCCTGATTTTTAAGACAAACAAAAAACGGAATGTACTCAGCAACTTTTGCAGCTATACCAAACGGCGTTTTCTTTCTATAAACCAACATAAAGTTTGTTTCTTTTGCCATTGCGAAATCATTCTTTTTTTAAGTTTTTAGCGATAAACATACGACTTTTGTCAATAGTCAGTAATAAAAAAAAAACATTTAATGTCAAAAAGTAATGTGATGAGTATTGTGTTTTTATTTCAAGCTGCATGTTTTTGAAAATTGTTTAAAAGTTTCTGGCCTCCATAATCATAGATCTGACACCTTCTTACTTTCGAGGGTTAGGATAAAAAAAATATGTGCAGTAACGTAACTTTCAAACGGAGGAAGCTTACGTTAACGGGTTCTAGAACATTTCAGCTAACGCTTGGAAAATACTCGTAATTTGTTTGAAAATCTTATGTGAATCAAATTGAAAATAGTAAAAATACTTAGTAATAATTAATATTATAATTTCAAATTTAGTCCAAATTATCAAACTACTTTCTATTTGAAAAACTCCATTATAAATTTAAAAAAAAGTATTCAGCTATAACTACACAAAAACTTACATCTTAAAACAATAACAAATATTAAATTTCCTTATATACGGGTATTAATATTCAGAAATGTGAAATACAGGGTTAAAAAAAGCAGTCGAATTGTAAGCCTCCTCAGTTCGGGGCTCGTCGGTCAAAAAAGGTCAATGTAAGTAAAGTCAATCAAACGTCTGAATTATTGTCCTTAGCAATCAATGATAAGTTCTTAGCTGCCAGAGTAAAAATTTGAAATTTAACTCATAACACCCCCGAAATATTAGTTTTTGAATATTAGGAGGCTAACACTAGCCAACTTAGATATCTAATACCTAAACAATATTGAATATGAGTGACCGGTGATGGTGATGAGTCGGGTGCTCATTCAAATCCCTGGCTGTCACTTTGTATAAGTACTCCACCTGTCACATGTGCATGGGAAACTATTGAGGGCAAATTAGTATATTTCCGTATTACCGCTTAACTGGAAGGGTGGCTAACTCTGGAGATTTATTATGAGACATACCGGTGATTCGGAATCCACCATAAACTGTAGGTCTTCTTAGCTGTGGTAACCTTTCAAGCCATAGAACTCGCGTATCTAGAACACGACTACGGCATTTGATGAATCATCGCAAATCGCAAGAGGCAAAATGAGTATAGGAGACCCAAAATTGACCCCATGATTTAGACGGAGAGGTCAGACATAAAAAACTAGAAATAAAAAATCGACGTATCAGAACTTATTCTTCAATAATCTATACATGCTGAACGCCCTATATAATAACATCAAGTTGTTCAACATATTCTCCATTTAGCCGATTTTCTTATCCACTATCATACCATAGATCGTTATTGTATCCCATCCTTATCTTGGATACACTGTATAATAGGTATATTATGTAATATGTACTTATTTCAATGGATAGTAAATGCAAAATTGTGATTTTTAAAATATTATCTATTATTTAATATAATATAATATAAAATGGTTTTGTTAAGTACGAAAAAGAGTCAGGCATCAAATGAAAGTGGAAAATGCTCTGATCGTGTAGTGTTTTGCATAGTTACCCTCCTTATAAAGTGCTACAGCTAATCCGGATTAAATTTTTGGCATCGATTTTTTCTTATCATAATTATTATTTGAAACTGACAAACAAGATCCTAAAAATTATATCTAATTATTATAGATATCTGCTATTTGACAAAAGAACCTCACTTTTGTTCAAACTTAAATTTAATGAATTAATGTCAAATTTCAACCACTGGGGTATGCATACGATGATTCTCTTCTCTTTCTATGAGAACTCAACGAAACACAAAATAATAATTAAGCTTGATATCTGTAGAATATTTATAATAAAAGTTGTGCAGTTGAGTAATTAAGAAATATAAGAAATAAAATGAGCCTTGCAAAATGTTCTGTTAAGGTAAAAACCGAAAAGTACCTACCCTAAATTAATATTATATCAAGGGATACACAGATATTCAAATGCTAATCGATTTAAGATAAACACAACGAAACTAGATGATATTTATTGTCGCCAAGTTAATTACATTTATTTCAATTTTACCGTGATGTCCGATTCCTGATTCATGCAATTTTGCCCGCGAACAAGTTTTTATTTTGAATAGAAAAATGGTAAGCTCTTTGTAGTTTTCTTATTGTTTTAATTTTATTATCTTTGTTTATGTGTAAGCAGAATAGCTAGTTCGACTATAATCAGAGCTCCTTATATTTGAAATTAAAGTTTTTTTTTAAAAAAAACGTCTCTCAAATCTGTCATTGAATAAGGTGACTACAACTTAGTCAAATATTATCTTGGAGAAAAGTGAGTAAAACACAATTATTTGGTCTAGTTCATAAATAATATTTACTAATGAGCTCCTTAGATAAACTTCGGAAATTATAATAAAAAATTTACCTGCTCGTCTTTATCAACAAAATCAACACAAAATACAAACTCACTAATTACAAATCCCGCGAAAAATACCAAACATTTATAATTGAACATGTTGAGAAATGAACAAACAGATCCCAATGGCGCGTTTACTATTGATGTATCATCTCGTCAAACAAGGTATATTCATCAGAGGATAGTAGTCAGTAGTGGACTAAAGTTGATCATTTGCAGTGGTAAAAAATCCGTGCAAGAAGAACTAAATTATGTAGGTAATGAGGTGAGTTGGCCAGGCACGGACTCCATGTATATCCGTGTCCGATGGTTTCTTTGTTAGGCCGAAAAAAAAACTGGTTTATTATTTGGATGATTGATTAAAGTCAGCCCCAAAATATCAAGAGATGGCAATTCACGGCAGGATAACTACCAACTTCCATATTCTGTCAGGACAACAACAACAGAACATCAGAACATCTTCTCTCCAGAATTGTTGAGTTTGATTTATTTGTTTTTATCATTAAGTTTTGATTCAGGAACCGTTGGAGCAATGATAAATAGATATAAGGTACTAATGATAACAACCAACATGTACTACTCAAGATATGTTTCACAAGAAGCCGTGTTTGTACAGTAATAAATGTATATTACAAAAAATAGGACCGACTTTTATTAGTTGTGCATTTATATGTAGATAGAAGAGTTTTGGCATTAACCTCAAAAATACCTCCATCAATAGAATTAATATTATTTTGTATTTTTCAGTGCACCAATTAAGTCGGTCCTATTTTTTACAAAAACTATTTCATATTTCTAAGTAATTTATTGATTATCAAATTTGTTGAACGATTTCACAGTAAGGCGATGTATGTACTATTTACATTTTCATTATTTTTTAGGTTTTCATGCCAAATTGAGGAAAACGGGGCCATATTAGTTAGTCTCCGCTTTCCGTCTGTCAGAGCGGGCTGTATGTCATGAACCGTAATAATTTAAATTTTCAGAGAATGTGTCCCACTCGCACTTGGTCGCATTTTGTAAACTAGTTGTGCAAGACTACCTTTTTCAGTTTTTATTTATCTCTATTTAGTGATTTTCACTGAACCGATAAAAATATAATTTTAAGAGATGTAACAGGTATCTGAAACACTTTGACACATTTTTTGGGACTCTCAGTATAATTCGAAATAATTTCTCGAGATGAGCCTTACGTTACAGATACAGTTTGTAAAATATCAAAATCATAACTCAATAAACAACTGAGCTATAGAATACAGTAGCTGAGTTGCAAGCCCCTGTATAAATAGAAGCAGATAAATAGTATATTTGCTCCTCTGCTTGGAAGTCGGTCAATAATTCATTTAGTGCTCATTGTTCTGTAAGGCTCCATTATTTTTTTATTTCCACATTCATTTTTTAGCGTTCATGTATTGCTATAAAAAAATAAGAGATTCTTTTGAATTTTAACATACTGGTGTTACTGTTTATCAGAATAGGATACTTTCGAATATAATTCGGATGAATAATAGAAAGTATTACCGTTATGTTTTTGTGGCGATGGATTTAACAACACATGAATATTCAGAAAATGTTTCTAAGTGAAATGAAACCTTATTTAGAATTCAAATGCAGGTCTCTAATAAAATTTTATGAATTCTTTAGGCTGAAGATTTCAATTTCGATATCGTCGGAGAAATAAAGTTGTAGGTAGTTATTTACATTCTTTAGATTTTAATTTTTCTTATCAAGCTATTCTAATATCGTTCAAATGTTATTTATTTCTTGAGATTAAGAAATTACTGCCGGCATCATAGCTTTAATATTAAAGTTCTTCGTCTTCTTCAGTTTTTTGATTTACTTACCAATATGATGATCCGAAAATCTAAAATGGTAGCTTTATTTTAGTCAAGTCCGAAATACACCGTAAGTGAGCATCTTTTTTTTCAGGAAATATGCATTCCGTTCAAAATAAGTATCAAACAAACTAAAGAAAACCACTATCTACTTTGGGCCTTTTCTCACGAGACACTGGTGTCTGGACACAGGTATCCCGACACCAGTGTCTTGCTAAACAACAACACGGTGTCTGTGTTTGTATTTTGTGGCGGAACAGAAACACTTCCAAACACAGTTGCTGTGTCGGACACCGAGTGTCCCATCAATGTTTGCCGTGGGTAAACAAGCATTTATTTGTGTGGTCGGCTAAACTGAAACACCGGTGTCCGGACATGGTGTCCTGAGAAAAAGTCCTTTCACTACACACTTCTTTAACAACTTATTTAAATGCATATAATTAGTCCACCCCGAAGGGGGTGGAGGTGGCAAATTTTCTCGAAAATTGAAAATCTGTGGTTAAAGATAGGACAATATCCGGAAGCGTTTAAATTGAACATTTTTTCAAAAGAGTAACGGTTTTCGAGATAGGTGCATTTTAAATTCTCAAATTTACCTATTTCCGCTATATTGAGAGGGCGATTTCTGTCGAAAATTGAAAATTTGTTTGCAGTACATGAAAGACATAATTATTTGTAGCAACATTTATAATGTACATTTTATCCATAGAGTTACGGTTTTCGAGTTAAATCGATGTTAAAATGGTAAGAACTAAAATATTCAAGCGTATTTCCGCAGCGATGTTCTGAGATCTCAATAATAACTACAAGCAAATCATATACGTGGGTAATAGGATAAGTACTATCTTCATTGGTATTAGTGAATGTTTAACGATTTTCGTGACTAATAATACACTTAAAAGAGTGAAATAAGTATTTTTTACAAAAAATTGGACCGACGTTATCAGTTAGTGCACTGAAAAGTATAAAATAATATTAATTCTATTGGGGCTGGTACTTGTGAAGTTGGTGCCAAAAGTTATCAATCTACCTGCATCTGCACAACTTCAAAAGTAACAGCCCCAATAGAATTAATATTATTTTATACTTTTCAGTGCACTGATAACATTATGAGTAAAATCACATGTTACTGACAAAAAGATTGTTTATTAAACTTTCTAACAAAATCAACAAAAACATATATTAATATTCTAATCATATAAAAAATCAACACAAAACAAAATATGGCACTTTGTACCAGCAGTCAGCCTCATTTCTCCACAAGTCAGCCTTATCCTAACCTATAGTCAGCCTCCCTCTATTGAGTAGGTGCACGTATGGCATACGATTTTTTTATCAAATACATTTTCATAAACGTCTCCAGCGAATTTAGTACATTTCAAATGGTACCATGCAGGGCAATTGTCACATCTAATGTTTATTTCTGTGTCATTAGTCAAATCCTTTTCAAAATTTTCACATCTTATTCTGTTTACTCTACTAGTCGTATTTTGCTCCCTTTTCTTATTAAGTCTAGAAATCGATTTCTCTGATTTCTTTTTTCGCAATTTCTCTTTCCTTTTTCGCAATTCTTCTTTCCTTTTTCGCATTTCTTCTTTGTTTGGCTTCAAATCTTTTAAGTTTTTTATGAATATATCGTTCTTCTCCTGAATCTTCATGTCTTCTTTCTGTTTCTCAAATTGCCTCCATTCTTTGAAGGAAATAGCTCCTATTCTATTAATTGATTTTAAAAGTTTTAGTTGTTTTAGAGACACTCGACAATTTTAAGAGTTTTTTCACAATGGGTGATAGATTTCCTGGATTTACAATAACATTGGACACTTTCGTTTAAATCGTTTTGTATATTTTTTATGGTTGCTATTTTCAATTCATTTTACTTGACATTCCTTATTTATTAATTTAATATCATTGCTGACATTATTATTTTTAAAAATTGATGATGCTTTTGTTAGAATTTCTTTATCATTCTCTTTATTACTTTGGTTCATAATTATATCTGGCTCATCCTTATTTTGTGTATTTTCTTCAGATTTTCTTGTGGGATTGTCCTTGTTTGACCATTCTTTGTCGCAATTATCTTATCTTCATCCCGCTTCTTTTTCTGTCTTTGTTAATTGCTCTTCTCTGTACAGGTGGGTTGGTCTTTTCGTCTTTGGTCTCGTTGGTCTTTAATAATGTATATTCAAACCTTGTCAACCATCACTCTATAGCAACAATTTTCTGTGATTTCTCTAAGGCTTTTGATTGCGTAGATCAAAATATATTAACTAATAAATTGCAGTACTACGGTTTCAGAGGAGTGTCTCTTGAATGGTTTAAATCTTATCTCAACAGCAGGAGTCAGATCGTGAGGGTTGATACGTTGATGTCGTCTTGCAAGCCAATTGAATATGGAGTGCCTCAAGGTTCAGTACTGGGTCCTATTTTGTTTCTGCTTTTTATCAACGACATTGCTATTCTGGTGAAATCTGCCTCTTTGCGGATGATATTAGTTTCACGTGGAGCAACCCGGATATTACGACACTTCATAGGACTGTATCTAGAGACTTAGTCACGATTAAATCTTGGTGCGATTCAAATCTCCTATGCCTCAACGTTTCTAAAACAAAAGTTTTGTCATATAAAAGTACATTGCAATCTTTTGTGCTTAATAACACCACTATTGAGACCGTTGCATCTGTGAAATTCTTGGGGCTTATTGTAGACAACCGTTTAAAATGGGACTCGTACATCGATGCTTTATCAAAAAGGTTAAGTTCTGCCTGCTTTGCGCTGAGATCAGTTTCCGAGGAGCTCAACTTGTCTACTTCTAGAACAGTCTATTATGCCATTTTTGAGTCGCACCTCCGATACACCCTTCCATTCTGGGGTATGTGTTGTGCGACTCGATTTGAACGTATGTTTAAACTACAGAAGAGAGCTGTTCGGTATTCACTGAGACTTAGCAGTAGGACTCACTGCCAAGATTACTTTAAAAAATTTAAAATATTAGCTATTCCGTCCCTATTCATATTTGAATCTGTATGCTTAATCCACAAGCACGTATCTTCTATTCCAGAGAGGCCATCTCACAACTATTCGCTTAGATATACGGAACATGATCTTTATCTGCCAACCCCTCGCTTAGTGTTGGTTAAAAGCTCTATACTGTACAATGCAAAAATGAACAATCATCTACCATTTAAAATCAAGTCCATAAGATCTTTTCCTGAATTTCAAAAAGTTTTGAAATCATACTTACTAGAGAGCCTTGTATGCAGTAAGCCACTTTTTTGTTAAAAATTGTTAATACTTAATATTAAGCTTCTTACACCCACTGGTTTAGTGAATATTATTTGATGTTTGATATCCTAAGGGTCTTTTGTAATGTAAAATCATCTGTAACACGAAATTAAATCTATAACGGCTTTTTCCAGATTTTGCCAAACTTTCAATTAAATTACCTACTATCTAGATAATGCCTTTTATGTAGTTAACGACGTTTTCACTAAGGCACGTTTCTGCTCAGCTCACGTACTGGTTTATTGTTTGTACACAATTTGTTTTTGTTTTTTTGTGATTTAGTTAGTGTTTACCTTCTGACTTAATTTACAGCTGTATATTAACTTACTTTCTAACCGAATATACAGCTGTAGGTTACATTCTTATACTTATTATCTTATATTTTTACATCTTTATATTTTTATATTTTTGTTTTATATTATATAAATTTATTTAATTTTTATTTAATTTTCAGTTTTGACTTTGTTTTGTTTGTGTCGTTTGTTTTTGATATTTTTATTTTGCTTTATCTACAAAATTTATATTTTTTCGACAATAAAGCATTTCTCTCTCTCTCTCTCTCCTGCCAAGGTCTATCTGGGGAGGTAAGACGGGAAATTTCTTGCATAGTGATTGATTTGCCAACCTTCTGGCATACATCGCAAATTCGCACAAATGTGTTTGCTTCCCGATCAATTCCAGGCCACCATACTTTGCTTCGAAGACGCTCTTTAATTTTGACAACACCAGGATGACCTTGATGCGCATTCTCCAGTACTTGTTTGCACAATTTGGCCGGAATGATGATGCGAGAGCCTCGTAAAAGGATGTTATTGACAATGCATAACTCGATGACCAACGCTGAGTATGGCTTCTCTGTGATACGTCGATTCAAATTAAAATTTTCAAAAATAGACTTTAAGGTTTCATCTGTTTTTAGTGCAATACGAATCTCTTTCAAGGTGATAGATACCAGATTCTGAACGAACATTACCAAGTTATTCTCGTAGATATCGTTCTCTGTTTGAGTATGTTGCTCTGGAAGCAATCGCTACAATGGATCGGCAATATTATTTTTGCCTGGAACGTAAACAAGTCTACATTTATATCCTTGGATTCGTAAAAGCCAACGTTCGAGACGCGCACATGGTTTCGACCTTGGACCAAAAATGGTTTGCAATGGTTTATGTTCCGTCACTAGATCGAATTCTCGACCTATCAAATACATCTTCAACCTCTCCACTGCGAAGACCAAAGCTAAAGCTTCTTTCTCGCTTTGAGAGTACCGTCGCTCGACTGAAGAGAGTGATCGGCTGACGAACTTGATCGCCTTTCTTCTGCAGCAACAATGTACCCAAACCTACTGGACTTGCATCTGCCATAACGATTGATGGCAATTCTGGATCAAATAAACCGATGTAGGTTTCTTTCGAGAGCAGGGATTTCACATGAACGAACCTTTGTTCTGCTTCAGCTGTCCATTCAAACGGCTGTTTTCACAATACTTTTTGCAAAAGATCGAGCTCCGTTGAAAAATGTGGAATAAAACGATCCAAGTATGAGACCAGTTCAATAAAACTCCGTAGTTCTTCAGCTGATTCTGGGGATCGGAACTGAGCAATGGCACATACTTTATCCAGTTTCGGGCGAATTGAATTTCTCCCAATAATATGCCCTAGGAAAGTTACCTCGTCCTTGCAGAACTGACACTTTTCTGAGTTTATGGTGAAACCAACTTCATTCAAGCGGCTAAGGACTGCAAATCGTCCAAGTAATTGAAGACGCCTGCTAACCCCGATAAGATATTTTCTACGATACATTGAAATATCTCTGGAGCGCATTTGAGACCAAACATCAGGCGCTTGTAACGGAACAAACCCATATGAGTACCAAAAGTTGTGATTTCTCCACTTCCTGGATCTCACTCGATCTGATGGTATGCTTGTTTCAGATCTATTCTACTGAAAATGGTAGCATCTTTCAACAGAGGCGCAATATCTTCGATCATTGGAATCGGGTACGTCTCAGGGAGTACTTCTTCATTTGCTCCACGCATATCGACGCAGATACGTATTCATTGGCTCCCTTGGGTACCAAAACAATGGGAGAGACCCAAGATGAGGCACCCTGGATGCGTTCGATAATATCTCAGCGTAGCAACTTGTTGATTTCCTCCTCTACCCGAGAACGTAGAGCACAAGGTATCCTGCGAAATGGCTGGATAACTGGAGGGACGGATTTGTCAATGGGAATCTGTAACTGGAAATCCTTCAACTTGGATAAAGATTCAGTCGTTACCACTTTGACGTAAGTGTCCCTTGTTATTTTCAGGCCAACTCGGAGAACACCGAGAGCCTTATCATCTGCACCACCAATAGTTTGAATATCTTCCTTGACAATGATGAGTTCTGCAACCTGGATAGCTTCCCCAATTTGCAACTCTATCTGGAGTGTCTGCAACACTGTGTATTGACATTGGACATCAATGTCCACTTTGTACCAGAATCGATGAAAGATTCTGTGGGAACTCCACCAAAGTGACATGTGATCAACTCGTCACTTGGTTCTGACGTGTGTACGCAGAAAATGCGTTCGTCGTAAACCGCTTTGATTGACGTTGAAGCCTTTTGCGAATCTGGTGCATTGGAATCAGCAGGGCGAGACTTGCAGAGCTTTGCAAAGTGTCCCTTCTTCTTGCATTTACCGCAAGTAGTATTTTTAGAAGGACATTTCGGATCACGGAGGACGGTGACCCTCATTTCCACATCCGTAACAAGAGAATTTGACCGGAGACTGGTTACCGTTCGATTTTTCGGATGCTTCTTTCCCTTTTTTCTTTTGAAAATTTGAATCCGTTGTACGACAAACCGATGTCGAATTGGTGGACGCAGGCAATGCCACAGCTTGACCAGTAATAACGTCTGCCTGCTGAGTGACACTTTCCAGTGTTCATACCATTTGGTACTTCTTGGCACAATCTTGGCATTCCACCGTATAGGAATATGCGTCAGAATTCGTAGGGTATCCCGTTACGGTTGGTAATGAAAAGAACAAATCCCGAATTTCTGGACCACCAAGTAACAGTAATTTCGCTTGCTTTACATCGCTTGGCATCGGTGATTTTCTCGGCCGTGAAGTAGAATTCCAGCGTTTGCTTCCAACGATTCCAATCATCAGAGGAGGTAGCATTACGTATGGAAAACTGAGGAACCGGAGTCTTGAAAGAATTTTCCATAGTTTGAAAACACCAACACATAATCGGCAAAACTTATAACGGGAAATTTGATACTTCTAGAATAATATACATAACCAACCTTAAAGGAGTAATAATTTATGAGTAATATTGACGATTTAATAGATAATTTTTCAACAACACTTAAAGTTAGTAACAAAATGCCAGATAGTAATAACGAACAAATCATTAGCGGCTTAAATATGCTTAAAATGTTTGTTGATACTATACCTAATTACGATGGCGATATTAATTTACTTAATAATTTTATACATGCTTGTAACTTCCTTTTTGATAATTTTGGAAATACAACAGATATAAGGGTAAGAAATTATTTAATTAGAGTTATTCAAACTAAACTAGTAGGTAGGGCACAAATTTTAGTTGGATCACGCCCAGAACTAACTAGTTGGCCGTTGATAAAAGCGGTTCTTGAGCAATGTTTTGGTGACAATAGAAATTTAGAATGTTTAGAGCAAGATCTGTTCATGGCTAGGCCTAATAGAAACGAGAGTTCTCTTGACATCGGCAAACGCTTGCAAGTTTTAAGAAGCAACCTTGCACAGAAAATTGCTAATCAATCCATGAATGCTGCTACTAAAGAGATACATCTGAGACAATACGACCAATTATCCCTTAGAACTTACATTCGTGGTTTGCATGCAATTGTTTGTTAGAATGAAAGATCCTAAATCTCTAGAAGAGGTCATTACAATTACTATCGAAAAACAAAATTTTCAATATACCCAGAATCTATTTAGAATGCCTATGAATAATCATAAACTTACCGCTCCTCAACCACCACAATATTATCAATCCCCTATGCAAAGAATTCAATCAATCTATTCACCCCAACATTGCTTCCACCCACCACAAAATTTCATTAAAACCCAAAATTTACAAAGTCCAGTACCATCTCAATTTCCTGAACCACATTTTCAATCCCAACCAATTCAACAAAAAAAATTTCACTAATAGAGAAGTTTTCGGACCTCCTAAAGACGTATTCAAACCAACCGGAAAAACTCCAACCAATAAACCAGAACCAGCTATACACTTCCTAGTATGAAGAAACATAAAAATTCTAGAAATTATTTCAAATCCTCTGGTTCACGTAATTTTATTTCAGAAAAGCTTTATTAAATTGACGGGGAAACTGTCGAGAATCCTGAAATAACATACGATCAACCAGAGATTTTAGGAAACTATCAAAGAAGTTGGATAAAAGTGGCAAACAAAAGTGGAGATTGGTGGTCAACTATAGGAAAGTCAACGAGAAAACAATTGATGATCGATATCCAATTCCTAACATCATCGACATCCTTTACAAATTAGGGAGATATCAGTATTTCTCGACATTGGATTTGGCATCCGGTTTCCATCAGATAGAAATGGACCCGAAATCGATCCCTAAAACCGCCTTTAATGTCGAAAATGGACATTTCGAATACGTCAGGATGCCCTTTGGACTGAAAAATGCTCCAGCCACATTCCAACGGGTTACGGATGAAATTCTTTAAGGTCTTCAAGGAAACATCTGCCTCGTGTACATGGACGACATAATAATTTTTTCATCCAAACTCGAAGAACACATGAAAAACCTGAAGCTTATTTTCAAAAGGTTGAGAAACTGTAAACTTAAAATTCAACTTGACAAGTCAGAATTTCTTCGTAAAGAAATTGAGTTCTTGGGATATGTGGTCACATCGGAAGGTATACGTCCAAACCCAAAGAAGATCGAAGCCATAAAGAAATTCCCGTTAGCAAAAACTTCAAAAGAAATAAAATCATTTCTCGGTTTATTAGGATACTATAGAAAATTCATACGAAATTTTGCAAAACTTACAAAACCCTTTATCCACTGTTTAAAGAAGGAGAAGAGAATTGAACATACTCCCGAGTTTATACAAACTCGAATTTTGCAATCGGTGCAGTCTTGAGTCAAGGTAAGGTAGGTCAAGGTTTGCCTATTGCATATGCTTCACGTACCTTGAACCCAGCTGAGATTAATTACAGCACGATCGAGAAAGAGCTCCTTGCGATTGTATGGGCCACTCAGCATTTTCGCCCATATTTATTCGGTAGAAAGTTCACAATAATTACGGATTATAAACCTCTTCAGTGGCTATTCAGTTTAAAAGAGCCAAATTCTCGACTAGTAAGATGGCGCCTTAGGATGGAGGAATATGACTATCAAATACTATATAAAAAAGGAATCCAGAACACCAACGCAGACGCTGCTATTGAAAATGAATCTCTCATTGGTAATCCTGGCGATATATCAATAGATATAAACGAATTCCTTTCTCCACAACCACCGCATAATAACGATAATCTTAACGATTTCGAGGATATTCCCGTTCCAATAAATGCTAATGTGACCATAGACGATCTCGAAAAAATGGATAATATCTTCATTCAAAATGCTCACCCGCCACCACTAAAACCGAAGATAATTATACACTCAAATATACAAGTGCGCCCTCCAGACTCCGATAGCGAAACGACACAGTCAGCTGTCGAAGACCCCATATTAAAGATACCTTTCACCGAAAATTGTGTGAACCACTACTCTAACCAAATTATTTTTAATCAGAGTGCTAATACATCATACCATAACATCAGAAGCAAACTTTTTGAGACCAAAACCAGGCAGACAGTTCACCTCTCAGAAAATTATGATTATGAGATTTTCAAATTCTTCAAGGAAAATGTTGACCCAAAGAAGTTGTACTGTATTTATGTTTGCAAATCAGAAATCGATTTCATTCCAGCATTAACCATAACGTTGCAAAAAACCTTCCAAAACCATGCCTATAACTTGGCAATATCCAACCAATTTCTCAAGGATGTTACCGAAAAAAATAAACAAAGGGAAATTATTTCACACCACCATGAAACAACATACCATAGAGGAATAAACGAATCCGCCTCAGCTCTGAAGAAAATTTATTATTGGCCAAATCAAAACAAGAACATAACCGAATTTATTAATAACTGCGATATTTGTCAACAAGCCAAGTACGATAGACATCCCCCGAAAATCAAGTTCGAACTCACTTCAACTCCAACTCAACCACTCGATTCGATCCATATGGACACTTTCCAAATCGCTAACACGAAATTTTTAACCATAATCGATGTATTTTCTAGATATGCTCAAGCTTATATCCTAGAGCCTACCTGCAATGCCCTCGTAGTCTTTGAAAATTTATTAAACTTTGTATCACATTTCGCTATTCCAAAACTCATAACCTGTGACAACGGAACAGAATTCAAAACATCAATTCTACTTGATTTCTGTAAATTACATCGTATACAGTTACATTTTACTACTCCAGGAAATTCCAACAGCAATAGCCCTATTGAGAGAGCACACTCAACCTTCATCGAACTCTTCAGAGTTCTCAAATTGAAAGATCCAAACGCATCTATAAAACAATTGAATCATTTCGCTGTCATCGGTTATAATTCATCTGTTCAAACCGTGACGAAACAAAAACCGTTTGACGTAATAAACGGCAGAATTAATTCACTCGATCCATTCGGTATGACTGATGAGATCATTTTAAACCAATTTATGGCCGAACGGCGACAACGACTAAAATTTATTTACGAAAAAATATACAACACATCATTACAAACCAAATCTAAACTAATTGAAAAACAAAATATCAAAAGAGAAGACCCTCCGGAATTTCGACCCAATACTAAAGTATTTATTAAAAACAAGAGTGCCCTTAGAAGCAAGACCAAACCACGTCATATTATTACAACTGTCGTTAGAGATATTGGCAATAAAATCCAAACCAGTAAAAACTAATTCATTCACAAATCACAGACTCAAAAGCCTAAAGCTTTTCATTCTTATTCGCAGGGCAATGAAGTGGACAATGATACTCCTTCTCATAGCTATACATCCAGTACAAGCAGCCATCCCTGACGTCAAAATAAATCCCATAGATAGTCCATTACTTCCCTTCCACACTGGACAAACTCGAGTGATAAGCTCAAAACATACTTTTATTCAATACTTCGAACTTAAACCTTTACAAGATCAATTGATAAACTTAGACAATTTCTTCTCCAATATAGAAAAATCCCTAAACCTTACGCACAATCACCCTGGTTTATTCTTAGGCCTTTATACTAGTATATTAAACCATGCAAAATATTTAATAACTGAAGCAAATACCAAATTGAATAATTTTAACACCGCATATGAGATCTAAGCGAGGTCTTGTCGATCTAGTTGGAAAAACCTCCAAATGGCTATTCGGCACTCCCGACTCAGACGATGGATTAAAATATGACAAAGCAATTGTAGATCTCCAAACAAATGAAAACACAATGGCAAAAGAACTCTCGTTACAAATATCTCTCTCAAGAAAGCTTATTGATAATTATAATTCAACAATAACTATTTTGAGCGAAAACCAAAAACTGATCAAGATGCGCTTAGAATATCTTCAAGGCTATGTTGATAAAACTATTGACGATATTGTATAATTTATTTAAAAACTCAGAACATTATAGGCCAGATTATTCTTAATTGTCAAAGTCTCATAAATTTTCTCGATAACTTAGAAAACGCAATATCATTTGCCAAAATTAACACACTTCATAGCTCCGTAATTTCAGCACAAGAATTAAATAATAAAAATAGATCATTTAGTAAAAATATATGGACAATCCAGATTTCTTATTTTTAAGAATACTATGGATTATTACTCCCTAAGCCTTCAAATTTCGTTCTCTGGAAGTAAAATAATTTTCTCACCAGAAAGCTTCCATCTTTTTCCAATCCCGATAAAACAGTCAATAATCATACCTAAACTACCCTACGTTAAACTTGGTAAAACTGAAGAACAATACTCAGAGGAATCCTGTCCTACGATCAACAATATCCAAATATGTCCTAATCATCTCGAGCCATTAACTGAAAGCTGCATAGTCAACCTGATCAAAGAAGCAGAAGCTCGAATTTGCCAAACTGTTACTGCCCATGTACAAGAACCCATTCTGGAATCAATAACTGACGACTATTTAATAGCCATTCCAGCAAGCAGTCCTCTGAAACTGCAGAACGAGTGTAATTTCAAGGAATTCAACCTCATAGACAAACCAAGCTTAATCCAAATCCCTTTTAATTGCGGCATTAAAATCAATATCTTGGAGTTTTGGAACAAACAAGAATTATCCAAAATGAAACCACTACGATTTCCAAAGATTGACTTTGGGAACTTGTCTGTGTCTAGTGTTGACCAACCAATAACTCTACAGACACTAGATCTAACTAAAATTCAAAATCTCAAACAAGAAATTCAGACACCAATCAATTTCCCACAAGAGACTTTTCATCCAGCTACCTGGAAATTAGCAACAACTCTTACGTTATTTGCAATGGCCGGATTGGTAGCATTTTTCCTAAGAAAATGGTACAGAAAACCAGCAGCAATAACCAACGAAACGGGAAACCAAAGCTCACCGTTTTCGTTTCCTCTTCAGATGGGAGGAGTTATGGGAGCCACAACGCTGACGGTATGAAAATCATCGTCCGTTCTCACACTAGAAGTGCTAACTCCGTGAGACCGTCCGAAGAACCTTTTCGCATGCGTTTACCCATAATACGTCATTTTATCCTATTATAAATATATGTAAATTAGATCTAAGATTCATTCTGTTCTTTGCTTTCTTGCTTGTAATAAAACTTTTTTTTAAACTATTTTCGTTAACCGAAAACCATTGTTAGCATCCCCAAAAAATGGCAATAACATGAAAAGTATAAGATTTTAAAATGCAGTTTTTTGCAATTGATTAAGTTGGAATCGTTCCCTTATTCAAGGTTGATTTGAAAGTTCTAGGACATTGAAGTGAATTTTTGATTTCAGAAAACTTAAATCAGAGATAACTCAATTTTTTCAAATAGCATGGTACTAAACAAATTACATTGATAGATGTGGATTCTTATTCTCTTTCGATTTTATTAATATGTATTGGCACTTATTTTTGATAGTTCTGGAGATATTTCAATTTTTCAATATGGCGCGGTAGTTTGGCGTTGAAACAAGTGAGAAACAAATGAATCAGTAGTAGATTTGGTTTTTATTTTCGGTGAATGCTACTGGAACTCTTTATTAGCTTCAAGAGTTAGTCAAAAAAAAAAATCGGACAGAAGACATTCATAAGAAAGAAGGTCATTGAGAGAATTGGGAAGATTTCTTACAACCGGAACTGTGAAATACTTTTTAAACTTCTTTTCAAAACTAAACAATAACAATAAAAATAAAATTAAAATAAGATTAAAACTAAGAAATTAAATCAAAACATAAAAAATAACAAGTAAATCGATTACAGCAACTGTTCAAAATGGCGTTCTGCAAACAAAGAGGAATTCGTTCACGAAATGAACGTTCCACTCGCGCTGACATATTCGGTGTAATTTGAACAAAAACTTGAGAGATATTTCATTTTTTTCTGTTTACCCTTTCACAGAATATAGCGCGGTAGTTTGGCGTTGAAACAAATGAAAAACAAATGAGTGAACTGATATGTCATACACAGTCAAACCGAAATTGTTTAATTTGCAAAACACTTTTATTAAAATTGTTTGTTTTTGCTCGTGTAAGTTTGAAAATGAACTTATCTACGGAAAAAATGGTAGACATGGTATTTATTCTCGGTGAATACCACAGGAATTGTTTATTAGCTTCAAGAGTTTATCAAGAAAGAAGAAGACATCCGCAAGAAAGCAGTTTTCGGAGGGTATTTGGAAGATTGGTTACAACTGGAAGTGTAAAATACACTACACCTCTTCGAGAAAAAACAGGTACTAAGGAAGGCAATGAGTTTCGAGTATTAGCTGGTGGTACCGAAGACCCGAAAGTAAGTCGATGGATTTTCATTTCGAATCTAGATAGCGGTTCTCGATCAATCGATCGAATATTAAAGAAGAACCACATTCATTCATATAAAGTGCAATTATTACATCAGGAATTACCTACTGCCAACCGATTATGAGGCAAGGATGAACTTTCGCCAGTTCCTGACAAATAAATTTGAAAAGGAACCTGATATTTATAAATTTGTTTTATGGACAGATGAATCGACATTCCATAATAATGGGGAAGTAAATGGCCACATTTTTTATTACTACTCCGTCATGAATCTACACCTTTTAGTTAGGTGGTCTTCGAATGTATTGGCACCCAAATAATTATTGAATTGTTGGAGGATATCCCAACTAATCCGACAAAATCTGTGGCGCAACTGGATGGAGGACCTGCCCATTTCAGCATCAATGTGCGAAAATTTTTGAATCAACATTTTCAGCAAGGTTGGATAGGAAGACGAGAACCGATTGCTTGGCCGCCAAGATCCCCTAATTTAAACCCTTTTGATTCTTGTGGCGTTATATGTGAAAAGTGAGGTATATAAAGTACCGCCTAAGACTCGTGAGGACATGCAGCTTAGCATAATTCAAGTTTCTGGACAAATTACACCGAATATGTTAGCGCGAGTTCAACGTTCATTTCGTGAACTAATTCCTCTTTGTGTGCAGAACGCAGGTGGCCATTTTGAACAGTTGCTGTAAAAGATTTACTTGTTATTTTTTGTGTATTGTTTTAATTTTTTAGTTTCAAAATTATTTTAATTTTATGTTTATTGTTATTGTTTAGTTTTGGAAAGAAGTTTAAAAAGTATTTCACAGTTCCCGTTGTAAGAAATCTTCCTAATTCTCTCCATAACCTTCTTTCTTAAGAATGTCTTGTGTCAGATTTTTTTTTTGGTTACTCTTGAAGCCAATAAAGAGTTCCTGTAGCCTTCACCGAAAATGAAAACAAAGTCTACCGTTGATTCATTTGTTTTTCACTTGTTTCAACGCCAAACTACCGCGCCATATTGAAACATCTCCAAAACTATCAAAAATAAGTGCAAATATGTATTTATAAAATCAGAAGAGAATTAAAATTCACATCTATCAATGTAATTTGTTTTGAAATCAAAAATTCACTTAAGAGTAACTTAATTAATTGCAAAAAACTGTACTTTAAAATCTCTCAAATATTTCATATTATTGCGATTTTTCTGAAAATATCTTCGAAACTATTGGAAACTGAAGGGAAAACAAAAAAAGTAAACAAAAGCTACCATCAATACAATCCATCTTTTGCACTTTTATGTGTGGATTGGACATATTATACCTTATTTAGACATGAAATGGTGGAAACGGACATTTTTTGAAAATAACGCATAAATCACATTACTATTGGAAAATGAAGTGAAATTAAAAAAAATTAAAGAAAGGTACCATCAATACAATTACCAGACTTATGCCCAACAAATGCTTAACAATCTGACCTTTATTTATAACAAGAAATTTAAAAATTCAAAGAAATATAGGGTGGAATAACGAAGTGATGGCCAGTTTCCGTTATAACCGGAAATCGACCAACTTTGAAAATGATTTTAAAATGTAGTCGACTTGATCGTGAACAATTTTGCTATATCTCTAATAAATCAGCCACGATCCACCAATTACCACCAGCCCCCCCAGTATACCCGAAAACGAATCCAAATCTTTCGAGCCGCCTCTGGTCTTTGATTAACTTTAAAAAAAACTTGAAGTTTGGAAGAGAAACTAGGAGTTCTAAAAGAAGAATTAGAAGCAAAGGTAAATGAACTGAGAAGCAAGTTTAAGACATCAGGGTGAGATGAGGTGAGGCTGGTGTATGGAAGGAGGCCCTTGAAACATAATATGTACAAGAGGGGAAAATCACACTGAAACCTCAATTTGATGGAAAAACATCCTGAGCGAATTACCTTCTACAGTTCGAAGAAGCACCCAAGGTAAATGGTTGGTCATCTAGTGATAGAGCCACAGCATTGACACTTTGTTTACATGGAGAAGCGACAGATATTTTATATTTTCATCGGCGGAACAAGGTAGTTTTGAGCAACTAGTCATACGCTTAGAAATGAGGTATGGCTAGGCTCACCTTGAACACGTCTTCCATTCTCAATTGAGAGGTCGCTGCTAGCTGTCGAACGAATCTTTACAAGTGTTCGAAGCAGATATAGCTCGCCTTGCTCGTCTGGCATATCCAACGGTGCCAGAGAATGTTATGGAGAGATTAGCAGTCCAAGCATTCTTGGACGGGCTTCGTGACGGTGAAACGAGGCAAGCCTTAATACTTGCACGTCCGGAACGGTTGGTGGATGCATAGGCTCGTGCACTAGAATACGCTTTAAGGAAAAGAAGGACATGAAACCACAAGAGAAGAGGCGATCATCGACCTATGTGTCCAGAATGCCTCAAAAAAGATTGCTCGAATGGCATCCATGAAGCATCAAGTGAACAGTTTGTTTGTGAATGGTTTCGTAAATCAAAATCAAAAGTTGCTGCTTCTGGATACGAGAGCGAAGAAAATCATTGTTAGATCTGATGCGGAAACAGCAATGTGAAACCATCTAGCTGGTGGCTGCGTATATACTGCTACTGGTGACTCTGCGAGAATCCATAGTGAAATTGAGATAAATATAGACAGGTAATACGTATATTAGACATCAATCTTTGGTAACAGACATAGAGGACGAGGTGAGAGTTGGAATGGACATCATGGGCTGGAATAGTTTCAAACTGGACTTGAAACATGGCGTTATCCAAGTCAATGATGAGGAGGTTATTGTTCACCGCAGACAAGAAAAATATATCAGAGTAATACTATTCGAAGAGGCTGTGATACCAGGAAAAATTGAGGTGGTTGTAGAAACTCTAATCAGAAAAGCATTTTGATGTTTGAACCACAGATGGATGACGAGCATATCGGCCGTGAAATTGCGATCGCAAAATGCCTGTTTCGAGCTGACGATGTGATTCCGCAGTAAGGTTGATAAACATAAATGGCTTTCCTGTATAGATCAAGGAAGGGACACAACTACAAGGATGTTCTTCAGTTTCGTCAATAGTAAGGGCTCAGATGTTACCGCTGAAACCCCTGCTTGGTTATCTTATAAGCTTTTGGAATTACTGATTACATCATCAAAGGGATGGAAAATCGAACAGAGGGCAAGACTGACGATGCTTATAGCCAAATTCCAGGACAGCTTTGATATTGGAGTCCCATGGAGCCCATGGTCATAGCCAGTGGTACTGGTTAAGAAGAAGGATGGCTCGACACTATTCTGTGTGAATTATCGGCAACTCAACAACGTTACCAAAAAAACAGTTACCCATTGCCAAGGATTGACGACACATTGGACACTTTGGTCGGATCCAAGATATCCACTACGCTTGATTTGAAGAGTGGCTATTGGCAAGTTGAGATGGATCCCGAGGACCGAGAGAAAAATGCATTCACTATTAGCTCCGGCCCATGGCAGTTTACGCTTTTGCCATTTGGATTGTGTAACGCACCAACTACATTCAGTAGTGAATATATACATTGTAATATGTGTCGTGTGCGTGTGTGAATTTTCGTTATATTAAATAAATAGACTTTATTAATTACTAGTTTTTGCTCGCCATTTCGTGGAAACGTACATTTAATTCCATGCGGTAGTTTTTGCGTAATGCGTGTACAAACATACAGACAGACGCGATAAAATGGAACCTATATTTCAAATTAGACCTCAAGAAATTTAATACATCTGTGAAAATTGCATTCAATTCCATTTAGTAGTTTTTGCGTGATGCGTGTACAAACATACAGACAGACAGACATTCGCGGCAAAATGGAATCGATATTCTAAGTTAGACTTCTAGCAATACATTGGTGGAAATTCCATGTAGTGGTTTTTGCGTGATGTGTGTACAAACATACAGAAAGACGGACAGAGGCGATAAAATATAGCCTATGTTTCAAATTAGACCTTTAGTAATACAAACATTGGCGAAAACTGCATTTAATACCATGCAGTGGGTGATGCGCGTACAAACAGACAGAACGAAGAACATAATACATAATTTGAACTCTGCAACACTGTATACAATCTCTCTTGACTGTCTTATATAACTCGTAGGATAACATATTGTCAGTATCATCGTATCTTAGTGTTTACGTTTACATTAGTTCAAGGTCTTTCATGTGACCCTTGAAAATAAAAAAAACTACTGATAAGAGTAAAAATTATTCAGCTTTCATAATCATACTGATACAACTGATCTTGTCATAAATATAATTCATAGTAATTATCGGAACGTCTTAACATTATTTTCCAAGTGTTCAAAATGAATTTCACCGGTAAAGTAGTTTTGATAACTGGTGCCAGTTCTGGAATAGGTGCAGCTACTGCCAAACATTTAGCCGGCCTCGGAGCTACATTGGCATTAGCAGGTAGAAATATCGATAATCTAAAAAAAGTTGCCTCGGATTGTTCAACAAAATCAATTCCACTTTTGTTAACTGGAGAGTTAACAAATGAGAAAGAAACAAAATCTATTCTTGATAAAACAGTCGAACACTTTGGAAGACTTGATGTACTGGTTAATAATGCCGGCACTATAGAGTCTGGTACAATAGAAAGCACGAGTCTCGAACAATACGATAGGATGATGAATACAAACGTTAGATCAATTTATCAATTGTCTATGTTGGCTGTTCCTCACCTGATAAAAACAAAAGGCAACATAGTGAACGTTAGCAGTGTGAATGGAATTCGTGCTTTCTCTGGAGTTCTGGCCTACTGCATGTCAAAAGCTGCTGTTGACCAATTCACTAGATGTGCTGCGTTAGATTTGGCACCAAAACAGGTCCGGGTTAATAGTGTGAACCCCGGTGTAACTATAACCAATTTACATAAGAGAGGTGGAATGACTGATGAAGCTTATGAGGCATTTATTAACAGATCTAAGGAAACACATGCCTTGGGCAGACCTGGAGAGCCAGAAGAAGTTGCAAGAGCTATTGCATTCTTAGCCAGTGATCATGCCAGCTTTATAACTGGTGCATCGATACCCGTGGATGGCGGAAGGCATGCTATGTGCCCAAGATAAGTCGTCTTAATCCATGCATATATGTATAATATTTCTATATTTTTCAATAAATATCAACTCTAATTAGTATTTATTTCTTTACGTGTGAATAATTACATCTCGGTATGATGTATTCTAATAGTGGATCCTAGTCGGTTTGAAAAGCCTCACATAAAAAGCACAGCTGAACTTTCTATAATGTATTTAACATAATTTACAAAGACACTAATGAATGTGAGTATGGCTAATTTTGAGGAATTCCTAGCTCATCATCAGTCCATTTCGATGGATCAGGATATGGAAATTCTCCCTGTAAATTAAATACTGTATCAGTACAAAATTGGTTTCCAAAAATATTATATTCCTTACCAAAATGTGATCTGGTTCAGTCCAAAGATGCCACAATACCCACCACCATGCAACACCTTGAACTAGCTCGGCGGCAAGGACTATATTCTTAGGTTGAGGCGGTGGTCCACAACGATAATTCCACCTATATTTCACGTATACAATACAATTAATCTATTTGATTGTACTAAAGATGCAGTTATTAACAAACTTAATTCAGTAAGAGTTTCCAAGACAATTTAAGTATTATATAATCACATCTTATACTCACGTATGGGAATTTCTATTAGCTATATTTTTAATTTGAGAAGCCTGCGCTAGTCTCTGTAAACATCTGAAAGATGTTAAGCCTCTCGAAATTAACATTTTCGAGGGTTTTCTTAACCTTCCAGATTCACCTTCTTCCACACGAAATTATTTATTTATAAAATTTATGACAGGGACAATGTGACATGAACTTTATGACTTTTGAGAGCATAGCATAGGGCGTAAAATAGCGCAGATGGCGTGAAGAATAAGATAAAAATGGTTTATTAATGGTCGTGTCCACAGCAGTGTCTGATTACCAATCGATTAGTAATCAGGTAATAAAAAAGTTAACGTCTTTAATGTGACAGCTATCAGAAAACCATAGTGTACATAAAATATATTTTGTTTCAGATATTTCCCAATTCTATTATGGACCTCTATCGTTCCGTTTACCACATAATCTTTTTCATTATAAACATATTGAATAGAAAATACGTTTTCTTCTTCCATTTTCAATTCCTCTAATTGTCGAATTAAATTATTTCAAATCATTTGACAAGTGTCAGTTTGACAAATGATGCATCAGTAATCAGTCGTGTCCACAAGATACCGATTTTTGATTACTGATTACTAATCGATTAGTAATCAGGCACTGCTGTGGACACGACCAATTTCTAAAGTCAATAAATAGAAATTTTAAGCGTTTGGCAATTAGGTTTGTAAAATTTGGAAATTTTAAATTTAGTTTTTGATCATCCAGAGTGGTCAGGTTCATATGATAACCTCAACTTTCGCATCTTTGATAGCGATTATTTCAAAAACAGTGGTATATGCAGTTTGGAATATTTATGTTTTCGGCAAATGTAATTAAAACACATTGATTGCTATAAAAAGTTTTTCAATATACAAAATTTCATCGGCTGGCGTAGTTCTGGTAGAACCAGAGAATATATACGGTATAACACTGTATAGATCTATACAGCGCTGGTGTTGTGTTTCTATCCCGAAATCTTCAAGACTGCGACGTTCTGACATCTGTCTTGTAAGCACGGATCGTAAAAGATAGAGCTGGACTCTGGACCCATGAACAAATATAGGGAGGACGAGTAACACGAGTAGTGGGAGTAGCACAGAAAACATTGGGTTATCAAGGGTGTTCGAGCAGTAGTTTGGACCAGTTTCCAACTGTGTTCCGTGATTGTGGAGCATGCGCATATTAATTTCCGTCTTCTTAAAATAAAAATGCGCATGCCTCTGACGGTTTGAGTTTGGTTTGAAATCCTGCTCGAACACCCTTATCGTATGTCATTTCGGTAGGTTGCGCAAAATCACGCTGCGCATCCTTATGTAGTATGGGCGAAGGAAACATAAATACAACAATAGACACTCAGTGAAATACTGCGCAAATTGACAACTTATCACGGACGTTATTTCAGCCACTTCTGCTTATAAAACAGGATACAGAGTTAGTCATCCTCCCTTTATATATTCTTGGCTGGACCATTCACACGGAAAAAAAAACACAATCTATATTAAATGTAGTCTCTCTGGCATGGTTTGTATAAAAATATTCTAATTCTGATTCTAATCCTAATGTAGAGATGTTCTATGTTCTCTAGTTACTGTTTCATGCATGACAATCATAATGTCAATTGCGTTCGTGACATTGGATAATTGTCAGATTTGTCAGTATAATTTCAAAAACAGAAAACCTCAAACGTAAACAATCTTCTTAGTAAACAGTAAGACCCTGGTAATACAGGCATATAAAATAGCGTTCTGCATGTTAAGAGAAAATATTAAAGCATGGTTGATAAAGTAGCTACCAAACGACATTTCAATACTTTAACTGGCTTAGTCAAGGCACTCGAAGGTTATGATACAGTTATCGATCTTAGGAATGAGAGCTGTGTTTGTGGAAAAATTGTTCACGTTGATGGAAATATGAATGTTGATTTGAAGAATGCCTATCTTTACGACAATAGGGGTAATATTCGATAATATTTTGAAGAAAATTTGAATATATAGTTTCTATTTTAGGAAAGCAGCATGCTTTCTCAGATTTCTTTGTGAACAGTAGAATTATTAGATATGTTCATATACCAGACAAGTTATCACCCGTTGAACTTTTGGAAGGCTTGATAGCTACAATGAGAAATAAACCTAAAGAAAAGAGAAGCCATACTTTCAAGCGAGTGCGAGCTGAGCGCTATCAACAAGAAACTCTGAGAACTGCATTCAAGTGATCGCAGATTACAGTTTTTATTTAAGGACAGAATATACATATTAAAGGTGATTGGTAGGTTGATTTTATTTATCCTATTCCGTATGTGCAAATTTAAGCATTTAAACGCTATATTAATGGGAAATGATCAACTGTAGTATGGTATATAAAACAAAGTGGGCACAGTCAGTAAAGACAAAAATGAAATTCCCAATGCCGTGAAATAATTCTATGAAAGAAAGTGGAAGAAATTCCAGAGATCGTAGTATCAAAAATAACAACTGCTATCCATCAAATTAAAAAGGAGAAGACCGGATTACTAGTGAGATGTTGAAATTAGGTGGAAAAGTTCCTTTCTATCAGTTTGCTGTCCCATCTATACAAACTTCTAATAAATCGCCTATCTGCCAAACTCGATCTATAGGTACCAACCAGTAGAAGAAGCAGGATTCCGTTAAAGATTTGGAACAACAGATCATTGTAAACTGTGCGACACCTTATAGAAAAAACACCGAAAACAATATTACAATACACTTGGCCTTTGTAGATTATAAAAAAGCCTTCGACTCTATAGAATCATGGGATCTCTAAATAATGCCAGAATCCACAATTGACTTACGATACACCAGGCTACTGTAATATATATACGACTACGCCACGATATCACTAAAGATTATGTGGCGTCCATCGCCATCGCTTTACCAACTGTCATACCGCGCAGCGCGACAGCTCCACTCACCGACAGAGAGCGCTAAGAATGTCTTTCTGGATAATCTACGCGAAAGTAGGTTGTAGATATAAAGGGTGTTCGAGCAGGATTTCAAACCAAACTCAAACCGTCAGAGGCGTGCGCATTTTAATTTTAAGAAGACGGAAATTAATATGCGCATGCTCCACAATCACGGAACACAGTTGGAAACTGGTCCAAACTACTGCTCGAACACCCTTATAGTTTATCACTTGTGTTTGTAGTCTTTTGCCTCTAGGATTCCCTCCACAGATTGAAGTATGCCGGTTATTCCGTATTCCGTAGGGTATGGTGCTCAAAGACGTTCTTACGTAAGATTTTCGTATGAAATTTTACACGATTTTTAGTGTATTTTCGGGATTGAGTTACGCCAAAAATTTTCTCAGCAATTGCTCAATCAGAATATATGAATAGTTCTATGTTTTTCGATTGATAATTGAATAATATTATTAATTATCAACTTTCCAGCTTGAGCAATTTCAGTTTCAGAATGAGCATGTAGTGAGCAATTTATGTATAGTATATTAGTAATATTGAGAAAAAAAAATATCCGCTTCAACTTCTTTCAAGTGATTTTTATCTCCTCTCTCCAGTCTTCTTGAAAAGAAAAATCAATTAACAATTACTGTTCGAGAAAGCATGCTTTATATCAAGAAGTCTGACCACACCCCTGATATACAACTTCTTTAATTTCATGTGGCCACTTAGAGAAGCATAGGACATTTACTCTCCTGTTTCCAGTCGTGACAGATTTCTGAGATTGGAGTTGGTGTTCTCTGTTTTGAGTATTTATAATTTATTTGTATTCTGTGGTTCTGAGATTACCTTAAAGCATGGAATTCGCACGACTTTTCCCTACTCTAAGGAGTATGGAGCGTGGTGTTCTCTGGTAAGGAGATTACAAAACAACAATACAAACTAGCTTTTTTATTAACGAGGTTAGGGTGTTAGGGATTGCGAGTGTCCATCTAATTCCTATTTGAAATATTGTCTTATTTTGTACCAACATGGCTCAAATATCATCAACAGAACAGAGAGGAATGCAACAGATTGACTTAACCACTCTCAATCTTCAACAATTATCCACATTGAAGCAACAGCTAGATCAAGTATGATACTTAACCTCAATTATATCGTATGTTTATTAAGAAATTTATATCTTCTAGGAACTTAATCTCTTTCAAGAATCTTTAGCTTCCCTCAAAGTTGCCCAAACAAAATATCAAAATTCAGGGGAGGCCGTCGAAAAACTTACACCTGATTCTGAAGGAAAGGAGATTCTTGTACCTCTCACAGGCTCTGTATCCTTTTATGGACAATTTATAACATATATGTCATTTTTGAACAAGAACCAGCAATGACGTTACAGCAAATTTCCAAATTAATTTTATTCACTCATAATCAGCCTTTGTAGTCTTGAATTATTTCTCTTAACATTAGATAATAGATGTACGTTCCAGGTAAATTACATGATACACAAAAAGTCGTCATAGATGTTGGAACAAGATATTACGTTGAGAAGGTATACTTGATGAATATTTATTCTGACGTCAAACAACATTACATTCCTAATATTTCAGGATATTGATGGTGCCAAAGATTACTTTCAGCGAAAGATAAAGTTTGTTACCGAACAAATGGAAAAAATTCAATATTTAGGAATCGAGAAAAGCAAGATTAGAGATGCTATAATTGAAATCGCTGAAATGAAATTGGCTCAACAACAACAGCAACAAAGTTGATTATTCTTTTTTATGAATTAAGTTATTTATTATCACATTTAGAGGCGATTCGTTTATAGAATTTCGTGCTTATTAATTAAACTTTACTTACAAACAACTTATTTCCATTTCTTTGCTTTATTCTTACTCAATTGTAGAAATTCTCTCAAAAATTATTAATTTGTAGCTACTAAATAAGAATGTAAATTAGTATTTGTTCTTGTTTACCGTCATCGAGATTTTCATCGTTTCGTACTGAAATGTCCAGGATAGTCTACTGACGTCAAAAATGTTTCTCGTTATTAAAACCGGTTCATTGAGTACATTGTTTGAATATAAATGAACAATTGATTGAGTTTCGTAACCATTCGTACCTAAAAGTATAAACAAAACTGCGATCATGTCACTTTTATGTTTGTTATTTCAAAGAATTATGGGAAAAATCAGTAGAAAGTTGTGGTTCGATATCTAGTTTGCAGGAAAAATTAAGTTGGTGTCTAATTATTTTTAACTTTAAAGTAATAAATAAGTAGTAGCAAATTAGCATTGTTTTGTATTGGAGATGGAGAGGAAAAAAATGCTGATTGGGTCTGCAATATAGCAAAATATGGTGGTGGGGAAAGAAATAAGTACCCTAATTGCACAGTGTGCACTCGTTGCCTCTTCAACAACAATCATAGCCGAATGCTATGTGATAAATCACTAAATAATAATAATTTATTTAAATTATACAATAAGTCACAGGATTCTTAGTCAACTATAGAAATTTTAAATTCCTCAAATGTATATGGAGGGTTGTTAAATCAAAATTTCTTAAGAGTTTTCTTCAGTATTTTCTGGCTAAGGCCTTTCCAGTTCCCGGGAAATCTGTTGTAGAATGCGGCTCCTAGTGTTCTTCTGGAGCTTTCGGATCTTGTTAAGCACAATTCCTGTTGGCTCACTGTATCTATTACCAGCTTAATGATTAGCTCTATTGTTATGAAGTATTCTGTTCTTTATGAACAGTGGTTTGCAATGGCTTCTTGGGTCAGCTCCTTCCAAGGTTCTAACTGCTGCCTTTTGCTCAAGAAGCACTGAAAAAATGACAATTGCAGCATGCCAGAAAAATGGCAATAACATCAAAAGTATGAGAGATTTTGAAGTCTGTTTTTTTGTGATTAATTAAGTTGGAATCGTTCCCTTATTCAAGGTTGATTTGAAAGTTCTAGGACCTAGGGTTGCTCTGAAATAATTTTTTTATTTTAGAAAACTTAAATCAGAGATAACTTGATTTTTTCAAATAGCATAGTACTAAACAAATTACATTGATAGATGGGGATTTTAATTCTCCTTGGATTTTAGCAGTACATATTGGCACTTATTTTTGATAATTTTGAAGATATTAAATTTTTTTTTATTTACCCTTTCACGGAATATGGTGCGGTAGTTTGGCGTTGAAACAAATGGAAAACAAACGTATAAATTGGTATGTCAAACACAGTCAAACTCAATTGTTCGTTTTGCAAGACACGTTTTTACGAAGATTGTTTGTTTTTGCTCGAGTGATTTTGAAAATTAAGTTATCTACGGAAGAAACGGTAAACACGGTTTTTATTGTCGGTGAATGCCACAAGTATTGTTTATTGGCTTCAAGAGTTTATCAAGAAAGGTTCCCGGGCAGAAGACATCTGCAAGAAAGCAGTTTTCGGAGGGTATTGGGAAGATTTTTTACAACTGGAAGTGTGAAATACACTACACCTCTTCGAGAAAGACAGTTACTGAGAAAGGCAATGAGTTTCGAATATTAGATGCTGTTATTGAAGACCCGAACGTACCTAAGTCGACGAATTTTAAGTTATAATCTAGACATCAGTACTCGATCCATCGGTCGAATTTTAAAGAACCACTTTCGTCCATACAAACTGCAATTACATCAAGAATTAATTCCGAGCGATTATTATGAGGCAACGATAAACTTTTGTCAGTTGCTGATAAGTAAATTTGTAAAGGAATCTGATCTTTATAATTTTGTTTTATGGACGGATGAATCGAAATTCCATAATAATGGGGTAGTAAATAGCCACAATTTTCATTACTTCTCCCAGCCGAATCTACACCTTTTCTCAGAAACAGACCTACAAGTTAGGTAGTCTTTAAAAGTATGGTTAGGTATTATTGGCACCCAAATAATTGGCCCACATTTCTTTAATGGATCGTTGATAGGCCAAATATTTCGCAATTTCTTGGACAATAACTTAATAGAATTGTTGGAGGATATCCCCTCACAATTTTTAAATCAACATTTCCTTACAACGATAGATAGGAAGAGGAAGACCGATTGCGTGGCCGCCTGATTTAAACCCTTATTTAGACTTTTTTTGTGGGGTTATGTGAAAAGGGAAGTTTATAAAGTACCGCCTACGACTCATGAGGACATGCAACTTCGCATAATTCAAGCTTTTGGACAAATTACACCGGATATGTGCGAGAGTGCAAAGTGCATTTCGTTAACGAGTTCCTCTTTGTTTGCAGAACGCACTTTGAACAGATGCTGTAAACGATTTACTTCTTATTTCTTATGTATTGTTTTAATTTTTAAGTTTTAATGTTATCTTAATGTTACGTTTATTTTTCTCTCCGGAAATTTTTCTTGATTGACTCTTGAAGCCAGTAAACAATTCCTGTAGCATTCACCGAAAATAAAAACCAAGTCTAACATTTTAACTCCAGAAGAAGAAATCCAGAGGGTGAGGTCCGGTGATCTTGGGGGCCAACTAATGTCACTGTGGGCAAATGCAAATGCCGCATGTTATATATCAAATTAATCAGAATAAAACGCTTAATTCAAACATAAAAAATCAAAGATGGTGTATTTTTCTCGGAAATCGTTAGATGAAAAAGTTCGAAAGAACCTATTCTTTTGGTCATGAGTTCTACATCTTCCTTATCTTGTGCCACCAGAATGAGGTCTTCTACAAAGTGGAGACTATATAAATTTTAGTTATTGCCATGTTCGATTCCCATTTTGCTGCATGCCTTCATCACCTTCTCAAAACTTCTTTAAGAGAAAACTTAAAAATTGAGTCGGGGAGAGACGCAGCCCTGTGGGAGACCTTTTGAGATTTGAAAGCCCTGCGACAGGTTAGGTACTCCTTATCTTTATTTGGGATTTGGCCTGATCCTAGAGTTGCTTGATTGCTGTTATCGCGATATTATTTATAGTAGATTCTAGTATCTGCCACATTTTTTTATGGGGATTGTATCGTATGCCTTTATTAAATCCAAAAAACAGGAAACAAACCTCCCCATTTCTCTCTAGATTTTTCTAGGATTAGGCTAAATATGTAGTCTATGCAGGACCGACCAGCTCTAAATCCCGCTGGTTCTTTGATTTTATAGGTGGCATATTCCCGATCTATATTATTCTAGCAGTTTCCACACTCATCGTGTTTTCCTTTTTGTGTAATGGTATTATCCAGGCTTCTTTACATGTAGTAGGACTAGGATCTTTATTATTCTGGAGAAGAGGAGAGAGAGAGAGAGAGTAAGAATATGAGCTTTTGTGTGCCGCTTTTTAATAGTCCTGCCGGTATGTCTTGTAGTTCTGCTGCTTTTTTTTCGTCGATTTTACAATCTTATAAATTAAGCGCCTTTAAGATGCTGAGAGTTTGAGTAATGCCTTATGGTCTCAAGCTTGATGATGCTGATATTCCTATCTACACCTCCACGTGGTAAAGGATGGGCAACGCTGTAGTAGTATAGCGGCTAACGTAGACGGAGACCGAATGTGCGCCGGTAAAAGCAATCAACTAATATTAAGAAATATTGTCCTGGTGGAGAGAAATCTCCCTCGAAGGCAGAGGAGTTACAGAACGTAGCCAAAGGTATTGGAATCAGGAAAACAACGGGAAACTACCTGATTATAAATCCCTAGTACGGTATCATGGATATGTTCTTATTAAATGATTCCGGAAAATTTCTTCATGGAATGTGAGAATAATGGCCCAAGCTGGAAAGATACAGAATGCTTTAAGGGAAATGGAAATACTGGGTATAGACATTATGGTGATAAGTGAGATGAGATGGCCTTGCACCAGCTACTGCAACATAGATAATTATAGAGTATATTACTCCGGAAAAACCAATGGAAGCTACGAGCACGGAGTGGGATTGATTGTAAGTAGGGATATTAAGTTACGTCCCCAATTTTGTCTCAGGGAACGAAAGAATTATGCTCCTACAATTAGATGCGTCACCAGTAAACACCAATATCATCAGTTATACGCACCTACAAGTGACCACAGTGAAGAAGTGGAAGAGTTTTATTCTCAGATTAAAAACACTATAAAGAAACTACCTAAACAAGAACTCCTCATTTGGATGGGCGATTTCAATGCTAAAGTAGGCTAAGAAAAAGAAGGGAAACACATTGGATCTTACGGGCTTGGAGTTAGAAATGAAAGAGGGGAAAAACTCAGTGTATTCGCATCTGAACATAACTTGGTGATAATAAACTCTTTCTAGTTACCAGACAGAAGACTGTACACCTGGATGTCTCCCAGAGAAGACGGAGAAGATCACATCATTCGAAACCAGATAGATTATATTTTGGTAAATCAAAGATACAGGAACACTTTTAAAAGCATGAAAACTTACCCAAGTGCTGACATTTAGTCAGACCATAATCCACTTGTGGGAGAATATAGGATGAAATTCAAGATTACACAAAAAACAAAACAACCAAAATATAATCTCAGAAAGCTTAAGAATAACACGATAAGAAACCCAGTAAAGGAAGAAATCAATTACAAATGCAGACAGATTGATGAGGGAATTGATAACACGGAAGAACAAATAAGATCATTTACAGAAGCAACAAAGAATATCAAGGACAAGTACCTCAAATATGAGGAAACAAAGCATAAATCATGGATGACAGAAGAAATTTTGTTACTCATGGAAGAACGGAGGAAGCAAAAGAACAATTCCACATCATACAAAAGTATACAGAAAGCCATACAAAGAAAAATTCGTGAGGCCAAACAAAAATAATGGGATGCCAAATGCCGAGAAATCGAAGTCTTGCAAAACAGATCAGAAGTGAGAGAAGTGACAGGAAAATTTAAAAAGAATACTGTGGGAAAACTTATAAAGGATTAAGGAGAACTGATTGTAGACAGTGAAGACATCAAAGAAACTTGCAAAAAATACATAACATAGTTATTTTTCGATTAAAGAGGAGATCCCCCCATCCAAACTGAGTCTGGACCCAACATCATGACAGATGAAGTCAGAGCAGATATTGACACTTTAAGAGAAGGAAAGACACCGGGACCAGATGGGATACATTCTTCAAAGTTCTTGATGACAAATCCATCAAATTCTTGACTGGAATATTCAATAATATATACAATACTGGAAACATCCCAAAAGAATGGCTGCTCTCAGAATTTATAGTACTACCCAAAAAACAAGGAGCCAAAACATATGATGACTATAGGACTATTAGCCTCATGACTCACATGCTAAAGATCTTTCTTAAAATTATCCAGCGGAGAATCTATAAGTTATGCGAAGAAAAAGTGACAGATACATAATTTGGATTCGTGAAGGGTGTGGGAACAAGAGATGCCCTGTTCTATTTGCAAGTATTATTCCAAAGATGTAGGGATATGAATTGTGATATTTTCGCATATTTTATCGACTACCGAAAGGCGTTCGACAAAATAAAGCATAAAAAGATGACGGAGGTTTTGAAAAACACAGGAATGGATGATAAAGATCTCAGGATTATCGGGAACCTATACTGGAATCAGTCAGCCACTATTAAGTTGAGTATGGAGGAAATAACAGACGCAGTCAACATTCTTCGAGGCGTTAGACAAGGTTGCGTTCTTTCGCCACTCATATTCAACCTCTATTCCGAAGAAATCTTCAGGGAAGCCCTTGAGAAAAACAACATAGAAATACTTTTGAATGGGCAGCGGTTGAACAACATCCGATACGCAGATGATACTGTGACATTTACTGATAGCATTAACAGCTTACAAGAGCTAATGAATAGGATAACAGAATCAGCAAAAAATATGGCTTAGAAATCAACATTAGGGAAACTAAATTCATGGTAATCAGTAAAGAAATAGGTGGAAGTTACGACATAGTGATCATCAATGCACCTATAGAGAGGGTATCACAGCTCGCCTACCTGGGAACCATGATTAATGAGGATTAGAATCATTCGGAGAAGATAAGGCTTAGAATAGAGAAAGCAAGAGCTGCCTTCAATCAAATGGCTAAACTGTATAAAAGTCACAGCCTCAACATGGATATTAAAATCAAACTTCTCAGATGCTACATTTTCTCAATACTTTATTATGGTATGGGATCATGCACACTAACCGAGGCAACATAAAGAAGACTAGAGACCTTCGAAATGTGACTCTAGAGGAGAATATTGAGGATTTCTTGGGTGGACCGAGTGACCAACAAGGCGGTGCTAGAACGAATGAATAAAAGCTTAGAAATAATGAACACCATCAAGAGAAGAAAACTTGAATGCCTTGGGCACATTATGAGGAACGAAAGTAACTACCGCCTTTTAAAATCCGTTCATTAATGGAAAGTATCTGGTAAGAGGGGACGAGGGAAAAGAAGAATTTTATGGCTTAAAAACTTAAGGACATGGTTCTCAAGAACTACCACCGAATTATTCAGAGCAGCCGTGAATAAAGTTACCATCTCTAGGATGATGGGCAATATTCGGAACGAATAGGCACCTAAAGAAGAAGATAAATCATGCGTTCCGTTATGTCATGTCGTGTTCTTCTATATTGTATTGTCTTGGTGAGTTAGGTATTCATGTCTATCTTCTGTTAGTTTTTCTAAGTAATGCGTTCTCCGCCTATCCTATAGAAATTATTGGTTGCAGGTTGACTCTGGTGTATGTTCTAAGGGATTTTATTATTCTCATGATTCAGATGATTTTGTCCCACCAGTACAAGTATTCTATTCTACATATTTTCTAACCCATTCGATTTTTCGGTCTTCTAGGGAATTATTCCAGGTTATATTGAACTTTTTTTTTATTTATTTCTTTTGTTCATTTCCCTTATGTGCAGAGGAATGTAGGTATGATATATAATGTCCCTATAGGTCCTTTGTCCCTTTTGTAAGAAATTCATCCTGCAGTTTGCTGTCTTGTCGATTTGGAAAAAGAGATTTTGTGCTGGCATCTTATAGTTCTTCTAGATTGTACTTCTTTTGTTCTACTTTATGACCTGATGAGGATTGTATTTGATTTTCGTTCTTGTTGAAAGGAATCTGAATTTTTGCGCCCGCGAAATAATATGTACTCATACCTACTTCTTAATTCTTAATTTACCTACACTGCTGGCGTTTCAGTAATCAGTCTCCGGCCGTTGTTGTTGTCTGTATCTTTTTATGGTCAGATATGCACTGGGATGGGACTGTTGGAAGGTTCATTGAGATAAATTACAGAATTACCTTCTAAGAAATGTTATCAATAGTTCTTAGAATTTGTACACATCACTGTCAGATGGTTCGTTAAGGTAAATTAAATTAGTCTCATACTTCAATGAGATTAAATTTACTACTGTTATTTTTAAATCTATATTACCTAAATAATTAAGTCCTGATTAAGTACATTTGAAGTAAATACCCATCGCTCTATAACTAGGCCATACTGTTTGAGATCCTCTAGAATTGTCTTAGCTTTCGAGTAAATAAGTTGACATTATCTAGTACCTAAGTACTTAAACGGGATGCAGTTTTCAACTAGCCAGAAAGGCAAGCAAATTCTTGCTAATAATTAATATTAGCAATATCGTATGCGCTTTTATCTTTGTGTGCATTTATCCTCGTGTGCTTATTCCCTTTTGGTTATTTCTGTGTATGAGTATGTGCTTATATATATTTTATATATGGTGCGCTTATATGACATTGCGCTTTTCTTGTGCGCATACCTGTATATCTAACATAACCTAAACGAAGAAACTCGGAATAATATTAAAATTTGTTCACCTGTACAACGCCAACTGTCTCCTGAGTATACTTGACCAAACTTTTATCGGGTTCTGTAAAACCGACATCTTTTTCATTCACTGTCATTCAAAATGGTGAATAATAGACCACTATTATTATTCATCTCCCTTCCCGAGGAAATCCATTCTATCTTTGATTTACTCGAATCATTGACTTTTGGAAATATACTTACATACATTTTAAACATCGTAGAATTGATTTGAAAAGCTTACATACCTACTTGGGATGGGTAAGCTCATGGTACAATAAGACCCGTACCAAGGGTAAGCTGATGTTTTATCGGCTGTACAAAAATCGGTGCGTCCCTGCAATAACCAGATATGCTTCAAACTGGGTATCCATGTTGATCAAATTTGTAATATCTGGTTTCATAATTAATAAAAAACACATAGTTATAACAATTATTTATTGGCATTTTCATTGTTTTATTATATTGTGCACTAGTTTAATATAATTTATTTACAAAGGGTCCATACTTTCACAGTCTACAGTAATATAAAAAAATTGAATTAACAACTAAGTTGAACGAGAAGGTACTGATTTTACATTAATATTAATAGAAAAAATCTTATTGTTGATCATTCATCATTCTCTACATCTCTGAAACGGTTAATGCTTCAGCCTCTGAGTTTATTAGGATTGCCATAAAACTAAAAACTTCCATAAAAACTCATAAAAATTACACTATCAAAATTATAACCAACATGTGAAAAATAGGGAGTTAAAATAATAACAATATTTTTAATTTAATTCTATGTATATACAACTTCGTTCTTAAAGTTTCTAACAGTGGAGATCCAACTTTCCTTAGACATTCATTCCCCTAATTTTCAAGGAAAATAAAATTTTAACAGTGATAAATAGAAATGCATTAATACAATTAGAAGATATGTAGATAAGTATAACCAATAAGTATGATAATAATAAATATTCTCAATATTCAACGGTACTTAATTAAATTAATAAACTATTTCTAAAGCCAACATAATTCGCGACATGATAATTGATTCTTTGTACCAATCCGATACTATCAAATACTTCAAAGTCGAAATTTATCTATACAGTCTTGGATTTAAAATAGTGTCTTATAAAAATTTCTAATTCAGAATCTGAAAGAAAAACTTTCTGTTTTTGATGTTTGTGTATTGCTCGAATAATAGTTTGAGGTGATTATGTCATCAGCTTTCTCACTATCTCGATGAATGTGAGTAACCAGAAGTGAGTACCTGAAAGAAATATCATGTATTATTCACAGTTATCAGAATGAATTGAATAAAGTGGGTAACAGAATGAAGAGTAAAGATTTTTTATTATTAATATTTTTTGTATTTTTCGGTCAATTTTTTTGTAAGTATTTATTTCACACTTTTGAATGTACTTAATATCATTCAACGTTCAACAAAGAAGATAATTCGCGTTACTTATACTTATTCAGAGATTTCAAAAAATCGCGAAAATATCCATATTTAAGAGTTTAACACTCGGAAAACTATGATTGTTTTGAAAAATGTCCCGATCAACTGTTGCTGGATATGATCTCTTCTTTGATTTGGTCATCTTGAATTTTATATTTTTGAAAAAATTTCCCCCTAAACACATATTTCAGAATTCACTATTGCTTTAACTCGAAAACCTATGATTTTCTTAAACGTTGCCAGATATAGTCAATTTCTGATTTCCCAATCTCGAATTTTCGATTCTCAGAAAAATGTGCCCCTTCACATAGCTGAAACACATATTTCAGACTGTATCAAGGAAATCTATGATTATTTTGAAAAATATCCAATTTAAACGTATCCGGAT
This sequence comes from Crioceris asparagi, assembly GCA_958507055.1. NCBI lineage: Eukaryota > Metazoa > Arthropoda > Insecta > Coleoptera > Chrysomelidae > Crioceris > Crioceris asparagi. Next base: position 71,338,023 of record OY293828.1, read on the forward strand.
ATGGAATTTTTTAATTCTGCCGTCTCGGATTTTCAATTTTCGGGAAAAATAGCCCCCACCAACCCCTTTGTGGAGAAGGGCATGTCTAATACTGTTTTTTTTTATTGGGACCTATTCTCAATACTCCTCTCTCAAATAAAAAAAATCATCAAAATCGCAATTTGCTATGCAAATGGCGCAAACATGCATAAAAAGTATGCAGACATTCAGTCGAATTGAATATCTCCTCCTTTTGGCCCGTCGGCCAAAAAGTAATTATAATTACATAACGGGCGATTTTATTTAAATCTCATCTGCAAGGTATAATAGAAAGAGAAAAAATTGTAATGGTTTTTATTACTTTTAATTTTCTCAGTCTATAGACTTGAAATTTGGAATTGTAATGTTACCCACGCAACTGCGCAATGTGACGTTCTCTGACTCACTGTTGTTGAACAGAGAAAACTAGCTACTAGGTCATTGTGAAAACACCTAGATGGCAACAGAAATATCTTACACCCTATAGAATTGGAGTATTAATTCTATGTTCCACCCGACGTCCCTAAAGCTAGCAGAGCAAAGTGAGCAGAATCCAAAATACATATTTGGTGCTTGTAGAGTTAATTAAGTGCTGTATTTCGAAATTATTTGCTTTTGTAGTTTTTTGAAAAATGGCTGCTTTGCTAGCTTTAGATCTAAAGCTAGCAGAGCAACCTTGAAAAATATATTTTTTTGCTTTATTACAAAATTAATTAGTCTTATAGTTTTTCGAAAAAGTCTGTTTTTCTTTGAAAAATCAACTTTTTTGTGCAAATTTTATTTGGTGCTTGTAGAGCTAATTAAGTGCTAAATAATTTTTGGATTCCGAAATTAATTGCTCTTATAGTTTTTTAAAAAATGGCTGTTTTGCAAGGTTTAGATTTAAAGCTAGCAGACCAAACATTAAAAATCAACTTTTTGGGAACTTCTTTTTTAGTTCTTGTCGGGCTAATTAAGCGCTAATCAAGTGCTTTATTCCGAAACTATTTGCTCTTATAGTTTTTTTTTTAAATAGCTGCTTTGCTAGCTTTAAAGTAAAAACCTTTTGAGAAAATCTTATTTAGTGCTTGCAGAGATAATTAAGTGCTAATTAAATGCGGCATTAATTAATTTATCTTATAGTTATTAGAAAATGGCAAAGTTTGTCGCTCTCTAAGCAAAAACATCAGTACATAAAATATAATAGTAACTATTATTTGAAGTAATTTGTATAAAAAAATCAATAAAACTTACGTATTTTTTATTTTAATTAATTGAGTGCTATATCCCAAAATTATTTTCTATAATTTCTAGAAGATTTCAGCCAAATTGAATTATATCGTTACTCACCGACTTGGTTAGTAACAAACTTAGCCACCGGTAAACCTATCTTACTGTCATAGGATCATATTTGGTTAGCAATCGAAAACAGTCCGGCCCTAAAAAAATAAGTTTTTTTTCTTAGCTTTCCAGTATCAGAATTATACGTTTCTTAATTGGGTGTGACAATAAATTTAAAACCATTAAAATCTCAAATTTAAAAATGGATTACATAAAACTAAGTAGGTAGGTAGATAAACTATCATAAAAAAATCTACCTAATGGTCTTTTAAGTTTCCCGTTGTACCTTTAAAGCTATAAATATCCCCACAAAAGCAAAATTGTCTTTTTTATTTGTCTTGAAAAAACGTTCTCAAAATGTTGATTATTGAAAGCGAAGCAGTCATTTTCCGAAAAAATTATAAGAGCAATTAATTTCGGAATACAACATTTAGCACTTAATTAGCTTTATAAGTACCAGATAAGATTTTTTCAGAAAAGTTGATTTTTAAAAGCAAAGCAGTCATTTTCCGAAAAACTATAAGGGCAATTAATTTCGGAATACAGCACTTAATTAGCACTTAATTAGCCCTACAACAACTAGAAAAGAAATTCTCAATATCTCCTTAACCAAAAAACCGATCCCGAAGAGAGTGGAGGCGGCATTTAAAGAAAATCCTCTAATACAGCACAACTGAACAAGAGACTGATTTTTCAATGATTTTGATGTCTATGAATACACTGAAATAAAGGAGCGACTTTTATAAGTTTCAATGCAAAAATAATTCTACATAATATTAATTCTACTGTTGATGGCAATTTGAACTTGTTCAGTTTTAAGTAAATAGAAATTTTTGGCACCCACTTCAAAAGTATTGGTGCTGGTATATAAGAATTCCCTAGTATACGGTGCGCTCAATGTGTGAAGATTTTCAAATGAATTCTGTTTCATTCCAGTGGACAGCCCCGAATTCTCTTCTATTGTTTAAACAGATTTGACGAAGTTACTCGATTTTTTGTGCTTGAAGCCCAGCAATGACACTGACAGGATATATAATTATGAATATTGATAATTTTGAATGCTTTCACTGTGTGCAATAGGGGCGTAGTTGAAAAAGGGGAGAGAGCGTCATGTACTCCGAACTAGTTTGTAATTTACTCAGCTATGATCAGCATCGAACATCCAAAAATATTTGATATATCCATATCATGATCTAGCACCTATTCCATAAAAAATACGAACCCTTAATCTGATAGGCTTCACTTGTTTTTCCACTTGGTTTTCCAGTATAGGTCTCAACTTCATCCAGAAAATGGTAGGTAGCATTGAATCCAGTGCCATCGAGTCTGTCATTGGATCGAAAGGTGACTCTGAAGAATTTTCTGTCAGATTCAATATCGAATTCCTTGAGCTGACCACAGTATCGGGCGTACTTTCTATCACGAGCCATAAAGTTGGAAAACTCCACGTAATCGCTCGCTGAAATAGCTTCACATCTGGAAAGTAAATTCAGAAATTAATTCACATGCTATTGTATATTGTAATACCTGTCCGATTTGAGCATTTTATTGTTTATCAATTTTACTGAAACAACCTGGCAAAAGAGGAACAAGGCAATTATATGAATTCAACACAAAAAAGTGCAATAATTACATAATATTAATTACAACTATCGTAATCACAGCTTCTAGGAAAAGACTCATCAAGTCTTGGAGGCTCTCACAATATTACTTTTCTAAATGTCGAAAAAAAAGAAGAAAGAAATATCGAAATCGATAAACGTGCAGAAGTGCAAGTACATTTTATATATGAAGTAAATAGTTATGAAGAGAAAAATATGAAAATTGACTGTAATCTCTGAAACTTTATACATAGTATAAATCAAAAAAATGCACATAGTACATTATTTACCTAGAATTTATAAGAGAAGACCAAATCCTATGAAAAATTGCACTTGACCAGATATTTATTTGTAGTTTAGATCATACTACATATTATGAGCAATAATATAACTAACTAGGTCTCGTCATTTTCATTAAAGTTACGAAAAAACGTTATTTCTAAATATCACTAGTTTATATTTATTTTAACTGCATTTTATTCCTTAAGAATTGTATTGAATCAACCTTTGAAGGGTTGTAGGGCGTAGTCCTTAGGAAAAACGTAAATTCTGGGAAAATTTGGCAAACCTACGCATTATGCCCTTTTATTTGACACACAAATCTTGAAGATCTATTCATTACTCACTGAGATCTCAGAATTTATGTATTAAATATATACCTAATAATGATATGGACAGTCGGAGATCGGATGAAAGAAAAGCCAAAGCATAAAAGTGTTTCTCTTTTTATGGTACGGTGCCCTAGAAATGGATGTTGGTATATTTGTGATCAGTGTTCTTCCACACCGTTGGATGGATTAACATGAAAATTGGCACATATATAAAAGTGTAGTTTAAAGAAGGCTTATACACTACTTTGTTACAGCTCTCCCTGCAGAGCACCAACTTCTACACCGACCGTATGTCTTAACAACATCCAATTTATTGTAACTTGCATCTAGATGGCGTTACAGTGCTTCATTAACATATAGAATTCAACCGATCGCCACGAAAATAGGTTTACGTTGGAATTTGTGGCGGGCATAGAAATAATACTCCTAAAAGGCTGATAGAGTGAGAAGTCCCTCACGAAGAAAAAGAAACAGTAATAGGATTTCGCGAAAGTCTATCTTATATATTCGTTTATGCACTTTTTTTAAGGAACAGCGTTGTGAAACTTGAAGAAATTTCCCGTTTTGGAAGATTTTGAAATTGAAAATAGAAAGTAAATACCTTCAAATATTATTTTTTGATAAATATAATATCAAAAACTTAAAATTTATCATGCTTTAAATGAATATTAAGAAAAACAATATATTTTTTTACCTACACTAAAACATTTTGTAATTTGTAGACTAGGCAACAATGCCATGCCAATCTTGTTGCTGGACGCTATTGATGATTATTTTTATACCGGTGTTGTGATATAAATTGTTTCCTGTCATGATACCACAGCTCATGTTTGGTAAGCTGTGATGATACTATGACAAAGTATCATGGTTTCCTGTGGTAAAATAAAATTGTGGAAGATGCCATCGATTAGACGTTATGTTTCATATAATATTGTAACGTTTAACCCTGTGCAAAACGTTGTGGGGTGAGTTCACTTGCGTAAGACTCAAAAGTTCGTAGATTGCTTCCAATGGTTTATTTCCAAACACTCTGTACACGACCTTCTGTTGTAGTACAACTGTCACCACTTGTCACCTTGACAAACTATACTGTCACTGTCTTCACCGACTGAACTACTATTAACATCTGATTCCACAGACTGACTGTTATCAACTGTCTTTATAATACTGACTGTGACCCGTGATCGACACGGCTTTATATATCTGAATCTTGACATGACACTCATCGAGAATGTTCTATGATTATCTAGACGCACATAATAATGTTCTAGAGGCTTGTCAAACTGACAATAGTATGACAAATTGTACCTCACATATAGTTTCTGGAAGGATCGAGAATAAATCAACTATAATTCTAGAACGACATGAATGACAATGAAATATAAAAGCAACAGCTATTGTAAAAAAGCTAGTAGAATAAATAACTAATAAACGAATAACAACCGTAAGTACATGACTACCTATCCACGTTACAATATATAATATACCATGGATACGCACCTAACACGACGAAAAATAATTATTCTTTTTGGTGTTATTTTTAGGTAAATTTCTTAGAGAAATGTACTTGTTGTGATCGTTCACACTTTTAAATTTCAAAAAAAATTCAACAGTTATAGTTATGTCTATAAGTAGGTCTTTGTTTATTTTATATATATATATATATATATATATATTGATTTTGTATTCTTGACTGGTTTTATAATAAATAAAAAGATGTTCTTGGGGATGCAGTCATATAATCAATAAAATTCTTTGATTAAAGCCGAGCTTTCGAGAATGTTTATTCTCTTCTTCAGGCCAAAAATCGTGAATTTAGAATAAATTAGCCAAAAACTGGAAAGATTTCATAGCCATCAATTACAAATGTCATTCTATTTTTGCCCTGAAGAAGAGAATAAACATTCTCGAAAGCTCGGCTTTAATCAAAGAATTTTATTGATTTTATGACTGCACCCCCAAGAACATCTTTTTATATATATATATATATATATATATATATATATATATATATATATATATATTTTTAATATTATCTTCACAGAATATTATCAGAAAAAAACTCCAATAATAAGGTACAGGCTTTCGGTGACTTTCAATTATAGCTTTAATACTTAAAACCAGTGACAATAAATTAACTGAATGCAAACATATTTTTTATCACATGATATGCTAGAAAAAGTTTTTGTTGACACCAGCGGATAACTAAATCTAGAGAAACTAGAGTCGATAATCTGTTCACAAATTTAGATGATAACATTTTCATTCTTGAAGTCATAGAGCCGCACTTGTCCGACCATAAAGGAATTTTATCATGTGTCGACCAATGTCAAAAAAATCTATCTCAGGTTTCACAGCTGCATTAGATGAAATGATCTGAAATATATGCCATTTAGATCCAGAAACAAAAGCTGCTCATTTAGTTTACTCTGTCAGATCTTTAAACATCTCGTTTTCCATAAAAAAGTTATGTATCCCTGAAAATAACTTTAAAATGTTGAGATTTCTACGTCCCTAAAGCTGGCAGAGCAAAGTGAGTAGAATCAAAAATACAAATCTGTTGTAGAGCTAATTAAATGCTGTGCTCCGAAATTAATTGCTCTTATAGTTTTTATTTTTGGAAAATGACTGCTTTGCTAGCTTTAGAATAAAGCTTGCACAGCAACCTTTGAAAACTTATTTTTTTAGAACTTCTTTTATAGTGCTGTTAAGGTTAATTAATTGTTAATTAAGTGCTGTATTCCGAAATTATTTATTCTTATTTATTGTTTTTCGGAAAATGGATACTTTAAAAAATCTATTATTTCGGGATAATCTTATTTGGTCCTTGTAGAGCTAATTAAGTGCTAATTAACTGCTGTATTCCGAAATTAATTGCTCTGATATTTAAAAAATTGCTGCTTTGTTAGCTTTAGATCTAAAGCTAGCAGAGCAACCTTTGAAAATCATAATTTTTCAGAACTTTTGTTTTAGCGATTGTAGGGCTTATTAAGTGCGGTACTCCGAAATTAATTGCTCTAATAATTTTTTGAGAGAGAACGTTCTTTTAAGACAAATAAAAATGTCAATTTATCTATTGTGGGGATATTTATAGCTTTAAAGGTACACCGGGCAACTTGAAACTACTTAATTTTATGTAATCCATTTTTAATTCCATTTTAAAATTGAGATTTTAATGTTTTTGAATTTATTATCTCTCCCAATGAAGAAATGTACAATTCTGATACTAAAAAGCTAAGGGATAAAACTTAATTTTTGTAGGACCGGACGGTTTTCGATTGCTAACCGTATATGTTCCTATGACTGTAAGATAGGTTTACCGGTGGATAAGTTCATTACTAACCACGTCGGTAAGTACTTTTCTTACGGATATAATTGTATTGGCCGAAATATTATAGAAATTATAGAAAATAATTTCGGGAAACAGCACTTGATTAAATAACATAGGAAATATGTAAATTTTATTGATTTTTTATAAAAAATACCTCAAATAATGGTTACTGATATAGTTTATATATCGGGTGTATAGATTATATGTTTTTGCTCTGATAGCGACAATCTCATTTTCTAAAAACTATAAGAGCCGATAATTTCGGAATGCAGCATTTAATTAGCAATTAATTAGCTCTACAAGCACGAAAAAATTATTTCTCGAAAAAGTGTTTCTTGAAGCAAAGCAGTCATTTTCCGAAAACTTTAAGAAAAATTGAGTTTGGAATACAGCACTTAATTAGCCCTATAAACACTAAAAGAAGTTCTCGAAAAGTTGATTTTTAAAAGCTGATCTGTTAGTCTTAGATCTAAAGCTAGCAAAGCAGCTATTTAGAAAAAACTATAAGAGCAATTAATTTCGGAATAAAGCAAATAATTAGCACTTAATTAGCTCTACAAGCATCAACTACGATTTTATAGAAAAAAATAATTTTTAAAAACATTTTCCTAAGAACCATAAAACAACAATTAATGTCGGAATACAGCACTTAATTAGACCTTAAGCACTAAAAGAGAAGTTCTCAACGAATCTATCATCAGCTATCTTTAGATCTAAAGCTAGCAAAGCAGCCATTAAAAAAATGTAAGACCAATTAATTTCGGAATACAGCAATTAATTAGCACTTTATTCGGTCTACAAGCACCAAATAAAATTTTCTCGGAAAAGTTGATTTTTAAAGCAAAGCAGCCATTTTCCAAAAACCATATGAGTAATTAATTTCTGAATAAAGCACCTAATTACAACTTAATTAGCCCTATAAACACAAAAAAGTACTCAAAAAATATTTTTAAATGTTGCTCTGTAAGCTTTAGATTTACAGCTAGCAAAGCAGCCATTAAAAAAAAACTATAAGAGCAATTCATTTCGGTATACAGCAGTTAATTAGCAATTAATTAGTTCTGCAAGCACCAAATTTGTTATTTTGATTCTGCTCACTTTGCTCTGCTAGCTTCAAGGACGAGAAAATTCTCCTGATATTAAAAATCTTAAGTCACAACTAACCCAGGTTCATACTATTGCCGAAGTGACCAGGACGCTCGATAGCTTCGAATTACTTAACATTAACAAATCGAAAAAAGTGGAGTTTAATAATAAGATAATATCTGAATCAAAAATAAGCAAAAGTCAGTCTGGGGAATATTAAATACAAATTTAGGTAAAACTAATAACCTAAGGAATGAGAGCAATTTATCCGCTGAGGACTTTGCCAACTCTTTTGAACATTGCATAAACAATTTAATGCAAAATTCTGCGAACTATATTGCAAATCCCTTCGATTCTTGCATGCAAAAAATAGCAATAAACCATTTGACTTCTTACCTACATCCAACAAGTTAATCAGAAATATTGAACATTGTTCATAAACTGAAAAATTCTAGAGCCGCAGATAAATAAAAATGTAGCGATTTCTTTACCGAATCTATTTAATCTTCGTATGAGTACATGTATTTTTCCAGATATTCTCAAGGTTTCCAAAGTTACACCTATCTATAAAAAGGGAAATACACTCAGGTAACTGAAGCTGAATGTAGATAAAGATTATCTAAGAATGGCATATTTTGTTATGTTTCATAGCATAATAGTGACCGTATGCCTTGATAATCTGGAGAAACACATGTCACAGCCCCAAAATATGCATTGCACAAAAAAAGTCATTCGAATAATAACATCCAGCAAATATGATGATCACTGTAAGCCATTGTTAGAAAAATTGAACATCCTGCAATTACCATGTTGCTGCATTTTGCAGTGCCTGCTTCATATAAAAAACATGCCAAAGAATCCAGCACAATTATGTTTACTCTTATAATACAAGAGAAAAAAAACTATATCTGTCCTCCATTATTCAGACATAGACCCATAATTCCTATAAATTTCTGGGCATAAAATTGAATAATGCTTTGCCAAACAATTCAAAGATGTCTTGTGCATCACTCAAAATTAAGATCCGTAAATATTTAACACAACACCGTTTTAACTTCTTAGATGATTATCTGGAACATGTTGTAAGTACATTTATGTAGGTAATCCTTTTTTACCCTTTTTTCTAGATTGTTATTACTATTATTTTCTTTTTTTAACATGTTCATAATCCTTGTCTTGAATTAAGTTATATGTACTTTGTCACTTGTATGTTTATTATGTCTTCATCTGAAGCGTATTTTAATTTATTTTATTTGGTGTGATCTATATCACTATCCAGGACAAAAGTATACATGCCTAATTGTTTACATGAAATAAATATTTCTATTTCTATTTGATGTTGGAGACAGAAATAATGACAAAAATGAAAATGAGTTTACATTTTAAAATCATTAGCATCTACAATTCCATTTTGTATAAATTGAATTATAGAATATATGACAATTGAGTAATTATAATAAAGTTTAAGGAACAAAAAGTCAGATGAAATACTATTCGGAGAAACAACCAATGCTAGGCAGTCGCTGGTAGTTTCAAAATACGAGAAATATATTTAAAATCACATTTCATCATCCCATTCCACTGCACATTTGGCAATAGCGCCGGACGCTGTATTTACGGTAAATGAAATAAATATACACCGTATGGACGCTCTATTGTTTGTAAGATTGAAATTATTATATACATTGGACGCCCAAACGGCTATAGAATGAACGGAGCTCACATTGATGGCGAAGTGAAATATATACGGCAAGGACGCTTCATTACTGTTTTTTGAAAGGACGCCAGAATGATACCGAGATGTATATATATATATATATATATATATATATATATATATATATATATATGAGATATTACGAAATTTGTTGACACGATTGAGGTCGCAGTTTTGGAAGTATCAAGTTCAAATTTGGTACAAAAATGAATCTCTCAAATATCTCGGCCGAGTTCGTTATTGGGCATTATCGAGTAAGTAGTTTCAAAATGGCGACCGTTAAAACATTTATAAAAACTTGTGGATTTGGATTATATACATATATAAACTTTCGATATATATATATATATATATATATATATATATATATATATATATATATATATATATATATATATATATATATATTTTTATTGTGTTGGATTTCTTGGGGATACGACGAAACTAAAAAATGGTCATTCTGTAATGAAAAATTTTTTTTTGAAAATTAGAATTTATAACAGTTAAAAAACATATACAAAACAACATACCTTTGACATAAGGATTCGAAAAACCATGGTTTCCACAAAATAATCAAAACTAAAATATCATTCTTAATAAAAAACTTCTTCTTTGATTGTCAGTTACATTGTTAATTAAATTTTTATTGTTTTTATATCCATTGTGCTGAGGTTTCTCTCGAGATTAATAATGATTGTAGTGTTTCAGTTTCTGAAATGAGATGCGAGTGGAGTGGTACGATATTAGGTAGATGAAACATTTGGTATTTGTTGACGTTTTTGTGAGCATTGGTAGCGTACGGTGGGTAGTTAGAAATTGTTGTTTTATATTGGATAAGCTACGTTGATGTAATGTTATTCATAAAAGATTACTGTAAATATTGCTGAGATATTTTGTGTCGGTTCTAGAGTTCACTGTATTTGGTTTTTTTCTGATGTAAATCATTTCCAAAATTTCCCGTTTAAATTTATTTTTTTCGGTAGCCAAGATTTTTGTTTCGTTGTAGTTGAAATTATGTTTTTTATCGTTTTCGTGATTTGTTAACGCAGTTTTGTTTCTTTTATCGTATTTGTGTCCCTTTATTCTCTCCTCTATATGTTGGATTGTTTGTCCTATGTAGACTTGATTGCAATTATTGCATGGTATTTCATATACTGAGTGGGTTATTTTGTTTTTTTCTGTTTTAGTTTTCAATTTGCTGTAGATGTTTTTTAAGAGGTTATGAGCTTTATTGCTTACTGGTATATTTTGGTCTTTGAAGATTTGTTGTAAATTATTAGATAGATTTTCTATATAGGGGAGTGTGAGGTATTTTTGATTTTCCTGCTTTTTTGGTTTGGAAAGTTTATTTGTATTGTAAAAAGTTGAGATTTTATATTTGAAAATAGCGTTTATTAAACTTTCGGGGTAGCAGTTTTGTATAAGAACAGTTTTTGCTTTATTTATTGCATTTTTTCGGAATATTGGGTCTGATAACTTTATTGCTCTGTCTGCCAGGCTGTTTATAACGGTTTTTTTTGTGATAAAGGATGTGATGAGTAGAAATGCAAATATCTTCCGGACCATGTTTTCTTTGTATACCATTCAGTTTGTAACATATTGTTGTTGTGGTATAATGTTAAATCAAGGAAGTTTATTTTATTGTCTTTTTCTATTTCTATTGTGAACTTTATTTTATATATAAGTATATATATATATATATATGAGTTGAATAAATTTAATATATAATCTTCCTTATGTTTTGGAATTGTTGTTAAGCAGTCATCAACATATCTAAAGAAAAATGGTATATGACAATTAGCTTTTGGTAAGATTTCACTCTCTAGATCTTCGAGTACGAGTTGCGCTATACAACTCGAAATTGATCCCATAGCGCAACCATAAATTTGCTGATAAAAATTATTTTTATATTTGAAATATGTTGAGTTGAGTGTTAGTTCAATAGCTTTTTTAAATTCTATTTTGGGTATATCTGTGTGTACTTTAATCTCGTTCCATTTTTTGTCGATTATTGTCAATGCTAAGTCTGTTGGTATGTTTGTGTAAAGTGATACTACATCTAAGGAAATTACTATGTAGTTATCGGGGATTTGTATGTTTTTTATTTTCTCTTTGAATAGCCATGAGTCTTTAATGTATGAACTAGATCAATCCAACATATAGAGGAGAGAATAAAGGGACACAAATACGATAAAAGAAACAAAACTGCGTTAACAAATCACGAAAACGATAAAAAACATAATTTCAACTACAACGAAACAAAAATCTTGGCTACCGAAAAAAATAAATTTAAACGGGAAATTTTGGAAATGATTTACATCAGAAAAAAACCAAATACAGTGAACTCTAGAACCGACACAAAATATCTCAGCAATATTTACAGTAATCTTTTATGAATAACATTACATCAACGTAGCTTATCCAATATAAAACAACAATTTCTAACTACCCACCGTACGCTACCAATGCTCACAAAAACGTCAACAAATACCAAATGTTTCATCTACCTAATATCGTACCACTCCACTCGCATCTCATTTCAGAAACTGAAACACTACAATCATTATTAATCTCGAGAGAAACCTCAGCACAATGGATATAAAAACAATAAAAATTTAATTAACAATGTAACTGACAATCAAAGAAGAAGTTTTTTATTAAGAATGATATTTTAGTTTTGATTATTTTGTGGAAACCATGGTTTTTCGAATCCTTATGTCAAAGGTATGTTGTTTTGTATATGTTTTTTAACTGTTATAAATTCTAATTTTCAAAAAAAAATTTTTTCATTACAGAATGACCATTTTTTAGTTTCTATTTTTAAGGAATTTATTTAATTTAGTTGAATAATATAAACATATTGAAAAAGACCACAAAGTTTATGGTCGAAACGTATATATATATTTTTCCAATTATTACATTAAATAAAGACATAATTGTTTCATAACAATTTCACATTTTTCCAATTCATTTCGAGTCGTATCCCCAAGAAATCCAACACAATAAAAATAAATCCAGCTGGCTCAAAAACCATCAACAAGAAATATATATATATATATATATATATATATATATATATATATATATATATATATATATATATATATATATATATATATGTTAATTCGTTATGTAGTACCATGAAGTGAGACAAAGTTCAGTAAGTCAGTCAAGTAAAAACATCAGCTAATCATGGCATAACAAGTTTCATATTGTTTTCTTGGAACACAAAATATGTACAGTTTTATTTATATATATATATATAGAAAACAATATGAAATTTGTTATTCCATGATTAGCAGATGTTTTTCATTGACTGACTTCCTGAACTTTGTCTCACTTCATGGTACTACATAAGGAATTAATTTACGCACTAGTGTCATAAAATTGGAAGATATCGTCAAGGCTGTGGATATCGTGTATTATCGCCACGACAGTCACTGCTCGAAAGCTGTACTTTGACGACGGTCGTTCTAAAAAAGTAAATACGATATTGTCTGGATCGAATGGCCGTTCTATATCAATAGCGTGTTGTATTCACGTAAACTTCTAGTGCAACCGATTCCAAAAATTTTAAATTCTGCTCATGTTTCATTCAATTTGAACAATATTGGAATATTTTCTATACTAATACGTAATAATCGATTAGATACGTAGATGGAAATGGTGGTGACCATGACTTTCAACTAATAAGAATCTAATACAAACTGATCAAAAATACAAAAAGGGCATTTTTACAGAAAACACTCAAAATAGGCATATCATGAAAGGTGCTCCCTAATATTGGGTGCGTGTTTATTTAAGTCCATGTGAAAATATAGATGATTTTTAGAAAACGAAACGTCGTATGATAAAATGGTGATCGCCATTTTGTAGAGCTAAAAAAGTTGCTGTGAAGAAGTTTTCTCTGTTTACCTCCTCTGCTAGCTTCAGAAAAAAAAATAATTGTAAAAATCTGTTTTCCTCTAAAACCTCGAAAACCAAAATAGCTATAACAAGTGGAATTTTTGAAAAAACTAAAAATAGTTTTTATTAGGCATTTAAGATTTGAACCGTACCGATACTATTGCTATATCTCCTTTTCTTCATTTGAACTATACCTACTTATTTATATCTCTTTGCCAGCAACAGCAATTCCATAACAAATTACTGTTTGTCTACCACAACACAAAATTAATCTTTAAATTAGTATTATCAACGTCTGAACCGGGACTCGGTGTCATATAGTATTCTATTAATCGACAAAATAAGACACAGAGTCCCGCATCTGATCTTTGTCTCTGGTCTGACTATTGCGACAGCTGACAGTGAACAGCACGATATAGAGTACCTAAACACAGACGTATATATCCGCTCCATACTCGTGCGTAATTCCAGTGACGGATCCCGTTGTACGACATCGTCGTTCCATGTCGAAGACATAGTTTGATCTTGCTTGAATGAGATAATATAATTAATCAATATTGGATCGCACCAGATCACACTTGGAGCTTAACAGGCGGCGAGATGTCTGCGATCTGAGTACGAATTCGAAATTTCAAGTCTCTAGACCGTATGGGGCCTGAGAAATCGCTGCGGAGTCCATCGATACAAGAACCGAAAGTAATAACAAGTGAAATAAAAAAAAAATTAAAAATAGTTTTTATTGGGCATTTAAGATTTAAACTGTACCGATGAGTACCTACTATTGCTATCCTTTTCTCGATTTTAACTATACTTATGTATATGTGTTTGCCAGCAACAGCAATTCGATAACAAATTACTGTTTGTCTACCACAACACAAAATTAAACTTTAAATTAACAATAACGTCTGACGTCTGACAATTTCGACATAACCATAGATGATCTTCCAGAAAGTACCTATATACCAGAGAACGAAACGTATATATACGCTCCATGCTCGTGCGTAATTCCAGTGACGGATCCCATTGTCGTTCCATGTCGACAAAATAATGATCTTGGTTGAATGAGATTGAATGAGATAATTATAATTACCAATATTGGATCACACTTGGAGCTTAACAAGCGGCGAGATGTCTGCGATCTAAGTACGAATTCGAAATTTCAAGTCTCTAGACCGTATGGGGCCTGAGAAATCGCTGCGGAGTCCATTGATACAAGAACCGAAAGTAATAGAAACTATTTAAAAAGATTGTGAACAATATATAAAATAAATATTCACTCAAATCAATACAATCAATACATACATTATAACTTATCCTGTACCAGTCTTATATGATATTTCTGAATATGAATTCAAATTGCTATATAATCAAGATGATTATTTAACATCAGCCGTTTTCTGGTAAATAACTAGATTACGATATGACATCTTACTGTCCCTATAACAACAATGTCATGACAGAGATGACAAACTAGATAAGCATACCCAAAAGTTAAAAATTCAAACAAAAAATGATTCGACTCGATCTGGTCATTTTTGACAGTAGGAGCTTTATTCTACTTGCAAAGAAGATAAAGGTGGTAATTATATTATTTTCTATTTTGTATATTGTACCTACTTAGATTATTGATCTCAATTTTTGAATTAATTGCATCATTTCTAATAGTACTTGTTTGAAAGTATATATTTTTTCTGGTTGCTAACATTTTGACTTAACGTTAAAATTGAAATTAAGTTTTTTCTTCATTCTGATTTTTATTTAAAGCTATCTTTTTTGTTTTATCATATTTATGCCTTTTTAGTCGGTACTCAATATATTGGCTGGATTTTCCCATACCTATACGTACCGCTGCAATTACTAGGTACAGGATGTTTTATGGACGGAATGAATTTTATTTTTGCCTGTCTTGGACTTTCATTACATTACATTTGACAGCCCTGTGGTAACTTCCACTCACTTTTTATTTTCAAACGGCACCCCCTGTATATTGTCATTGAAAATTGCTTGTCATTTTATTTGGAATAATTGATCATTAACTTTCAAGTTTAGCGCTCTATAAGTTGATAGCATTTTTGAGATAGGAGGCACAAATATTTGGACAATCTGAATGTTTAGTTTATTTTAGGAAGCATCAAATTTATTATCAAAGTTATTATGGGCCCCATGTATATTTCAACATGTTCATCAACCAGATAACTCATCTTAGTTGATCAAAAAGGCACATGTATTTAAATGTTACATTTGGTTGTTGAACACTGTATTGTTCTCCCGAACCTAATCGAAAGCACAAGTTCGGTTAAATTTGGGTGTCAAGTTGAGGTAAAGGTTCGACTGTGTATGGGCACCATTAGTCATTCTGCCAATTTGACCATTCTAGTTTTACATACGTAGCTCGTATGTAACGCTGCTATGAGTACTGTTCCAATGGAAGACCTTCTTAATGCAAATACGTTTATTTTTTCTTTTCTTTAGTTTCTAAAGATATGTTTTCACATATGGGGAATAATAGCTATAAGTTCTATATATTAGAGAATCCATGTAACAATACGCATAGAGACAAGCTTTCAGGTTTATTATCGTTTATACCTACATTTCGAACAATAACATTGCGCTTGGAATTGGAACAACTCCACTGTATTCCATTCTAACTCACAACTGCAACGTTGCCACAATTACGAGTTTGCTACTCTGTGGGAAAAGTTTAATTCAGTTCGGTGGCAAAATTTATGGCATTCGACTAGGGAAAGCATCTGTAAACTGTCACTAAACAGGCGTATAGATATATCGCCCTTGTCCGGTTTTAATCAAACTGGTGGCCACAATGAAGCAGCAAAAGAAGTTGAAGGAAAATTACACAAAATGTACAAATAACGAAATTTATTGTATGTACTTTTAGAACCATAGTTGAAAGGAAGTACATTCTAGAGAAAGCAATATAAAAGTTATAAATGTTCCTGTTCTCTCGTAGCATTAGCAAACCTGTTGCTCTTTTTTGTGATGAAATACTTGATACTCTTAGAAAACAAATTGGACATGTCGGACTCGTGTTGAAAGGTTCCGTACTTTTTTTCGAAATCCTATACATGAGTATTTTCGGTGAAAAGGGGGGAAATGGTCAATTTTCGTATATTTTCTTTGATGTCTTCTAAGACGTTCATTTAATGATAATGATTAAAAATATAATTAAATCACTTATAACGAGCCATTCCATTTACTATGTCACAGGATAGGTTTTATTTTCAACTTTTCTCCACAAAATAAAACCCCATTATCAAAATTAGTTTATTTAAACTAAACGTCCGTCTTGTGTTCACCTAGGTATCTCTATCTCTGTACCAGCACCAAGTTTTAACTCTCTCTTTTTGAGTAGGAACTCGGCTTATTACTCGAATAAGAAGTAAACAAATAAACATGTGAAAGTTTATATTATGGACTTATGGATATCTACATGTAGAATAATCAATAACTTTTAACTTATTAAAATTTGCAATGGGGCTGGATAACTGTGAAAGTTCTGTAGGACGCAGGTATGTATATAGGGATTTTCCGTAAATTTTTGCACCCTACCTCCATAAGTTACAGTTCGATGTTGTTTTTGAACACACCCTGTATATTATTTTAAATTTTCATAGATCTTTTTTAATTCAAACATGTATATATGTTTGTAACATTTTATCCATCAATTTTCGAAATATATTGGTCCAAAATTTCTTGAAGATAATATATATGTCTAGATTGTTTATAATATGTATTAGTTAATTAATTTTAATTAACAAATTAGAGAGAAAATGTTACAATTTGTTGATTCGTTTTATTCATCTTTATCATGAATAACTAGATGTTTTGAAGAACTAATATCATTTTCAAGATATTTTTCAATAAGTTTTCAAGTAGATACATTTCTAAAGCTAATGGATTACATGTAACAAATATATTTGAATTCAGGACAACTAGATGTAAAAGAAATTAAAATAAATACGGGATCTTCCATTGGAAAACAATCAACCTACCAAAATTTATTTGACATTTACTAAAAGTTTTTGACATTTTCGTTCAAGAACTTTTTTTTTATGGGTGACTCTGTAGATATGGTGACATCATATCCCTTTTTTCTCTAGAATTTCATTATATAAATATCACTTAAATTTACCTTTCCGTACACAAATTTCGAACAAAATTACAGAATATTGCCGTGCACTAAAAGGTTACAGGAAAGCCTATACGAGAATCCTAACCTCGGAACTCTCTCCATGCAAAATACTTAGATATATGCTCAAAATATGAATAAACAGGGTGTTTTCAAATAAGTGCTAAAGTTCTTAGAAAATTAAAAGGGGTCTTTCATGTAAACAAAAGCTCTTAGGGCCGATTTCAGAATCAAATTTAATCTCTTATTCATTCATATTTTTTTTGGTTGGATGTATAATTCAAAGTTACTTTAGAAAAACGAAAGAGATGGTAACTAACGTTGTAGAAGTTATTGAAAAATGCAGAATTTTTATTCCGTTATCGAGATATGACTTAAACAAATTGGAGAATTAACTAATCTCCCATTAAGGATTCATTATGAAATCGGCCTTTAGACCTTTCCCTGGAAAGTTACACGCTTCCAAAAATGAGAAATTTTTTTTTCTGGAAATTGCTGAAGAGATGAAGGAATGGCATTTTGTGGGCATATTCTACCATTAAAAATGATACCTGTGAATATTATTTCAAGTTTGTTGTGATCTTTTAAAAGGGCGAAACATACAACCCCTATTCCATTTTTTACCAGAACTTTTTAAAGAAACAAAATTTATCAATTTAAAAATATGTTTTGAAAATTACTATTTATTGAAAAACTTTTTTACCTAACTGTTATGTTGTGTCCGTAAGAGCAATAATTTCTTTGTAAAAAAATAATATACAATCTTCTGTAAATTGTCCTTTAAAAGTTCACAACGAACTTCAAGAAATATTCACAGCTATTGTTTATATTGGTAGAATATGTCCACAAAATGCCATCCCTTTCTATAAATTTTTGGAAGCGTGTAAGTTTTCAGGGAAAGGTCTAAGAGCTTTTGTTTACATGAAAGACCCTCTATAATTTTCGACAAGGATTCAACCACTAAAAACTTAGGCACTTATTTAAAAACACCCTGTATAAGTAGTTGTATATCATATCAAGATTATTACTTACGGTAAAACGCCTTCCACATCAAAATAATTGAAATGAAGGTGGACTTTTTCCTTCAAATTGCCATGGAAGAAGTAATGACACTCAGTGTCCCTGGGATAAAAACCTGGATAGTTCGGACTGTGGAAGAATCCATTCCTGGACTCGTTACTATTGAATACAAAGGCACAAGGGTAATCCGGTAATTGGGTACCGGTTTTAATTCCAAAGTCTATAAACCAGAAATAATAGAATAGATAAGATATAGTATTTAAATATTTTATAACATGAAAATTTTGAATATTTTGAATAACAAATATGGTTTTAAAACAAAGGACTAAAAAATTATAATTTTTGAAATAAAATGCTAATGGATTATAAATTCAATATATCCATTTGAATGGAATTGGAAGTAAATATCTAGTCATATAATGAAAGCCAAAACTCACTTTCTGTGAAACTATAAGTAGCTTTGAAGCCTCGCGAATATCTAGAGGCTATGAGGCTTTGGAACTCCAGTTTTAATCGAGGTCCATTCGACATCACTGGCTTTGGTAAGGTGGTGCCACAAAAGCTGTCAATTTTCTCCATTCGACCTTCTATATGCACAAAAGCAACTAGGGAGTCTGTATTGTCACATCTGAAACAAATTTTGAAGCATAAGCTAATATTCATCTGAAAATGTATTTTTTTTCAGTACGATATACCTTTGTTATTTCTCATTCAAAATTATGGATTGTTTATTTAGAAATACTTATTTATTATACAAGGGGAAAAAAGTATTATATTTTAGCTCGAGAGCTAAAATATAATATTCATCACTTAATGCACTATTTTATCTATGTTGGGAAAAGCGATGATTTAATATTTTGAAAAAATATTAAAATATATTAAAGTCAGAAAATTATCGTAGCAAAATAGAGAGATAGAGAGCTGCTGATTTAGTTGATGCCAGATTTCAACTCGATTTGGAAGGTTATTAGTATTTGATGTCAGCTTTTAGATTTAGTAATTATGTATATTCTTTACAGGACGGGACCCTATTACTAAGTCTCCGCGTCCGTCCATCCGTCTGTGAGCGTTTTGTATCTCATTATTCGTAGAAGGTAGATAGTTGAAATTTTTCACACTCGTGTGCGTCTGTCAAATAGAATTGAGAACTCCATAGCATATACATGACACAGAACTCATTAATATGTCAAATCCTATTCCAATGTATGAGTATTTATCTGCGTCTCCATCAATATTGTAGCGTGAAGACTTACTCGAATAATGAACTACACACACTCACAAATGTCACAAACAATCCAGAAAATACGGGATACATCAGAGGCAACGAGAATAAGTCCTGGTCTATTCTCGAAGCCATATATTGAGAAATAACCTCCAGAAATAACGAAAACAGCACTGGAATCATCTAGAGCTTTTTAGGCTAGATATATAATGCTGATGGCAATGTCAGTGACAGTTAGTGATAGATAGTCAGTCGGTCATAGATCATAGTATCATATAAAGTCGTAATAGTCCGAGAAATAAGTGTGAATATAAATATAAATCGAACCCAGTTTTAATATAAATTCCCGTAACATTGGTGTCAGTGTGGAATCAGTGAGTGATTATAAAATTGGACAGACTTTAGGAGACTGCGGTTTCGTGCAGATTTGAGTGTTTTTGAGACTTTTGTTAGATTTAAGTTTAAGTTTAAGACTTTTCGTTCGTTTTCGTGTGAATGTGAAGACTTTTGCTCGTTCTCGTGTGTGAAGAAATTTTGTTCGTTTTCATGTTGAAGACTTGGAAAACTGTATTGACTAATTAACTTTGTTAATAAAGATAATTCAAGATGAATTTAGTGCAGCTAACAGTGAAACAACTCAAAGAACAATCAGTGGAACGGAATTGTGATGATTCCGGTAATAAAGCGACCCTCCAGAAACGGTTAAGGGACACTCTAATTGAAAATGGAGACGATCCTGACATGTTCGAGTTCCACTCTCCGGAAGAGCTGTTACTGGAAAAAAATTTTAGAAGAAATAATGAAAAAATCGAAGAAATTTCTAGAAATAATAATGAAAAATTCGATGAAGTCTCGAACAAGTTTGAAGAAATTTCTAGAAATAATAATGAAAAATTCGAAGAAATTTCTAGAAATAATAAGAAATATTCGATGAAGTAACCAGAACATTTGGGGTGCAGTTCGATGAAGTCTCGAAAAGGTTCGAAGAAATTTCTAGAAAAAGTGACGAAAAATTCGAGGAAGTAACCCGGACATTTGGGGTGAAATTCGATGAAGTCTCGAACAAGTTTGAAGAAATGTCAAGAACAGTTGAAGAAAACTTTATCACGACAGAGAAGAACATGGAGCTACTGCAACAAAAAATCAAGACACGAAGTGTCAGTTAAGAATGGTAACTGCAGTGGGAGTCAGACACTCAAAGGCGAAGATGACTTAGCCACAGGTAGTATGAGGGTTAGGCTGCCAAACTTTGATGGAAAGTGCTCCTGGTCAACTTATCGGAAGCAATTCGAAGCTGTGGCAATGGCTAACCAGTGGACCGAAGAGCAGAAAGCTGTTTTGTTAACTGCTGCTTTACGAGGTGATGCAGCAGACATCCTAAGGTCTATTCCAGCTGGCCAAGCAAACTACCATGTCTTGCTTTCTAAATTGGAGAATCGGTATGGAGACAGTCATCTTCAGCAGGTATACAAAGCACAATTACGATCTCGGGTGCAACATACAAATGAGAGTCTGCAAGAATTTGAGGGGGAGGTAGCTCGTACTGTGCGGCGAGCATATCCTACAGCTGCCGATAGCTTCCTTGATGAATTTGCAGTGGACAAATTTGTAAATGGATTGTGGGAGAGCGAGCTGCAGAAGGCATTGAAGCTGGCCAGACCAAAATTGCTAGAGGGCACTAGCTATTGCTTTAGAGCATGAAGCCGCTAGCCAAACTTCCCGAGGGCACCGTGTTTGACAATCGAGGAAGAAGACCAATGCAACAGAGAGTCCCTGTTAGATATGATAAGGAAGTTAGTTACGGGAGCACAATCAAAGAAGAGACAGCCAAGGTGTTGGAACTGTGGTGAGCTAGGACACGTACGCCGCAGTTGTGAGAAGAAGGTGGCACAGTCGGAAAAACTAGAACGTGTCGAGATGGAAGACATGGTTTGTCCTATACGACAAACAACAGTAAAAAATGAGGAATGGCAGCCGTGACAAATGAAAGTGGCCCAAGAGAATGACCCATGTTTGAGAGTGGTCTTGGATTGGATGCGCCGTAAGGAGAGGCCGTCTTGGCAGGATATAAGCTTACGAAGCCCTGAAGTGAAAGCATATTGGAGACAATGGGTCTCTCTTGTGTTAAAAGATAATCTGCTTATAGAACCTTGGAGTCTGAAGATGGCACTGAATCCAGATTACAACTAGTTGTGCCAAGAAGCAAAGTGCCGGAGGTACTACGTCAGCCACATGATGGAGCCTCGGGTGGGCATTTTGGAATCACCAAGACTCTGCAGAAGGTTCGAGAGCGATTCTATTGGGTGAATTGCAAATGTGAGACAGTGGTGTCGTAAGTGTAAAGTGTGTGCAGCCAGCAATGGACCACTTGGCAGAAAGCGGGCACCTATGAGGCAGTATAATGTTGGGAGTCCCATGGAGCGAGTTGCTGTGGATATTGCGGGGCCATTTCCTGAAACGGACAATGGGAATAAGTATATCTTAGTAGCCATGGATTATTTCACAAAGGACAGAGGACAGAGGCGCACGCAATCTCTAACCAAGAAGCATCGACAGTCGCCGAGGTGTTGGTGAAAGAATTCTTTTCACGTCTTGGCGTTACTCTTGAAATCCATTCGGACCAAGGAAGAAACTTCGAGTCAGCCCTGTTCCAAGATGTGTGCAGACTAATAGGTGTGAACAAGACCAAAACGACCCCTTTGCATCCTCAATCGGACGGAATGGTAGAGAGAATGAACCGAACCAATGGCAAGCACCTCTCTAAGGTTGTCTCAGAACCTCAGAGAGATTGGGATCAGTACATCCATTTGTTCCTGATGGCCTATCGGGCGACTGTGAATGAAAAAACTGGTCAGACTCCTGCTAGTTTAATGTTGGGGCGCGAGTTGCGCCTACCCTGCGACCTGGAATTTGCCCGCAGACCTACAGAAGACAATGTCGCAGGAGAAGGATACGTCGACCAATTGAGAGTCCCAATGGATAAAGTCCACAGCTAGCCAGACAAAACATCCAACTTGCCAGTGATCGAATGAAGTACCACTACAATATTCGATCAGCTGATGGAGTCTTCAACGTGGAAGACCTTGTTTGGCTGTATAATCCCCAACGACGTGGAGGCCTTTGTCCCAAACTCCAAAGGCAATGGGAAGGGCCATATGAAATTATGAAGAGGATAAATGACGTCATCTATCGTATCCGAAAGTTACCAAGGGAAAACCTAGAGTTGTGCACATAAACCGACTCGCACCATACGCTGGATCGAACAACCTGGAGGAAGCACGAGTGGCTCTTCAAGAAAAGAACGTTGAGGAACAAAATGTCAGTTTCAACGACTTCATGTCCAACTATGCGGATCGGAAGAAGGTCAGACTCGGTGTGAGAGTTGAGGTTCAACAAGACCTTTTCAAACTACCAGCCGACGTTTCTATTGCCCATTGTGTAGCGGAGAATCTACGTATGGGCCGAGGAATCGCTATGGTGTTTAAAAAAGTATGTTTGGAAGACTGGATGAATTGTCAGCCCAACGACGAAGAGTAGGAAAAGTTCTGCGACTAACAGATGGTAATCGGAACCTCTTCTATTTGGTTACGAAGAAGATGTATAGAGGAAGACCCACTTACAAGGACATCTGGCTTGCACTGAAGAGCCTTAGAAATGAAGTCCGGAATTATGACATCAAGAAGTTGGGTCTTCCGAAAATAGGCTGCGGGTTGGACGGGCTAGATTGGAAGATTGTAAGGAGCATGATCGAATATATCTTCAAGGACGCTGGTGTGCAAATTACCGTGTGTTGCTTCAATCCAAAAGGAGTGTACTCGGGAAAGACGACAGACTGTTACTTCTTCAACAAGGGTGTTTGCCTGGCAGGAACTAAGTGCAGATTCCGCCACGGAACGGAAATCCAGCTAGGTACTACCAAGGATGATTCTGATCGGGACTATCAGATGCTAAGGAGGGGGCAGCGTAACGCGAAGACTTACCCGAATAATGAACTACACACACTCGCAAATGTCACAAACATTCCAGAAAACACGGGAGACATCAGAGGCAACGAGAATAAGTCCTGGTCTATTCTCGAAGCCATATATTGAGAAATAATCTCCGGAAACAACGAAAACAGCATTGGAATCATCTATAGCTTTTTAGGTCAGATATATAATGCTGATGGCAATGTCAGTGACAGTTAGTGATAGATAGTCAGTCGGTCATAGATCATAGTATCATAGAAAGTCGTAATAGTCTGAGAAATAAGTGTGAATATAAATGTGTATATAGTCGTGTAGTTATTGGTATAAATAAATAAGTGAAAATAAATCGAACGCACTTTTAATATAAATTCCCGTTACAGTATTCAACGCATTGAAGCTTTTATTCCCATGCTGTAGGTAAATTGTTTGTTTGAATTCATTTTTTCATTTTCTATAGTGAACTGCAACTATATACTGTTAAATGTGGAAAATAAACTCTATCGTGAAAGATATGAAAAGACAAATAAAAAAATAGGGGAACTTCATTAGGTGGAAGCAAAAAAATAATGTTCATTGTCCAAATCATAAAGAGTTTGGAGTTGTACCAGATATTAAATCAGTTGTTAGAAGACGCTTGGTATCAAATATTTTATTTCATATCAGTACAATCTGTAATGAACCGGGTCCGGATGTTGTCAATCAGCATCTGGGAGGAGTGAAGTGCCAACCCGGCGGGTCTCCAGGTGGCGGATAGGAGGGGGCCTCTGACGATGACTTTTATATGAGAAGGGGGCCTGCGGGGAAATAAGGCTCATTGAGACTAAAAACTCAATTGGCAGCCACGAATACCCTGCCGCGGACCAACTTCACCTGTCCCAGCTGTAGTGTCGTGGCTAAGGGAATTGCACTCAGGTACAACGATGCCAGGTGTGCGTTCGAGCTAACCTCGAAACCACCCTGTCAAACCAACGCATCCTGGTCGTCTGTGGTCATGTCTCGCGGGCCAGTGATACGGGGGGGGTCTTGGCTTAACCGCCCGGACCAAGAGGAAATAACCTCATCAAAAATTCTAAATCCAAGGCGGGAAACCAGGCCGAGGGATGCATGGTCAGATAGAGGACTGGTCTCTACTGGTTTCGACCTTGGAGCACAAGGGGGAACTCCACTGTATTAACCCCTTACTCCTGCATGCTGGGCTCTGCAGGAGTGGACCGATTTGTCCCCAGCTACTCGTGGGAACAATATGGAAAAGACATATCAACCCAAACTCACTGGAGGAGAGATGGAGAAAGCCTCCACCTCCTCATCCGGGCTCCCTGTAAAAAAGGGAAACGCCAAACGGCAAAGAAATCGTCTGCCGTTCGACCTGCCGAAACTCGGACAGCCGGGCGGCAGAGACGATCCACTGAGAAAGGGGCTCAGTGGAGCAGGAGTGCGGAAGTACCTGCGACTCCTCCATCAGGGACTTGCACCTGAGGAGGCCAGAAAACAGGCTCTTCAACACTCCACACCACCTACTGTCCCGACCCCGAAAGTAACACCGACGGGAAAAGGGACGGGAAAGAGAGGCGCGGAGCATATCACTCCTCCGGAACGGTCTCAGCCTAAAAAGCCGAAAACAGCTGCAGCAAAAACCGGGCATGCCACTGGAAACGCTGCAGCTGCCAAGGCCGTAAAGGCTATTCGTGTGGGTATCATACCCAAGGATTACCCTAGAGTAATCCTGGAACCACAGCGGCTCTCAACACTGGAGGATATTCTAGTGGAAGAGATGTGCAGTGGAGAGGTGAAGGGAATGCACTTCACCGGTATACATTTCCGCTGTGGAATGATGCTGGTGGACTGCGGTTCTCAGGATTCGGCGGACTGGCTCATTGGAGTAGTGCCGGACTTGAGGTCTTGGGAAGGACCCGAGTTAGTGGCGGTGGAGGAGAAAAACATCCCCAAACCCGTCACTGTAACGGTGTACTTCCCAAGAAGCTTCGAAATGGAGACGGAGAAGATCCTCCGACTCGTCGAAGTACAGAACACCTGGCTCAGTACCGGAGCCTGGAAAGTTCTCAACTCCAAAAAGGAGGGAACCGGTACTGTCCTCACGATTGGGATTGATCACCAATCAGGAGAGGCCCTGAAGACAGAAGGATGCGTCTTAAACTTTAGGTTTGGACGTGTGTCTGTCTCGGGGCTAGGACGGAAAAATAATCCTGCGGGAGGTCTAAAAGATGTGGAGATGCCCTCCACATCCACGGACTCCGGTGTGCAGGATAAAACTGCTAGCTCAGGTCTGGTCGAGGCCGCTGCTGGCTCTGCCAAAGAAGCCGGGGCGGCAGAGAAATCATCTGCAGTCCTGGGGGAAGGGCGAACCAATGCGGGGGTCGAGGCCATAATCCGAGACCCAGATACCCGCTCGAGCTCCAAGGAGACTACCCTCCCGATGGATCCCGATGAGGGACAGGAGGAAAGAGAGGAGGGGGGGAATTAGAGGCTGTACTACCCAGCCCCTACACCCCAGACTACAGCACCTTCATCGCTTTCTCCAAGATGGCGCAAGTGAACTTGCATCACGCGAAGGGAGCTTCAGCAGTGATTGCAAGGCTGTTTGCGAAATCCCAACTGGATTTTGTACTGATCCAGGAACCCTGGACAGGCAAAGCAGGCCAAATTGAAGGTTTGGCATCTAAATAATTGATCTATAACCAGAGACAGGAGTCCCCTCGTGCCTGTGTGATCATAAGAAACAACATTAATTACACATGTGTTTCAGAATTCATGACTCGGGACCTAGTTCCAATTCTAGGACACCTCAACACTGGGGGCATCAACCGAGACATAGTTATTGCATCTGCTTATTTCGCTGGAGACAATACTGCAATACCTCCAGTAGAAGCTCAAGAGCTAGTGCAATACTGCAATAGCAGACAACTGCCAGTCATCATAGGCTGTGATGCCAATGCGCACAATGTTATTTGGGGAAGCACGAACAACAACCCTAGAGGTGAGTGCTTACTTGAATATCTCTTAGCTAATAATCTAGAAACCCTTAATGTGGGAACAACCCCCACTTTTGTCACGAGAGCAAGAGAAGAGGTCCTGAACGTAACAATTGCCAGCTTTACTGCCAGGAATAACGTATTTGATTGGAGAGTGATGGAGGAACCCTCTCTCTCCGATCATAGGATTATAGAGTTTAGGATTGCGGGGGAAGTAACCTCACTGTCTCCAACTCGTAACCCTAGAAATACAGATTGGTCTAAATATAAGACCCTTCTGAAGCAAAACTTGGAACAGATCGAAAGTAATGGGGTCAAACACCCACACTGCGATCTGGATCAAGAGGTCGAACTGGTCAGTGTGGCGATAACGGAGGCATTCCAATCAAGTTGCCCACTCTCAAAAGCTCGACCAAGCAAGGAAGCACCTTGGTGGAACAAAAACCTGTCAAACCTCAGACTAGAGGTCCGTCGGCTCTTCAACAGGGCCAAAAGAGACCATAATTGGCAGGGCTACACCGAGAAGCTCACACAATACAATAAGGAGATCAGGAAGGCCAAGAGGCTTCACTTTCAAGCTTTTTGTGAAAAGATCACTTCGACTCCTACTGCAGCCAGATTGCAAAAAGTCATGGCAAAAGGGGCAATCAGCCCCTTAATGTCGCTCAAGAAGCCAGACGGGACATACACTGAGGGAGAAGAGGAGCGATCTGCTCTACTTCTCAAAACACACTTCCCTGGAAGTGAACCCCTCAGTAGTACTGACGTAGCAATCCAAACCAAGAATCCTCGCAAGGAAGATTGGAGTATTGCTAAGAAGATATTTACAAGACAAAGGTTGGAATGGGCAGTCAACACCTTCCAACCTTATAAATCGCCGGGAGTAGATGGCATATTCCCAATACTCCTACAGAAAGGAATGGAGAAGATCCTTCCCCATCTCCTGAAGATTACAAGAAGCTGCCTAGCACGGGGCTTTATACCTAGCATATGGCAAAGAGCCAAAGTAATCTTCATACCGAAAATAGGGAAGAAAAATGGGACTGATCCCCGATCTTTCCGACCTATCTGTTTAACATTGTTTTTACTGAAAACGACGGAGAAAGTAGTGGACAACTACATAAGAACAGAGATTCTGAAGGACAAACCACTTCATAAATGTCAGCATGCATACAGGGCGGGCGTTCAACAGAAACCGCGCTGTATCAGCTAACTGAGGTCATTCAGAGCTCTCTGAACAATAAAGAAATCGCAATGTGTGCCTTCCTGGACATATCTGGGGCTTTTGACAACACCACACATGTGTCAATCAGGGAGGCACTCACACGGCGAGGAGTGAACAAGACCATTATCAAATGGATGTATGAGATGTTGAAGACGAGAATAGCTGAGGCCCAAGTAGGTGATCACACCACCTCTGTTAAAGCTACTCGTGCAACACCTCAAGGAGGAGTAATATCTCCCCTCCTATGGAGCTTAGTAGTAGACGAGTTACTCCACAAACTCACGGAGCTTGGCTTCACATGTATAGACTATGCCGACGACATAGTCCTAATAGTCCGAGGAAAATTCGCGAACACCCTATGCGAATTATTGCAGGAGGGCCTCAGAACTATTGAGCAATGGTGCTTGTCAGTGGGGCTTAGCATAAGCCCATCCAAGACCATAATTATTCCATTTACTAGGAAAAGGAAACTTCCAGATATGAAACCTCTCACTTTAAGTGGAGACACAATAAGCTGGAAGGCGGAAGTCAAATATCTGGGATTAACACTAGATAGCAAGCTTCTGTGGAACAAACATATTGAGGCTACTGCTAGCAAAGCAATAAAGGCCTTAATGGCGTGCAGAAATCTGACTGGTAAGACTTGGGGATGTAACCCAAAAATACTGCGATGGATGTACGTCATGATTGTAAGACCGATAATATCATATGGGTCAATAGCCTGGCAGGGCAAGGCAAGTCAGAGCAATACGAGGAAAACCCTCGATAGAATACAAAGACTAGCCTGTGTCTGTATCACTGGAGCCATGAGAACTTGCCCGACCAGGGCACTAGAGATCATCACAGATCTCACACCTCTCCATCTAGTGATAGACAGATTGGCCCATGAGGCCATTCTAAGACTATCTAGGGAAGGTTCAGTCATTGTGGGAATTCGGAATCAGAGAGCTTGGTCCTCTCTGTCCAAACACATCCCATCAGCAAACCTTCCCAGTGATGTAATGACAAAGAAAATTAGCATCACCACGGTGCTAAGTAGCAGAGAAGATTGGGACAGGGGGCTCACAACCCAAGCTCTCAAAAAGAATACCATTAAATGGTACACTGATGGTTCTAAGACCACGAGGGGAACAGGCGCTGGAGTGTTTGGGAATCGCACCAAATGCTCACTTGCGCTAGGCCGCTGCCCAAGCGTCTTTCAAGCAGAATTGCTTGCAATTGAGAGATGCGTGGAGGTGAACCTTGAAAGAAACTATCAGAAATGTGACATTGCAATACATTCTGATAGTCAAGCTGCAATTAAAGCACTGAACTCTCATACCATTGACTCTAAAATGGTATGGGAGTGCCGAAGGAAGCTCAATGAGCTAGGCAAGAACAACAGGGTCTACTTAGTCTGGGTTCCCGGCCACTCGGGAATCAAAGGCAACGAGGAGGCCAACACACTTGCCAGGAAAGGAGCACAAACTCCATTTACTGGCCCAGAACCCTTCTGTGGCACAGATAAAAGCACCTACAAGAAGGAGTTTCTAGAGAAGGAAAAAACCGTAAGACAAACACTCTTGCGGGATACCCCTGGATTGGATTATTCCAAAAAGTTTCTAAAATACTTTGATACTGCAAGATCCAAAAGGTATTTGGATCTCAGCAAGAACAAGCTACACCTACTCACTGGATTTCTTACAGGACACTGTTGCCTCAAGAAGCATCTAATGAGATTAGGTCTAGCAGAGGATGACGAGTGCAGATTCTGCGGGGAAGAGGAGGAAACTCCGGATCACCTGGTGACGGAATGCCTCGCCATTGCTAGCCAACGCAAACAGTGCCTTGGACTAGCAACCTGCAGTAGTGAGGAAGTATCCTCCTTGAAGCCAACCTAGATACTGGAGTTCATTAGAACTCTGGAACTGGAAGACGAGTTGTAGACCGCGTATAGGCGAGTGCAACTCAGGTGGGGGGCACAATAGACCTTATGGTCGCAGTGCAATGTAACCCCCTCTTAAATCTAAATCTAAATCTGTAATGAAGTCTTTGTTATTCTTAAATGATTTTTTACATTTTTGTGTGATGATTAATACCACTCAATTTACAAAAAAGCATTCAGGGAATACTATGATTATTTTCTATTTTTATTTTCATATTCCATACCCAAGGCTTTCTTTTGGAAAACGTTGAATTTTTTGACAACTATACCAATTCAAATGCTGCCGAAAATAATCTCACCTTTAATATTACCATATCAAATTTTCGATTTTACAGAATAAATCCTCTTGGATCATGGGGATCATTTTTTAGTAGTCTTCTTATGGGTGTCTCCGAACTAATGGAATAAAGTAGGAAGCTTATAGAGTGAGCGAAAATAATATTAGTACTTCATATGTCTTTGTTTTATACAGTGCCTCATTTCCGAATTATATGCCTTTCATTTCTCAAGAATTTTTAAAATCATTTTTTGTTTTTAACTTTCGAACGGTCCATTTCATCTGGATAAAATTGTTAGAACGTATGTCATCGCTTATTTTAGAGTTATAAACGATCTACTATGACTGAGACAGAGACGAACTAGTGCATTCGATAAAATGAGTAGCTTAGGATATATTTACCATTTTATTAAGGAACTGGATTTCGATTTTTTGCATTAACTATTATTATACGGGAGTTTTGAGGAGAGAACTGTCAGTAAATGGTACTAAAGAAATAAGTTTATGATTGCAATGAGTCACATTTACCTAAGTTAATGCAAATTAACAATATGAATAAAAATAACAATTCTCTCCGAAACTCGTATTAAAATAATGGGTAATGCGAAATATCGATCTGCTGTTCAAAATGCGAATGGTTAATATCTACGAAACTGCTCATTTTATACATACATTACATATGGATCTTCCTAAATTTGGGATCCTGAACCTACAACACTAGTCCGTCCCTGTCTTCATAGCAATACTTCAGACACAGCTTACTTTTATGGATTACAGATAGCCGACTCTTCACCAACGGTTATGGTCACTACCAAATTAGCTTTGAAGAATTAATGGTTTTGTTATCAATTATTATTATGATTGCCCCATTATTGATTTTAATTGAGGTTTTCAATGATTATTTTGCCAATGCTTAGAGCAACAGCTAGAATGAAAAATTATCCTTTCGATTAAAATTATGACGTAGACCACAGTAATTTTCAGTAACTAATTCAACATTGGACAATAAAATAACACTACAGGGTCTCAGAATGTGCTTAAAGAATCCCACCTTGGAACAAAGTTGCTCAATCTGGGCACTACAAGGTCATGGGACGGTTTGTTAAATCGCTTTTATAAATCCAAAACGGCTCCTGCTCATTTGAATAAGTGGCTATAATTCTCACAAAGCTTGTTTGCTTGTTTGTTTTGTCTTATTACAAGTTATGCTTCTTGGTGGTACTCCTAAATCCTTATGATATTTTTTAAGGCGTATAAATCTTGTATTCAAATGGTGAGAAGTCTTAGTGCCGGCTTACGAGTTACCTGGTGCTCGTGAGAGGCTGGTGCACGTAGTTTACTTCGCGCACCTAAACAGATTGAACGTATGGTGGCAAATGGCAAATGAGATGTAGATGCACGCTGAGACCGTTTTATCGTGTCTGTTGCATATTTTCACTAGATATTTTCAGTTGGTTAATTTGTGTTTTTGTTATAGATTATGTTTAATCGAAATTATAAAGTGCAGTTTTGATTTAGTTTATTTTGTGTTTGTTTTTTGAGATATAGTACGACGACGTGACTCTCTCTTCTT
Organism: Crioceris asparagi; assembly: GCA_958507055.1. Lineage (NCBI taxonomy): Eukaryota > Metazoa > Arthropoda > Insecta > Coleoptera > Chrysomelidae > Crioceris > Crioceris asparagi. Next base: position 71,369,959 of record OY293828.1, read on the forward strand.
CAGTAATATTAAGAGATGAGTCGAATTAATATATTAAACTGATACGTTTTAAAGATTGTTGTGGTTGATCATATTTGTAACAAATAGACCGATTGCATTAAGCGAAAATTGTTCTCCGCATCCGCGGCGGGATGTTTGCAACGGCCACTTTCATTTGAAATGTTATTCTTTTGAACAGAATGTACTAGGTATGCCTACGCCCAAATAATTTCATGCTAATGGCTGCCTGTGACCGTTTCCATCAATTTCTTTATGTACTATGACATCTACGCGGTTTTACCTGAGAAAACTGTTTCTACACAAAGTTGAATAGAGGTATCCTATGGCCGATGGGTCGCGCATGCGGAGAATTGAAATCATTAATGCAATTGGTCTATTATCGAAGCTCTTTTTCTAAAGGTTTATTACATTCCGTATCACTTCGTTTTGACAGTCACTGCAAATTGGGATGCATTTAAACATTCTGGTATAGGATTCCGCACCAGTGCAAATTTGATTGGTTGATTTCAAAAATAAGATCAATAACGACATATAGCTGAATTCAAGGGCAGAATCTTTAACAAAGCCGAAGCGCAGGTCACAATGTTTCAGTAAATCAGCCAGCGAAGACTGCGGAATCAAAGATCAAATAGTTAAATAGAGCGCAGGTTGGAATGTTGCAGTAAATCGCAGAATTCACGAATTAAGAAACTACTAGAGATCATAAATATTTTTTAAATAGAATGAACTGTATATTTATGTTATGGATTCTACACGTATTTCATATAACGCAAGTTTATTTGTATCCGTCAATTACAAAATTATATCTTGGAATAAAAATAAACACTTAAATACAGCTTGCTTTCGGTATACATTGTGTAGATCACATTTCACACTTTCATTTTTTAATTTTATATAAGTATTTAAATATAATAAAATGGGTTTTATTCAAATTTGATCGATAACTATCTAAACTGTATGTGACGCCCATGAAATAAGGATTGCGTTGCCTTCGGGGATATGAGCAACGCCCTATCGTGGTATTGAAGGAGACAAGCTTGAATGCGATGAGAAGTATAGCGTGATGTACGTAGCTTGTGAATGATTAAAGGCAAACGCCATTATTCGTGAAAAAAACTGTAAATTATTCTTCATGTTTAAATTTATATACTGTTGATATTATTAAATAGTTTTTATTAGTTTCGGTTTTTGTATCGATGGACTCCGCAGCGATTTTTCATACGGTATAGAGAATTGAAATTTCAAACTCGTACTTAGATCGCAGACATCTTGCCGCCTGTTAAGCTCCAAATGTGATCCAATATTGATTAATTATATTATCTCATTCAAGCAAGATCAAACTATTTCTTCTCTAAATAATTAAAATAAACCTCATGCCAACACGCACTTGGCCTGTTTTTTTCATTTGCAGAAGCATTTCTCTTTATCCAGATGATATGTAGAGCAGAAAACATAGTATGCATTATATTTTCATATAACTGAGCAAAAAAAGTCTATGAATAAATTTTACAAGACAGTTGAGTAGAATAAATCTACCTACTCCAATTCCAGAATAATAAATGGTACATGTGGTATGCATTAGGAATGTTATCATTTCCCTTATTATCAACAAAGAAACAGGATGGAAGAATAAGCTCTATGTCACAATCTCAAGTGGAGTATCTAATACAGGGTGCTTGATGCTGAGTGGCATAATAGCTGTTTTGAAAAAAATTCAGTGGGAATGTTTTATCTAACTCAAGCAATGGTGATTTACATTCACATGCGGTAATAGCAGAAGCAAATACGTAACTGTATAATTACAAACGGAATATTATATTTTGAAGCATTTAAGGCATTTTTTGATCCTAATTTCCAATGTCAAAAGTCTGTACTTTCTGAGATATTTATATTCAATTAAAAAAAATTGCGAAAGTGGGCTCAGCAGATGAGTTCTTCAACACGTGATAACGAATTTGTTAGGTAAGCTGTGCTATTAGTTTTACAGCAAATAGAAAAAAATCTTGTATAATAATCCACCATGAGTAAATAAATAAATGGTTTATTGCATAGAATCCCAATCGGTGACGATTATTGTGTCAGAGTTTAAGAGGATTGGATAAATTTATTTGTATTTTGAAACTTCCAGGGCAATCGGAATATTTCCAAGACTGTTACTGACAATAAAGTAAACGAAATTGATGTCTGGTGTATTTTGAACCTTACTCTCAAATCCCTCTTTACAGCGTAGTCAGCGGCATGGTCATGCTTCAATTATCTTGTGGAAACCATCCAACACTAAACGTATTCCATATATTGATGGAAAAATAGAATGCGCAACTCTACAATGTCAAACTCACAGGCAGGAATGAACGCAGTTTATCCTTAATTGGTTTGGATTTTTTCGAATATTGTTCGAAAAACCCCATAAATCCGCATTTATTTATTCATAATCTGAATATGGAACGTGTGAAAATGGTTTAGAGGAGAATAAAGTGCTTGACGAAATGCAAATATGAAATCGTTTAACACACCGAACTCTATCAATATTTATTTAGTTTACATGTCAACCTGAATTTGTAATAATGGACAACGGAGAGCAAAATAAAACACATTCTTCTTGTGGTATATGTCAGTATATGTCAATGTGTGTATTTGATAACTATAGATTATTAATATAAATATGACAAAGAACCTAATTCTACTTCGATCAAATTTATTTAAAATTTCCTGTTATGTTGAGCATTTTTTATGGAATATGGGCTGATGTGTATTTTGGCAGTAATAATTACTATTTGAATACTCATGAGCGTAATTTGTCCCACGATAATTTGAATTTAGTTTTCCGGGTAAATTATTTTAGGTCTTCCTCTGCCGTGACCTCTCGCGAAAAATATATTTCCTATCGAAAAACTTTCTGCGTTGATATTATTGTATTTTGTTAAAACATCTTGAACAGTTTGAAGTAGCTGCTTAAATAACTATTTTTTTCCGAGGTTCAGTTTTTTATAAGAGCGTTGACAGTTGTGCTTTCTGTGTAGTTTCCTGCGGCTTCCTCTGGCACCCTTCGCTTTTTATTTTTTTTAGTAAGAGTCTCAAGTTCGTTGCTCTACACTTCTATTTGAAATGAGCGACTTCTTGATACCTAAATGTCTGTCTATGGTACCAGAGAAAAATTGATTCTTCTTCATCTGTAGTTCTACAGCCCAAGGTGGGTTTTATCTGTCAAGTGGTACTTGCATCTATCTATCACGATCTTCTACAATTTTCTGCTATTTGTTTATTTCGATTCCCAGAGTTGAGAGGTTTACGGCTTTTAAATACCCTTGGATTTTGCTGGGTAATGAATTTTATGAGCATTGGAATAGAGGTTTCTTACTCTTCCTTGCAAAATCTGCATCCTTACTCTTCTAACTAATCCGAGTTTCTTAAGGTGCCCTCTCAGCTGACAGTGTCGTCAGAATTCCCGTTAGTATTAGTCTTACTGGTGCAGTCCTTTGATCTTTTCTTTTTATAGTTTCCTAGTAATATATTTATCTGCCTCATTCCTTGTCATTCTATCCATATATCTATCTATGGGATCTTTTATTAAGTAACAATTTCTTTCTCAAGTTCATTAAGTATTGTTTTGGTACTTATTTCGTAGAAGGGTTTTCTTCCCAGAAATACCGATTTACCCCTTTTTTTCGAATCAATAGGAGGGTAAGAGTGTTTATCTTGCTTAGTTTCAGAACTAAAATGCGAGTAGTTTTCTTATAACGTGAAATAAGCTGCTTACCATTTAGCACATATTAGAATACAGAAAGAAGATATCGGTTAAACTAAGATATAACTCTATTTAAGGAATACATTATGCATCTGGTTTTCGGGAAGATAAATATCTATAACAAGCATAATAAATGGAGGATAGAGTAATATTCTCATTTAAAATGGTTGAATTATTCATGTTGAACGGAATATTAATAGCGAAAGAATAGAGTTTAGACGCCGATATCCTAAATTCGATGAAACATTGCCTTTAAGTGACCATGTGACTTTTGTGGCACAAAAGTGTTACGCAAGGTTAAAAAGTATTTACAGTTTTCGAAATGCACTCGTTAAAGAACTAAAGTAATACTAATGGATGCTTAAATCCTTATTAGAATTAAATATGCCAACAGCGTATTTGGTCCATGTCTATTTCAAACTCAGTTTTAAAGAATACAGAAGGTAGAACGCTCATATACTTGTGCTTTAGGTATTTCCCGTAGGGCAAGGATCTCATTGCATATAAGTCGGGACAATTGGTTGGATTTGAAACAAAAGATGGATAATACATCTAAACAATTTGGTGCATTCTGTTCTTCACAAGAAACTTTCCGTTTACGTCTGTGACAAATTATACATGCGAGTTCAACATCATAATGCCAATCTTAGTTTGCTCGGACATACTTTTAACATTCCTCATCATAGAATAAATAATGTATAATAAAATCTCACTATCTATCCAGCAAGTACATTATAACAATTTTAAAAAGATTATATCTTTTTTTATACTCAATGCTTTTTTGTAATATGATTTTTTATTTCTAATTTGCTTTTATTTAAAACGGGACCTTATTATAAGAATTGGCTGTCCATCCGTTCGTCTTTCAATCAATTTATTCTTAAATAACTAACGTCTTATAATTATCTATAATCTATCTAACGTACTCAGAGTTGTACTATTGTCTTGACCACCAAATGTATTTTGAATTTCTGACACAATTTATTCATATAAATATATTTTCTTGAAATCGAAAACCAACTGTTGTATTTTGGTTTTTAATTAAGTAATAGATTACTGGATAATTCGCAAGCTCAGATAATTAATCATTAACTGTAAAATAAGTTCATAACTGTTCAACTATTTGCCGAAAAATCGACTAACTAGCAGTTAGTTATTTGTTTGCGAGCGGCCTCCCATTCCAGATGTTGAAGTGAATTTGCATTTCATTCCCTGAACAGGAAACACAGCCAGTCTCGCTTGGTTATTACTGGATTACCTGTTTGAAAAATGGGGAAAGCCAGTAATTTAGACAACAACGGCTTAAGAGGCAATCCATGAAATATGCAGCAACTTTTTTTTTGCCACATGTTTATTTTTTTTTTGTTAATGGATTGCAAATTTGCTTCGTACAATTTAGGTTACGTTTACGTTCTTTTTAGGCTGCTCAAGCAGTTATGGATGGAACTGATCCAGAAAAAAGGTTTTTTTTATGGTTGTTCGGTTTTCAACTGATCTTCATTTAATATGACCGATAAACAGTTTTACATTTTCCACAAATTGATTCCCAAATCTATTCGACTGATTTACAACGAACGAAACATATTTGCCATTTTAATACGGTTGTTCATCAAATGGGTTGAAGAAACTGGCTCATGAACACGTTGAACTCGATATGGGCCCCGTAAGTTGAAGACACAGATTTTTATCTTTTGATACTTTTGTTTGTTTGTATCAGGGTTATCAAGGAGCTCCGCGAACTTCGAACCCAACTTGAAGATAATAAAAAAAATATCTTCTCGTAAACCAAAATCGACATAGATTGAAATTATTTTCATAAGTTTTCATAATATTTTTCACAAAAAATATTGACAATTATTGTTAAATATAAAAACATGAAATGAATTCATAAACTTACAGTAGGGGACGCGTATAAGATTTTAGTATAGTTATATTTTTTGCAGTTCTAATAAAACCACCCGAAAAATGGGAGAAATGCGATACTACCAAAATATTTGATGTTCTCCAAATTGTTGATAGTCCCTAATTTGTTTTAATAACGTTGGTTTACAAATAATAAGCATATTATTAACAAGAAATAAATTTGATGAAATATGTTTAGGATATTAATTACTTTATGAACTAAGTACAACGTAGTTTATTAATGTCCAGTTACTTTTCCAGTAGTTCCAATAAAGTTAATCAAATATTACATTATTTGATGTTTTTATAATATTTAAAAGTGTCTACAAACTTCAACGTTTGTAGCTTTTTGTAGTAGCAATGTATATATTGTTTTTCAATCTTATCAATATTCATAAAAATAAAAAATATAATTTGAAATAATTTTAATAAAATTTAGATCGTTGCATAAACTACGAACGACCATGCTCATTTTTCTGTTGTTCCTTAAATCTAAGAAATGATATGTTATTATTTGATGTTATTGTAGGTTTTTTTCCAGGAGACTTTTGACAACATTTTGTTGTTTTTTGGTACTAATGATGAATATAACCATAATGTTTTGAAGTATTGAAACATGAAACGATTCTTAATAGTCTCCTAGAAAAAAGTAAACATCAAGTATTGTACAGGGTGGCCAAAAATGAATCTCGGGAACGGCTTTAATACAGATTCGAGATAAGAAATAATAGAAGGCCCAATTGAATGCTAAAAATTTAAAACGGCATTTTCTACCAAATACATCTGATTAAGGTTCACTTAAAATATAAGAATCGTATTCTTGGTCATATTGTGTATTACTTATTTTGTTTTAAAAATGTTTGCTTTATCTCGGTTACACATAATTGAATGGATAAGCGTTTCTTCAAAGCAAGGTTCCCACTTTCCCCTATCTATTATTTGAATAGATAGAGAAAAGCTTCTTGAAACAAAATGATACATAATACGACCCAGATTATGATCCTGAAAATTTTATACGACCTTAATCCGGTATATTTTGTCGAAAATGCCGTTTTGAATTTATTTTATTCAATTACGCTTTCTAGAGGTCGACCAACAACTTTCTAAATATTTTCCATATATTTCTCGACGTCAAGTTTCTTCTATAATTTCTTACCTCGAAGCTGTACCCTAAGCCGTTCTCGAGATATGACCGACACCCTGTGTGAGTGTGGGGTATGCTGCTATTGGTCAGCGATTTATGCCAGGGTCAAGATGATATCCCGAAGCTCTAGTGAGTTCGCGCTAGTGGTAAAAAGTTCGCGTGGCGTTGGAAGATGTCTGTTGAAGATTCAAGAAGGAGGGGCTTGCGTATATATTGGAAAGGATTTGCTGCGGAGTCAGTCAATCCGGGGCAGTCATCCCGGTGCAGCGAAGTCAGTCCGGGGTTGTCAGCCCGGTACGGAGAATAGGATAGAGACCAGACTATGGTGGAGGTCAGGAGTATGGTGAGTCCATAGTAGGGGGGCATAAATAAATAACGATCGGTTGTAAATAGTGTAAACAGTAAATATAACTTGTACATAGTAGTCAATAGTTAGTGTAAGATATATAAATAGAATAGTGTAAGTGTTGGTATATAAATAGACTGTGATAGAAAAAGTGTAGAAATGAATAAACTTGAAAATAAATTAATCTCAGTCATTTTTATATCCCCGTTACAAAACAATAACAAAATTCCTTCACCATTGACTGTAAATACGTTTGTTGGAAACGGGGGCTCCAAAATGTGAGGATCTGTTGAGAGTTCGATAAGTTTGTCACGATCTTAATACTTCCCTACACAGCAACTTCCAGTAGGAAAGTAGAACGGTCATGTCTCACAAGATAACACAGCGAGTAGGATTGTTTCAATTTTGAATTATTATGAATAATTTTGTAATTTATTTAATCTATAATAGCTGAATTGCACTTTATATTATCAAAATGATAATATTACGAATTAAATATATGTGAGAGTTTGAGTTAGGGAGCAGAGAATTCTAAACAGCAATCTATTTGTATCTCTAGAATAATGTGTGTTTGATAACTTGGTTTATTCGCCATGACAAGCCAGAGTCAATGATTGAATCATCCTATTAAATCAACAATCATTGGTGACTGATTTATAACTTGACATGGATAGTGGTGCAATTGTACACTACACCAATGATGGTGTTGGTGTTCCAGTTTATATCGCGCAGCTTGTTTAATAGAGCATTAGATGTATCTACGAGTATGTCTGTCATAGCCCGATCGTAGAATTACCCATATCATGATTACCTATTATGACGCGGCCGAGGATTTCATTAAATGGTGGCATTTTATGAAATATCTCTATTGTCTATTGACCACATCCGATTGTCACAAACGATTTTCTTCGGAACTACTGAATGAATAAAATTAATATTTGATATTTTTCAAAGTTTCGAAGTAATGAAGAAATTGACAAAAATTCACTGTTCTCCCTTTCTTATCTCTAAAGCTACTGAGCGAAAGTCTTTGAAAAATACAGAATATATAATTTAACCTAAGCGAGAATCCTATCTTTGGAGCCTTTCCAGAATTTTGCATATTAGGTATTACCAATGCATGAGTATTATGCAAAAGAATACCAAAAACATTACAGAAGCAAATATACAAATTAATTGTATGCTTTTCATAAAGTGGGTCCAAGATAATGAGTATTTTTGAAATTAAAATTTTCTCCCAATTTTTGAAAGATTTCTGACTTTCTGAGATATCAGGTTCTTTGTAATACATTGTCATTTAAGAGAGCACCTAATATCTGTATCACTAATTTCTTAGAATTCTTCATTTTGTATTTACAAGAACTATAAATAAGTTCCATATTAATCCTAATTAATGATATGGCTAAACGATGATAAACAAACGTTAATCAATGAATGATACTATTCTATACTGCGTAACACAATTAGAATGAAGTTTGGCGGTGTATAAGCCATGTATTGTAAATTGGAAAATAGCACACGATGCTGCCGTTCGTTAAATTTACCTTGAATATTTTTTTGTATAATTTTGAAATTTATTGTTTATAATTTTTAATATAACATAAGAATGTTGAGATAAAATTTAAACCCAAGTGACGAGATTTACCTGAGTCCGGTACTGCTAACGATGAGCTCCATAAGACGCCGCCCTGCATTCTCAGTTTGAAATTCACTATAGTTGGTCATTTTAACGAAATGTTAATACTATTTCATGATATGATAAAATCATTTCTATGATCGGACCACAACATGTCTATATGGAATAGAGAGTGAGCGATATAGGGAGAAAAGGAGAATTAGGTCTCGCTCCAATGGATTAGTTGCTTATTTTTATTTGAAAGTTATCGGGCGGTTATCTATCGCGAATGGCTCTATTTTTGTGAGGATTCAATTAACTTTGGAAAAGTTGCGCGTACCAGTACAGTGATTGAAGATTAGTTTGGGATTACCGACAAAGACGCTGCAATATGGATCGATTTTTAAAATCATAATGACGTTATATTCTGTGAAAACATACCTACGTTAGCAGGAGAATGAGAAACCAAGTTGAGAGATACCAATTTTCAACCTCCTCACTAGAGAAGTTCACTTGTTAATGAGATTTAGGCTCATTTCTCTTTATAGAGCTTTTATAATTAATGAGAGATGACATAGTTGGAAGGAAATTGACATTATGTTTTAAAAAAATTATCCAGTAGCATTTATTCTAACAAATGTCAAAAGTCTCCATAGATCCTGACGCGATACCATAAATATTATTTGTAGCTTGAAATACTTGCTGTAAAAAGAATATAATAATTTTTCTAAACTCAGTTCATTAAAGTAACCAGTTGTATTATGTCACAGGTGAGTTGGTAGGTATGCCTGAAATTACCCAGTTACTAAATCATAAAATTGGAACTGATTAGAATCAGGTAATTATCTGTTTAATAGGTTACCCATTAGACGTCGTTGAATATATTTGACATAAATAAATGAATTTGTATTGCGATTTGTTTTGAACTAACAAGTAATCAGTGGCTGCTTGTGCACAAATTGCATTTTTTCACACCACCCATAGAGGTGCTACGGCGCGCTAAATTTTTTGTAGTAGGTCTTTCGCCAGTAGCCCTAATATCCCACAATGTACAAATAAAAATAAATAAAAGAACTAAAAAGCATTCTATAATAAATAAATTCTTTGAAACAATCCTCAAATTAAATATTCTTTGGTTAATTGCTGCGTTGTGGGTTTAACAAATTTTTGATTCGAAATCTTTTGTAACAGAACTGAAAGCATTCAATTAAAAAAATTTACTGCGTCATCAATAATTGATGAAAAGTCTGAAATTCTCATCTAGGAAACTCTGGAACGTGGAACTGGAAACTGGACACGGAAAATTTTACTCGATTTAAATACTTTCCTCACACAGAGCGGTTGGAAATTGAAAAAAAGTTAAATTTGCCTCACATAAAACTTGGTAAAATCTTTCGAATGGGCTGAGAGTTTGGCCTCTGCTGTTTTTTCAGAAAATATAGCATCAATGAACAATTGTATGAACGATGAACTGCAACTTAATACGATACCTATACAAAATTACACTATGGGATAGAGCAAATATGCTTTTCAACAGAACTGAAATGGAGCATCAAGCGATAAAGTTTTGCCTATTCAACATAATAACTATCTTGAAAATACGATGTGCTGGATGGAGTTCAAACAAAATACGGCATAGTATGCTTTCACCTATTGGAGATGAGAGCATGAATATATTATTAGGTAATATCATACATCTGAGCGGAAACACTCGAATGGTTGTAATCTAAGCAAGATATAACTATGTACATTCGTATATTGAATACAGAAATGTATTGTGAGCAAGTGAAACTTCTGGAATTTATGCGAATAAATGATTGTATACCAGTCTTATGCTCGAACACCACATCGCTGACCGTTCTGGTTATTTCTATTCGGTCACTGTCCGAACAGAAATGGCGAGATTTCATTGTGGCAAACACCTTTTCGAAATAAACAATTTATTGGTACTAAATTAACGCTGTTAACAGTGGCGGCTCGTGACATTTATAACAGAAGAGGTCAACTCTACAAAATTATTAAAAGAATACAACTCGCACTTTTCCCCACCCCTGCACGTATTGCTACGGCGCCTTACATTTTTTGTGGTAGTTTGGAGGCATTCAAAAAAATTAATCTACTATAGGTCATCAATAGAAGCAAAATCTATGAAATTCTCATCTAGAATACTCATTTTCGATCGCCTGTTAAATATTCTAATAAAATAATCAAATATCAAATATAGCTATACACTTAACTTGTTACTCGCGGCTTCGTCCATGCTACCTTACAGTGAAAATCCTGTTGGAATCGGCTTAGCCGTTCCGGAGATTTGTCGGAAATTAAAACCTGTTATATGAAATTACACACATACGCTTCGATTTAATTTATTTGTATAGATTTTCTCTAAAATAAAAACAGTTATTCCTTTTAACATTAGCTACCTGTCCCGTCGGAATCGGTACAGCCGTTACGGAGATCAGTCGAAACAACCAGACATATATGTATAAAAATTATAAAAATTGTTCATTTGTTATTAGTGACATTTATAGGTACCTACTTATATATGTACATATATGAAATTTTGCAAGTTTCTAGTGATAATAAATTAAGTTACTCTCACCCTCACTCACCCTTAAAGCACGGCCGATATCTTAAATAAAACACGCGGTACCCGAAATTTGAAATACTATGACTAGTTTACTGTTAACCGTGTGATATGCGAATCAGTCCGACAATGATCGAAGGACGAGGCAAAGTGGGCGTGTCGGGTGGTGATCAGACTCCACAGAGTCCGTAAAATTTCATACATACGCATCGAAAACCACGAAATCCAAGGTTATACTGCAATAAGATTTGTAATTTGTAATGTTGAACGGAGGCAAATAATTTTCAGCCTTTGCTCGAAATATTGTCGGTTGGACGTCTATAATTTTTTCGCTGTGTACTTAGAAAGGCGGTGGCGATTATTTAATGATGTCCATGATAAGTCAATATGCAGACATGCTATTTTTGTTAGAAATATAACGATCAAGATTTTTTATTTTATAAATTATATGAAATACCCATACCTTTCATAAAATGTTTTATATTTGATACGCTCGAACATCAAAAATATGAATTTGCCTTAAATTGTAGAGGAGGCCCGGCCTCCCCTGCCTCCTCTGAGGAGCCGCCACTGGCTCTTAAGGTCAATATCACCCAACACAAAGTATATTTTACGGCAATGACATATGGACATGACAAAACGGGAATTGACAAGATTATAAAAAATCACAATTATTATCAATGTACACAGTGGGGTGTTTTTTTTACGTTGAATTCATAAGAAACTAAACAATTTTTCAACACTAGAACACACAGATTCAGCTATTATCCGAGATTATTAATGCTTCCGTCGACCGTTGGCTCATTTAGCAAAGACACTCATTCAATATGACATAACAACTAATTTCCATCTGATTCTAGCATGCCCCGCTATTGTTCTTAAGGGCGAATTACTTTTTTTGATAACTCGATATATTCTGATGTAGAAAAGAATTTACATAATATCAAACTGTGATTCTATTCAATTTTTTCCCAATTTCTTGTGATAAATCTGTCTTCAACCTAAGGCCTTCTATATTTTAACCAGATGGCAGAAAGAAAGATAGTAAATTGTTTATCTTGTGAAACAGGAGAAATGGAATTAGTAGGGAATAAAGCTTAACTCGAAAATTCCATATATAATTAAATGAACATCCAATGGATGGATGTTTATGTGGTTTTTGTTTACACATTTTTCTTGAGCTTACTTTAAAGTATAGTTTGGATATTCGAAATTCTTGTCAAAGTTGCCAGTAAATCAATCTTACTTATCCCTGATACTTTAAGTTATTGCTAATTTTATAACAGAATCCATGAGATAATTGAGACAAAGAATAGAATTCTAGGAATATGTCTTACAAGATGTCAGTAATTTTTCACACATCCGTCTTGATTTTCAGAATACATATTTTTGACCGACTTCACAAAAGAAGGAGGCATACAATTTGACTGAATGTTTTTTTTTGCTTTGTTTTTGATAAAGAATATTCAGAAAATTCTTTCCTATCAATCAGATTCATGACCAAATATAGCATGATTCTCCCAGACATCATGATTTCAAGCCTCTTATCATTATGTCTCCCGGTGACAAGCCATATTTGATAGGTAATCTTTATTTGTAACTTACACTTACACTGTAATCAGCATACAGCTGACGGTGGAGAGTAATATTAGCGATAGATTAAGCAGGTATAGCGGCGGTGGATCTTTACTTGCTTGTTGTTTGTGTTGAAGTGTTAACTAGTTTTGACATTTCACAAATAAAATTATATTATAAAATTAATCAAAATTAAATAAACTATGAATGTCAATGGAGACAGTGATTTTTCATCAGTGAATCATCTGATTTGGAATTTCTCATAAACGAACCCCGACTAAAAAATGAAAACTATTTAGGCATGTGTTAATTTTTTTTAAGTTGAAAAGGTTTATATTTGTTTAATTTAAGAGGATATAGTGCCACAGTACTCCGACAGTATTGTTTGAACACTGAGCCTCGAGGAATTTTTTTCTGCAATTTTTACCCACATCATTTTTATACTCCTGTCTTCAAAAGTACCTAGTTTTTCATGAAACTTTGCATATAAATCTATAAGAACCCTTGTGGAATTTTGACTCCACTTTTAGTTCATTTTCAAATTTGTTTTGCTGTTCAAATTAACAGGCTTTAATGGTTCTGTCTGTAAATTGTTGGGTCCAACTAAAATAAATTCTTGCAATTCTGTAAGAAGAAAGGCAATACTGAATTTTATTATTTTTAGTTCATTGACAAATCACAAATGTTTTTGTATGTACTTAAATGTTTTTGTGTATAAGCTTGGTGACAAGCAACAAAAACAATAACAAAAGCAAATAATGAAAAAAAATAAAGTTAGCTTCAAGATGTCAAGTGTCCAGATCTATCGGATGCGTTCACGAAACCGTTCCAACGCGTGTCCACCTTGGGACGATTACAAAACCGTGCAATGTTAACGTCTGCGCACAAAATCGATCCACACAGTTTCGTGACAGTTCTGGGACCATACAAAAATAGCGTGTTGGAACGAATCTAATATGAATTGATATTATTATCTGTGATGTAATAGAACTGTACAAGTGATTACTTAAACGTACTATAACTTTCGACTTTCTCTCTTCTAGTCAGAAGTAGCTGAGTATCTCACTATCTGAATCACTACAACTGAGGAATTACAGCAATAATAGAACAGTTACTTACTGCTTTGGATTATCTGTGGAATGATACAAATTGAAGTCTTGAAATACAATTTGAACCCTTTCCTTTCCACGACCCTGGAATTCATAGCGACATGTCGTCTTTGCTGGATATGGTGAGGGATACGATGGACTCATAATTGTACCATTTTTGTTGGTATCACTATTAATGACAATGTCGCAACTAGATCCTGAAAACAAAAATAAATTTAGTTATAATTTTGTGTAGTATGCCAGTCATCATTATTTTAAATCTGTTTTGATAGATAATACAAGCAGGAAATCTATATCTATAATAATATTATAGATGTAAATGCAACTATGTATACCTGTCTGTTACCTTCTCGTGTCTTAATGACCATTTACGGGAAGATAATTTATCGCACGTTCGAGAGTCGCATGAAATTTATCACCTACTGCTTCTGCAATATAATTCTTGCTGTCAATTTTTGTTTAATATGTCTCAATCAAAATTTGGACGCGAGGCAGTTACCTATCGCCTTTCCATATTCGTCACCCTTTTCCTTACTAATGTCTACAGTGGCTTAAACTTTTTTATAAACTTTTCGTATCTTCGAGAATGAATACAATCATCATTTATCTACCTAAATGGTCTTATGAATCGAGTGCATGCAGAATTCATCTGGTCTGTCATAATAAACTAATGTTACGATCGAATAACTTCTCAAAATAGCCGTCAAGTGATATTTTTCCTTACGTTATTTGACAACATGTATTTTCTTCTTTCTTTATGCTGTTTTTGAACGTATTCGTAGATTTTTTAACCATGATCTACAAGAACTTTATAGTTTCGATACGATTTCCATAGGATTAAATCATTTTCAGATCTCTTGTTTGTCAAGTTTAAGTCAATGAAAGGGTGCAAAATTTTCAAGGCACTTTCTATAAAGATATTTATTCCAAAATAAGTAAGTATTTCCGTATTTGAGCTTAGCTTTTAAACAAGAAAAATTCAAACTTAAAAATTATTGACACATCTCTCAACTAATTTAAAACATCCATTTGCACTGAACATTGGTTTAAACGAATAATAGGAGTTCTGACCGTGTTCTGCGACTTTTATTTCGTTATTTTATTCTTATTTTGTAACGGAATATTCCAATAAAATATTTTATGCTCGAAATTGTTTTAAAATATTCTAACATTCAGATGAAATATACACAAGCTACAAACAGATATTATTTTTTCACTTGATAAAATACGAAAATTAATTCTACTTCATTTAGTTCTCTCTTCAGCAGAGCTCAAACTACAATTGTCATATTTGTCTTGATAGTTTGTTAAGTTCATGCAACCAGCAGCGCCTCCGCCAAAATGAAAATCCAGAATGTGCAATGTGCACGGACACTGAAAATAATCCTTAATCTGATAAAGTTAATTTATCGAACTGAATCATACTCTATCTAGCATTATGGCGCATTTGATCAGGGACACACGACTGAAGAGAAATTTTATTGAAATATTATGTCGATAAAGTTAGCTGATTCATTTTTGTTATTATTTTCATTAAAAGTTACATAAGAAAGTTATCGCGAACGCTATAAGGACAAGCAGTAATAAAATTTCCCTTATTTTGGCATTTATGCATACGCAGACGTAACTGGATTTATAATGTTGATTTTATTAAAGATAGATGTCTGAATATAGATGATGTTATTTTTGATACTCCTACCTTAATTCGACAGTTCGGACATTTTCGTAAAACGAATCTACATCTTCCAGCAGTTGTGTGATTATTTTATCCCAGATGTTCCTTGGTCGACCCCTTTTATGATTTTTCCGTACTCTAGC
Source organism: Crioceris asparagi (assembly GCA_958507055.1). Lineage (NCBI taxonomy): Eukaryota > Metazoa > Arthropoda > Insecta > Coleoptera > Chrysomelidae > Crioceris > Crioceris asparagi. The sequence goes on from OY293828.1 coordinate 71,385,800, forward strand.
TCCCCATACTTTCTGAACTGGTTTGTTTTCATCCATTCTCTGCAGGTGTCCCCACCAAGATAGCTGGCTCTCTTCAACGTATTCTTTATTTTTATTTTTAGATCTTGTCTAATATAGGTATATATTTTAAATTCTTTCTCTTTTGGTGGCTTCTCTAACTCTTCTTAAGTATCGCATTCTCAGATACCAGACATAACAATTTAAATATAAATATCAGACACAACCGCATTAACCATTTGCTGTTTAGTGTGTGTTTACTTCATTAAAACTTGTGTTTGTTTATTTGTGTGAGATGGATAAAGACAAAAATGGTCGTCACAAGAATTTATGCTTTTAAGGAAAATTATATCCTAAAATCCAAAAGCTGATCCAAAATAACGCATTCATTATCTTCGTCATTATCCTAAGATGACAGCTTCCAGAAGATTTTCCATAATGTATGTAATTAACTACCACACAAATTTCACAACATATAAACCAAATCGAAACTTGATTCAAACTCGATCTCAAGTCGACTTTGTAATCCATCCACAAAAATCTTCACTCCTAAACAAATTGATCTAAAAAACATTCGATTTCTGTGAACGAGTTGTCTTTATCTCTTATTTCTTGATCCTAGGGTATTCCTATTCAATCCAATTCAATGGCACCGCTTGTCAATTTTTCACATTTCTGATTCAATTTACTAAGAGTAAGACCCCAGAATAGAGTTTATCTAAAGTCTAAGGGATTGATTCTCGATGTTGAGCTGGACGATCACATTTTTTTACAAAATCGCATATTAAATTGATTCATACAGAGACATTTTGGATAGAAAACACAGAATCGTTTTTATTTTATTTACAAGTTTTCTGTCTAGAGACGTATTATTTTTAATGGATGAAGAAAACTTCGTATGTTACGGAAATAATTATTTTATTTCGTTGATAATCTGCATCTAACTTGAAGACTAAATCTACTGATTTTCACCCGTTAATCTAACACTCCTACAACGAGAATCATTTTATTTCACACTTCAAACTTAAAATAATTCAACGTTTATCAAAGAAGATTTACGTTGCTCATACTTATTCAGAGAATTCAAAATATCGCGTAAATACCTACACGTATTGGGAGAAGTTTTTTTCAACCGGACAAATTCTCGATAGTCCTCTATTAGATAAAAAAATATCATGAAAATCAGAGCACATTTACCTTCTATTTAAAAGGAGCGAACATCCATAAAAGACATGCAAACAAACAGTCGAATTTTATACCTCTTCCGTTGTTTTCGTCGGTCAAAAAAGCACATAGTCGAATTGAGTACCTCCTCCATCTTAGAAGTCGATCAAAAAGTAGGGAAAATATGTATTTTGATCATCGTTGATGAATTTTCAAAAGCTATTATTTTGATAGCTTTTCATATTTTGTCATTAAAGTGATTTCCATTTCATATTATTTATATGGCAAGCTTTGTGTGTTCGCCAAATTCATGAATTTCATAATATAGGTATGTTATACCGACATGTAACCTATATGTGTTTAATATCAATAATGTTGTAATTCCCAATAATTAATTATCCAGAAAATGGATCAAAATACCAGAGAGCATTCAATATATAGAGACATATTAATAAGACTGTTAAATACATTATGATGAGTAATTATAATCCAACGTAATGCGTGATGACGCGCTGAGAGTAATGCGCATTGTGCAGATTTATTGAATAATTAATTTTGAATAGCATTAAAATGGAGCTTCGGTATACCTGCTCATATATTATATGTATATCACATATATTATATCGAATAAGCAAGCTGTCTAAAGTGTAATTGTGCAATTTAATGATAAGCAAACTTGCCGCCTGGCAGTGCCTATTGACTTAAGAAGATTAACTTAAATATTTTACAATTATTCTCTTGGCAGCTTATTAAAACATTCCGCCATAGTTTGCGCTTGTAGCATGTATGAAATTATGGGAATTAGGGCAGACTAGGAGAGCAGGTTCATAATGGATTATATTAATAGTGATCTATTGTCTACTTACTATATCTGATAAAACGTTTTACAGGAAAACCCTGAACAAATTCTAATCTCCATAAGTATAACAGACTACCAGTTTTTAACTTAAAATTTCACTTCGATAATTTTCTGACTTTAATATATTGCAATATATTTTCATTAATAAATAATCGTTTTTTCCGTCACAGAAAAAAATAGTGTTTTATACACGGGAAGAATACTAGATTTTAGCTCTCGGTCGACAACAAAACCATGTGATAAAATCTTCTTTATTTACATGAGGAGGCTTCAGGCTTCATCATGGTACGTCTGTACGTTTGTACCATGCGTACCATACTTTAAAATGAATATTGAATATAAGCATACGAGCAACGAGAAGTTAGTTTTTGCCTCAATATCTGAGTGATTCCTGAGCATACAAGTTTTTAGACCTGTATGTAAGATCGTAATTAATACTGTAAAAGCATAGCTACGTGAGAAAGTGTTCATTTGGTAAATAAGAAAAAATACTTCGATAATCAAATAACTGTTCCAATCTTAAGCAACAACCTCTAACCTCAAGGCTATGACATGTAGGTAGGTATACCGATAAAAAGGTTGTTCAAATTTCAATTCAGTGATTTTTGAGAAATTTACCTTTCTGCTGGCTACAGGCTGTCGGGATTTTTTGTTATTATATTAGTTAGTTTACAGTTTATAGATATTTTAGTGTTAAGTGTTGATGCTTCTCAGGTAGAGTGGACTTCTGGCAGAGTCCTTTAAATTCATATCGTTACATAGAGTATTTTACAGACATGGAGAGGAACACAGCAATAAAATGCTCTCGTTAACAAAAGCACTAACGTTCTTGTCTGATTTATATCGTTACAACAACGATTTTATATTACTCACAATTCATTTGACTAATCTAAAGACTTTTGTTTCAGAGTAATAATCCAGAACGTGTAAAGAGCATGTTCTTGATCAAGAAGACTGATAACAAGAGATTAAACTCGCCTTAAAAATGTAAAATTTCATACGCATATCTTTTGAAAATGCGTCTTTGTGAACTATGCCTTGCGCAACATGCGCTATTGCTTAAAAAAGACAGCAGATTATGATCACGTAGATAAATAAAGAGAACAAATAACAAATATTTAAGGTAATTGTCAAGATGTTCGTCAATATTCGTCGTACACGAGGCCACTCCCCTCATATGCAACTTCTGTAATCTCTTGTGGCTACGTAGAGAAGCATAGGAAGTTTACTCTTCTGTTTCCAGTCTTCTTGTTCTTGGTAATGTAATAAATAGTGAATAGATTAGCCATAGACTAAAAAGAATAGGTTATAGCTTAGCTATTGTTATTTGACAACTTGCACGATCACGGAGGGCGTGAGGAAGTAAAACTCCAACCCCAAATATTTCCGCACGTTATTTCAGCCATTTCTGCATATAGCACTGCATACAGAGTTACTCGTCCTCCGTTTATATGTTCTTGGCACCAACAAATAAAGTAGTTTTCAGTCTTCGAAAAACAATACCCACTCCAACCCCTTTGGTTGGCTGTTTTCGGGATCGTAGGGAATGCTGAAATATTTTTCATTCAACTTCAACACTGTTCTCTCCAATGGAAAAAGAATCATCAAAATCGGGGCACGTTTTTTATGTAGAAGACGCGTTCATGTATAAAAAAGAAACCTTCATATAAATTTTATATTTAAAAGATTAGAATGAACTTAAGCTGCTTTTTTAATCGACGTTTCATTATTTTATGTACATAACCTCGTTTCTTTCAGTATTAATCTTGATAATTCAATTTTATTTGAAAGAGAACAGCTGTGAGATGGTCCCATATTCAAATTTGCATGGTTTGATCAAGCATATTCATTCTAAAGCCCATTGAATACTCGAAAAAATAATATTGTTCAATATTTGATATTTTCTTGAAAATTTATTTATCTAAAGTATAGGTACCTAATTATTGATACAATAAATAAGAAAAATTCTATGTGGGTTTTCCTCATATACACTTACAGCTAAATTTTCATGTATCTACTTTAATGGTGTCATTTGTTAGGATCCTAATGTTTTGGCAGCAGCATTGAGCCAAAAGTTTTATGGATACAAGACACTACCAAATGGAAAATCTCTAGAGATTCCGAAGTAAATACCCATTTAAATCACCACATTCGAACAGTTGCAACGTTACTCGTTGCAGAGGAGATAACATATTTTCTAAGGAAATCCGCAGTAATATATAAAGAGATATCTCCCAGAACGCACCATGTCACCATACCTTTTGTAACAGGATATATGATACTGATATATACAGAATTAGATGGAAGTAAGAATAGTTCGTATCTGCTTTAAAAACACCCATGGGAGTAATTTAGTTGATTTTCAAATAAATGTCTGGATTATTTTCACATCATAAATCTGGTTTTAGAATAATTCTTCATTTTTTACACACGTAATATTAATTCAGTTATTTTAACGACCATCGATGTATAACAAGCAATTTTTTTCTATTATTGTATTAATTCTATTGAGAGGTTTCACTGTAGTGAACATAAAAAATATTTTCAACAGATGCATCTACATTCGAATTATACATTAATTAAATCTTTTTTATTTTGTCAACTTTTAATCGGTGTTTCACAAACGTATTGTGTTTTGTGTTCTATAATGCTATTTTCCTTCTGTTAAAATTTTCACCAGATCTGTCATCCGATGCAGTTTTTAGCTGCATAAACTCATTGAAATTTGAATTAACTGGGTCTCTCAGCACTTTTAAATTGGTCCAGGATAAGCTGCAGGCACGAGATTCAATCGATTTCACACCATGAAAGGGACTAATTAGATTAGAATACATCTTCAGGACGAAAAAGGTGAGGTTGGCACCGTTGCTAATTGAGTGGGTTGTTGAGGTTGAAAGAAAAAAAACCGCCATCAAATAAGTTGGTGTAAGTATGGTGAAAGAAGGGATTGGATTTTATGTAGGTAATTGATACCTGGTTTATTCCGTTGAATTAGCAAATACTTTAGAATCGTAAATAGAAACAATATAGAACTAACCAACTTATCTTTACGGGAAGAGAGTAACTTGGTCCACCTTTTCAAGCATATTGCGTTCACAGAGGAATATGTGATTTGGCGTAGTTAAACTTTATATGGAGAAGGAGTTCTGAAAGCTGAAATAATTATTTAATATGTGTTACAATTACAATCAATTGAATAAAGTGAATATTTGCGTCGACCAGCCGTTTATAGTTAAGGATATATTGAAAAAGAAGTCCAATGCTTTGAAGTTGTGGTGCTTGCCCTTCTTAGAAAAAACGATTTTGGGCCATCACATTTTCTTTTAAATTCTTGTTTGGAAATAATAATTAGTCTGTTCGTCACCATTGTTATATGTTCAACCCATAACAATGAAGTTTTATTATTATAATATTTTATGGATTCCTACAGCTTTCAGCTGAATACAATGAATATCAACTGTGTTGTTTTGTGTTTCTTTCCAAAAAATATTTTGTGTATCACTGTTTGTCGACCGTCTATGAGATACCATTCCTTCGATTTCCATGGAACGTTGGTAAGCGTTGATGTTTTTCTGTCCGTTATTTTGTTCGCCTGTTTTTTATTTTATACATGTTTATGTGACTACTTCGCATCAGCTTGAGGTGAAGTTGCTTATTTTGAATAAATAAAAATATGAATGAATGAATTAAATATATGAAAATTGAGGACTATAGTTATGTTAATAGGGACAACCTGGCTAAAATATTTTCAAAAATATGGCCGGTTATACCGGAATTATATGCGAATTTTGTTATTTCAAATGGAAAGCCCTACATATTATTAGCTACATGTAGGTATAACTATAATTTAGTAATGAATTCTTCAGAAGTTGAAAATTAATTCAATTTATTTTGAGGATTGTCAAGAAATAAAATGAAATATATATATATTGATTTTGTATTCTTGACTGGTCTTATAATAAATAAAAAGATGTTCTTGTGGATGCAGTCATATAACCAATAAAATTCTTTGATTAAAGCCGAGCTTTCGAGAATGTTTATTCTCTTCTTCAGGGCAAAAATCGTGAATTTAGAATAAATTAGCCAAAAACTGGAAAGATTTCGTAGCCATCCATTAAATAATGACATTTGTAATTGATGAAAAAAATTGAAAACGTTCAACCCTAAAGTGAAAAAAACCCACGTTGTATACGAAATCCCTTGCATTGAAGTAAACTGTAACAAAGTATATATAGGTGAAACATTCCAATACTTAGAAAACAGAATAAAAAGTCACAAATACACAAAAGACTGTGCTACCACTTTGAATAAACACAAAAAGCCACTAATCACGTGTTCAATTACAATGAAACAAAAATTCTAGCTACAGAAACAGATAGTAAAAAAAGGAAGTTCTTAGAAATGATACATATTTAAAAAAACGTTAACGCTCTCAACGATAGGCAGACATAAAACAGCTGAGTAAAATATATCACAACATTATATAAACTGGCCAACAATAATTACGTATTTATGTTTTGATCTCTTAGAAACATATTTTCTTCCAAATTTATATCTATCCATTAATTTTTAAAATTTACAATATATTTTCATTTGCTTGTAGTTGGTATCACCAACTGTCCAATATTCATCAAAATAAACAAAATTCCTAGTAATATCTGACAGACCAACGATAGTGGAAAATATCAATCAAAAATTATGATTTTACATTTTAAACATTTTATTATTATTTAACCAACTGGTTTTAAGCTTATTTGTGTTTGTTGGTATGTTTGTTTCTTTTGTTCATATATGTCTCATGTTTTTTTACAATTTTATCTCTTAAATATATATTATGTACTTTTAGCTAACTTAAAGATCTGATGAAGTTTGGAAACCTCCAAACGAAACGTTATCAAAATATAATTATTATGGCAAATATATTTCTATAATCTTTTTAACGAACTGTATACTCAAGAGAATTTCCAATATATATATATATATATATATATTTGAGAAGTTGTTACTAATTAATTGACATAAATTTGGCTATCGAACTAGACTATTGCTACAGATTTACTATATATAACGCGTGAATAAATATGAACCAAACCAAATCACTGAAAAATATAGAAAACTGAAATTTAATGTTTTTGGTATTTAGAGCAATTGGATGATATTATGATATATAGATAGATAGATATTTATTTATTTGTTCATAAATAATGTTTACAATTAAACAGAGTACCTACACCCATAAGTGCACAGAACAATGTCAAAAGGATAACAAATAATATTAGATACAACAGCAATAGAAACGTAAATATATGTATGTAAAACGGTTCATATAACAAAAACACTTACACATTTAAGATCAATACGTAATGCTTTAACTTCGATTTATTTTATCAGAATCACTAAGAAATTCATTAATACTACCAAAAATAGGCCTTATTTACTAAATAGTTTTTAAAGACAGATTTAAGTTTCTCTTTTGGCAGATTTCGAATTCGAATAGCACAATACTTAAGGTTTCTTTGATGATACTTATGTAAATTTTTACCTATCGGATACTGAAATACTCTTGAAGTGAGTGCAACAATCATGGTTCAAATCACGTCCATTGAACAGATCTTTATTTTCACGAACAAATATCACTAAGTCTATAATATACATTCCTATTACTGTTAGAATTACTTTTTCAATAAAAATTGGCTTAGAAATTTCCTGCTGATTCATGTTAAAAATGCTACGGATGTAACTTTTTTTCATCACCATGATTCTATGTAAGTCGGATGAATTCCCCCTAAATATCAGCCCATATCGCAGTCTAGACAAAACATACGCATGATAAGCAATAACTGCAGATTTGACAATTACATGGTCTGATATAATACGTAATGCCTAACAGTATCTAGAAATACTACTTGCTGCAATTCCGATGTGAATACTCCAATCTAATTTTTTATCAATCTGCACACCCAAAAACTTTCTAATGACGTTAAATCTTCACACATAAGTTTACATCACAGTCATTATGTCATCTGTTCTGTTCCCAAAAAGTAGCGTTTGCGTTATTGACACATTCAACATCAGGTCATTGACCCAGAAGTACCTATTCAAGGCATCAATTGCAGTATGTATCTTGTAGAGAATGATTTCTTCATTTTCCTCGCTAAATATAAAGGATGTATCATCTGCATACAAAACAGTGCACTCATATGAGACATCGGAAAATACATTAGTATATTCAATATACAAGATTGGTCCTAAGATTGATCCTTGAGGAACATTTCTAGCGACTTTTATTTTATCCGACCTACATAGGCTACTATTCGCTCTGAATTCAACGAATTTTTGCAAACGCTCCAGTATATACGATTCTATGAGGCACAAAGGAACTATACATTTCTAGTTTTGTGCTCAACATATTGTTGTTTATAGAAGCAAAGGCCTTAGAAAGGTCCATGCACATCCTAGCGTTTTTTGTTTGTTGTTTAATGAATCTGGAACCTTCTCAATTACTTGAAAGATTGCTCGTAATGTTTCTAAAACCATTTTGTTTTTCTGTAATTATGGAGTATTTATCAAAAAATGATTAATCCCTCAAACAGTACCTTCCCGAAAACTTCACTAATATTTAATAGCAGTGATATAGGTCTATAGTTTTTTTCATGATCTACTTCTCCCTTTTTATGTGAGCTATTTTAGACATGTCGTGAAAAAATACCAGTTGAAAATGATGATGATTTAAAACATGCGAAAGAGGGCCAGATATCTCTTCAGCCACTTCCTTCAATACGGATACGGGCACCTCATCTTCACCTACCGATTATTTTTTAGCTCGTTAATGACCTTCACAATTTTTAAGCAGTCCATTGGTTTCAACTATACTGACTACTACACTACTTTTAATAAAAAAATATAACTGTTGGAAGTGAAAGTTGGACATGTATTTATAAAATACCTACCTATTGATGAAATTGAGTATTTGATATTGATTATCATATTCACTGTTTTTTTTTTTTCAAATATATTTTTTTATTATTGGGCCTGGTAATGCTTTCTACTAAATTCCATGTGGCTTAAGTTTTATTCGTTTTAATGATAAGACAAATGACGTTGTAATAAGGAATAGATGAATTCCTAGAGAGTTTGGTTCATATTCTATTTTTGTACCCAGTAAGTCTACACACTAATGTTAGATTCATCCAGTATATTATCCAAATTCCGAATTATGTCGGTCTATACACTCTTTTTACTCCAGAGCATCGTATATTTTCATAATTGCATGCTTCAGTACGCGAAATGAATCCCCACTGAAAAATTGTAGACATAAATATCTCCACAATGCTTGCCAATTTTAGTCCGGATAATCTCAAGTATTAACTAAAACTGAGAGATTCACTGTCCACTATTCTCCAAATTGATAATGAAATTCATATATCTTCACACAAGAATTCTCACGATTACATTTTTTTTTCAATATACTGTAAATTCAATGTCTTACCTAGATGGTAATTGAAAATAAATTGCATCTGCCATCGTTTGGAGCGTGAAAAAATAATAATGAAATCCAATTTCGGAACGGAAATAAACGAGATCTGACTAATCAGTTTTAACGGAGTTTTAATGATTTTTATGGAGCGTTCAATATGAGCGAGTATGGAAAAGAAATCCTACCATGTTAGGAAAGATTTTTTTGTGTGAATTGAGAAACATTTTACAGATTGTAGGTATGTCCTACACAAAATAAATATGTGAATATCAGACTTTTTCAATAATTTACTAATTATTCGAACGGAAAATATATCGGAAATAATTTTAATTTCAAATCCCGATGTTTTGATAGATAGTTAGATGGACAAGCCGGAGGATTCGCAAAAATAAGCGCTTGCTTTCAACAGCGAAAACAAATGTGTGCTATTGTAACAACTGATAACAGAAGTCTATAAGTTTATTTGAAAGTTTCAAGGTTTATCAGTTAGCTAAAGCTTTTAGATTGGGATATTCTCTCCTAAAAATATTACCAGATTTAGTAAACTACCTTTGGTGGGACAAGGCCCTACTTGTTAAACATGTTGGGGCTCACTAACATGTGTTGCAAATTTAGGAAAACACTAATATAAACTTTACAACAAAAATGAACAGTGCTGGAAATTCTTATTCTGTACCGTCAATAAAATTTATTCAAAGGCAATTTTTAAATTCTGAATAGGTATATGGCACAGTAAGTACAACATTGTATCACTAATCAAATATATGATAAATATTTTTTAGAAAAATTTGGACCGACTTTATTAGTTGTTGCAATGAAAAATACAAAATAATATTAATTCTATTGGTGCTGGTTCTTTTGAAGTTGGAGCCTACAACAGCACAACTTCAAAATTAGCAGCACAAATAGAATTAATATTATTTTGTATTTTCAGTGCAACAACTAATAAAGTCGGTCCAATTTTTTGTAAAAAAATATTTATTTCTAATTTTTTAGTCATGAAAATTGTTGAACGTTCACTAATACCCAAAACGATATAGACTTAGCTTGTAGTTATTATTTATTATTCAGTGATCTCAAAACATCGCGGCGCAAATATACATATTTCAGACTTTACTGCTGTAACTCGAAAACCGTAACTCAATTCAAATGTTGCTACATATAATCTTTTCTTTAATTTGGTCGTCTCATATTTTCAATTTAAAAAAAAATTGCTCTTTCACATAGCGGTAATATCCATATCACATATTTCAGACTTAACCATTGCGAAACTCGGAAACCGTAGATCTTTTGAAAAAATGTTCAATTTAAACGTTTCCGCATATAGTCTCCTTTCTAATTTCCAAATCTCGAATCTTCGATTTTCGGAAAAATTTGCCCTTTCCAAATAGCTGAAACACATATGTAACGCGGAAACCTATGATTATTTTTAAAAATGTCCAATTTAAAGATTTCCGTTTATGGAATTTTCAATAATTCTGCAATCTCAGATTTTAAATTTTCGAGAAAAATTTCCCCTCCACCCCTTTTGGGGGCAGTTTCTGGAGGGAAGGAGATTTTGGATTTGTTTTTCTCAATATGGGACCATTTCTAAATTGTCCTCTTTCAAATGAAACAAAAATCGTCTAAATCGGAGTACGTTTAATATGAAGAACGCGCGAACTGCCAAAAAAAAATGCATGGGTTCCTATATTGTTCATACAAGCAAGATGAAACTTTGGTGAATGTCTATATAGATGCTCATGAAGGTTTATACAAAAATGATGTTTCTATTGTCTGTCTGTTCGTATTCTGTTTACGTTCCTATAAAAATAATCTCGTCACGATGAAAACTTGGTAAATTTTTTTGTTGTATAATTTTTTATTTATTTGATAGGTAGGTTATGATAATGGATCTGTTTTGTATGTTTCCTAAGATCAAATAAATGTAAATAAATAAAAAAATAATCAATATCCAATTATTAATTCGGAGAAATGCGTTGACAGACATACACAGGTAAACCTATAAAAATCTGTACAGTTGATTGGAAGCCTTAATAGATATGTGAAAAATATGTTTCAATAATATTACATAAAAACGTGTCGAATTGATTTTTCGTTTAAAAAAAGCATTGCGCTGCATGGCGGATGCACTGATCTGTGAATGCTGAATTTGATCGTTGGTGGCTTCTCTGCCTTGAAAGTGTTACAGCAGACAAAGGGACCTACAGTTTAACGTGGATTGCCTTGCAAGAGGAAGAGAATGCAATGCGACAGTCAGAGATCAGAACGCTCGCCCGCATCAACAGTCACTCGTCCAAACTGTTCCCAACGTATTATGCTGCTTAACTTCGATGATCGATAGTATTTTCAAATTCTGATATCTGTTCATCATTTCATCAGTAAAAGCTATTATTATTGTTATGGTATTTGCAAGATGATGACTTGGAAGCTTAATCTTAAAAAAATCTGGTCTTAAAAAATGTCGTGTGAGTGAACACGACATTACAACAGCTCTCAAATAAATGCGACCATTTATATTTTTTTAGCAGTCAGGAAAAATAACAATAGGATCATATTACATTTTGAGTTAGGACGAACAGTTTAGGCATTCGCCAGGAGATGAATGAACAGGCTTATTTGAGCACAACTTTTTTTCAGCTTTTTCCCAGAGATAAGCTTTAAAAGTGTGTTGAAGGACTTTCAGGAAAATATTTGAGTCGAGTTTCATCAAAATCGTTTCTGCCATTTTGGAGCTCCAGTCGTGAGCAAAACAAGTTCTTTTGCTACGGACGAACAATAGTGATACCATAATAAACAACAAAATCGTTTTATGTGTTCCAAAGATCATCTTGGCACACACAAATCAATCTTTGAATGTAGTTCAGGACACTAAAATTTAAACATCTGTTGAAAATCTGACACAAAAATTTCATACAATTATAATATTTCCTACAATGCTACAAGGAGTACGGATAAGACAGTAATAAGGATGATGAAAATATTAATTCAGCTTTCTGCCATAAACTAAATTGATTTTATGTGTAAATATGCGATAGAAAAAAACATCGTCGACCTAATAACTGCAAAATATTTTTTGTTTTTGTTTCAGCCTGTGATAGCTAGAATACAGTTTTAGCAAAATCGTCTTTCTTGTACCTATTAGGCGTTTCAGAAAACATTACCGAAAAACAACAAGCCAACTCATTCTTTAGTACCTACCTGATTGGTGGAAGTATTTAATCTATTCAATGATGAAGATAAATTGGATTTTGGCAGGTTGATTGAGTAAAAATATCAAGCAGCTCACAACGTTGATGCGATTTCAACCACATTAAAAAACTTAATATGTAATTTGTTTGATTTCACTGCTTGTTAATAACAATATGCCAATATAAATTCTCTAGTAATGACATCGGCGCATCTTATAATCTTCGTTATAATTTTTTTTGTGTTTTATTTATTTTTATCATGTTTTATTCTGTTATTAAAATAATATAGAATTAACAAAATTTGATGCTTTCTAATTAAACAACTAATAAGGGTATTGTTTATTTATTTATTGAATAAAGCAAAAAACACTAGTAGCTGCACAAATCTTATCTTTATGTCAAATTGTTTGTAGTCAACTACAGGTTGTTTATCAAACCGGCCGGAAATATCAAAATTAACGGGGGTATGTTATATGGAGTGATAATGTAAAGTACCTAGGAGTCACAATTGACAAAGGTCTCACATGGAAAGATCACGTCAATGCAACAGTCCAGAAGGCAACTGGAGCCAGGACAAAGCTAAACCCTCTAATTGAGAGATGAAGCAGAATGTCACTATAAGCTGGCACTTATAAAAAAGCGATCATCACGGCTATATTGACATGTAGTATGGGGCTACGCATGCAAAACACTACGAGAAAGAATACAAGCACAAGAAAACAAAGCCCTAAGAATGGCTTTAAACGCGCCATAGTACATGTCAAATAGAAGAATATACGAGGATCTGGGATGGACACCAGCCCTAAAAAAATGAATAGGATTGCTACGGGTAGGATGGAAAAAGCCGCTAACCTTCAAAACGCAGAACTTAAAAGGCTAGTCGACTATGACGGGCGATTTGTGGACAAGTATAAAAAGTACAAGAGGCCTAGACACCAAATAAGTCAATAAAGGGTGAAGAGAGAAAAATCACCAGAGGATTCGAATAGAAATCCGGAGTAGACAAGCGCAAAGCAAGAAGAAAATCACCATAAAAATGAAGGGCAGCAGAATGCGCAGGTGACGCAATGAGGGACACCAAACTTCCAAGCTTCCATGGGGAAGCGAAGTAGAAACGGAAGGGAAAAAGTTTTAGTCGGTAAAAATCCGACACTGTTCCGATCAACGATTCCGATCGGTTCGTTTTATCGAAGATTTTCTAAGCCCTGCCTGAAAAAAAAAAACTATTAAATGGAAGCCGTGGATCGGTGTGACGGGAATACCAGAACCATAAATATGATGATACGAATTTTATACATCGCCGAGCATAGGAAGCGACCGTGTTCGTTTTACTACAGAAAAACAATTATGTAAAGAAATTAAGAATATACCCGTAAAATCTCCTAAAATTACTTTGACATATCGTCGAACACGACTTAATTTTGCCCCGAAGAATCTTGGATGGTAATGATGGGAGAATTACAGTGTACTAACTAATGCGATATTCAGTATTACACTGACGAGGTAAGCTATGGTGGTGGTTCCTGTATGATATGGGGTGGTATCGAACTTTATTGATAGGGCAAATAATGGTGGCAAAGGAGAAGGTATCACAACTCGAAGATATATTGAAGATATGCTTACAGTTCATGTACCTACCTATTACTTTACGCAGAATGTAGGTTTGCCAGCGATAATTTTCTGTTTTGTAGGGTACCCTTTGCTAGACCACAAACGGCTAGAATTGTTTATCAATACTTAGCTGGTGAATTTGGTGTCCCGGTTATGGAGTGACCAGCATGTAGTCCTGTCTCAAATCCATTTGAACGAGTTCTTGCTGTCAGTTTGATTATAGAATTAGAAAAATGTCTAACAGGAGGAATTTGACAATATACACCAAAATGGGATAGTTAACTTATTTAATTAAATCCTAAACAGACTTAAACGTGTAATTAGAGCTAGAGGAGGTAATACTCATTACTTAAATATATGTTTTTTAATTTCTATGTCTATTTCCCGAATAACCGATTCATTACAAAGTGTTACATCAAACATTTGTTATTTCTACTCTCTTAAGTTGCTATAAAGGGTGTCTCAGTGAGACCGTTGATTAGAAGTTTATTGAGTTCTGGTCAAAATAAAAATTTGAAAATTGAGAGTTATTTATAATCGATCACGTTCTCTCCAACTAAAATATTTTTAGATTTCTGGTAATTTCGGTTATACCGGAAGGCGGCATCTACTTTGTTATTTTAAATAGAACACATTTGGATCCAACTCTTCTTAAGCTTTCAGAAATAACTTTACTTTTTTTCAATTTAATCCAGCCGATTTGAAGTTATTCAATAAAAAAATGCTGTAGCATACATTTATTCAAACATTCAGAGAACACTAGATTTTTCGGATATCAATTGAGGATTTAAACTGTGTTAAAACAATATGTTGGAGTATATTTTGCGATCAAAAACGATTGTCTAAATTGTAGGGTTATTTTACTATGACACGTTATCTTTTCGAAATTTTGAAGAACTAGAACTTTATTTTTTTAAATGACACCACCCATATTTTATTGTTTAGTCGTCTTCGGCGTTTAACTTTATATCTTTTATACCCCACATGTCCTATACCTGAGATTGACAGCTTAGGAGATAATTAAGTTTTTTTTAAATGCGCACATATCTCATCGATACTTACCTAGTATGCCATGGAAAATAAATAAGCAATGTCAATAAATAAATTTCAGTCAAACGGCTAAGTAATTAAGCTATTAAAAGTTTAAATGGATAACAATAATGAAAACAATGTTTATACAAATCAAAAAATTCTTAATTTATTTTTTAGACTTGGAAAGTGCAACGTGATTCTCAGTAGATCGTGTAGAAGGTTTAACAAGAGCAGCTATCCTCATTTGCCTGCGATAACCAAAGGTAAATTTAGAAGAATTGAAGCAAATGTTTTGCGTTTTGAAATAATTAATCATCATAAAAACTGTAAATAGGTTATACTACACTTTCGAAATGGTGGACCTTTGCATTCAAGCACAATGTTGAGCGAGAAGAAACACCCTCCTGTTGCTCTTCGTATTTCTAGACAAGTGAGCCTGTCGAATTCAGAGACGTGTGTAGTAAATAGACTAAGCGTACGGAGTCAGAGATTATGTAAACATGGTAGGTAACCCCTAGATCGCATTGTGGGCAAGAAATTTCCGGGTTTGTCACAAGAAGAGTCGCTAAAGTAATTAACTGTGCAATTTGCTGTAATTTCTAATTCTCTACGAATCCGCATCACTTTTATTGAAAAGAAAAGATCTGTTTGGGTTGTGTAAAGCGTCGGATGATGTTATACGGTTGTGTAATTTTGCAGAAAAAGTTTTCGATCTAATTGCACTCCGAGTATCACCGTTAACAAACTATATTGTGGACCATGACAGACATGAACAATTAATAGCTATTTCAAAGAACTTTGCGACCAAATCTTGGAAGAGGAACATATCAATAATCATCTGCTTCAGCCTTTCGAATTTTATTTTACGTTATTATTTTACAGTTCGAAACCACTACTTTAATAAGCGCACCAATGCTGTTTCCGATAGGCTTAAACAAATGTACCTATACAAAACTTATACTTTTTAAAAACCAGTAGAACTGTATGTATAAATTGTATTTAACTCTTGTTTTTGTTAACACCTATGTGATTTTTTCTTACACCAAATTCAAATGATCATTAAAATTTACTAGGTTTTTTAAAACTTTTTATTATTTTTCATTTCCGATAATACAGCGCACCCCGCTATTTACCCTCAATGGTTGCCTAACCATATTTACATCATTCCCGAGTACTGCGAGTCTGCGGTAGGTGCAGTCTATTTACTACACATGTCTCTGGTCACAAGCGTGGTTACAATTATTTCCTCGTGTTCACTGGTTTCTGGTAGACTAGATCCTTGATGCGTCCCAAAGGTGGAAGTCCAAAAATGTTAAATCTGGAGATTTTGCAGGCCAGTTCCATGGGCCTAAGCGCCAAATTCACCTGTTTTCTAACATAAAGGTGAGATACTTCTTGGGTGCAATGGGCCGGAGCTCTATCCAGTTGATAACAACAGCTTCTTCTTCTCAAAGGCAGAATATCTAGAAAATCTTCAACCACAGTACGTAATAAATTCAGATAACGCAGTGCCATTAACGCACCGTCATAAATGACGTAAGAGAACCTGTCCATCATAAGGCGTTATTTCTCTCTCGGATGGCATGCAGATTTACTGAAGCCCAGATGAAGGTCTTGCACTAACGAGAACTTGTAATCGTGTGATGCTTCTTCAAATTCTTTTATTCAAGATCTACTGATTCCCAGATCTTTTTTGGCAGCCTGAATTGAGGCAAAGGGATTCGCCTCGAAACAGGCCAGGGTATTCAGTTCTCCCTCTTTTCATCAATTACACTTTTTGTATATTTAATATGTGATTAATTTTTTCATAACAGACAATTCAATTCTTATAAATTTACCTCTGGTCATTCGAGGTAAATGTGGGTAGCTCTCGTTAAACATTCTACACATTCTACTAAGAATTTTGTCGCACAAAAATAAATTAAGAATTTCTTGATTTATGTAGACATTGTTTTCATTATTGTTATCCATTTGAACTTTTAATAGCTTAATTGATTTGTCGTTTGACTGAAAATTATTTATTGAGAATGCTTATTTACGAGTATTTTCCATGACACACTAGGTAAGTATCGAAGAGATATGTGCGCATTAAAAAAAAAACTAAATTATATCCTAAAATATTAATCTCAAGTATAGGACATATGGAATATAAAATATGTAAAATTAAACGCCGAAGACGACTAAGCAATAAAATATGGGGGGTGCCATTAAATAAAATCAAATTATAGTTTTTCAAAATTTCGAAAAATTAACGTGCCATAGATATGTAGCCCTACTATGTAGACAACCATTTTCGACCACAAAATATACTCCAACATGTTATTTAAACATAGTTTGAATCCTAAATTTATATCCGAAAAATCTATTGTTCTCTGATAGAATAAATGCCTGCTACCGCAATTAAAAAAAATTGAATAACCGTTAAAACAGCTGGGTCAAATTGAAAAAATATAAAGGTTTTCATGACGCATAAGAATAGGTGGATCCAAATATATAAAAATATATAGGGTGTTCTTTTTAAAATAAAAAAGTAGATGCCGACATCCGATATAACCGGAAGCACCAGAAATCTAAAAATATTTTAGTTGAAGAGATCATAATCGATTATATATATATATATATATATATATATATATATATATATATATATATATAAGTCTCAATTTTCCAATTTTTATTTTGACCAGAACCCATTAAATATCTAATGAACGGTCTCGCTGAGACAGCCTGTATTCAAATTAATCAGAACCTTACTTCAGCATTCAATGAATATTATCCTAAATCTGAATCATCCAACGTAATTTAAAATCCAAAGTATAGGTATCTTTTGAAAAAACTTATTTTATGATGAAAAGTTTATGGTGGACAGATTTAATTACCCTCTCACTTGGTTGGCTTTTTAAGGAAAGTCAGAGTTGAAATACAATATTTTTTACCAATAATATTGGTAAAAAATATTTTTTACCAAAAATTGGACCGAATAATATTAATTCTATTGGGGCTGTTACTTTTGAAGTCGTGCAGTTGCAGGTAGATTGATAACTTTTGGCACCAACTTCACAAGTATACTTTTCAGTGCACTAACTGATAACGTCGGTCCAATTTTTTGTAAAAAATATTTATTTAACACTTTTGAGTGTAACATTAGTCACGAAAATCCTTAAACATAATACCAATGACGATAGTACTTATCCTATTACCCACGTATATTCTTAGCTTGTAGTTGTTATTATTGAGATTTCAAAACATCGCTGCGGAAATACGCTTAAACGTATTTTTTAACCGTAACTCTAAGGATAAAATGTTCATTATAAATGTTGCTACAAATAATTATGTCTTCCATGTACTGCAAACAGATTTTCAATTTTCGACAGAAATCGCCCTCTCCACAGAGAAAATAGGTATATTTGAGAATTTAAAATTTGAATGTTCAATTTAAATGCTTCCGGATATTGTCCTATCTTTAATTATACCACCGCAGATTTTCAATTTTTGAGAAAACTTGCCCCCTCTAACCCCTTCGGGGGCGGTTTTCGGAGGAAACGAGATGTCGGATTCCTGTTTTTATGAATATGGGACCATTTCTCAAGCCTCCTCTTTAAAATGAATCAAAAATCATCAAAATCGGAGTACGATTACTATATGAAAGGCGCGCTCAAACAAAAAAAGCACACATTAGAATTGTATACCTGCTCCGTTCGGGGTTCGTCGGTCAAAAATATATATTTATTCCAGTTATTTTTGTTTAATTTTCTAAGTTATTATTATTGCTAATGCCATCATCATTTCGATAAACATTGTTGTACCTACTGTTAATAAATTAATTCTTAAACAGCAATTGAGAGTTTTAGAAAATATCCTCTAAACCTACATAGATTCAGGTCACAGCGATTTCATTGAATTCATATATGAATTATGAGATATTCTCATTGATTTCATAAACAGTTATTCTCTACCCCAATTTATTATCTAGAAGATAAATGAGAAACTTGCATTTTCAATTCCAACATTCGAAAATAGATCTCGAATTGGCTAATGTAACCAAACTCGCCCTGAATATGACCTGGAAAGGAAATAACGAACCGATAAGTATTTTGGGCCAAAGTATCGACAAAAGTTTTAACATTAGGTACAATAATGTTTCTGATGACTTAGATAACGAATAATACATTGAAACGCTCTCTGTATTATTAAAGACAGTTTTGAGGGTTTTCATCTGGGGAGACTTAACAAACATAATGGAATCGTCAATGTCCAGCTTACTTGGATGCTAATTTATTGATTGTCTTACCTAAGGATTCCAAGAATTGTAATCCAGTTTATCGATCAATATCCCACTTTCTTAGAGAAAAAAAATATTGAATTTCATTCTGGTGCACATTTCTTCAATACGTTCAGATTCGATAAGATAGGATTTTAATAACTGCAAGGGTTCTATGCCGATTGATTAATAGAAAATAGTACAAATTATATGCATGAAAAATTCCGGCAATAAATATAAAGCATTTTACGGGTCATCTGTTATTTTGAAATAATATTTTTCTATTTACTATTAACTTTTGGTCTTATTTTATAAAAATATATTTGTGGATATTTCCGTCAACATATCTATAAATGATGGTCCATTATGGGTACTTTTTGGATCTGCCCTAGTTTTATACAAAAGTTATTTATTTTGAATACTTTGTACTCAATCTTTCGGCCGTTGTGGAAACAAAATCAACTCATAAATGCATTCTTACAAATGTCAAGTTTTTATTTTCTTAATATTTCGTTCACCAATTACAAGAACAAAACATTTATAAGCGATGTTGTTATTAGTAATTGTACAGAAGAAAATAAGTGATTTTGTTAAGATGAATAAAAGAAATTCACATTTTGCGATTATATAAAAGGAATCTTAGCTCAAATATCGGATCATTGAATCCAACACAATTTCTTCAGATTTATAGCTTTAAATAGAAACACAACTTTATTGTAGAAAATCGTCGAATTAAAAGAAGCTTTTTTCGATATGATTAAGAAAAATATTCTAACGTCTCAGAAAAAACGTTTATATTTGTGAAGACATTTGTAGTAATATAAAAACAGAAAAATAACACAACACACCAACAATTTCATTATTGTCACACAACAATTGTTTCGCCAACAAAGTTGGCATCTACAGGGCTAAACCTGTTACTAAGTGTTAGTAACCCCTGATTGTTGTTTGCTCACATTTTTGACCGACGAACCTCGAACGGAGGAGGTATGGAATTCGAATGTGTGTTTTTTTTCGAGTTACAGCAGTGGTAAAATGGTTAAATCTAAAATACATATGCGTATTTCCGCAGCGATGTTCTGAGACCTCTACATAATGTAACGGAAATTTATATTAAAACTGGGTTCGATTTATTTTCACAAATTTATTTACACTAATAACTACACGACTGTATACACATTTATATTCACAGCTATATTTATTTATGTTCCGTGTTCCCTGCTAGCTCACGTTCAACTCACTGACTATGACCGACTGTGTTCTGTGTCATTGCCGTCGGTATTATATATCTAACCTAAAAAGCTCTGGATGATTCGAGTGGCTCTCGTGTGTTGTTTATATATCCACTTAACCTCTAATATATTGTTCTGCATGTATTTCCCAATATGTTCATTCGAGAACAATCCAAATCCGTACAGTCTCCATGCTTCATGATTCCCAGGATGTTTGTGATATTTGTGTGTGTGTGTGTGTGTTGGTGTAGTCGGGTAAGTTTTCACGTTACAATAATAACAAGTACAAGCAAAGAATATACGTGGGTAATAGGATAAGTACTATCTTCTTTGGTATTAGTGAACGTTCAACGATTTTTGTGACTAATGTTACACTCAAAAGTGTGAAATAAATATTTCTTACAAAAAATTGAACCGGCGTTATTAGTTGGTGCACTGAAAAATACGAAATAATAGTAATTCTATTAGTGTTGGTAGGTAAATGTGAAGATGGTGCCAAAAATTATCAATCTTACTGCAACTGCACAAATTCAAAAATAACAGCACCAATAGAATTAACATTATTTCATATTTTTCCGTGCACCAAATAATAAATTCGTTCCAATTTTTTTTTTCAATATTTGTGGTAGATTCCGTATTAACTTTCTTGAGTGAATTGAACATATTTATTATTTCAAAATTTAAGCAACCTACGTTAAGGATTTATTTCAGACTTGAATAATATTTTGAGTATCGTGGGGTCAAATATCATTATAAATCCATTATATTTACACAGTTCACAGTTCTTTTGATGTGTTAGACCGTTATAAAAGACAGCTTACTGTGCTTTTACGACGCCGTTAAATAAAAATAATATGAGAGTTCTAAGCGTCACCTTAAATGAGGTGCTTATTCCGCTTAACTTTTCTCTTTAACTCAATACCCAGCTCGGTAATTCATCATTTGGGAAAGTCCTTCTGAGCTTAGATCTAATCTTTCAACCGTAACAAAAAATACGCTTATTATTTATAACATCTGAGCAGACCTTGTGTTGGTATAATGCACTATTCAGGGTAAATTTAATAGGTATCTTACCTGTCCACTTTACCGCATTTTTATGATGAGCAACTACCAAGTTCATTTGTCATCATAATAGCATTATTGTGTTGTTGATATATGTGTCATCTGAAATATATTTCGTAACTGGATGTCGCCCATGACTTTGTTTGCAAAAAAATATCGCTTGCCAACAATGGATCTATGGAAATAGTAATAGGTTTTAGTAAGAAATTTAAGAATAAGGCTATGATGCCATTATTTTTTCTGAAATTTCTTCTACATGTCAATGAAAATCCCGTCAAAATCAGTTCAGCCGCTTAGGAGATTTGTCCAGAGAAACATATAGACTGACAAAAATTTTTGTGCTTGATTCGGTTTTATGGGCGCAAATAAACCTATGAAATTCACAAAATAATTATGTCCCGAAATTACATTCCTACACTTCAACTGTATTTCTGGGATGTATGTGTAAAACATAGTAAACTAGGAAAAGACCAATCTGAGTGAAAGATCAATACAAACATACATTACGCAAGAAATTACGTGGTAGCAATAATTACATGAGTCAAAGAACATATTTCTCATTAACATAATTAACTTTAGGAGAATGCAAGACAGAATTTGTTAGGCGTAAAGTTATATGAATTTTATCCCAATATTGGTATTGCATCTGTCAATCTAGATGCAGTAATAAGAAGATTTACTCTCCCATTTACTGGAATTAGCTATTGTGTATGTATAGAAGTATTTTATTTGGATCAAATTTTCGGTATCTGATATTCATCTTTTCGTTCCACTACCTCCTGTGTTAAAAGAAAGTTATTTCAGCCATTGGTCTATGTGTAGGTGCGGAAATGGCTCGAACGATATATATAAAATTGAAAATAAAATTTTCTCTCAGAAGCCCTTGAATAATATAAAGGTGAATTTTATGGAAAAATATGTGAAAATATCTGATTTTCTGCATGTTTGTGATTTATATTCTGGCTAAACGGTTCATTCAACGACAAAGTTGAAGATGTGTTTCTTTGTCTCAACTTGCTTAAAAACCAAGCATTAGTTTTACGAGTTGATACCTACGTAATTTACGAAAAACGTAGTTTTCTCACTTACATCGTGTGGGATACATGATACGTAAGCATTTTCAATACCGAGTTACGGCTTGAGTTTAAAAAAAAACATTTCATAATACTTAGTATTAGAATAAGAGAAACAGCTTATCTTTTTCAGATTACATAATAACTCAATTTATATTTCCATGTAACTGATAGCAAATTCGTGTGTGACCATTTGAAACTAAATAATTTATTTGATCATTTAGTGATAAGACTGTCAACAACTGTCAACATGTCAATATTTGTAAAATTTCTATAAAATCACCTGATAGGTACTTCTTGGGCTGCTGTGTTAGTGTAACGTATATGCGTTAAAAAGAATAAATTCGAAGAAGACACAAATCCTAGTTTATACAGTGTAGGGACTTTAAACGGAACGCTGCTTATAGCGGCCCTGGGAATAAGATTCTTAAAAAATCCAAAAACACGTCATCAAAGATTTTTTATGGAGTTCACTTTCGCCATGCAAAAAAATTGGGACCCCAGAGAGGGGGCGCAGCCCTAATTAACTTTGTTTTTTCAAATTAGAAGACACCACTTGTAGCACCTCTTTAGAAAGCTTATTGAAAAAAGAAATTTGTCGATAACATTTTTTTGAGATTTGCCAAACCATGTGTCAGAAATTTATTAAAAACTGATTTTTAACTATTTAATGAACAATTACATTAATAATAACATTAATGCTAAAATGTCACATTTTTAGCGTGACAGTTGTTGAAAATGTGCCCCATTAACCAGTTGGCACAGACCCAACCGATAGTAGAACTCTTCCCTTACTCTTCTAAAAACTTCTGGCATGATTAAACGTATCTCTGCCCGAATCTTTGCATTTGAGTCTTCCAGATTTTTAGGTCGGGTAACACAGACCTCAGTTTTTAAATCGTCCTATAAATAAAATTGAATGGCGTAATATGCGGGAATCTAGGAGGCCACTATATAAATCGTCGCCTTCCTATCCACCTATTTGGAAATGAAGCATTTACGAATTCCCTTACATTTCTTGCAAAATGGGGAGGAGCTGCTGAAAAATATCCTTTGCTCTAGATTTCCATCAGTAGGGATTATTTCTTGGTGTTCTGGTAATAAAAATGTTACATGCCTACAATTTAATTGTATAGAAAACGGGAAGACTTAAATGCAAAGATTCGGGTAGAGATACCTTTAATCACGTCAGAAATTTTGAGAAGAGTAGGTAAGGGAGGAGTTCTACTATCGGTTGGGTCTGTGCCAACAGGTTAATGAGACAAATTTTTAACAACAGTCACGCTAAAAAGATCACATTCTAGCATTAATGTTATTATTAATGTAATTGTTCATTAAATAGTTAGAAATCAGTTTTCAGTAAATTTCTGATACATGGTTTGACAGATGTCAAAATTTCTTTTATTATCAAACTCTTTTTTGATTAAGCTTTCCAAAGAGGTGCCACAAGTGGTGTCTTCTAATTTGAAAAAACAAAGTTGTTTGGGGCTGCGCCCCCTCTATGGGCCCCAATTTTTTTTTTACATGACAAAAGTGAGTTTCATAAAAAATCTTTGAGGTCGTATTTTTGGGTTTTTGAAAAATCTTATTCCCATGGCCGTTATAAGCAGCGTTCCATAAGTCCCCAGCCTGTATATTCCATGTGATGAAAAAATCAAAAAGTGGAAATTTCTTACTGGTACCATAACGGTCGTCTGCGATAGCGATGATGGCACACAGGTTCACACTCGTTCAGTAGCCAACTAGCTAGTGAATTTATGTAAGGTTTTGTTTGACGTGTTGTGAATACGTTATTGTGTTTCTGCAAGTGGAAGGTCAATAATGGAACTTCCTCATGTCTGCCAGCAGTATCCTTTGTAATGGAATATAAAAGACAAGAACAAACAGGTAGCTTTCAACTTTTGGAATCTGAATGCGATAAAAGGACGATGATAATGTGAGAGATTTTAGCATTTACTATTTTATTTCATTCCACTTTAATAACTAATGTGGAGTAGTCAGAGGAAAAGCCAAATAGTTAGTGGAAGAGCAAAAACAACACTGAGACATCATCATTATTTCTGATAATTTGGCATGACTATTTGAGATCGTATTACATGTACAAATATATTCTCATGTTAATAAATCAATAACTATCCACCAACATGAATTCATAGAATGTCTATTCTTAGTCAAATATGTCTGAAAGTACATACGTTGGGGCTCAGAAATACCTTCATTTTCATTTCACCTGGTGCCAGAACTAAAACCATTAACTCATCCACAGTTAATCAAATTGTTGCATTACTACTCTAAATTGGAGAACAGCTTGGATATATTTTGCTCTAATCTTAGTCAAGTAAAATGTTTTGTGAGATTTTAGCCTTTTCTCACTCACTCCTCTTCATATCATTGTTTTATAAAGTATATGTAAGTTATGTATAATAATGTATTAAACTGTTAGAAATGTTTCACCACCCTATAATTGGTTAACTCTTGTGGGGATGTATACGTAAATAAATAATAAAAAAAAATAATTTAGTGTCTACTATTTTCGAACTCGACAATAGTGATCAAGATTACAATGGATGAGTTAACTAGTAGTTCTCAACAGCGCATCATTTTTTTTTCTATTTAATTTCCAAAATTTCATATAGTATTTTTCACATCATTTTCCTGTATGATGACAACAGCTAAGAAGTCGGTTCAGCGAGGCCATGCATTTACATAATAGAATAGATATGCACGTCGTCTTATTGATAGAAGCCTTCTGAACACAATTGCACCTCGTGTAGATTCTGTCTGTTCCTTCCTAGATAGGTGAACATAATATAATAATACATCCTAGATATATCATGATATGTGGATTATCATTATCATTGGGGATCTGTGAGCGTGTAATGGCTGTATGCTTTCAAGCCGGTACACAGAGGTTGACTTGTACTATTATGCTCATAAATAGATGTGAATAGATCCTTCTTGCTCATCTATTCCAAAATAACATTACATCATTTTGGTTGGTACTGGAAATGTCTTTATGAGTAAAGATTAAATTTAGAGAACGTTTCTTAAGCATGATTCATTTGTAGAAAAATATTATCACATTGTTTCAGTAACCGGTAAAAAAATATTTCGTCATATCTTCTTTCAACTACATATATTTTTGAAATTTCGGATCTGAAGACTATGTTATTATTGTCAATGTCATTTGAAACCGATCTAGTCTTTTTGATACCCTTATCTCAAGATTTCCAATAATGTACAAATCAATTATGCTAACAAGTTCTGACTCACACATTCTTGTTAGATGATTTGGATAGATAGGAACTATAATACTGTCGACATGATATGAAGAAGCAATAATAATAATTCTGTCTCTTGGATGATCTTTTGGTCGTTATGTAGAATTATCTGAAGAACCATCGAGTGACGTAGAAGACCAAAGAGAGCAGGAATATGAATTTGGTCATCTTCGGGGCAGAGCAGGAATCAATTCTCTCAGTCTGCGACGCGAAATGTACCATGGTATGTTCCTCGTAGATTACACCGATGACATAGCCGCATTAGGACTAAATCTTGCGATGATTCGGAATGAGAAGCCACATACTCGAGCTGACGGTCTTAAAGACTGAGATTATCATGCTTATCATAATCGGGACAGTGGTTTGCGACAAAACAGAAAATATAATTACTCAAGGACAGTAGCCGATATAAGATCAAGAAAATGGCTTCATCTCACCTCACTGTAGCCGGAGTTAGTGTCATTTAATTCAATTATATTAAAATTATCACAAGCGGGTGCTGATAGTCAAATCCCATTCTGAAAGAGCTTAGTCTTCTTTGTAGATAGAAAGAAAGATAGAAAAACACTGCTTCATCACATCTTTATCATTTGATCGCCTATCTTTACCCCTAGGTTGCCACAAAAGATCCCTTCCTACTGATTTTATTATCAAACACTAAACATTGTAACTTTAATAAACGTTATTAAACAACAATCTAAAAAATATCTGGAGCATCATGAAATAATGGAATCATTTTTTCTCCTGGCAACCCTCACATGCAACTTTTTTATTTTATTCATACTCACAGTCGGTTATGAAACACCCATTAAAATTTCGCATTCCCAACCCCTCAATAAAAAACGTGAGGCAGAATTGATTAGCACATTCTGTTTTTTTAATCGCAAGGTACAAATCAATTATAATGAAAATAGATTCCCTGTAATACGATCATTCGATTTTTAGCAAATTATTTGTGTTAGGTATTATTATCAATTTATATATTGTTCAGAATATGTTTGCTAAATTTAGAAAGAAGTAGGTAATTGGATAATCCTATACATTATTCTCTGCAAATCATAGAACAGAAATCCAGCAAATCTTATTTCAGGAAAAAACATACAAAGTCGAAAAGTCACATTTGTTTATTTTCATGAAAGTTTGTAAACTAACATTTTATGGATTCGAGAACATTTGATTCTCAAGATACTTTTCGGAAATTTATTAGTGGGTTTATAGTGCATTAAATCAATTTAATATTTGATTATGCATAATACCCATGGGGCTTAAACTCTAAACTCTATTCGAGTTGGACTCGATTCTGTATTCGACATAAAAATGGATTTAACAAAACGATCAAGTTGATCGAAATCAAAAACGAGACGCATTCTGTAAAAGGGATTATCTTTGTATCTGATTTATTGACTCTAGTTTGTTCGTTTATGCGACAAGATGTCCAATGATTTATTACGGGGCACATTTTCCAAGAGGTAATTTGCCAAGACTTCTGATTTTTAGATTGATAGAATTGTGTCGAATGCAATATTACATTCTACTTAAAAGAATATTATTCTTAAAACCATAAAAATTTTAATCTAGAAGCTACAAAATAAAATAGTAATACATTTTTCCACTATTATCTATAAAAAAATAACTGATTTATTTTCCTGAGTTAGTTCTGACCTACGTACATCAGATTTGGCACATAATTAGTGTGTATATGTTGCGGCGTCGGAATATTGTATAACAAAATAATTCAGAATTTAATGCAGATTTGAAATGTTAAATAAAAAATTAGGGCTTCTATTTCATAAATCAAACTCGGATTTTGTGTTCTTTATTGCATAACTTTGCCTCTTATGTACGTTATTAGAAAATTCCATAGATATCTCGCAGAGGATTTTAGGAATCAAAAATTCTTTGACGTGATCAAGGAAGTGAACCATTTAGAGGTATTAAGTTGAAACAAACAAGTTGATTCCCTCGAGAACGAAAGCTATTATGTTTCAGATTATCTGTACGATATCGTGGCATTATAAAAAATGCCAAAAACAATTTTATACAACAGTATTTTGTTTGTTGTCGCTTCAGCATCAAAGTTTGTTCGAAAGGATGCTTTACATTTCCATTTAAATAAGAAGTTAAAAGTCTCATTAGCTATTATTGTTAATTGTTTAGTATATTCCTATTATTAAAAAAATTAATTAGATATATTAATATATCCGTATATAATTCAGAACTACTTTATTCAACAATAAACTTCTTAAAAGCTCCAAATAGAAAATTATATATATATATATATATCAGATTCTGTAAATAAAAACAAGGTAAAAGTTTTAAAACAGTATATTTACTGATAGACAGCACAAATGTATCAAATTTCCGAAGGTATTATAAAACTTTCCATTACTTTTTGACAGCTTTTTAAACAAAATGCTAATATGAATATAATTTGAAATTCATTTAACAAGATAATTTGAGTAGTAATCATTTAGGCTGGAATTAATTAGAAAATCGAACTATTTGTTTAATATAGTTTTAACCGCAACATACGTATAAAAATATTAGAAGTTATAGGTCAATAGTATATACGCACCTTTCCCTTTATCCCGCAACTCGTACGCATTATTTCTGTTGATGGCCAAAATTCCCAAGAGAACAGCTAATCCGCAAATGCAGCGTCTAATTTTAAAAGACATATTTTAATATGAATTTCAAAGTAACCAGATTCACCCGATAAACAAAAAGGTAATCGGCGGCACGTTAGACACCGGTCCGCAAAAAACGTCAGAGTCGATTTTCACCGGCTGAATCTTTTCTAATGGAAATAGCGCATATCTTGACAGAGCTGAAACAAGGAATGCAGCAGCAGCAACTGGAGTTCAAACAAACTTCCCACTTGGGTGGGCATGCGCCATATCGAGTGTGAAAGTATGTATACCCACACAACAGCGCGGAATACAATTTGAGAAGCCTCTCGATATGATAGATAAAGTAGAGTGATGCTTTGTGGTAAAGATTTGGAGACGGCCAGCTCAGATTTATTAGAAGTTATGTTGGAGTTGGATAACGGAAAGAAGATGCGACACAAAGGGCTATGTCGAATTACGTACCTTGAACTTCTTAAAAGCGTCAAACATATCTGAGTGGATTTCCGATGGACAGCAATTGTATTAGAGGATGACTGGAACAATAGCCAATAACTGAGTGCCCGTATATCACTGTTTTCTTAGGTGAGATGCAACTTTTCTTGATTCATGCTTGAAATAAGCTTTTAAATTGCATTTATTTGATTCTGGGTCTAAGTTACCAATGTGACCTTTAAAAAGGGAGAATGCGAATACGATAAATAACAAGAGTTATTATATAAAAAGAATCTTAATTAGGTATAAGTAACAGATAGTTCGTTGTTTTCATAAATGGATTTACATCAAATAGCGTTAATCCATTATCAGTAGGTAATTCGGCAGGACAGTCATCTGGGCCTCCTTCTATTCTTAATCTAAATAAATAAGAAAGCGCGCTGTATCAATAATAGTCACTTTCTTACTTATATGCCAACGACCTGAAATCTATAAGACAGTCAAAAATTTAGATGACTAAGTTGCCAGTGAACATTGACAGGCTTGCAAACTATTTTATCATCACTGAGTCTAAACACAAATTGACAACTACGAACTATCCTTTTTAAGCGACATCCGTGACCTTGTTCTTGGGTCTAATATTTATCGGTTATAGAAGAACTTTTGCAGCTATTCCGTCGTTATTTTGTTTTAGTAACTTATTTCACAATTGAGTGATCGTGGTTATTAACTCATTTCGTGGGCAGTGTGGAAACGATTTTTTCTAGATACTAATTATCTTCTTCTTCAGCCAACGTCGTGTTCAACTTGAAGTGACTAATAAACTAGCATTAATCCCCCCATTTTTTCAATCACTCTTTTAATTGTACTGCGCCATATAATGTTTTCAGAACGTCGGTTCTTCTTGTAGGGGATCCCCCTCTTCTGCGCATGGTGTTCTTTTTACCATGAACAATCAGTTTCTCCATACTACTGGAACGCATGACTAGCCCATAAGGATAATTTTGTAGGTAATGACAATCTTTAAGCTGATTGGATTTCTTGTAGAATGAACGCATTTGATCATCGTGTTGCCCAAGGTACTCGCAATATTCTTCTCCAGCACCACATCCCCAACCCGAACTCAATTATCCTTGTCTATCACCTTGTCTCTTAGGCGTTGCCAAAAACTGATAGAACAGTGTTTGTACGAGTTTGATCTTTTTCATTTTGTGACATGTCAATTTTGCATTTTTTTCTGAGCTTTCATAGCTGCTCTGCCAAGTGGTGGAGTCTTTTTCATGGAAGAGTAAATCAAGTAGTTGAAAGGTTGAACGACTTCAAAGTTCGCTGCTATATATGTAGGTTTATTGGGTATCGATTTGCATTGGTCAAAGATCATATTATTAGATTTTTTATAGTAACAATAAACCATATTCCTGCCCTCAGGGTGTCCATCTATCTATAATATATTTCATTCCCTGCAAATTTTTGACACAATATCTTCCGAAAATCGCAGATTTGATATCTTTGTACATCCAAATAAAACATTGTTCAAGTTTCTCACTACTACTTTCAAGTCATATTCACTTTAAATTTTATATCGAATAAATGAAAGAATACATTTCTGCCTCACTCCTCTCTGGACCAGGACCGTTCATTGGTATATAGATTGGCGATTCGTTAAATGAGTTGCGGTGATAACTACTCCCATTTCGGCAAGGATCTTCCAAATAATTGTGCCCAGTTAACGCTATCAAAAGCCTTTTCAAAATTTACAAAGCATGAGTAAAGATAAATAATCTTCTATAATGCTTCGAAAGTTTAGAATTTGTCTTCAACATCCTCTCTTTTTTTTATAAACCCAGCTGGTCCTAGAGCTATTTATGAGTTAATATAATAAGCAAGTCTAGCCTGGCAAATACAGGTAGAGCATAACTTTGCTTATTTGTGGTATTTGCGATAAAGTTCGATGCATGTATTAGTGTAGCCTTTTCTATTTAATGAAATGTATTAAACCGTCCGCTCTTTTGCCAATCTTAAAATAGTGGTACATATAGTTTCTCAAATGCCAAATTAATTCTGCTACATAGAAAAAATCTGAAGGCTATGTTGTTATAAGAATATAGAAAGGAGATAATTTTCAATGGAACATTTTCTACGGTACTCAACGAGATATGATCCCTTGTTCCTTTCATTATAAGCCAGATTCTATATGGCTAGGCTTCGGCCGCTTTGAAAATTGGGGCGAATAGACTTAGAAAGAAAGAACCCTTCACTCAGAAATCATTTGATTAATTAAGTCGAAAGTAATTTCCTACTTCAGAATGCTAACTTTTAAATTCTTACACAACTTTTCTGTGCAGATATAAATATAGAGTTTGACAAATTCTCGACACCATCAGAACTAAAAATGCTGTCCGAAACATAATTTGGTGTTCAGGAAGAAAAAGGCACCCAAAATGCATTATTGTTATTAACGAAACTCATTCAAGAAGTACTTGTAGCAAATGGTCAATACTGGTTTTCATTGATTTATTAAAGGCTTGTGATACAGTTAACTACCTACTCCATTTTATTAACCGTTATAGGGAATATTGGAATAAAAAGCAATGCATTCCAATTATTACAATCTTATCTAATAGATAAAAAACAAATAGTGAGAATAAAGAGTAAAAAGAAGAATGATATAAATATGGAGTAACACAAAAATCGGTTTTAGGTCCAATACTATTCTGCTTATATGTCAACCAATTATCTTCTTTAGGTTCTTTGTGTAAAATAACTGGTTTTGCAGATGACATTGCGGTTTTCTATACTTGAAAAATATGGAATGAAGTCAAAGAATAAGCAGAGTAAAAATTAAAGAATGGTTTGATTACAATCAATTTTCTTTGAATTTTATGAAAACTTCTTTCAAATTAAGACAACCTCATGGAAAAATCAGTCAAATATTTGATCATGGTATTTAGAAGCTTTTATTACAAACAATTGAAAAAATACAAAATTATATGATAAAAGGATTTGGACTCACTTATAGGTACTCTTCAAAGGCTATTCTAGTTTTATTATCTAACCTTATATCTTGTTTTAACTTAAATGATTTTATTCTTGGCCTATGTCATTTATGTTTTATTTACAAGTCTCGAAAGTTTATGTACTTATTCTAGTGAGTTGCTTTATTTATACATCATGTGACTTGTTCTATATTGACAAGTTGTTAATGCGTTAACTTCTGAGCTATTTTATTTATAACCATTTGATTTTTATAATATTTTTTCTTTCTATTATTTTTTCATGTCTGTGAATAATACACTTGTGAATTACATAAAATTTAATTTTTATGTGCCTTATAATTCCTAGATTTTTGCTCGTAGATATACAGGGTGATTAGACGTATAAGGAAAACTGGCTATAAGATAGCTCTAAAAATTGTGATTGTGTTATATAAGTATCTTAAACGAGCAATGCTTATATATATATATATATATATATATATATATATATATATATATATATATATATATATATGCAAATTTTATCTCGGAATCTGGTCTACAGATTTAGATGAAAATTCATATGTACGGGTTTTAGAGTGTATTGAATCCATTGGTTATATTCACATTCACATAAAAAATCGTTTTCAGCAATTAAAATTCTTATTTTACCTCCCATGGAGATTATAAATGATATGCGGATATAAGCTCACAAACATTACCCAACATGAGTAGCTCATTGATTAAGCTAACGCCTGGTAATCAGGAGATCCTCGGTTCGTATCCTGATCAACTAAGATTTATTTTTGTAAATTAAAGATGATAATAAGAGTTTCTGATAATTTCATCGGAAATTTTCAATGAAAAAAATTGTACATATCTAATTTAATACATTAATACGAGCTATTCATAAAAAAAACTCGGAAACAGCTCCGACGATTTTGATCAAATTTGGTATATAGATAATGTTCTACTTTTGAACATTTTCTAAGTGGCTTTCCTGACAAAACACGAGGGTGTCACCTTCGGAGTCCATAAACTTTTTCTTGAATGTTTCACAGATTTGGATAAAAATATGCAAAAAGAGGCTTAGGAGCCGAGAAATTGATTGACGTTACTTGCATTTTTAATTAAATTTCCTTATAGACTCACTCTAAATCCTGTATTACCCGAGCAAAGCTCGGTCGCCCAGATATTTTAGATAATACGTTGCCACTTATATAAAAAAGTATTAACAACTTTGATTTTATATATATTATCAATTTATTAGATTCTCTATCACCTTCTGGTTATTTTTTCATAAGATACCCATACCTATCTCACAGTTTCCACTGAATTAATTAATTTTCTTTAGTTTTGTTCAAAACAGAGCTTCAATAGCCCATTACTCTGAATTTTAGAATTGTGAAATGATGAAATTCCAGTAATACCCTTAGAAATACTTCTTTCTTAGTTATTATTGAAGATTTTTTTATAATGTTATACAGGGTTGCTCAAAATTCTTGATCTTTCCATCAGATCTATAAAGACCCAAAAATGCGTTTTTTAAAAGGAACACCCTATATTTAATTATTCAGATCGAGAATCAAAATACCTTTTCAATGATATATCATGTTCCTATACCAAAATGGTCAGGTTTTCAAAATATAAGCAACTATCTATTAAACGGAATGATTTCATTTATTTATAGGTATTTGCTGGTTACCATGGTGACGGAAAGTTTGACAAGTAATTATCGTGAGGAAGAATAAGTGTTTGTTGAGTTGTTCATTCTTCATAGATAATGTGATTGGATTATTGCAAAAACATCCAGTAAGTTTAATGCAAGATAACCACAATGTACAGAAACGACTACAAGAGTAAACCTTTTCACAGAACAAGTAAGTAATTTTCTGATAACTTGAAGCTAATTCAATATGTGGATTTACGAAACAATTTCGTTACTCATCTTTGGGATGATTAGTAGACTGCAGAGACGATTCGTTTACCGTGCTCTGTAAATTCATTTAAAAATAATAATAAACTTTCATAGAGATCTTGGCAAAACAATAATGAGTAAGTAGATTCATCAGAACCTGAACTAAATTTCAAGAATAAAATTAGCAATAAATATACATTGACTGATATTGAGAAAATGAATCCAGTTCAACGATATACATATGTATTTTGTGATCTTATGTTATATTATTTACGCCAAAGACTTTATAAAAACAGTATAATGTCTAATTAATAATCAATAACCAAGTTATAAGGACAGAGGTTTGAATAATAATAATTAGTGAAGAAATATAAATAATTAAACATTTATAGTACATCCTCAAAATGACAACCTTTTCTTTCCAAACATCTAAGAATACGTTTCTCCATCAATAAAATAGCTTTTCATATTTCACGTGCATCTATCTCATCAATGCATTTAATTACGCGTTGACGCAGTTCATCTTTACTTTGTACTGGTGTTGAATACACTTTTTTCTTCAAATCTTTGCGTTTCAGATAAAATATTTAAAGGAATACCTCAAATAATGTTTGTTAAATGGTAACCAGCAAATACCTACTATAGAAATGCTAGAAATAATTCACTTTAATAGATAGTTGCTTATATTTTCAAAACCTGACAATTTAGATATAGGAACATGACATATCATTTCAAATGTATTTTGATTCTCTCTCTGAAGAAATAATAAAATATTTTGGTTCTTTATAACATAAAAAAATTTTCAATAATAACTAAGAAATAAGTCTTTCTCAAGCTATTACTGGAATTTCATCGTTTCAAAATTCTAAAATTTAGAGTAAACGGTAATGAGTATTCATTGGAGCCCTGATTTGAGCAAAACAAAAGAAAATTAATTAATTCACTGGAAACTGTTAGAGATAAGTATGGGTACCTTATGAAAGAATAATAGAGAATCTAATAAAATGATAATATATAGGGTGTTTCATTTGAAAAATCAAAGTTGTTAATACTTTTTGATATAAGTGGCAATATCCCAATGCTGAAAATATTTTCAGTTGATAGATCTCTAGGTATAATCTACATAATACAATTTTCAGAACGATCGAACGAATAGTTTTCCTTAAACGTCTGAGGTACCTACCATCGACCGTGACTCTCCCTGTATTTTTCAAATATGTTCATTTATGTACAGTGATTTAGTATTTTAGATATTATCAAATTATATTACATGTAAATTTTTTACCACGTACAAGCAGCGTTTCAAATATATACATACTTTTCTTTTTCGAAATAGAAAGTTTTAATTATTAAAGTCATCCATAGAATTTGCATTCAGGGGATTGTTGGATCGTGAGTGTAAAATAATGTGAAAGTGAACTAGGTTCTTATTACAACGAGAGCATACTCTGTACAATCCAAACCTTGGATTTGCTATTAGAAAAAATCTCTGGAATTTGGTGAAAGAGACAATTCCTTTTTCCATGATAGAATGCTTGTGTGTAAAGAAATCATTTTCTATGCGCAAGATTCAAAAGAATGCCGTGCCTTCCTTGCATCATGATAGATGTTTATTTCAACGAAACATCCGCAAGCTCTCAGGCAAGCCGAAAGCATGTACATACCATCTCAGTTATTTAAACTTTCACTTGTGAATTCCCACCGCATCAACTAGCGATTTGCATTTACACGTCACGTTCTCTGTTTTCCACTCCAGGTAATTAACTCAAAAAACATTAGCCTAAAAACAAAGTTCTCATTTATGCCAGACGTCATATAAAATGTACGCATATGCTATATTATTCTGGAAGAAGCTTACCTCGACAACTAACACTATCTTTCCTGTAGAATGTAGGGTAAAAGCAAAATAACATTTGTTTGTTACTATTGTAGTGTTTGTTCTGAGACATGAGACGTGAGACATTCATGATTCGGTATCCCCGAGCTCCTAGAGGTGTGCATGAGAATATTAAATTATGTCCTAAGCACGGCAACTTTGACGCAATACCATAAGAGCTAGATGGCACTAATTTATGATATCAATAATCCAAACACCAGTATATCTGCTGATTGTAGCGTGAAGACGTTGATATATAGAATATGATACAAAGTTGGAACAATCTGTTTAGAAATTCATGTTATAAATTTATAGTGAAATTCCCGTGAAACATTAGTCTTAGTCTCACAGTTATATTTCAGTCCATTCTCCAAATGAGTATGCCACTTCCACCATTTATCCCGTGATAATTAAATCATTTAATACAAACAAGCAACTATCAGATCGAGTAAGTCATAATATGCATGATTTTTGTTTTGCTTTTCATAAACCAGATGACTAACCAGTTGAAAACAGTCAGAAATCGATATTGCACAAACCTACAATATACCTAATCAATAATGATAATAATTATGTTTGAGTAAAATTTCATCCAAATAGAATAATTTTGAGAATTAATTTATACTGGGAGCTATGAATTACAATAATAATTTTACATTATATTTATACAAATTACTACAATTAAATCAAAGTTTCTATTATATTTTCAACTCGCTTGAATCGTATGGCTTGTATTACTACTCTTGTTTAATACTAGCTATTATGAAGGATTTTGAATAGAATTAACAGAACAAATGTATATAATATAAATAGGAAAATAACAATATTTTTTTAATATACCTTACTAGTATCGAGTTGCTCATCATCAAATTTGCCAATAGGTACCCAACAAATGTAACTCACAACATGGTATGGACCTCACAGCATATTATTAACTTTTAATATTCTGTTGAATATTGTAACTTCTAACCATGTGGTAAACGTTGTGCCAAAGTTCGCAGTTTGCTTCCAAACGTTTATTTTCAACACCTTGTACTCAACCTACCTAGTATTACGTTTTGTCACAACTTATTACTTTAAAAATCAGCTGTCATCATCTGCACTGACTGGACTACAATCAACTTATGATTCCGACTTACTGATTTCATCTTAGAGCATGGAATTACCAAGGAGACATCGCATTTGGAGAGCAAGTGAAGCCAAATGAGAAAAAAATCAATAGCCGCCAATGGACGTAACACCATATTCTTTTACCGACAGCAACTTTTGTATCCAAGAACCTCGAATTTCACCATTGTGTTAAGATAAAAAAATCGTCGTGTTCATTAAAAAATAGCACAAAAAAATTAAAATTAAAATAAGCTGTAAACACCAAGGTCGGGACGATACTAATTGTCTTCACTTTCGTTTTACGGCGGCTATACAGAGCAGCATCTCCTGTCGTGTACTCAAGACTTTTCCCTGCTCTAAGGATTTCATACATATATGTTGATGCAAGGACGTATCCATACTTAATAAGTTTGATACAGGCAGCGACCATAGATTAGTAAGAGGCACCTTCCAAATAAACTTAAGAAAAGAAAGGGAAAACATGGTGAATGGGTCAAAAAACAAAACACCTACTTTAGACACTCTCGAGCAAAACCAACAACAAATTCAGAAAGCACTAAAAAATAAACTGGAGCCATCAGATTCCCTAAAGACCATGGATATAGACCAACTAAATGAAGAGCTTGTAACTAGTATACATACTGCTACTAAGAAGGTATTATTCCAAAAACAAAAAACAATCAAATTTAGCCTCAATACATTAAAACTTATAGAGGAAAGGAGAATTACAGAAATAAACTCGCAAGAATATAAGCAGCTAACGAAAAAAATAACAAAAGAGACTAGGAAAGAGGTAAGAAAATCAATACGAAATTAATCAATAACACCATAAAAGAAAATAGAGGTATGAAGACACTGAAATCCAAATTGTCAAAAGAAAAAGCCAAAATAATAAAATTGAGAGATAAATCGGGAAAGCTTACCACAGAAAAAGAGGATATAGCGAAAGTAGTAGAACAATTCTACACCGACAGTTACTCGTCCACCCTCCCAAACCCAATCAAAGAAAAAAGACAAATTCTAAATATAGGCTCCGAGGAAATTCCAGAAATAACCCAAAACGATCTAGAAATGGCATTAAAAGAAATGAAAAGCAAAAAATGTCCAGGGGAAGACGGTATAACCACTGAAATCCTAAAAATAGCAGGAAGTGTACTATGGGAAGCAATAAGAACTCTACTTAACAAGTGTAACGAAGAACAACGGATACCCAAACACTGGCAAAGGAGCGAGGTAGTCGTTCTTCTTAAGAAAGATGACCAAGCTGATCTTGATAACTACAGACCAATCACCCTACTCTCGCGCCTATACAATCTCCACACTAAGATTATAACAAACCGTCTAACTAATAAATTTGATACCTATCAGCCAGTGGAACAGGCCGGCTTCCGCAAAGGCTACATCACGACCGACCATATACAGACTCTTCGTTTGCTGATAGAAAAAACAAACGAATACAACATCAATATCCACTTAGCATTTGTCGCCTATAAGAAAGCGTTCGACTCAGAGGAACACTGGGCAATTATGCAGTCCTTAGATAACGCCAGAATAGACTCAAGATATACAGGACTCCTCAAGTCTATATATGAGAATTCAGTAATAGTAGTTAAATTAGACGAATACCTGAAAACTGAGCACATAGAAGTAAAGAAAGGAGTACGACAAGGTGATACCATCTCACCCAA
Source organism: Crioceris asparagi (assembly GCA_958507055.1). NCBI lineage: Eukaryota > Metazoa > Arthropoda > Insecta > Coleoptera > Chrysomelidae > Crioceris > Crioceris asparagi. Next base: position 71,424,669 of record OY293828.1, read on the forward strand.
ATTATTTACGCTGGCGATAGAAGACGTTTTCAATGGACTAGACTGGGAAGGAAAAGGAATTAGAATCGATGGCGAATATCTCCACCACCTAAGATTTGCAGACGATGTGATTCTAATACGTAAAGACCCATTCGAATTGAAGACTATGATCGAACAATTACACCATGCTTCTCAAAAAATAGGACTCGAGGTTAACATCACGAAAACAAAAATCCTCAACACGTAGAACATTCAACTGTCAATCGGCGGGAAAGAGATCGAGAATGTAGATGAGTATATATACTTAGGTCATAAACTAACAACTATCAAGGAAAATCAAAAAGCAGAAATACCGCGAAGAATAGGTAAGAGTTGGGCAGCATTCAAAAAACTAGGATTTTTACTCAAGAACAGAGATGTCCCTACGAACCTAAAAAGGAAGGTATACGATGACTGCGTACTCCCAGTAAACACCTACCGTTTGGAAACAATGAGCCTCACAAAAAAACAGACTACACCGCCTACAATGCACGCAGCGAGCTATGGAAAGACAAATGATAGGTGTCAGTTTGAGAGATCATATAAGGAATGAAGAGATCAGAAGAAGAACTGATATAACCGAGAAAATAGCCAGATTGAAGTGGCAATGGGCAGGACACGTGGCCAGGATGGATAGCAATAGATGGACATATAGAGTATTGAAATAGAGACCCTGGGAAAACAAGCGAAAATCGGGTAGGCCAATGGAGAGATGGGCTGACGATATTCAAGCAACAGCTGGAGGAAATTGGACACAGAAAGCGCAGGATAGAGATACCTGGAAAAAACTTGAAGAGACCTATCTGCAGCAGTGGAGAAACTATGGTTCATGAAGAAGAAGAAGATGTTGATTTCGAGATATAAGTTTTCCTATCACTCTTAGATATTTTTATGAAATTTCGTACAATTTCGTGAAATTCTCATTTATTTTGGAGTGAATTTACGCTACAGACTACCCCCCACGACGCACCGCTCGGCTTCAATCAAAGAATTTTATTGAATATATGACTGCATCCCCAAGAACATCTTTTTATTTATTATAAAACCAGTCAAGAAAACAGATTCAATATATATATATATATATATATATATATATATATATATATATATATATATATATATATATATATATATATGTAAATTAAAAGTGTGTTAAGATATTTAATGCTCCTGATTTGTTTGATAACTAGTTTTTTTCTTCTTTCAATACTATTGCGGTATTCACAAGAGAAAACAAAAAAGCTATCTTACTTATATACATTGGCTGCAAAAGATGCAATATATCATTTTTATGGTAAAGCAGTTTTGGCACTAGCGCAAATATTGTGAAAAGTTTATATAACTTTCATAGGCATAAATTTAATGTTGATATATTACACCAAATACATCCTTTCCTGTGGTTAGAAGTTTTAATTCCATTATCATAGTTTAAGTTATTTCAGCAATAATAGCATAAATAAAATGATTCACCAATACCAAGAATATACACCATCTTGTCTTAGACACAAAATATAAAGAATAACAATTCACAATGGTTTATCAAAATCAACTGAAAAAGTCTATATAACCCTGAAGGAACTTTGAAATTGGACACCACGGATATAGCCTTAAGCTGAATAAAATATTGATGATCCTGTTGATCGAATTAGTTAATTTAAGGGTTAATCTAATTTCAACGTCTGTAGGTTATTTCGATTTCATTCAATTATAAGCTTTTCAATTTATAAGTACCCAGTAAAAATGTGCCATTATCTTTATTCAAATCTTTTATGTTTACAAAAACTCAATTTATAAACATTTTATAGTGTCAATGTAAACGTACAATAACATACATAAAATATTTGTTCGTCGGTGAGTATTACTTACCGTTCAGAAAACGGTATGTGCATTTTGAAGGATATAAACAATAGCAGATTTTTTCATGATGACAGTGCCATGCGGTGGTCAGGTAAAAGTTACGTTCGTATTTTTTCAAAGTAATTTGTTGTTAAATCATGCAAATTTACGTCACCAAAAAACGAAATTGCAATTGCAGGCCAGAGAAATGCAGAGATTAAATACCATAGCGCTCCGGAATGACATTAAAAATCACACCTTCAAAAAATGCGATTCCATGATGTCTTCAGCCCAAAATGCGGAACACAGTTTGGACCAGTTTCAAATCGTGTCCTGTGGTTCTAAGGCATAAGTATTTCAATTTCGGTCTTCTCAAAACTGAAATAAGCATCCTTCTGACGGTTCGAGTTTTGTTTGAACTGCTTGAAGACCTTTACTTGTTGATGTAACAGCTTGAGATCGTTGACCATGTGTATACCCCCTGATTGACAGATTGGCATCATTGCCGATAAATATTTTGTTTGGAAAATCCTTGTTCCCAGTCTACTCGGTTCTTCAGCTACCTTTTCACATAACATATCTGTGACATCCATACTAAAATTATGAATGTAAAAATATTTGGATATTTGTTACTCAATCACGCAAAAACGGCTTAATGGATTTGGATAAAGTTTAGTATATTACCTGAATTAACACATGGGATGCTTTTTGTACCGGAAACGTTTTATTCTTGAGGGATTATCACAAAATTAACTATAGGACGTATCCTAATTGGCTACATCTCTTTATGCGATTTTTGGATCAGCTGCGGATGTTGTGCATGGTGCATGTGAGGGTGAAGGAAAGATATTTTCAAACGTATTTTTTAATTTCTAGGGAGCGCTGTGTATAGGGTCTTATAGCCTATTATATCTTAATATAATAAAAATATGTAATTTGCTTTATAAATGGGCGTACAAAGTCGTTGGATTCATCTAGTATCCTATACAGCAATCTTATTTTTACTCTAACTGCCTGAACATGAATTTATATTCAAAATTCCTAAAAATGGGGTAAATTGAGTAGCTCTTGCGATGTTATCACATTCTTTTATCTCTTCTCTATTTACAATCATAGATAACGACTCACACAGGGACTTTGATAGCATAATTTGTACTTTATAATTATGTATTATGAAATCACTGACCAAATCTATTTTTGAACTGCGTTCATGGTAGACCAGGATATTAAATAATGTAAAACCATTCGAATTATGAAGTTCGGGCCTAGCACATTAAGAACTATCGTGTTGAATATGAAATTCTTCATTGGTTTCGATAAACTCCAACCTAGCTGCAGTTCAGGAAAACACAGAAAACTGTGAATTTACAGCAATATATCTATTCAAACCCATCACACTTTCCAGATAGTTAAAAACTATTTCAATCAACTTTATATGTTAATTATTTTCCAGTTCAGTCAATTTCCAGATTAACTTATACTTATTTCCATCAGTTATTGCAACTGAGGTTTCATAATACCTTGTAATACCTATGATGAGCCGTCTTATTATGACCTGTGAGGTAGAAATAACGAGTTTGGGAGAAAAAAAAAGTTGGTGCTGGAAGTGTTAATGAGAGTCATTCCACGTATATGCATACAAAAGCGTGTTTTAATAGGATATAATGGCACGTTATGCCAGCCAGTTGGCTGTTTATTAATTAATATACACGCAGCATCCCTTGACAGAAGCGACCTTCTCTACCTTCCTAACCGGTTGCCCATGATATTATAACACATCCACATGTAGAAATGGGAAATTAATCTGATAAATGATACAATTTCTCAACTTTTACAGAAGCTATTGTAGCATAGTTTCTTGCTAGTACTCTGTGTCTCATAAAACACTAAAAAAGCCCTTACAAAATACCATATTTATATATATATATATATATATATATATATATATATATATATATATATATATATATATATATATATATATATATATATATCGATTGGATACGACAGAAGACCCAGGTTACAGATGTAATCCACAGAATCAAGGCACTCAAATGGCAATGGGCAGGGCACTTAGCTAGAAGAACAGACAATAGATGGACCACAAAAATTACACTATGGTACCCTCGAAATAAAAAGAGACCAAGACGAAGACCAAACATAAGATGGGACCATGACATCAAGAAATTAGCAGGAACAACATGGGCCCGAATAGCCAACGATAGACAATGGGCTCAAATGAGAGAATAATACATAAAAATGTAAGGGAGGCCACTACGAATAATCGTACGAATAAGGCTGAAAATGGTGATGATATATATATATATATATATATGTATATATTGCTGAAATCAACACAATCAAATTCAAGCTCACTCATCTCAGTACAAAGTTTCCTAGTTTCGCCGCTATTCGGTCGTGAAGCTATAATTTAAAATTTAATTCTATGAAATATTGTACTGTGCCAAAGTTATATAAGTTTAATCAACCTATAAGAAAATTATAAGGCATATCTATCCATAGACTTTGATTTTCAATACTTTTAGATTCAAACTTTTTAAGTGAAAATTCTTACGGCTCGCCCTGCCAGGGAAATAATGACGAGTGAATTGATGAAAACGATATATTTATATTTCCCCAAAACTCGACAGCCTATTCCCCATTTGAATTCATTGTCTACGATCGTAGGTATTCTATTTATGTATATTTCTTATGTATATTCAATAAAAGTAATGTCTTCTTTTTAAGGATTGATGAATAATACAATTTACCTGTAATATATCCTTTCATTATTTTGAGAATAATAATATTTAGAGTTTACAAGCTGACCCGTGCAAAGCATTCGCATTCTAACCTACTTAAATTCCATTTAATTAAAGTACACACCGTATATTTAGTATCGTATAGTGCGTATTAAGTGTGTCATGGGCATAGGTTTTTTCAATTGCAATTTTCCGAAACACGGTTGAGGGTTTGTGTGAGTGATTTGTATATTTTTCCGGTGTAGCGGTTAAGAAGAACTTTAAAATGATGCCTCATTCATGAAATTTGATGAAGTATTAAGGAAGTTATGGAGTACCAAAAAAAGAGGCCTTATTAAATAATATATATGATGATTTAGACAAAAAACCTTGAAATTGATCACCCTTCAGCGAATAATTTCTGAACGAAATAAATATTCTCTAAAAAAATAGGATAGACTTTATTAATAGTAAAAGAAAATTCAAAATACGGTTAATACTGATGGTAATTTTGATGTCATTCAGTTTTCGGTAAATAGAAGACTTTGACACCAACTTTAAAAATAACATCACCAATAAACTTGACGTTATTCTGAATTTTTCAGTACAACTAATAAAGTCAGCCAATTCTTTGTAATAACTATTTATTTCATATTTTTAATATGGTAGTAACCATATTGCACATTCTGTAACTTGGAAACCTGTGATTTTTGTGAGAAGTTCAATTAAAATATTCCGGAGATATAACACATACAATTTGTCAACAAACAGTGTCTTTTATTTATTCATGTCAGATAACATTTTCCATATATTCCCCTTCAACCCCTTCAGGGAAGGCTTTCGGGGGGAAAACGATGTCAGATTCTTTTCAATGTAGGACCATTTCCCAACAATTCATTTTCCAATGAAAAAAGAATAATCAGTCAGTGTTCGTCTACTAAGCAAAATGCACGTACATACATAGCAAAGGAAATCTATAGACAAAATGATATGTTCTTCGTTCTGGCGAAGTCTCTAGTAGATATTTTTATTATTGAGCCTGTATCACCTGCGCCTTGAAAAATATTCCGGCACAAGCCAGTGATATTTTCTCTCGAGCTCGAAATTTTATTTTCATGAATAGCTACTTGCTTTAGATTTTGAATCAATAAAGTGCAATATTTAACGATTTTTTGCCCTAATGCAAGTATTCATGAAAACAAAATTCAACCAATAATGGAACACCGCAAAAGTTACGTTGGGTGTTAGCAGGCAGCATTGACAGCCCACCACCCAAGAAAAAACATTTTAGGGTTTTTTCATCGAAAGCCGCTAAACTATTTTTACCGAAAAGAGGGTTCTGGTAGGCCAAAAAGGGGACTGGTGCTGTGAAAAATACAAACTAATATTAATTTTATTGATAATGGTAACTTTGAAGTTGTGCAATTGTATTTAAATATAAGAGCCTCGGCACCAACTTCATAAGTACCAGCACCAATAGAATTAATTTTATGTTGTATTTTTCAGTGCATCAATTAGGTATTAAAGTCCGTTAAATTTTTTGTAAAAAATATTTATTTCACACTTTTCAGTGTAACATCAGTTATAAAAATCGTTGAATATTTTATACCATTACCATGCTTGTACTTCTTATTATTCAGAAATCTAAAAACATCGCCGCGAAAATACGCATATTTTAGACTTTACCACTGCTGTATTTCGAAAACCGTAACTCTGTGGAAAAAAATGTTCAATATAAATGTTGCTATAAATAATCTTTGATTTGCCACTCTCAGATTTTCAATTTTCGAAAGAAATTGCACCTTCCACATAGCGAAAATACAAGTATTTGAGAACTGAAAAACGCTGTCGAGAAATCAATAAATTACTGCAATTACTAATTAATGTTTTTGGAAATAACAGAAAACAAGTTATGGAATATTTGCAGACAGAAAGAAGACAGTTTCAACTAAACATTTATTTTAATCAAAATTCAATCTGGTTTCTCATAAATTGTTATAAGTAAAATATTCTTCTTTTTTATAATGAAAAGTGAAGTTATAATTTTTCATATTATTCAATTTCAGATTATTCAAGTAAAGACACGCTCTCCAATCACAAAGCCTACTTGGAATTTTTTTTACTAATAAAAAATATAACCCATAATTTACTTTTATTCTCCAACCTTGGACGCCATGCTGCTTAATATTATGACTTTTCTTTTTTATAGCGCACTGTACTGTTCAGTCAATTTATTGAGCTATTTTGAGAATCGGCAGAAACAACAACTGTAAAACAAAAACAATATTTTCCGTTCTCCATTCGCTGTCACACTTTGGGCGCCAAACAGCCCTCGCCAGAGTGTACTTCGGCTTCTATACGAACAACTCGATAGCCGCGCGAGTTTTTGAATTATGCACGATGGAACTAGACGGCAACCATTAAATATGCAAACTTGATTTACGTCGACCACAGTACACTAGAGTAATTTACAGAGAGCGACCAGTGCGGTGCTATGCTTTGGCCCTGTCTCACTCGATTTGTGAATCATGAAAGTTGCTTTCAGCCTATTATTTGGACAACTAATGAAGTGCCTGGATCTAGATAAATGCCATCTACTTGCGTCTTTTTGAATGATGAAAGTTTCATAGTAACCAGGGGAAATTTAGCTGGATACATAATATTATGTGGTTATGTGGTTTGGTAAAGGGTGTTAATAAAGTAAATTTGAAAATGTGAATGTACTAAAACAGAAGGTTTTTAAGATTTAATATCCAATAAGCAATATTCTGGCTTTCTACTAATTTCGCTACTAATTTAATGAATATACGGCGGTACCTGTTAGAGGGAATTCTGTTGAAGTTGTATGGGCTTAAAAAATTCTTTCTCCTCACCAAGCTTTCGAAAATCTTTATTTTCATTTTCAAGGCTAAAAAATTACGAAAAATAATTACATGATCTCGAAAACTTAAAAATATACTTACCTACGCTGCAAGTGAGGATTAAAAATTCAAATGGCATCGATTGTGTACGGGTGGAAAATTTCTCATTTGGATTACTTAATAATATTTAAAAAAGCATTACCATAAATTGTTGGATTTATATGGAAATAAATTGACTGGCGGAGTTACATTGTTGAAATATCTTAACATTTCTAGAACGACATGGCTCTCAAATAAAAGGTACAAAAAGTAAATTGTTCGAGCAAATATTCAAGATAGTTTTTTGAAATAAAATTATTCTGAGTATGAACATATACTTTATTGTTACATTTTTGACTATTATTCTCAATTTATTATCATAATCAATGGACGTCTGTTGTAATGTTATTTTTTAACAAATAAACTTAAATTGTTTGATGTTATTGTCAAAACTAACTAATTTAACAAAACCTGAAAACTACATTTAAATTTATTTACTCAGTTTTTATTTTTATTTGCACATACAGATGCTGTAGCATGTAGGGGTTATGGAATATTTGCTTGATTTGTTATTATTATATACTTTTAACTAACCTATTGTAATTGTTATTATTATGTTATATAAATAATTTTATCCTGTTCCTCGATAGAACCGAAGTCTATCACACCTTGGGGCAATCTATTATGTGTTGTCAATCCCTTATGAAACAGCGAGTTCTGTCCAGTGACCAGTTTACCCAGTCCCATAACTAAGAAGTTTTTACTTATTCATCCTTAATACTTAGGTAAAAGCCATTCTTCAACCTACATATAAAGGTTATTATATCCCTCATACCTCTTCTTCAACAAATGCAAATTTCTATTATTTTAACATAATTACAAACTTTTGTTGAAGTATTGTGATCAATATAAGTACTGAGGAACATTATTTTATATGTGGTACGAATAGTCATTTAAAAAGTTCCTCCATACCTATTCTTACGAAATGTTCACTTTGTTCCGCAGATTTCTTTTAATATACTCTATAAGATATCTGAATTTTAGACGAATCCATTTGACCTTCCAAATATTTGAATTTATTAACCCGGTCTATAGCATAGTACCAAAATTGTAGATAGTGACTCATATTTTCAACATAGACCTTTGCGGGTCTGAGGGGAAAGGAAATCGACGATTCATAGGCGAGCAGCTATTATTAAAAATAATTTATGTATATAATAATGCTTTATGAAATCCCTATCCGCACGCCCAAAGATGAGTCACTATCTACAATTTTGGTACTAGATATGATATAGATATGATCTTCGATATGATCCATCTAGCTTAGTCTCAGATTATTCTTCTGTTTACTCCCGAAATTTTTGCTCCTCTATTGCCAAAAATTTTGTCTTCCAATATTCAAAATCAAAAATAATTAATTTAGCCAGTAGTTCAATTATTTGGAGCAACTGGTCACATGATAATATCAGAGTATCGTCTTGCGCAACCGTGTCTTTTACAATTACCTATTTAATATCTGGGGTAAATTTATTAATGTGTGGAGAAACAATATTGGTAACACTTTACAGAGTCTTACTCCCCATATTATAATTGCACTTCCTTAAGATAATCTTTTAACCACTGGTATGCTCCTCCACCAATTTTTTTTTTTAAATCCTATCCACAGTTTCCAATGCTTTCCTATAATGTAGAAACACAGCACCAAAGTCTTCACCTCTAACCTTCTTTATCATTACTTTTATATTTAATGATCAGTTTTTAAAACTATTTACTGGAATTTCGCTTGAAGAGATGCAAAATTTCTTCAAGTGGCAATATACGCTTTTGACGCAATACATTCTCCACGGTATATGAATAAAAATAAATGCTCCACGAATTGGATAAATTCTTTTTTTTGTCAATAAATTGTTTTGCATGACTTTCTGCCAAAAGTTTGTACAATTATATACAGAACAGTATAGTATAGTAAATACAATGTAATTGTAGGTATTGATCTATTAATAAATATCGATTGGGATTAAATATATCTTCAACTCTTCATAAATAAGCTCGACAAGAAATTTATTTCAAAATGCTATACCTACCTACCAGAGTTTAAGGTAATTCAAATCATTTGTTTTTCCTGCTAACTTATTAAAGGTACCATTCCATTTTCACAGAACAGAAAAAATTATATCACCTATATCTCCAGATTTTTTTCACATTTTTCTCTTTGAAAACCTCGAATATTATAGGAAATATTGAACGAATATTTGCGAGACCATCAGGGTTTCTCCTGTTTACTCTTAGGTATGAAACCCCCAAAAACCGACCTTCTGACCATATGAATACTGAGTTCTGGAATGTTAATATGAAGGAATAAAGATCAACTGTTGGAATAAAATATATACAATCAAATGAAAAATATTGCTGCAAGTTCTAGAAGGATTCCTGACATGGAGAATTTTATTTCACTAGCACCGAGTTGAATTCTATTATTGCTCTTTTGAAATCTTTAGAAATTAGAAACGGCGAAACTCTCAATTAAGTACGTTCATTAGCGATATTTTTCCCAACAAAATCTGGAAAAATCAATAAGGGAATGAAGAAAGTATCAAGAATTAAAACATTCAAGAGCTTATTTCTATAAATTAGTTTTCAGTTACCAAAAAATTCTGAAATTATACATATTTTAACCTAATTTTTTTATTAAACAACCCCTTGTAGTAATTTCAAGGAAGGTATAGGTTATAACATAATGTTTCATCTTTTCGCATCAATCTGAATTTGTCTCAATTAGGATGGCTCATTATATAGTATTATGATATGATATTGAATCACCTATACAACGGCATTTTGAGTATAGGTACCTACATATTCATCACTCCTAATTTCAGAGGAATTCCATACTTAATCGATACCAACTGCATATAATCTCAGTCACTTGTTATGTAATGAAACTCGATTTACGTAGGCCACAGTGTGGGGTAATTTGCAAAGAGAGAGAAAGATTTGTTTCACTGGGCAATTTGTCAATGAGTTTATATTTGTGCTATAAATTAGGCTCATATATAGAGGTAGGATAACTACAGATTAGATCTTGTTAGATTTGTATAATTTCATCAGTAGCATCTGTGTAATAATTCATGTGATGTGTCTTGAATAGGTGCACGAATTGGCCAAGCACAGGAAAACGAGAAAATTTGAGACCTTAAAGTTACTATATGTTTCTTAGAATATATGAGTGACTAGCTCTCATCTATAGGGCACCAAATGAAGTGAGAATATTAAGAATTAAAGATAAAAGAGACCTAGATAATCTTAGTACTTACATAGACTTGTATAAAATGAAAAAAAGTATGTAACATCGGACAATAATTATTATTAGTCTGTAACTACATATTGACGGAAATGTCCCAAGATACATATCTAAGGAAAATATAGTGTTCCTGGTGATTTTTTGGATTTCATGTTTAAATTTACCATAACCATAGAAAATACATTATTCTTAATTCTCAATACATCCAGTGTTCACAAGAAGTAACATTAATTAGGTACTTATATTTAGATACCTGAAGTTTCAAATTAAAGTTGTACAAAATAAATCGAGCTATCAGCATGAATAATTCGAAAATATACTAGGTTTACAAGTAGCAATAATTCCAATATATATTTTTTGAAATAGCACACCTATTATAGCTTTTTTGTCTCGTACTCAATTGAATTGGAAAATGTTATTGTTAAAACCTCATAGGACTAAGTTCAACAATTCAAAAGTTATGTTAGTCTAAACAAGGCATAATATGAAAACATTTCTTATCAAAATACCCAAATAATCGACAATAACAAATGTTTTATATTTGTTTAAATAAAATTCTCAAAATGTATTTCCTGTTGTATTTTATATTATACAAAAATGATATGTTATTACGCTACTGCACATTCGTTAATTAATTGGTTGTTGATACATGTAGGTATATTTCTACGATCATCCAGATTATCAAGTGTTGTTTTGTAAATGATGTTTTTGAAAGATTCCTATAGAATGGTGATAAATTGGGAAATCTTGCTGTTCCTGTAACTCTTCTATCTGAAAAACTAATCTCGTAATTGAAGAATCAATTATACTCATTACATCTCAAAATAAGCAAGAAGAAGAAAGAAAGAAGAAGAAAGAAAAGTGTTTACTTGTTTTTTAAGCATAAATTAATTACTGTCCAATAATTTTACTTTCAAATGGTAGTAAATTTTTACTAGAGAAAATTACCATTAAGTATGCGGTTCCGATAGTTATTTTTTTGAATTATTCATGTTGATAACTTGATTTATTTTCTTATCAAAGTTTTACAGGATGATCAACTTATTCTCCGTAGTTTGATGTTTCTGTGATCCTGAGTGATTTGAACATTTCAATAGAAGTTACTTATAAATATGGTCGAACATCTCATTTTAAAATTAACTGAATATGCAGTGTATTTTATAAGATCACAACATACCAATGTTCTGTTTTTCTAAATGGAATACCATTATGCTTGAATTTCAGTTCTGCCAATTTTCCCCATACTGGTCACATAGCGTATCACTAGTTTCTACTTGGTACTTTTCAAGAAATTACCACTTTTATAAGAAAATCGTATTGAAACTGCAACTGACGGTTATTATGTCAAGGCCCAAAGAATTTCGTAATAATCTAGATTTGTTGCAATCTTTCAAGTTGTTTTTACTATTTTTAAGATCCAAAACTCACGCCTATGATTATCTAGGTTAGGTATTTTAAATAAATAATAAAATATGGGGGATTCAAAGACCACTAAATATCACAGTTATTGGGTTATCTCGAATTTTAATAAATAAAACATTTTTTTATAACTGTTGTCTCTTAAAGTTAGCCATGCATGTCTGTCTTGTTTCACTTGACAGCTTAAAAAATACATACAAGATAAAAAAATATTTTTTTGGACTCATCCCTATCACTATCACTTTTCAAGAATCATTAAACAGACTATACTTAAAACAAGAGTTGCTTGATATGGAAGACTTTTTTTCCCGTTTATTTTTCTAGGTATTTTGTATTTTGTGTTGGCGTGGGTATAGTTACACGGCGTCCTAAAGGGTCTATTGTGCCCCCTTCACCTGTCCAGTCGCTTAGGCAGTCTCAATGGCTAGAGCAGCTCTTCCAGTCTTATGGCTTTTAGAGAGTTCAGGAAATCGGAAGGCCTCAAGTTTGGTAGATCTCCCTCTTCTATCTATATTGTGTATGCCGAAGTGGCGTATCCTTGCATTTTGCAGTGTATTGCATTTTGAGAGGAGGTGTATAGAGGTTTCGTCCTCCTCCTCACAAAATCTGCAAACTCCTTCCTCCACTAATCCGAGTTTCTTATTAAGGTGTCCTCTCAGTCGGCAGTGCCTTGTTAGGATTCCTGTCAGTATTCTGAGCCTTTTTTGCCCTAGTTTATACACTTCTTTGATCTCTTGAAGTTATAGTTTCCTAGCAATATTTTGGCCTGCATCATTCCCTGTGAGTCTATAGAGTATGGGATTTATTGTTAGCTCCTTATTTTGCTAGGTATACTGAAGATGTTCCAAATCACGTTCAGTTTGCTCTGGATTATCCTTTCTTATTTTTCTATAATGTTTCTTATTTTTGCTTTTAAACATTTTCTTCTAGTTATTTATTACTAGATGCCAAAGATAACTTTGTAGTTTCTTCCTTACGTCACCTAGTGTAACTGCAATGGAAAACTCAACTGCCTTCAATGTCCTCCATTGTTAGATGTGATTCAAAAGATTACGATTTCCATCGTATCTGTTACTGTAATACCCTTTATTAGGTAATGTCGCTTTTCCTTCATTAACATCTGAATACATGCAACGATCACATTGAGATATATACCCTCTATTATATTTCATTTTCATAGAAAACCTAGATACGTTACATCTCAAATTATAGTTAGAGTTACCTACAAATGATTCATTACGCTCTAACATTTTAATATTCAGTTAGTAAACTTCTTTCTTTTTTTTACTACAAAAATTCACCACTCTTCATCTCTACAAATGCTCGCTTAAGTGCATGTTACATATAATAGACGTTTCTCTGAAAAGTTTCTGGGACATTATCCCTTAGGCAAAGCTGCGTTTAAAAATGTTGAAGACTCGGAAATGCGCGACTACGCTTATGCTTTCAGTTTTGTAATGAGCTGAATTCATTTAATTGCCTTTTATAGCCTAAGAAATAAATTTACACAATGTACTAAGCATGATGGAAGTGGAAATATTTTCAATAAAAATATAGGCAACGGCAAGTTTACCATAACCAGCTTGAACAAATCATTTGAATGGGCTGCCAAGAAAAGTAAAATAATGTTTTTTCTCAATTCAATTCTAAAGATTTATTTTTTATTAAATTCCTCAAGAATATCTTCATACATAACTCAGACTTTTTTGGAAGGTGATGAGGCCAATAAACTGTTGTGAGACAAAATCATAAACATATATCATTTCTCTGCGGTTTCTTATTCGGTATGCCACATCGCCCTTGAACCTTCATTAAATTATTGATTGGGATATTATTCCAAAGATTACGTTTCCTATTTATAACGACAAAAAAAGTGTTGAACTAATTGTTTTCGTTGAAAAAAAAATAGTTTGAAGACTTTATGAAGCATAAGAAATGTTAAACGCCATCTATTATGATTATCCGTTTAACTAACATTCATGAGAGCTTTTGGATTTACTACCTATTTCCCTCAAGCCATTCAATTAGGCTTAAGGCTTCTCACTGAAACGACTGGACCGATTTTCAATAGAGTTCTATTTTTCTTTCTATTTTATGACCACCATTAAACCGATTACCATGAAAATCAGCATATTTATGTTTCTCATGAAGACGGTTATCATGCTATCCACTTTGTCTTAACTCTCCAGTTGGTGGCGCTGCAGTGCATCAACTTCAGCTCTACCAAGAAAATTTATAAGCTTAGGTTTCAGGGTCTTGACGATTTCATAGGGGCGGTATTGCTATTATGATAATTTTTACTACATATTAATTAATAATAGTGAGAGAGTAAAAAATTATGATAATGAAGGAATCTATATTGTATTCTGCCTTGTATAAGCATCCTAATAGAATAGATGTTCCTTCATTATTATAATTTATTACTCTCTCCCTTATTGAAATGAAGTCTCTAGACCTCTTCAATATGCCGATTTGTAAACTGGGGAAATTTTAACAGTTCCTGAAGTATACAATCAAAATCGACGATTTTGATTTATTTTTTCATTTAATACTCGGAGAGGAAAATTGAGAATTTGTTTACGTATTTAATACTCTATCTTCTTTATGTACAAAGATATTCCAATAAACTTGTTTTTCTTGGAGCGGCATATTTGTTCTTGTAGGTACCAGCACATTACCTTTACGCTATGTAAAATATTTTAATTGCCATGACTACAGCTTCAATAACTAAGTACTTCTTTGACATTTATGAATTCATTATGAAGCTTGGATTTCAGAAAAAAACAGTGAAAAATTTCGAGTCACTGCAGAATATTTGTGACCTGCACAACCATCTTGCAAAGATTTCAATTTTCCGTAAGGTTGCTGGATGCAGTTCCTTTTCATTTATGTAAACAAATTGTTCAAATTTACCTCGATAACTTTACGTCCAACAATCTTATATTTATTAATTCCACACCATTAATTATGTCCTCAACAATGTATTTTGGAGAAAGTACAGAATCGATATTCACTTGAACTAATACAGTGTGTTTACTTATCAGTGGATTTTTAGTTGGCTTGATTGTTTACATGTTTTCCTTGATTTTGCACTTCGTTTTGGATACAATCTACATTTTTGGCCTGCTTTACCAAAATTTCTATAAAATTTGATGAAAACGTCATACATATATTTTTTCAGTGTTGTTATAAGGCACCATTATCAGCTAATTTTAAATTAATAATAATCACTGAACATCTAAACTTCATAATGATATTGATACAGTAGCCATGGTGATTACAATATTTTGTTTTCTCATTATCATGGCCTATGACATCTTTCTGGCTTTAAGTGTCAATATATTATATTTATGATTGTGAAGGGAACCTGTAGCTTTATTTATTAGCATGAAAAACAAATATAGCGTCCATAAAAAAAAACAAAAGTTGTAGGTATAGCAAGCATATCTTGAAAATAGAAAAAAATATATTTCTTCGTTTCTGTACATTACGTGTAAAACTTCAACTGTCCTTTTCAATTATAAAATGGGAAAATGAATAGAAACTAAATCGTCAGGACGCTGTATTTTATGTAAGGTCCTACATAAAACGAACGGCTAACATAATGATTAAAAGGTTTGTCGTTTTGGTTTCCCTTCCAGTTTGCTCATAGATGGACTTGATGACTTCAGAAATGCCCTTCGAATTGGAATAAAGGGTGTGTATCACTTAATTTCTCATGCAGAAACTCGACTTTTATTCAGTTCTACTGCAGATCATACATAGATCGTAACAATCCATACTTATTGATCCTTCTAATAGTCATGGACTGAAGTTGAATTATAGTTTTGTCGACATCATAGACAAGGAACTGGTATGCCCACGTAGACTATATAGAAGAAATGGTGGCGATTACAAACAAGTTAAATAGGAGTAAGTCACTCTTAGAAGTTTTGATATTTTGTTTGTCTAGATTACCCTGTAAACTGTAACTGAGCCCTTTCCTCCCATGTTAATTCAAAAATTTTACGTTTAGTATTTTTTTCGGAGTTGAGTCAGTGAGCGAAATTTTTGAGTATTCTATTCAGTATCTATTACAATCAGAAACTATGATCATTTACAGAATTGAATTTAAAAAAATTGCCCCACAAAATTAACACCCTAAACACACCACAGCAGAATTCGTTTATTTACTGTGTTTAAACTAAATACCAACTCTAAACTATTGTTATGCTAGCTTCGGACAATATAGGATCTAGCAGACCAACCGGTAGGTATTACACGAGACTACGAAACTGATCTTATAAGTTTTTATTTTGACAGAATCTATGGGGCTTCAATCTAATGGTCTTACGCAAGAAAAATGTTCTGGAATAGAGTGTAGGAAAATAGAAAATAGATAATAATAATAATAGATAAATAGAAACAACAACAGATCTGTAAATTCCTTGTAAAAAATTTATCATTTTATTACTCAAGTAACCATTTCTGATTAATCAGACAAAACGTATAGCTATCTGCTATCAAAACATTCAAATTTTTAGTTCATTGCCAAGATTTTTTTCTTTAATTATGAAGTGTAGTTAATTAAATTGTATTAGTTCATATTTTTCCTATTTTATTATATTACGGTACTTAGGTATTTGAAATATAAATCAAAGATCTGTTAAATAATGATAGAAAAACTTACTATACCATTTAAAAATTTTGGAAGTGAGCCATATAGATATGGGAAAATATTTTCGCATGTCTTTACTTAAATGGTCTGAAATTGTATAGTAGCTAGCGATAAGGGATCCCGAGATGTTTTAGTCGATTGTTTCGAATGATCGCACATCTCGATTAATTCTCATTGATTTTTACTCGCGTATATATTACCTCACCTAATCCTGTACATACGCATGCGCAAAAAACTTAATCGTATTCAACTGTTGATGGGCAAGGATAATTTAGTATTAAGAACCTATCTACATCTTGCTATAGTAGTATAGCAATTATAATTTTTTAATAATTAAAACAAATTTGGTTATGGTTACAAGTTATTAGTGTTCTGTGTTTACATAATTATCTTTTGTTTCAGCTATTTCCAAATTCTACTATGGACATCTATCGTTCCGTTTACAGTTTGAATACCCATCGAACGGGGTTTCGTCACGATTCCTGACGTCATCTGCCATTTTACTCATGTCGTAAATAGTTTGAATTAAATTTTAATATCTAACCCCAAAACACAAACACAATACTGACATAATTGTTAAGGGGCTAACTCACTTTCGAAAAGAAATGTTTGACATTAAACGTCAAAGAGAACAAAAACAAACGTCAAAATAACAATCAGCCGATCTGATCGAAGATGTATGCTTATGACGTTAAAATTTTATTTCACCTATTTTACAAACAAAAAAAAAGAGATAGACAAGGTATGACGAAAGCCCATTCGATGGGTATTCAAACTATACCACATAATATTTTTCATTATAAATATATTGAACAGAAAAAATCTTTTGACAAATGAGGTAAGCGATGCCTAAGTAATCAGTCGTGTCCAAAAGATACTGATTTTTGATAACTGATTACTACGCGATGGGTAATCGGACACTGCTGTGGACACGACCACAGTCTAACAATTCATTTGGCCTTTCAGAGGCATGTTCTTTGAAATGTCAATGACATGAACATGTAATGACAGAATGGGTATTGACAAGCTTATGGAAAAAACAAATTTTTATCAATATACATATTTATATAGAGTCGTTTATTATGTGTGATTATTTTTGCAGCCATCAACCGTTGGCTCATTTAACTGGTCAACTGAACGCACTCATTATTTGTGACATGAAAATTAATTTCCATCTGACTCTAACAAAGAAATGTTGATAAATGATCCTTATAGGGAATAGCCTTTGTCGAATTACTTTTTTTTGGTCGCTAAATACTAGTAGGTATATGTCTTCAAATAAAAGAATTGGCCTTGAAAAAAAATGCTCTCTACCGTTATGATATATTTAACAGAAACGTCAATTAAATAGACAATGGACTGCACTGAATTAATGTTTGTTAAACATACACAGTTCTCAAAATAAAAATAATAAAACGAAACATGTATGTTTTCCAAAACCAGCGCTTGTAGCTGCTGTATATTGCAGGGTGTGTTTGCGGTTTTTGTCGCAAACCACCTTCAATTTGCATTTGCACTGGTTTGCAACCACAAATGTGTTTACATCGCTGCAGCAGCATTATATCAGTAAAACCAATTAAGTTGAAATGATTCAGACGGAAATTCCGTTAGATGTAGAGGATCCAAGGAAATTACGACGAAATTAAAAATTATGTATGTTCTCATTGTATAACAAATCTCTATTATAAATGTACATGGTCTTCCTGTATTATTACCCTACGTACAGGGTCACTCATAAGTGATAAAAGAAGTATTGTAACGTGGATAGTTTGTCATGTACTTACGGTTATTATTCGTTTTAATATGTATTTGTTCTAATACCTTATTTGCTATAGTTGTTTCAGGTCTAGCTCATTAATTAGTTCTAGAATTGGTAGATTCTCGGACCATTCAGAAACTATATGTGAGGTACAGTTTGACTTGCACTTTGAATTTTTATTGCTTGATAATTTGCGCCAGTCTAAAAAAGGGATTTTTCATGTTTATTAGGTACTTGCGCCCTTGGCAGGGGCATATTTCGCTACCGCCTAGCTACGGCCCGGAACCCATACAATACATACATCGTTCTGAACGTAACTGTCATCTTCAGCTTGAAATTTAAATTGGAGATATTTTTTCTAATATGGAATAATGAGGTTGAAGGTAAGTGAATAAATTACTTTTCTAATAGGTCCGATTTCCAAAAGTTATAATTTGGAAATATCTCCTCGTTTCACGGCGTCAAGTCTCGGATATAATGGTATTTAGGAGCATAGAAACAGCAGCAATTAAAAAATAACACTATTTTTGACTGACTTAAAAGAAGAGGAGGTAGATATACAATTCGGTTGTATGTTTGCTCTTTTCTATTTGCAGAGTAAACTTACTCCGAATTTGATGATTTTTGATACATTTGAAAAAGGGGAGTTGAGAAATGGTCCTATATTTAAGATCCGAAATCTTTTTCCCTGGATGAGACCATAACCGGAAACGTTTAAATTGAACATTTTTCAAGAATTATGGTTTTCGAGTTACAGCAATGGTAAAGTCTGAAATATGTGTATTTCGGCTAAATTTAGGGGCATTTTTTCAAAAATCGAAAATATGAGACGGCCAAATTAAAGAAGAGATTGTATGTACAACATTTGAATTGAACATTTTTTTAAAAGAGTTACGATTTTTGAATTACAGCAGTGGTAAGCAGTGTTATGAAAGAAGATAGTAATTATCCTATTACCCAAGTATGTTATACATGGGTAATAGGATAATTACTATCTTCTTTGACATTAGTGAACTTTCAACGATTTTCATCACTAATGTTACACTGAAAAGTATGAAATAAAAATTGGGCCGACTTTATTAGTTAGTACACTGGAAAATAGTCTTCTATCTAACTGCAACTGCACAACTTCAAAAGTACCAGTACCAATAGAATTAATATTATTTTGTATTTAACAGTGCAAGTGATAAAGTCGGTCCATTTTTCTCTAAAAATATTTATTAGCTACAATTTTTGTGAGAAATTCAACCACCTCAAAGTAGAAGTCCTAATTTTATGTTCTCTATTCTCATGCATGATTGATTGTCCTATTCCAATTTATAGTGTAGCCCTACTGGATAGTTGACACTGTGGACTTCGGGGGTAACACTATTTCTGCTGTAGAATGAGACGTTGAAGCAATAACCAATGTCTAAATGATGTTGTTCTGTGAAGGTAAATATGGTGTTATAAAAATATTCTCATTTCTAGCACGTGTACAGAATTAGACTTTCAATGTCAAAATGTCTGTTAACGTGAGTACCTAATTGATGATCATTCAGAACCATGTTCATTAAACAAAATGTATCGCATGAATAATGACGTACTTATTTATCAATAAAAAAAAATTAATAATGCCATGTGTAATGAATGTTATCGTTATCGCCACATAAACTTCGAGATATTCTCTGTTATAAGAAGAAGAAGAAAAATGTATTTTTTGCTATGTTTATTGTTAATTGATGTTCCAGATTGAGAACTTAAGATTAAGAAGTTTTGTTACCAAATGTTCTAGCACGGCCTGGTAATGGGTTCCCCAGTTATGTATAATATAATAACTTTTTTGCAGTTCATAAGTTTTAGAAGTGGCCCTTACATAGTAAAAGGGAAGAATGGACATTTCAGTTAGAGATGAATGTTTGCTCACATTGAACATCGCCGATGATCAGGTGGTTATAGCTCGGGGTGCCAACGACCTTGAATTCATGATGAGCCGATTAAACTAGGCATACAAGGAATGGAGACTTACTAAGAACATCGATAAAACAGGATACCTTGTGACCAATTCAGATGCTAAATTTGAGTTACTCATCAACAATAACTCAAAGCTCAGATAGGTTGAATCTGGAGGCATGTGTGACAGAAATAGACTAGACAAAACAAATAACATTTACGGTCGACAGATTATGGAGATTGAATAGCATAAGGAGAAGGAGGGATAGAAATATATGAACTAATACGAAAAACACATAGAGGGATTCCTAGTGGAATCTGTGGTGACATAAGGGTGTGATGTTTGAATATTAAAAGTAGTCCAAAAAACGTGTCCTGAATGCACTGGAAATATTTTGTCTGAGACGTAGATTGAGAGTATCTAGCCTAGAAAAAATTAGGAATCAGGAGATCAGAAGGAGGATAGACAGACAGTTGATAGAGTCAAAAAAGCCTTGAGTGGTTTGGACATCTCCAAATTGCTGAAGACCCTACAAGCAGTATACGTTCAATTTTGTTATTACGGGCATACCTAGGACCACAGTTGCACGACTGTTACGCATACAATCCACCAATGTCTACAATCTCTTCTACCACAAGATTGTAAAAAATAGGAACGAGGAGATCAGAAGGAGGATGGACAAACCGTTGAAAGAGTCGAGCAGAAAAGCCTTGAGTGGCTTGGACATCTCCAAATTACAGAAGACCCTACACGCAGTATACGTTACATATCAGTTAATACGGGCATACCTAGGGCCACAGTTGCATGACTTTACACAGACAATCCAGCCTGTTGAATCTCTTCTACCACAAAAGTATAAGAAATTCGGAGCGAGGAGATAAGAAGGACGATGGAGAGACAGTTGACAGAATCGAGCAGAAGAGCCTTGAGTGATTTGGACATCTCCAAATTGTAGAAGATCTCACACGCAGTATACTTTGCATATAATTTAATACGGGCATACCTAGGGCCACAGTTGCTCGACTTTTACGCATACATCCAGCGTGTACAATCTCTTCTTCCACAAGACTATCTACAGAGAGAAATATTTTGCAGAAATATGCTTAGAAAAATCACACCTGATCCAAATTCTTTTAATTTGATTTTGTGGATGGATCAATCAAGCTTCAGGTGCACAGGAATATTTAACATAAACAATTCACACTTTTATGCAATAGAGAACCCACACATATTAAGAAACGATCGCTTCCAACACCAATTTGGAATAAATTTACGGGCTAATATACTTGATCAAACATCACTGGTTCCATTTGAGCTACCTGCAAGATTGTGGTTTCAGTAAAATGGCGCTCTTACATATTTCGCCCGCCAAGTACGGGTTAAAGAGTCGCTTGGCCCCCGCAATAGCTAGCTTTGTATATTATCCAGCTAGTTTATAAACTATACAAGTACAAAGCACATGAGAAATACACAAATCAGCCGGTGTTTATGTATAGATACTATACACAGTATTTGTAAAAATTGTAAACATATTATTCCTAGTAGGTAATACCTTATATCCAACTCGCTGGTTAATATGTAAGCGGACCAATTCCATAATTTAGAGATAAGGCTTTTTTATCTCGCTTTCCACTCTTTTGGGGATAGATTTTTGAAGAAGGGGGCATGTGATTATATTATAACAGCAAGTGCCACCACAATCAGCTTGCAGCATTAAATAAAAATTTTCTTTGTTGTGTGGTCTCAATGTTCCGGGATTTATTATAATTATTTTGACACAAAATTAGAATTTATTAGTCCTTTTATTTTTTACTTATTTTCAAGTTTTTAAATTATGTAATAATCTTATTGATTCACCTGAACTCCTAGCAATAGTCTAAAATTCTCAGTACCCTCTTTCAACTCACGAACCCACCATAAGGTTTATCTAGAAAACTAGTCTACTATTCATGCTCGAAATGAGCCCATTTATCGAGCCTGTTCATGGTTCAGCTCAATAAATATCCATAATGACAAAGATCTATTCAATTACACAAATAATTTATTTAAGATAAACATTACTCCAATGTCTTTTATGTTTAAGCTTTTTGTTCGTGCTCAAGTATTTTAAGTATTTTAACTAGAAGTTAATTCTCATTTAAAAAAAGTCTTACCAGCATTGCCAAGTTGTACCTACTTACGTATAAATAAATTTACCTTATATTCTAAATTAAGCAAGGATAATTGGATTCGTTTACATAAACCAACGAGTTGGATAAGTTTTACAAAGAATAATAAGTTCACAATTTTTGCAAATACTGTGGATAGACCAAACACTAGCGAAAACACCAGATGTGTATTTTGATTGTGCTTTGTAATTTGGCGATAAATAAGTTAGCTGGATGATATACAAACATAGTTTCTTAGGTATACTAACCAGCAAGTCTATAAGCAAGCAAATCAAACACTGTAACCGTAACTAACTATATAATAGGTGTAAAAAAATGTTTTGAACGTAATTCTTTATAATTAGTTCTCTCCTTTAATTGATAATTG
Organism: Crioceris asparagi; assembly: GCA_958507055.1. NCBI lineage: Eukaryota > Metazoa > Arthropoda > Insecta > Coleoptera > Chrysomelidae > Crioceris > Crioceris asparagi. The sequence goes on from OY293828.1 coordinate 71,447,765, forward strand.
CCATATTTTTTTATAATTACATGGGATAATTGAACGAGATATATTGTGGCTCATCTGTTGGTTTGATTAAGTTTTCCAATTTAGCTCCACCATACTTGGTCTTTTTGATTGTAATTCTTTATTCATAGGTCCCAATGTCCCCTTTTATTTAATCAACCCATCATTTTATCAAAATGGCACATAAAAACCAAAATGATCTCTGATCTTCTTTTACTCGTACTTTTTTGTCCTCGTCTGACAAGCCCATCTCCGTGCCTTTTATAAATAATAAATGAAATTTCTCGCTCCATTTCTACAAGACACAGTCTTTCTCTGTTATCACGCGAAGTCCATTTTCTTCGTCAATGAGATCGGAAAATCGTTTTAGCACACTCTGAGATCTAACGAAGACTACAAACATACTATCCTTTCCTCTTGACAGCGTACCCGCAGGAATCGAAATTGCTGAATAAATTGTTAGTATGTGCTCTGAAAGAATTCTAGCTTGATTCAATATTGGCATAATTTGGAAAATTGGATTGATATTGGAAACGCTTTCGAGATATCAACCTTGACGAATGAAGATACTCGAAAATTCAAATTTCTATTCTGAATTCAAAGTGCATTTTCAATGTAAGTCTGCTCCATTAACTTGAAATTGACTTCTAGAAATGATCATTTGCAGGGAAATTGGATAACGATAACGCTTATCAATTAGGTATGTCATTATAGACGTTATCAGCTAAGGACTTTTTAGAGTTTTTTTCCCTTGAGTTTCCAACATCATCCGATATTGATATAATGCTAAGATAATATATGTATGTACCTACAGATTGTTTTGAAATTTATCAGTTTGAATAGTACCGTTTTACACAGTTGTCAAATTAATTTATAATTGATTTGTTTATGTCAAAATATTTTGAATGTCGAATGTGACAGGTGATTATCATAACATATGAAACAGATTGATAATCAGCTGATTCTAATCAGTGTCAATTTCACGATGTTACAATGGTGGAAATTTCTGGCATGCCAACTTACCTGTGACGTAATTCAACTGGTTACTTAAATTAACTTAAAATAGTATTCTGTGCCACAGGAATAGGTCTCGGTACCCCTTAGCACATGAAAGAAAGCAACAACATCGACGTATCCGTTCAGGAAGTAATGACAGACAATGGCTGAAGATAGCTTCTGCGGAATCAGAGGGCTCCCAAACATAAAGATCTATTGCAAACCGTACTTATATGAAAATATGTATTGGTTTATACAGTACTTTTTTATACTGTACGGTACGGTATTTTATATTGTATTTGTTTATAAATATAGTTTAGTGACCAGTTGCATTACGTCACTGATAGATTGTTGAGCTGGAAACCCACAAACGCTGTTACGTTGCTAGTTGGTATGGTTGAGTATTATACAGGGTGATTCATTGGGAAATGGGCATACGCTAATGGTAGATAGGGGTGACGTAGCTGGTTCTAAAAAACCTATATTTAATGGGTCTCTGATTCTTTATAACCAAGATACAGGGTGTTTTATCCATTATGTCCGTTTTTTCATTTAGTCATAACTTCGGAACCCCACTGTATATTTTTTTCATATTCGCAAAAAATACACTTCATCCTGTATAGTACCGAATACCAGATAAATAAAAATGAAAATCCAGGTACGGACTTGGAAAAAATTAAAAAAATTTAATCACTTCCAAACGACACCCTGTATACCAAAATTTTGAAAATTGGTTAGCAGATTTGGAAAGAGCAGAGAAAATTATGTCGGACCAAATGTCTTTGGTACTTCCGCATACAATTCTAGTACTTGTTAATTTGAGTCAAAATTAATATTTTCGATGAATGTGTGGTACAAAATTGAAAAAAAAAATATTTTCTGCTATAAAATCTAATATTTCAAATCTAATCGATAATATTATCAAGCATTTCATAATATCCTAATGTTTGGATCCCAACATTTTTGTAACATTGTTCGACAGGTCCGTATTTAGGACAAAATACTAATTGCAAGGATTTAGTAACAAACACCCTGTATGTGTAATACAAATGTGATAATTGTATTTTTTCATTATGCTAAACTTCAAACAGACAATAAAATAATAAAAAGACTGTATTCCAAAAAAGTATAACTTTATTTTAAGAAACACTAACTCATTAATATGTTAATAAGTGAAAAGAAAAGAAATAAAAATAGGATTGAAAACTTTAAAATAAAATATTCCAAGAAAACTAAACTACGACAGATGCTCAAAGTGGCCACCATTTTGCTCACTACATTTATGTGCCCTTTTTGTGAGACTTCTAATTGATCAACTAATCATACCCGGATTATTTTTCAATTCGTCGCACGCCTGTTCGATTCTCTGCAAAAGGCCTTCTCTTGAACTTACTTCAATTGCATAAACTTTCGATTTTAAATAACCCCAAACGCTATAGTCGACTGGGTTAAAATCAGATCCCCTTGTAGGCCAGTTATGAGTTCCACCTCTGCCTATCCATCTATTTGGAAAATTTTTATTTAAAAAGTCTCTGACTATTGCCCTGAAATAAGGTGAAGCACCATCATCAAGTACATGCCTCCAACGTTAACATCTGCATCGTGTAGCAATATCGGTAAAATATTTTGCAGAAATTCCAAATAAACTTCACCAGTTAGTAAATGTGGAAAAAATGCGGACCAATTAAACGGTTGTTAATAACACCACACCATACATTGAAGGAGAATCTTACTTGTGAGTGTGTCTGTTTGATAGCGAACGTATTTTGTTGTGCCCAAACATGTGAATTTCGTAAATTATTAATACCGTCCCTAAGAAATGACCAACAAGCTCTAACTGAAAGACTAATTATGTATAATGGGATAAATAATAACTGCTTCTAATTTTTTGATTCTTTGTTATTTTTTCACATAATACAATTTCAACGAGTTAGTATCTATTTCTTTCCATAAAGGTACGTATACTTTTTTTCAGGATAGAGTCTTTTTATCATTTTATTGTTTGTTTGAAGTATAGCATAATGAAAAAATACAATTATCATATTTGTATTACACATACAGGGTGTTTGTTACTTAATCCTTGCAATTAGCATTTTGTCCTAAATACGGACCTGTCGACTCATGTTACAAAAATGTTGGGATCCAAACATTAGGAGATTATGAATTGCTTGATGATTTTATCGATTAGATTTGAAAGATTAGATTTTATAGCAGAAAATGTTTTTTTTTCAATTTTGTACCACACATTCATCGAAAATATTAATTTTGACTCAAATTAACAAGTACTAGAATTGTATGCGGAAGTACCAAACACATTTGGTCCGACATAATTTTCTCTGCTCTTTCCAAATCTGATTAAAAATTTTCAAAATTTTGATATACAGGGTGTTGTTTGAAAGTGATTCAATTTTTTAAATTTTTTCCAAGTCCGTACCTGGATTTTATTTTTTATTTGTCTGGTATTCGGTACCATACAGGATGAAGAGTATTTGTTGCGAATATGAAAAAAATATACAGTGGGGTTTGGAAGTTATGACTAAATGAAAAAAGGGACATAATGGATAAATCACCCTGTATCTTGATTATAAAGAATCAGAGACCCATTAAATATAGGTTTTTTAGAACCAGCTACGTCATCCCTATTTACCATTAGCGTATGCCCATTTCCCAATGAATCCCCTGTATATCTACTGTAAAACTAAATGACTCAAACTGATAAATGTCGCAATGTAGTTTATACGCACGTAAATTATTTATAGGATGTCAAAGTCAATGTTCTTAGAATGTCTATCAAAAATCAATAAAAAGTTCCCATATTACGAGAACGTAGACGCATTATTCATATAAATTGACTTCACATGAAAATGTATTCTGATGTTTAACCCTGTGCTAAAAGTTGTGGGGGTATTGCCTTGAGTAATTCACTCCAAAGTTCGCACTTTGCATCCAAACATTTATTTTCAACATCTTGTACACTACCTTCCTAAGTAGTACTTTTTGTCACCACTTGCCACTTTACCGACTGAACTAAATTCACTATATCTCCTAAAGTACCGCAATTGGTAATCACCATGTGTGAAAGAGAGAGGACAATGTTTGCCCCCTAAATGGCGGATTTTTGACATTAGACAAACGTCACCGCGCAGTGATTTGTGTAGTTGTTGCTATGTTCTGATAATTTGAGGATTCTTATGAGCTTTTGATACGAGTGTACCATAGGGAGGGGCTGCAGCTAAACCGAAGGCCACTTGAAATTCCTAACTGGCACAATATAATAAAACAATAGCAGCACTATTTATTACATGTAGAATGTATTTTGATGTAAGAAAAAACATAGTAGGGTAAGGGGTTGACAGTAGTTGTGTTGCTATGCGTGAAAATATAAATAAATATTTGAAAAATATTTATATTTTCTTACCCTTTACAAAATTCCACTAGTTCCTAAAATTCAAAGTTACGAAGTTTGAACGACAGTGACCATCTGGGCTTCAGCTGTGGTTTTGAAACAATTTTGTCTTGTTTTAATACAATCCGGCCTCAAGAACAATTATACAAATTTGTTTAAAAGTTAGTGTCGATGAATAACCCAAATCATAAATATAATTCATATGTTTGAAAGTAAAAACCATTACGTATTGGTCAACTTGTATATTTTAACTTTTGCGTTCCAATTTCCCGCCACATTCTGCCCCCAATATGGCGGTTTAGTTGCGGTACTTTGAGAGATACAGTGATTTTAGACTGAACTGCTATTAACATCTGACTCTTACAGATTGATATCATAGACTCATTTTTATAGACTGACCTTGACCCGTGATCGACGTGTTGCTTTATTTGACATGACATCCATCGAGAATGTTCTAGACGCTTGTCAAACTCTCAATACTGTGAGAAAATGTACTTCACGTATCGTTTCTGGAAGGTTCGAGAATAAATCTACTAATTCTAGATGTAAATGATGAAATAGCAAGAGCTATGGTAAATTAGATAGATGCCGAAAGGGAATTATTGGAAACGCTATAATGCAAAGGCCTTATTTTAGTCGTCCTTAAAATGACAGCTAAGCATGCCCACAAAAAATTAATAAGGGAACCTTAATAAAATACTGCCTTCCTTTATTTACGACTATTTACCGTAAGTATTTAAGGTTCCCTTATTCAACTAATCTAATCTCACAAGAACATGATTTCATTATAACCTTTAAATATTTTGTTTCTTTGTGTCAAAATTAGCCAAATCACTTTTAAACAACAAAGCAAAGATGCAGACAAAAGTATTAGGTTAGCTGTTGTTGCTGCTTATCCAGACAAACTGTCAATTGTGCGTTCCAATAAGTCTTTATTTTTTCTAGAAATATGGCTAAGAACTAATGAGAATAAGGAAACCCCTCAATAGTGCTTGACGTTAAAAATATATTTCTAATAACTCCCTAATATATAGTTCTTTATACTGTTCTAATAGGCCGTAAGAACGTGATAATTTATCCACAGCAGTAAATAACAGTATGTTATTTATTAATAGTAGTTTATGCTACAAGGGTGTATAGGGGCGAGTATCTGACAATTGTTATAATGCAACAAAAAACGAAAGCCTAGTTTTATGTCAAATGAAGGGTGGTTGGGATATGTCATTACGAGTCCTAGGCGAGTACTGACAACCACACGAGTCCGAGCTATGTGCATAATTCCTGATTCAAGTAAGACATTTATTATTTTCAAGAGCCAACAACAGTTGATAATTAAAGGTTATTAAGTTTCAACACTCGTCCTGTAAAGTAAACAATGGTTCGAAGTAATAAGTAATTTTTGTCCTACGAACCCCGAACGGAGGAGGTATACAATTCACCTGTCTGTTTTTTTTGGTTCGTGCGGCCGTTTTATATAGTAATTGTACTCTGATTTTGAATCATTTAAAAGAGTAGGCTTGAGAAATGGTCCCATTTTTTCATAAAAACAATCTAAAATCTGTGGTGGTATAATTAAAAATAGGAAAATATCCGGAAACGTTTGAATTGAACATTTTTTCAAAAGAGTTAAGGTTTTCGAGTTAGAGGCATGTTAAATTCTCGAATATGTGTATTTTTTCAATGTGGAAAGGGTTCTTTCGAACATTGAAAATATGTTTGTACTACATGAAAGAACTAATTATTTTTTGCAACATTCATAATGACTACTTTTTCCTTAGAGTTTCGGTTTTCGAGTTACAGCGGTGGTAAAATGGTAACGTCTATAAATATTTTTTACAAAAAATTGGACCGACGTTATTAGTTGATGCACTGAAAAGTAAAATAATATTAATTCTATTGGTGCTGTTACTTTTGAAGTTGTGCAGTTGCAGTTAGATTGATAGCTTTTGGCACCAACTTCACAAGTACTATCACCAATAGAATTTATATTATTTTAGACTTTTCAGTGCATCAACTAATAACGTCGGTCCAATTTTTTGTAAGAAATATTTATTCCACACTTTTGAGTGTACCTAGCATTAGTCACCAAAATCGTTGAACGTTCACTAATACCAATGACGATAGTACTTATCCTATTACCCATGTATATTCTTTGCTTGTAGTTGTTGATGAGATCTCAACGCATCGCTGCGGAAATACGCTTGAGTATTTTATACGTTACCATTTTAACATCGATTTAACTCGAAAACCGTAACTCTAAGGAAAAAATGTTCATTATAAATGTTGCTAAAAATAATTATATCTTTCATGTAGTATCGAAAATTTTTCAATTTTCGAAAGAAATTTCCCTCTCCACATAGCAAAAATACATATTTAACATGCGTCTATCTCGAAAACCGTAACACTTTTGAAAAAATGTTCAATTCAAACGTTTCCGGATATTGTCCTATCTTTAATTATATCATCTCAGATCTTCGATTTTCGAGAAAATGCGCCCCCATCACCCCTTCGAGGGCGGTTTTCGGAGGTAAGGAGGTTTCGTATTTGCGTTTTTATGAATATGGGACCATTTCTCAAGCCTCCCCTTTGAAATGAATCCAAAATCATCAAAATCGGAGCTCGTTTACTATATAAAAGGCGCGCACGAACCAAAAAAAAAGCAGACAGTCGAATTGTATACCTCCTCCGTTGGGGGTTCGTCGGTCAAAAATACTTCTGCGTATTTCCGCAGAGATGTTTTGAGATCTCATTAATAACAACTATAAAGCAAAGAATATACGTGAATCATAGGATAGGTATTATCTTCATTGGTATTAGTGAACGTTCAACGATTTTCGTGACTAATGTTAGACTTAAAAGTGTAAAATAAATATTTTTTACAAAAAATTGGGTTTACGTTATTAGTTGGTGCACTAAAAAATAAAAAAATAATATTAATTCTATTGGTGCTGGTAATTGTGAAGTTGGTGCCAAAAATTATCAATTTAACTGCAACTGCACAACTTCAAAAGTAACAGCACCAATAGAATTAATATAATTTTGTATTTTTCAGTGCACCAACTAATAACGTCGGTCCAAATTTTTGTAAAAAATATTTATAATTACTAGTATCGGATATTAAGCAATTTCTTTATAGTCCGTCAGAAAGTTCAAAGGTTGCAAAAAGCTATTAATAGTTTTTCAAATAATGTAACACATATTTTATCAGTTTAGGTATAAACTATTCGGCTCATCTATAGTGTCTGTGGGAACGATCCTCGACTGTTGTCTCTGTGTTACAATGATGAAGGTAGTAATTTGAAAGCTTTTTTCAGAATTGCCACATCAGTGTTCAACGTAAATCTTTATTCTACCGATAAAAGCATGTATTTTTCTCGTATTCTATCTATCTTTATTTTTAGCTATACTTTATACAAAGAAGAAAACATTCTGACCAATCTGAGTATTAGGCCATCCATCTACCACAATTTCATTGTTGAACATTTTTTCTTATTCTTATGTTAAGAAACGGCTTTGTGAGAATTAGAGATTTATTTTGCGGATAAGTAGAGCAAAACAGAATAAAAATATTTAGTTTTTCACTTGTTTCATTTATGAGGAAATAAGTTATTGCTGTTATCTACTTATTCTTGAGAAGTTTTGTCTAATCAAGTAAATTGGTATCCTGCATTATTTTATTTTGCTTTATATAATAAAATTATTACAACGAAAAAAATTTACACGATATCAATTACCTAATTACTTAGAATTATAGAAACTATCTGTATTATAAAATCACCTACATAATATTTAAGTTAGAATCAATAGTTTATTTCTATACAAGCATGCTTTTGATTTTTGATCAATAATAAATAAATTGTACAAAGATGAGCAAATGTGAGGAACCAGTAAAATCATTGGAGTTATTGGAGATATTGAAATGCAATTTCGTAGATAAGTGTTAATATCTAGGCGACCGAGCTTTGCTCGGGTAACACAGAATTTAGAGTGGATTTATAATGGTTACCCTAAAGTTCAAAAATGTGCATATTTATAGGTAAAGTGTATTGCGATCGGTAAATATTGCTTTCATCATTCACATGGCTCAGAATTTAAAGATTTCAAAATGAATATGAATGTGAAATTGCTGAAAACGATTTTTCTTGTGAATGTGAATACAACCAATCGATTCAATACACTCTAGAACTCATACATATAAATTTTCATCGAAATCGGTAGACCAGATTCCGAGATAAAATTTGCATATATATATATATATATATATATATATATATATTCACGAAAAATAAATCCACTAGGCTCAAAAACAAATAGCAACGAAATTATATATACATATTTATATATATATATATATATATATATATATATATATATATATTAAAATTGGTTCCTCTTGTAACTGTTTAATATATATGTAGGTATATCAATTATATTAAACGAGAAATGCTTGTATATATATATATATATATATATATATATATATATATATATATATACCTACATATATATTAAACAGTTACAAGAGGAACCAATTTTAAAATTCCTAAGAAAAATTCTTGTCATTGTATACAATTTAATTTTCAAATAAAGCATTTTATTGCGAGTATAAAAATGTCGGGTTTGATATCTTTTGTTTCAAAACCGACCGAGATATTCACAAAATAATATGTCTTTGAGGCAAGAGCTATAATCTATACTCTGAAACCTAATGTAACAATGACAGTAGTCAAAATACGTAATTTATTATTAAACTTGAATGTACGAGGGATATTGCTAAAGATCTGGGAATTTCTATATAATTTTTATTATTTTGTTAATTTTGTCAATATTACAATGTAGTTTTTCAACATATCTCCAATCAACCGAATACATTCATCCCAATGATAAACTAATTTTTATTAGCCGTCTTCAAAGAACTTTTTCGGTGTTTCCTCAATCCACCTATTAACCTACGGCACGTTTTACGTCAGTTAAACTTTCAAATACCACACGCCGTAAGTTTTTTCCAAATCTGAGAACAGATGATAATCAGTGGGTGCAAGATCCGGTGAATAAGGTGGGTGTGGAAGCAATTCCCATCCTAAGTCGTTCAAAACATTCTTCGGGGTTAATGTATGAAGAAGTCCATACTCAAAGTGGAGTGCAGTGGTATGATTAAAGAAACACGAAGTCTTCTCCACAATTCGGGGTTTCTGTTATGGTCCCAACAACTCCGGAACCCAGCGCGCTAAACTTGTAAACGCCTAAACAATCATGAATTTGTCATGTACCTATTTCTAGGCGTAAATTAATTTGATGAATAGTCATTCGCCTATCCTCTTTCAGTAGGTATTCCATGGCAGTAATAGTAATGTTTCATTCATATACCTACCAACTTGCTTGGGCGACCACTGCGTGGATCGTCTTCTGGTAGTGTTCTACCGGTTTTAAATCGATGGATACACTGATAAACAGTACTTTTGGATTCTACAGACTTACCAAATACTATTTGCAGACATTAAAATATCTCTGATGTTTTCATACCTTCTGTCAACAAAAAGAAAATTAGTGCTTTTTGAGATATAGCTACATTTTCCGTGGTTACAAAAACAGTGCTAAGAACATACATAAACTTGTCAAGACTTGTCTGTAATTGATAACATCGCCTATAAGTTCTGCGTAATTTAATAAGAGTACAATTCCCAGAACTTTGGAAAGATCCCTCTGACTATGGCTAAATTAAGTAAAAGGGAATGAATAGAAATACCTACTGATGATGATTGGGTATGGAAAGAGATAGATAAAGCACGCATCAATAAGTTTGTGATCTTTTTTAATGTTTAATGTTCATCCGAATCTACAGATATTACGGTTGTCAGTCACAAAAAACTAAATAAACTAAAAATGACAATGTAGCCAACAAGTACATCAGCTGTCGTTCATTCGGGAGGATATTAAGACGTGAATAATATCATGCATACAAAATTCGCAGTATTCCAGAACTTTTCGTAGACGATTTCGACAGATGATTAGAATTTGGTGAAACAATTATGGATATTTTCAACCATAATAATACTTTTGGAAGAAATGAGGAAGCTACCTTTTTTTGAACTGTACAGTAAAATCGACATAATTGCTGGTATTTGTTGAAAACTAATACCTAATTCTGACTGGGAACAGGAAGCTCATACGCAATCTCGTCGAAAATTGATGGCTTGTACTGGTATTTACAACAACATAATTGTGAGGTCATTCTTTCTACAAGAAACTGACTGGTCGGAAATATTTAGTACTTTTAAGCACACAAGTGATTAAGGGAAAATTTTCACTGTTATGTGGGGCTATCCGAATTCCAAAGTTTATGTTACCAGACCAAACACTTTGCATGAACTAGTAAAACATTTCTTCAGAAGTATTAACAAATGTTCAAAGGAGTTTACTAGACTACAGTCAAGTAGTATCTACAAATACAATACTTCATTCAATTCATCCATCAAGCTCGTCGTCTGACAACTCCTCTTCCTCCTCTACAAGGGGCATTGGACGATAAAGGCACTGCCTGCCTTGCGACAGCCACACCTTGGTCCGCACCCTGGCTTGCATGAGCAAAATATCATGTTCAGTATAAAGTCAGATGAGGCAAGGTCCAGAGTACGAACCGATTTTAGCATTACGACACTTTTTTCCAATCCCACTTCTTTAAAACCAGAAGGTTATCCACACACAACTGGATGATCTGGTGGTAAATTCTCATAATTTAGTAGGGGGAAAAGAAGCAACGTTTGGTTTGATTTTCCTGGCTGAGCGCTTGAATCAGGTATGTCGGAAGGCGTGGTGTTTAAGTTGCGCTGTAAGGCAGTGGAGAAATTTGTAGAAGCTGAGAGTTCCACGGTTGTAAGTAACACAAGCAGTATCGCATCCTGAAGAAGCATCTGAAAATTCCTTAAGGAATGAGGGCTGGTGTTGATTTGATGAATATAATTTGGATGGTTTGCCAGGCTTGTAAAAAATTATTTGCTTAAACTCGAGTCGACGCATCTATCCAAACCAGCAAGTCCACGTCTTCTCACATCACAACAACCAGATCTATTCTTTCATTTAGGTAATTTAGCCATTCTAAATTCAAGTTTAAATATAAATTAACGACTTATTTAGACCACTACTAGAACTTCTACAATATTCAGAGAACTGTAGATTATAAAAGTATTATTTTGTGAATATCTCGGTTGGTCTTGAAACAAAATATACCAAACCCTAAACTCTATATTCCTGGGGCGCAATTCAGTTGGTGTCATGGCATCGTAACCGGGTCATCCCCATTTGCGCGTCACGAGTTTGTGAAAAGCAAATGTGTGGCGGGCCATTAATAAAAGAAACGACAATACAATAGGTTGTATTATTTTTAAAAGTCCTCCTACATGACGATCCTGCCTGTACTCGTATGAAAGCTTGAATCAAATTTAAAATATTATACAAAGGGATTCATTAGAAATTTTCACATTGACATGACTTTTGGAATTGATGAAAACACTTTATTCAAATGCACAATTTGCTACAACAGCTACCTGCCAAATTTCATTCCAGTATCTCTAGAAACTTAAAAGCTATTTACTTGGTTCCATACATATACCTATATCTGTGGTTTAAACGTGAGGTAGGTATTCGTCTGGTCAGGAGTAACTAAAGGACCTATAATTTCAGCCGTTCTGCTGCACTGTTTGATAAATTGTGTCGTATTCAATTTTTAAGGATTCTATCTCTATCTAGTTGTGGGGTCTAATGACTTGCCTCTTGTACATAACTTTGCCCTAGAATAGAACACGATTGGCGTTGTGGATAGTAATGTTGCTGTAAATTTTTAGAATTTATCGTGAAATGACATAAAGAAAAAATCATTGAGATACTTACTAGTTTCACTAACATTGGGTTCTGTTTCCGTTGGTAAAGAGAATGCACCAAGCCGATTATGTTTTGAATCTGAAAAGAAATAAAATGCAAATATGAGAAAGTGTGTTGACTATTATAAACTTTATTCAGTAAAACTTCTCTACAGCGACCAGGCATTTGACATTCTAGCACACTGTGGTTAGCGCTGTGTTCGCCGGACGCGAATTTTCTAATAATATGTAACTTGCAATTTCTATACCAATACGGTAAATTTCTGCACAGTAATAGAGAAGAATATGTAACTATTTTTTGCAAACTAATACTACTCGATTTCAGTCACCGTCGTGACTGTTTTGGTATAGGAAATGTAAGTTCGCACTTCGGACAGCCAAGCATGAAATCCCGGTTCGGTCTATTTTTCACAAAGCTGCTCTGGATACTTCACTATCGCTATCACAAGTAATTGTGCCTACAAAAGACTCTCAACTAGTGCCGTTTGAAACCGGCGATAAAGTGTAGGTCTTGTGAAAAGATGCGTTTCACAAATCTACCCAAAGCTCGCCAAAAATTTTAGAATGTACGGCACGTCAAGAAGAAAAATGTTCTCATATACAGAATAGGTATATTAACATGAATAAAATAAAAGGAAGACAATAAATTTCTGTGCTATCAATTATTTTGAAACAATGGCAACTATTGCAGATGTGATGGAGTTACTGCAAAATAAAAAAGAAAAACAAGCAAGAATTAGACAACATGAAAATGAAGAATGAGCAAGAATTAGACTAGAACGTCAGGAGATGCAAGAATTATGTTAGAATATAATAAAGAATGGACCAAAATTAGACAAGATAAAGAAGAACAGGAAAGAATTAGAAATGAATATGAAGAACAACAGGCAAAAATTAGACAAGAATATAAAGAAGAACTGGCAAGAATTAGACAAGAATATAAAGAAAAACAGGCTAGAATTAGACAACAATATAGGAAAGAAAAAAGCGTCCAACAGAAACTTCATAACAAGGACAGCTCAAATAGCGAGCCTGATGTTAAGAGGGAAGATGCCGTACCTAGATCTAAGGAGCCCAAAATCTTTAGAGAGAGATCAATCAGTTGAAAAAAAATCCATCTAGAAGGTGCGGTATATCCAGATGTCTAGAAGTACCAGAAAATGTGTTTACAATAACGGTCCTAAAAGAATCATGTCACGCTGTGGCAATCCACCCAGAGACTTAGGAAGTTGGAGTCACGGCCGCAGCAGAAACAAATGCAGCTGTTCACGCAATACTGAAGATAGTGAAATGTACTGTCATAAATTAGACGGCTATTGCCATATACCTGGATCGCGTCATCGCAATTCATCATCACGTAGTGGTGAAGGTCGTTTGGAATCAATGGATCGTGTTAGCTTGTATACAGTTTGTTTCACGAATGTTGCCGTTTGGAGTGAATCAGTGGCGTAAAGATTTCGAGCTAAGATATGGCATTTAAGGAAGTTCATATAATTATTGGCAAAATATCGATTGATTAAATAAGCAAACATAATATGAAAGAGTTATTATCAAAAATAATGCAGACACACAAAAACAAATTTATTGCTTGAGTTATGAAATATAAATTTATGCACCTGAATTATCTGAAATTTCACTTTGTGGCGCCTATGAAATAAAGATTGTGTTGCCTTCGGAAATACCTGCCATGGAAATACCTATCATTGTATAAAAGGACATAAGCTTGACATATTGATGTCGTAGCTTAGATCGACAAACGTAGTAGAGAATTTAATGATAATGAGATGCGATGAGACGTATAGCGATATGTACATAGCTCGTGAATGATTACACACAATAGCCATGATTCGTGAAACAAACTGTAACAATAGATCACCTGTTCGAAGATGTTCACCGATAGGTGAGAGTATTGGAGGATATAAGTAGTTCCATCAGATGAGATTGAGGAATGCATTGGGATGATGTTTCGTTGGGACGATCAAAGCTAAGAAGGGGGCAGTGTAACGTGGATAGTTTGTCATGTACCTACTTATGGTTGTTAATAGTTTTAGTATGTATTTGTTCCAATACCTTATTAGCTATATTTGTTTCATGTGTAGCTCATTAATTAGCTCTAGAATTGGTAGATTTATTCTCGAAGCTTCCAGAAACATGTGAGGTACAGTTTGTCACAATACTGACATGACATTCAACATTATTATAACCATCTATTAGAATCATAGAACATTCTCGATGAATGTCATATCACGATTTAGGTATATTAAGCCGTGTCCATCAATGGTCATAGTGAGTCAGTCACTTTATTGAAACAGTCAGTACCTACAGACGGTGAAGTCTGTGGCAGTTTAGATTGTCAATGTGACAAGTCAAGTTGTGACAGGTGTACTACTACGGAAGATGGTGTACAAGGTGTTGAAAGTAAACCATTGGTAGCAAAGTGCGAACTTTGGAGTATTACGCAAGTGAACTCACCCCACAACGTTTAGCACAGGGTTAAACGCTACAATATAAAAAAAGTTGCAGACAAATAGTCGAGTTTTATACCGCCACCATTTGGTTCGTCGGTCAAAAAGGAATACATACTTTCAATAGGTCAGATAAGCTTATTATTTTTTTAATCAATCAGTCAATTGTAACTTTTTAAGTATTTATATATCATTAAACGTTCATAAATAATCACTCTCCCAATAGCATTACAAATTGACTAGTAGATAGTATAATTATTACTTTTGGTATTATGATTGGGAAGCTCTTATCTTATCACAAAAAATTATAAAGGAAATTAATTGCAACCAAATGGTTATATAAGATATTCAGTTCTTAAAACTGTAGTACTCCACGGTGAACTCAATATACTGCCACATTTTTCTACATCATGTATAAATTAAAAAGCTATAATGAATCAAATGATCTACAGCTTTATTTGAATACATCAATTATCAAAAGATTTGCAAGGTTACTCAGATGGAAAGAAAATGAAACTATTCTAGATATTGGCATGGGAGATGGAAAATTCACTTTTGAAGGATTGATGCCAATATTCCCGAAAGATTTCAAACTTCTTGTGGGCTCTGATATGCCTGGAAAAATTTATTTTGCTGAAGAGAAGTATCAACTTCCTAAAGTCAGTTTTATGGAATTGGATATTCAAACAAAAAAATTGAATGAAGAATATGTGGTATATTTTGATCACGTGTTTTCTTTTCTTACATTACATTGGGTGCAGGATGTAAGGTAAATGGATACCAAACTTAAATTTGGCTATATAGAATAATTTATAACTGTATTGGCTGATACTTGATGGAAATCCATATTAGATTGGAATTGAAACAATATAGAATAATTTCTGATCGGTTGTAGTTTTTCTATTTTCATGCAATGTATTTTTTAACTGAATTATTACTGTAATATTTTCATTATGAGATACATTATATATATATATTATATAATTTCAATTATTGTACAGAGCTTCAATATAATAGGTTTAACGATCTTGGAAAATTATAACTGACTAATTGAACAATAATCTATTAACAGTCGTTTCAGAACTGGTATTGCGGGATAGCAGAGATTGTATCTTTGAAATTTAGCACACAAACTTTTTAATTAAAAAAAGCTAGAGACCGTCGATTTTAGTTGATAATTTAGACTTTTTTAAGGTGGAACTAAAATATATAGGGTATGTTAGAAAATAAAAATGACGTCATCGATTTTTATAGGTATTTCTCTCTATCATTTACTTACGACAAAGGTAAATACGGATGACGTTTACATAAGCAAGTTGGTGCACTAAAAAATATGAAATAATATTAATTCTGTTGGTGCTGTTAATTTTGAAGTTGTACAGTTGCAGTGAGATTGATAACTTTTGGCAGCAACTTCACAAGTACCAGCACCATCAGAATTAATATTATTTCGTATTTTTCAGTACAGGAACTGATAACGTCGGTCCATTTTGTTTCACACTTTTGAGTGTAGCATTAGTCACGAAGATCGTTAAACGTTCACTAATACCAAAAAAAATAGTACTTATCCTATTACCCTCGTATATTCTTTGCTTGTACTTGTTATTATGTAGAGATCTCAGAACATCGTTGCTGAAATACGCATAAGTATTTTAGATTCAAGCACCGCTGTAACTCGAAAACTGTAACTCATAAGATTTCCGGATATTGTTCCTATCTGGCATCTCGAATTTTCGATTTTAGAGAAAATTTGCCCACTCCGCCCCCTTCGGGGGCGGTTTTCGGAAAGAAGGAGTTTTGGATTTGAGTTTTTGTGAATATAGGACCATTTCTCAAGCGTCCTCTTTCAAATGTATCAAAAATCAACAAAATCGGAGTACGTTTAATATAGGTATACAACGCGCAAAAAAGCACACAGTCGAATGTATACCTCCTCCGTTCGGGGGTTTCGTCGATCAAGAATGTATCAATGGCCACTTTTTAAATGTGATGATTATGCTTAAATATATTCTATTTATATTATGTGATATCGAATTTGAAAAATATAGACAAGTCAGTAACAATTTTGTAGACTTGCCTTGGAGAATATTTTTGTAATGTTAAAGCCAGGTGGACAATTCTTCATCACCTTATCCGAAATAGGATTTGACAGTACTTTCCTCAATTTATTGAAAAATCCAAAATGGGCTTTTTATGGAATTGAGAAATACCTAACACCGTTCCATCAGATCAAAGATAAACTACCAATGTGGAAACAACTGTTATATGAAACTGGTTTTATAGATCTTAATTGCTTCAGGGAATATTTCATATTTGAACATAAAAATAAGGAAGTCAATGATGGTAAGTACGATCTTGATTATTCCATAAATTTTAGTCATCTATTCTAATCTAGACATTCAAGTAAAATTGTTGGGCTTGTTAAATAGAAGAAATAAAACTGAATCAATGTTAATCTAATTATATATAGAAGGAATGCAGAAATCTAAAACTAATATACATATAATATGTGTTACAAATACATTACCTACATTAAATAAATTAAATTACGTCGACCAGCCCTTTATATCTATCGATATACCGCAGTCAAATGCTCTTATGATGTCGCTTTCCTATTTAGAAGGCTTAATGCTGACCCGGGTTAGCTTCTTGGCCATCCAATTTATTTTTGCATAATTCTCATATGAATTTGAAAAAATAACCAAAATTTTGTAACCAATAATTATTGAGGTATAGGTACTTTTTGACAGATGAACCTTTGTAAAGTTCAAACTTAAATTTGAAGAATTACCGTCGAATTTCGACCGCTGGGCAGTGTATAAACATATATGTATGAACTATTAATAATTTTAGAAATGGATGAAACATTACAAATCAGTTTTAATTTACCTTATTCAGTTTCTGAGATTTAGTTGCAGTGGGTGAAAATTCTGGACCACAGACAGAAAATTCCGTTACTGATTAACAATGTCAAACTTATATATCATGTTTTGAATACTGGTGAGCACTATAGATCTCTGAGAAAATTCATTCCATTTTCTATATTGCTCAATTTTCCTCCTCAAAGATTATAAGGGTGTTCGTGCAGCAAATTAAACAAAACTTAAAGTTTGTATATGTGTACAATGGCTGTGAACATAATAAATTCAATATAAAACCCAATCTTTTTAACATTTTAGAAATGTTGAAAGCCGTCTGTCCTGCTGCAGCCACTACTCCTCACGACGTCTTGGATGAATTTCTGCGAGATTACGTAACAGAGATGAATAACAATGGTTTTGGTTGCACTGAAATTTGTCCTGAAACACAACAGGAGATATGTGTTACGAATGTTCGAATTATCATTTTGATAGGTCGCAAACCTGAAAATTAGGTTCAATATTTATTATTGGTTATTTTCATTTCGAGTATCAATATGTGAACATCTTAATTCTCAGGTAGACACTTGATTTTTGTCTAATATGTAACGCGCATTCAGTATAAAATATGATAAGAAAACCTTTGTAAATAATTATATTATCTAAAAATTGATCATGTTATGTCGCTTTACTT
This sequence comes from Crioceris asparagi, assembly GCA_958507055.1. NCBI lineage: Eukaryota > Metazoa > Arthropoda > Insecta > Coleoptera > Chrysomelidae > Crioceris > Crioceris asparagi. The sequence continues at coordinate 71,466,058 of OY293828.1, forward strand.
TCTACAACATTAATGCAAGTGACAGTATTATCAGACATCCTGTTTTGCGGAAGAACATATAATGAACTGGTACTCGCACACATGTATGTATATATATATATATATATATATATATATATATATATATATATATATATATATATATATATATATATATACATACACTTTTTGTATTGCGCAATCTGAAAAATGGCGCCATTCTTACATTGCAAGGTGAGACTATCGTTGCGTACACTTCAGAAATTGCAGTGTGTGAACAGCCAAATGGAATAATACTGCGCAATCAAGAAATGCACCGACAAGTTGGTTGTTTTGCAATATATTTCTAGTGCAACTTTGATTTGTTGATGTATTGGGTTTGAGGTTATTAAAAAATAATAAGACGTTTTTATTTAGTAGTAGTAGTAGTTTTTATAGTAAATTCTATTAATAATAATACATATTGAAACTAATGGATCACAAGAAAATCAAGTGGAAGTCCGCGCACACTTTTCATTTAATAAGTTTGATAGAGGATAAACAATGCTTATGGAATGTGAAATTGAATGATTTTAAAGATCACGTAAAAAAAGAAAAGGCAGTATGTGATATTGCTGCTGAGCTAGAAGTTCCTGCTAAGGAAGTTAAAAAGAAAATTCATTGTTTAAGGACACAGTACACGAACGAACGTTCTAAAATGAAAAAGATGAAAAGCGGAGATGTTTCAGTTGATCGTTATGTGACTAAATGGGAGTTTTACAGCGCTTTACACTTTATGTTTCAACACAGTTCAACAAATGAAACAATTGATTCCATGGTACAATGTAACAGATATTTACGTTTTAAAAATATGATATTTATCTTTTAAATATTTAATTTGACTTACTATAATGCAATATTTTACAATAGAAGGTTCAGAATATTTTCAAAATTGAGCAAATATGAAAATGAGCACTTTTTATTGATTCAACAAATTTGTGGTTAGTTATAGACCCATTTGTTGTACCTAATACCTACTTTATATACTAAGTTAATATTGATACATTTTTAATTTTGACATATTTAAACGTAGTTTACTTGCCATGGAAATTCTCCTTCCCGAAGAAAATAATTTTTAAACTCCTCGCGTACATTTTTGCTGCTAGACTTATACCCCTTGGCATCCTTTCTAAAGGTACGAAATGCTGGCTATTGTCTTCGTTTCGCCAATTACCTCTTGTGATTGTACCATCTTCGTTCTCCACGTCAAAAGTACCTTCAGGTGCAACACTGAATGATGTATTCAAGTCTATTCTGTTTATGACAAACGAACCCAAACGAAAGAGGTATACAATCTGATTGTCTGCTTTTTTTCGATTTTGATGATTTTTGATTCATTCGAAAGAGGTGACTTGAGAAATGGTTCCATATTCATATAAAAACTCCAATCCGAAATCTCCTTCCCTTCAAAAACCGCCCCCAAAGATGTGCAGGGGGCAATTCCTCTCTAAAATTGAAAATCTGAGACAACAGGACTAAAGATAAGACAATATCCGGAAACGTTAAAATAGAACATTTTTTTTAAAGAGTTACTGTTCTCCAGTTAAAGCAATGTTAAAATCCGAAAATCGAAGATATCCAAATTAAAGACCAGATTATTTGTACCAATATTTGAATTTTTTTTTTTCATAGAGTTATGGTTTTCGAGTTAGAGTAGTGGTAAAATCTGAAATATGCGTAATTCCGCCGCGATGTTTTGAGCTCTCTGCATAATAACAAGTACAAGCAAAGGATATACGTGGGTAATAGGATAACTACCTACTACATTCTTTGGTATTAGTGAACCTTCAACGATTTTCATAACTTATGTAACACTCAAAAGTTTGAAATAAATACTTTTTTACAGAAAATTTGACTGACTATATTCGTTAGTGCAATGAAAATACCATCAAACATGCAAAATAAAAACTAGTTTTATTTTTTCTCTGAAATTCCGCTGTTTTTCAATAGTTTTTATTACTTTCGGTTGAGTGAGAAAGGGCGGCCCGCAGCGATTTCGCAGGCCTCATACGCACTAGAAACCAATATTTCGAAAACAAATTCTATAAATTTCATGATAAAAAATATCAGATCAATATGAACTTAGAGACAGGTAATTGTGTTTTATCATGGTAATGTAGAGTCCCGTTTAAGATATGATTTTCTTTTTTGGGGAGAAGCAACATTATGATTAATTATGATTTGATCAACAATTTCTTTGCCGGGATTGATTGGCATAATATGTTTCTGGAAAAAACTGTTGATGAGACCACAAACCCCTTATACGCCAAGATCAATGTAGCGATAGAAACATTTGTTCCTAGGAACCCAATAATTTGTAAAAAAAATCATAATTGGTTTTCTTTTAGTCCCATCAGGGTGGTTAAAGAGAAGAATAGATATCACTCAAGATGGAAAAAATACCATAATGACATGGATTATCTCACCTTTAAAATATTACGTGGTCGTTCAAAATATTTGATACAAATTGACTACGCAAATTACATAAATTCATGTGAAAAAAATATATCATCCGATCCCAAACAATTTTGGCAATATGTAAAGACAAAAAGAATTCCTCTAATAGGATAACATCTATAACTATTAACGATGATATTGTGACGGAAGGTCAAACGATTTGTGAAGTATTTGCTGATCATTTCTTATCTGCTTTCAGCGTACCTTTGAAAGACCAGAAAAACAATGTATTCACTCACTCTAATTCCCAAAACATAAGTAACTATCACGTACCTGAAAACGTTATCAAAGCTAAATTACAATCTCTCCCGATGACCTTTCGACAAATTTCATTAAAATGTGTAAAGAAAGTTTATCATTTCCTCTCTATCTTCTGTTTAACAAATCTTTAGATAGAGGGCATTTTCTAAACCCCTGGAAAAAAGCATTTGTTGTTCCAATTCATAAATCGGGAAATAAACAGTTACCTCAAAATTATAGACCAGTGTCCAAACTATGTATATTATCTAAATTGTTTGAAAGCATTATCTTCGATTATCTTTATCATGATGTCAAGCACATTTTGAATTTACAACAACATGGATTTGTCAGCGGGCGCTCTGTTGAAACAAATTTATTCAAATACACGGAATATATTCTGAAGAGCTTGAATAGCCGGATCCAAGTGGATGCCGTTTACACCGACTTCAGCAAAGCTTTCGATAAGATCGATCATGCATTGTTGGTACGGAAGGTGGCTGACGTTGGAGTGACTGGCTCCTTATTGAATTGGTTTCAATCTTACGTGAGTAATGGTGAACAGGTTATTTGTATTGGAAACTATCTCTCAAGATCAGTCAACATAACGTCGGGTGTACTACAAGGTTCCCACCTAGGTCCCTTACTATTCAACATTTATATAAATGACATTTCAGAATGTTTTAAATTTTCGTATTGTTTTATGTATGCTGATGATCTTAAAATATTTCATACAGTTTCACACTTAAATGATTGTAAGCTCATGCAAGAAGACCTTCACCGATTTTCAGAGTACTGCAGAAATAACGCAATTTTCCTGAACCTCAATAAATGCCATCAGATCACTTTCGGTAGAAAATCTAACTTAATAACTTATAAGTACACCTTGCATGATCATAATCTTCACACCTGAAGCGAATTGGGAATTATTTTCGATTCGAAAATGACTTTCAACAAACATGTCTCTTATATATTTAAGAAAGTGAATAATATGCTAGGTTTTATTTGAAGAACAGCTTATCCTTTTAGACATTGAAATACCTTACGTATTCTATTTATGTCATTCGTAAATAGTCTATTAGGCTTCGCCTCAACCATTTGGAACCCCCACTATATAATATACATAAAACAAATAGAAACTATTCAGAACAAATTCATTTATTATATAAACAAACAATATTTTGAAAACAAAACCAATTCTTAAATCGAAAGCTCAATTTGATTAGTCTTGCTGATCGAAAAGCTATCGCCGACATCAAATTTTCTTTCAAGATTATAAATGGTATCATTCATTCCTCATCTATTTACAAATTGATTTATTACAATATTCCACAATATTCCACTCGCCATTTTAATCTATACCAAACACAAATTACATCGATGCTTGAAAAGTTATAACTCCATTTCAAACATAATAGAGATTGATTGATATATTTTCTTGACTCTTTAACTACCTTTGTGAACAAACTTAAGAAACATTTTGTTCCGCCGTCTTATTGATATTGATATGTATAATACTCTTCTTTTTTTCTGTAAAATAATTCTATTATGTAATTTAGTTGATAACAATATGATATAGTTATTATAAATGTGAATACTGATTCTGGGTTCGTCGTGTTTGTATTCCTCTTTGTGAAAATAAAAAAATAAAATTAACATCTGATAAAGATGTTTTTATCTTACAGAAAATGATAATTCGATCCATGGCTGATGTTTCTCGCCTTACAAGCTGCAAGTCTTTTTTCTCAAAGTATTCCGTATTAACTTTACCCAGTTTATATATTATATTCGAACTATGTCTATCTATTTCTAAGAATTGCGTGTATCCACTTCTTTAATACAAGGCAGAATATGGATTTCAACCTTCCTTTTAAGAAAAATAAATTCATGATCATTTATATCAAGTAAATTTAATATGTCAAACGTCCGTAATATTATCTGAGTATGACCTCAAGCGTGTTTCATAAATCTGTGGTTCTTTGTCTAACGTAACTATCCGAAGATAAACTCCAGTTATTATATTTCTATCTCTTATCTAATAACTGATCCCATTCTGTTGAAATTTCCTAATTATATTGGTGATTCTCTAACATGATGAACTATTAAAAAAATATTCTAAGTCTCATATATTGTGAACCAATAATGATAACAACTACGGAACAACTTAATTCGATGCATAATATTCATACTAAATATATATATATATATATATATATATATATATATATATATATATATATATATATATAACTGATCAGTTAAAAAAATTAATAAATGGTTTGTGAAATGGTTTTGTCTCTAATCTCTTGACATGAAATAATGGTATTATATTTGGATCATTGTCTTATTTCTTGTACCACATGATAAAGATAGGTAGAAATTACCGAAAATGTCATTTATCAGAAAGATAGAGGACCTAAAATATTTCTTTTGCATATATAGAGTATATTTCCAAGTCACAGAAAAATGTCTTCAAATGAACATGATTTTCCCGATATTTTCAACATTATGTGATTTTCGAATTATCTTTTATTAATTTTTCTATGAATTGGGTTTCAAAAAAGTGATATTCGATGAAATCACATCCTGATCATAATTCAATGACTACAAAGACAGTTATTAATATACGCTTTCTATTAGTTCATAATTTTCCATCTACCTGTACGTATAAAACCGCCACTTACGGTCTGTATAAGACATAATTACCTCAACTGTGTACCTATCTTTACGGAAACTTAATAAAAGTTTGGCTTTATCGTTTATCAACTATTTTCATAATTAGGATTAAACAATTAATATTGACAGTCCATTTTACCCATATTAGCAAAAAGGTTATCTTAATTAAAAAAAAAAAAATTTAAAACAATCAAAAGTTTTATTTAATAGTATCCAGAAAGATACCTGGTGATAGCCAAATTTACAGGCTGATATAATATTTCAATGCAGCAGAAAGAGAAAATTTCTTCCATTGTCAAATCGTCAATCGTTCATTTTCATACCTATTCTGAAAGGAAGTTAGCTTATTGAATTTCTTTCAAGATGAATCTGAGTAGGGAATTTATCTATGATCTGACTGTACCACTATAGCCATCTAGAGTTTAAGCTCAAAGCTCTACAGTTTCCCTCGCTGTAGGTAGATTATAGAGTAGAAAATCAATAGAGCATAGAACACACCCAATGCTAGGCATCTGTAACGTGGTGTAGTTAAAGATAATGGAAGTGATGTCTATGGTCTAGTACATAATATTACATACGAGCGATTTGGCTCCCGATATAATAGAATATGAGCCACAAAAATATCAAACATCGATTTCAGTGAGTTCATTCTTTTTTTTTTATTAAGTCAACTAAAGCTGAAATTTGAACATATCATGTACCAGTTCGAATGTTTCGACTAGGAACATATAGGTGGCGCTGCAGTCAACAAATTTCAATTTGTAGAAAATAACCACCCTAGAGTGAAATTTTACATTTTTCTAAGAGCCAATAAATAATGAATTTGGGTCAATGGAAGCATCAATATGGTCACAGTAAAATATAACCTTATACAATTCATTGTTCAAAACAAAATTAATAAACATGCAAATAAAATTTATTTTCCAAAATATATGTTAGGTAGAATAAATAAATTCTGATATAAAAAAACATTACATATGTTCTGGTACATGTATATAATGAGTTAAATAATTATATACAATGTACGAGAATATGAGAAATTCTGAATAGTGATCAGAGAAGCCCATGGTTTTGTGAAAACTCATACCTGATATGGTGTCATTCTTAGGGTTCCGTGGAAGATGACAAAAAGAACGCTTATAGGCTCGGTTTCTACACCCGATCTCCTCCCTTAATTTCCGAAAATGGAGAATTAGAAGTTCTGAGAAAATTGGGGTAGTATAGTTTGATGCGTGTAGATTGCAGGGGAAATAAAATGATATATATATATATATATATATATATATATATAATTGACAGGTATTTGTGACTATGAATATTACAAATTGATTTTTCAGGCAACTTTGTTCAACGCCCTGATCGTGGGTATGTAGTCAAAAAAGGTGGTTAAATTAAAAGGTCAAGATGAAAAACTCTGGTTTATAATTCGTCTAGCTTTCCAGAGCCTTCGCGTTCATCCTCAGGACAATATAAAATGAGTAAAAATATCGAAAATGACAATTCCTGGGTACATTAAAATAATAACAGTGTTCCTGTTGGAAAAACAGTGGAAAACCAAAAGTTCTGTTAAACTGTCAAAAAACTTGACATTTCTGCATCTCTATTTATGCAGAAAACGTCACGGTGGCTGGAAATCTGCCTCCGTATAGCAGAAACATATTTATATGAATAACAAAATTGCGATTTCTAACAAAATATCGAATTGTCCATCTTCTTCCAAACAAATTAAAATATCTGATAAAATTGTGGAATCTACTCTTCAAGAAATATCTAACGCCACGGTGGCTGGAAATCTGCCTCCGTATAGCAAAAGCATATTTATATGAATAACAAAATTGCGATTTCTAACAAAATATTGAATTGTCCATCTTCTTCCAAACAAATTAAAATATCTGATAAAATTGTGGAATCAAGTCTTCAAGAAATATCTAACGTTTCTCATCAGCAGCAACATGGAAAATCTTCGGAAATGTATGTTAGAAGTAATTGTTCAAACTTTACTATCAATTATTATTCCAATGAATGAAATTGTTTTATGATGAATAATCAAATAATAATAGACTCTGTAAAAAATAAATCCTTCAAAAAGTAATATTTCATGTTTATTTTATGAATTATTGTGGCGGTAAAAAAAGTAAACATTCACGCATCAATAGAGATGCAGAAGTGTCAAGTTTTTTTGACACTTGTACAAAAAAGTTTACTCATAGCCACTGAGCACCTTTTACTGTCGTGAAGAGAACTAACGGTGTCGCTTTTTGAATGCCTTTGCAACTAGTTGAGTTTATGTGAACAGTGGAAATAAAGAGTTGAAGTTCAACATTTATTAAGTTGAAAATAAGGAGGGTGAGAAATTATCACCAATAAGTAATTAAAATAAATAATATTACAAAAATATAGCAATTTAAAATTCCACACTTATTACCTGTTGTTGGAGTTGTTAGCAGTTATAGTTGTTTTCAATCACTTCAATCATTACTGATGTGAGTTCCATACGTTCTATATTGTAAACAAGACATTTTTCAACTTTTATACTGTGTTTGATCCAGAAAATATATAGGATGATCATATTTTTTAAATTCTTAAATGATCGGCTTCTCTTTTATGATAGATAGTATTTTCAATAAATTAGCCACCGAGAAAACGCAATAGTTAAGTTTCAAATAAAATCGTGTTCTTTACATTAAGTTGAATGCGTGATTAAAAATTGACAATTTGACACACAATCTATATGAATAAATAATACAGAACACATAAAATATCAGCTACTTAGAAAGTAATAATTTGCAAAAATGAAAAGTTATGTGAAATTCAATATACTATAATCATTATCAAACTTAATACTTTTGTTTGTTTTGAGAATATTCAAAACTACCAGTTTCCTCCATTGGTTAATCTTATCGATTGCCTATTTGATATTTTTCTTATATATTTGCTTATATTAAATAGAACGATTAAAATGTATCAGTGGTTTGATTCTTTGATCAACTCAATCAATAATTCTATCAAATGAACGAATAAATTATATCCACAGATTTGACCATTTCTCAAGACTATCAATAGAAAAACATCTGGATATTTTCAGAATGATCAGTAAATATAGAACAGATAGAACGTGTTCTAGATATATACGACGAGTTTGTGAGTAACGTAATCAAATAAATTCTTCATTGAACTTACACGTGAAATTCATCGATCCCTGCAAGTACACAACTTCGTTACCAGGGTTTCTGTTAGAAATGCGAAGGTAGCATTTTTAACTTTGAAGGATTCGGAATTGGCTCTTTGCTGACGCCTCGAGTAGCTAATTTATAATAATAAGGGAGCTGCTTCGTCCATTATGATGAATTAGCTATTGGAAATCAATGAAGAACTTTGTGATAGTCATTTGCAGTTTATAGAATAAATTGTGAGAATGCTTATATTTTCTAGGAAGTTTTCTTTTCATTTCTAGTATTAATTACGTTTTTTTTGCTTATTGGTTGATGTTTTATATTAAGTTGTCTCATCTAGATATACTTGATGATAAGCCGTTTGTTCGTGATATCATGAACGATTTAACTAATAAAAGATGATAAGGTACTGTTCTTCCACAATAATTTCTCCTATTATTTAGAATGGCCCAAATAGGAAGGAAATTAAGTCTTTGTTGTCATAATGATTATTAGAGTCCTGTAAGTGAAAATTCAGAAGAGAACCCTTATGGTATCGCCAAAGTCCAACAGTTCTTTCTCTCTAAATTGCAAAGATAGCAGAAAATAATACAGATGAAAATGATGACAGATCTGATGTCAAGTTTGCAGGTTGCTTCTAATGCCCGAATGTCATTATTTTTTGGAATTGTAATCTTGAGATCATGAGCTCAAATTCTAATCTAGCTTGTTTTTTTTTTATTTTCAATCCCCAACATTTTTTTTTATAAAATAAAATAGAAATGTTTTTGGTGAACATTCTTATTTATGAGAAATTATCCATTCAAAGTTATTTGTTTATAACTAATGGTTAATAGGATAAGGTCATTATTTTTACAAGATTTACGGAACATTCTAACTATGATTCTATCTCGTACTTGCCATATTTGTATCATTTAATACAAAGATTCAAGTTTTTATTATAGTTGGTAATTTAAATAATATATTTTGAATATACCACATTTATACAAGTATCTTCTGAGTTCTGAGCAAAGATGTAGAGACGGGTCCATATTCTTTAAGGTAGATTTTAACCTTTTGCTGGCTTGAACAAGGAAAATCTGTAAATCAGAAATGACAATTTATGGATAATGGTTCAACCTTGACCTCAAAAACGGCTGTGAATTCGGGCCTTAAAGTTTGGCAATGACCTCGTAAGCATTAGTCTAAAATATAAATGTTAACACTTTAATGAAAACCAAGTGCAGATGCTGAATTAATGGGATGCATCAGAAAATCTTTACTATAGGTATGAAAGAATGTTGCACGTAGATTCGAGTGAAACTTGTAATACAATTATTCCGTAAACATTATGACAGAATGCATACCAGGTAGGTAAATACATACTAAATTCTACGGACAGAATAAAGAGCAAAAGATGGGGCTCATAAATTATTTTCACGTTTAACACAGGAAAAAAGTCTGGTTCCAGGATTGTCCTGGTTGAAAAACTATATTGGATTTTGTTGTTTCTAAAATAAAATTTAAAAAGAAATACAAAATATCTTCCATCGGAAATTGTGTTTCTTCATATCATTTAGGTTCATTTTTGGCCCATAAACCCAAAACGGAGGAGGTTACAATTCGTTTTTTTTTATTTGTGCCCGTGCTGTAAACATGCTCTGATTTTGATTCATTTGAAAGAGGAGACTTGAGAATTAGTCCCATATTCGTAAAAACTCAAATCCTAGATCTCCTCCCCTCCAAAAACCCCCCACAGGGGGCAATTTTTCTCGAAAATCGAAAATCTTAGACGACAGAGTTAAAGACAAATTGAACATTTTTAAAAACTAGTTACGGTTTTCGATGCGATGCGATTTTAATAAGAAATATATGTATTTTCGCTATGTGGAGGGGGTAATTTCATTCGAAAATTGAAAATCTAAGGCAATCAAATGAAAGACCAGATCACTTTACCTATTGTTACTATAATATAAATATATTCTTTCAATACATCAGTTTAGTAGTTCAGTGCTATAGCTCAAAGAAAAAAAATCATAACAAAATAACTTATTATAAATATGCATGTATTAGAAGTATACAAAAACCTCTGGAACCTTTGGGAGATTCTGAATGCATTTCGTAACCGATCATGTGTGATACTAAACTTAGGTATAGGTAATTAATTTGATAGACGAACGCCTTGGAGTTTCTCTGCGTTTGAAACTTTGAAAATAGTTCTATTTAAAGTTCCCATTTAATTCACTGTTTGTTCTTACTATAAAGTTTAATTAAGTTTTCAACACATGATGGTAGTGTAGCTATTTTTTTATCCCAAACTTCTGCATAAGTTTTAAACTATCTGCTTCAAGTTATTGCTTGTGATATATTGCATTCTATGTTATACATTAAGTGTTTCTTAAATGGATGCTGATCTTGAGTTTGTAATCCTTGGATGGAAGCTTATATCATTGTTCAACTTTATTTTATAATGAAAGTGATATAAATTTAAAGTTCTTCCTAAAATTTGATTTTCATGATCTGCATGGAACAAATATTGATTGCATTGCTATCCCAAATATATGGATAGTCTAGCAACAATTTTCCCAAGATCGCCCATAAGATATAGGGAATCGTATTATTTATCTTTATGTGTATTATACAGATTTCGAGGATTATTGCTATAGGATCTACCATTCTATCCGCTCAATTCAACTGACCGCAGCCGTAATCAAATCCGGTTCACCTTTCACAATCTGGCTATACTTAGGATTTATTTGTAGGTATATACGAATATATATATATATATATATATATATATATATATATATATATATATATATATATATATATATATATATATATATACTTCCATCTTACCTATCGAATTGTCATCGGTTGGTTGGAATTGGAACTTCGCTTTGAAACCCTGTCCCGGCCAATCCGAATTGGCGACGAATTCGATGAAGAGATCAGCTCCCGTGGACAGGACTTCCAGCTCGGTGCCCTCATTGCACAGGACTCTTATTGCTGGATCAGATGATGTTTTCCCATCGTAGACGCGTATTATGTCGGCTCGATTCAGGCAGCTGCAAAATAAGATGTGTGAGAAAATTAGCTTATGCAAACTGAATGCCAGTATACAGGGTGGACTTATTCTAAGTAGGTACATAAGAGTTTTACCTAAGTCTGTCGTATATAAGAAAATTGTAAACAATCCATTATTTGTAAATAAAGTTTCCAATTGAAAAGTTGACTTTGCTCTGTAAAAATTCAGAAATGTTCTTGAAGCAACAAAGATACACGAGGAAGGGGAGGTCATAACAAAAAAAAGTTTATATCGTAATATTTACAATATTATAAATCTATGATTAGCCCGAGATAATTATACTTCCTTTTCGTATGTTTAGATTCAGTTCACTAGAGTGGACACACCAGATTTTTTGTATACTTATTACGAACAAATGTTATCAAAAAGGTATTTTTTTCTAGTTATGCTTGTTTTCGAGCTCTGATCATTTTTTTACAAATAGGTGCAAAATAGTAGCATTGCAAAAACTCATTCTCAAAAAAATATATGGACCCGGAGCAAACGGAGGTACTGGATAGGTAAAATGCTATCTATAAAGGCGGACAGATCGAAGACGATCCTTGAATAACAGCCATGAACATGTCTCCGAACAAGCATAACAATAAAGCAAATAAAATAGTTATTTTATAGTTAGTGTTTAGAAAAATCCACTCCAGAAGGTATTGCCATATCTTTTTTGTAATTATAGAAATATGATAGATTGATGGGGAAAGTGACCCCACCCAGCACCTTATGCTTACACCAGGTCTCGTAACATCGGTGGTTTATTAGAGCGCACATTATTTTTTGGAATGTGTTTTTATAATGCCTTTCTATTACTATCTATAAGGCATCAAAATGGAGAAGAAGTGGACGTGAATAATTACGAACCAAAATTTATATTAATAAAGGATTTGTTGTTTGTGCAGGAATCCCACAAACTGAATGGTTGATTTAACACTAAATACAAAGAAATTTGTTGATAGTTGATCATCACCTATGCTTTAACGTTTTACTTATTCGCAATACTATGAATTGTTTTCACTTTTTTTGCAATGATGATTGGTCTTTAAGGATACACAAAGAACCTAAATCAATGCGATATGTAAGCCCCTATATCTAGTAGATCAAGTAAACTTGAATCGAATATATCTTAAAAATCCGGTGTGTCTACTCAAACGCCTTTCCTACCACTCTCAAACGAATTCCATCGAAAATAATAATTGTCTGAACAGGTTGTACGACCACTCATTTCTTTCAGCGTGCCAAGACATACAAAAATAGCCAAATTTAATTTTTACATGAGAGGAATATGCATAACATCATTTCTATTGTATCTGTCTGACATAAGGTTGATAGTATTTAGTCTTGGTCTGACTGTACAAGATCTCAAACGTACAGGTACTAATACGTTCTTTGTCATACTTGCTTAGTTATTCAGAGCAAGATCTGCCAAACTGTAATAGTGCTGGGCACGATCTCTTCTTTAATCCGATAAAATTCCATATGCACCCCAAATCAACGAAATCGGTGCACATGTAGGTAATATGCCTAATACCTTCTTGGATAAACATTGATAAATAGGAACATATTATCGATTTGTGTTACTCCACTTATTTTCTGAAGTAGGTCAAAATATAATAGCTATTTATGATTCTAATTCAAAATGCTGTACAATGAAGATGCAGTAAATCCAATAAAAAGGTAACCTTATTGATTCCACATTATTGATACTGTCGGAAATGCTTTCAATTTAGAAGTTTTTTTTTAATCAAACTGCAAAAGTAGTTTGGTGTGTCTCCGTTCAAATTAATTATCCAACTTGGCATTGTCCAAATGTCTTCCCACATATACACACATCCTAATGTTTGACGGAAATGGCCTCAGAGCTTGGTAAATTCAATCAAGGCCGGTCCATTACTCCCTGGCATCAGACTTCAGAGCCGCCAGCCGTACGTACGATGGCATTGGCCGTATATGCCACACCACTAGCTGATTGATGATCATCCTCAGTAAACATCCTTCGAATTTTTAATGTCGACAGCAGCGTCTCTATACGACTACCTACCATAAAGTTGATGGTGAGGTCTTTCACCGTTGCATCATACACGTTTATTATGAATTATATATAATATCCGATATTTCGCGTGATGTATTGGATATGTCCATCTAGAAGTCTAATCAATTTTCTTGGGCTACCAACATTCAAAGGCTATTAGTATGATTAGGTAAAGTAGAAATGTATGATTCGGTCTGGAATGTAAATCGTTTTCTTGTAATAATTTATAGAGTATTTATGAACTAGGGGATTGTTACGTTGAATTACTGATAATGGATTTCAAAGATGGCGAAACGTTGGCATTTCTTCTCCTTTTTTGAAGCACTAGCCGTGCTAATCGTTTATCGTATATTCAGAACATAATCATTAAAACACATACTAACTGTATGGGTTCACACAATGAAATTTTCATTAGTAAATGACAATATATATTTAAAAAGGTCTTACAATGTATTCAGCAAGAGATTTTATTAAAGTCGTTTAATCTATTTTAAAGTATGAGTATTGAGAATAAAATCCTGTTTAGCTCTATGTCTGATTTCCTATTAGTCAAAGCTAAAAGTGACTCAGTTGATTTCTCAAACAACTCGGATTTCATTGGTAGGTAATCTTAATACTTAATACTAATAATAATCAACACTGAGCATGCGAATAGTTAGAACGTCTAAAACACAATGTAAAAATGTGTATAAATGTAAAGAAGACATAAATGTTGTTTTCATTTTCACTGTAATCAACCGAGATTCATACACATTTAATGTTTTTCGATTAAGGATTTGAAATTTAAAATGTTGTGGGTAATGTAAACGATCCAGTATAGAATATCATAATGGTATCTTCTGTTGGAATGAATAATAGGTACGCTATCTCACAATATAGTGTCTAAAGTTCAAATAACATATAATTATACCTACTGAAAATAATTTTAAAAAATACTTTCTTCTTAGTTATGTGAACATGCATTTTGTACAACATTGAGGTTTCAGGCTGATTTTAGTAAATTTAATTTAGCTTTAGACTGGCTGTTGGCTTCGCTATAGCAAAGTTTAATCTTTGGCTAGGGTAGATGGCTCCCAGGGCAGATGATAATAGGCTTTTACACTCTTAGACTAGCTCCATGAACAAATGGAAAAGTATGCTCGTTAAAGCAATTTCTATAAACAAGAAACAATAACTGCATTTATCAAAATAATGGATATATTATAAAAATATGTTGTCAGTAGCATTTCTTTACAAAAATGCTTTTCCAAGCAAAATCAATATTGTCAATTTACTTGGTCTAATATCTGTCATTCTGGGCCGTCAAGAGTTTTTTATGAGATTCAGCTTCAAAACTCTCTTCAGGAAAAATATAAATAAATCTAGAAGAGCCCATTCTTAAGCTATCAAAAAGTATATATTGGCAGTTTTTAAATGCCTTCTCAATCATGGAATTTCTGGAAGGAGATCATTTTCAGATATTTCAGCATGCAAACTACATGGACTTATCTCCAACAATAAAGCTTCAGTTTTTATAACTGCAAACATTTCAGCTACAGCCTCGCCTCGTGCTAGTTCACCAGTTTATTTAGCTTTCAAAATACTAGCAATTACTTTTTTAACAACATTGTTCTGCTCCTCGTAAACATAAAACGAAGTATGCCAAATACGACCAATATTTGATATAGGATTGGACTTCTATATTGTAATAACAACTGTTTGAAATTGACTTCGCTAAGAACATCATTTCAAAAATAGATATAGCAGAGCAAACTGAAACTGCAAATGATGGGCCAAAGATTTTATGTAGCACCAACAATTTTCTTGTTGATCACGTATTTATTCAATCTCGTCAAAATGTTCTGAGATATCCTTCACTGCAGAATGATAGGCAGGTAGTTGACAATCTTTTAACTGTAGCCCCAAGGTGCTTTATCGGAACTTCCAAGTGGCTTGTGGATGCAGAGAAGAATGATTAATTTTGGAAGCAAATTAGCTCCAAAAGAGGTACACAGAAAGGATTCTCTGAAAAAAATGCTGGTCAAACAAATTTTGCGAGGGATCAAAATACATCATCAATCATCATCACTTTTGAAAAAAATCATAACACGTATCTACATTCAATACGTCTATTACATTAATTACATTTCATGCTATCAATAAAATCATATACCTGCAAATAAACAAAATAAAAAGAGCATTAATTACTGATTTTATTTGTAATCATTATCTTTTCTAGGTGCTGGGTGCCGATACGAATGAAAGCAATCGGACGATTTTGCGTCATTGCTGCGCTAAGTAAATCTCTAAGCTATAAATGAACCTTATCGGATTTTTCAGTTCTAGCAACTCCACCCTTTCAATAAAACTTAAAATCTTTTAAACTTGCTCCCAAAACCTAATTTATTCACAAATATATTTTTGAAAAGCTGATCTAGAATCCGTCAGTCAACATTTTGATAAACTGTAAATTTGCATAATGCAGAATAATGATTTTGAATAATTAATTGTAAGAAATTTAAGCTACTACATATTCATATATTGAGTTACCGTCATAAATTCCTCGTACAATATGTGTTGGAACAAATAGATGTCGGATTTCTCAAGGCTCTTACTAAGCTGCTATCCAACACATCCAGTACATAAATCTGGGTAGCTGTCTGGAACAGCACAAAGAAACTTCTTCGCCTTTGATAGTACACAAATAAGAAGGAAATTATATGAATCCTGTTGGAGAAGCATCCTGGCCGCAAGGATATAATATATACCTATATATAAACTGACCCAGTACTTCAAGCTCTATCCCAGCCACGGTTTAGCTGTCCGAAAGGATATAGCGATGTAAGAAGCGGAAATAGGGAATAGGGTAGCTTGAGAGAGTCATTTGTTATTTTTATTATCGACATTATGAACCTTGAGTAATTTTCATCCGGCAGCTACCTTACATGTTTATTGGCTTAGATTATAGCCTCACATTTAGTGTTTACATACTTACTTTACTTACCTTCTCATTTTCTCAGGAAAATAAAAGTTTTTTTTGTTTCTTTTTTTATTGTACCTCGAAATAATTAATCATCTGAACAAATTTGGATTAATGTAAATTGGAATTTCTTATATAGAAAAAAATCAACAGACGTATGTTTCTGGTAGCAAAACTCGATACCTAACGTGGATTTTACTTTCAATGAATTCCAGATAAATGTTAAGTTAAGTACTCGTTATTATTTAGATACTCTAAATTTGTAATTTAACAACATTCTCTAGTTACCATTCACAGGTTAATATAATATAGCTAAGAAAATTGAAAAGTAATTTTTGCTTAGGTAGGTAATCTTATTACTTACTAAATGATGATAAAACAATTATGTTTTTATTCAAGGAATATCGTAAACTCAAGGAATAATATCCGGATAAAGAAAAATTTGTTCAAATTTAATCTTGAATAACTTATTAAATTTTGCTTATTTTCGCTCAATATATAAACATAAATCTGATCTAATAATGAGCCTGGTGATATACAGTGTAGAACTAAAAGTTGTATGTCGTTCTAGATTTCTCCACATTCCATGAAAAAAATTTTTTAGGCACTTTTGAGCCAAATGTTTTTCGGCATTTCCTTTTTGATACATATCCATAAATATTTTTTTAAAGAATATACAGATTAAGAAAATGCAGTTCACATCACCCCGAAATGAAGAAGTGAAACAAGTACCTATCAAAAATACGAAACGTAAAAGAATACACAACAAATAAACAAACATTAATATCTGTATTTCCTCCTCATCTCCCAAGACTGCTGTTATACCATAGGTCAGCTTTAAACACAATAAAGCAGGCCACTCACTAGCGAATATGCTCGGAAGCATGCTCGGCAACCTGTTCATCAACATATTTCCAATTTGTCACACACTTGTCGAGTTTCCGACGAGCTTCAGTTGAAAATCTTTGTACGTTGAACGAATGTGTTACTCGTAAAAATATTCTTAAATACAATTAACTCAATAATCAACATGTTGAAGATCGCCGTACATACAGCAACATGCTTCGGTTCTCCTGTTGCGGCTTTTTGGTCTTTCCAGCAACCAGCAACTTACGAACATGTTGGCGAGCTTACCCACACACAAAGCTTGTTGCTAAGAGCCATGCTGCCGAGCATACTCCCGAGCATATTCGACGTACAAAGAAGCCTCTTTGTCCACACACACACACACATGCTCTATCCGTTCTCAGGTTCCGGGCTTCTTAGAGGCCATTATAATTATTGACATTACATTTCATCCACATGTCCTTTAAAATCTTGCAACATGCGGCCTAACTTTATCGAATTTTTTAAAAAACTGTCATCAACAAGTGTAACGTGGTTTGCTAAATATTATTCGTTTGTGTTTTCTGTTATTATTGTAAGCTGTATATTTTTCTTAAAAAACACACTTCGCATCAAATTTAACGCAACACTAAAATTTAATACAATTTCAAAATTAGTTTTCTCGGGAACTGCTCAATTGATTTGATGTTTTTAGAATAAAACCTATTTCTCGTGTTTATCTCCATTTTTAAATGAAATATAGAATTGATTGTGAAAGGCTTACATTTGGTACTTAAAACTTGACTCAAGACTTTTTTTTATATTGTGATAGTGCATTAGTTGAACTGTGCAGAGGAAACCGAGAAGAAGTAGTGATTGAATATAATATATACGCACTTAATTGATTGAGTTTATTAGTTACTACCTGTTTTACCTGGCACTTCCGGGCAAACTCTTTAGTAGATTGTGGTATAAAAACATAGAGTTATAAAAAGTCTTGAGTATGGAACCCTTCTAACTCAGACTCTTACTCGCATTTAGAACCAGACCGAACACCAACCCAAATCCATCCATCAAGAGAGAATAGCATGAGAATTTCTCCTACATATGTCTTAGGGATTTTCCGGTATGGAACATTCCACCGTTAAGTCCCAGTCCGCAGTTCCAGTGACATACTACACATAAATATAGCGAAAAATAATTCAGCCATAGAGCTCAGAGATATTTATTTGGGTATTACAGATATAGGACCCTCCTAGGACATAGGAAGCCCAGTTACACTTACAGCCACTATTAGATGATTCCAATAAATTCTACAAACATAGGTATAGGATACAAATATCAGAAATGACATTTCTTATTGATGGCTATGAAATCTTTCCTGGTTAATTTTATCTAAATTCACGAATTTTGCCCCGAAGATGAGAATAAACATTCTGGAAAGCTTGGCATAATCCAAAGAATTTTATTTATTAAATGACTGCATCCCCAATAAAAATGTATTTTATATATATATATATATATATATATATATATATATATATATATATATATATATATATATATATATATATAAAAGTATATATAAACTAAGTACGCTACTAAATTAAGTGTGGTGTTTTATGGCTACCAGAACACACAACTTACAGAACTTCAAATCCACGGTCTTAAATGAGAACTGCAATCTAACTAACCCAATCTTAAATTAGGTTTATGAATCTTATGTCATTGTAATGGTAGGATAGTGTACTAGCTAGTACCGAACTAAGATTGGATTGCCAATACGGCTGTTTGTCTATGCGCAACGGCGAAATATCTATATCACGTTGTGAGCAAACGGATATACCCAGATCCCGTTGTAGTTATTTTAGGTTTGCACAAAGATCGAATTGGAAAATTAGAATGTCACGTTCTAGGTCAAAACTTCGGGCAGTGACCGAATTCGGTCTTTCAGCGTAACATATTATACATTTATTTAATTATGATGTTTTTTTGTGCACTATAGATCAATTCTTCCGTAATAATAATGTGGTAGAAATATTGATTTAGAGTAGAATTTGAGAAAGTAAGGGTTACTTGAATGAAAATAAGTTAATTATCCATAATTTGCAACTCTCTGTGGGATGCAGCAAATAAAACTATCAAATTTAAGCGCCATATTTTGTGGATATTTTGTTATTATGCATGCTATTTATTATTACAGTTACTACAGAAGTTACACTCTTTAAAAAAATACTTTAGATGTATAAAACAAGCATGTAAGGTATTAGCAGGTTTTCTTTGGTCCAACGTAGTTTATATTAGGGAGATTCAACAATGTCGATTTGGACAGGTTATTTTAATATCTTTATTGCAGCGACGTATCTGGGCTGATTTCCCCTTCTTCGGACCTATATGACAACACTAATATAAATTTCCGCATTAAAATCTTAATTTGTATTACATTATAAAGAAAAAAATTGGAACCATACAAATTAAAATTAAACTAAAATAATGACAAACATGAATTTGAATATTAAATTGAAATTTTCATATAAGTAATACACGATAGGTGATATTCCTTGTCAATAATTGTTTTATGTATTTTACTTATATGAAAATTTTAAATTAATATTCAATTTCATGTTTGTCATTATTTTAGTTTAATTTCAATTTGTATGATTTCAATTTTATTTTCTTTATAAGGTATGGAAAATTTTGATACAGATATTAGGATTAGTATTGTCATATAGGCCCGACGAAAGCGAAATAATGAAAACCTGAATACTTCGTAAAATAATAAAATTTATCTTTGCACAGATGACAAAGCAATGCTTAAATATAGAAAACAATTTAACAAACAAATAAAACTAAATTTCATTTCAGTACAAACTTACGAATTAACCCTTTATTTACTATTTCAAGCAGATAACGAACCAACCAGTTTGATATAACTCATTGCCATCAATACCTATTACGTACTTACTCCCACGGTCTAAAATTGATTTGATATTCTTTTGTGTCACGCAACAATACAATTTTCAATGTTTGCTCTAATATCATATTCTCTTTTATGCATATAATAGGAATAGAGCAGAGAAGTATGCAATGGAAATATGCTAGTTATTTTTTACGGCACATTTTGGATATAATAGCACCGTTTCATTTCTAAATTGTTAGAGCTCCCTGGGAATATGAAGCGAACCAGTGCCTATCTAGGGAGTAGCCCATAAAAACTGGAACAAATTGCGTGATACATCATTAATATGTTTTGGATTTTTTTTTGTCCAGACCAGGTTATCTCGAGGCCAATTAACTTTATTATATAAATCATTTACTATATATGATCTCGTTCGAGCTGGATTTAACAACATTTGCTCAGAAATATTTTTAGCGTAGAGCAGTGATTTTTATAAATAATAGGACGAAATTTATTAGTTCGGTCACTGACAAATATAAAATAATATTAATTTTAGTGATGCTGGTAATTTAGAATTGGTGCAGTTGTGAGTAAATAGAAGATTATCGACATCAACTACAAAAATATTTTTTACGAAAAATTGGACCGACGTTATTAGTTGATGCACTGAAAAGTATAAAATAATATTAATTCTATTGGTGCTGTTACTTTTGAAGTTGCAGTTAGATTGATAACTTTTGGCACCAACTTGTTATTATTGAGACCTCAACGCATCGCTGCGGAAATACGCTTGAGTATTTTATATGTTACCATTTTAACACCGATATAACTCGAAAACCGTAACTCTAAGGAAAAAATGTCCATTATAAATATTGCTACAAATAATTATATCTTTCATGTAGTATCGAAAAATTTCCAATTATCGAAAGAAATTGCCCTCTCTACGTATACAAAAATACATATTTAACATGCGTCTATCTCGAAAACCGTAACACTTTTGAAAAAATGTTCAATTTAAACGTTTTCGGATATTTTCCTATCTTTAATTATACCAACTCAGATTTTCGATTTTCGAGAAAATCCACCCCCACCACCCCTTCGGTAGCGGTTTTCGGAGGGAAGGAGATTTCGGATTTGCATTTTTATGAATATGGGACCATTTCTCAAGCCTCCTCTTTCAAATTAATCAAAAATCATCAAAATCGGAGCTCGTTTACTAAGTATATAAAAGGCGCGCACGAACCAAAAAAAAAAATAAAGCAGACAGTCGAATTGTATACCTCCTCCGTTCGGGGTTCGTCGGTCAAAAATACATCCCACCGTCAATAAAATTAATATTATTTTGTAGTTTTTACGGAACCAACTAATAAAATTAGGTTCTATTTTTGACAGAAATATTCATTTCATATTTTTGCTTGTAGTGTCAGTTGTTGACCTTCACTTATATCACTCGAAAATCTTTGATTTTTTTTAAATTGTCCAACTTAAGCTTTGCTGGGAATTATCTTTTCTTCAACATTGTCCCAAAATATAAATTTTCTAATGGAATGAAAATTCCCCATTAACCCTTTGAGGGAAGGAGATTCTAATTTTTTATCCGGGACCACCTTGCAACACTTCTCTGGTTCAAAAGCAAAAGCAAGTATACACATGAATTGTATACCTCGTACTTTCTTCGCAGTCGGTCAAAAAATCAAAAAAGGAATAGACTGGAAATGGATAGTTTTGAAATAGCCCTATTTTAGACGACTCGGCTTATTGATAAGCGAGTTGTTTATAAATGAATCTGAAATCACGAATGATTTAGGTACTAAGTTTTTTTTATTTTAATCTGGATTAAAATGAGAGTTATTCTTTTTTTGACCGACTTCAAAAAAGGAGAAGGTATACAATTCGGTTGTAAGATTGCTTTTTTATGGCTGTTCGCGCGTTTTGCATTGTAAACGTACTCCGATTTAGACGACTTTTGTTTCATTTGAAAGAGGAGAGTTGAGAAATGGTCCCATATTGAGAAAATCAAATCCAAAATGTCCTTCCCTCCAATAACCGCCCCCAAAGGGGGGTGGAGGGGGCAATTTTTCTCGAAAACTGAAAATCCGAGACGACAGAATTAAGGAAAATTCCGTATCCGGAAATGTTTAAATAGGACATTTTTAAAAATAATCATACGTTTCCGCGCTACAGTCTGAAATATGTGTTTCAGCTATGTGGAAGGGGCAAATTTTTCCGAAAATCGAAAATTCGAGATTTGAAAATAAGAAAGGGGACCATATCCGGAAACATTTAAATTGAACATTTTTTCAAAAGAGTTAAGGTTTCCGAGTTTCGCAATGGTAAAGTCTGAAATATGTGATATGCGTATTTCCGCTAGTACAAGCTAAACCTACCTATAACTTTTTGGGTATTAGTGAACGTTCAACAATTTTCATGACTAATGTTACACTCAAAAATGTGAAATAAATATTTTTTACAAAAAATTGGACCGACTTTATCAGTTGTTGCACTAAAAAATACAAAATAATATTAATTCTATTCGTGCTGGTTCTTTTGAAGTTGGTGCATACAACAACAAACTACAACGACACAACTTCAAAATTACCAGCACCAATAGAATTAATATTATTTTGTATTGTTTAGTGCAAAACCGGAAAGAGTCGGTCCAATTTTCTGTAAAATATATTTATTATATCATCTTATGCAGGATGCTCCACATAAATTTATAAACTTTAATATTCATAATTATTTATTTATTCCCAGTATTTACATGTACCTACAAAATATAATATTAATAATTTCCCACAGAGGTATGACATTTACCTGAAAGCACGCTGGTTACTTAAAACTAAGTCTTGAATCTACCAACATAATTATTTAAGAAATTATTCCCTCGAGTAGCTAACGTTGAATTATAATTTATTTAAAGTTGTTTCGCTATTATATATTATGGATAACCCCTTTCTTAAGACTTTTTTATTTTAATAAAGATATTTTTAAAATTTTTCATTTCTTTCGGTAATTTAATGTATACATAACTATTTTTGCTGTTATAAATGTTCGTATCGAGGGCACATTAATGCTTTTTGCTTGATAAACTATTAGAGTTGATATACATATTTTATAGTGCATTATAGTGATTCAATAATGATTCATACACAAAGATTTGTTCTAAGTTTAGAGGATAATTTTGCAGATATTAATTTTTGCAAATTATATTAAAAATTCTAGTTTGAAGTTTCTACATTCTATATAAAACTATCGTTAAATGGACCATCCCATGCAATATTTCCATAGCTAATTATACTATGAAAAAGGACATAATAAATCATTGTCAGTTAGTCTTTATTCATAAAATGAGAAAGTTTATAAAAAATGAAAATTAAATACTGTATATACATATCTAATCATATTGTATATTGTTTATTATATAGATAACATTTATTGTTTTCAATATGTGCTAGACAAAAACAGAATACGACCTCATTTTACATATTACAAGTATCCACCCATATTTCCATTAGCAAATAACAGCCTAAACAAAAACTTTTTGAATCATGGAACTTTAATAAAGGTCTCTGGCTAGCATGTAAATAATAATTTATGCCAGAAGAGTTTAAAGGGCGGCACATCTGACAATAATTATAATGCACCATGTATGTACATACCTAGAAACGAATTTTGTAGCAAAATAACTGTAAGTTTCGACCGTTTGCTACGTGTAGGATACATTATTTTTGTAACACCTGATTTGCAAGCTCAATTTGAGAAAAATATAGAACTGTTCATATAACGTGCTTAAAGTTTACTATGGTGGTATGGCTAGCATAGAAAGATGGTTTGTTTGAAATATGCAATCCACTAAAGATAGATAGAAGGTAAATCCACCCCATCATCAACATTTGAAAGTGTATTCAGGGTTTCATGGTGAACTAAAAAACTTCAGGTTGCTACAAAAAAGCTTCAAGCGTTTTTTGTATTCAAAAACACAATATTGAAGGTAAAATAATAGATTCCAAATATATAATACTACAAACTAAGAAAAAGAAAGACTTCTGTATTCAATAAATTTCAAAACAACAACAAAACATATTTCGGAAAGCCTTCAAATACCTCAAAACGAGAATAGGATAGGTACTCAGAAATTAGAATTTGTAAAATGTGTAAACAAAATATAAAACCACAATAAAAAAATCAATAGAACACCAAAACTGAATAATTTTTCATCGTTGACCTTTCTCTGACTTCATCGTGGCGAATTTAGCTTAGGGACCTGACTGCCAGTATTTAATTCAACACACCCAGTAACATGCTAACCCAACGTAGACAAAACCGTGTTTACGATGATTGGGCTCTGGAACAGTTGCAATTTGATTTAAATTTCGCCAAATATAAAAAAAAACATGTATAACGACAAAGCTCTATTTTGGATAATTGAATGTCTGAAGAATAAAAATGTTCTCTATTTGGATGGCCGCAATCTATAAAAGATCTAGCAGCTGTGTGATTCCCAAAAAATATTTATTTCACACTTTTGAGTGTAACATTAGACATGAAAATTGTTGAGCCTTCACTAATCCAAAGAAGATAGTACTTATCCTATCATCCATGTATATATAGTCTTAGCTTGTACTTGTTATTATTCGGAGATCTCAAAATATCGCGGACTTTACTGCTGTAACTCAAGAACCGTAACTCTTTTGAAAAAAAAAACAATTTAAATGTTGTTGCATATAATCTCTTCTTTAATTTGGCGGTATCATATTTTCAACCTTTCTTCTCCTTCCTCGCAATCTATATATATATATATATATATATATATATATATATATATATATATATATATATATCACGAAATCTCAGAAACTACGAGTGCTAGAAGTCTTAAATTTTGCATGCGATTTCTTTTAGAACATAGGTGCTTACTAAGACGGAATTCTGAAATATTCAACCCCTAAGGGAGTATAAAGGGGTGTCAATGTTTGTATAAAATTTTTATAGTTTGAATAGTAGGGTTTTGACTGTACATTAAGTAAAGATATTTAAGGAAAAATAATATGGGGGGCCTTTATTAGAGCAACAGAAACCAAAACAACAGTTTTTTAGAATTTTTGTCTGTCTGTCTGTATGTTTGTACGCGTATCACGCAAAAACTCCTGCATGGAATCGAATGCAATTTTCACCGATGTATTACTGGAAGTCTAACTTAAAATATAGGCTACACTCTATAGCGTTTGTCTGTATGTCTGTACACGCATCACTCAAAAACGACTACAAGAAATGGAATCGAATGCAGTTTTCCACGCGCACGAAGTCGCGGGCAAGAGCTAGTTTAATATAAAATTGATTACGCATTTAATAAATGCTTGTTTACATTGCGTTATTTTCTCTCTCGCAGGAGTCATCTGAGGTCACGCCGCCCCACGTTCAACATTTTACGTCCAACGTTCCACAAACTATCAAAAATATGTTTTATACGTTGTTATTAATTCCACAGAAGTTCATTTTGCATTATATAAATCCTGTTTCAATACATTATGGCTTTCCTATGGTAACAAAAGTCTTGCAATTCGTCAGTTTCAATTTCTTGAAAAATCTGATTCCCTTAATTGTTTGTTATTTCTTAATGGATCTATGTACAGTGGGACACTCAGTCCGGACAAGACTTTAGACTCTAAGTCTATCGTGTGTTGCAGGTCTAAGCCAACAAACCTCGCAACAAACCGCAAACAAATGATGCCCTCAAAGTCGACATAACGAATGCCATTCAGAAAACTCAGCTAGATTTACGCGACAAAGTCTACGAAAATTGGACCTCCTGTATACCTACGTGCCACCAAGCAGGGCTGCGGCAGACATTTGAGCGACGTTATATTCCATACTTAAATGCCATAGCATGTTCTTTTCTATAGAAAAAAAAACTTATATGTCACACCATCTTGTTTTATTTACATTTACAAGTCGAACGCCCTTATGGAAAGACCTTTTTGAACGACATCCCAAAAGAAGGTAGGTAATTCGAATGTTGCTTGTTCAAATGCTCCATCATTTTTTCTTCGAATATCTGTTTCTAATAGAATAATTACAAAAAGCCGTCGGCTTCTATTAGAAGTAGAGCAATTTTCGTGAGTATCATCCTGAAGCGTTTACGGCGCTGAAGCCCTTTTAGGGTCGGTCGAACCACTTTTCGGATGTAATAGATTAGACGTGTGCCTGTGAAGACAGCATAATAAGAACGCATGGAGTGTGAAAAGTTAAAAGCTTTGGCAAAATATCAAATATCTTAGCAGTATCAGGCAAGCCCTACGAAGTTCGTTTCGACATTGCGAAAATGAGTTATGTAGGGAGAAGAATTTCCATTTACGAGGTTATATCACAGGGAAATATAGCTCTGATGAATACGTAATAAACTTAAATATAATAATTGTATTTTCCAATGGAGAAATCTCTGAGTTTATAACTTAAATCATTCATAGAAAATAGTAATTTTACTTTCGGTCACCTTTTTAGAACTGAACAACAAAAAATATAAGAATAGTTCGTTCTTTATTATTGATCGTCATTATATAGACTTTAGATTTTGAGACAAACACTTCCTTCTGATAATATATGATACAGGATAGATTTTCATATTAGTGATTAATGAGAATGGCTAAGTCTCCCAATAAAAAATATGGCAAATACAACTAAAACTTATATCCCGGCGGATCCAAATTTTTATATTACAGTAAAGCATACAGTAGGTATGTCATATTGTCATAAAAAAGTCATAATCAAAGAAGTTATAGTCATCTATTTAAATCTTTGGATATATTCTATGATTTAATTTTCATATATCATCACTACATTATTATTCTCTATCGAAAAAATAAGGTCAGGATAAGACGTGATTTGAACTCACGTCCTAGAATGGAGAAGAGGTCACTCTACTGCTGTGTCAACCGACTATCTTGTTTATAGTAACATATAAATTCTAAATGCTACTGCTGAGTAAATAATTCATGAACAAGTATCCAACTCAAACGGCTTCATAATAAAAAAAAAGATTTTCTAAAAGTAACTTTTTAATTACTTTATTAAAAAAAATATCTATATCCAGTTATTCAAATAACCCAAAGAGCTTGAAATAATAATATCATGTATTTATGTAAGGTTATATACCTAAATTCAGTTCAACTTGAGAGCGCAGAACAAAAAATCTTCCAAATCGCTACATGTTTTCTATGCATATAAAAGCATAAAATTAAACCGTATACCTCCTCCATTTTTCAAAGTCCGTTAAAAATTACCAAGCTAAATCACTTTAGAGCAATGACAATAAATCTGCTAAATAAATAATGACCTTAGGTGACATTTAAATATTCCATTTCATAGCCAACTTCATGCTAAGCTGATTAGTTATTGTCATATGAAAATGAAAAATATTTTTCAATTTTCAAGTCTTATATTCCGAATATTAATATAGGTTTTGGACTTTCCCCTTTAATATCTCTACAAAATATTTTAACAACTAACAGAGATAAATCGGGATAAATATACCTATGTTTTTTAATTTTTTTTTGAAATATGATCTCAACATCTGTGAAACTATCAAAAATATTTTTATGAAACTCACCTTCAATTTCATTGTATAATCCCTATAATGATACAGAAAATGGCATGATCCAATTGAGCTAATTGAGCTAATGTTGACTTCTGGTAGAACCGAAAGTCTTGTTCTAACGTCAACTTTTTGTGATCGACTGAAAATTGCGATAAAACCCCGTATAAAATAATAACCTGTGTGGTTTTCTAGAAACGACGAATTTTAATGCTGACTGTAGCAAAAGAAACTAACTGTTCGTAGATAACAATAAAGCTCATCAATATCTGCTAACTAATAAAGAAGATCGGGTCTCAAGCAGAGCAGAAAAATATACTGGACTGTTTTGTTTTTCCGTACTTATAAATAGATAAGAAAATTAGGTAACCTAATTCGTTTTTTTAATTAATTCTGGATTCAATTTCATTTGAAGATTCTGTAGTGGAAATATTTGTAATCGGATTATACATATACATACATACATTTCGCAAGAGTACATTATCTAAAATCCCCAAGAGCCGAGAGTTCTAACCTCAGCATATCGGATTAAAATTTTGAACATCATTATAATTTTAGCAAGCATTACCACATATCAAATATTAGCTGATAAAACGATAATATATAAAGTGTAGGAGATATTATTACCTCCTGTAGCACATCACTACCTCAAACAAAAGGTTTATACAGGGTGCTTCACCTTGAGTAGCCTATTAGGTGAATCAAAAAATAATTTAGGGCTGAAAATTTGTTGTTGATTTATGGGAATGCTCTAACAACGCTCTATCAGAATTCACAATCTCATAAATATATAATGTTTGATACATTTTGATTTTAATGAATATTTTTGTGAAAACGTGCTCAGCTTATTTTATTTGGTAATCATTTTGTGATTGCGGTTTGTTGAATTTTACCTGTTACTAGTAGGGACTTACTTAAATGTTGAGGTTTTCTAGTAAGTTTATATTATTTGCATAAATAACACAAATCTCCGAAGAAACACTTCATACTTAAATATATCAAACGATCCAATGAAAAAGTTTACCCAGTATAGTTTGGAATTTATGATCATGTTTTATTGGAATCAGGTCAAAATAAGATTGCCATTGCATAATATGAGCAGTTCAATTTGCTTAGACAACGAAGAATTAATGTTTTTGGAACGAAGTTCTTTACCGCGCGATGGCAGCTAGGCTGGAAAAGGTATTCGACCGAAACATTTGCATGTAGTGTGGAGGGTTTTACAGTGAGTTAAAAGAGAGAGTATTCTGGTCAGTCGACATTCATTTGGCTCGCTCTGTTCAGCATCGGAATAGCTGAGTAAGGATACCTACCTATATACTTTTTTTCTGAAAATAAATTGTCTTATGTCTTATGTCTTAGCCTCCTTTCATATTAAATAATGAATTGTGAAGATGTAAATTCTGATGAGTGTTCTAAGGGGGACAAAATTTTCAGGTACCAACCTATTCAACCTTTTATAAATAAATATCATACGTTATAGTTTGCCTTACACTTAAACATTTGTTTTATCTAACATATCTCTTATAGTAATGAAATTATTACATCTTTAAATCATTCGTAATGCTCAATTCTGTTCATGATAAACCTAAACTTGTAAAACATATTAAATACTGTAACGTGGATAGTTTATCATGTACCTACTTACGGTTATTATTCGTTTTAGTACCTATGTATTTGTTCCAACACCTTATTTGCTATAGTTGTTTCATGTGTAGCTCATAGATTTATTCTCGAACCTTCCAGAAACTATATGTGAGGTACAGTTTGTCACAGTATGTCATTTGTCACGCGTCTGGAAAATTATTACAAATGTTTAAAACATTAATACAAGCGTCTAGATTTCTAAAATAATCGTAGAACATTTTCATGAATGTCATGTCAGGATTCAGCTAGTCCACAGTTAGTTTATGGAGTCAGTCTACTGGAGTGATACGTCGATAGTAGTTCTGAAACGCGATAGTCAGAGTGACAAGTTGTGACAGTTGTACTACTACTACAGAAGGTCGTTTAAAAAGATGTTGAAAATAAACGTTTTAGAAGCAATCAGCAGGAGTATTAAGCTAATGAACTCACCCCAATACACAGAATTAAACGTTACAATACAATTGAATAGACAGAATATTGAAATAATCAGCTTTTTTTTGTGCTCCTCGAACAACACTGTCAACTAATTCAGAAAAATATAATCTAAAATTCAAGAGTACTATCACATAATTAAAAATAACGTTTAGTTATCACTAAAAGTAGAACTATGAATATAGAGGTTCAAACACGTTTGGATGGCACATTGGGGATGGGAATTTTATTGCATCGCTTTGTTCGAAATATTAACAAAGAGTATTCAGAGCTAGTCCTTTGTTTAAAAAAATGTATATCATTCTATTTAGCAATTATTAGAAATATGTTGTGAATATACGACTGGCCATTGAAAAACAATTCTAGAGGCTACTGGTAAATTTTGTATATTCAGAAGTGGAAATTTTTTTAATTTGAGAGAAAGAAATAATGGTCAAGATATTTTCCATTTTAGAGAGACGTCCAAAAAATGAGCTTCTACTCAAGAAGAAAATTCTTAATCAATAAATTATGACTACTTACCTTACATCTCCTTTCTGTAGAGATACCTCTTCGAATATAATCCGTATCCTCTCTTTATATCTGAAAACAGAATAAATCAGTTTTATAGGCTATTAAGTTAACTCGATAAACTTTATAATATAGTCAAGATCGAGCAATAAATCAGGTACCTGCATAGTTAAACTAGACAATTATTAATTCACTTCTGTGATTTAAATCCTTATGTGAGGTGAATTATATTCTACCGATTAATTTCAAATTTGAAGTAGATTTGATGAAAGATTCAAAAGAAAATATATGCATAATGTACTTATACAGATATTTACCATTTAAAAAACAGGTCTATGTCACAGATGAGTTGATAACAGTGTAAAAAGATCAATGATGGAATAAATGAACTGAAAGTTTATTGATTAAAAATAAACTGCCACATCCATATAAGATATATGATTTGAGTAAAAAGAATCAGCTTATTAATAGAAAATATAATATCACACTTTTAAGAAGTACTCAATACGTTTATTACAAGTATATCCATAATCCTAAACAATTTGATCTGTAGGGGCTTATTACCTTTACAAAATGCAACTCTTCTACATACCTACAAGTGAATAATACAAGGGTTTTCTTATGAATTATGAAAATTTATTCTGTTATAATGTTAACCAGAAGTATTCTACCAAATTAGAGAAAAATACATCACTGAAAATCGAAAATACGAAATGAATCATTTTGATAGTTTTGTGAGAGATTTATAACAATTGTATTGGTTTTCTTCCTAAACAGTATGTTCTAGCGAATCAATCGAAATCACATACTTGATACCTACTTACACCGTGGCATAACTTTCATTAATAACTTCCAATGCAGGAAATTTCTAAATGGAAGTGTGAAGCCAGAATAAACTCTAAGTATGATTTTCTCACACAAATAACTCGGAATTTTCCGAAGCAAGCCTGCTATTAAAGGTGCTTTTTATTTCAACCACAATATGAATACTAGATGTTTTTTAACTTTTGTCATTCTCACCTTGCTCTAAAACGATATGAACATCTGACGTTCTTGGGGTAGCTTGATGGATATCGAGGTGAATAGAATTTACCATATGATGTTGCATGGTTGGTGCTCAAAAATTGGTAGTCACACATTGTACTTGGCAATTTGTGACCGTCACTGCGATATAATCCTGAAAGTGAGAAAGATAAATTATTTTTTTATTAAATAATAACCAAAACAAATATAACCTCCGGTGTTTTAATTTTCGTAGCCCTCTGTTTCCAAGTATTCATTAAATTTTACAAATACGAAGGTGGTAATTATGAAATTTGAGGAGTAAAATGATGTACCAGAAAAACTTCATTAGTTATATAAAACGTGTACAAAGACTATCGTAACTTGTTCACTGGTAGACTTATAAGAAAAAAATTCAGATAAAAGTTTCAAGAAGAAAATCAAGTAATTAACTTAAATAATTTAAAAATATACCGGGTGCTCCATTACTACATAATCATTCAAATATATATTTTTTCTAGTTTGTCGAACTCTAATAAATTAATAACATGTTAGAACGTCATCATAACAAACCTACTCTATTCAAAAGTTACATTCGTTTGAAAGTGAAATTGGCCGATATTTAATTTATACCGAAAAAACAGAAGCACTGTTTCTTTCACTTTCACAAGTTTATTTAGGTTCATATTGTTTTTTTAAGAAGGAGAGACATAAAAACGGAGGGGTAAGCAAGATCTATTGATTTACCACCATTAGTTTGTTTTCTATGGGGTTATCTGAAAAAAAATCCCTTATGGAATAGAACTTAACAATCTGGATGATGTTGGAAATAAAAACATGTTAAAAATCAATCAAATAACAAAGCAGTAGCTTAGTGCCATATTAAATTTCTATAATTGACCTGGATATTACTAAATATTATATGAATGACATTTTGAGTTTTTGAGCATCTTATTAAAAAATTATAAAATAATTTTTATTGAACATTATTTTGGAACCTAATAGAAATGGTAATAAATTACTTTGTCCAAGGTTTTGACAGTTATATTTCTAGAAAGTACGAGAAAAAGGAAAAGAATACAGGTTGTGCTATTTAAAAAATGTCCATTCTAATTACTCTGCAGCAATGGTGCACCCATATACCTATATATATTTAACTAGAAGATCCCGTGACTACGACATTATATTTGTAACGCTTGTCGCTTGTATACGAATTTATTCTGACAAATTTATCGCCTCAATTATTTGTGAGAAGAGTGAGAACCGAAACTTAGCAGCTTATAGTTCTGTGAAGTTATGTATTTACTATTGAGCAACCGGTACTAGTCTGTCAAATTGATTCGCGTAGTGGATTTTTGAGTCCTACTGTAGCTCTTTTCCAGAATAAAACTTTTCCTGAACTGTACCTAGGGAAATAAGCTACCACTATAATCAGTTCAACAAAATATATTTATTATTTTTCACAATGTACCAGAACATCGAAAAAATAAAACAGATTTATTATATGTAAGTATAGACATATTCTCATATAATTAATTCTGATAGCATGATTTTCTTCATAAAACTTTTATTCACAACATTTTTCAAACTTTTTTTTACATACTTTATAATCAAAGCAATAGTACTTGTAACCGGAAAAAAAACCTGGTGACTGGAAGTATATGCGGTAAAAAAATGATTTTCAAAAATAATTCATTAAATATAAATAGTATTCATACTATGAGTAAATCTTTTATAACTAATGAATATTTTGAATTTTATGATGCGATTCCTCATTCCAAGATTTCAGAAGTAACCAGTGTCTAAAAAATGTGTGTGTTATCGAATGCCCCATAGAAGTTAAACTAAGCGGATTCGCTCTAAAATAAAAAATCCCGATGGCCTGTAGTCAGCGGTAAGGTAAATTTTTCAAAATTCATTGAATTGAAATTTTAACAACCTTTTCATTGGTATACCTACATGTTATTACACAAAATTGGCGTATGTGTCATAGCCTTGCGGTTAGAGGTTTTTGTTTTGGCTGTTGAATATAAAGCAGACAGGGTTCGAGTCCACTTCAAGGCAGATTTTTTTTTTCGTCTATTTCTTTTCAATAAATATACTATATATTTTTTTAATGAGGGTCTATATTAAGATATCCAGAAAATGTACAATTACATCAAATTTATATTGAGTGTTCATGTTTTATCAATATTTGTTATTTTTCTTTATTAATTTTTATTTTTTTACCTGTATATTTTATGAAAAATTGCTTTGAACAAAAGTTGTAGGTACTGATTATATCTATAACCTAAAATTATTTTTAATAATATTTACACTACTGCACTTTTTTGATAATTTTTTAAAATGTTTGAATGGTCGCCATTTTGAAACTACTTACCCGATATTGCCCAATAACGAACTCGACCGAGATATTTGAACTTGCTACCTTCAAAACTGCGACCTCTATCGTGTTAACAAATTTCGTAATATCCCATATATATAAACTTTTGAACCAAATGTTTTTTTGGACTAACTTATAGACATATAACAACATGCCGTTGAAATTTTTTCGAAATTCAAAAGTGTGAACGATCGCAATAGGTATATTTCTATAAGAAATTTACCTAATATATTTCTATAAGAAATTTACCTAAAAGAAGTCACGATGAATTAAGAAACTTAACGATAAAAATACCTTAATTGTATTTAATGTAATTTATTCATCTGTACATTCAGCAATGGACGTAGAATCTTTAGAATTGTTAGAAGAGATTGTCTGTAACTAAAATTTTAAATGATAACGGTATAGTTCAGGTCCCAGATGCTATTTTCATCTCGGTAGGGGTTTGTAGTACATAAACCTTGAGAATGCAGCATCGACATATAAAATAATTTAAATAGAATATCTTCACTAGAATGACCTCGGCGGTAAACAATCGCGATGGAAATTTAATTGGGACTAGGCTGTCAAGGTGTCGGAAAATCGAAATATGTCGTTTTAATCATTAATTTTTTCGTTATAGTTTTCATGCCAGGGGCGAGTCGTAAGAAGTTTGAATTGGAAAATTCACGTGAACATTTTTTGAATCTCGAACACGGAAAAGAGATTTTCATAACGTTGATCAATTGTCGCTTGAATCAACCAGTTAAATGAATTCTCTCAGCACATTTTAAATCTATGATGATATTTAAAAGAAGTAGATAGGTACTAGATAAAAATAAGGAAATCTCAATCATTGGCTGCTAAATATTTACGACGCCCACGCAGTTATTTATTGTACCCAGTTTTATCAGGTTCTGGATTCCAAAGCAATATCTATGAATCAATCTAAGAATAAAAGTTATGTGCTCTCAACTTTTGATATTAGATACATCTGTCCTACTGATTTTCATCCATGTAAGAGATAAATAAAAATATTTTTGATCTGTACTTCCTATTATCTAATAAATACGTATAAATAATGATGGTGTATATAATCATTTCTTGCATTATTAGTTTCATTGTAATCGGCAATTACAATCGGGCTATAGAACTCCAATGGGGGGAGAGTTCAACCAACTATCAAGATAACGAGGGAATAGATTCTTTTGCATAAAAAATAATGTATCAGTGAAGGAAATTTCATGTATCTCATCAAGACTCAACTCCGTCTCGGGATATAATTCTGCAGCTCAGTAGAGATCATTGAAAATTGTCTGTCTCTTATTCTCATTGTTATCGTCAGAGTTCTAGATCTTATCAAGGGTATTATTAAATTTGTTGAAGATATCACCCATGCATAAAGACAGTACACTCAGTTGAAATGAACCGTGGAGATAATAGAATTCAAAATACTTATGACTTTGTAGAATTTCACAGTTTAGTTGTTTGAAGTTTAATATTAGCAGTTTTGTTCATGCTATTTATTCTCTGTTGATTTCAATACTTGAATAACATTTTTAATATCTATAGCTTCAAAGCATATAGGGATAAGTAGTTCTAAGACTTTTCCATTGCGATTATCAAACGAAATGGCTAAAATCTCTGCACAGCAACTCGTTTAGCTCTACAAAATAGCGTTCTTAATATTATCATGCGACTTATCGTTTTCTAGAAATTATTATCAACTTTGCTTTTTCATATGGACCTAAATAAGATTTTACTCTGTATTAGATGTCACCAAATCAATAATGTAACACATGATATGCCACTTATACATTTTTTCAGTAGAAAACACTTTTTGTTTTTTTTTTTAACACATTGTATATGATTTTTGACAGAGGAACCCCGAAAGGAGGAGGTATACAATTCGACTGTCGGCTTTTTTTTGGTTTGTTCGCGCGTTTTATATAGTAATCGTACTCTGATTTTGATGATTTTTAATTCATTTGAAAGAGGAGACTTGAGAAATTGCCTAATATTCATAAAAACGAAAATCATAAATCTTCTTTCCTCTGAAAACTGATCCGGAAGGGGGTGGAGAGCGCAAATTTTAGTTAGAGGCATGTTAAATTCTTAAGTATATGTATTTTTAGTATGTAGAAAGGATGATTTCATTCGAAAATTGAAAATTTACTTACTACATGAAAAACCTAAGTATTTGTAGCAACATTTATAATGAATATTTTTTCCTTAGAGTTACGGTTTTCGAGTTACAGCCGTGATAAAATAATAACATCTTAAATATGTACACGTATTTCCGCAGCGATGTTTTGAGATCACAATAATAACAACTACAAGCAAAGAATATACGTGGATAATAGGATAAGTACTATCTTATTGGTATTGGTGAACATTCAACGATATTCGTGACTAATGTTACACTCAAAAGTGTGAAATAAATATTTTTTTACAGAAAATTGGACCAACGCTATTAGTTGGTGCACTGAAAAAAAGAAAATAATATTAATTCTATTGGTGCTGGTACTTGTGAAGTTAGTGCCAAAAGTTATCAATCTAAATGCAACTGCACAACTGCAAAAGTAACAGCACCAGTAGAATTAATATTATATTCAGTGCACCAACTAATAAGTTCGATCCAATTTTTGGTAAAAAAAAATCATAGTAGTAGTAAAATGGAAAGATAAGAAGAATAATACTGAACGCCATATGTCAAGAGCAAGATGAAAATTAATTAGTCAAATGAAATCTATAATTGTATGACAACATATAAAACTTGTTTGCCTTTGTAAAACCACTAATGTCCATGTCAAAAATAGTATTTGAAAATTCGCATTTCCACTAAGAAAAATTGCATAGTTACCAAGAACTCAAAAACGGCATTTTTACTGAAAAAACTTAAAATTGGTAGATATATCAAGTGATAGGTACATAGCTGATTTGGTAATGAGAAGTCCGTATGAAAATTCAAAGTAGATGATTTCTAGAAAACAAAACAACGCATGATAATATTCATTTTGTACAGGTAAATAAATTGCTGTGAAGAAGTTATTACCGTTTATAATGTCAGAATCAAATAGAATCAAAAATCTTGAAAACCAAAATAGCTAATAAATTTTTTTAACCAAGATATAAAATACCCTCAATTTGGACAAGTTTTTTAAAATTTAAGTGATCTCGTATAAATCATCGAGATATCGAGATCTTGGACACACTGTATAACCTACCAGTAAGTAATTGATTTTCAGATAAAGAGCCCTAACAAAATAAAACATGATGAAATCGCTGGAGAGAAGAGTATCTGTTACCAATATAATAATGACCATTAATGAACTTCAATAATAATTTAAATGCAGATTAAGCAATTCCAGAAATTTAAATTGAGCAAACACGATATCTGAGTGGAATCGTTATACACATAATATCCCCGAACTTTTACATTGCAAAAACCTTCTGCTACTAATGCTTTCCGGATTCGTTGATGCCAGAAGTCAATCCTTCCGCAAATATCTCCATAACCACCCATTTACCCTCACGACCTTATTCCATTAACGATCTGCAAATTTGGTTCGTCCTAGTATCATCATCCTCAAACTTGTTCCCGCGTTGGTAGCTCATTAGAGAAGAGTAGAGATACTTGCAATATTGAAGGGCGAACGACCGTTTGTTGTAGGTTCATGCGAGCGCAGAAAATAGAAATTATTCACGAAATACCCGCAAGATTTCATGTCAGGTCTACAATGAGGGATGAGGCTTTAACGACATCAGTAACGTGATGAATGTTTTATTAGTATTTTGAGCATGTCCCAGGTGCATGTGTGTTGGAAAATTCACAGTACATGTCTTGAAATGTAGGCGGATGTTACACAAAAGGATTTGATTGGTGTCACCTGTCGTTATTACGAGAAGTATTTTTTAACATCAAGTGAATGACATATTAACGTTGGTTTAACAGCTCATAAACATGTCATATAAGAATCCTCCGGAAGTCTAGCAATTTTTGTAGAAATAGGTCAATTTAATGCCGTGGAGATGATCCTACAGTTTTGATCCTGTAATATGGACCAGGATGGTATAACTTCATTGTCCAAGGTCATTTAAAAATATGATTTTCAATGGTGTACAAGACATGTTGTATATGGGTCGTACATTTCTGATGAAAATTGGACACCAAAAATTCTATATGAATCCTCCAAAGACATCGTAATTTATAATTCGTCATGAGCAAAAGCAAATCAAACACGCAAATATATTGAAAAGAAAGACATTCAACTTGTCCTCCCACCAAAAAACTTCTCCCCAAGGGGGTGAAGGGGCCATCTTTTCGAAAATCAAAATCGAATCTGCAACCAAATCCAAATACATTTGTAATAAATCCCCATTTTGGGCCTTTACATGCTTATAGGTAGACCAGATATGTATCGGGAAAATGGTGATTTTCTTCTGCGGATACGTAGGAACAAAGTACTTTGTTTGTATGAAGACTTATAGATATTTACGATTGATTGACCTATAAAATGAAGTAAACCTAATTAAACAATTTGATTAATTAATGAAAAGTAGAAGTAGCAGATAAATTTGAAATGTGAACTTTAATTTTTTGCTAGAGGTACCCCTCCAGCTCTAACCGTACGTACATCTTGTAGCAATCAGAAACAATCAGTTCCGGGATGAATCCAATGTTTGGTTATAGAAATCAAAACTTCACAATCACAGTGTTCCACGGGCAAAATGAATGTTTTACATGAACATCTCTCAATGTCTCCAAAGATT
The DNA here is from genome assembly GCA_958507055.1 of Crioceris asparagi. Classification (NCBI taxonomy): domain Eukaryota; kingdom Metazoa; phylum Arthropoda; class Insecta; order Coleoptera; family Chrysomelidae; genus Crioceris; species Crioceris asparagi. Next base: position 71,504,709 of record OY293828.1, read on the forward strand.
CACTGCACCTCACAGCTTTGATTGTAAAACTTTGAGTTGTCAATAGTTTTTCCTGAACCCCCAATTTTCTGACTGTAATACACTAGTTAACGAAGAAACTAAAACTAGAATAGTTCTTTAAAACACGATCCACCTGCGTTATGTTAATAAGATTAACATACCTGGCGCACATATGGAACCCATTCGCAAACAGTTGTTGGCAACAGTTCTAGTTTGCACATAATTATGGATAAGCATGTAGGTAAGTGGTAAAATAGTTTTGTAATCAATTTTGGTATTTACAAACCACTTGTTTCTCCACATTGTGATACTTGTTTCACACTTAATTTTTCCGTCTGTTGTTTTGTTTGTTTTCTGTAATCTAAACTTCCTTCTATTTTCGGAAATCCTAATTTCGCTGTTGCACCAAGAATTAGAGCAGCTTGAATTATGTCAGAAAAAAGAATAACTATCGTTTATCGTCAATCATTCTAAATAGTTCTTTTAACCCACATCTTTCCACATCAATTTTTCGATAAAAAACAAACATTGTTTGAAACCTGGTATCGGATTTAATTTAAAAGAAGAAGCAATACGCAAAATAGAAGTTTCCTACTTTACTTTTTACAGTTAGAAACAAAACAAGACAAGTCATGGTTACGCAACAATGTCTATTTGACTGATTAAGGACTGTTTTTATAATGTCCGGTTGACCGAAGGTTGAAACTCAACCGAAGGTCAACCGTGACTTTTGGATTATAAACGTTCAACCCAAAGTTGAAATGGCAGCAACTCTATCAGTTGCTAAAACTATTTCTCTCAAACATTTCAACCGTAGATTTTGATTCAACCAGCGGTTGACCAACCCCTTATATAACTGGTCCTAAATGCGAAAATAATAATGATCTAATGAATGCTCCTTTGAAAAAATGCCAACAATCAATTCTCCATGTTTCAAGGGACTGAAAGGTTTGAGAATATATCTACTAATTACCAAATTAATAAATGAACTATACATGAAATGACTATAGCAAATAAGGTCAGAACGCATAATAACTGTAAGTACGTGATATTTCATTCACGTAACGATAATAACAATAGAATAGGTAACCTTGTTTAATATACTTACTTTTCTTCGAATTCATTCGGTAGGTAGTTACCAATGTTATTGTTGCTTTATAGAATGCTATTTAGCGGGTAATTTCAAATTTTGGCTTCATTGACATCGTAAAATTATTGTCGGTAGTGGTTGTATTCTCTAGTTATGGGGTAGTAGAGCCTGCTTTACATTCTTAAGTTTTATCGTCTTAGGCTAGGGCGCTAGGGTTATAGGTTCGGGAAAGTTGTCTCTGATATATTACATAGATTGTATTCATTAAATAGTATTAAAATAATCATGGTTTTTGGTAGTTTTATTTTTTCCAGCTTTTGTAATGGTATATTGTCAGATATTATGTTCTCAAAGAAACTATGAGGGTTGTATATAGCTGTTACCTAATAAACGCTATTGAGCTGTGAAAAGAGCAGTTTGTTTGTGTTTTTTGTCTGTCTTGCTTTGTGGAAACGTCATCTATTTTACTTCTTTTTCTTTCTAAGCTGGCTTTGGTACGTGGTACATGAACATTAAAGAATCAGTAAACAGATTCAGGAAAATTAATTTTCAAGAATTTTTTAATCGTTCGAACACGTATTATTGGAATAAACTTTATTTGGTATCGAAGTGAAGCAGCGATTAAAAATATAGAAAATTTGGCAAAAGTCAACATGGATATCACTGTAATGCAAAATATACCTACGTTAGAGGACAGAAAATGGAAGCCAGAGGATCAGCAAATCAGTAGTACCTATAGTGGCAACCCTTATCAGCAGCATGTATTCGCAAATGGCTGCATTATAGGCCAGAGCTTGCAAGAATCTGTTTTTGAGTTTAGACCCATAAATGAACGAATCCGATATCTACGCAAAGCTAAAGGGAAGAATCTACAACTGCTTCTTGCTATCAGTACATGCTTCTACGAAAGAGAAAGATGACATGACCAAGGATGCATTGTATGATAAATTTCAAACGGTATTCACTACACTCCCAAATATGATAATGTTGCTAAGAGATTCTAATGCCAAAATAGGAAACAAACGAGGAAGAACTAAGACATATCGTAGGAAAATTTTGCCTATACGAACAGAATAGTGACAATGGACTGGTTGATTTTGCAATATCATTTATTTTACTTATGAAGAACGGTATTAACGTTATCGACGCAAGAAGTTTTCGAAGTCTAGACCTAGACAACAACCATTTTCTGGTTTGAGGTAAGGTCGGTCCGAGCAAGCTCCTAGATGGAACTTGCAGACTTCTGAAGTTCTGATTTAAAAAATTAATATCAGAGGATCCGCATTCTATACAAAACTGAGGAGAAAGTGAGTGATTAGTACCACCATATACCTAAAGGTTAATCTTAAAAATGGCCAATTTTCTCCGTATGAATAATATTCACATCAATAAGAAAGATTCCAAGGAGCCAACATTTGTTGCCGCTAACCTTCTGACATATTTATATTACTGTGAGCATTTCACAGAAAGTTAACACATAATAATCAATGCTAAAAAGAGATATATGGCGTCTGGTTAGTTTTATGGTCTCAAATCCAAATTTATAGCTTTCGATAATATCCTATATATAATAGGTACTTGTATTAAGCTTTATGTGGACAACAAATATGGCTCAAAATGCCTGTTCATTTTCAATCATAATAAAGCTCGTTAAATATAAGGTATATGTGAAAATACGTATTTTGGTATTTTTCATAATGTTTTTAAAACAACCAGTTCAGTGAATTTTTTAAATAGAGCAATAAAAGAGAGGAAGAAAAAATCTATATGGCGTGCTCAGGACCATTTAATTTTAAGAAATTTTAATTTTGTCAAATGTCTAAATGTTAATTATTTTCCGTCCATATACGCGAAGGAAATCCTAACTTTGTCCTTGCTCTTTTTATTTTGTAACCTCGTTTGCAAAACCCTGAAGATGAAAATAAATTTTTCGAAAGCTTGGTTAGCAAGAAGAGTATACTTTTTTAAGCCCCAAAAAATTCTTCTGCAGATTACCCAATCATAGATTGTATTGTGTTCTAACAAATACTGCCGTACTTCCAGATATATATATCCAAGCTCAAGAATCTAGATAAAAAACAATATATATATATATATATATATATTGATTTTGTATTCTTGACTGGTTTTATAATAAATAAAAAGATGTTATTGGGGATGCAGTCATATATTCAATAAAATTCTTTGATTGAAGCCGAGCTTTCGAGAATTTAACACAATAAGTAAGAAAGAATCAAGATTTTGTTGATAAAAATGAATATTACTGAATGATCTTTTTATGTTTGTAGCTATTTGAACAAGGAGCACAATTAAATTAAAATTATTATTAAGGCAGATACAGGTTGACTTTTAAAAAATATATAATTTAAGAATATTGCATAAATACTTACATATATACCCATACATAGACTAAATTACTTTTATTCTGGGCTTGAACTGACAGTTAAAAGAAAAAGATACATAATATTATTTAAAATTTCTATATAAGTGTAATCATATTCTCTCACAATACGAAACATATAAACATGATTATTCTGAAAAAGTGCACTGATACTTATTCTCTCAAAAAGGCCGATTTCTATCACTAATCAACCTCTAAATTTTTGGGTGAAATACATCTTTTGAAATCCTAAAATACTCTTTAATGTTCTTTCAAATATTCATAAATATTCAAAATAATATATAAAATCATATTCTCTCACAATACGACATGAGAATGAAACATTTTGAAAATCATTCACATTTCCAGAAACTGCTGATATCTCTCACTAATCAGCATGCATATTTTCGAAAACAGTAAATGTTATGAAAATCTTTCATAAATAGATTATACATTTAATCTCAAATAAACATATAATGAATTTTAAGAAAATAATTCTCTTTCATCAACTAAATTTCTCTCACTAATAAGTTGATCTAAATATTTCTATTGTTTATGGAAATCTAAGATTCTAAAGTTAATTACTATAAAATCAGTTAAGACCAGGCCTTCATCTATATATAGGTACATATATCCCATACACATTAATCCATCTATAACCAATATACATATATACACATATATATACACACATATATATATATATATATATATATATATATATATATATATATATATATATATATATATACATATATACACACACATACATACATACATACATAAATACATATATAAACATAAAATAAATATTAGATTATTAGGTACCTATCTCTTTTCAAAATAATAAATTGTTACATGTCAAGTATAGGTACATATTACATACCTAACTATACATAAATATCTATATATATTAATATTGAGATACATCTGGAGAAAAATTATTATAATTATCATTATATAATTTTAGAATATAAGAATAAATGGAACTAAGTCCTTTTATATCTGAGCGTTTCTTCATAGTGTTATTATGTTTCTTAATATTCACCATTTCTAAGAAACCACGTTTAAAATAATTTTTCTCAGAACATAGTGCAATAGTATTATCAAAATCAATACTATGTTTCTTACTGATAGCATGTTCTGTCAAGGCACAAGATTTTTTATTTCGTCTAATATCACTTTTATGAGATGTAATCCTTCCCGAAATAATTCTGGAAGTTTGACCAATATATGATAATTCACAGTCTAGGCAATTTACTTTATATACTACTCCAGATATTTCTGTTATTTTTAAAGGAGTCTTTAATTTAGAAAATAGACTAGATACTGTTTTTACATTCTTTCTCGAAATTATAAAATTATACCCCTTAAAAATATTAACAAGTTTACTAGTGAGTTCATTGATGTAATGTAGAGATCTATAGATAGGTAAAATATTATTAGCATTAGAAATATTATTAGGATTTGGTGCGTTATTGATGCATCAAAATTTGTTTATCAATTTTAGAGGAAAAGAATTTTCTAGTAACATTTGTTTTAATTTAGTTAAACTTTCATTTCTATATAAATTATGTGAAAGTTTGATAGCTCTACTTTTTAATGCCATAATTAAGTTAATTTTCATTTTTTGTGGATGATAGGAGAAAAAAATTATGTATCTATTACTGCATATAGGCTTTCTCCACCATGTTGTACGTAATATACCTGCATTATCTCTACATACCATCATATCTAAAAAAAGAAGACATTGTTCACTTTCTAGTTTAACTGTAAATTGAAGATGTTCATTATAAGTATTAAAAATATTTAATGTTTCATCAACTTTATTTGAGGGTAAAGCCAATATTAGATCATCAATATATCGTTTGATAAATGGAATTGGGAAAGAAATTTTCGTTTTTGAAACTTGTATCAGTTCATCTAGGACATAATTTACTAAAATAGGTGATATGGTTGAACCCATTGGAGTGCCTTATATTCTAAAATTATATAATGATAATTATAATAATTTTTCTCCAGATGTATCTCAATATTAATATATATAGTTATTTATGTATAGTTAGGTATGTAATATGTACCTATACTTGACATGTAACAATTTATTATTTTGAAAAGAGATAGGTACCTAATAATCTAATATTTATTTTATGTTTATATATGTATTTATGTATGTTTGTATGTGTGTGTATATATGTGTATATATGTATATGTATGTGTGTATATATATAAGTATATATGTATATTGGTTATAAATGCATTATTGTGTATGGGATATATGTACCTATATATAGATGAAGGCCTGGTCTTAACTGATTTTACAGTAATTAACTTTAGAATCTTAGGTTTCCATAAACAATGGGGTCACGATGGCTGAGTGGGCTAAGGCGCTGGAAGAGCGTTCGTAGCTTGCCACAGCTCAACGTGAGCGCCGGTTCGAATCCCGCCAGAGCCATGGTTGTTTGTAAACTGGAACCGTGCACAGGTATCCTGTATACCTCTTCGGGATTGTATTCCAGATATTAAAAAAAAATAAAAATAAAAATAGAAATATTTAGATCAACTTATTAGTGAGAAAAATTTAGTTGATCAAAGAGAATTATTCTCTTAAAATTCATTATATGTTTATTTGAGATTAAATGTATAATCTATTTATGAAAGATTTTCATAACATTTACTGTTTTCGAAAATATGCATGCTGATTAGTGAGAGATATCAGCTTGTTTCTGGAAAAGTGAATGATTTTCAAAATGTTTCATTCTCATGTCGTATTGTGAGAGTATATGATTTTATATATTATTTTGAATATTTATGAAGATTTGAAAGAAGATTAAAGAGTATTTTAGGATTTCAAAACATCTATTTCACCCAAAAATTTAGAGGTTGATTAGTGAGAGAAATCGGCCTTTTTTGAGTGAATAAGTATCAGTACACTTTCAGAATAATCATCTTTATATGTTTCGTATTGTGAGAGAATATGATTACACTTATATAGAAATTTTAAATAATATTATGTATCTTTTTCTTTTAACTGTCAGTTCAAGCCCAGAATAAAAGTAATTTAGTCTATGTATGGGTATATATGTAAATATTTATGCAATATTCTTAAATTATATTTTTTTTTAAAACTGAACCTGTATCTGCCTTAATAATAATTTTAATTTAATTGTGCTCCTTGTTCAAATAGCTACAATCATATAAAGATCATTCAGTAATATTCATTTTTATCAACAAAATCTAGATACTTTCTTACTTATTTTGTTACCATGACAAATACAAATAATGACATTTTTAATTGATGGCTATGAAATCTTTCCTGTTTTAGGCTAATTTATTCTAAATTCACGATTGTAAGTATCTATATAATACTATTAAGTTGTTGTTAAAATAATTTTGTAACGATTTGTAGTTTGCCCTGAAGAAGAGAATAAACATTCTCGAAAGCTCGGCTTATTTTATTGAATATATGACTGCATCCCCAAGAACATATTTATATATATATATATATATATATATATATATATATATATATATATATATATATATATGCAAGTTTTATGTCGGAATATGGTCCACCGATTTCGATGAAAATTCATATTTATGGGTTTTAGAGTCTATTGAGTCGATTGGTTGTATTCACATTCACAAGAAAAATCGTTTTCAGCAATTAATATTCTAATTTTATGAATTCCACAGATTATATTTAGTATATCAATATTAACCCAATAATATCATAGGAAAAATAGTCCTAGGGTAGATCTAGATTTCCTTGGTTCGAATTCCGATCACCTTAAAGTTTTTTTTAATCAAAACCTATTTTTTTAAATAAAAGATGTTACTATGAGTTTCTAATAATTAATTCGGAAATTTTCAATGAAAATTTGTACATATCTAATATATTACGAACCTTAAGGTATACATTAGCTATTTCAAGGAAAAGTTAGCAGATTTTGGTAAAAATGAGCAAAAAGGTGTTTTTGGAGTCGAGAAATCGATTGACGATACTTTCATATTTAATTGGTGTGACCCTCGAGGTCCATCCACACTTGCTATTTCAAGAGTTTTGGTGTATTTATCATTCATATTGCACATTCATATTTATTTCGAAATCTATGACTTAAGAATATGCGAACAATAAAAGCAGTAATTTAACCAGAAATATCCACATTTTTTAATAAGCTTAAATATCCTTAGTAACTCTTATATACCCATCTTAAATTCTGTTTTAACCGAGCAAAGCTTGGTCTCCAGATATTACATAATTATACATCGAATGAAACCAGTTCAACGGTTAATAATAAACTGTGGAGAAGACTTCGTGTTTTTTTTGGTCTCAACGGTGATATAATTTCTAGTTATAGAGATATTCGAGTGAAAAATAATTTCATTCACAGAAACCTCAGATTTGAAGTGGCCTTTAAAGGTGAGAATTTGTCAAAACTACAATTTTGAAAAATTGGAACCATCACAATAACTTCTTATGAAAATAAGAAGAACTGATCGATCGAAGTTTTTTGTTATGTGAACTGAACTGAATATTTCAAGGATGTACCCCACTGAGTTCATTATTAATATCTAATCCAAAGATGAATTTAAAAATTCCTAAATTTCACTAACCTAATTCACTTGAATTATAAGACTACGTAACTGATTCAAACGTGAGATTGGCTTGAAGATTATTTAATTAGAATAACTCATTCCACAAATTCTCTTTTAATTCATAATCGGGACTGATCCTTATGACTGCTCATAATTAATCTGGAGGTAAACAATTTTAAAATTGATCCTACCTAAATTGCGTAAATTCATTTTCTGATAGGGTATCTGACACGTCTGGCAGTATTACATCCTACAAAATGGGGATTTTAAATGCAGAAAATATAGCGGCTCTGAACTATAAATATTTTAGATTTTCCTCGCTACATACACGAATAATACATTTTCACTAGCAGGTCGATTTTTTTTACTTTTCAGTTACGGTGGGGTTAGTTTATTGCCTTCATAGACGTGATCGTTGTCGGCAGGTATAGTTTTTAAACTAGACCATAGGAATTAGTGGATATAAGTAAATTTCTATATGTAGATACCCATAAAATTGATCACTAGTAGCCCTAATTGTTGGACTGCTAGAAAATTTATTTTCTTTGAATATTACAAGGTGATCAACATTCATTACGGAGTTTAATTTATCTGTTGTTCAGAGACGTAGGAAATAACTGTCGAATTCACGATACATATTTGGTCAAGATCCAGATTTTAAATATAATTCGTAATATACGAGGTGCTCTATAATTTCAGTTGCGCTTATTATACCAATCCAAAATAGAATTTAACTAGGATCTACGGGGAGTTTTTCAAGATACCTATGGTCACGTTTATGAGAAAATGTCAATGAACTCGTTACCCTGTATAATTTAAAATCAATAATTAAGGCTTATTCTCTTAATGCCAAAAATGTTTCCTGATAGTCTGTTTTGATAAAAATCATCAGGTTTCCGATATGTTTCTAAGAATAGACAATTCAACTTGTTCCAGGATTTTTTGGGGGTACCTTATCATGCTGCCTTAATGCGTTGGTACGAGGCAGTGATTTTGACCGCTAGTTTTTGCCATTATTAGCAATTCCTGGTACCCTCGAATCTTTTCGGTAAACTTTTATGGAATGAAAAAGTCTTTGATTTTGTTGGGCTTGAACCCACGACTTCACGGATGGAAGTCGAGCGGCTTACTAACTAAGAGATACACACATGAAGTATAAAATACTCTGTAAATAAAGCCACAGATTGCGTAACAAAACTATATCTGACACCATGAATTCAAAATACTTACATATCCAGCCATTGGAATACATTATTTACTATTATAGTATTTTTCGAGAAAAAAAAATGGTTGTTTGAATAAATTTCACTTCCATTCCAGAGAAAATTTGTATGTATTTATTGCTTCTCAAATTAGATTTTCATCAAATGTTTGGAGTGGTATTGGTGCATCAATCAATCAAACATATTTGCTGATGTTTACGAGGAGGAATATTTTCATGAAGTACAGGCAACTGATTTTCTAGAAAGTCTTAAGTAAACTTCACTGTTTAATGTTTCCTCAAGAAGTACTGAATTTCCAAGTATTTCATGGGCGTTAGCTTTGGGTCAGGTTATATGAAAAACGAAAGCTATGTAACAAAACTATACTATCACAAAAGTATTTCGGTCTTTAGAGAATAACCCTCAGTTGTTAATTTTAAATTAAACAGAGTGACAATTTCACTAAGATCTTCTCATTAAAGTTTCGCTGTCTTCAAGATTTACCGATTAATATATAAATAGGGAAAATCAGTACAATTGGAATTCAATATAATAATAAGGTATTTCATCAAAAAAACTTTGGTTTGCTGTAACCTTATGAAACACCCTTTAAATTACCAATTAGTTTTAAAATATGAAACGTCAGTTCACGGGACATAGAAACTGGTATGCCCCTAAGAGATATATTATAATTGGGCAAATACAATCTCTCGGTAGTGCTGAACGATATATAATTCATAAATAATAGTATATCTAGAAAGTGTAAGTAATAATAAAATATTGCGTTGGATCATGATACAAGAAAGAAAGGTTTGGTTGATAGCCGTTCTAAATTCGTCCGTCTTGTGCATGACGTCACGCGGAGCCTAAAATTTGAATTTAATGAGGAATTCTTATAGGATATGTTTCTTTATTCTACTGCAATTAGTAAAACTTGGTAATTATGATCTACTTCAATACTGCTAATACCAACATCCCTTAAATTAAACCAAACTTTGTCAAAATAATATATTATTATTGATTTTAGTCAACATAGACAATAATACCTGCAGCTTCTACCTGGTTTGTAGAAGAGTTTCTACTAATTTTGAGCGATTTCTTTTATTGATATGACTATTTCGAGCCAATTTTCCTTTCAAAATCTTCTATTTCCCAAAGGTAAATTGAAAAATTTTAAGCAATCGTAGTTTTTGGGCAGTATAGCCCAAATGTTCAAAACACAGGATGATTCGTCGAAATGCTTAGAACACACTCTGCAGAGAACAATACCTCCAAACACTGGCAATCTTCAAGTTAATGTGATCTTCCCGTTTGCAAGCTATAACCCACCTTTTGGATATCTTCATCTTTGGGAAACCGGAATGGCATCAGATCGCTTGTAAATTTTCTTAAACAAGTATTTGTGTTACATCCTGCCACAGAACACCGCATCACAGACAATCATACCGCATCTAACACTACAAAAAATCACCAGAATCTTCTAGAACCGAAGAAAAAAATATGACGGAATTTGGTTATAATAGGAATGACCCCAAACCGCCAAGTCTTGCTTCTCGTGACGTAGCCACATGCGCAATATCATTTCTGTTTCTTGTATCATTCATTGGATAGAACAGTGTCTTGAATGAGAATGAACTTTATCACAAAATATTCAATGAAATTCAGTGGGCATATTTTATCTATAAAATATCAATCGTACCCCAATCGTCCATTGAAATCAACAGATTATTGATCACTTTATGTCCAAATTAATATACCTAAGTGGATGATACTCTTTGTATACGTTAAGCTGATGGTCTAATAATAGATGTGAAGAACAGATTAACTTGCACAACTATGAGTTTGAGTCTCAGAAAGCGAATAAATTAAGCACTAACTTTTCATCCATGTATTTAGCTATATTGCTAATAATATCTGTCTTTTGGACCGAAAATCAAGTCTCAATACTACAAATTATCTAACCCTTTCTACTTTCGAACAAAATGTCCATTTGCGAAGTAACAACATACATCAATCTTCACGATCATTAATAAGGCTTAACGGTCAGGCTGTTTCCCAAAATGTTCTATGGCCATGTTAATTTATTTGAACACACTGTTCTAAATGTTGTGTGAAATTGAAAAATAAACAATTTGGTGAGATCGGCCAGGCTGAATATCGGACAAGACTATTAGCGTCACTTTGAGGGAATGTTTTTCAAAGGTTCTAACACGAACAATAGACTAATGGGGCCATATTGTTTCCGGAAGTTGATAATATTTTTGGATGCTGTCATTGGAAGCGTCAATAATACTGAATTGATGTCTTTGGTAATTGTTGGATTTTTATTTTCCTGGATATTTGTGTTATTGAGATCAACTTTAGTATTCTTTCATATAATAAACTTTGATTTCAGGAAACAAGGATCTATTTGTAACGAGGTATATTGCATGTAAACTTGTTTCGTTAATGATTATGCTGGTGGTTAGCAAAACAGTAAAAGTAGTTATTTTAAAATTCAAAGTATCAGCAATTGTGATTGTTTGAAACAGTTTACATCCACGTAGAACCTGCTGAATTTATAATTCATTCTGAAATATTCTGTTGAAACTCCAAATAGGTAGAAAATACATAAGACGAAGAACTCGTATCGTTTTATGCTCTCCAAGAAACCAAATTGTTGCAAATTTGAGTTTTTATTCCTCAATACCAAGCCAAAAAACTAGCGAGAACAGCCTTTCGGTTGAATGACACAATTTAGAGGAGTAAACATATAGGAATTGAAATCTAGAATATACAAGACTGAAATCAGATCAATTCTTACACACACAGCGGAAAATAGACCTCACACATGAACATAGAGTATTCTGCAAACAATAGAGTTGAAAATATTGCACAGGAAAAACATTTTTGAACAAAGAGAGAAGTAAGATTATGAGAAGAAGGTACAAAATGGAATAAACACATCACCAGAATGGCGAACGATGTCGTAGTGAAGGTTGCCAGAGATAATTCACGATTGGGTCATGGAAGAATTGGCCGACCCAGAAAAAGATGGAGCGACAACCTCTCAGATGAAAAAAAGAAAAAACAGGAATATTACCCACCTATATAAAAGATGGAAGAAGAAGAACCTCTAAAAGTATATATTCTGATGGTGACGATTTGTAAGGTAAAGAACTTTAGCACAAAGTATTCTTTATAAAATTTACAGCGTGGTTTCTACTTTTACCTGCCTTATTAAAAAACTTTTTATTAAATGAAATAGGATTGTGGCGTAACTGTGATGAAAGCCGTTTTTCTCCAGAAAATTGGCCCTCTCACTCAAAGTATCTTTCGTTAACACATTTCCTTTATAAACGCCTGAAAATATTACATTGTAAAGTTTATTTGGAGAGGAATTCCGTAAGCGTTTAACAGGCGATAATTTCGAGGCAATTCCTTAGATATACAGAATATCTGGCAGTAATCAAAGTGGAAGTAATGAAAATCGTCTGTAATATAGTTAAGCTATTACTTCGCCTCTTTTTATTTATGGAAAGATGTAAGATATTCAATTCTAATCATTCTCTAATAATTCTCAGTGATCTAGTACTGAAAACTTTATTTTCTTTAGTCTCTGGAGAATAAATTAATGTTCTTAAATAATTTTATTGTTCGAACTTTATTGTAAAGATAGATATTAACCAAAATTATAATCCGAAAGAATTGACGACAAAACGGATTAATTTGTTGGTATGTCAATTGTATGAAAAAGCTATTTCCGAAACATTCTGATTTCGATTTAATATTTTTGTATTTTTATGATATTTCTAGCCGAGTTTGTTTATTATTTACACTGATTTTGATTTCTCTATAAAGAATTTTAATTTGGTGCCGCCTATAGCTCTTTTATCTATTGTCTGAACATTGATCTTGATTGTTCTACGCGATATTCCTATGTTTATATTTTTGATACCAATTTAATAAATATAATTTTACTCCTTATAGTATGCACCTATTTTATAAGATGATGAAATCACAAATTGAAAACGTTTGCGAAATAATGTTCTTATTCTTCTTCGGCTTAGGTTTCAGGCTTAACAGCCTGTTAGGGTCCCTTTTCCATAGGGTATATAATATATTTCAATTATTTGCTTATTTGATGTGATTTTATCTACTCGATAATAATACAATCATTTGTACAACTCTGTTTACTTAGCAACTGTCATCTTACAATAACTAATCAGGATTGAGCGATTACTAGATGGCGGTTAACATTAATTATTTGAATTTAAAGATACAACAGTATATATGTCAAACTGATTGAAGGAAAGTTGTGACAAGTGAAAACCGCACATGTCCGAGTACCAGTTTTACATTTATCTGAAAGCGAATGTTGTATCACCATTTAAATTTTGTTTCCTTTGTTCTCGTGTAGAATACATTATTTATTGCAACATCTGCTTTAGAGAGAAGGATAGTTTAATGAGAAATATTCCTGCCTGAGTCGGACACGAACAGGGATTTCATGCATGGACATCAGACACTATAAAATCTATTATTTAAAATTTATAGTGGATTCCGTCAACCAGAATTATTAAATTCCACCGGTACCCAAGACACGTTTGTTTTTGAATACGTGCGTGCGTAAAGCCATTTACTTCCCGCACTAGTATGGTAAAGTAACTCATGGTTCTGAAGAATTTGCTACTTTGCTTAATAGTGTGGTAAATTCAGAGGTCATCGTTAAACTTGTGTATATTAAGCACTATTCACGATACTTATTTCTGAAATTTCTTTTAGGCATAGCAAAATCTATTTTATTTCCTCAATGAAAAAAATCAATAGATTTTTTCACAGGTAATTCTGTGATATTAGGTGATATCGGTGGAAATAAAGATCTACAAAATACTGAGTAAATACTACTGTAGAAAACTCTCATTTTATAGTCCAGAAATTCAACAGCTTCAAAGCTTTCTCGGATGAAATATGAGGAATAACTTCAATGTTACTGTTCTAAACTCATAAAGCCAACCAACAATTCTTTGAAATGTGCTTAATATCAGTTATATGGCTCGTGAGCTCTTTATAACCGTGATTTCTTTCTCGGCACAGCTGTAATCTTCTTAAATTTGAGGCATTTACATTTTTTAATATCACAAGTTAAACTCATAAGTGTTGGAAAAATCTTTCTATATTTTAGCGAGTATTATGCTTTCGCTCGAAAGTCAGCCAATGAAAGCAACTTTGCACGTCTCAGAGAATTGTTTATACCTGCAGGCCAGATTATTGTCCCAGTAGCAATTTCCTGGAAATGGTTGTAATCTCTTGTATTTAAAATTCTCACTTTTTCATTAGATACTTTTTTCACTTTCCTACGCTACTATAGTAACTGTATAAAGAAAGTATTATAATTTCTTGTAAAATGGAATCCGGCTCTATGAAAGTGAGGCTCGGTGCATATTTGAACTTTCAAGAATTATGACTTGAATTTTGACTGTACAATTCAATATGTTCCTTCTTGAGAATAAAGTATAATCTTAGTTGCCGCATTTATTTCTTATTATGAATGATTGGTTTTTCTCATCTACTGGAAATTAGTAAGAGATGGTGAATACAATAATTATTATTTTCATTCAGCTAATGGAGCAAGGAGATTTCTATTATTGATTTTTATGCATTGAATCGCCTCGAAAGATATCAGGAATCAGGCAAAAATACCAGAATTGTATAACGACTGTAAGATAAAGTGCCGTAGCAGGAAATAAAACATGAAAGTTTGTCGTTGATAAATCGTAGAGCTCGTAAGATAGAACATGTTCGAGCTGTGTGTGTATTTAAAAGTCGATCGGCTAGCAGAGCAAAGTTGAAACTGGCGACCTAAAGCACAGAAGTTGGAGCAATCAAGGATGGGACAAGTGACCACTAAAAAAAGCCCCGTCTTCTATCGTCTTTTATCAATGCGAGGAAATTTATCACAACGTAAACGGGTGATCTTCTCGGGCGATTTGTTGATTGGAATGGGTAGAAGTAGATGTCTCTCATCTTTGACAACTATCAAGATAGTCTTATTCTGCTTTTAGTGGAAAATATTATTGACCATATTTAAAAAAAAACATTTTTGGCTTGTCAACTTTTAAAAATTAATCACATCGTTGTCAAGACAGTCAGAGTCAAAAATAAGATCATTCAACAAAAAATGTACCTATATCAACTAGAGAGGCTTATGTCATTTCGTCTACCAATTTTCTTGTCTGATTTCTTAAAATGAAGAATGATATAATCAGTTGTATTTTACCGTTTTCTTTTCTATCTTTATTCGAGCGTTTTGAATCAACACATACCATTTGATTATGGTCTCATTGGAAAAAAAATTCTGAGAGATAATCCTATATCATAATTAAGATTTTCCAACTTTAATACATACACTTATTTTTCGTCCCAAAATATTTCCTCATCTATCCCACTAGGAAAGTGCATGACTGTTGCTGCTTTATTTTAAAATAAAGAAATTTAGGTATCTAGTACTCTGACGACGTACAATAAGAAAAAAATTAAAAATATTATTTCTGAGAATATCATTAACTTTTTTCAAATAAAGGAGGAGGTAAGTATACAATTCGGTTGTATGTTTGCTTTTCTATTTTTTATATGTGCTCACGCGTTTTGTATAATAAACATGCACAAATTTTGATAATTTTTGATTCGTTTGAAAGACGAGAGTTGAGAAATGGTCCCATATTTAGAGAAACTCAAATCCAAAATCTCCTTCCTTGCAAAAAACATCCATGAAGGTGGTGGAGGGTTCAATTTTTTTCGAACATCAAAAATATCAGACGGCATTTGAACATTTGAATTGTTTTTTTTTCAAAAAGGTACAGTTTTCGAATTACAGCAATGGTAAAGACTGTAATATGTGTTTTCCGCTATGTGGGAGGGGCATTTTTCTTCGAAAATTGAAAATATGATACGTAGAAATCAAAGAAGAGTAATCTCGTACCAACATTTAAATAGGACATTTTTCAAAAGAAGCTACGGTTTTCGAGTGAATTCAGTGGTAAAGTATGAAATATGTGTATTTCTGCCGCGATGTTTTGAGATCTCTCAATAATAATAAGTACAAGCAAAGAATATACATGGGTAAAAGGATAAGTAATAACTTCGTTGATAATAGTGAAAGTTTAACGATTTTCATGAGTAATGTTACACTCAAAAGTGTGAAATAAATATTTTTTACCATAAAATGGACCAACTTTATAAGTGATTGCACTGAAAAATACAAAATAATACTAATAAAATAACGCCTAAATTCTATAGTTTTATCATGAAAATCAGTATGAATATGAAAAACATTGATAATTTTCGAAATAATGGCAATTTAACATTTTCTATGGAAAAGATCTGCACAAATTCTTTTTATGTAGAAGTGGGCCATGATTGCATAAGATATTAATCATACGTGTTATTTGCAATTTTTCAACAAATAGCATGCTAGAAAGATAAAATTAGGTAATAATATAGTGGATTTAAATTAAATTATTATTATTTCCATGAGATCTTTTGAACTGTTGTCTTATGTAATCCTGATTGAAACGCCACTTGCCTTGGAAACAATGTTGTATTTGCGGCAAAGTATCTCAACGTTGCGATTTAAAAAAAATAACATTTATAGTTCCCGGAGTATTACAAGTTCTTGAATGAACTTGATAACATTTCTCATACCCACATTATATATAAATTTAAATCATCAACGTAGGTATTTAATTAATTTAGACGTCCCGACATGATAACTATTGAAAACTTTAAAATACCATGTAAATATTTAAGGGAAAGAAAAAAATAAACTGTGTATTGGTATGCAAATGTAATTTTTCACATAAAATATGAAATATGTCAAAAACAATCGGACTTAGGCAGAAATCATTTTACTTGAAATATTTATTTGACGAAGAATCTATGAATATAATAATTCAATATCTGGAGACCGAGCTTTGCTCGGGTAAAACAGGATTTAAGATGGGTCTATAAGAGTTACTAAGGATATTTAAACTTATTAAAAAATGTGCATATTTCTGGTTAAAATGTATTGCGATCAGTAAATACTGCTCTTAGTGCGGGTTTACGAGTTCCTTGGCGCGCGTGAGATGCAGGCGCACGCAGATTGCTTCGCGTACGTTGAACAGGTTTCAGGACCGTTTTGCGCCGACCCATTTACGAGTTTCTCTACGCGCGCTTTATTATTCGACTGCGACTGTCAAAACGAAGTGATACGGAATGTAATAAACCTTTGGAAGAAGAGCTTCGATAATTTGTTACGAATTTGAGTCAACAACAGCAATATTTGATACACATTAGTTTAATACTTAATTTAACTCATATGTTAATATTAACACACAAAATAACCTAAATAAACATTGCACTAATTTTGATGAAATCTAATCTATATATATATAACGCCAAAAACACAAATTAAAAATCTGAAAATATATAGTGAAAATATGCAAAAGACACAATAAAATTGATAATTAATTATCTTATTTCATTTCAACTTTTGACAGCACGACTACTTTTCGAATGCCTAGTCGTGATTGGGCGCTGTGGTCACGTGGTCCATATCTTTGCGCCAGGCAGAGCTTCGCGCGCGTTGTCTTATTTGTCAGAAGAAATATTTGACACTCTCCTCGTGCGCCTGAATCTCACGTTGGCGGACCGTGGCTCACGCCAATGACTCGTAAATGATCCTATTTGCCACCATACGTTTAATCTGTATACGTGCGCGAAGCAATCTGCGCGCGCCAGCTACTCACGCGCGCCAGGCAACTCGTAAACTCGCACTTACTGTTCACATATTCGTAAGTTATAGATTTCGAAACAAAAATGAATGTGTAATATGAATGATCAATATACCAAAACTCATTCTTGAAATAGCGAGTTTGGGCCTCGAGGGTCACACCGATTAAATATGAAGATATCGTCAATCGATTTGTCGGCTCCGAAAACCACTTTTTGCTCATTTTTACCAAAATCTGCTAACCCTACCTTGAAAATGGTACACATGTACCGTAAGGGTAGCAATATACTAGATATGAACAAATTTTCATTGAAAATTTCCGGTTAAATTATTAGAAACTCATATTAAGATCTTTTATTTAAAAAAAAAATCAAATTTGATCAGAATTCCAACCGGGGAATTCTAGATCTAGAGATTTTTCTTGTGAATGCAACCAATCGATTTAATACACGCTAGAACCCATACATATGAATTTTCATCGAAATCGGTATACCGGATTCCGAGATAAAATTTGCATATATACCTGTTTCTATTATATTGATTTTTGGTTTATCTTGCGGTTGAGGTTCTATGGTTAATAATTGGATTTGTGTTTTATTTGTTATATAGTTTTATTTAACGTTTCGACGGGGGACCCCTCGTCTTCTTCAGATTTTTTTTATATATTAATTGGGTAACAAAATCAACATAGTAAATTGGGACGCTATAACAATTATAACTAAAATTATATATTATAGGTTATTGTACATTAAGAAAAACTATTACCTTTAAGCATGATGTCGACAAACAGTATTTCCTTCGTTATTTTATTTATACTGTATATTTATAATTGGTTTTTCCTCTTATTCTCCCTCTTTTCAAGATTGCACTAGCAACAATTAACATCAATCTTAGTTGTAGGTAGAGCACTATCACAATGGCTGTTAGGTATATTTAATATTTTATTATACTTAAATATTTAAGGAATTTGACCTAAGAATGTATATCCACATGTCGTCAATGTATGTATTGTCATTGGTTGAGCTTTTAAAGACTAGGTGGTGCAACAATTATATATTTGGTAGCAAGGGGTAGGTACTTAAGCCAAAAATTAAAACATAATTCCATAAAACTCAGGCTCTATGTGGTTGATTAATTTTTTTTATTTTTTTTAATTATATTGTAATTTTCCCCATTTAAATTTCATATAACTACTATAAAAGTTTGAAATAAATTTTGTTCAGGTTGGTGATTTCTTTTTTATCATTTAAACAGTTCGGGGTATTTTTAATATGTATCATTTCCAAAATTTATCTATTTCTTTTGTTATGTTCCGTTCTCAATATTCTTGTATTGTTATAGTTGAAATCATGGGTGGTAGTACGTTTGTGTTTGCAAAGTGCTGTAGGGGCGTTTTGAGTATATTTGTGGGATCTGATTCGATTTTCAAGATATTGTTGTGTTTGCCCAATATATAGGTAGATACTTTATTGCATGTCGGTTCATTACATTGTATTTTATATATTATGTGGATCTTTTTGTGGTCTGGGATTTTTGCTTTTAATCTCGAAAAATTATAATTTAAAGTTTGTTGGCAACTGCGACCGATTTTCAGATTGAAAGGTGCGACTGCGTGTGCTATTTGTTCAGATAGCCCTTTAATATATGGCATGGCAATGTTCTTGGCATTTTGTAGGTTTTTTTAAATTGATTTTGATTATACAGTTAATTAATTTGTGCTTTGAAAATTGAGTCTACTAATTTCTTGGGGTAATTGTTCTTTAGAAGTGCCTGTATAATTTTTATAAGCAAATTGAATCCTCCAATTTGCTTATAAAAATTAATAATATATTTGAAATATGTGGAGGTTAGTGTGTACTCGATTGCATCAAGACTGAATGGTTCACAAAAGACACATGGTCGGGAAGGTGATTCAATTTTAAATCAAACCACCCTTTTGCCCATAAAAAACAGTAGTCATCGGGCT
The DNA here is from genome assembly GCA_958507055.1 of Crioceris asparagi. Taxonomy (NCBI): domain Eukaryota; kingdom Metazoa; phylum Arthropoda; class Insecta; order Coleoptera; family Chrysomelidae; genus Crioceris; species Crioceris asparagi. The sequence goes on from OY293828.1 coordinate 71,524,698, forward strand.
TGCTGACAGATCTATCAAGCTATCAGACCCTGAGTTCCGCCCCACAGCTATAAAAAAGCCAAAACGGCCAAATCGCTTATTTTGGGAATGGACCTTTTGAAGAAGCTTGGGGCTGTGTTGGATGTCAAAAATGGTGTCTTGAAGGTCGACAATGAAGAATTGCCCTTTCACGAGGATAACGAAGATGTTGTCCTATTAATAACGACTAGTGACGTAATAATACCCGGCTATAGTGAAAAAATATTGATGACCAACTCGGACGGAAACTGCAAATCTGGAAGTCTGAGATTGGTAGAAGAAATGAATAATAAAAAATTTCTGACAGCTAAAGCTCTTGTTCGAGTAGGAGATGTCGTTCCTGTCAGAGTAATGAATCCAAAGCAGAGCCCCATCAAGTTGAGCAAGGGAAGTATGGTTGGAAATTGTGTTCCTGTATCAGCGATATGCTCTGTAAGAACGATTGGTAAACCATCCAGGACCAGATATTTGAGAGCTAATTGATGTGGTCATCAAGACTGCCCAGGACTTAGACGAGAAACAATTACGAAAAGTGAGAGATATGCTTGTGGAATTCCATGACGTGTTTGCGATGGAAGAAGAATACAAAGGTAAAACAAGTATAGTGACTCACAAGATAAACACGGGGAACGCTCAGCCAATAAGACAGCAGCCAAGAATACTTCCATTGGCCAAAAGAGACGTTGCCGAGAAAATGATTCAAGAAATGAGCAAACAAGGAGTCATTGAGCCATCAAATAGTCCATGGACCTCGCCAGTAGTGCTCGTGAAGAAAAAGGATGCTTCTACAAGATTCAGTGTAGATTACCGACTTCTGAATTCAGTCACTAAGAAGGATAGTTATCCGTTACCCAGAATAGATGACACCCTAGATACTCTCTCTGGGTCACGATGGTTTTCTACACTAGATCTAAAAAGTGGATACTGGCAAGTTGGAATGGATTCCGCAGATCGAGAAAATACTGCTTTCTCGATATGATCAGGGCTCTGGCAATTTACTCTGATGCCGTTTGGACTATGCAATGCTCCCGCTACATTTGAGAGGCTCATGGAAGCAGTTTTGAGAGGACTGACATGGCAAATCTACATGGCAAATCTGCCGTATTTGGATGACGTAATCGTGGTAGGAAAATCATTTGAGGAACACTCGAAGAATTTAAGAGAAGTTTTCTAACGATTACGAGAGGCCAACCTGAAGCTGAGTCCTAAGAAATGTTATCTGTTCCGACTTGAAGTAAGATATCTGGGTCACATCGTATCTGGGGACGGCGTCACGGCAGACCCAGAAAAGATAACAGCTATTAATGAATTGCCTATTCCCAAGAACAAGCTAGAGATTAGACGTTTTCTGAGCTTGTGTACCTACTACCGACGGTTTGTGAAAGGTTTTGCCAACATCGCTAAGCCTCTAACTAAACTAACAGAAGAAGGCAAAGAATATTCCTGGAATGATGAGTGTCAGAGAGCTTTCGAACAACTGCAAGAAGCTCTTATCAGCGCACCAATTTAGGGCTATCCGAGGCATGACGGAAAATTCGTGTTGGACACAGATGCCAGTAATACAGCCATTGGTGCTGTCCTCTCTCAGATTCAAGACGGGCAGGAGAAAGTGATTGCCTACTTCAGCAAGGTTTTGTCAAAATCAGAGAGGAATTATTGCGTTACCAGAAGGGAACTGTTGGGAGTAGTGAAAGCCTGCGAACACTTTCATAAGTATTTGTATGGTCGCCGCTTTCTAGTTAGAACTGACCATGCAGCGTTGAAGTGGCTCCTGCAATTCCGTAATCCTGAAGGACAAGTGGCAAGATGGTTAGAACGTCTTCAGAAATATGACTATGACATCGAGCACAGGGCAGGAAAAGTTCATGGATACGCAGATGCCTTATCCAGAAGACCGTGCAACTATAACTGCACCCACTGCTCGAAGATGGAAGAGAAGCTTTGCCCTATACGACGAACAACCGTAGAGAATGAGGAATGGCAGCCCGAACGAATGAAACTGTCCCAAGAGAATGACCCATGTTTGAGAGTGGTCTTGGAGTGGATGCGCCGTAAGGAGAGGCCGTCTTGGCAGGATATAAGCTTACGAAGCCCTGAAGTGAAAGCATATTGGAGCCAGTGGGACTCTTTTGTGTTAAGAGATGATCTGCTGTATAGAACCTTTGAGTCTGAAGATGGCACTGAATCTAGATTACAACTAGTTGTGCCAAAAAGCAAAGTGCCGGAGGTACTACGTCAGCTACATGATGGAGCCTCGGGTGGGCATTTTGGAATCACCAAGACTCTGCAGAAGGTTCGGGAGCGATTCTATTGGTTGAATTGCAAAAAAGATGTGAGACAGTGGTGCCGTAAGTGTGACGTGTGTGCAGCCAGCAATGGACCACTTGGCAGAAAGCGGGCACCTATGAGGCAGTATAATGTTGGGAGTCCCATGGAGCGAGTTGCTGTGGATATTTCGGGGCCATTTCCTGAAACGGACAATGGGAATAAGTATATCCTATTAGCCATGGATTATTTCACAAAGTGGACAGAGGCGTGCGCAATCCCTAACCAAGAAGCGTCGACCGTCGCCGAGGTGTTGGTAAAAGAATTCTTTTCACGTTTTGGCGTTCCTCTTGAAATCCATTCGGACCAAGGAAAAAACTTCGAGTCAGACCTGTTCCAAGATGTGTGCGGACTAATAGGTGCGAACAAGACCAGAACGACCCCTTTGCATCCTCAATCGGACGGAATGGTGGAGAGGATGAACCGAACCATGGGCAAGCACCTCTCTAAGGTTGTCTCAGAACATCAGCGAGATTGGGACCAGTACATCCATTTGTTCCTGATGGCCTATCGGGCGGCAGAGAATGAAACTACAGGTCAGACTCCTGCTAGTTTGATGTTGGGGCGTGAGTTACGCCTACCCTGTGACCTGGAATTTGGCCGTAGACCTACAGTGGACAGTGTCGCAGGAGAAGGATAGGTAGACCAATTGAGAGCCAGAATGGATAAAGTCCATGAGTTAGCCAGACAGAACATCCAGCTTGCCAGTGATCGAATGAAGCACCACTACAATATTCGATCAGCTGATGGAGTCTTCAATGTGGGGGACCTTGTTTGGCTGTATAATCCCCAACGACGTCGAGGCCTTTTTCCGTAACTCCAAAAGCAATGGGAAGGGTCATATGAAATTATGAAGAGGATAAATGACGTCATCTATCGTATCCGAATGTTAACACGGGAAAAAACTTGAAAGGTGCACATAAACCGACTCGCACCATATGCTGGATCGAACAACCAGGAGGAAGCACGAATGGCTCTTCAAGAAAAGAACGAAGTTTGTAAGATTGGAAATTGTCAGCCCAACGACCAAGAGTAGGAAAAGTTCTGCGACTAGCAGATGGTAATCGGAACCTCTTCTATTTGGTTACGAAGAAGATGTCTAGAGGAAAACCCACTTACAAGGATCTGGCATGCACTGAAGAGCCTAAGGAATGAAGTCAGGAATTATGACATCAAGAAGTTGGGTCTTCCGAAAATAGGCTGCGGGTTGGACGGGCTAGATTGGAAGATTGTAAGGAGCATGATCGAATACATCTTCCAGGACGCTGGTGTGCAAATTACCGTGTGTTGCTTCAATCCAAAAGGAGTGTACTCGGGAAAGACGATAGACTGTTACTTCTTCAACAAGGGTGTTTGCCTGGCAGGAACCAAGTGCAGATTCCGCCATGTAACGGAGATCCAGCAAGGTACTACCAAGGATGATTCTGATCCGGGCGATCAGATGCTAAGGAGGGGGCAGTGTAACGTGAAGACCCGAATAATAAACTACACTCACAAATGACCTATACACACTCACAAACATTCCAGAAAACACGGAAGACATCAAAGGCAATGAGAATAAGTCCTGGTCTATTCTCGAAGCCATATATTGAGAAATAACCTCCAGAAACAACGAAAACAACATTGGATTCATCTAGAGCTTTTTAGGTTAGATATATAAGGCTGATGGCATAAACAGGATAGTTAGTTAGTCATAGAGCACGGTCAGTGACAGTTAGTGATAGATCACATAGACAGTAGAAAGTCGTTATAGTCCAAGAAATATAGTGTGAATATAAATGTGTATATAGACGAGTAGTTATTGGTGTAAATAAATTAGTGAAAATAAATCGAACCCAGTTTAAATATAAATTTCCGTTACAATATATATATATATATATATATATATATATATATATATATATATATATATATATATTTATATATATATATATATATATATATATATATATATATATAAAAAGATGTTCTTGGGGATGTAGTCATATATTCAATAAAATTATTTGATTGAAGCCGAGCTGTCGAGAATGTTTATTCTCTTCTTCAGGGCAAAAATCGTGAATTTAGAATAAATTAGCCAAAAAAAGAAAAGATTTCATAGCCATCAATTACAAATGTCATTATTTATATTTGTATTTTTATAATACTATTAAGTTGTTGTTGAACTAATTTTGTAACGATTTGTAGTTTGCCCTGAAGAAGAGAATAAACATTCCCGAAAGCTCGGCTTCAATCAAAGAATTTTAATGAATATATGACTGCATCCCCAAGAACATCTACTTATTTATTTATATATATGAAAGGGTAGTCACAGCCGACAGTAACTATGTTGGTTAGAATAATTCAGGTTATACGGCCTAAAAGGGCATTCAATGAAAGATCTTCATGTAAAATCGTATATTTCGGCTTAGTTTAAATTTCAGCCTTCATCAGCGAAACTAAAAAATATTACAAAACCACAATGTAAATGATATTTCTATCAATAAATATTAAGTACTTACAACATGGATCTATTTATAAATAGTAAAGTTCAAAATGTCCATATTTATAAAATCATAATATACAAATGCAATCTCAAACATTCATATTTTTGATACTTTCAATTTGACTTATTTAACAAAATAATTAGACATTTCTAAATTTTAATTTTATATTGTTATAGAAATCAAAATTGTCAAGTAAAATTTTTATTCTTGAGATCTATTATAATAAAATTATTATTTTCTATTTGTATAGAAAAATATGTATTATGTTATCAAAATAATTTTGACTCTGAATAAGGGATGAAACATATACAAGAAAAACCAAAAACATAGAGCAATATCTATTTCAATTTCTTTTGTCTTTTTCTATCAGATAGCAGTAAATGTTATTAAGACCATTGATATCTGTTTTATTGTTCATCGTAGGTTTCTGTTGAATGTGACACATTTCTAGGAAAACTCGTTTTTCTGTATTTTTTTCTGTTTCAAGAACTTTTACATTTTCAAAATCAATGTTATGTTTGGTATTTTTAACGTGGGAAGCTAATGCACATCTGTTTGGTCTTAATCTTATATCACTACGATGTTGAATCAATCTATTTTTTAAAAGTTGTGAAGTTTGACCAATGTAAAATTTTTCACATTGAAGACATTTCAATGAATATACAACATCGGATTTATTTAAGGTATCTATCGAGTCTTTTCCAGTATAAAACATATTTTTATTGGTAACTAAGTTATATTGAGCAATTTTTAAATTCATGTTTTCTGCATTTATGAAGATTCTATTGAGTTTGTTTGTTAGATGTTCAATATACGGAAGAACTGCATATTTTGGGAGTAATCTATTAGTTTGTGGATTTTCATGGGCTTCATTGTTTTCTGATGTTGGTGGGCCATTATTAGTAGGATTCTCATTCGTGGATGGTATAGAAGTACTATATATAAGTTTATATATATATATATATATATACAAGCATTGCTCGTTTAATATAATTAGATACGGAGTGACATTTAAAGTAGGTAATAAAGTTGGCATCCACCTCCAGTTTTACCGGAAGTTCTACATTCAACAGAATAGAGGAAGCTTTGAAAAGTTAATCTTAATGTAGTGAATCTTTAATTTTTGTTATTTCGTAAAAATATTTTTGGACATATGTTTATAAGAATGTTTACATTTATTTCATGGTAGAGAACACAAACCTAAAATAGAGACACTAAGAAATGTGTTATAAAATTATTTCGCAAATGCTAGGGGTACTAAGAAATACAAAATAATGTTAATTCCGTTGGTGCTAGTACTATTGAATTTGGTACCAAAAGTCTTCTTTCTACATATTACTGCACCATTCCAAAATTACCAGCACCAGATAAAGTCGGTCCTAGTTTTTGAGAAAAAAATGTTATTCTTTCTAAGAGTTCAAAATCTGTTGACCATTTTTAACTTAACAATGACAATTACAGAAATTTCTGCCCAGTTTTGAAATGATTTTAAGGATTTTTAGTCTCTGAAAATGACCTTAAAGCGAGAAGATTTGTGAACATTTCAATTTCCAGTCAGAGAAAAATCATATTAACAGCCTCAACAAATTATCTCTCATAATTACTACGTAGGTTGTCTCGGTGAGATTTAATTTTATAATCAAATACAGTTATGAAAACAACATGAGCTTTAAATCTTTTTTAACGAAACTTCTACTACTGGAAGCGAACATGTGATTTGAATATTGATGAATTTATAATAATACAAACGATATACAAATACAATAATTATTTAAGTGTTAAGAACTTCCATCCCCTGAAGTAATTTTCCCCCGGCTATGTGTTAATACTCCACATTTACATTACAATACTCATGAGTTTCATGAAAGACCCATCCACTTTCTCCTTTATCTCCACACTGCCGTTACAAATATCACGAAGACTGGAAGATAAATTAGAACGATTGTCTCTTCGTGAGAGAATAGAATCGCTTCAATAGAAAAGTGTGTATAAGGTCCGTATGCCGTATAAGAGTGCTATTCTACCTAGACAAGCATGATGTTTATTTAAACCGCCAATTAGAGAAAACGGGAATTCGTCAGAGAGGAAGAGAGAAACAGAGGGAGAGAGATGTCGGCTACACATCCTTGGAAAGCATAATATTTTACTTGGGATGTGAACGATAACAATTTGCCTGTTGTTCTTGTAGAAGATAATTGGCACAAGGATGGTGTAAGATTTCGGAAGAGTGAGCTCTTCGGGAAAATAATTGAAAGTATGTTTTCAACTGGAAGATATTAGGTATTCCTCCTATATAGGAGAGGATATTATGTATATTATGATACCGTCCTTAGGAGAGGTGTGTGGAACTTAAAGTTATAGTCAAGTGAACCTTGTCAGAATTCTAATTTCTAATGAGTTCAGACATAGCTCCAGCAATTGGCCTCCGCCCACCTCGCCGCCTGTTTTTGACACTGGTCTTATTGCTACACCTATTGACACCATACTTGAATAGAGTCTAAGCTGTCTCAGTTACATCCATCTTCTCATTTCATTCGTGTTCTCCATTATTTGGAGCTCTGATAAAAATCCCTGTCAACATGACCGCCTTTGGAGTTTTGATCCTCGGAGTTTCCGTTACGTCGTCGACAGCCATTTTTTGTTTACTACGGAACGGGCCTTCCCTTTACTGAAGTAAAAATGTTGACACTGACAAGGGGGCCTACAGTTTAAGGTGGATTCCGAATCATTGACATGTCTTTAAGGACATACCATTTGACTAGATGACAGGATTTTGATGCATACCTTACCACGCTGCCTTGATGCTAGTCGGTAAGGTGAAACTAATATCGACCCCTAGTTTTTGTCATTGACAAACTAGCTATCTCTGTACTCCCGGAATTCTGAGAGATTTTAAAAATTATAAAGTGAATGCAACTGATTTATAAGGAAGCAGTGTGCAAATCAGGAAATAAAGATTAGGAAAGTTTGCAATAGGAACAGGACTCAAGTGAAATAATTCCCGGCTACCGGCTTTTGTTTAAGATCTACTTTATGTTACTGTAAGAGACAAACACAAATAGAAATAATCACAAGAAGGAGAAGTGTTCTGATGTGAATGATACGTAGCAGTCACAGCAACTAAAATGGGTGTGACTAGTAATGAAAACGGAAGCCTTAACATAAATTCATGATCATCGATTTGAAGTAAAAATAGATCAAGGAACCCCAGAAAAGTTTGCAGTGAAGACAGTGGTCGACATAAACATGATGGAAGCCAATCTGAATGAAGGAGCCTGATCCAGCCAGGTTTAAATATTGATATAACTTACCGAAATGCAATTAGATGTAAATATTTATCTGCAGCCATGAATAGATGCACCTATTTCATCACTGATATCTCATGGGTAGGTAGTAAGGAAGAAGAATTAAGAATCCTCAAATTATCATGATAGATAGCCAATTACAATTTATAAGCATACCTACAAGATGACTGGAATTGATCGTATAATGTAAACTCATTAATAAAATCTGATTTGAGCATAATAGGGGAATAATTCGGTTAAATTTCATGAGAAACCTTGGACTTGTTTTTGCATTACAGTCATGAATTTATTTTAACTGTTACATTCAACGTAGCTAGGTTCATTGAATAAAAGATTCTGTATTATGTGGTTAATTTAAAATACTGTATCTTTTAACTTTTGTTATGAATAGGGCTGTTAGTATTTTGTAATTCAAATACCAATTGTATATCGAAAAGTTCCTCAAATTCCCCTCTACTGTAACAACTTCAAATTTGCATTTGGGAATGCATAAAATCCTTTTCCGTTGAATGCTAGTGCACAAAAGCTTTGCAAAGCTATTTGAAAGTCCATCGGAACTTTATTCCGATCAGTCTGAGGTTTTCTTTTAGCCATATCGTCGAAATCGAAGCACTGGAAAGTATGTCGATACCATCTTACTTTTACTACTTACAACTGAATGAATGAAGTTATCGGCTGGTATTTTAGAAAAATACCGAGGGAATGCTTCAATTCCTGTTCAAATATCTTTCGTCTAAGAATTATTGGAGACTCGGTGATGTTTTGCATAATAAGAAGCTATTTGAAGTTGAGATCTAATAAAATGTTAATTTGATTCCAAAGAGCAGCAATCTAATTCTGAGTAATAATATTTAATCAGAAGTAGTGTAAGTATTGGATCAATATTCGACGTCCCTAAAGCTAAGAGAGCAAACTGAGCAATCCAAAATACATATTTGGTGCTTGTGACGCACATTAGATGCTAATTAAGTGCTGTATTCCGAAATTAATTGCCCTTTTTTAAATGGCTGCTTTGTTTTTAGAAATCAACTTTTTTGAGAAAATCTTCTTTGGTGTTTGTAGAGCTAATTAAGTGCCGTATTCCGAAATTATTTGCTCTTATCTTTTTAATGGCCGTTTGTTTGCTTTTAGAAAAAACTAAAGAGCAAATAATATTGGAATATAATACTTAATTAATTCTGCAAGTACTAAAAAAGATTTTCTCAAAAATATTGATTTCTAAAAGGAAAGCAGCCATCTTCCAAAAAATATAAGAACAATTAATTTCGGACTATAGAACTTAATTACCACTTAATTAGCTCTACAAGCTCTAAAAAGAAGTTCTCAAAAAGTAGTTTTTTAAGGTTGCTGTAAGCTAGCTAGCAGACATTTTTCAAGAATCCATAAGAGCAATTAGTTTCGGAATACAGCACTTAATTAGCACATAATTAGCACTAGAAAAGAAGTTCTCAAAACGTTGGTTTTTAAAGGTTGCTGTGCTGATAAACCTAGCAAAGCAGCCATTTTCTGAAAGACTATAAGAGCAATTAATTTCGGAATACCATACTTGATTTGCACCTAATGTGCGCTACAAGCACCAAATATGTATATTGGATTCTGCTCACTTTGCTCTGCTAGCTTTAGGGACGTCTATCCTTGAGGTTAACAATCATAAAACATTGACGTATATCTATACTTCAATTTAGATGAGGACAAAGGGATTTTTGGAGAATTACATTTATGCGATAAATCCTAATATATAACAATTAATGTTAATTTTATTTCGTTTTTCCTATTATAGTTACATAGAGGACATAATCGGAATTAACATTGCAATGAAATGAAAAAATAATCTACACCAGGATTTCATGGAATTGACTTTAAAGTTATAGAAAATTTTCCCTTAGTCTCTTAGAAAACACCTTTCGATTTATGGATAAACGGGAAAGCGAGGCTAATAGTGCTTTTTTGATGCATGTACAAATATTTCGTGACATTAATTAAAATAAGCTTCAGCGATGAGCAGCAATACAATCAATCAGGATTGAAAAAAGCAGAATCATGTTATGTTAACCTATTAAGTATGATACTTAGTATATAAGAAGCAAAACAACAAAAAAGTGTACCATTGCCAAGTAATGTCATGGTACAAGCTTTTCGGGAAAACACAGCCATTACAGAACAATGATGGCTAAAATATAAAAAAGAGAAGAAACATATATTTTGACGTAGATACGTCTTTAAATTTGCTTCCAGAGTTGGAAGCCATTCAGAAAACTTATGATATCAAAATCAGGGGATACAGTTAGTCTTGTAGTTACATATCTACATATATCAAAGAATTCGTTATGTTGAGTGTGTTCTGTCACAAATCGCGCGCGGCAAAGAGGAAATCACTGCCATTTTGTGGGCGTTTCGCTGCATCATATATAAATTTTCACTCGGAGAAGCTATGATATTTGTATGAATTTCAATCGTCAGCTCTCATCAATATCTGTCGAGTGCATATATAAGATTTTATTGTGAAATAATTATATTGAATATATATGGTGTTAACGTAGTAAATTATAATAAATAATGCAATTTTAGCCTAGAAGTACTTGTCAAGAAGCCTAATCAAATTATAGAGATTGTATACAGTTGGAAATGGTTTCGGGAACGTAAGAGAATGAAAGCAGCCGAGCAGATCAGTGAGTCGATAAGTAACTCAAGAGGAATTTTCATGAAAGCGGCAGGTGAATCGTGTGATTGTACATGTGAACTCATCTGATATGCCCCTGTTGTTAGCAATAAACTAGGTATTCTGAAGAAACACACAATGTACAACTTTGATCACCTACTTGTTATTGAAAAGTAAATTTGAAACGGAAGATGTATGAGCCCGGATCAGAACCAGGTGTTACGATGGCCATATCTACTTGATATGAACAAAGATTCAATGAATTTATATGTCGTATTTAACAATATCAAAATCAATAGCATAAGATCTACATTGTCAGCAAATGATGAGCTGCTTTGATGATGGCTTACCCGTGAAGAGTAACATTGTTGTAGAGACAACGTCATGTGTGGTATAGGTATAGGGTGTTTCATGTTCAATAATCTATTTGATATGTAATTTTTCCACATGCTTTATTTAACAAAAATAACAGTAATTTCCGATTATGTATACCTGAATTGGACACTAGCTTACTTATGTCAATTATTGGTATACCCTGTTTTTATACAAAATGGTGATTCTACTTCTATTTTGACCGACTTCAAAAAAGGAGAAGGTATATAATTCGGTTGTATTTTTCCTTTTTTTTATTTTTTATGGCTATTCGCGCATTTTGTATAGTAAATATACTCCGATTTAGACGATTTTTGTTTCAGGAGGAGAGTTGAGAAATGGTCACATATTGAGAAAAATCTAATCCAGAATATCCTTCCCTCCAAAAACCGCCCCGAAAGATGATGGAGGGGGCAATTTTTCTCGAAAATTGAAAATCCGAGACGGCAGAGTTAATGAAAATTTCATACCTATCCGGAAATGTTTGAATTGGATATTTGAAAAAATAATCATAGGTTTCCGCGCTATAGTTTCGAGATTTGAAAATTAGAAAGGGGAAACATTTAAATTGAACATTCTTTCACAAAAGTTACGGTTTCAGAGTTTCGCAATGGTAAAGTCTGCGTATTTCCGCTATATGGAAGAGCAGTTTTTTTTCGAAAATTGAAAAAAATCAGACGGCCAAAATAAAGAAAAGATTATATGTAGCAACATTTAAATTGACTTACGGTTTTCGAGTTACAGCAGTAAAGTCTGAAATATGTGTATTTGCGCCACGATGTTTTGAGATCTCTGAATAATAAATAACAAGTACAAGCTAAACCTATATCTTTTTGGGTATCAGTGAACGTTCAACAATTTTCATGAATAATGTTACACTAAAAAATGTGAAATAAATATTTTTTACAAAAAATTGGAGCGACATTATTAGTTCAAGAATACAAAATAATATTAATTCTATTGGTGCTGGTAATTTTGAAGTTGTTCCGTTGTAATTTGTTGTTCTAGGCACCAACTCCAAAAGAACCAAAAATATTTATTATTAAGTAAGTTTAATGGATAGTTCGTTACTAAGAAAAATTATACTTTTTCAGATATTTTTATATCAGTGAAATTATCTATGAAAATGGCAGCAAATTTACTTAAAAGCTCCCATGTGATAAATTCAAGGTAACAGGTTTCAAACACGTAACAACGAAGCACTTTTTATCATTGAGTTAGAGTCAAATTTGATAAAATATACCTTGTGCTCAGAAAGTTGTGACAAACGTCAGCTCCTTTAACACAAAAAATATTGTCAAATAAATAGGACATTGCCTAGGCACAGCTACTGAAACTGACATCGGAAATCTCAAGAGATTCACCCCAAAATATAAGGGAGAAAGAAGATAGTAGAATACAGAGGGTTGGCTTAGTTAGACATTGCATGGGTAACAAAATGGGCCTAGGCATGGACCTTATATTACATGTGTAGGTATATGCTGTTGAGTAAGTAATTCTTTGTTGTTGGGCAAATTAATTTATTATGCTGACATTATCCTGATTATTCCTTACCGATTTGCCAAAGAAAGGAAGTATACAATTCAATTGTGTGCTTTTTTATGTTCGTTTGCATAGTATGATTTTGAAGTTTCTCTTCCTTATGAATGTCGAGTGTTAAAAATAGTCTCATCTTAATGAAATTCAGATTCAACATTTCCTTCCTGACAAAAACTGTCACAAAGGGGGTAGTAGAGACAGAGGAGGAACTCTATTAGGTGCACTAAAAATACAAAATAATATTAATTCTTCTTGTGCTGGTACCTTTGAAGTTGGTGCCAAAACTATTCTATCTATCTGCCTATAACTGCAAAACTTCAAAGGTACCTACCTACCAGTACCAGTAGAATATTATATTCTTTTTATTTCTTAGTGCAATAACTAATACCGTCGGCCCTAGTTTTTGACCGACGAACAACCCCGAATACAATATATACAATTCGACTTTCTGCTTTTTTTTGGTTTGTTCGCGCCTTATATATAGTTAACGTGCTCCGATTTTGATGATTTTTGATTCATTTGAAAGAGGAGACTTGGAAATTGGTCCCAGTTTCGTAAAAACTCAAACCGAAATCTCCTTCCCTCCGAAAAACACCCCCGAAGGAGGTAGAGGGGGCAAATTTTCTCGAAAACCGAAAATTCGAGATGCCAGAATTAAAGATAGGACAATATCCGGATACGTTTAAATTGAACATTTTTTCAAAAGAGTTACGGTTTTTGAGCTTCATTCATTTTAAAATTTCACATATGGGTATTTTTGCTTTGTGGATGGGGCTATTTCTTTCGAAAACTGAAAATTTTTTGATGCCACATGAAAGACTATAATATGTGCATCAACATTTATAAAGAACATTTTTTCCTTAGAGTTACGGTGTTCGAGATAAGCGGTGGTAGAATGTTTAAATCTAAAATATTTGAGCGTATTCCCGCAGCGGTATTCTGAGATCTCTACATAATAACAAGGACAAGCAAAGTATATACGTGGGTAATAAGATATTAGTGGTGAACGTTCAACGATTTTTGTGACCAATGTTAGACTCACTGAAGTTGGTGCCAAAAGTTATCAATTTAACTGAAACTGCACAACTTCTAAAGTAACAGCACCAATAGAATTAATATTTTTTCGTAAATTTCAGTGCACCAACTAATAACGTCTGTCCAGTTTTTTGTAAAAAAATATTTATTCTAAGAAGGTTTTATACTAAACAACCTAACAATTAAAATAATTGTAAGTGCTTTTATGGCTCTATAGACGAAAAACTTCTATGAAATGCAAACATAAAGTGCAGTATATAACTTTTGAAATAACCGATAAACATTTTGAGATAGGAGCTTCTCAGAATAGTTTCCTCTAATAAGAGGTACAATCAGTATTTGACATAAAAAATATAGTCCTGAGCCTTGTTCCTATATTGGCCCTTATAGTTCTTGTCTTTGGAAACAGTTTCTATTCCCATTTGAGGTAGGAAATTTCATTACCTATATCAGGACAAGCATTCTCTGAAACCAGTATTGCAAATTTTCAGCACTGCCACCCTGTATATAATGGTCAAGCCATGAGCTCTAATTAATTTTATACAAGCGTGGCTTAGATGCAACCACACCACACACATATTTTATTGCTCCATTGGTGCAAGGGATAATTATCCCATTGATTTTGTGGCAACTTTATACAGCTAAATTTATCAGCTATTCCTGGCAGCTACACTTATGTTCACTTGTTCCTCCACTCAAGTAGAATGGAATCAGAGAAGAAGCTCAATTGAAGCGAGGTCTCGATATATTTGTTATATAGTTGTACCGAGTGAGGAATTTGATTTTCCAATATACTCGTACGATAATTGAGGGCTATTTAGGTGATAATTACGTATAAATACAAAAAATGGACTAATGAGCCTGTGAAGTTAAGTGGTAGACAAGAATGTTTTAGTAGCTTCACATGATGCTAGCACAATATCATCAAGGAATGATAAATCTTCGAAATTTTTCATCATATAATTTCGTACCTTTTTGTCGATGATTTTATTTTGTAGATTGATTTTCACTTAATCTAAAAAATACATTACAAAGTAAAAAATCCCGACGGCCTATAGCCATCTGAAAGGTAAATCTCTCAAAATTCATTGAATTGAAATTTGAACATTTTCATTGGTATACCTACATGTCATTACATGACAGTTTACCCATTTCTAACCGCATGTGTCATAGCCTTGCGGTTAGAGTGTTAGAGGTTGTTGTTTTGGCTGTTGAATATAAAGCATATAGGGTTCGCGTTCAGCTTCGCTTCGCCTATTTATAGTCAATAATATACTATATATTTTTTTAATCAGGGTCTATACTAAGATCTTCAGAAAATGAACAATTACATTAAATTTATATTGAGTGTTCATGATTTCTTATTTTTTTCTTTATTATTTTTTTTCTGTGCATTTTATGAAAAATCGCTTCGAACAAAAGTTATAGGTACTGATTATATCTATAGCTTAAAATTATTTTTGATAATATTTACACTACGGCCCTTTTTTGATAATTTTTTGTACGGTCGCCATTTTGAAACTACTTACCCGATACTGCCCAATAACGAACTCGGCCGTGATAATTAAGAGATTGATTTTTGTAGCAAATTTGAAGTTACCTCCAAAACTGCGACCTCTATTGTGTTAAAAAATTTCGTAATATACTATATTTATATACATACAAACTTTTGAACCAAAAGTTTTTTTGGACTAACTTATGGACATATAATAACATGCCATTGAATTTTTTTCGAAATTCAAAAGTGTGAACGATCGCAATAGGTACATTTCTATAAGAAATTTAACTAAAAATGGAACTTATCTATATTATTCAAACGTTCACTTCATCACTCTTGATATTAGTATAAGCGATATATCACGATTCCAGCTCTTGACATAATCCAATTATTTAAGTTGTGTCAATCAATGACATCTTATTGAAAATACTGGATGAATTTGAGAGCTTATTAAAAAAAGCCAAGATAATGAACATGAATACAAAATATTACTACATTTGCCGAGATGTAAATAACTATAAAAGGAATACTAATAAGTGCGTTAGAGATCCAGCAACATTAACAGAATAAATATTCGATTGATAACTTTTGGCGTCAACTTCACTAGTACCAGCACCAATCGAATTAATATTATTTTGTATTTTTCAGTGCACCAACAACTAACGTCGGTCCAATTTTTCGTAAAAAATATTTATTTCACAATTTTGAGAGTAACATTAGTCACGAGAATCGTTGAACGTTCACTAATACCAATGAAGATAGTAAATACTTATCCACGTATATTCTTTACTTGTAGTTGTTATTACTGAGATCTCAAAACATCGCTGCGGAAAAAGTATTTTCGATGTTACCATTTTACCACCCCTGTAACTCGAAAACCGTAACTCTAAGGAGAAAATGTTCATCGCTACAAATAATTAGGTCTTTCATGTAGTACCCACAGATTTTCAATTTTCGAATGAAATCGCCCTCTCCACATAGCAAAAGTACACATATTTGAGAAATTAACATGCCTCTTACTCGAAAACCGTAACTCCGGATATTGCCCAATCTTTAATTATACCACCTATGATTTGATGATGAACAGTTTAAATGTGACAAAGCTTAAAGATACAAAAAGAAGTTTACTTGACAAAAAACACTTATAGGGTCCGTGAGGAATCCTATGAATCATATAAATGCATGACTTTATGTAAGAATATAATACCAACACAGACCTGGAGGGAGCCAGATTTAAAAATTGCATTTTTTGCACACACGTAAAAGTATGACTTCACTGTGAACCCTTTTGAAATTTAACCATGCTTTATTGATTCTACGTACATATACATTAGTCTTTATAAACATGCATTACTATAATTCAACGAATACACAGAGAGTCCTCAAATCTCTTTGGAAATTTTACAAATTACAAAAGTCTGCTTGTAGGCATATTGTATATTATATTTCAAAGTTCCTTACAAATCACGTGTCGTTAGTCACATTTGTCTCGAATGGTGTCATTTACGTTCGTGGTTCTTATTTTACTTTCAGATTGAACACTAACAAAATTTAAAAGAAATAATAGAAATGGAAATCAGCAAGAGCCAAAATGAGCCTAATTGTAACTTTAGCCAAATAAAGATTATTATTCATCTTCTAAAGTTCCTCCTAGATGCTTCGTAAGATATATTGAAATTTTTGTATTGTTTGGTAAACCATGTGATTTTCATGTTAAAATAAAAAGAATAAAAAAGATACCTATATTTTTTGGCTATAGCATTATTACAGCAAACTTTTAAGTGACTGGAGTGGTTGAGCATAGTTGGAGGCAATATCTCTGACCTACATAACATTCATCTCAAAAGGTCTCAATCGTTAGGGCACCTATTGATCATCTTAGGCACATCTCAGCTTGACAAAGAAATATTAATTTGTTGGCGGCCACCCTTCAAGGGACACATACATTAATTATCAGCCAATAAGATCGATACGCTGCAGGGGATCTCGATTCGGCTTGTAACTGGTTGTGACAAAGTAGAGCTCTCTATATGCTATATATATACCTATATATATATTGGACGGCGGAAGGGGAAAGCGTTGGCTGTTATTTGCTTTGCAATGTTAGCAACTTGGTGATGATATCGCACATATACACTCCAGAGTTGCCGTCTAGGTATAATATATATGTTTCCGAAGACGAAGGTTTCTATGAATGGATCCGATATGGAACACTTTTTGGTATGATTTCAGTACAATACATATTATTTGGTATAGTTTTTTTTAAGCTTTTATCATCTTAAAAGAAAAGAATATTTAATATTATTAATGAAACAATCATTGAATATTCACTTGATATCATGTATTTCATGATCATCTTGTTTTGGTCGATCTCATAGACCTTCTATATGGATAATATACGCATAAAATTTCTCGAAAAGAATCTCCTTCTGTGAAAGTCATTAAAATCTTGTCAGCGTATTAACTTTTTCAATATTTGAGCTAATAGAGTGAAGCCTTCTAATTCATCTCCGCTATCATCATTTTACGTTTACTAATTTTGCAGGATGCTTGAAAAAAATCCATAGATGTTTCAAACTAGAATTTCCATGATATTGGAAATTATGGCCAGATATACCTAGTATCAGTAACAGGTTCTTAGACAGAACGCATTCGCGAGATGATAAAAAATGATTATTGGCACGAATAAGATGCTGCCACTTGTTACATACCGCGAGAAATGATACAGTTGCTGCTCACAAAGTACCTACCCTGACCACATCAGTTCTTGAATCGACAATTAAGAGTGTGTTTACACTCCATTAGACGAGTTTTAAGCAAAATATGCCAATAATCTCAGGAAGATTTATGAGGTCAAAAAAGGAATTCGGTTTGCTATTTGAGAAAGTCAGCGTAACTTGAACTGAAAATTGATGGAAAATTTCATCAAAAAGGAGAAGGGAAATAGACAATATGTTCTATTTTACATTTAAAATGTAAGCACTTATTGCGCCATCTATTAGAATTGGGTTTGCTAGTAGTCATCACTCACTTCGTAACCAAATTTCCTATGAGCATGACAAGAAACTGTAGATTTCAACGCTGAATCGATGAGGCAACTATGTCTGTGTTAATTCAAACAGGATTATTTCTTCAACCCCCGACGTAATCATAGGGGTGTTATAAGTTTGATATGTATATATCTGCGATGATATCTGTGACATCGTAAGTATCAGAGAAATATATTCATTTTGATTTGTTTTTTTTTTGTTTGAAAGGGGACTTCAATTTTGATTTACTTATTTCTGTTTGAAAGCTTAGTTGTTCTATTTTTTCAGCTTGTTTTTTTATTATGTCCCACATGTGTATCTGTTTATCTGTCTAAGGCATTGTAACTCTCAAACGCATATATTAATTTTTGTTTCGTTTGAAAGGTGATTTGTTTGAGAGTGTTTTGGTGTTGTTCTCAATCGATTGGCGAATTGGATTGTAATTGTCGCGGTTTCCATGCCGTCGGTCTTTACAGGCAAGATGCAACTGTTGAATACTTTCCTTCTCAGGTTAATGGGTATTTGTGGGTTTCTTAGTACTTTCTTGAGTTTTCCAAATTCTGCCCAGGTCATCCGAATTCTTCTGGATATTTATGCTGTCTGGTTTACAATACAATAGTATGTCCCAATTACCTGAGCCACTTCATTACAATCTGACATCACTTCTGTTTTTCGATGTTCATTTTCAATCCTGCCTTCTTGAATTCGCGTTCCAGTTCCTCTAGCATGGCTTTCAGTTTTTCAACGGTATTACTTATAATCACAATATCGTCGGCGAATCTCAGATGGCTTAGGTATCTGCCGTCAACCTTCATTCCGCGTTCTTCTCAGTTCAGTTTTCTGAAAACGTCCTCTAATGCAAGACTAAAGAGATTTGGGGAGATAGTGTCTCCTTGTCTGACTCCTCGTATGATTTTTATTTTGTACGTTGTAATGTCTTCTGTTACTTGTATCTATAATATGGTTGCGTTGTCAAAAAAATGTTTTAAGAGATCTCTATATCTTGAGTCAATTCTTGCATTGTTCATTGTTGTAGAGGTATTGCTCTTTTCTATGAGTGTTCGTAGTATTTGTAGATGTTCTATCTTGCGAACTCCTGCTTGCTCGACCTGTTGATATTTGTCGAATATATTAGTTAGTCAGTTTGTGATTATCCTTGTTAATAATAATTATCTAATTTAAGTATTAGAGTGTAACTACTTTGCGTCTTGCCATGCATCCGGTACAACGCTGTTCTGGAGACATTTATTCCTCAGAATTTTGATGGCGTCTAAAGTAATCATGCAGCCCATTTCCAAAATCTCCTTAGTCACTCTGACTTCGCCAGAAGCTCTTCAGTTTCTTAATTTTTTCTTTTTTTTAGAAAATGTTTTTAGTTATGTACTAGTTTAGTTTGATAAGAAAACTGTTACGTTGGACATTTTTGTTATCATAGTAATAACTAAAAAAATTGAACTAATACCTACTACAACTGAAATTTGAGTATCAATACAGCTTGTATGTGTTTGTTACTGGGATATCAATCATAATGATTAAAACGTACCAAAAACACTCTTTGCTTTTACATTAAAGTTTATCGCTCCGTGACATTTATCTCATTTTCTGTACATGATTCATGTAAATATATCGCTCTATGGCTCTATAAACTTGTAGTTATAGGTATTCAACTATAGTTTTCACAATATTTATATTTCTGTTTTTATACGTTTTACTTCTAAATTTTCAGGAGATATTTACGTCATCCACTCTCCCAAGTTAAATTACTAGTAGGTACATTTTTTTCTAATTATATATATCAATAGAATACCAAATTGCAACTATAACCGCAGTCGGAGCAAAAAATAATTTTAAAGAAAACTCGGTGTTTAGTTATGTTTTTGGAATTCATCGAAAATGGAAGATATGTCAGTCAATGTTCTTACAAATATCAATGATTCAGAAGAATGTGTAAAGAGTTTCATAGCTTGTAGGTAAATATAATAAAAAGAAATTGCTGAGAATGTAAAAATAATTGTTCTATAGATAACACAATTAGGATGTCATTTGGAGAACTGAATTAAAATTATATTGCCATATCCCATTTCAAAATCTAAGTATTTTCAGTGTCATATGATGGTTGAACATCAATTAGAAAATCACTTAAAATTACGTACCTAATGACGTGATAACATTGCTCATCTGAATAGACTCTAAAAACAAGAAAATGTTTGCTCTTTATAATATTGGTATTTCATTCAGTTCTGCTGTTCCGTCATAGCGTGACATCTTTGTCTAATTAATTAATGGATGCCGTAAAGATAATGATTTCATGGTATGACGTTACAGCACAACTGTTCTGACTGGACTATATAGATTATTTCATTACTTTTTTCAGAGACTGTGATTAGTCCAAATTATACCACAAGACCTAACAACGTCAAGTCTCACCATGATTGCACTATAAAGTACCGTTTGCCTTTCGGATTCTCGACTTCATAAATCAATAGATTCAGGCAAATACTCGCGTTCGCCTTTTGTAACTATTTTCGAAAGTGTACTAAATAATATGGTTTTTATATACCTCAAGGTCGTCCCCAGATTGTCAATATTGGCCTCAATTAGATTCAAACATGCGTAAGCATCCGGCAATAATTGTGTTATTTATATCAATAAAAGTACATGTTAAGGAAATTTAGATTAAACTAATGGCACATGGCAAACGTTGTCCTGCTTCAAACATCTAAGTATACATATTATCCTGGCGATCGGTTAAACAGAGTAGAAGATAATGCTCTGTAGCGCCATCTAGCGGGAAGTTGCGAAAAAGTAGGTAGCATTAAAATATTCTATATGCTGAAACACCTACATATACCAATTTTTATGATGATCGGAAGAAATCTTATCAAGAGCACCTTTTGATATTAATAAATAAATAAATAAATGGTTATAAATTTGCACTCGTCCACTGGGGTGAAAATATAAATTATGTAAATAACTTTAGTAAAACTAGCACACATAATGTTAGATTCATAAAAAATGGTGAATCTGCATCAACTTCAAAATCGTTATGATTCTTAGATTTTGTATTGTATTTGTAAGTACTTTCTGGTGAATTAACCATAAAATCGACCCCAATTATTTTTAAAATTTTCAAGTTAACGTGGTTGATATTCATAAATTTGAAATCATTCAACGTTTACCAAAGAAGATAATGCGTTGCTTATACTTATCCAGGGCCGATCCTAGCAGGTGTTCGGCGTGTGCAGCGCACGCGGAAGTTTACGGTTTTCGACTTACAGCGGTGGTAAAATGCTAACATCTAAAATACGTATGCGTATTTCCGCAGAGATGTTTTGAGATCTTAATAATAACAGCCAAAAGCAAAGAATATACGTAGATAATAGAATAAGTACTATCTTCATTGGCATTAGTGAACGTTCAACGATTCTCGTGACTAATGGTATACTTAAGATTGTGACATATTTTTTTTTGGACCGACGTTATTAGTTGATGCAGTGAAAAATACAAAATAATATTAATTCTATTGGTGTTGGTACTTGTGAAGTTGGTGCCAAAAGTTATTAATCTAACTGCAACTGCACAACTTCAAAAGCACCAATAGAATTAATATTATTTTGTATTTTTCACTGCACCAACTAATAACTTCGGTACAAGTTTTTTAATATTTATTATTTAAAAGGTTTCATTTTTATTTTTTCACTGTTGTAATCTGGCTGGCCAAAAAATAAACTTTTGTGTTTCAAATTTTATTTGCAATTTTATTAAAGTTTTACTTTTTATTCTTAGACGGGTAGATGGGTTTATGACATCGTTAAGTATTAGTAAAAATATGAAAAATTCTCTAGGGGTTGGGGCCGGCACATTGGGTCTTTGCACAAGGGCGGCCGACATCCTAGGATCGGCCCTGTACTTTTCTATTATTGAGAGATTTCAAAACAACGCGGAAATAATACTGATCCTATGACCCATTTGCTTGTTACATACCGTTTTTGAAAAATGTCCAATTGAAATGTTGTTATATATTTTTCGAAAAAAGGGAGCCTATCAAATAAACTCACTAAGTAACTACGTGAATACCAAATTATTATTTTCTTAAGAATCCTCTCACCGTCAAGAAAAAAATATTTTATAAGTTTTCTTGTTATTAGATACTCTTGAACATCATAAAGAAGAGGTAAAAAGCGATTTCGTTGGAGAAATAATCGTTGGTACCCAGCGGGATTCGATCCGTGGGAGTTCTGCTACTAAGCTAGCTTAAAACCAGATGACTATATATCACGATACGGTCGTCGTGACATTTGACGGAACAGTAATATAGTGGAGTAGAAGGTCGAACGGGAGCCATGATTAGAATAGGGCCCATTCCAATGAAAAAATAATTATCATAAAAAATATAATTCATAGAACCGACTTTATTAGTTGCTGCACTGAAAAATACAAAATACTTATGTTTAATTCTATTGGTGGTGATAATTTTGAAGTGGTGAAGTGTACAGTAAATAGAATATTTTTAGCACCAACTTCAAAAGTACCAGCATCAGTGTTGATATTTTGTGTTTTTCGGTGAACCGGGTAAAAAAGTCACTCCTATTTTAAAAAATATGCACATATACTATTCAATACTACATCTACATATAACATCTCCATATTTCGAAGTTGGTCAAAAATGGGTGCACGTTTACCTATTTTGAAAAACGAGGTTGCATACACCAACAAACATGTATCCAGTCAGATTCTCCTGCTTTTAGAAGTCGTTCAATAATAATTATGATAAACCTGTTCCGCCTAAAGACCCTCTAGAGATACCCTGTATAATTAGGTATGAGATTATTTTTCGTAACAAATAAAACAATAAAACTGTCTATTAAATATCCCAGAGTTTAACCGATAAAGGAAATTATGGAAGCGAACCCATGTTTTTCCGACATGAAAATTTAGACTGGATTTACTGTATGCCGCAACATTGCGTCTATCTCGACCATTGAAGAAAAAGTTTAAAGCATAGCTGTACATGCTATTCGCGTTTTTACTGCTATTGAAAATTATAAAAAGACCTTCGAGCGTTTACTACAGAGAGAGAGGGAGAGAAACAGAGAGCTCGGCGGTTGTGAGTGCGTGCAATTTATTGTTTGGGCCTTAGATTCTTGTGCACATATGGCAATTGCGGACCTTTGATGTCGAATGCTTTATATACCGCTCAAAATTTAATGTCAAACATTACCTTTGTTTATGACTGATATCTACTGTTTGAACTCGCTCAACAATATCCTTTTATTCAAAGTTTCGCACTTGTCTAAGCACGTTACAATACTTTTGTATTTACCCAGTGAACTATATTTGGATTTACGTGTCGACATTATAATTTAAATTGCACAGTCAGTATCTGTGAAAGTTGATATGGTACTCTTCTTCTTAAAATCTCATGGTTCTGGCTTCGGTGCGAATGATGAAAGCGGGATCAGAACAAAATCATGAACAGACCAAAACATAACAGGAGCAAAAATCAATCAGGCCTTTTATCAGTAGGCCGTAATACTCGATGTCATGGACTCTTATTTCCGAGAGCAGCTTCCTTCTTCTGCCCATCGTACAAGTGTCGTATCAATCAACATCTTCTATGTCACAGATGTGCGCACATGTGCAATTTATATACACGAAAAAAAACGTGCGTAAACAGTTCTATATGAAGCTGTTATTTTTACAATATATCGGCATTTTAATGCATTCATAATTTTCTACAAATAATATTTGATTGATTATTGTCTTATGCGTCCAGCATCCATCTTTAGGTCGCACGTTGCGCTCCGCTCCACGAACGTGTCGAGAGTATCAACGAGTGAATAACCAGGTGCAGGATCAGCTGTGAAGATTATTGTTTATAAATATATATTCGCCACAGAATAACGAAAGAACTATTACCAATGTTCTATGTAGATCTCGAACCAGCAACAAACAATAAAAAATATATTGTTTACGGTTCTTGGATAATCAGGTTGTCAAAGTAGAGTCACCACATAAAAGCTACAAAATTGTGCAATGTACAAGATGCCAACAGTACAATCACACAATCTTCCATATGCCTGTTTGAAATGCGCAGGTACACATGACACCATGTCGTCAATTATCGTGGGTATACTGTTTCCCAAGAAATTCAACGTAAAATTAGTCCAGGTAGGTATTACAAATTCAAAAATCACACACCAGGGCCAAAGATATAATCCCATGCTACTAAATACTACAAATACACCAACTCAACAACTACCCAATAAAACTTTCAACAACGCAGTCAGGCAAGAGCAAAATAATAATAAAACCGAAGAAGTCACACTATCGAAGTTCCTTGAGGAACTCAAAATAATGTTCAACCAATTAATACAGCAGAACAACATGGGAATCAACATGTTATCAACTGTCATTAATAAACATTGTAAATGATGTCCAAATCCTTACGACTAGCTCAATGGAATGTAAACGGCATCCTTACCAAACAGTCCGAAGTAGAATTATTCCTAAAACTAAACAACGTAGACACACTCCTGGTATCAGAAATTCACTTCACCAGCAGAAACTACATTAGATTTCCACACCATGAAGTCTATCATACCGAGCATCCAGATGGTACAGCTCATGGTGGTACTGCAATTTATTATAAGAAGATCCATACCCCTATAAAAATATCAGCAGTTTACTGTCCCCCAAGACAAAACATTACCAAAGAACATTTTAAACCATTCTTCGAAACTTTAGGAAATACCTTATATGTGGAGGGGACTTCAACTGCAAACATACCCATTGGGGCTCAAGATTGATCAGTCCAAAAGGGAGACAATTGTATAATCTTCTCCAGGAAAACAACTATCAACACCTGCCCTCAGGAGAGCCAACATATTGGCCTACTGAAACCAATAAAATACCCGACTTACTAGGCTTCTACATTATTAATGGTATATCCTCAAATTATCTTGAGGTGATAAACAATTATGACATAGCCTCAGATCACTCACCGGTGATAGCAACCATCAGCACGACAATCATTAAAACTCTACCAGAACTGTCACTTTATAATAAGAAAACAAACTGGGAATTATTTCGAGAACTTCTCCGTCAAAAATAAACCTTAATGTAAGACTGAAGTGCCCAGAAGATCTGGATGATGCCGCAGACTACCTTATAAGGACTATACTGAAGAACAAATTAAAACAAACAAAAGAAGAATCTCTCCAACAATATATAAGTAATATGTCATGAACAGATAACTCAATATGGAAAGTAACTAAAAAAGGGAAGATGCCGCAACATGCAAAATCGCCAATAAGAACAACAATTGGCAGTTGGGTAAGATCTGATCAAGGCTGATGCATTCTCACTACACTTTCAGAACGTATTCACCCCATACTGCTATTGAAGATTTTCTGGAAGCACCACTTGAAATGTCACTACCAATAAAAAGAATTACAATATATGAGATTCAGCCAGAAATTGAATGTATGAATAAAAAAAGCTCCTGGATACGACCTTATAAATGGTAAAATATTATCTGAACTACCCGACAAAGCTATCCAGTACCTTCAAACTTTGTTGAACGGGGTACTTAGAGTAAAATACTGGCCTAGTCAATTGAAATTTCTTCAAGTTATAATAATACCTAAACCTGGCAAACCTCCTCACGATGCAAGTTCATATCGCCCCATATGCCTAATTTCCCAATTATCTGAGATTCTTGAAAATAGAATCCTCAAAAGACTCCAATTTACACATATAGAATAGATATAGATGTAGAAAAACTGATACCCAATCACCAATTTGGATTCAGAAGACAGCACTCTACCTTACAACAATGTCATCGTATAATCTCCATAATAAATGAATCTCCCAACGCAAAAGAATTATGTCCTGCAGTATTCTATCTGCTTCTAAAGACATACATTTATACATTGATAATGTGAATATTTTAAAAGAAGTTTAAGTTATTCTATTTTATGTATCTGTACAACAATAGTTTATGCAACCTCAAATCTTGTAAGTAATCATCATTTGTTACATATTTTATTATATTATATATATTGTAGATTTCCTGACGAAGAAACAATAAACGTTTCGAAAGCTTGAATAAAAGATAAAGAGTTTTCTTTGTGCCAACAGACTGCAATACCTGATAATCCCAAATTGAGTGTAGTAGATATTGAGTAAGAGTGACGTCTATGAATTCCACCCTAAGTCTACTAATTCTAGTTCTAATTATTGAACTACACAACCGAAAAGTATAGTAAACAAGGTAGTAGAAATAAATAGAAATTAAACGAATAAAGAGGAGTCGGACAGGGAGATACTATCTCCCCAAAACTCTTTATACTGGCGCTAGAAGACGTCTTCAAGTCGCTGGATTGGGGTAGACGGTAAAATGCTTAACCATTTGCGATTTGCTGATGACGTGGTTATCATTGCCTCATCGTCGGAAGAACTCCAGAGAATGCTCGAACAACTACACCACGTATCTGCAAAAGTGGGCCTTCAAATGAATCTTTCCAAAACTAAAATGTAGAAGTAGAAATGAAGAACAAATTACAGTCAATCACCAGAGAATCGAAAACGTCCAAGAATATGTATATTTGGGGCATGCCATTAGACTCGGCAAAGAAAACCAAACAGCCGAAATTTCGAGAAGGATTAAACTTGGATGGGCAGCTTTTGGTAGACTGAACTATATATTTAAGAACAACCTAAAAAGAGACGTTTTCGATAAATGCGTTTTGCCGGTCATGACGTATGGTCTGGAGACGATGACGGTGACGAAACGAAGCGCCAACAGACTAAGGGTAAGCCAGAGAGCTATGGAAAGAGCCATGTTGGGGATCAGCCTTCGCGACCATATTAGAAACGAGGAAATTCGTCGACAAACAAAATCATCGAGAAAATATCCAACGCTAAATGGTCTTGGGCGTCCTGCCTTCGCCAGACAGCCAGAGGAAAGATGGACAAAAAGACTATTATGTTGGAGACCACGCATAACAAAACGCCCAATTGATCCGAGCCATAGCCGGTACAAACTGGATGAAAAGGGCACAAAACCGGAAAGATTGGAAGAATTTGAAGGAGGCCTACATCCTGCAGTGGATGGATAACGGCTGATGATGAAACGAATAATAACCGTAAGTACATGACTACCTATCCACGTTACAATATCATAGGCGTCACTTTGGAGGATGTCTCATTTGGTTCGGATGATGTCAAGATTATTAGTTGAATATAATTCAACCAATATGTCATTTATCTATTTGCATAAATGTTCATCGATATCATTCGATGTCAGAGTTTTGAAGATTTGAACCCATCCAATAATTTTTCACTCGAAAGTTTTGAATTATGTGAACATTCTCAAACCAATACCTTATCTATTATAATGTTTCACTCTTTATTCTGTGTACGTACCTTTATAGAATCAATTGGTGGAGGAGTCTAGTGTGCGAATAAGAAGACAATTTCAAAAGACAATTGTCCAATGCTAGAGAAGATACTATAAAATTTAAATTTCAATCGTGAGAATATTTGAAGCACACTATTGCGTTGAAACCAGCCGTCTCTTTTCCATATAAATTGATGCTATTCTACTGAATAATTCAATCTCCCAATTGATTCATAACAGCTGCCATTCGCAATCTTTATTACTTTATATCTATGGATGTACCTTGATAGAGGAAAATCGAAAACGAAAGAGCTCGCCAGAATAAAATTATAGATTTGAAAGAGAAACAATAAAATGGCTTTTATTGTAATATGAACTGGAAGGAACGAAATACTTTTTAATTTGAAAAAATAGAGATAGAATAAGCATGGACAACTAAGTTTTCCTTTAGGATAAATTTGGCATCGAAATAATTTAAGACAAGTTTTCAAGCTGAGAGATGATGCAATATTCAAATTTTCAGCGTTTGAACATGCTTATTCCTTTGAATGATGGGATAAGATTTTTTTTAATTGACGTTCTGTTATATTTATCTAATTTCTTGAAACATCTTTACCTACTTGATAAAATGACACGGTTTTTTTGTTCGGGTCGTAAAAAGGTCGAAAATTTTTTATACTCATTTCGGAAACACCTGGCTAAAAGTTTAAATGTTTGCACGACAATAGTGTAGGTACCTACATCAATATAAAAGTTGTCAATCTGAAGTAATCACTCTCGCATTCATAAATTGATTTATGAGTTAAATGCACTTTTGCATAATAAAGACTCGCGTGTGATCTTCTGCTTAAGTCTACCAGTGATCCATCGATTATCTATGCCACGTAGACTCGCCATGTGGCGTCTGGGTTGTGAGCTAGCTTAGTAGCAGGATACGCGGCTCGAATCCTCACTCATTGTAATCGAAATTACTTTTTACCTCCTTTTACTTTCCAACTGTTACTCTAAGTAGCCTTGTACAGAAAGTATTGTAGTAGTGTAAACTTTCGGTGTCTGGTTTTGAAAAGATGATTACGCTTCAGATGTCTCTCAGTTGAATTCAACATTTTTAGCCGTTGGTCTGTCTGTTTGTCTAAGCCAACATTATCTCGGGCACGGATGAATCGATTTCGTTTTCTCTTTGTTTCGTAAATTTCGACAGTAATCTCCGGTGATACAGATTGAGAACCATGCACTTACTGATTGCTGGGTAATAACTGAAAAACGTGTTTTGCTAAGGACTATGTCGTGAACACGTCCCTCACGATTTTGTTGTAGCTTACCTAGAGTATATTCCTAAAACTTCTTTGTCACTTGCTATAACGCGTACCTCTGAATAATTCGAGAGAAAAGTTATGTTAAAGTCAACTAACAATCTTTCGAACTGTAAAAAAATATTTTTAGCTACTGATCTGTCTGTTGGCCTATGTAGATCAAATCCCCAGGAATTACAGTATTTCCAAGCAACCAAGAGGTAGAGAGGTAGAGTTATAATTACAAGAGGATTCTTGAGTGAATAAAATATTATTACCTAACTAACTATGATATTGCTTCTTTCAGACTTCAATCAACTGAATTAATTGTGAAAAATAAACTGTCCAACATGTTTTAATTGATATTTTTGAAGTGTACCTAAGAACAACATGGGAAACTTCAATGGATATATAAAATGTTGTTCCAAAGTATTCAAGTTTTTCTGCAAAGTTGGACAAAAATCTAGAAATATTCAAGGAGTGCTTTTATGCTTTTTGGATATGTTCAAAATGTCCGTCTTCTTGCAAACAGGCAGAATTTTCTGTATTTTGGACACAATAAAATATTTCACATCTAATCCAAGAGTAGAATACTTGAAGCTGTTTTGTTCTCTTATCTTGCATGTTCAACCATAAGTTTTTAAAACCGATTTTTAGAAAGGACATTACGCAGATTTTCGTTTATTTACTGACAAAATTTTGTTTCCAAACTCCTGCAAACTCTGATAATTCTTTCTTATACGAATAACCATTGACCGAATAAAGAATTACTGATCTAATATATTATATAAATCTTGCATTTGTGAATGAATTTACCCTCAATTTGTAGCCCATTTTCTAGACAAAACGGATAAACCATAAAAGGTTTTGTAGTGTGATTGACAACGTCAAAATAGTTCATTTTCTGTACCAATATCTTAAGTGCAAAAAATAGCAATTAAAATGAACCTCATGCCTCCGAGGTTTATTTAAACACCAATAAAATAGACAAAAGCAAGACTATACAGTTTAACCAGAGATAGAGAGATCTTGAAGATAAACTTCGTTTTGAATAAATTCTGATGAAAAACTAAACAAAAATGGAAAGGCACCAATGGAGTTATAATATCTGAACATCAGTAGTAGTGATAGTATTTAAAAAAATCATAAGATTACTCTGGTGTCTGTCTGAACGGCATAGAAGATATTAAAGAAAATATAAGAAATTTGATTGTTCCTTCACATATCCCCGGAATTAAGAAACAGACTATTAGCCCTCAGTCAAAGTTTGCAGGAAAACCTTCAAGAAGATCTTAGGTACGGAACCATGCGAGTCCAACTTGTATAAGTGATAAGTATTCGTATAACGAAATTGCTACCAAATTTGAAACAAATCTGACCCGCTGATGATATAAAAGTTTTTATTAACATGTTTGTATTGGAGAAAATTTGAACATGAATAAGGACCGGACTGTTTTTATTTTCTATATATCTGTCTGTCTTCATCTTTAAGAATCTCTCAACTTGTACTCATGTAGATATTCTTTCGAGACAACACCGCCCGCGGCGACCTGAAGCACCCATACTCAGGTCCTCATCAGATGATTAGCCGCAAAGACAAGACCTTGATTGACCACCTCAAGCCAGCTTTTCTCCTCAAAGATGACACCTCATCTAGTTCTGCCGCAGATTATCCGAAGCACAGCATTTCCTTCCTAAAAACCGATAGAGCGAGCTTGAAATGCTTCTTCTATTGTATAGTGCTTACGTAAATAAAATATTATGTAACTTGTCACGTGTTTCATACGTTCGCCTCGGAAACGGCCAAAGACATAATATGAGAAATAGTTCCACTACATCCTATATTCGTACATATTATCTCGGCTTTTAATAATATGAAAATGTGAAATGGCTCACGAACCTACTACAGTAATGCATGTCATACATCATGCAGTCAGCAAACTCGATGTTGAAGCCAAAAGAAAACGAAGTGTGAGTCAAGAGATCGCGTTTTCTCAGATTGTATTTGGTATTTTATATGGGATGACAAAGAGCCTCACTCGGATAAATCGAATCCTTTTGTAGTTTTAACCGTGAAGTGCATTTACATAAATCTGATTCCAGAACGCTGATTCCCGACAAATTTGTCTTATATATTTACCAGCATAAATCATCACAGCACGTATTAGGATTCCCGACTTCTACTATACTGGCGAAAGAAATGCTGTGCCAAATATGCTGTGAATAAATGCAAATGTGGAACGACAACACTTTGCATCGGGAACATCTTGATATTATAGCGATTTGTTTCTCATATATGTAAAGATCCAGTTTCGGAACAAGACATTTATTCCGAAAATATGGATCTACCGATCTTCAAAGATATCGATAGTGTCTTACTTATTCCCGACAGAGAATAATCTAATAGGAATGAGATCGTCACCGAGGTGCCCTACATGGCCATTCTATCGCTCTTCACTACTTTTGTAGGCAACAATCAATGATCAAACATTGAAGAAAGGAACGGTCCATCACCAACTGTTATTTTTTTAATTGTTGGTTCAGTAAATTTTGCACCATGAGCTGAAAAACATTCCAAATAGGTTTAGATGGCGTATTCAGTTTCAAAATTAAATTGGGTCAATATTAAGGTATCTCCGATGAAGGAAAGTTTTTGTTTCGTTACCATATTTACTTCTTCAGCTTTTTCACACTTTAGTAATGGATACATACCGCTTGTTTGTATGTCCAGGTCAGTTTTATATTTGAGATGATATTCTTTTAAATTGTTGTGATTTCCAGAATAAGAATATCGGAATCATATTTTCAACAATTATTTTTATTTGCAGTTTGAAAACCTCAGTAACAAAATCCTTATTTTATTTCCGTTCAAATCCCAAATAGCCTCTATATGAAAAATTCAAAAATGATGGTTTCAGATAACTGAAACTTTGAAATTGAAAGTTATGTATATTCCGTAAGCAGAAGCTCTAACAATGTCTTGACTGATTTAATGATTAAAAAATGAGAATTTTGTTTGACTTTAAATGAATGTATGATATAGTTTTTTCCAAAATATTCAGATAGAAATATCAAAAACTTTTTCCCTTAATCCTTTTTCTATCTCTTATAATTTAGATAGCTACATATCCATCAATAATTCTGAACACACGCATATTTTTGATGTTAAGGGAATTAGCAGATCATAGAAGAACTGCAGCCCTTTCGGAAACTCTGTAGTAAGCAATAATAGCATTTTGTAAACTTCAGTTACAAAAACTATAATCATAATCATGCTAATACAACAAAACAATGGATATAGGTAAATACCTAAGTCAAAGTTTTTCCTATTGGCATTGTTAATATGGTACTTTAGTCATTTATTCAACGTGTTCACCTTTTTATCTGACCCATGCACTAACCATTTGAGTATTTTCTCATAAAATTGAGCACAAAGTTATTTTGCTGATTGCTTTACCCAATTGACTATTTTTCTGAATCAGAAAATCACAAAAGCACTGGAATCTTTGAATATCTAGCATCGTATGTTGTCAAAGAGGCCCAGAAGTCTGCTTGTGCCGACGTTATTATTCGACAAATCCCTCCAAATCACACACACTTAGAAACAGAGGTCGTTCAGCGAATAGAAATAAAGAAATCGAACAAATCTTGGATGCTTACGTCTGTCGATAAATTTGAAAGTGCCGGAAAATCCGGTAGAATTGCTCGTTTGTGAGCCAGAATGGAATTCAAGCACGAGGCCTGGCCCAGAGGAGTAGAGGACGTTGGGAATGTCTGCTAGGCCGCCACAGAGGAGAGTCTCCCACGGAGTGTACTCGTTGACGGCGCCGCTTTCCAAGTGCATGAACAACTTGAGATAGTCACCTCGAATGCATCTGTAAGAAATATAATTCATGTTACATTCTACATATTTAAAGGGTATAGTTTTTTGGAGTACACAAAGGAATACAGCCGTATTCAACATCCTCTTTTAATATTACTTTTAAATAATAGCGCTTTTATCGTTAATACAGTATGGACCTGAAGTAGATTATTGATTCTATAGAAGAAATACAGCTAAATACGGAATAATTTTTTTTTACTAAACATCGGACTGACGTTATTAGATGAATACCAAATAATATGCATCTATTATTGTTGGTACTTTTGAACTTATACAGTTACAGTTAGATTTAAAACTTTTGGCACCAACTTCGTAACTGCCAGCATCAATAGAATTAATATTATTTTCATATTTTGTAAAAAGAAATTATTTCATACTTTTGAATGTAAAATTAGTCACAAAAATCGTTGAACGTTCACTTAGACCTATATCCATGTAATTCTCTGCTTGTATTACTTGTTATTCAGAAATCTAAGAACATCGTCGCGGAAATACGCATACTTCAGACTTTACCAACGCTGTAACTGTAAAACCGTAACCGTATGGAAAAAATGTTCAATATAAATCTTGCTACAATTATTCTGGAATTTAATTCGGTTGCTTCTGATTATCAATTTTCGAAAGATATTGCCCCCTCCACAAAGCAAAAATAAACATATTTGAGATTCTAGTACCCATTTGAGAAAAAAATCATTTTAAACATTTCCGGACACTGTCCTATCTTCAATTCTGTCTTTCAGATTTTCGATTTTCAATTCGGGGTCGTTTTTTAGGGGGAAGGAGATTTCGGATTTTAGTTTTTACGAATATGGGACCATTTCTCAAGTCTCCTCTTTCAAGTGGATCAAAAATAATCAAAATAGGAGTACGTTTACAGCGCGTGCAAAAACAATAAAAAGCAGACAGTCGAATGGTATACTTCCTCCGTTTGGGTCCGTCGGTCAAAAACTTCGCTTGTCATGTTGTTTCCAACACAATATTTGAATGTATGTAGGTATCTGCAAATGCTTTATCGAAGATATAATGTAGGTAAAAGGACAACGAATATCATACTGTCAATTATGTATTAAGAACTTTACCACAGAGGAGTACACAGGATATATTTATTCCATTATTAATTCTGTCAGATGCATCGTTGATCATTAAAGTTTATCATGGAGATTTATCCACCGTTCGCATGAAATTTAGATTTAAATATCATAAAGCATAAACATTGTTAGTAAATAGTATTAAAACTTATTATTAGTGAGGCAGGCTACACAATCACTGACCAAATGGATTAAATAAATCAACCTTTAATAAAGCCTTAAATTCACCCAAAACTTGTTTATCATGTCTATAACTAGAACCCAATCTATTCTTCACTACAAATTTAGAATGACCGTCTTTCTAACACGCTTTTATTAGCTTGGTAAGTATGTAACGGAATCTGTGGACACGATTTTCATCCACTTAAAAACATCGGATAGACTTGAAACTTTGTATACTTTTAAAGGACCGATAATAATACAATAATAATTATTGTATTTTACATGAAATTATTTCATGTTGTGTATGTGCGAATGGGACTCCTTGATGAGGGGGGGTACCATACCTATATCTCTGAGCTCTATGGAATTTTCGATATGCATGTGAGTTGGTAGGATATGTCATGTTGTGTAAGTGGGAGTGGGACTCTTTGGTGGAGGGTTCCATGCCTATGGGTTTTTTTTGATTTCTGGATGAATTTTCTATCTGTATGTGGGTTGGGAGGTTTTGTGATGTTGTGTACGTGCGAGTGGGATTTTTCGATGAAAGGTTTCATACTTATACCTCTCGGAGCTTTATGGATGGATTTTTGTAGAATTTTCGATATGAATGTGTGTTGGAGGATTTGCGATGGAGTTTAAGAGTGGGACTATTTGGTGGAGGGGTCCATACCGTCCTCGTATACCTACATGACTATGATTGTTTATATCGCACTCTTTACATTCGTGCATCGATTTAATAGCAAACCGTACTAAAAATTATAAAATAAATAATAGTTTAAAAGACTAAAAAACACGCACGCTTTAATAGAAAACCAAACTATAAATTAGAAAATAAATAAGATATCATTTTAATTTAAAAAAGCGTGGGGTGCTTTCTAAGTTACTTTTATAATGACTCTACTTATATCAGTATCTATCACCATAAAATATTGATATCAATGGACATCAAGAACCCCAAGGTTCTTTACATTAAAATTACATTTATTTTCTAATTTTTAGTTTGGTTGGTTGGGATGATGAATTCATTTGAGCTTATACTACATATACGATTCTCTATTCTCGATTTATTTAATCGAGTTTTATTAGGCATAATCACCGTTCACAAGACATTAATTCGCCATATAATTTAAAAAAACAAGCATGTCACGTAATTTTTCTCTAAGCATCGAAATTAACTATTCGTCTTAAAAGAAGGATTTATATACTAGAATTCAGAAGTATTAAATAAAAAAAAATATTTAAACTAACTAAAAGAGAAGTTCATAGGTAATTAATATCTCAGATATGAACGCTACATACCTACTTTTCCACGTCCTTTTTGCGTAATAATACAATTGAATTAACACTGTACCTCCTGAAATACATTGTGAGGCCCGTTCTTACGGGTTTTAGATTTTCCTGAATTAAATATATCACTCGGCATTGGAAAACCAATATCTGATACGAAATTTATTTTGATATAACTTGAAATGGTCTATCCTATTACGATTGGTTGTTTGTCTTTTATACCTGTTTATTTCTTGTTTCCTAAATGTCTTGGATTTTCTGCCATAGCTATTGAAATTATGCAATTTTGAATAAGCTAGATGTACAGATGCAAAGGCAGATACCTACACATTTCTGTCTCTTAAAAACTAGAACTGTCAAACTTGAAATCAGTCTCGACCATTTTTAAATATGGCCTTTAAATATTAACCTAAAAAGCTATTATAATAGAAACTAAAAGCGGATCTTGACTTCACATTTTTATAACATTGCTTTTAAATGTATTTTAAGAAGTTTTCGCCATCGACTAACTTTAATTTTTCATAAAGTACTTAGAGTACGGTTAAGTCGATGAGTGTTTACCGATACGTAATCAAAGTGGTATACGATTCAGCCACCAGAATAAATTTGATTGGTTGATTTCAAATATTAGGCCAATACAAATGAAGTGCTAAATGCAATACCCGAATGTTGAACATTGCTGAAATGCAGGTCAGAATATTATAGTAGATCAATCAGCGTTGAGTGTCGAAACAACGGTCAAAGAAAGTTCATTCAAATTTATAATTTAAATGAAATCAAGAATGATATTTTTTCTGGTTATACAGTGAGATTGTAGAGTAAGAAATGAAATACGTTAAGCATACAGATCATTAACAAAAAAATTTTTATTTTTTGATATTTCAATGATAATCTTAATTTGATTCCAGAAGTTCACCTAAAACGGAAAGTATTTCTTTACAGCAACTTTTTTAACTCTATAAAATATCATTTACAAATACTATTATGCGATGTTTCCTTTACTAGAAACCGCATCCTCAACTTTGTTTTTCCATATTAACCAACACTAAAGTGCACTCTGAATTAAATAGTACTTTAAAATACAAAAACAACAATTCAGTACATGATGTGTCTATGTTAAGTTTTTTTATTAAGATGTTTTTGTTTTGTTTAGACAAATGAGAACACGGCACCTATAAATGAGAGGAGTTCTCTGTTATCAATAATCGGTAGTCTTCT
The DNA here is from genome assembly GCA_958507055.1 of Crioceris asparagi. Lineage (NCBI taxonomy): Eukaryota > Metazoa > Arthropoda > Insecta > Coleoptera > Chrysomelidae > Crioceris > Crioceris asparagi. Next base: position 71,561,297 of record OY293828.1, read on the forward strand.
TGATAAGAAAATAGCTAATTACCTAATTAATAGGTTATGAGTATGATAATCATTTCTCACATTCAACGTTTAATATTTTTAACATAAATAAACAAACTTCTATTGGGATTGGTTTGGTATTGACAAGTAACGTTATAATTGATTTGATAACTATGTAAAACGTATGAGCGAACGAAAAGTCGTGTCAGTTGATGTACCAGATATTTACAGGCGTATTCATAATCCAATATTAATTCGGTACTAGCTAGTACCATTTTAAAATAAAAAACAAAACGTAATCCTACCATAACACTGACCTAAGAGTCATAAATCTAATTTAAGGTTAGACCTCCGCACTTAATTTAGTGGCCTAAGTATCGATTAAGAATACGCCTGTTAATGTTTCTTAATAATACCTTCGTAATGGCGAATTCCAGTTTTCCTGGTCATAATTAAGGTATCGATTTCATGTCACCAAGTTTTGTCAAGCATATAAATATAGAGTTTTCTATAAAATAAAATCAAAATCTTGTGATCAAACATGCTTCATCTTCAGAGCCATTATATCAATTATCGTGCACAAATGTGTTTCTAATTTGTTTCCTGGACTAGAAATCTAAACGATACCACAAGATGTAGTTATATCCTGATTTAGACATAATGAGTCTCATCTATGTATAGCCGATGTCAGTAGCAATGCACGGTTGTTCCAAAGTTGTGTTAGACAAATTGCAAAATGTCGTCGATAATAATAATACACGCTGGACCGTGAGCAGCTATCCAGAGCATCCGCCAAAGTAGCAAGTGGAGAGGAGATAGAGTGAGTAGGTATATCGGTTGGTGGCTTCTGGTGCGGGCGTGCCTCATCCGAAATGTTCGATAATGACGATGGCATCGAACATCCATAAAATGATAGGTCACTGTTGCATAATATACCGATAATTGAAACTCTATTCGCCAATTTCGAACAATAATGGCCTTTATGGGATTAATAAATCACTAACGTTCTGTCCGTTATTACAGCCAAATAGTTTTTTATGGGAGTTGCAGTTGAAGCGTTCTATAATAGAGGTGCAGAGTTTTTATTGAGTATAATATTTCTATAGAAGTTTCCAGCATGTTATAACTGTGTAAAGTAATAGTTATAAAATGTTATTCTTTCCCTAGAAAATGTTTGGGTTGAAGTCTGTTTCAGTAACGAATTATATTACGTCTCATGTAGATTGGTATGCCGAAAATGTCCAACGTTGCCAAACTGTGAATTGAAGTTGCTATTGATTGTAGGTGATACCTAATACGTTTTGCCATATTCATCTTTCAAATTATTTGAAATAAATAGAAATAATATTACAAATTTCTATTGTGACTCGTTTGGTAATGACACATAACATCAAAATTATTTAGCATTGCAACCTACAAACATGACAAAATGTATAGATTTTATTGATGATTTGATTAAACAAATCTACAGAAGTTTAATATACAAATCGATACATTGCAATACAAACCTTGTTTAAATTATTATATCTATATATTATCCGTATGAAATGTTTTGAAAGGTCAATACAAAGTTAGTAATAAGTCACTAGATCATGACGTATTAAAATTGTTAATATAAATAACTCCTATTTAGTAAATTGAATGGTAAAAATTTCTCCAAAATTTAGTCAGAAGCTATCATTGCGCAAGTATTTTTCAGATAGTCTTAGAGAAAGGTGAAGTAAATATTTCTTTTTCGCTTGTAGTAATTTAAAAAGCAAATTCATTGATAAAGTACTTCTATAGACGATTTCTCAATAAAAAATTAACACTCCATTAAAAAAACTGTTATCGCCTACGAATTACACCTCGAAATTTTGTTAATTATTATAACCGATATATTTAATTCTTACTCGGATCAATACTGCTTTATAGGGTCTTTTTATTATGTATCACTGGTTTATTCATCTTATCATTCTAAGCTTAAATTGAAATGCACTGAACATAAGTAATAAATAACGCAGTGCTATCAAAGCTTGTCTTTTAGTATTTACCGGAAAATATCTGTCTATTCTCGAAGCTAATCATTAGACTCAACTTCAACAATGCTCCAAAAAGTGAAAGTGTTCTCGTTTGATGATTTTATTTTTCCCAGGCACTGAATGAGGGAAAGAGTGAAAAAACTGTGTGTAATTGCAAGCGGTTTTGTTCACGGAACATGTGCAGGTAATTAAAAATGTTAAATGTTTAGCTCCAGAGTCACCTCTACTTTGGCATTGCAATAGTTTTCTGTTAATTACTTTTCTTTGTTAATAATTCCTCTTAACAGTTTATGCATGATGAAATCAGCCTGCTTTTCTAGAAATATAACAGAAACAAATAAAGAAGTGTTTCGTTGGGTAACGTTGTTGATAAATATTTATAATTTTTGTGGGAGTATCTTTTTATCACATGGAATACACTTTTTTAAATTATAGTTGTAATGGTCGAATTCGTACAAGAAACTGCAAAATCGCTATCAGCAGGCGATGAAAGATTGCAAGCGCTTCAAAAATATTCTCTTTCAGACAAAAAAGAAATCAAATCAGGTCGCATAGTTTATTTTCAATGAAATATATGTATATATGTTTTTGGCCCTGATCTCTGTCCCCAAGGACGTATGTAGGTACTGTAGTTACACTTAGTTATACCTATTGACATTGATATTTATTCTCTTACATACGATATTTACTTATAAATTTTAAAAACCAAAGAAATCATTCCTTCAACTTTATAATAATCCATCTATCTGGGAGAACCCTAAGGCTGCGTTTTCACTAAAGCAGAGCGACAAGAGATGTGCAGTAATCCACCAATCACCATGACAGAGAATTGGTGTTGCTGTTTGTTTTCCATCAAGGTTCTTCAATGGAAACGCAGCCTAAAAGACCAACATGTCCAGACGGCATTAAGCAAATTATCTGGCACTTTTCAGTAAGTATTTGAACCGAAATGATTATTTCTACAACAACATTGTAAAAATTTTGATCAATTTATTCATATGGAAAGGGCTTATCAAACTTGGCACAGTTAAAGTATTCTTTTATTGAATAATATAAGCACAATTTATAATTGAGCTGGAAAAACATCAAAAAAGGAGTTTTGGTGTGGGACAAAAAACTGACAGGACCAAATAAAACAATCTCCGATAAAAGTGAGAAAAAGATTTTCAATCAGATAAACGGTTATATATATTGTTATCATATGGTCAGTACCTGTCAGCGATCATTGATTTCTGAATTCAACTTTTCAGATTCTATGATCTTTATCACATCTTCCAGCTTCAACCAAGAGCTTTGAAGACACATCCTTTCACATTACGAGCTTATCTCGTTTTTAAGTTTGCATGAAGTGAAAACACTGTACACTCTATAATCATTAATTTGAATATGGTCCATTCAATTAACCAGTTGTATTACGTCACAGGTGAATTGTACGCCTGAAATTTACAACGTTTTAAAATCGTAAAATTAACACTCTTTAGAAACCGCTGATTACCTGTTTAATATGTTATAATAATCATTTGTCACATACAAAATATTTGATATAGATAAACAAACTTAAATTCGGATTGCTTTGGTCTTGACAAATAACGTCATATGTGAATAAATACGAATAATAACCTACAAAAATGAGAATACCCCTTTTTATGTTTGCAGACGTGAATAATAAAGCGATTTGACAACTCTCTAAAGCTGGACTATTCATACTGGTAAATTAACTTCAAAACAATCACTGTACAGTATCTACATTTTTCACTATTTCCTGATTGAATTGTATTGGCTTCCAAACAGGATTACCATTTGGCAGAGCCCAATTGTTTCAATATTTTATTTTATTTTTTGTTTGTTTTCGACATATCAAACCACTTGTGACGTAGATCAAATGTTTTTTCGCATTGATCATATTTAATAATTATTAATTCAAATGGAGAATCAAGAAGTTATTTCTAAATAAAGGGACTGCATGAGATTTCGTTCTGAAACAATCAGTCATTTCTCAATTTAGACAAGTCAATGTCTAGGTGCTAAACGGTTCTTAGCAAGACAAATGATGTGTTTGCCGCTTGGCATATACAAGTGATAATATAAAGTCATTTTGTAAGCACCTCATGAATTATTATGATGGCTCTACTTCGTCCCGCTATGCTATGAACAATGATGAGATGCTTGAGTTAATAATGACTGAGAATTCGCCAAACTAACAGAGAGAGTTGTTGCCAAAGCATAATCTACAGTTTCAATAAGCTGATATTGCAGAGAAAATGGGATGCCAAAATGTCTCGATACTGGTCGAGAATTTCTCAAAACATCTCAATTACTATTTTAATTATACGATTGTATTATGTTCTGAGAAAATTAATCTAAGCTTTCTAGAAATGTAAATAACTCAATTAATGAGCTTTAGAATATAAAAAAAAAGAGAATAGATCTCAAAATTAAAATGTATGAATAGATACATTATATTGTAGGTAAATATGTGGATATATTTTTTACATCAGTGAGTATATTCTAATTCTAATTCTAATTATTTGTACTGATGGAATAAAAAAAATTATTATTTATCTTTCTCATCACTATCTATCAATATAGGTTCTATTTTTTGGAAAAGTTTGATTATCTCACATTTTATAATAGCATCAACGTCAAATAGAACATTCATTAAAAATGTACGATGGAAATAGAATAGAATAGAACCACATAATGTTTTTTTAGACATATATCTAAACAGCTTTCTTCTAAATTAAAACATACTAGAAAATCTAATCACGTTTAATATGTAGGTGTATAGGACAACTCACCCACATACTCATATCAAAACTAAACAAACAATTCAAATTGAAGGTATTCCCCCTCCATTTAAAAGTCAGTTATGAAATATTCTCCTGTTGAGCAAGAAATGATTTTTAATATTATCATATTCTGTATACTTTGTTCGCTTTCTGCTACAGACAATAAGGCTTACTACCCAGCTTACTTCACTGCAAATAGACAGTTGGAATTTGGCAAAGTACATCACAATTTGATCAGCTGCCATTAATCTTAACCAAATAAATGATTGGATTCCTTCCTAACGGAAGAAATTTTGGTATGATAAATGTTACACATTAAAGTGTGAAATTTCTCATGTTACCCTCATTTGTCTTATTTTTATCTTTCAAACAAATTTGCAAATTTCCAATAAGAATCGCTGTGATATATGCATTCTCGTTCATTTCTCAAACGGTAGCATATTGGTGAACCATGGTGAAAATATTTCAACTTCAATTCCATTATCTCTTCCTATGCCATTTTTACGACGTCGTTATGATACATGAAGTCTTTGAAATTTAACTTTCTTCAATATTTATTGTAAACCCTAATATTTCTCACTTTTTTGCTGATTGAACGTATTAAAACTAGGAGGATATACTTTCAAAATTGCAGCTCTACGAAAGGCGTTACTACTAAATACACCACAAGAGCATTTATTTTTGTGATCCTATATCTAAACCTAACTTCTAATGAGATTCACATAATGAATATTTTTTTAAGCAAATGATGCACTTCATTTTGGTTATGATTACCAATATTTTCTCAATCTTTGATATGTACGATAGTTTGAAGTCTAGGAGAAAATCATAGTTTTATTTGATATAAAAACAATGTTCAAGTTACTTTGGCGAAAATTGAATTAATTTATTGCTACATAAATATAAATAGATTCTTTATTTAGCAATTTGCTATTACAAACAAAATTCAAAAAAATATCCATAAATAACAATATTACACAATGTATAAATCTAACTCTGAAAATGTTTATCCCTTAACCTAAATCTTAAACTTTTAACATTTGGTACTGTTTTAATTTTCAACGGAAAAGCGTTGTACATTCTAATGCCGTCTACAAAAAGCGATATTTACACAGCATTGGTGTTGAATCTACAGATATTATAATCATTACCACTGCGTATATTATAATCTAACATATCAGATCTTTTAGTTAAATAATTACATAGGTATGTCGGTGTTAGGTCATGTACAATTTTATAAATCATATCTAAGGATGATTCTTGGATCAGCTGTTCCGTGTACGTCCCTGAAGCTAGCAGAGCAAAGTGAGCAGAATCAGAAATCATATTTGGTGCTTTTAGAGCTAATTAAGTGCTGTATTCCGAAATTAATTACTCTTGAAGTTTTCTGGAAAATGGCTGCTTTGCTAGCTTTAGATCTAAAGCTAGCAGAGCAACTTAAAAAAATCTACTTTCTTAAAAATTTATTTTCTAGTGCTCTTAGGGCTAATTATGTGCTAATTAAGTAGTGCAGCCATTTTTTAAGAAACCATAAGAGCAGTTAATTTATTAATTACCTCTACAAGCACCAAATAGGTTTTTCTCAAAAATGCGAATAGTAGAAAGAGTAGCATTCATTTTCTGAAAATTTTTAGGAGCAATTTATTTCGGAATACAGCACCTGATTAGCACTTAATTAGCCCTACAATCACTGGAAAAGTAACTCTCAAAAAATTGATCTTAAAAGTTTGCTCTTCTAGCTTTAGATCTAAAGCTAGCAAAGCAGCAATTTTTCAAAAAACTATAAGACTAATTAATTCGGAATACAACAATTATTTAGCACTTAATTATCTCCAGAAGAACCAAATAAAATTTTGACAGAAAAGTTGATTTTTAAAAGCAAAGCAATCATTTTCCAAAAAATTATAAGAGCAATTAATTTTGAATACAGCACTTGATTAGCACTCAATTAGGCCTACAAGCCTCTAAAAAGAAATTTCCAAAAAAAGTTGATTTTTAAAGGTTGCTCTGCTAGCTTTAAATCTAAAACTAGCAAAGCTGTCATTTTCCGAAAAACTACAAGAGCAATTAATTTCGGGATACAGAACTTAATTATCTCTATGAGCTCCAAAAATATATTTTGGATTCTGCTCAATTTTCTCTGCTAGCTTTAAGGACGTGTTCAACGTTGAGAATTTTTTTTTAACTTATTATTAATCTTTGTATATCGACTACATCCCAGCAAAGTACGCATAGCTTTTTTCTGTAATATTTGTTACCTGTTTATGTTTATATCCTTTTTATTGCAATAAATTAATAGTGACATACAGTAAGTAAATTTGGGATAAATAATTGTATTATATACTATACGGCGTGTCCAAAAAGTCATTCTATTTGATATTCTACAAAAATACTAATTTTTTTTCAGTTTTTTTCACACATATAGTCAACATGTTGATTAAGATCTAGATTTGGATCAAACTGTATTCCCAAATACTTAATTTTTTCAACTTGTTCTGATATATATCGAATAAAAGTACCTACTCCGTTGTCGCTATCATTATTGTTATTCGAAATAATAAAATTATGACGAATGTCATCTACGTCAAAATTAAATTATCTAATATCTGATTCTGTAGAAACACTGAGATTTGTCAAGATTACAATTTTGGAATATCATATCCATTTTAATACCACGGGAAATTAATAAAATTAATTTCTGAATGTTTAACTTGCTTAAAGTCTATTATTATAAGAAAAGTTCGAAGTCGAATAATGAAGTAGGGAAAGTTTACAGTAAATATTGAATCTCAAATACACAAATACATTAGGTATACCTGCAAATCTCTGACAACTTTTCCTAAAACAAAGTTTGGAGAACGAGAACCAATTTTATGATATCAAGTGGTTTTCAATTTATCGCTTTTAGGAGTTACTGAAAGTTCTCAAAGGTCCCTGAATGACCAGAAATTGTGTTAGAATTTAAAATTGCCTTACATAATATGTGTTGTTGATTTTCGTCGGAACGGATCAAAATTAAATTATTTCTGAACTTCTGGGGTGTACAAGACACAGATCTCGATTATATTTTGCACAAATTTTCCGCCTTAACAAAATCCTATGGAATACTCGAATTAGGCGATGTAAACTTGATTATAAGTTAATAAATGGGAATGTTGTCCGTGTTGATGTCTACGTAGTTTTGAAGCTCTTGTGCATGGACAACTGGCCAACTGGCACAGTCAAAGAAAATAATAGAGACTCCCTCCTTCTTCGCACGGTTAGCACTAGAATGGTTATTGTGAATCAATCATAAAATATAGAGATAAACCATCGCTGACTTTTTTTGTAGATCTCTCTAAGATATACAATTCCGTTGTACATTAATTTCATCTATCTCGTAAGGTTTACCCAGCGTTTGCGATTAAAGCGTACAAAAATATGTTTGTTAGACAATACATGACAAATCTTTGAATTTTTCGGATTTTCTGTACTATAATATGTATCTATTATACATGTAAACCTTTCTCTTGAATCACTCAATCTACTGCTGAAAACGGCATTAAAATTCGTGGAGTAAATTAAAAGATCTAAGCGAAGAGACAGCGGAAGCGACTTCATTTTACACTATGTAAAGAAGATGTGTGTGGTTATGCCATACTCGCCCTTCAGCGAATATGCAGATACCTAGGCCCATGTTACAAAATCAGGGTGGTCAAATATTTGCCCCTTTACGCACTTGTAGCATAAACTACTATTATCTTATTTAGTAATTTACAAAAGAAATAAAAATTAGAATAGTAACTGGGAACAAATAAACAGACATTAATATAATTGCCTCCTCGTTTTCTAATAACTGCTAGCTTCAAATACAACTGGCAGTTGCCTGTTGTGGAATGTTATCCCACTCCTGAAGAAGAACCACTTAAAGAATTTGAATACTTTCTGGTTAGAAGTCACCAGTAATCCTCTTCAACCGGATAAATGCGAATTCTTGAGGAAAAAAGTCGCTTATCTTGGTCACATTATCACGCAAGATGGTGTAAAAGCCAATCCTGTGAGAATAGAATGCATTCAAAATTTCCCAGAACCAAAAAATCCAAAAGATATCAAATCATTTTTAGGATTAGCTGGGTACTACCGTAGCTTCATTCCAAATTTCGCAAAAATGTCCAAACCTTTAACGAGACTTCTACAAAAACATGTGCCTTTTATTTTTCATTCGGATTGTAGAAACTCCTTTAATCAATTAAGAAACTCTTTAATTTCTGATCCAATTCTCAAATATCCAAACTTTTAAGAAATTTTTGTCTTGACAAGGGATGCAAGGTCATTTACTATTGGTGCTGTTTTGTCACAAGGCCTAGTTGGTAAATACCTTCCTATTAGTTTTCCCTCAAGAACGTTATGTAGTGCTGAGACTAAATATTCTACCATTGAAAGAGAGCATACTTGCTGTCGTATGGGCCTTGGAACATTCTCGTCCATACCTTTTCGGAAGAAAGTTTACCCTTGTAACCGACCATCGTTCTTTAACTTGGCTATTTTCTATTAAGAACCCCGGAAGTCAATGGGCCTGGTGGCGCCTTAAACATTATTCGATATAACGGTTAGCAGTTAAGGCATCATTTTCGACTAAAACGGTCTGTATTATCTGTTATTGTTGTGAACTGTAGATTCATCTTAAGAAATACATGTTTTAATTAGATATAAATCCATGAAATATGGAAGTATCAAGAAAAAAAGAAGCTTTGAATTATAGTACTGGTACAGTGTTTGCAAATAAAGAAATGCAAATTTTCACCCTGTATAAATTTGGAAAGCTGAGTATTTGATAAAATTCATGATGATAATGTCTACATATTGACCCTAAATGATTAAAAACAATACCAAATTGTAAAAGTTTTCTTATAAGTACTGAACTTGAACCTTTTTTTTGTTCAGGAGTGTACTTTCGAAGAATTGGTATTACACATACTCTTAAATATATTGAAATAGAAGGAGAAACCAGTGAGGGAAAAAGATTTCCCTGAAATTTAATTCTAATTTTTATTACAACATGAGTGTTGTACTCGGTGTTGTATTTCAATATTCCATCAAATCTCTTGCAATCCACATGAATTGGCTGTTTTTGAAATTTGTTGTATTCATCAGTCGCATATATGATAATCTATCTATCCATGACATTATTAAATTTAGTTCATATGTGCTTTCTTCCTGAAAGAAGTGATTCCATACTAATGTTTCCAAGATCTCCCATATCTATTCAAATTATATATCTAATAAAATATTGTTCCATGTCTGTTTCATATATAAGTAGATCATCAGCCTTGTCCTTATAAGGGAATTCCCTTTTCATTAATTACCTTCAGTTTCATCACCATTTATCATACAACATCATTGAAGATTGAAAGTATAATTTAAAGAAGTCCACATAAATGAAAATTGGTGTATGGACCCTTGAATCGATAATATTCATTCTAGATAGCATATCATGATGGTTGAAGTCGGTATTTCTGATGCATCGTACGATCGCGTACCAACATAATAAAGTGATGTTTCCTGGTTACGTGTTTTCGGTATCCTACGTGCCAAGAAATCGACTAAGGCCTTTGGGGTTTTCCAAATTATACTGTGCACACCATCCTAGAGTGGTATACACAGTAAGTATGGATCGTAATTGATAGAGATGCGGATCAGTTGAACTAAGAGAAGATATTTCGTGAACCAGTTCGACGTCACGTGCCATCTTAAACGACCTCTCTATCACATAAATACACATATAAATAGATTCAGAGCTAATTATATTAAAAATAACCATAAATAAAATATCTCTATTTGCTTTGATCCTCTACCGATTAAGCTATCATTGCAAAGAACTACTCTTTACAGAGCTGCATATTTCCCGGTTAGATCTTGTCTAAATGGTAATTTTGAATGATCATAATTTAAACAAATAAGCTTATCGTGAAATAGTGTATCATCAAATCTATTAAAGAAAAGTTTCTAGATAAACCAACTATGTAAGCAGTGAGGGAAGTACCTAATTAGTATTTAAATATCGCAACCGGAAGACAACGGCAAAAGACAACATTAGCTTAGAGATCATAAGGGATAAGATTATTTGAAGTAATGTCTGAGATAAACTGATACAAATGGTATGTAAGTCATATAAATAATTATTTCAAAGAACGAGAAGCCATGATTATTCATAACGAAAGTCAATAAAAGAGGTTTAATGAGTATTTGAGGTTAGATACATGGATAGATTTTATTTGTGTCAGTAATCATTATAGATCTGACACTCGTCACAGTACCTACATAATTTCATTAAATTTTACAGTAAAATAATAAAGACTTATAATATTCAAATACAATACAAAGTGATCAAAACTGGGATAGAAATAATAAAAAATCATTTAGGTAGATAAGTATATAAATAACAATGTACCTTGAAATATCTAGCCATCGACATACATTAATAGCAACTCAAGTCCGCAATCAAAAACACATCCATCGAGTAAAAACTATTTTTTATTTATAAAAATTCAATTCTGCTTTTAAATTGCTCTAATGAAAAGGAAAGGAAGTTTGTTGTAGAACCTAGGGGCATAAAAGTTGAAGGAATATCGATTTTTGCTAAGCGCACAAAATCTGGTGCTATGAGAGGGATTATGTGTTATAGTGATGAACGTCACCAAACAGATTATGGTATTCGTAGACCTACAGCAGGCATCGGAATATATAGACCGAGGGCAGCGTCATGATGTTAAGTTTTTGAAAATGCACTCTTAAGTCTGCACGGTACTACAAGTTTTTATTATTTCATTAGCTTTTCGTTGTATACTTAATAGTTTGTCAGAATGTGATGAATGTCCCCAAGTAAGAATGCCAAGAATGGGAAAGAAATAGGCTAAAATAAGCGCTCATGCACGTAGCATGATTGGCAACATGCTTCAGACTTCTTAAGAAAAAAAAATCTAGAAATTTTGTCGCAAACAGATTGAATGTATTTATTCCATACCAACTTGGAATCCATGAATTTCTGAGGTGGCGGGTTCCTCAATCAGTTGTCGTTGAGAAAAAACTGTTTTTTTTGTTTATTCCATATTTAGACCTACCTGGTTGGCTTCAAACCACAACAAGGCCTCCGAATGCGCACTATGCGTTTTAAGTTGCAGATTGCCTAAATTTTTCCTCAGCATACAACACAGTCCTTGTGGCAGGGATACTGGTGGGGAGATTTTTATGTGAGTAATGAGAAGAACAGGCCCCAGCATAGAGCCCTGTGGTACACCAACCACTACGACATCGTTGGCAAAAAAGCGATTATTATAATAAAGGCATTGAATTCTAATATTTAAATAAAAGTGAATAAGAGCTATATTTGGGGGACTAGGGTCGCAACCCCTAAATTCAGAGGGGATATAAAACTAACTAGAGAAAATACTGGAAAATAAATACAACTGAATATTGGAGTTACCTTAAAAACATTTCAAGCGCAAGAAATATAAAGTTAAGTAGTGGGAACAAAAACAAACATGAACATTTATAACACTATTATAAACCAGACATATGTAGGTATGCAGCAAATTCAACAAAAATAGCTAAGTAAAATGAATCTACAACATAGAAATGAATTAACCGTCAGCGAAGTAGAACTGGCAAGAGAAAATCAAGCATAGACAAGTACGAAGAAATATCTATTATTGAAATAATCCAGAGATGACGAATATGTTTCCACTTAGCCCAATACACAACATTTTTGTTGAGTTTCTATACTTCTAAAACTTTAATTGATAGCCAAGAGTATGGCAAGACTGATCTGCAAATCCAAATATCCAAAAGTATAATATAGTTTGTTTAGCAGACGTGCCAGTGTTAAGATATTACAGTTGCTTCATTTAGACAGTATCGTTTGAAAAGTTCTCAGTGATATTAAAAGATTCGCGAAGTTTTTCACAAGAAAATTAGAAGAGTTATTTTTAATAATCACTCCACTCAAGTCCTTGTGTAAAACAATTGCAAAATGATGAAAAAAGCATCGGAATGCAATGCACGAGTCTCAAAGATTGAGATGAAATTAAAGTGTAATCTCTCTGTCGGTAGATGGAACAATCTGAACGCCTTTGTCTTTTACTTCTAACAAGAAACATTTTTAAATAAATTTTACGACTTTCCGCAAAGCAATAACTGTAACTCAGTCCTAAAACCTTCTGTCTGCTACAAAGCGAATGGCATTGTGTCACGTAAAATTATTTCTCCAGCTTTCTTTTTGTTTTTACAGTTCCAAAGCACACAGAACTAGTTGTCAGAGTGGAAAGATTTAATGGCTGTATACGAGCACGTGCAGATAAATACTTTATGATATGTTCCAGTTTTTTTTTACAATTTATAAGGGCTTATTTCATTGAGCAATTTTCACTTTCTTCTAATGTATATTAGGCAGATACTATATTATTGGAAATATGTTGCTCGAATACTTACAATTATTGTTAATTAAATAGGTTGTTAAGAAATATATAACTCTTATTCTCTTTTTTATTTACTCCTACCTTTTTGAGTTGTATTTCTTTAGTGCCCTGTTTTCTGTTATTCAATCCATTAACTCTCAGTGGGATATACATAGATATTGATATAACATATATGGTATATTTCTTTTACATGATTTCAATCAATATGTTATTTTTTGTAATAAGATATATTATATTTGTTTTTATTCTGATGGTTTTGCGATTTCCAATACATTATCCTTCCTCTTTTAATTATAGGATACAAAACAGTACCACCTATTGCAGTGGTATTTATTCTCTATTATTTACACCAGCTGATTATCAAGTAATGATTCTTGTAATTATTGTTATAGCCGCCTCATAATTGCAATTGAGTTATATGGAATATGTCTAACATGAATTTTTCGTATTATTTTGATATAAAAGGGGGTCAATAATAAATTTGTTCCATGGAAATTCGGTGTTACAGATGCGCATGAATGAATTCACGGACAGCTTTGTTCATGCAAGAGTCGGAGAACATCATCAGTGATGCCAGTATTTTTGATGATGGAAATGGTGCAATAATTGTGAATGTAGCAGTAATTCCTCGTGAACTTAATTATCTTATCTTATTATGAAGAGTCACAAGATGACAATTTGGGTGTGAGTGGAAACTCATATATAAATCGTATGTGGTCACTGATCTATTTATTGATCATCATGTTCAAACTTAACCAGAAATACATTTTTTTAAATTTCCAGCTTCCTTATGAATTTCAAAATGTTTTGGTCCTGGGCGTAAATGGGTTAAAGGGTCAGTTAGCGTAGACACCACACCAAACATGTTGATGTATTAACCTTTCAATGATGTTCTAAATGTGACGATATTAATCAAGCGTATTTGATTTTGAACAAGGAATATATTTATTAACTGGATAGTTTTAATAAATATTGATGGGCAATTAATCTGTTGTATGTTGTTCATTACTGTATCTCAAGCTATAACTTTCATTAAAGATACATATTTTTCTACTATTTCAATTAATACAGTTAAAAATGTACTTTCCCCAATATTTTCTGGAAACAATCCGACGTGAAAATTGAAATGGTACATGGTAATGTTTTTTAACCTGAGAGAGCATCTAGATATATTCATCAAAATTTTATAAACTTACTGATAAATTAATATTGTTTCTTAAATTCGACTCCAATGTTCGTGTTTGTTTCATTTCCTTTAAATTTTGCAGCGGGATCAGAGATGAGTCATAAATAACTTTGAAATTACAAAAATCGCGCGTAAGTGCGTAAGGATTTAATTAATTACTTTTTTATCGTAGCTGTTTTAGATTATTTAATGTTGGCGAACAAATGATGTTGATGGTGGCCAAGTTCGACTACATCAATATCACCGTTTCGAACCGTTTAAAAGTGATCGGAAGATGATTTTTAATTTTGTTTCTGATATTCAAATTTTTATTCATTATAGAAGACGCAAACACAGAACAACTTTTCTATGAGGCAAAGTAAAATCGTTATACCTAAAATCCGTTTATCGTTCTGAACCTGAACATAAGACATGTTAAATTGCTCATGTGAAGTCCGTAATCAATCCGAAATGACTACTATGAACTATACCTACATTGTTGAAAGCTCCTTAATGAGTATAGCATTGATTTATCAGGATTTGAAGTTTATATGGATGAAGTTCATCAATTACACTGCAGATTATACACTTCTATGGAACGTCCCAGACGCAACTAATTGATATCAAGCTAGCTAACAAACTTTCACACAAATCTATTTCTCTCCTTGTTATAGAGTTGGTCCGGATCAGCGTCAGCTCTTCGGATATGTAGTAGAATCCTTTGTATCATATAACCATTGTTCTATATAGACCGCAGCATATTATTGGACACTAAACATACCATCGGTTCGAGGAAATTCTAATAACAAGAGTTTCTTGGCCACAGGCATTGCCTGATAAGGAGAACAAATGGCGTAGAACAGCCAAATTTGCTCTCTATGGAAATTATTCGTGATAAGGGTTATAGTAGTAAAAATGTAAATCGAGTGGAATACTGATCGTAAAGTTCTGCACCGTACCTAATGCTGTAAGAATTTTTCAGGAAAGTTATTCATAGGCTACGCCTATCACGATATAAGTGGTCATGTGAACATGGCATCGATAGGATGGAGAAACAAGACAATCGCAATATTTGATTATTTATAACTGTTTTAAGAATTTTATATGCTGCATAAGATTTTGAATCTACACTTTAACTTTAACTTATAGCTTGTTTATTTAGATGTCAGGTCTGAACCAAATTTAGATAGATAACTTAAATACTTTCAATATGTGGTTGTATAATCGATTTATCAATTAATAAATAATTCTATATAAATTTGATATACATATTTGACAAAATGCATACAACATATTAGTTTTTTCAAAGATGATACATTTATTAGGAGGAAGGCTGGTTGATTCAGAATGAGGATTTATAAATATATTTCGAGTATAATATGTAGTTTGTATTATATCTTGAACATGACTGATGAACACAGAGGATGACAACTGAGAGACTAAGGGTATTTTTGCCCGAAGAACGCCGAACGAAAGAGATATACAATTCGAATGTCTG
Organism: Crioceris asparagi; assembly: GCA_958507055.1. Taxonomy (NCBI): domain Eukaryota; kingdom Metazoa; phylum Arthropoda; class Insecta; order Coleoptera; family Chrysomelidae; genus Crioceris; species Crioceris asparagi. The sequence continues at coordinate 71,577,202 of OY293828.1, forward strand.
CTTTTTTTGGGTTCGTTCGCGCCGTTTTATATACCTAGTAATCGTACTCTGATGTTGATTTCTGATTTATTTGAAAGAGGAGGCTTGAGAAATGGTCCCATATTCGTTGAAAACGCAAATCTGAAATCTATATAAACTATACCTAACTACAAACAGTCTGAAAATTTGAGGACATACTAAAGTCACTGGGGAACATGCGTCTAAAATATTTTCATATTAGTAGCGTTCCCGGTTATACCGTAAATAGATGCCAGCTTTGTTATTTTGTATGGAATACCCTGTATATTACCGCATTTTTAGATTTCTCTTATAATTTTGAAAATATTTTATGTATAATATCCTATACCTAAGTCTAACACACATTTCAAATTTTATGTGAAAGATTCAGTTTATAGTCCAAAACATAATTATCAATCATTCCTGTTTAATGTTTGATTTTGGTTGATTTTCTTGTAAAAGAAGATTTACTTTATCAGTATTCTTATGATATTTTGATAATAATTTATACAGTCTGATCAAAAAGGAAGCCTGAAAACTAGATCCAAAAAAACGTCAAAAGTCTATTTTTTCAAATGGATATTATAACTATTATATCTCGAAACTATCACTGACAAACGTAGGACATTATATCAAAACTTGAGCATTTTGGGAATATGGATTTAGTTATTAGAGATCGGTTGACTGAACATTTACGGATCTCTTAAAAAAATATTGAGAAAAATTATGAGCTAAAGACTTTCATAGTGCTATTATTATTCCTGGGAAATGGTGACATTAGAGCTAAAGCAAAGTGATTATTGAGCCTCTTTTTTTAGATGCAAGTAGATTGATAAATATAATGTCTGCGGTTGACTCATACATTTAGAACATTTTGAGAGAACTTTCGTGCTAGTTTAATGAGGACGCTAAGGCAAAAGCCTTCACAAAAGATATTTATTCACTTCTGCAAGGTTTTATTCAACAAAAATCGGTAGGTTAGGTTAAGTAAGGCTTATTTCGGGGAGTATAATAAGTTGAACCAATTGATTTACCAGTTCTGAACTAATTTGATTCCTTAAAAATTTCACGAGTGACAGTTTGGCGTGAACTTTGCTCCAAATGGATCGTTAGACTATTATATGTGCCCAAAGAACAGATGAAGATATTCATTATTTTTATTATGAACTATATGAGAAAAAACAATATCTATACCATATATTGTTTTTTTTTGAAGATACCGCTAATGTGTATGTGAATCACCCACATATTTGTTTAAATTCACTAGATTTTTTTTGGTTGATTAATATTTGCCCTTAAAACTCATTTTTATTGGCAAATAACCTATTTTGGATACCACAGATGGAAATCTGTTCAAAATGGTGTACATAGTAGGGATCCGTTCAGAAGATATGGGCACTTTGTACTTAAAAAAGGTTTCAAATCATCATGGTGGTGATACTACGTAAAGTTACTGCATCAATTATTTGAATAAAAATTTTACCATGTCCTGTAAATCTGAATCGAAATGTCATGGGGCTTAAAAGCTGATATTTGCTGGTTGCTTTAGTTGGAAACTTAACTCAATTTCTTCAAAAGAAACGGCCTTTGTATAAGTATACCAGTGAATGCAATAAATAATAAGCTAACTACGGGGTTATTACATAGAAACTTTAATCTAAAAAACTATTAAATCGCCTTATCAGAAAACTCATTTTAATTAAAATGTAATGCGCTGTCGACAGGAATCCGGTTCCAGTTACCAACAACTTTCATTTTATTGTCTTCATATTTATGTTTTTTTCAAAAAAATAACCTATTAGCAGAGCAGGAATGACGATTTAACAAGCAAATAAATAAACTAGTGGAAAATACACGACAAACATAAACAACTGAAGAAATAGATGTACATCGATAAATATTTTTTACCGACTTTATAAGATGGTGCAGTGAAAAATATAAAATAATATTAATTCTGTTGGTACTGATAATTTTGAAGTTGTGCAGTTGGAGTTAGATTGAAAACTTTTGGCACCAACTTGAAAAGTACCAGAGTAAATAGAATAAATATTATTTTGTATTTTTCAGTGCACCATCTAATAGAGTTGTTCCTATTTGTTGTACAAAAATATTTATTTCACACTTGTGAGAGTAAAATTAGTCATCAAGATCATTCAACGTTCACCAAAGAAGATAATACGTTACTTATTCTTATTCTGGGATTTTAATAAAGCATCGCGAAAATACACATATTTCAGAATTTTCCACTGCTGTTACTAGGAAACAGTACATTGTTTTGAAAAATGTCCAAATTCAATGTTGCTACGCATAATCTCGTTTTTAATTTTGTCGTCTCATATTTTCGATTTAAAAAAATGCTCTCACCACATACCGGTGACACTATAGACTTTCCCACTGCTATAACTCGGATAACCATGGTTTTTTCAAAATTCAAATTCAAATATTGCCGGATATGATATCTTCTTTAATTTTTTCGTCTAGAATTTTAGATAAAAAAATTGCCCCCTCCACTTATTTGGAAGAATTTTTTGATGGGAACGACATGTTTAATGTTTTTTTGTGACCAACTCTCAATAGTCCACTATCCAATGAAAAATAATCGTGAAAATCGGAGCACGTTTACTATTCAAAAGGCACAAAAAAATATAAAAAAAACATAAAGACTAACCGTCGAATTGTACCTTCTGTTTGATTCGTTGGTCAAAAATTAAAGTAAATGAACAAAAAATAATTAACCAACCAAACTATTAGACTAAAAATGACTAAAGTTATTAAAATACAAATAATTAAACCTCTAAATATCTTACAGCAGGTGTTCAAAATTGTGTCCATTTTCTTTCTGGCAAAGATTCAATCTATCACTCAGCCAAAGTTTGCAGTGTAAACTTTGACTCAGAATAGTGGGCGTTATAGATTGAAGTGCTCGTCATATCCAGTCTTTGATATCATATTTTATTTTAAGTTTATTGTGATAGTGAAGATATTTAGCTTGTCCCCACAGAAAAAGTCCATCTGAGATAAATCAGGTGATCTCGACATTCAATTAATATCTCCTCTCCTTCCATTTTCTGAGCAAACATTGGTTCAGATATTTTCTTGCAACTCTGTGAAAATGTATCGGAGAGCCATCCTGGTGAAGCCATTGGTATGCCTCTTCTCCATCGAAACTCTACATTTTCCAACAAAACAGGAAGTTCATGTCTAAAAAAATTCAAGTAGATTGCCCCAGTCAGAGTTTCATAGAAAAGAACCCAAAAACGTGACTGACAATTAGCTCTCCCCACACATACGCATCCAGTGGAGATTCTCAGTTGCATAATAATGCATGTTATGGCTGTTGACAGCTCTATAGCTTTGAAAGGTAGATTCGTCTATATTTTTCTATAAGTTATATGGGTGGAAACGATGCTTCAGCTATATACGGTTAACACTGGACATAGATGTATCAAGTTCTGAACCTATTTTCTTGGTACTGATTTGTGGACTGACTTTCAACAAAATGTTTAGTTCCAAATTTTGGAAACACATAATTTTCGAACCACTCCAACACGTTGCATTTTTTCCCGTCTTGGTTGGCTTGCATTTGGATAGGGTAACTATGGCAGCTAAGAGAGGATTCCGGTCAGCTGCTCAGTTTTTGTCATCATTTTATCTTTAGAAAACTCATAATTTCATCTCCGATACAGTAAGTATTAAATGACAAGTTAAATATAAGGCAACAATCAATCATATTCCAACGCCAGATAACGCGAGTTAATAATTTTAAATATTTTTATGTAGTAACGTCGTAGTTATAGATTTTTTCTTATATCTAGATTTTCTGAAAGCTTATTAATTATTGCATTTAATGGAATATTGATATGAGGGGTATTCCTTTGGAAAAAAAAGAGTTAGTCATGAGTTTGCCACAAGCTCCCCGTATATCTGCTTAAACCCATGACAGTTCTATTCAAACTACAAGACATGGTCATCTTTGACCGACTTAAAAAAAAGGAGAAGGTATACAATTCGGTTGTAAGATTGCTTTTTTATGGCTGCTCGCGCGTTTTGCATAGCAAACGTACTCCGATTTAGATGGTTTTTGTTTCATTTGAAGGAGGAGAACTGGGAAATGGTCCCATATTGAGAAAAATCAAATCCAAAATGTCCTTCCCTCCAAAAACCGCCCCAAAGGTGGTGGAGGGGGCAACTTTTCTCGAAAATTGAAAATCCGAGACGACAGAATCAATGAAAATTCCATATACGGAAATGTTAAAATTGGACATTTTAAAAATAATCATCCGTTTCGGCGCTACAGTCTGAAATATGTGTTTCGGCTAGTTTCGCAATGGTAAAGTCTGAAATATGTGATATGCGCATTTCCGCTATGTACAAGCTAAACCTACCTATATCCTTTTAGGTATTAGTGAACGTTCAACAATTTCCATGATTAATGTTACACTCAAAAATGTGAAATAAATATTTCTTACAAAAAATTGGACCGACTTTATCAGTTGTTGCACTGAAAAATACAAAATAATATTAATTCTATTGGTGCTGGTAATTTTGATGTTGTGCCGTTGTAGTTTGTTGTTGTAGGCACCAACTCCAAAAGAACCAGCAGCAATAGAATTAATATTATTTTGTATTTTTCAGTGCAACAACTGATAAAGTCGGTCCAATTTTTTGTAAAAAATATTTATATTGAAAAAATGTCTCCACAAAATGATCTAGTTGAACCACGAAGATCGATGAAATCTTTTTTGGGTATAAAAGTGACCATATGAAAATCATATTATGCTCTACAATCTTGAAGGAAATTTGGGGCATTCAGACTGTTGTGGGTATCAAATATGCGGAATTATACTGAAAAAATCTTATGTTTGATGCGACACTCTATAGATGAGCATCTAGTAAAAATGAAAATAATTTTGAGACATGCGTTTAAATACGTTTTATCCTTTCTCAGAAGCCACCGGTATGTTTTTTCATTTTGGAATAATCCTACTTCACACCTCTGGGGCATGTAATTGGAAATTTATATTGTATAACAGATATTGCCTGAATCAAAATTATAACTACTATATGCGGTTCTATGTATATATAGAAGAGTGCATCCAGGGGATGTTGATAGAATTATTTATTTACCTCGAGGGTTCTACTTATCTGTAATGCGGCTGGTCTGATAATATTTTTATGGAGTATATAACAAAGAAATACATAGCCGATGGAATAACGCACGTTCTATAAGCGCTATTCATACAAATAGGTTAATTTTGTCAAAGTTACCTATGTTATACTATATCAAACAATTTACTATCCATAAAATATTTATGGAAAAGCCAATGAATACAAAATGCTACTATATAAGCGTGTACACAATATGAGCTACGTATATATATATATAGCCAGAAATCTATTCTATAGGTACATCGTTTTGTCCATCAAACAAAACTCTTCTCAGTCAAATTCATATGATGTATTACAAGCAAAATATCAAATTATTATTCTATACATTTTCATAAACTCGATGCTTCTGTAGAAGCAGAAGTGCGAGGTACCGCTCTCACCTCTGCAAACTATAGTTTGCATTGATATATATTTTGTGGGAATATTATGTTACCTTGTTTTCGGTTATGTTTAACTTTGAAGATTTGTAGCTTAAGCAGCCCGTTGGTTGTAAAGAAAGTGAGTTTTTGACTGATACTGGTTTGAGAGGGTATTATTATTTTTTATATAAACTTATACGTGAATAAATCTTAATTTTTTTGTAATGTTCTTTCGATGGGTGGGAAAAGCAACTAAATTAAGGTACATCATACTTTTATATATTTAATAACTTTTGGATATGATATGCTTATACAATTTATAAGTATATCATTTATTATATGTTACCAGATATACTTAATAGGTACTAGTTTCTAAATTTGCAGTTCGTTGAGCCTTTCGATTCAGATTTCTCCAATTTATAATTTTTGATATAGCTCAAGTCCGTAACATTTAGCAAGAACAATAGGTATTCAAAGGAAATGATATCGTTACTTTGGACTGTATTGGCACCTGTCTGCAGAAATTTGAATAAAATTTTGAAAATGTGGGATAAGCACCGCTTCCTCCTCACTGTTAAATCTTGAAGATAGGAATATTATTACTTAAACCACTCGAAATTACAGATTTTTAATGAGAAGCAAGATAATGAAGAATTACCAGAGATTTATAGGGTTTCCACAGTTATCCCCACACACAGTTTCTCTAGAAGTTTGCCACTAGAAACGATTTTCTGAAATCTTTTTATTCAAAGTTCTCCATAACGGAAAAGATTACAACAGTTTAGAGCTGGTAACCTTATACTTGAATAGATAATAAGGCTTTAGGCGCCTACAATGGACCTGACCGTGTCTGCCTGGTCAAATCAGGACCTTTGGCAGCCAACGACACATGTCAGTTGTTGCTCTGGAGTTGAGTTGTTCACTATGCCACTTACAAAACTTTAACACACCTATTCGTAAAAAGGGCTTCATATGTATTAAATATTTTTTACAAAAAATTGGACCGATGTTATTAGTTGATGCACTGAAAAGTCTAAAATAATATTAATTCTATTGGTGCTGTTACTTTTGAAGTTGTGCAGTTGCAGTTAGATTAATAACTTTTGGCACCAACTTCACAAGTACCAGCACCAAAAGAATTAATATTATTTTATACTTTTCAGTGCATCAACTAATAACGTCGGTCCAATTTTTTGTAAAAAATATTTATTTCACACTTTTGAGTGTAATATTAGTCACAAAAATCGTTGAACGTTCACTAATACCCATACTTGTCCTATTATCCACGTATATTCTTTGGTTGTAGTTGTTATTATTTTACATGTTACCATTTTAACACCGATTTAACTCGAAAACTGTAACTCTAAGGAAAAAATGTTCATTATAAATGTTGCTACAAATAATTTTGTCGCTCATGCAGTATCAAAAGATTTTCAATTTTTGAAAGAAATCGCCCTCTCCACATAGCAAAAGTACATATATTTGAGAATTTAACATGCGTCTATCTCGAAAACCGTAACTCTTTTGAAAAAATGTTCAATTTAAACGTTTCCGGATATTGTCCTATCTTTAATTATATGAAATCAAATTTTCGATTTTCGAGAAAATTTGCCCACTACACCCTTTTCGGGAGCGATTTTCGGAGGGAAGGGGATTTCGGATTTGCGTTTTTATGAATATGGGACCATTTCTCAAGCTTCATCTTACAAATTAATCAAAAATCATCAGAATCGGAGTACGTTTGTTATATACAAGCCGCGAAAAAACAAAAAAAATCAGACAGTTGAATTGTATACCTCCTCGTTCGGGGTTCGTCGATCAAAAAGGGAATAAAATTGCTCACTTATTGTGGTTATACATTGATTCGAAAGTGAACGTGAGCATATTTGTGGTTACATACCAACATTATATATTAATATATGGTTAAGTACAAAAATATACTGCTGCAAATAAAAATTCTAAAAGACAAAAGATCTCCAAAAATAACAATTAAATCGCTTATGTTAAAGATGACTTCAAATTCAACTTTTGTTATTATCTAAATAAAAAGGACATATTAATTTAAAATGCAAAAATTTACACCTTAGCATCATCACTGTTTTCCTTGAAAACATTTTCTAAAGTTTTAAGTTTTAAGTTCTTCTAAAATATCGAGCAACCAATGGGAGAGTTGGGTTATTATTTTCATATTGCACTACTACCGAAAATAATATCCATGGGATAAAATATCCTTAATTTTTTTATTTTTAAACATATAAACAAATCCCTTTAAATCGTTGTCCAGCCGGCAGCTGTCATGGCCACTTTGCATCAGTTCCAGGAACAGCGAGTGCTAGGCAAAATATACATTTTCAACCACAACGTATACGCGCATATATAAATTGTGTAACATTTACATTTCAATTTCAATTAGTTGTTTTATGCAAATTGTGAAATATTGAGGCCATAACGTCAGCATTATGGAGTATAGTTGAGGCTTTTTTTTCGAAGCTTCCCGCAGGACAGGATTCAACAAATTGGAGTGATTCAGCTTAATGGAAGCTGTGTATATAAACTAAGTGGTGCCTTTTCTAGATTGTACAATGGAAAAAATCAGAACGAGAGGTAGGGAGAGAAGGGACCGTGAAGATTGAAGTCACTCGTAAGTAGTGAGGAAGGTAGGTACTATGGATCAGGGGAAAATGGAAGGCAATCTTAATTAGTGTACATTTAGGAATGTAATTCGAAAAAGGCGGGAAGTCCTGGATGATATAGTCAAATATTTAGGTAGACTTGGCATTCTCGTTAAATTCTATTTATATCATCACATCAGTTTCATATACCTAATCTATTTTTTGAATTTAAATTTAGAACAATCTTTTTTACCTTAAGAGAAATTGTCGTTATCAGTCACCTTTATTAGGCCATAATATTTGAAAAACATAACCGCGGAATTCTCAATGTGTTTATCATATTGAGAGACATCATGAATTTAAAAAACAATGACAGTACCTATGACAGAATCGCCAAAGAAAAATTGAGAATCAAGAATAATGTCTGGGAGAAGGAGAAAATAATTGATCTGCTGGGACTGGCAATGCCGGAGTGTGAGTATTGTACTTGCTCTGTGTTAATGTGAAGATAAGATTATTTCAAAATGTGTCAAAGCTACACTAAACAAGTACATTTAAGTATGAAATTGAGAGGAAAATGTTTGAACCTTAGCTTTGAGTGAGTACATGTAACTCATGAGTAAATGGCAATATATTTCCAAATCTATTTCAGATTATACTGATTATTAAATAAAAGGTATTAAAATAAATATATAACCATTCTCTCCTTCTAGCTAAAGAATGTAGTAAAATTATATAAATTGCTAAATGAGCTATCAATTAAAAGGAAGATTGAATTTAGGATATACAACTTCAGTATCCATTTATAACGACGTCTGATTTCGTTACATAAGTATCACTCGGCAGAACGTGGCTCCATTAACAAAACCTCTGGCACTGACCCAGAACAAATCAATGAACTGTTAGGAGAAATCAGAAGGTAGATATATAATATAGCAGAGTCTAGCATAGAACAAAATATATAATTGATTTTTAAGCTCTCAAACAATACTTCAGAAATGAAATTTTATAAATAGCTAGGCTCTAATAAATTTTACGTCTTTTGCTCTTCTTTTAGATGTGATTTTTTTATGCCGGTAATTCAATGCTTCAAAGGGATTTTTATGGAATTAAGTTTGCTTTGCACGAAGCGTGTTTTACGAACCTGACATATTTCAAGTTTTTTTGTAATTTATACTGTTCATTCGACGATCGTGCTGTTTTAGTTATACAGGAAGTGGGAGGTTGCGTGTTTGTAACCATACTTCCGCCATAAATAAGTAATAAATGTGATATAAGTTCTCGAGGAAATGTTCATTGTTCAGAAAAATATTGAGAAAAGAGTTAGGTTATGGTTTGCTAACATTTAATTCAATCAGTTAAGGGACCAATCGGTAAATATATATTACCATAATTAGCTATCGCCACCATTAATTTCATGTTTAGTCTGAGAGAACTGGAAAAATCATGATAGAAGTGTGTGTTCAAAAAATCTGATTTACATGAAAGTTTTGCTTGGTTCTGTTGAAGGCCTTCAATGAATCTCATCTTTGGAATCTATATTGAACCTAAAGAGCAATGTGGAGAATCTTTGAAGCCGATAATCATTGTCGAATAGGAATAACGGGAAAAAGCTCTGATTGTTATTATTCAAACAGTGTGTTGAAAAGTAATGGTAACTACTATGAGCTATGTTGTGTTCATCGACTTTCTTCTAGTGGATATCACTGATAATGCATGGGTAGTCTTTCGCTGATATATGTATACAATTAGGCTACAAAATCTTTTGAGATAAATATGATTGTGAGATTGAGACTACGTTATTGGAAGATTCAATTCAGTCAATAAATGAAATCACAGCATTCTAATTGAATTTTTATATCATAAGTAATTCAGAATAAATACTAAATCAGTTAAATAAATTATGCTGAACAGAAAATACAATTTTAAAATATCTGTATTCATAAATAAAAAAAGTTCAGCATGAGCTAATTATCAAAATGTAACTAAACTAGTATCCAACTTGGTATGAATATGTTAATTTTTTGTACGTATTCATTCTGAAGTCGTCATTTCGTAACTGTCGAAAAGTGACCTTATCAACTCGTATTGATTTATCATGGACACTAAACTCTCTCGTAAATTAAACATGTTTGTTTTCTCAAAAAATATAAATTAAGGCTAATATACAAGACTAAACAAAACATATTTATTTCAAACTCTTTTGGATTGGACGCTACTGAAAAATAACAATTCCTGCGATAAGAAATCTCCCAATAAAGATACAATTGTCATTCTGCGATGGGTGTGCTCGATATACGTAAAAACTAGTTGGGATGAAGGTTTTTGGCTTCTTGTCTTATCGAAGTTCGATTCTAGGCTTTATTTGTATGTGTTCTGAAATAACAGAAGTTCACCAAGATAGAAGTTAAATTCGGGATGCGGCACGTAGAAGAAGGCATGCAAAAAAGGCAGGGGTTCTGAAGGGTCTATCATTATTCCAATTGGGAAAGTCGAGAAAGTTTTGTCGTTCCATGGAAATAGGAGGCCGAATAGAAAGAAAATGGGACGGCCTCGTAAGATACAGTACTTCAGATAATGAAGATTTTCGAGCCACAGCGTAATTACTGAGAATATTAGTGTAAACAAGTAATGTTCTATAGCTCATTGCAAATTTATTTAAACAAAGTTTGTAAAAACACACTCAATATAAAAATAAATAATTATGCATACAAAACATTTATTGCATGAAACAAAATGAAAAATTGAGCTTAATCTCCTTAATTGACATATCTTGTGGCTGACTTAAATTTTTATTCTTTCTCAAGGAACCCAGCTAGGAGCCTTTGAAATATCACAAAGTTTTTAGAATATTGTAAATATAAACGTAGTACTTACTCATCAAGGCCGTTGTCAAATTCCATCTGATACGAAAATCATCTGATCAGCGATCTGTCATTTTTTCAGCTTGCCAAGACAGACAGCATACGTCTTATTTGATAGTTCATATGAACAGATGAGTGTTAGAGGGCTTCAGAAAGAATGTTTTTATAGAAACTTACTCAAATTCGCTATAGCTGCTTTAACACTGTAGCTTGTTGAGTAAAACAAGTTTCTCGGCTATTGCGATGATGATGCCTATTTTATGTCAAATAATAATAAATAATCAAATAATGATAATAAATTAAATTTATTTATAAAACCTTTGATTTCGATCAGATGCTTAGTTTAAAAATCTGTAAATATTATTCGTAATGTTTTGAAATATCAAGGACACTTTCGACTATTTTTGATTTTCGTTGGCACTTTCATAGTTATTTGATATTATCTGTACTTTCATCTCTAAAGAGAATTCCGATGATAACAAATTTATATTCAAGGAGGAACATGTTAAGGTTGAAAACTCTCCACCCACGTTCAAAGGGTACCTAAGGATATTTGGTTCAATATAAAATCTTATAACCTATTAGTTTCACTCCCGACCATCAAATGTACCCAATATACGCACAATTTCGCTTGTCTCGGTTAACCATATCAAACTTTGCACATTAAGAAGGTGATTTTATAGGTGCTCACTCTTCCCTTCTTTGTTCTTCTTCATTGATTATTTTCGGTTCAATTCCTCTTGTTCTATATAAGAAGTTCATATTACAATTCTGGTTCTAGTAGGGGTGACTTACGAGACGATTAAGGAACAGAAAAATGGCCCATTTTGTTATGAAGAATGAATTCTAATCGAAAATGGCGTCTTCACAGGTATGTAGGTACTCTGTATTATCATAGTGACATCTATTGGTTAAAATTATAATTAAGATTAATAATGTTGAAATATAGTAGAAAAATTTAATACAAGAAATGAATCGACGAAGATAAGGAGAAGTACAAATAATCTTATTTGATTTGATAACAAATTATTTACGTAAATTAGAAGTATATTTTTAGGTAAATTTCTTATAGAAATATACCTATTGCGATCGTTCACACTTTTGAATTTAGAAAAAATTTCAACGGCATGTTGTTATATGTCTATAAGTTAGTCCAAAAAAACATTTGGTTCAAAAGTTATATATATATATATATATATATATATATATAATTCTACGCGTTGCCGAAAGTCCACAAACCAAATTTAAGTATGCGACCAATCGTAGCATCAATAGGTGCCCCAACACAAAATTTAGGAACTTATATAGCGGAGATCTTAACCAAGGCATATGATCAAGATAATGATTACCATGTCAATGATTCATTTCAAATCTTTAACACTTTCAACAAGAAATCATTGAAACAAGGATATGTTCTAGCCAGCTTAGACGTGGTATCTCTATTTAGCAACATCTATTTAGACGCGGCGGTTAGAACAATCGAAAAAAACTGGTATAGAATCTCAAACTACTGCAACATAAACAAAGACACGTTCCTGAAAATTATCGAATTCTTATTTGAAAACACATACTTCACCTTCAACAATAAGATATACAGACAAGTATTTGGTACAAAAATGGGAGCAAGTTTGTCAGCCATTCTAGCTACATACGTTATGGACGACATACTAGACATAGTCGTATCTGTATTACCCTTTGATTTACAATTCATAAAAAAGTTCGTAGACGACATTATCATCGCATTACCTAGAGGAAGCACAGATGAGATCTTAGAGATATTCAACAGTTACGACCCTTATATCCAATTTACTATCGAAACTGAGGATGAATCTAACTCGGTACCTTTTCTAGATATGAAGTTTATCAGAACATCCTCAAACACCATAATTATAGATTGGTACAGGAAACCCTGTAGCTCAGGAAGGTTCTTGAACTACCACTCATACCATAAACACTCAATGAAGACAAACTTGATAAAACAAATGAAAAACCGAATATTAAATATATCAGATCCAACATTCCATCACAAAAACTTAAAAGATCTTTACAACCTCTTCAAAGATAATTCTTACCCAACAACACTTCTAAAAAAGATTCTATATAGCACGCCATCGACTACCAACAATACATCAAATCTCAGAGAGAGAAGACAGGAATTAGAAAACCCTCAAAATGATACCAGTACAGTTGGCCAATCTAGCACTTTTGCTTCCTTGCCTTACTTTAGGAACATTACTCCAAGAGTAACGAGATTATTACATCCGATAAGTGACATAAACATAGCGAACAGAACGGTTATGAACATAAGAACAATTTTTACACGATTGAAAGGAAGAGTAGACATCAAAAACCGTTCTAATGTAGTGTATGCAATACCTTGTAGGTCATGTGAGAAGATATATATTGGACAAACTTCAAGAACCATTGAGAGTCGCATAACGGCACACAGAAGTGATTCAAGGCTACATCCCAAAAGATGTGCCCTTGCACAACATGTAAATCTATTGAAGCACGAAATGAATTATGATAATATCAACATTCTGCACAACGAGCGCAACCTTAAAAAAAGATTATTTATAGAAATGGCTCTTATATCACAAGAGCCACATAGTATGAATAAAAAATATTTTTTACAAAAAATTGGACCGACTTTATTAGTTGGTGCACTGAAAAGTATAAAATAATATTAATTCTATTGGTGCTGTTACTTTTGAAGTTGTGCAGTTGCAGGTAGATTGGTAACTTTTGGCACCAACTTCACAAGTACCAGCCCCAATAGAATTAATATTATTTTATACTTTTCAGTGCACCAACTAATAAAGTCGGTCCAATTTTTTGTAAAAAATATTTATTTCACACTTTTGAGTGTAACATTAGTCACCAAAATCACTAATACCAATGAAGATAGTACTTATTCTATTACCCACGTATATTCCTTGCTTGTAGTTGTTATTATTGAGATCTCAGTACATCGCTGCGGAAATACGCTTGAATATTTTAGTTGTTACCATTTTAACACCGATTTTACTCAAAAACCGTAACTCTAAGGGGAAAATGTTCAGTATAAATGTTGCTACAAATAATTATGTCTTTCATGTACTGCAAACAGATTTTCAATTTTGGACAGAAGTCGCACTCTCCACATAGCGAAAATAGGTATATTTGAGAGTTTAAAATGTCTCTATGTCGATAACCGTTACTCCTTTGAAAAAATGTTCCATTTAAACGTTTCCGGATATTGTCCTATCTGTAATTATATCAACTCAGATTTTCAATTTTCGACAAAATTTGCCCCCTCCACCCCCTTCGGGGCGGTTTTCGGAGGGAACGAGATGTCGGATTCCCGTTTTTATGAATATGGGACCATTTCTCAAGCCTCCTCTTTCAAATGAATCAAAAATCATCAAAATCGGAGTACGTTTACTATATGAAACGCGCGCACAAACCAAAAAAAAAAAAAAAAAAAAAAAAAAAAAAGCACACAATCGAATTGTATACCTCCTCCTTTTGGGAAGTCGGTCAAAGAACGGACATTAGTCATTTGACTGAGATCTACTACCATTTACTCGCTACTGATCAAAATTTGAGCAGAAGGAATCATCAATAGGGTCCAAGGTAATAACAATTCAAAAATACGATATAGGTGTTGCCCACATTAAACTCAACAAACTACCACGACATATACCAAAACTCATTTTTTAGATTTTATTTATTTATATTAAGAAATTAATGATCATTAGACTTAGTTCGTAGGAGACATGTGCTTAGTAATAACTTGTTTTTTGTCTAAATTGTAATGTACATTACCTGTGATCTTATATCTTTTTATTTATATATTAACAACTCAACCAAAAAAAAAAAAAAAAATCTCAACAAAGTGTAAGTAAAACCTTTGATACTGCATGTATATATAAAAAAAGAAAAAATCTTAATACATAAAATGCACCTTTGTAGATCCTCTGAAGATGGAAAATAAATTTCCGAAAGCTTAGGAAAACTTTATAGAGTGTTCTTTATGATTGCTGCATCCCCAATATACCTTCTGCAAATATATATATATATATATATATATATATATATATATATATATATATATATATAAATATATATATATATATGGGGTATTACGAAATTTGTTAACACGATAGAGGTCGCAGTTTTGAAGGTATCAAGTTCAAATTTGCTACAAAAATCAATCTCTCAAATATCTCGGTCGAGTTCGTTATTGGGCAATATTGGGTAAGTAGTTTCAAAATGGCGACCATTCATACATTTAAAAAAATTATCAAAAAAGAGCAGTAGTGTAAATATTATTAAAAATAATTTTAGGTTATAGATATAATCAGTACCTACAACTTTTGTTCAAAGCAATTTTTCATAAAATACACAGGTAAAAAAATAAAAATTAATAAAGAAAAATAACAAATATTGATAAAACATGAACACTCAATATAAATTTGATGTAATTGTACATTTTCTGGAGATCTTAATATAGACCCTGATTAAAAAAATATATAGTATATTTATTGAAAAGAAATAGACGAAAAAAAAATCTGCCTTGAAGTGGACTCGAACCCTGTCTGCTTTATATTCAACAGCCAAAACAAAAACCTCTAACAGCAAGGCTATGACAATTTTATTTAATAACATGTAGGTATACCAATGAAAAGGTTGTTAAAATTTCAATTCAATGAATTTTGAAAAATTTACCTTTCCGCTGACTACAGGCCATCGGGATTTTTTTTATTATTGGAATGAATTTCAAATTTTCAACAAGCGAACTTTGGAAGCATAAGGTAAGATTTTTATGTCATTATTAATATCAAAAGAATGTTTAGAGCGAGGTTTAGAGTTAACTACAAATTATCATGTCAAAATGAGAGTTAATCGGAGACAAGTGGAATTGGGCATAACGAATCAACTGATCGGCCTTTATCGTGTAGATTAGAGCTTGAAGGTTTAAGAAGGTAACTATATAACTACTGTTCCTTTCTGTATGAGCATCTTTGTTTCCTACAATAATATTGATATAAGTTTTTATTATATATTGCACGTATCTAAAACTATCGGTTTAAAAAAATTGAGTGCGAAAACTTAGTGGACTTCTTTTAAATTCAAATGTTATATTCAGAGATTTATTCGAAAATAACAAAAATACTTGGTATAAAAAAATCAGCAACCGTTATTTTTAGTTTTAGGGGCTTAAATTTATAGTTTGAAACTAGGAATCATAAAAAATATAAACTTCTGTCAGGTAAGGTCCGATAAGGGCATCATTTTGCAATTGTATAATGGCATAAAACTAACTCAATAGATTTTTTAAAATTAACTTCACAATTTCTGTCCATATGTCAAAAAATGTCCATTAGCACCAATAGTAGATTTGATTGCCGAAGAAAAGCTCGTTTGAGCAAGATTCAGAGACCTTTTTTTTCAATTGTCTCCTTCACTCTCTTTGGGGAAAGTCCTTATGGGAAGGATTGCTAACATGTTTCGACGGGACGACTCCTATTTCAAATTAAAGAAGAATCATCAAAATCGGAACAAGTTTACTATTCAAAACACGCGAACAGACATAAAAAGCAGGGAAACATTTGAATTGTATACCTCCTCCATTTGGAAGTCGGTCATAAAGGAACTAATTTGTCTAATATGTTTATAAAATCATTAGAATAGCTTCATCATCAAAATTCTAATAATCTTGTTTATTAGGACTGTTTTCATATTAAATTTCTGAATATAACAACTTTATTAATTAAAGAGAAAACTGTAAGATCGATGGTCTTAGTCCATTCATAATTCTTCATTATCTTAATTAGCTTCTCTTTTGATTTGAGTATTAAATTTTCTTATGTTGAGTAGCAGAGAGCATTCTTGTATATAGAAAATAAGAAATACCTATTTAAGGAATTAGAAAGATGATTTGTGAAGATGCTGTAATATTAAATTTAATTTTCATAAATCATTTGAATATGTCACAATGCTAATTGATTTTATCAATTCAGTTAAGGCCTTTCTTACAAATATAGCTTAAATCTGGCTAATTTCACATAAAATATATATAAAGATCTTTGATATTTGCATCACAATTCCGCCCGTCTCATGTGGCATTACAACTCGGCCGACTGGGAATGTCTTTGTATGTTTTTCTCAGCGTTTCCATGGAAGAGAGTATATTTCTCCTTAGCCGATTCAACTCGATATGCTGTAAGAATTTCTGAAATCATCATGTTGGGGATGCAAACCTACATACCCCACACCACAAGGAGAACATCATCCGATAAGGTCTGGTTCAGCCGAAACTGCTCTAGAGCTGTCGCTACCAAACAGGCAGCATTCCATCGATGGCAGAAAAATTCGGGCCCTGAGACTAGAGCAGCATATATCGAGGCAAGAGGCATATGCAATAAGACAATTCGCTCTTCAAAAGATGCTTATAATTCCAAAAAAAGATCAAAACTTGTTGAATGTCCTCACGGATCCTGTTCATTCTGGTCCTTCGCCAAAGCTGTGGGAAGAAACTTCACTTTCAGCTCTTTTCCTCTTTTAACCAAGGATGATGGAGCTCTAGCAACGACTTCTCAGGAAAAAGCGAACATTTCTGCGCATTTATTTGCAGGGAACTCTACCTTGAATACATCGGAAAATCAACCCCCGAACATTACACCAGTTGACAGTCATATGCCCGAGATCAGCTTTCATCAACGTACCATCAGAAAAATTTTATTGGGCCTTAACAACAACAAAGCCTGTGGATCTGACGGAATTCCACCGATTGTTTTGAAAAAATGTGCCCCGGAACTGACACCTGTCCTCTGCAAGTTGTTTAACTTCTCTTACAAATTGGGGATATTCCTGTCCAACTGGAAAAATGCAAGAGTACAACCAGTTCCTAAAAAAGGCAAGAAGACTTTACCTAGCAACTACAGACCTATCGCACTGCTATCTATTATTTCGAAGATAATGGAAAAAGCTATCAACATCAAGCTCATGAAATATCTGGAACACTCCGGAATTATCAATGATAGGCAATATGACTTCCGTCATCAGAGATCAACGGGTGTCCTGCTTGCTTACGTCTCACATATATGGCAGCAATCTATAGAAAAATATGGTGAAACCTTAGCCGTGACTCTAAATACCTCCAAGGCATTCGATCGTGTCTGGCACCAAGGACTCCTCAACAAGCTTCCATCTTATGGCTTGCCTCCCCAGCTATGTTCTCTGCTAGCCAGCTTTCTTTCAAATAGGTCTCTCCATGTAGTGGTCGATGGAGTTTCATCTGACTCTTATCATAAATGCTGGTGTTCCGCAAGGATCAATTCTAGCACCAACACTAATTCTACTGCATATCAACGATTTGTTGAAGACAACTTCGTTTCCAGTGCACAGCTTCGCGGACGATAGTACCCTCCACACAGCCTTCTCGTCCAGAGCTCCAATACCAGCCCGCCAAATCAGAAGCGAATGAGGGAGAAATATTAACGACATAAATATGGACTTGGCAACAATTCTCGAATGGGGATGGTAGATTTCAATGCGAACAAAACACAAGCATGCCTTTTCTCTAGAAAGGCCGATCACACTGTGCCCAACATAAGCATGTCAGGAGTAACCATACCTTTGAAGACATCCATTTCGATGCTTGGTATTACTATCAGCAATAACCTTTCTTGGTAAAATCAGGTGAAATTTATTGCTAAAAGTGCATCCCAAAAACTTGGTTTTCTGTTTCGGGCGAGGAGCTATTTCACTTCCAGTCAGCTGCTTTTGATCTATAACGCACAGATCCGGCCTGTCCTGGAATACTGTTCCCATATTTAGAGTGCTGCACCTAAACATATCCTTAAATTGTTGGATTCTGTCCAAAAAAGAGCAATTCGTCTCGTCGGTGATGCCTCGCCCACAAACTCTCTCACTTCACTGGAACACCGTAGAAAAGTTGGAGATCTGGCTCTATTTTATAGATATTTTCACGGGCGATGCTCTTCCGAAATATCAACAATTGTTCCTCCTTTGACAGTCCCCTTGAGATTAACCCGCCAACTTCAGGCTTCACACCCCTTCGTGGTAACTTTGGAGACCTGCAGAACATCCCTTTTCAAAAACACGTTCATCCAACGAACAGCAAGGCTCTGGAACACATTGCCTAGGTAGCTGTTCCCTGAAGCATGTAACCTCCAGAAATTTAAGAAGAACACCAATTCCTACCTTCTTTCCCTTGGTTCCCACGATGTTCTCCTCGGAACATTACAGGAGATCCCTATGCGTGGGAACCAGAACATAAAAAAAACACCAAATTATAAATTTGTCAGTATTTGGGTCTGGAAAGCTCTAAATACCTTATAGCAGGCTTGACATGCTTTCTATCTAAAAGTTTCCGAGAACTCGTTATACGTAACATTTGTTGTAGTAGAAACCGAAACTGGGAGTCTGAGAGACAACCATTTGAGTGTTTGAAGCAAAGAATAAGGTGTGGAGTGTGTGCGTGTAAATCGTTATAAGTGATTTGTAAATTTCTGAATTTCAGAGGATAATAAGTGCAAAAACAGTGTCAGAATTATGCTGAATATACGACAAAGTAATACAGATAACTGTATTAGCTGATAAAAGTCCATAGTAAATTAGAATTGAATAAACAATAATGAATTTCCACTAATGACTAGGTAGTAAGTAGTAGTAAGTATCAATTGTCATATATCTACAAAATACGTTCTATTCAAGTTCCGAATGCTTTCAAGGTGTTGAAGAATTCAGAACTAATTCGGAGACGCGCATGCGTACTGAAAAATCCCAGATATGTTCACACCAGATTCTGAACGTGTTTAGAACGCGTTTACTCCGCGAAAACAGTTATTGAGAATGTATAGATTATCCAGGAATTGTTTTGAAGTTTATCAGTTTGAATAGTAGAGTTTTACAGAGTTGTCAAATTGTTTCGTTATTGACAACCTCAAACATGACAAGGGGAATTATCATGAGGCAATAACTAGCCTAACTTTTTTGTATGCTTTTTCTCAATTTGGTCACAACCTTATAAGAATTTATAATTTGCTTCTATAAAATGGTACTTCTATCAAACTTCTGTAGGATGAACCGTTTCCTAGTAACATCGATTCAAAAGCTCTACTAATTGTCAAGTACATATAGATGAAAGAATTTGAGAACATAGTTGCTATGGAAAAGACAAGTTTCGCGTTGACTTTTGACTTATTTGACATTTGCTCCTACTTTAAGCTGCAACTACCTACCAACTACGAACATTTTTCGAGCTATGTTTATTGAAACTTTTTGTATTATTTTTAAACTTGGAATCCGCTGGTGAAGTTTGGCAGGCTAATTTTGTATTTGATTTAAAGCTAGATACATTACTATCGACTATTCAATTGTTTGTTCGTGAATACATGGAAGGGTAACCAGTTAGTAAAGTGAATCTCTCGACACAATACAGCTGAAACTTGTGTAACTAAATAAATTCCTGATTATATTCTAAATATGATATGGACAAGTAGTATGAATGCTATGGAAAAATAAAACAAACAACACAAACCCATAAATCATCCAGAAACTTTCTACCAAACTAATAAGCATTGCAGCAGCGAAACGATAAAACAACTTTGGAAATCACGTTACAAACATGGAACGTCGACTGAAAGTTTTTATACGCAGCTGAGCAAACAAAGTCAGAACATTCGTTTCTCCATATCACAATAAAAAGCACAAACTATCGAGTAACACGAAGCAATTACGACAATGGTAGTTTGTATATATGTGTATTTCTAGAAACTGCTGCAAAAACGGAAACAACAAAGCATTTGCTGATATTAATACACTACCATTAATAGGTACAGAATGCAATTTATAATATAGATCTAAATGTGAGTATTTGGGGAGATGGGATGATAAATCTCATGGAAAGAGACAAGAAGATTTAAAAAAAATCATAATCAGCCATATCAAGATGTTTTATTTTCGCATAACACACAATCTATTTCTCTTAATAACTTCCTGTACCCTTTACACAACATTAGCATAGCTTTCATATTCTCTGTCTATTTAAAATAATTTTTTTTTCAAATAAATAGGACCGACAAGTTGAAAAAAAAAATACAAAATAAAATTAATTCTATTGGTGCTAGTACTTCTGAAGTTGGTGGTCAAGTGGCTTGGAACCACCCTTTTTCAAATTTTTGATACATTTGCATGATGTTAGTCTACATAATTTAAGCGAAATTTGACCAGGAAACAGTCCCATATTGTTTTTTATTACTGACAAAATTAAGATTAATTTTATTCTAGGAAATCTATTTCCTTATAACACCCTCAATCATGTTTAATTATTATTGTAATTAATTATTGTCTTTTGCATACCTACATGCATTTAAATGAATTTTTGGATTGTTGCCAAATCTGCATATCCAGTCCACCTAAATATTATTCGATAACAAAATCAATATCTACCTTACCGACCATAATCACACCGCAGATCCGTTCTTTGAGAGCTTCGCTCGGCAGACTCATGGAAAAAGCATTTAGCTTTTTGGTCTCCATGTGTAAGAAATAGTTATCGGTAAATAATACCTAAATAATATAACTTTTCTGTTTGAGCTACGTAAAACGTTAAAATAATTATGATTGAAGATATTATAGTTAATAACATTTTTATTATACCTTAGTAGGTATAGTGGATTTTCATGAAAAATGTGATTACGTCATCAGCTAGGGACTTTTTAGTGAGTTTCTTATTAACCTTCCAACATCATTTGACATTGAGAATGCGTAGATGATGTATACAAAGATTTTTTTGAATGTTACAGTTTTACTGTTTTCAAATCAATTTATCATTAACGTCTACAAACATGTCAAAGGCATTCTCATGTTTGTAGGTTATAATTCGTATTCAATTATGACATTACCTGTGAATGTCATACGAAGCACGATATACTTAAACTTCTTTACCGCTGGCATTGCGGGAAAAATAGGCAAAAATTAAGCCAAAGACCTGGGGATAGCTGGCGATATGCGCATGCGTCATGAACTTTTTGGGTAAGAGAAGGGACATGTCCCTATTTTGTTACTATGGATACCATATGTGGCATACATATGTGACTCCAAGCCACCTCCCCAAACTTCCCCTTTTGCGCATGCGTACTAAACTCGCAATTCCCAGTGAGCTTCACAAAAAAATTCAAGGATCAAATTATAGGTATATATAGTTTGTGTATTTATGTCAAATATGTTGAACGTTGAATGTGAGTAGTGATTATTTGACCTATTAAACAGATAATCAGCTGATTCTAATCGGTGTCAATTTCACGATTTTGGAAATATCACAATTACGTCACAGGTTACTTAAATTGTGTATATCTAGAAATATTCCTATTGAGCTCCCCCCAGACTAGTCGCCACCTGCGTTTGGTACCTAGCCTCGCTGCACGCTAATTTGGGCACAGAGTATATACCTATCCTAATTTCCATAAAAAATAGATGAGAACTATTTATTGGTCCAATTTTAATGAGATTTCCCATAAAAGGAAAGTAGTCATCATATTTTTAATCTAAGTTGCCTCCATAACACGATTTTTTGTTTTTCATTGTAGTCATCGCTATCATGCAGAACAACGTACACAAGGTTCACTTTAATTTTGCATGGAAAAGGGCCATTCTCATCGAACAGATAAATTAGATGCAGATCTAGTTTTTAATCAAAAGCTCTGATGGACTTGCAAGGCCCCGATTGGTATCGCATGCATACAACGATATCCACGCAAATTCATTCCATCGA
This sequence comes from Crioceris asparagi, assembly GCA_958507055.1. Taxonomy (NCBI): domain Eukaryota; kingdom Metazoa; phylum Arthropoda; class Insecta; order Coleoptera; family Chrysomelidae; genus Crioceris; species Crioceris asparagi. The sequence goes on from OY293828.1 coordinate 71,599,988, forward strand.
GGTGCCAGCGCCAAATTCAAAATATATTTCCAGCATTCGCTGATTCTCCAATTTTTATAACTGGTTCAGTATTTACGCTTGGTGCACAATTTCGCCATTTCAACAAGGTAATTGGACAATTTTATTCAGCGTCATAAAGTACACTGGTTCCAATCTTGAAAAACGAATTTTATTAGTGCCGTAAAAATCAGGAAATGACATACGTTCTTAACAAGATATTGTTTTCACTTTTTATCAATAGTAAATTATTTCAGAGAAATGAAAACTTTGCTGAAACGGGTCACTAAAATAACCTTTATAAATATATTTAGCTTTTCTGTTTTACGTCAAATCTGTGTATAATATTGTTTATTGTTTCAAAGTTTCTTTACAATAGCACCTAGGTGTAAGATGACACATATAAGTGCGTAATTGTAAATGTTGATAATAGAAACTAGTTTAATATTAGAAATAATAATAGAAGTATGTATGTACAACAAAATATATGTTTTATTACTGTACGCACTGACTAATAAATATTTGTTGATATGATAGAACGTGGCATCAAATGAAAATAATCTTTGTATATTGTTCTAAAGTCATAAATTAATAATTTGTAATTATTGTTTATAGTGAATAGAAGGCCACATAAGAAAATTACTGTTATTTAAAAAAAATTATGAATGCTTTACAGTTCAGATTTATGAAGTGCTTATATTTTGATGGAAGAGTTTTAAGGTTTTTGACATTAATCAAAGCTGTTGGCCGTAGATTGAACATTCTAGGGGCATAGAATGCAGAAAACCGTTGACCTTTGCCCTTTTTAACAAAGCAGGTGGCTAAATTATTTTTGATTTATTTATAACTGAGTATGGGAGAGATATGTAGTTTTACGATTAATCTTTTTTTGCATAAATATAGTTTGTGAAAAAGTATAATGATTTCACATTCAGAATGTAATTGTCATACAGTACCTACTTCAGATGGATTCTCTCTATTTGTTGAATAGGACCATATTTAATATGTGGTTGTCATATAGTCAACACCACAATTCCATATCGTCTTACTGTTTCTTCCATCGATTTATGGACAACTAATACATTCTTCTTTCCTAGTGTTACTTACATCTTACATATCGGCATTTGGATATTTGGCAGGGGAAGTTTCATTAATAAAGTCGGTGAAGTTATCAATTTGCCAGGATGTAAAGTTTGGGTAGTTTTGTTGACAGAAAAGACAATGTTTGGGTTTTTTGAAAATTCAGTGATAGTTTGTTATAATCTAGCCAGCTTTTAACTTTCCTGATTCCAAGGATATGGCTTCATATTCTACCTTATCCGAGTTAGAGTTTCAACTAGCAGAACAGTTTCATCAGTCTTATAATACAGAAAAACTATCTATGTTTCTTGATAACAGTGAGATTATGTAAATTAAGAAAAGCAGGCGATATAATACGATGCTTTGTGATACACTCATTTTTACTCTTTGTCATTGGACCCTCAGAATATTTCTTATTTTTAGTATCTGAACTCTGTTTTCAAGGTAACTTTCAAAACCATTTAAAGCTGTAACCCTAACCCATATCGTTTAAGGACGTCGAGTAGTTTGTGTTATCATATATAAGTATTTGAAAGCTGATTCAGATTTCAGCCAACCTGTTATTCATAGGTATATCAAAAATGCTTCAAAATGATATTTATTGACGGTGACGCTCCTGTCATTTGGTTAACGAAGCTGCATTGGGTTTCGCCTCAAATTTAGTAGGTTATCAAGCACAATCAAGTGAATATTTGAGCAACAGAAACTCAGAATTCCGAGTGCCCATTTCATTTCTTTATTTCCCTCTCAACAAAAAAGTCCGAGAAAATCAATAGAAGAAGACCTCTCCTTCCTTATTACCTACTTGATTTATGTGATACTTGTCCAATTGTCTTAAGAGATTCTTGTGCCACGTACAAAAGACTTTCCACGAAATGTGTAGCACCAATACTATACCACGGTACATTTAACCGAGAGAATGTAGTTTACTTGAGAGAAATGCATTATTTATTTGACTTTATTATTACTTTGGCAAAACGGTTCACAAACTTACGGAATACTAGCACCATAGACTATTTTAGAAAGTGGTAAGTTTGGTCGTAATTTTATTGAACAAAGCTGTACCTAATTTAAAGAGAATTGCATATTGCATATGGGAAAATTATCCGTTATTTTATAATTCGGAAAATAACTAATATTTTTCAAGTAATAACAAGAAATTATATTTTTTAATTGTTTCATAGTAAAATTGGAGAGTTATAAAATAAACAACGGCTTAAGTTGTGAAATGTAAGTTATTGATCCCGAACGGAGGAGGTATAAAATTCGACTCTCTGCTTTTTTTTGGTTCGTTCGCGAGTTTTATATAGTAATCGTACTCTGATTTTGATGATTTTTGATTCATTTGAAAGAGGAGGCTTGAGAAATGATCCCATATTCATAAAAACGCAAATCCGAAATCCCCTTCCCTCCGAAAACCGCCCCCGAAGGTGGTGTAGGGAGCAAATTTTCTTGAAAATCGAAAATCTGAGTTGGTATAATTAAAGATAGGACAATATCCGGAAACATTTTAATTGAAGATTTTTTCAAAAGAGTTACGGTTTTCGTGTAAGATGCATGTTAAATTCTCAAATATGTGCATTTTTGGTACGTGGAGAGGACGATTTCTTTCAAAAATTGAAAATTTGTGGACACTACATGAAAGATAATAGTATTTGTAACAACATTTATTTCTTAGAGTTACGGTCTTCGAGTAAAATCGGTGTTAAAATGGTAACAACTAAAATATTCAAGCGTATTTCCGCGGCGATTTTCTGAGTTCTCTACATATAGTAATAACAAGTACAAGCAAAGAATATACGTGGGTTATAGGATATTAGTGGTATTAGCGACGTTCAACGATTTTCGCGAATATTACTCAAAAGATTAAAATAAATATTGTTTACATAAAATTGGACCGACGTTATTAGTTGGTGAACTGAAAAGTACGAAATAATATTAATTCAATTGGTGCTGGTGCTTGTGAAGTTGGTGCCAAAAGTTATCAATCTAATTGCAACTGCACAACTTCAAAAGTACCAGAACCAATAGAATTAATATTATTTCGTACTTTTCAGTGCACCAACTAATAACGTCGGTCCAATTTTTTGTAAAAAATATTTATCTATTTCACATTTTTGTGTGCTTCATTATACCTAAAATTTTTTCTATCTTACTTTTATTTAAAAATACATATGTTTTCATATTATAACATTCCACGTACATTTCCTCAGAAACCCTTAAATTTTTTGAGCAATATCGTATTTGAATGTTGCTGAAAATTATCTTTTTTTTTAATTTAGCCAGATGAAAAAATCTCCTGCGAAAATCACTTCCCCCCTTTTCAGAAGTGTTATTTGAGGAAAAAGAAATATTGAATTTTTATTTCTCCAAAAAATGATAAATATATGTTCTTACAAGGAAAATTAATATTTGTTGGTTCTAGCCAGCTTAGTTCTAAATATTTTAATTTGATAGTAGACTATTCTCCCATGGAATGATTTGTTAGGAAGGATGATTTACTCGATAATGATATCTGGCGATATAGGTTCCGAAAATATTTTGTTGACTGAAAGAAAATCAAAAGACAATACTTAAAGCTTTTCATTGACCAGAAATATTACCACATATATTATGTAGAATAAAAATATTTCCTTCAATCTTCGTTTTTTCAGTAAATGCAAGAGAAATATTTGTAAACTTTACATTTAACAAAAATGTAATTTAGTTGTGCGTGCTTGAAAATACTCGTACCAGCTCTTAAATATTTCGTACAAAAATATTTTTCCATATTTAACTAATATTGTTCGAATTAGGAAAAAATACATATTTTAGTTACCACAAGCAATACATTTAAAATACCCGGCGAATTATCATGTAACTAGCAACGGCAATGCGACCGCGACTATTGCACAATGGTCGCTGTCAGAACGTCAATTTGGTAAGTGTTGTCGCTCTGTCAGTCTTGAGCCTAAGCTGACACTCGAGTAATAAGTAACAAAGTAAGGTTGGTTGCATGTATTTTTGAATAATAAATTACTTTAAATCGTGTTCTCAATGGAATTGCTGTTTTCTCTTTTTTATTAAATATTTTATAAACAGCGTCTAATAGACTTTGGCAACACTGAGAAAACAACGCGATTGCATTTAGTTGCTAAATTTTACATGATACTGGGGCTGATCTATATATCTATATAATATTTCCAGTGATTTCACATTGAGTGACGTTTAATATGACTGCACAAATATGCTGAGAATAATAGAAGAGAATCTAATGAAGGTAAATTTCATTGAAATATTCCTTATTGCAGAGGATCTGACATTCGTGTTACTAAAAATGTTAACGTAATATTTCGTTTCTGATTATGAATCAAAGAAATTTTACTTTCCGACTGGGAATGCAATCGGTTTAATTTTCATAAATTCAATTAGGTTTTATGTTGTGAAGATCTTTTCACAGACAAGCACACTCTCTTTGCTAACATGTGTCAATTCTCTTACATGTTACGGCTACGGTTTAAGGCGACGTACCTACAGCAGCATATCATGCTGGTCATAGGACTATACTATACTGTCCACTACAGTCAGAAATCATTCTCTATTCATTCTGGATTTAGTAACGCTGGCAATAAGTATACAGAAAAATAGTGCCTTTCTGGGAGTAGTAGGTCCCTAGATGATGACGTAGACGCATTGTCCCCTTGATGATAAACCGCGACCGGTTTCACAGAAAGAATAAAATTCTTGGCCGTCTACGTATTTTTAATGTGACGATGTCTATCTACATAAAGTAGTAGATTGAAATCATCTCATCTCTCATTTGGTAATTAGTTTACCCCATAATATACAAAAGAAAATAATAATACTATTACCCAGCATGAGACTGCTGGCGACTTTGCTCAGCATAGGGCCAATGTTCGGTAAACAAGAATGTAAGAGCCATGTTTTGAACATAAGCTGAGATAATCTGCTGGCTTCAGTTCATACATATTCATTTTCCACATTATATGGAACGGAACTATTGCCTCAACAGACATGTCCGAAGCCATACTGAGCTGCTTCTATGAATACTAAGGTTTACCAAAGAGAAGAAAAATTTAATAAGTAAATTTAAAATGTAGCAAAGGCCAACTTCATTAGATGCTCTGAAAATAATAAAATAATATTTATTTATAATTATGGTGCCAACTAGAATAACAAACAAAATGTAGAATTGGTTGACTATGAGTTGTGCTCGCTTGTGATGGGTTCAGTGCTTAGGATTTTCGCAAATGTTTTTCTCTAATTTTGCCTGAAGCCCTAGAAAGTATTTTTACAAATTTTACTCTCAATAACTTCAAAGATAATTAAATAATATAATTGTGTCACATGGTGCAAATGGAATTGTATTTCATTGAGTGATCATCTTTGCATAATTCTAACTCCTTAATCAGATAGATAGACAAATTTTGTGAAATACTCTTATTTTCTCTCAAATAAAGGGGGGGGGGGAATGGGGAAAGTATTTATGAACAAATTTCTTTTGGTTTGGAGAGGACGATTTCAAGGGGATTAGCTTCATGCAACGGAAATAAAATCAACCAGTCATATATAAAATATTCTATTTAGCTCCACTTGTCGTTGGTAGGAGGTAAGTACCTATGATGAAAAATATTAAAACTCGCTTTTCTTGAGAATATCAAATGAAAATATCCAATTATTGTGAATTACTATGAAAACAGATTATATTCAATTCACAATGGCGAACATTTTCGAGTAAAAACGCATTATTTTGGTCAAGTAGTATTTGCTCGGAGAGCGCGTAGCTGCAGGCTGACATTTACCGACTTCGATCATCGAAGTTAAGCAGCACAATACGTTGGCAACGGTTTTTTTGATGCGGGCCCCAGCGAGGGTATATTACCCTAGTACAACTCTCTGTAATGGTGTGCCTTGAGATTTGTCTTGAGACATACTGGTGGATCGGAATCCACGTTAAACTGTAGGTCTCTTTTCTGTGGTAACACTTTAAAGGCGGAGAAGCCGCCAACGCTCGAATACGAGTACGGGACCCACAGTATTGCTCATCCGGCATTATAGATTAAAGTAACAAAATATATCATTTTTTTTGGCAATATTAGATTTTTTCATAAAGAAAATGGGGTACGAGTAATCGTAAATAAAAAGCTAATCAAATGAAACAACCAATGATTAACTACAAAATGTATCGAAATAATATTGGAAGGTGGCAGAAAGGTCATATAATTTTTTAAGAATGAAAAACAGTCGGAGGAAAATAATGATAATAATCTTTATCAAAAAACTTGATGTCCACTTAAAGTTTGTTATTGTTTTCCATCGTTTTCTAAATAAAGACGCAGAGTGTTATTGGTAGACATACCTAAGAGTTGCTTCCATCTTATCGATTGATATGCTATTTATTGCGTTTTAATACATTCTATCATGTTATGCTGCATGGTTGGTTGAACTTTAATGAGAAAATCCTTCAATTTTCCCCTTGGATAGAAGATCAGATAACTAAGTTTTTGCGGTCTAGTATGGCAATAAAAATATACTTCCCTTCCGATCCATTTACCTATTAGTATATCTCAAATTCAAATGATATCTAACTGACCAGAAGCTGAAATATCATATTTTGTCATGCTTGATTTATAATACCGTTTGAGCAAATACCACGTTTATGCGTTTTTACTTATATCCCGAATTAGACAAAATATCTTGACATGCGGTTTGCGCCATTTTATTAAGAAATTAATATCTTTTAAAGTAATCCACAATAATATGTTGTTTCTATTCAAAATCCTCAAGAAACAAGTTTTTAGATTTTTTATCCAAAAACGCCTCTCCCTAAGACAATTGGAACTAAATCGAATTGTTCTATATCTTTTATCAATAGCTGATCTACGTTCTTCCACAAACAGACAATTTCGTTGAAATCGGTCGAGCCAAATCAAGTTGTAGGTATATCCGTCATAAACACTTCCCGACTCTCCTGCTTTTTTTATTCGAGAAAAAAATTATGAAAATTATGCAGAATTTAGGCATTGTTTTTGTTTTTCTTAAGGATTACGCGCGATAGCGGTAGAGTCAGTCAGTTTTAGTTAGAGGCCGAATTCGATCTTTGTTAGTTGAGTTTTGAATTGTGGCAAACTTGGGAAATATCAAAACCCTGTATATCGTTTGTTATTTTTCAATTCGAATTTTTGTTACAACAAGTTTTCTTCATATAACTTTGAATGCGTTAGGAATTGCGTTAGGGATGTAAATAAAAAAAAATCTTTCTTTCAAAATTATTTTCAACAGAATATGAATCTTGGACTTGAAAATTTTCATAGATTAGACAACGAATGTTTTATGTACCATGTTTGGTTACAAAAGTACAAAATATAATTTTTAAATGCTGTTCTTTTTTAGGTTTTTGTAGCCGAAGGGTGCAAATGGCAACCTAAAACTCTTGTACAGATGAACCTTGATAGGAAGACAGATGAAAATTTCACAGAATATGTATTTCTGTTGTCGCTATAACAACAAATGAAAAAATAGAATAAAATCAAAAATAAGGGCAGCCCGTGTTTTTTTGGACATTTTTTGCTCTACCTTTACAATCGCTGTGTCTAGTGAGCCATAATACGTAGAGACTTCCTGTAGGATGGTATGGAACACTTCGTTTGATTGTCGGACTCGGACTTGACTGATTTTCTCTGCTGCTCGGGAGATTTTGTCCAAAAACAACCTAATCAGCTTATTGCTATGTAATTATTTAGGTATCTTGAAAAGTACAAATTTGAAAAAAAAAAAAAATTTTGGAAAATCGATATATGTGATATAACATTTTCTATACATTCTTTCTGGATACTCGTCAGAACACTGGATTAAGTATAGGGAATATACTAATTATTTGCAGTGGATTTTCAATTGAGTGAGTTCCCGGCTATTATGTTGTACGTAATTTTCACCTGATTATCTGTAGCCCTCTTCATGAAGCTGTTAATTGTTAGAGCATATTTAGCTCGGGTCAAATTTATGTTATTTGAAGGCCACAATATCCAGTTGAACACCCTTTAATCTGCTACTTATACAGAGTATCTATCATAACTCTAAGAACGCTGGGTATATTTACGATATTGATATTTGGGCTTACGGGGGGCTTAAGGTGGTGCGAGAAACTATTAAACTTGAGATATTAGTTTCCACTGTCTAGTTAGCACCTAAGTTTAATCTGATTAAGATATAGGTAAGAGGATGCAAATTTATTCCGTATCTACGGTAGTCTCTCGTAGATTAAAAATTAACTGGATTAAGTGTTCTCTGATCTGGACTAATGGATATTTCCACGAAATTGGAAAATAAGCTCGGAAAGATTGTCAGATATTTTTTGTCGAGGGGGATCAGTGTCACCATTTTTTTTTTCGGATGCTTTAGATGGAAAACTGCTACCAAAGAAAAAGATAATTAATTTCGGGATTTTAAAACGTGAAGAGAACAATGAGAATATTTAGTATTTTATGTTCTTCTCTAAATCACTCCATTAGTCTTTTGCAAATTTTATATTTTGGGATATCCATCATATGAATTCAAATTATTATACTGCCTGTTGTGCAATATCAATATCTAAGGATTTGAAAATTATTCTATTTTCAGCTTTATTGAGTTTATCTTCGTAATTTTGAATTGTAATTGTGTTAGCGGAATGACAGAATTTATGCTTACCCTCGAGGCACAACAGAAGGAAGATGATTCTACGTTTTTATAGTTAAATACTTGACTATTTGACATTTTATATAATTGTAAGACCAATGTACCAAAAATTACTTATGGAATCTCTATATTTTTTAAAGCTATGTTGTTCGCTGTTCGGTTCATTGTTAGTCAGTAAAATATTTCTGTTCCAGAAAATTAAAAACAATTTTCTATTATGTATTACTCAATTGCAGACGAATAGTATTTGATGTTATTCTTAACAGATAAGCCATTGACAGGTCGCACAGCTTAAAAGCTTTATGGTTACTCTGTTCAACTATCCTGTTCACGACACTCATTATCGCAGCTGCATTTCAAAATCCAGATCGAAAGCCAATCTGAGTGGCAAATTGTTTGCTTTCAAAATATTATGTTAACCTCTGCTCAACTGAATTCTTATTTTTCAGAAGTGTGAATCGTTTCTAATGTGAAACAAACAGCAAACGCTCCAGCAACTCTAGAAACGCTGCCAAAATCAGTTTCTTGACAAGCATAATCAGCAATTGGTTCTTGTCCTGTAGTTTGGTGACTTATTGCAATATCCATGTCTGTCAAGTCTTCGCAAGTAATGAGTTCGTCATCCACCTGTCCATATTCATCAGCAGAGCAGTTATAACTCATAAGGGAAATGCCATCTTGCAAATATATGTTGGCTTAATTTTTTATGAGTTTCCTGGCTGCACATTATAAATTAGACCAGATAGAACAGTAGACAACAGTTTTCTTCCGCACAGAATCTCATACCTTAGATATCAGTTTCCAGGATGTTAACTTTTGTTTCGTCCTTATTTGATTTTTTTTGAATAACTTTATACACCAGTAGGTATCTTTGAAAAGATGATTTTAGACTTCGTATAATCGCTTAATCCATGGGTTACAGTATGGAAGAGCAATTCGGAGGTAGGAAAACAAGTAACAAGATAGTCAAAGTCATCTAGGCTTCTCTATTAAAATCTATGTCAACGTGGAGAGTTTTTAATTTTTTTTAAACATCGCGTTATTTTACTTCTACCAAGTACCAAAAGCTTCTTTATCACAGAACCAGTCATCTTGGCTGCAACAAGAACTGTGATTCATTCTTTCGATAATTTACCACCGGAACATTTATCTCTTCTGAATTTTAATGAGTGATCAGGTGTTAGTCTAAAGATAACCCCACCTCATATGCATTAAAAACGTCCTCCTCTATATCTGTACATTGGCCACTACTGAAAATTACATTTACAAACTCGGTTAATTGTTCTACGATAATATATGCTGTTTCTTTTATTATCCTACTGTTTTGGTGATGAACATCAATACTAGAGGAATTTTCAAAGAATTTATGGTATCTGTAACTTTCTATGAACTTCCTGCATGAAGAAGAAGGTGCCGAAAGGGTCTTATCGAAAATTAAGAGATTATCCTTAAGAATATCAGGTAGAGATTTGATTATAGATTCGGCCATTTGCACATGATGGCTATTAAAATGATTTGAAGTAAGTTGGTTTTCTCTCAGTTATGTAGATAATTTGGTTTTGTTCCTCTCGAAATTAATTACTTACCAACTATCTTTTGATTTATGATCAGCCGATGAGATATATTGACTAGAAGCAGTTTTCATAATATCTTCTTCGGTCAAATTCTTTTTTGAGTAATTTGTAAACATTTACATCATGTGATTTGGTTATTTCAGATAAGATCAGAAGGCTGTCTTCTACAATGGAATGATAGTTATTGACTCAAAATCTTGAAAGATAATTTTCATCCAATTTATTATTCTTGAATGTACTCCAATCAGTAACAAATAACTCCTATGTCATTTTCTCATAATCGAAGACGTCATAGCTTTCTTGTGAATAAGAACAAATGGAATTAAGTTTAGAAATTATATTTGTCCAAATGAAATATACAGAGTGATCGAAAAAAGAATATGACGTCTTGGACATGTTTTTTAAATGACAATCCACTGTTTCCTTGTATCAATCGAAAGAGCCTACCTATCTTTTTGCGTAAGGGTAGGTAAATTTAAAGGATAGTTACATAATGAAATTTTCATTTTATAATTTTGTTTGATCGATAAGATTCATTGAAAGGATTAATTTCTAGAGTTGATTCCTCTCATAGTCCTTGTTTATGTTTCCACATAACAACTTCAGTCTTCTTATTTTCTATAATTGCCCTATGTTTTTCTGAATCGAGATTTTCCGATGCCAAAACAGTAGTAAGAATATAATTGATTAAACTGACGTTGCGTTAGATAGCAGACAACTCGTTGCTAACGCCAAGATCTTTTCACAAAACACCATCCAACGCTGTAATGAACCGATCTGTGATTTTATGATAAGCCGTATGCTGCGATCAAAATTATAAACATAATATAAAATACATTTTACTCGAATTAAGGATAGTTCTTTAAATTTCATATTATTTACCTGAAAGACGATAACTCTGTAATAGACCATTAGGTTTGAAGCCTGTTGTTCATCCTTGGCCGTCATTGCATTTACCTAAGAAAGATTTATCTCTGGCATTTTTGGCTAGTCTATATTTTTCCATTTTTTTCCTATGTGTGCGTTCCATTCTATTTCCTGTTATGTTTCCAGTTGTTGATATTTTCCACTTCAGGTAATATTCTTATAGACATCTTCGCTTGTTTTTCTATCGTACCGAGTTTTGCCTGTAATTCTGCAAAGTATGTTTATTTGCCTACGTTTTGTTTTCACTATGTCAGGTCTAGTCTCGGCCGTCTAAGTCATGGTCGGTCTTATTACTCTCACATATTCTTGATTTTGTGTTTATAATTAGATGCTTATTCCTCCAGAACATATAGTTTAGCTTTCCTGATCTTTTGTGATATTTCATTTTCAATGTTACCGAAACTAGATATTTCAACATTGACATTATCTATTCTAATAATAATAAATTGATTCAGTTTGGCGGTTCCACGCAGAAAATACTTTAATTTCTCTAACAGATAAAAATATTTTTTTATTTGGACAAATCAACGTGATTTGTACCTTTGAATCATTTTTGATTGAATACCATATAGATAAATAATATTTCTCTGTCAATAAACTTCGTGAGAAGCTGAAGCTGAGCAAACACTTCAAAATACAATCAATAAAAATTAGATAGCCCTTTTACACTTCTATAGATTCCTAACGCCAACTAAAATCCGATAACAAACTAATACTTTTTGGCGTGGTTCTTTATTATATGTGTTTTTGTTGGGAAATGGAATGTTTTCTTTTCCCGCTCTCGTTAACACAATAAAAAGTTTTGTTTTCTTTTCGGTTGTTCGCAGCTGGCGGCGATTGATTACTTTCGATTTCAATTTCCCGGCTTGATAGACTTGATGAAATACCCGGAGCTGGTATTAACGAATATTCTTTACCGTTCCATTTCCTATGTGGTTATATCTACCTGTTTTCTGATAAAAGCTCCATTTTTTTATTGATTCACCGAATTTCTCTGCCAGAGGTCGAGCCCTGCAGATATATCCGAAAGTAAAGGGTGGTGTAATAGATCCGGAGGGATGCATTTACACTATCTAATGAAGTTGTTTTTATATTCAAAATTTTAACGAAATATTCTGAAACACCTATATAGGTAATTGCCAATGTCGGGTACATGGAGTAATCACATATTATGATTTATATCGAGCGAATATTTGAAGTAGATTATTGAAAATAAGATCATATCATTGCTAGAGGTCAAATTGGAGCTAGCTGTCTGCAGTCTCAGATTTTCGATTTTCGATTTTCGAAAGAAATTGCACCCTCCTCCCTTTTCGGTGGCGATTTGGGAGCGAATGAGATTTCGGATTTCTCCTCTCTCAAATGATTGGAGAATCATTAAAATCGTAGTACCTACGTCTACTATGTATGAAAAAATCAAAAAAGGACAGTCAAATAGTATACCATTTTTCTCAAAATTCTCGAAAGTCATTTTCGCAAATAAACGTAAAAGTAAAGAATAAAATTGCCAGACAATATTAATAACAATTGAACTTCAACAGTGTATATAACCATAACAATAGATAATGTTTTAGAAATTACTGAGATTACTTCTCATTATTAGTTATACTTGTCGTCAAAGTTGATCTTAATTTTAACTCTATACATTTATTTCTTAGAACTTTCTGTATTATTAGTATCAAGGATGAAAGTATTTGATAGAGATTATTATCAATAGAAATGATTCCACAGGATTCATATTTTTATTTAGGTAACAACAACAAATTACTTTCTATGTCTTTCCATCAAAGGAACTCTATTAACATTTCATCTGTTCCGTGACGAGGTTGCGCAAGAGAAACAAGGTACAATCACTCGAGGGATGCGCAAACATTACATTTTATTGCAATTCCACGACAAGCACAATACAGCCCCAGAAGTGGGTAGTATATATAGTGCAGTCGGAGTTGAATTTCTGCAACTGTAAGGCCACATTTTCTATTCTTTATTAGATGAAGCTCAGAAAAATACTGAGAGATATTATATTTTTTGACCGATTTCCTAAACGAAGAAGATATACAATTTGACAGTATGTTTTTACTTTCCTAGGCTACTATAGTAGCTGTATAAGGAAAGTATTGTAATCGTGTGAAATTGTATTAAGCAAAAACTGTTCTCCACATGCGCGGTGGGAAGTTTGCAACGGCAACTTTCATTTGAGATGTTACTTTTTCGAACAGAATGAACGATGCCTGTGGCCAAATAATTCCATGCTAATGGCTGTCTGTTACCGTTTCTATCCATTTCTTTATGTAAGTACTACAAGCCATATTTTTGAATAAATCGGAAGAAACCATTATGTGACATTGAAAATTCAACATTTTTCTGTAAATAATGCTACGTCATCAATGCAAACTACAGTTTGCATTGATGACATCTATGTACTTCTACCAGAGATGCTTCATGTATATAAGGTCTATGCTGCTTCTACATAAATAAAGAGGTATCCTATGACCGATAATTTGCGCATGAGGAGATTGAATTCAATAATGCAATTGGTCTATTGCTTTCAAATTAATTAATTGATTTATGTATAATAAAAATTCATGTTTAAATCTAAAAGTGTCTCACGAAATCTTAACTTTGTCGTAGCCGGCTGAGATAGTGATCTGGCTATAAGTCATCTAGGAACCAGAATCCGTGGATCAAACCCCGTTGAAGGGGTAACTACTTTTTTTCATCGAAATCAATTTTTTATAGCCTTCTTATATTCTAGTCTATCTAATGACAACATAACATATAAAATATTATTTCTTGCAGAATAATAATTAATTATTTGAGTAGCGAGTTTATTGCTGAAATGATTAAAAATGACTTATTTGCGAGTTCTTAGCCATAACTTTAGAAAATCAGTAAAGCCTTCATTAAGTAAAAATGTTGCACTAGAAAATATGAGATAGCAACAAGTTGATGAAAATAGTCTTCTATAACTGATACATTTTTTATTATTCCTACATTATGAGTTCAGTTATTTATCTATTTATGAAAACATAGAATCGTATAAGTAGCATAAATGATTTAAATTTCTTATCTTTTCGTACTCGCACAGTAAATTTGAGAGCAGATTTTATTCGTTTTGTAAATCAGGTGGTATTTTGAAACCCGATTTTAGAAGCACATCTACACAGACCAGCCTGCTTATCAAGAAACAAATAACTGCAACGCGACTGCTACTATTTTTGACCGACTTCAAAAAAAGGAGAAGGTATACAATTCGGTTGTAAGATTGCTTTTTTTATTTTATTGTTTTATGGCTGTTCGCGCGTTTTGCATAGTAAACGTATTCCGAATTAGACGATTTTTGTTTCATTTGAAAGAAGAGAGTTGAGATATGGTCTCATATTGAGAAAAATCAAATCCAAAATCTCCTTCTCTCCAAAAACCGCTCCAAAAGGGGGTGGAGGGGTCAATTTTTCTCGAAAATTGAAGATCCGAGACGACAGAATTAACGAAAATTCCATATCCGGAAATGTTTAAATGGGACATTTTTAGAAATAATCATACGTTTTCGCGCTACAGTCCGAAATATGTTTCAGCTATGTGGAAGAGGCAAATTTTTCCGAAAATCGAAAATTCTCGATTTGAAAATTAGAAAGGGGGACATATCCGGAAACATTGAAATGGAACATTTTTTCAAAAGAGTTACGGTTTCCGAGTTTTGCAATGGTAAAGTCTGAAATATGTGATATGCGTATTTCCGCTAGTACAAGCTAAACCTACCTATAACTTTTTGGGTATTAGTGAACGTTCAACAATTTTCATGACTAATGTTACACTCAAAAATGTGAAATAAATATTTCTTACAAAAAATTGGACCGATTTTATCAGTTGTTGCACTGAAAAATACAAAATAATATTAATTCTATTGGTGCTGGTTCTTTTGAAGTTGGTGCCTTTAACAACAAATGACAACGGCACGGCTTCAAAATTACCAGCACCAATAGAATTAATATTATTTTGTATTTTTCATTGCAACAACTGATAAAGTCGGTCTAATTTTTTTGTAAAAAATATTTATACAATCTTATTGTCAAAGCGATGATTTGGTACAGTGTTGCCGAGGAGTCAATCATGATCTTAAACTGATGATCTGGAAAACTATTTTCGGATAAAAAGTATCAAAGCCAAGTAGATTGCATACATTTATGAATAATAAATGCCAATTCAATCATGCGTTATCATTATTATTATTTTCACTAATTTATTCATTTTTTACGAATTTAAGCGTCGTATCAGAAACTGCGGCAACTCTCTTACAACAATACGGTAGCAACTGGTTGCTAATTGTTACATAGTAAGCCTGCCGGGTAAATGTTTATAAGCTGTGTAAAATATGCTTCAAATAATTAATTTATTACTTTCCTCTACTAAAATATGAGACAAAATTAATCAGTGACGACTATATAAGATGGGTAATTATGAAATATTACATTAGAATTTAAAAAGATCGGAAAATAAATTAACAATCCCAATTCAGTTTTTAAACTTAGAAACTTGTAAGTTGTAATATTAAACTGAACTAGTACCTCACTAAGATCTGTTAACGAATACGCATCATAATTATAACTTAATTCGTAGGCGGACAACGCCAGGACTTATAGCTAGTATTATATTAATATATTAGATTAAAAAAAACTCTCAATCAAGTTCCCTTTCTAACAAAAAAAACGGTTCATCCGTTTGACAGCAACAATGCCTCAGACGGATAGACAGTTACAGAAGTTAGATCTAAAAAGTATTAGTTGAGAATTCTCTCGATCAAGTCAACCCTCAAACACAATGATGTAAATTAAAGTCGGGTCATCAGTTTTGGAGCTAAATTGTCTCAAACAGACAAAGTGATTGAGAAAATATAAAGAACACTCTCAGGTCACCTTTCAAATAAATAAAAAAAAACAAATCTCAATTGGTTCATGCGTCTGAAAGCTATATTGCCACAGACAAATAGACAGAGAAACGCGATAAACATAACTTGCTAGATAACATTCTAGGTAAAATCACATTTCAAACAAAAAAACTTAATCAAAATCGATCCATTCGTTTGGGAGCTACGATGCAGCAGACATCCCTTTTTGCGTCGTGGGTTAATTAAATGTAAACTTCGACTCAGATAGCTAGTATGACGATAGCCCGTTGATTTCATTATTTATCTCATTATTTAAAGAATGATTTTACAATTTTCAGTGAATGCTCATGTGGACTAGAATGAGACAGGAAATACGACATAGTCTCTAGTCACATGAGAAGTTTGACCACCTTATTAGTGAGGGATCCGCAGACTATATTTGATGTCTGTGATTCCAATTCATGCCAAAATGTTTTTCCTTAAAATAGCACAAAATTTGATCATCGTGTTGTCTTCATTATAATATGTCTACAAACAAATAAATTTGCCTTGAAATGTATCTGGGATATCTAATATTTAAATAGATTTCTCAGGCCCCATACAGTCTAGAGATTTGAAATTTCGAATTCGTACTTAGATCGCAGACATCTCGCCGCCTGTTAAGCTCCAAGGGTGATCCAATATTGGTAATTATAATTATCTCATTCAATCTCATTCAACCAAGATCATTATTTTGTCGACATGGAACGACAATGGGATCCGTCACTGGAATTACGCACGAGCATGGAGCGTATATATACGTCTCGTTCTCTGGTATATAGGTACTTTTTGGAAGATCGTCTATGGTTATGTCGCAATTGTCAGATGTCAGACGTTATTGTTAATTTAAAGTTTAATTTTGTGTTGTGGTAGACAAACAGTAATTTGTTATAGAATTGCTGTTGCTGACAAACACATATACATAAGTATAGTTAAAATCTAGAAAAGGATAGCAATAGTAGGTACTCATCGGTACGGTTTAAATCTTAAATGCCCAATAAAAACTATTTTTAATTTTTGTTCAAAAATTTAACTTGTTTTGCTATAATAAATGAGTAAGAAAATGTTTTTTAAACAAGAAGTGAAGAGTTAGAAGTTGCATTTTAAAACATAATTTAAAGCTTCATTCGATGGTAGAAAAACTGAAAAAGGCGACAACAAAAAAAAAGTTACTGAATCTAATTCGGGAACAACAGCTTAATTGAACTTAATTCAAAAATGTACATCAAGAATGTTTTATACTTGAATTCATCAATTTTAAGCTTAAGGATAACAAAAAAATAATTTGGTACCTATCAATTTGCATCAAATTTTCTCAAAATCCACAAAGGTCAGAGTATTTGATAAGGAAAATAGTTTTTTAACATTTTTCCCAAATCTGCTACTCAAATATTTACGTAGATACCAATACATCCATCTCTTCAATCGTCTCTTTTCAATCAAAGATTAGTTTATTCCAAAACAATAACTTGAATCTCTTGTTGACAAAATGATTTCTATCCTTGTGAGATCGTTTTTCTAACAATGAAAGAATAAACAGCTGGTGTGTTGTGGAGTAAACCAACCATATACCTACCCTCACTTTATTCCCATAATCCATTCAATCTCATATATCACGCAAATCTGCTAAACATTGTCACGTTTTCGCTGGAAATTCGAGAAAAACATTGAGCTGCATCCAGGATACGTGTGCAAACCCCTGACAAACGACACGGGCTAAGTCCGCTTGGAAAACAAACGTTCCCCACATTGATTTAATACCTCCGTTGTTATAGCTCTGAGCTATAGACCGAGACAGAGGCACGACCGTCAAGTCTTGGATTCTTTCCGCAAAAAGAAAATCCAAGCTAGCGTCACGTTGTGAGACGCATCGTCTCGAAAAATGCCGTTAGGAACAGCAGGAGGTGTGAACTATGATTAACCGATCTCTAAGAATTATATATAGCAACATGCGACTGTGGTAAGACTCTCATAATGACATCTATTCGTTAAGCTGGAGAAGTAAATAAAATCTTCGTGAGGTAATTTATAGGCCGACAGCTCGAAAATATCAATTTGTCAGTGGGAATGATAAGCACATATAGGTCTTATGTTCTTGGTAATGAAATCGATTTCAATCTATTGGATGTCAATTTCAGTCTGCTGTAACTGATCTATTTTATATGGTTTGAGGGTTACTTGATACTTGACTGTAGATTTGAAAGTCACTCTGAATTGCCTGATATGTTATATACCTAATGGTTTCTTTGTTTGAATTGATTGGATATATTAAAAGAATAAGTCGTTTCAAAACTTATGGTACACTGTTCTACAGTAGTTTGAAAAAGTTGGACTGTTTTTTTACTTTACTGGATATGAGTAGCTATCTAACGAAAGTTGTTATTGTAATCGTTTAAAATATTCGCTGTCCAGTTTTCAGCAGAAGTCTAGGTTTTAGAAGTCTCTGAGAAAAAACATATCTTCAGGCATTGGTATGTCTATCGGTTGTAAGATAATAGTTGAAAAACGTGTTTTGCTCAATCAAGGCCGGATTTAGCTTGCATTCGGTCAGGGGCAATTAAAATCTTAAGGGCCCTTAATAAATAAAATGCAGGCTGTACTTATAAAAAATATCTATTTATATTCCCGATATAGCGAAAGATACTGTTATACATATTTTATAAAAACAAGTAGATCATTATAACTTTTTTCTAGAATTAAGTTTAATAAATTCTTTACGTATAACATCATCAAAATCTAATTCCTTCAGAACATCGCTTTCTATGCACATCAATGATAATGAAGACAGGCATTCCTCATGCATTGTTTTTCTTAATTTATTATTAATATAATTCAGTTTTGAGAAAGAACGTTCTGACTCACAATTAGCTATAGGTATTGACAATTAAATTCTTGAAATGGTGTTCACGTTCGGGATCGTGTCAATCAATTAATTTTCCAAAATATACCGTGAAAAATACAAGCGGATTGCATGATTTTGTCTTTTATTTTTTATAAAAATAAGAAGAATTTTATATTAATGCAAAAAACTTGGTAAGATCTGAATATGCATCACAACGTCGTTGTAACTCATTTACCAGCTTATCTATTATGACTAAAAAGGTTTGTTTCTTTCTCATTTGAAGGAATTTCATTTGTACCGTCGGTGTACTTTTTTGGTTTTTAGTTCTGCCCATAGGGGAATAATACTCATACTCCTCCTGTGGTACTGAATCTGTAGCTTCTTTTTAAAATTAAACAAATTGGTCTCCGAAAGAGGAAATATCTCTTATTAGCCCTTTCAATACATATTCCCCCAATAACAAATCCAGACCTGGTTTTTGGAGTAGGTATCTTAGATTCGCCAAAGAGTTTTTATTTTTATCATTTGTTTAGAAAGACTCATGGTCTAGCCTCATCAGCTCAAAACTGTGGTCCGAAGACTGCTCTTACTATTTTTATTATAAAAAACATTCTGGTTGAAGCATTCTACTATCTGCTTTAAAGCTTATCTCTGAGAAAAAGCAGCAACAAAGTTATAAATGAACCGCCAAACTAATGTTCATTCATATGGTTCATCTTATGCCAGAATTGAGTAAGACCTTTCTTGCTTGTTTTTGCATGCTGAA
This sequence comes from Crioceris asparagi, assembly GCA_958507055.1. NCBI lineage: Eukaryota > Metazoa > Arthropoda > Insecta > Coleoptera > Chrysomelidae > Crioceris > Crioceris asparagi. Next base: position 71,619,775 of record OY293828.1, read on the forward strand.
GAAATTCGATGAAGTTTGCTTTTTTACGTATGGTTGAAAGACCGTTTCGCATATAGATAGAGTACTTTTTTTAACCGACTTCCCAAACGGAAGACGTAAACGTTTCGACTGTTTGTTTTTTTATTAAGCAGCGGAATACATTTTGTTTATTATAGTTTATTGAAAAGCTAAGCCACAACTTAAAAATAAAAAAATACTCTGATTTATCGGAACGTGATTTTAAATTTTACATTAATTCTGCCAATATTTACTTTTTATATGTTTAACAACTGAAAATTGTTCTTACAAAAAGACAAAGGTACAAATACTTTTCAAAATATAGTACTTTCCATGGCAGTATTTTCTCATTTACTTATTTCCACATTACCTATTATATTCCTATTCAGTGACCATATTGTTGCACGAAATTTTCGCTCGGGTTAACTTGTAATTAAATATTTCCAAACTATCACTTTAGCTTTTCTATACTATGAAAAAAATTCAAAGATATCTATAATATTTTCACCTTATATTCACATTTTTCATAAAAGAAGGAAGAGTCTCTTTTTTATGTCAAACTTCAGCAAATCTGCCAGACATTCTGGCTCATCATAGAGCGTTGATAAATCATCCAGACATTCAACATTTTACTTCATTTATCTTATACAATGACAAAAAATAAGACCTTTTGTCTCGTTCACAAGCAGTGAGTTATTTATTAGACAAATTCTTAACCAGTTATATATGTTAAGCACGGTTTATACTTTTCTCAGTTTTGCATGAACTAGTACCTACGCGTGTAATACCATAGATCACGTATCTCATGATTTATATAACTCCTCACTACTGCAACTCAGATTTACATCTCATTCCAACATACATAAGTATAATTCGTGTGTGTGTTTCTCAATTGAGAGGGAAAATAATAAAATTTTAATGGATGCATCGCATGACGGAAAGCCATATTCATTAGCGAATCGATCAAGAAGGAAACTTCCTTTCATGTTAAAGGACCATTTACAGAAAGCTAATATCTAAAATTCATCTGAGAAAATTGCAGAACAAAAAACTTAATTGTCTTCAATAGAACACATGGCAGAAGTCAGTGCTTTCAATATCTATTCTAAAATATGAGAAATGAGAAAACTGAAAATATAATGTAAGGTTCTTTTGACAATTAATGGTTGACGACGTTTTTGTACCTGGGACGTTTTGCCAGAGGTCGACCATAAACATGCAATAAACTGTCGGTCAAGGTCGGATTATAATATAGCAGTATAATAATATTTAAATATATATTTTTTTCTTACGAAATAATTAACATGTATTGATGTCATTAAATATATTATATAAACAAATTATGTATGTCAGATTACTTGTTTCCTAAATACGTCAATAATATTAATATTAATTAAATTACCTACATATTGTATACCCAATTGAATATATAAAGTCCGATCCTGTAGTGTAATGCAGTCATAAAGACAGTACCATTTATTGTGAAAACAACTATACCTAAAATGCAATAGGTCTATATCATGATCTGAGGGATTTTGGTGACCTGTTAGAGGCCTGTAGCCGGTGAAAATTTAATCATTGTAAGTACTTAAGTACATGGCTATTCAAATCTACCACCTAATTTAACCAAACTCAGATAATCTTAAAAAGCTACTTAGTTTGAGAGCTATACCGTTTTTTTTTCTCAATTTGAATATTATATTACTATTTGATCGACTTAATTATAAATAAGTAAAAGTTATACAATTAAATTGAAGCCAAAAATCGAACCCTGATCTGTCATACCAAAAGCAAGTACGTTACCACTACACTACCAGATTACCAGCATTTATTCTTATGATGATTTACATTGATAAATATATACAGCCGTATACTACAACCAAAGATTAGAAACACCAATCTTTGCTACTACGCTACTAAATTAAGTGCGAATGTTTATGACTACCAGAATTGTCCAGAATACACAACTGACAGAACCTTCAATCCACGGTCGTAAATGAGAAAGAACTATGGTGCAATCTAACTAACCTAACCTTAAATCAGGTTTATGAGTCTATGTCAGTGTTATGGTAGGATAGTGTTTTGTTTTTTATTTTACTACGGTACTGGTGTATTTAATCTTTGGTACTAGCTAGTACCGAACTATAAGAATGGATTACGAAAACGCCTGATATTGTTCAGAGACCTACGAATTAATAATTTCGTAACTGTAGCTTGAGCGGTTTTGAGGATATTTATGCGTTTCGGTAGTTTCTCTTGAAAATAGGTGTTGTAATTCCAGCAATTACTATAAATAAAATTTGGAAAATTTGGCATCCCACTTTCAATCAATACGCCCAATTTACTGCAATAAAAATAAAGCATTCTATTTAAGAAAAAAAGACAACTACTTATTTTGTAGAAGTGGAAGAACTGCCAAGCATGCCGATATCATTATTCAATTCCGCATGCTAATGAACTCCAGAGTACCGAGTTCTGTAAGTGCAACTTAGGCGGTTTTCAAGTTATACCTACTATAAGCGTGGTTGTCATACTTATTACAGCAATTAGTAGAGATACAATTTTGACAATTAGGGACCATGCTAGGTTCTATATACCTAATTTACTGCAATAAAAATAAACTGGCCATTGTATTTAAGAAAATAAAACTTGTTGCGTTACTTTACTTTACTTTACTAGCCCTGTAGATTTTGGCCAAACGGTTCCTCCTATGTTAAAATAGAATTGCTTCTCTTGGTAAACTGAAAAAAGGAATGGTCACACTACCTGATGTTTATAATTAATAAAATCCGGTTGAGAGCCGTAGGAAAGCCGGGTGAGTGGACACACCAGACTTTTTATTTTTATCTGAGCGTTTTGAATAGTAAACCTGCACCGAATTCGATGACTACGGGTCCAAGTGAAAATTGTTTTAAAAAGTTTATTTGAATCGATTAATGTAGATATAGATCATTTCAAGCTAGTTTTAAATTTGAAGTTATACGTAAACTTCGAAGGTTCTTGAGTAAGTGCACAAAATTAGCTAAGGTTTTCGAGCTGCTGTTGTAGGACTGAACATACAAATTTTAACTTTTTGAATGAATCATAGATGGTGACTCATTAGAGCATTTTTTAAATCACTTAATACAATGAAACAACAAACTAACAAAATGCAATACAATCACAAGAAGCTGTTGCCAAGAGTCTTCTATAATCTTATAGCTAATAATTTATCTCTAGCGCGACGTCAAATTCTTTAATATTTTAACAATATAGTATTTTGTTTGTAAATTCATTTTATTTGATTTACGCCATATATACTTACTTAATTTTATAATTTTAGAGCCATTGAAGAGATATTACTTTGTTGCCTTTGCTGCATCCAAATAAGACTATTTATTTATCATGTTTTAAGTATAAATTGGCTCTTGCTATTTGATTTAAATTTCGTACATTGCATACATTAATAAGGAAAACAAATATATATTGAAGTTATAAAATATTTATACATAAGTACGCGTTCACATTCTCTTTTTCAACTATTGGACGTTTCTAATAGATATACCTTCAAATGGAAGGGGTTATGAATAGAAATTAGACTGAATAATTGTTTTTTTGACAATAAATTCTTATTTGGTCCAACTTGATAACTGTCGTGGTTTTTGCAGAATCTGTATCTCGCAATTCTAAGATATATTAGTGTCAATGTTATATAAATCCTAAATGATCCTAAAAAACTGAAGGTAAGTACTTATAGAAAATGGATACAAATAAATAAAATATACCTATCATAAAAAAGTTACCAAAACATTTATACTCATATAATATATGATGAACGAAATTAACAAAGACCTTGTACCTACTTCATTTTTCTGTCACCACTAACGTAAATTCTGTGTTATAATAATTAACGTGGTATGGACAAAAATAAGTGAGCATACAATTTCAGAAGCAGCAAAATCTAAAAAATATCTATTCAGATGTCTTATTTTGATCTGAAGAATATCAGTTAAGATTTAGATAGATTCTTAATGGATTCGTTTTTTATAAAAGCTTCGGCGAATTCTAAGAAAAAATAAATTCCAAAAACTATAAAAGATAGCACACTCAATCAAGACTTTCAACTCACCGAAATACTATCTATTCTGAATTTATGATATAACAAGAGTTCTGCTAAATAATTATAGATTAGGCTTCAGTAAGTTATAAGACTCGTAAAATTTAAACCAACTTTTGCTATTGGTTCTTCTTTCTTTGATAATAATAATTTTATTAGATATGTTTTTGAAAAATTTAAAGTTTCCTTTATCCATTGGTTGGTTCCAGAGATTCACTAAATGGGACTTTTTAGCTTGGCAATTCCTGTATCTATAATATAATCTGTTGCTGGTAGAATGATAATAGTTGATAAAGCTACATCTTAAATTAATATCTTCTGATCCCTTAAATCTGTAACTAAACACCCCGTAAGTTTACAAAAGATTATAATGTTCAATACGTGGGGCTAATTAAAGCAAAAGGCAACACGATGTAGGTGTTAAATATTCGCGGCCTGCTAAAAGTTGTACAACTTAATATTCGGTTGTCGTGTAGTTTTTAATAACTCCCTGAATACATTAAAAAGGTCAGCGATTCGTTAGGCTCAGAAGTGCTTTTTATTTAATTATTTCCGGGAATAGGGCGCTTGACTGAATTGAGTGAAGCGAGAGCATCTCCTCGCATCCAGATAATAAAAAGGATACTTGTTTAAGCAATTTTACAGAGTTGGAAGGATGTAGAGTGCTGATGGAACAGGGATATCGGCAATTGCTTCAAATTCTGAAATTGAATTTTCAAGTGCAGTACACTTTTAAACAAGTAATGGTCCTGAAATATCATGCCCCTAACTTTCACCTTTTCTGAAAAGATTTTATACTCAGTAGCAGGATGGAGCTATAGTCACACTACATACAGTCTTCGATTCATGTTTTAGCAAAATCAGTTGAAGCGTTATATGTAGAAATTATTGTTAGAACAGTAGAAATTAGATGGTTTCGAAGATTTTCAATATACCTACCTATTGGCGAACGTAAACATTATGATTTCTAGGGATAGTATAGAAATAATTGTTTAAGAATTTGAGTGGCAATACCTAACTTAGAAAGTTTTATCAGTGGACGGGAAGGGTGTAGTATGGAATTCAGGCTATTATAAAGATACATCAATGTCCTAGTATCACTATGTCTTGATACTAAAAGTATATTTCGATCTACCTTCCTTAACTTTTTTATCTCACTAAATATTTTGTCATGACAAACTTGCCTTCAGAGCAATCTATATTATCAGAATTATAAATAAATTAAATAATCTGTCTTGAGAAACGATTTGCAATTTCACTCTAGTTGGTAATTTTCGTAATGGCTCCGATTTCTCAAAATGCTAATTTTGATATATTTGGGAATGTGTGCCTGAATCTTTTAACGTATTCCCAGGTGTCAGTAGTGACTGTGTCTTGGATAGTTCGAGTAAATATAAGATAATCATTATAATCTGCAGGACAGTTTTTTTTTTATTCAAACATATTCGCATCAACCGAATGGTTATTAGCGAGTTGTACAATTTTATATTTTTTTAATAATATCTATACACTTTATGAACTTAATAATATTCGAAATATCACAGTTTCTCCCAATAATGTTGTTGATATTTGGATCCAAGTTACATGTGTTTCGCTGCACAGAGTATTTTGGACATTCGGTAAAAATATGTTCAACACTCAGATTTATTTCACATGTGTCAAACATTGGGTCTTCGCTCTGATTCAGCAGATAGCTGTGAGTCAGATTGGTGTGGCCTAGGCGTAGTCGTGTGATGAGCACTTGATGTTTACGGTTATTTGTTTCGTCAGGCCAGGGTTTGACATCATATTTTATTTTCCGTAATTTTGAACTGGACACTTGCCACTGATTTGGCCATTTTTGGATTATCGATGCTTTAGCCTTCGATCTAATATCTGTAGATACTACTCTCAACACCGTTTCGGCTTCAGCAGATTTAATTGCACCACGAGCGCATTCGTCGGCTTTTTCATTGCCCGGAATTCCGATATGTGATGGTATGCAAATGAAAAAAACTTCTTTTTTCCGTTGTTGGATCACTTGGAGTTCAGTTTTTATTTTTTGTGCGATTGGATTTCTGGGGTATAGACACTTCAGTTTGCATATGGCGCTAAGTGAATCGCTTAAAATAACAAATTTGTCTTCACCTCTCCTATTGATATAGACTAATGCACGGTAAATGGCATAAAGTTCTGCATTGAATATACTGGTCGTTGAGGGTAGTTTATAGGAGAAGAATTCGGAAGTTGTAACGATTGCAGCTCCTACTCCTTCATTGGTTTTTGAAGCGTCAGTGTAGATTTCTGAGTAATTAGAGTAGTCAGAGATGATTTGATTGAGTTCATTTTTGATGGATTGGCTATTGGTGTTAACTTTGTCGAAATGTGATAGACTCGTGTTACAGTTCGGCGATTTGATGGTCCAAGGGAAAGGAGGGTTATATGTAGTAGGAAATGTTTTGGGTACGGATAAATCGAGGTTAGACAAATGATTGCGGATTCTTTCGTAGAAAGGTTTATACGTTCTCGTTCGATTTGTAAAGAGATTCTGATATTTATCACAGAATGTGTTACTGTGAGTGGGATTTGTTGGTGTTGCACTTACTGTTGCTGCATAGGTCAAACTGAGGTAGGTACGCCTGTTATGAAGAGATGGCTCTCCAGATGCACAGTAGATACTTTCGACTGGAGTTGTACAGAAGGCACCTAATGATATTCGTAAGGCTTTGTTGTGGATTGAGTCGAGTAACTTGAGTGTTTTCTTGTTTGCTAATCGTATGCAATACACCCAAAGTCCATTTTAGATCTAATGAGTGTTCTATAAACGTGCAGTAGTGTTTGACAGTCAGATCCCCACTCCTTATGTGCTAGTGTTTTCTACAAATTGAGTCTTTTATTACACACTTCGGCTAGGTTTTTAATGTGTGCATTCCAGTTTAATTTATCATCAAATATCATACCCAAGAAATTTATAGTTTTAACATATTTGAGATTTTGTCCATACAGGTAGAGGGGTGGTATATTGTTCATTTCTTTTTTGGAGAAGAGTACACATTTTGTTTTTTCTGTTGAAAAAACGAATCCGCTTTCTTTGGACCATTACTCTAGGTTCGAGAGTGCTTCCTGTGACAGCGATATTAAAGTGTTCATATTTTTGTTTTTGCAGAACAGTACCAGATCATCCGCGTACAGACGTGCTTTCATTGGTAGTTTATTTTCTTTCAGAATGTCGTTTATGGCAATAAGGAACAGAGTTGAACTGATGACAGAGCCTTGTGGAGTACCATTCTCAAGTGTGTAAAGACTTGAGAACGTTTCATTTGTTCTGACGCGAAAATATCTTGTTTTCAGGAAGTTCTGGATGAAGGCAAAGCAGTGGCCATGAATTTTCCATGAGTTTAGTATTTTCATAATACGATATCTCCATGCAGTATCGAATGCCCTTTTTATATCAAAGAAGATGGCCAAGCATTTTTGTTTTACTGCTAGGGCTTCATGGATATCGCTTTCTAAATCCAGAATATTATCATTGGCGGATCTGTGTTGTCTAAAGCCGCTTTGCTCGGGAACCAGCAGCTTTCGATGTTCAAGGGCCCAGAGCAGTCTTCTGTTGATGATCTTTTCTAAGATTTTACACATAACACATGTGAGCGAAATTGGTCTATAGGAGCAAGCGTTAGTTTTAGGTTTATGTGCTTTAAGAATTGGGACAATTATTGCCTCTGACCATGCTGATGGGAATTTGTGTTCTAACCATATTAGGTTGTATATGCGCAGAAGGAGCTGGTGTGCATTAGCTGGGAGATTCTTGATAAAAATTAATGGGATCTCATCGGGTCCGTGACTTTTTGAAGCTTGAGAGGGCGTCTTCGTATTCTTCTCTACTTATAGGCATATTCAACGGGTCCTCGTGGTCAATGACGGTGGGGATTTCGATTGCTTCTTCTTCACTTTTTTTTGAAAGGAATGATTCTTCACAGTTGGACGAACATGAATTTTGCTTAAACATTTCGGACAAAGCTTTAGCAATTTCTTGTTTAGCTGTCACAATTTTATTATCCACTTCCAGGTTATTGATTTCATGGTTTGTATAGGCTCCCAAAATACTCCTCACTTTTTTCCATACTTCAGTCATGGGTGTTGAACTGTTGATACTCGAAATATAGTGACTCCATGATGTACGCATAGCATTCTTGATTGTGACTCTTGATATTGCCCTTAATCTTTTGAATTCAATTATATTTTCGGGGGTTTTGTAGCGTTGGATAACAGTTTCTTGATATTTATAAAACTTCATATTTTAAACTTGTTATCTCCCGCAGAGGATTTATTGAATATGGTGCCCAAACTTGTCGGCAACCTTCGAAAATTTTGGAATAATTACAAAGAGCATACATACTTAGTGAATTTCTTATGATTTAATTTCAATTGATTAATATTATTCATCGATAAAATATATTTTACAAACATTAAAAAAATACAGAAAAAATAAGCGATAAGAAATATAATTTAAATATCTTTCTACCTCAGAAGTCGTAGGGTATCTTTTTATTTTCTATGTATTTCTTATCTAGTTTAAATTTCCCAGGCAGTTTATAGTATAGACCCTAAGGGTCCCACTAATACTTCTGGTTTTATCTGTGTTCCAAAACAGAATTTATCCTCTATATCGATCGTCGTGGAATAAATCTATTCCAACATGTATTCCCGTTTGATCCCAGTAAAACAGTAAATACGCTATCAAGGCTTTTCCGGACGGTATCGGTGGAAAGTCCTAAGCTTTCTCCGCAACTTTGAAATCCCTTTGGAAAAGATCAGTTTCTTCTCGAGAAGAATGCCTGGCGTGTGCTGAAGCGGACTGGACCCAATTCATCACAGCACTTCTGTTCTTTGAACAACATTCTCTAAAAAATTGTAGGTCAAGCGAGTGAATCAACAAATATTCACTTGTAGGTCATTCATTCGGAATCATTCGAAATTTAATAAATGAGTCGAGAACGCTATTGACCATGACAGAGTATAATACACTATTATAATAAATTTTACAAATACTCCATAGGCAGTTTCATTAATACAGTGTGGTCGTAAAATGTAGAACTCTGGAAAATTGTGAAAGAAGCTTATACACTTAACACGAGCTTTAAATTAAATCTCCGAACATTTTCATATATAACATATAGATTCTTTTCTGTTTAATAACAATCTGTAATTCTATTAGTGAATTATGAAAGATCTCATTTTCATTAAGACTACAGCTCCAAAACACGTTAATTCTAAACTTTACCTTTCAAATAATATTTTCTAGTTAGTGAGATTGTTGGGCAAAAAAAGGAGTCGAATCGGTAAGAACTGATTCAATAAGACGAAGACAACCATTTTCATGTCGCCAACGGGGTGGTGGAGTGAACAGGGGAGCTGGTTGGTTGAATAAATATTTGCACAATGTCACACTTTTTGGCGAGAAACTACGGATAGAGTGAATTACTAGAGTGAAGTAAAATTAAACCAATTGCCACGGTGGGTGAATGATCTAAGATTCATACATTGGATTTTTTCATCTCATGATGGTTTACAAAATATGGTTAGCTATACCTATAATGTTATATAATCATCTTGATTATGTAGCAATTGAATTCATATTCAAAAATATAATAATATGACTGGTAGGTACGCGATAAGAATTACTCAATTCCACTTGCCCGGCGTTTATATACAGCTGCTTTAAGTGTTCAATGCATTGCTCATATTGGTCTACACCGTCAGTGGCACGCTGAAGATTGATATTAATAGTTCAAAATAAGAACTTTTAATAACATTGGGTGAAGTGGCTCTGAAAACTGTTTTCAATACGAAATTTTTGGGCGAAGTGGTCGTATAATTTTGGGCGAAGTGTCCATTGGGTGAAGTGTCCCAGAGCCATTGTAGGTATCGCCCTAACAGTTGTTGACGTAATTCAATGTTGGAAAGGGTGTTTGCCGTCGCATCAGTTTTTGTCGGCACAGTTAGTTAGTAAATAACTAGCTTACGCTTGGAAGCCTAATAATAATAATATATGTAATTTGATTGGTTCTTTATTTTAAAATTCATTTTTTTCTAGTAGGCTTTTGTTTCGTGGATAGTTTGTGTTAGTCAATTCGTTCTCTTAAAATTCATTAAGATGGACTGAATTCATCCCACATAGTTGACTTATCTTAGTAGCAAGGTTGCATTGCTATCTTTTAGAATACATTTTTGTAGGGCAAGATTGATATGACATAATACTGAATTGCTTGTAAAATGTACCTGCTCCATCTCAAAGAAGAAATGTCCGTATTCTAGACATGCATTCGATGATACTGCATCAATATTTTCACTCTAGGAAAGCTGGATATATTATGGCTGTATCTCTTTATCTCATACTGTGAGGGTTTTCCTTAAAGGTTTAAACTCTCCTACCGCTAATTGGAGTACGGTTAGGTTCTGAGCCCTTTTAACTTTATCACCGTGGGGAAGTTAAATCCTAATTTTTATAAAACTAACTACAGTGCTCAAATATGTGAATATTGAAATGGAAAATGGACAAGGAATTTATTTTATCTTTGTTGTATGTATCATGAAGTGTTCCAAATTGAGGAAGACTGCAAAAGAAAGATGATTGCAACGGAATATAGATATCGAATTTAAATCAAGTATCAGTTAAATATAATTTTAATTCATGACATATCATATAAGTTTAATCAATTATACAAAACCTCAAATCATGAGCTTATGAATACCTATGATATCCCTATAGGGGACTGTAGAGACATATCTGCTTGATGCTTTGAGATAATTTAGTTGAAATGTCATTGTAAAGATCTTGCGAAGTTTTATTGGAACCTTATAATGAAACAATTCACATCACATCACATGGAGAACAGTAATTTTAGATTCTGAAAAACAATTAGTTCAGAAAACGTTCTTTTTGATATATAGTTGAGGAAAAGTCGCCAACACTGATTAGGACCTTAAATAAGAATTCTCGTATAAGTTAAATATCGCTTAAAATTGAATTTGAATTTATCAAGGCTAAAACAAATTGTTCCTGTTGATTCGGTAATGATTCTTGATCGAGACAAATTTCTAGAGCTTATATCTGAGAAATAACGATACCAATAATGACCAAATATTCAACAATGAAATAATCATGATAACTCAGTAATATTGTAACGTTATTATGTCATAGTTGACTATTACAGCCAAGCTTATCTTTTGAGAATTGATTAAGATTATGAAAATATTTTGTTCAATAACATTGTCCACATATTTTTGTCGACTAGATACTGCCCTAATCCCAAAATTCAAAGTAAAAGTCTTGAAATAAAACGCGCCATGTACCAGAAAATAAAAATTTGTTGCATTGGACGTCAATGGATACCAATGATAGATGAAGTCTCAAAAGACCGTTTTCTAATTAATAATTTTAGGTCAATGACCAAGGAATAATCATAAGAAACTCCCAATTTGATTAAAACTATCACGAATATAAATATTTTTTACAAAAAATTGGACCGACGTTATCAGTTAGTGCACTGAAAAGTATAAAATAATATTAATTATATTGGGGCTGTTACTTTTGAAGTTGTGCAGTTGCAGGTAGATTGATAACTTTTGGCACCAACTTCACAAGTACCAGCCCCAATAGAATCAATATTATTTTATACTTTTCCGTTCTGACTGGAGGAAAATGAGGGAAGTCTATATTCAAAAATGGACCGAAAATGGCTAATGAGATGAGTGCACGGTCCAATTTTTTGTAAAAATATTTATTTCATACTTTTGAGTGTAACATTAGTCACGAAAATCGTTAAACATTCACTAATACCAATACCCTATTACCCACGTATATTCTTTTCTTGTAGTTGTTATTATTGAGATCTCAAAACATCGCTGCGGAAATACGCTTAAGCATTTTAGTTGTTACCATTTTAACATCGATTTAATTCGAAAACGGTAACTCTAATGATAAAATGTTTATTATAAATGTTGCTACAAATAATTATGTCTTTCATGTACTGCAAACAGATTTTTAATTTTCGACGGAAATCGCCATCTCCACATAGCGAAAATAGGTATATTTGAAAATTTAAAATGACTCTCGAAAACCGTTACTCTTTTGAAAAAATGTTCAATTTAAACGTTTCCGGAAAATTTGCCCCCTCCTCCCCCTTCGGGGTGGTTTTCGGAGGGAACGAGATGTCGGATTGCCATTTTTATGAATATGGGACCATTTCTCAAGCCTCCTCTTTTAAATGAATCAAAAATTATCAAAATCGGAGTACGATTACTATATGAAAGGCACGCACAAACCAAAAAAAAGCACACATTCGAATTGTATACCTCCTCCGTTTGGGGTTCGCCGGTCAAAAATAAAATCATCTCTCTACCAGTCTTGGTAGAGCATGAAATAATCTTTATTTACAATAGTCCTTACAACTTATATCTAGCTACCATTAAATGGCTATTATCTCCAGGATGAGCAGTGAGCAGGTATGTATAATGTATATTATGTTAGTTCTAGTATTGTTACTTTAAATTGTCAATAACAATAAAGCTTTGTTGGACTTACAATGTTACTTTTAATAACTACCTTACACACACTGTATTGTGAACGTCAAAATGCATTTCGTAGCTTTACCGGAAATTGAATCGGTCCGGTGGGAAGGCCATTTTCAGTTTTCCACAGCATAGAATGGCGCCAAGTCTTTGGCAGCATTACACCAGCGGATGTTCCATTAGACTAAACAATAACTGGAGGATAAATCAAATTTTCTAGATGCGGGAACTCGATTAGAACTCACTTCCTGTTCGAATAGGGGTATTTAAAAGCCCAAGAAAGCGTCTCCTAATGAATAAGTGAGAGACTCTTTTGAGAATAATGTCATTTAGTAATTCTAGTAAAGACTGAGAGGTCCGGGTTGATATTTGGCGAATGTTGCGTGTAAAATAGCTTTCTAAATTTGCACCTTGAAGCATAATAAAATAAGCGAAATTATGAAATGAAGCTTGCTTTTGAGATTCTCAATCACTGTTCTATTAGGGTCATTTTAGGGTTCCGTCCATCCAATGAAAAAACGGAAGAATTGTTAGATCATTTTGGTGCCTGTCCTCTGTTCCAGTCTATTTTCCCCGAATGTACAAAATCGGAAAAGCAGGAAATTTGGTAGTGATACAGAGTTAGGTGACCGCAACACCACAAATAAAGGAACTATTGTACTAGGGGCTAATTTTGTGTAGCATACGTATTAGAAAATCAAAAGAAACATTTTCTTCAAGCACATCATGTGACTTATCGAATGAAATGGCTTGTTATGAGAAATTAAAAGTTTGAATGAAACTCCACGTCATATGCATAGTTTATTGTTGATTGTTAAATATGAGACATGTTTCGGGCTTGTACAAGCTCATTATCAATCATTAGGTTATGGGGATGAAAAATGTTTTTATCCACATACCAGAATAAAATAATATAAAATAATAATTGGATTCTAACTAGAAAACTGATAATAAATTCTAAGAAACAAAAAAAATAAAATAAAAATTCTCTTAGACGTCGATCTTATCACGACTACATCTTGGGTTGGTTAATGGATTTTTCTTTTCATTAACCAACCTAAAATGTAGTGATAAGTTCGACGTTTAAAAGAGTTTTTATTTTATTTTATTTTGTTTGTTTCTTAGAATTTATTCTCAGTTTTATAGTGTCTGGTTTGAATTTTACTTATTTTAGTTTTCTAGTTACAATGAAATTATTATTTTATATTATTTTATTCTGGTATGTGGATAAGAACATTTTTCACCTCCGTAACCTAATGATTGATAATAGGCTTGTACAAGCCCGAAACATGTCTCATATTTAACAATCAACAATACAATGTGGAGTTACCTTTAAACTAATTTACCACTCCACATTGAGATTATGGACTTCTACTTACGAGAAATTAAATTTTTTCTTTAATATCATTAAATTAGCAGCTTAGAATATTAAGTGATATACACGAATGCTCAGTTTATAGACCATTATATACACGTACCTACTCAATTTAGCAAAACAAATATAAAATTCCTAGTATGGAAACGTTATCAAGAGTGCTCGACTCGCACTAAACCATTTTTATCATTAATAAGACTTACAATAAAACAATAGTATTTTAGACTCAAAATATTACCTATTCATTATTGTAGGTCACATTCATAATAATAATATTGGATAATGTAAAACCATGTTTGCTATTTTCTTCTAATTAAAGCACGAATTTGCACTCTGAGGCGACCCATCTGTAATAAATTGTGTTATACACAAATTTCTGTTGTTCATTAGTTGATCAACTAATGAGACATATATTTGAGGTAGTTATGGACTTCACTGAAAGAAAAAGATCATAATTTAGAAGCCGTTCTAACAGTATGAGCTTTAGTTTTTGACCGACGAACCCAAACAGAGGAAGTTTACATTTCGACTGTCTGTTTCTTTTGGTTCGTGGTTCACGAATTCACGAATGGTGGCTTCTGCCTTGAAAACACGAGAAACTGATTAATTCAACCGACGGGAGTGAATCAGTGGCGTGACGATTTCAAGATAAGATGTGGTATCTCAATTTTCTTATAGGCTTTAAGAAAGTTTATATAGGGAGAAAAAAATATAGATTGATTAAATGAGCAATAATATGAAATATTTATTTCTACCAAAAATGCAGAAACATAAAATACAAATTTATTGCTTGGGTTATAAAATTCAAATTTATTCATCTGAATTTTTTGAAATGTCACTTTCACTTTGTGTAAAGATTGCGTTGCCTTCGGACATACGAGCAGCGCCCTATCATGGTATTGAAGGAGATATGCTTGAAATACTGATTTCGTAGCTTAGATCGCTAATCGTAGTAGAGAATTTCATGATAATACGATGCGATATAGCGTGATGTACTTAGTTCGTGAATGATTACAGGCGCACTCCATCATTCGGGAAAAAAACTATTGTAATGAAACTCTTTGAAACTAATTATTGAAAAAAAGCTGTATTCACGATTTTCTACTTAGGTAGGATAATTTTAGATTAGATTGCTTATGAAAATTTTACTCAATAGTCCTTATGAACAACCGCAGTCTCTTATGTTTATTTAGTAGTTATTAGTTGATGCACTGAAAAGTATAAAATAATATTACTTCTATTGGTGATGGTACTTTTGAAGTTGTGCAGTTGCAGTTAGATTGATAACTTTTGGCACCAACTTCACAGGTACCATCACCAATAGAAGTAATATTATTTTATACTTTTCAGTGCAACTAATAACGTCGGTCCAATTTTTTGTAAAAATATTTATTTCACACTTTTGAGTGTAACATTAGTCCCGAAAATCGTTGAACGTTCACTATATCATCAATGAAGATTAGTACTTATCCTATTACCCACGTATATTCCTTGCTTGTAGTTGTTATTATTGAGATCTCAGAACATCGCTGCGGAAATGCGCTTGAATATTTTAGTTGTTACCATTTTAACACCGATTTAACTCGAAAACCGTAACTCTAAGGAAAATATGTTCATTATAAATGTTGCTACAAATAATTATATCTCTCATGTAGTATCGAAAAATTTTCAATTTTCGAAAGAAATTGTCCTCTCCACATAGCAAAAATACATATTTAACATGCGTCTATCTCGAAAACCGTAACACTTTTGAAAAAATGTTCAATTTAAACGTTTCCGGATATTGTCCTATCTTTAATTATACCAACTCAGATTTTCGATTTTCGAGAAAATTCGCCCCCACCACCCCTTCGGTGGCGGTTTTCGGAGGGAAGGAGATTTCGGATTTGCGTTTTTATGAATATGGGACCATTTCTCAATCCCCTTCTTTCAAACGAATCCATAATCATCAAAATCGGAGCTCGTTTACTATATAAAAGGCTCGCACGAACCAAAAAAAAATAAAGCAGACAGTCGAATTGTATACCTCCTCCGTTCGGGGTTCGTCGGTCAAAAAGGCATAAAAATGCTGCTGTAACGTTTTCTCACTTCCGAATTGTTGTCAAAAAGCCTATGTTGTTTGTTTATAAAATATTATCTTACTCATTGTAAAAGTCTTATACTAATTTTGGTTATTTTACCTTGTAAGATTTTTTGAAAAATGAATAAAATCTAATAATACTTTTGAATTATACATAAAATTTGTAATAATTAAATTTTTTGTATAGATAGGTTCCCATAAAATAAATCACAGAAATAGAACCTTAAAACAACTCGAGGCTAGCGTTTTGTGAAACCGAACTTATTGATTCGTTACGGTATGGAACTCCCAAGGTAGAAATGTCACTGGTACTTGCAGTTGGTATATTTTCTCAAGTATTGTTAATTGTCCTCATATATTTGAAATTACTAGGAAGATCAGTGTGAGGATCTCAAAGAACAATTGCATACTTATACTGTATTTATGATTATCTTGAATATGCTTAGATCAAACGCAAATCCAATCAGTACACGGAAACCGGTTCTAGTTCAAATTTACCTCTTATTAATTTCATTTCTAAGGCAGGCTTATATTTCTTGAGCCAAATATTTTTAATACTTAATGATCCTGTTTGTTTGTAACTCATAAATTGTATTATGCAGGATACAGCGATGAGGATGATCCAATGTAAAATAAAATTATAGAGCCCTCAGGTTACAAGCTTTGAAATTATCAATATCTTGGCAATTAGATCATCGAATCTTTAATTTTCCTTGAATCTTTTCAGATTGTATAAAACAAAAAAAATACATTTGAGTTTACTACTTAAATATTGTAGAAACTGATGTTCATAAAATGAGATAATTTTCACTCTAACAAAAATATTAATTACAAGCCTAGATTCTACAGTGACTTTACATTTTCAATTACACAGATTATGGAACAGCTAGATATAATAAATTTACTATTTCAACTCTTGTGGATATTTATATAAAAATCGATAGACACGTCGATTACTGATCATGATGTGACACCTGCAGAGAAACAGAAGAAATCTTCCATTTCAAGTACCTAATCCCAATTTTTAAAATTAAGATTGAAACAAACAATTACTGAAAAGTCAATAATCAAAAAAAGGATATGTTATGCAAGTGACGTTGACTGCTATTTTATGCCATTTACCAGTGATCTTTTTCGGGATTTTTCAATAAATTTTCATGAAGTAAAAAAGTCCTTAACCAGAGTCCACAAGCGTCTCACCCAATAGACTCATTTTAATATATGAAAGAATCAAATTGCACGTCTAAGTAGCATTCTGATCGTCAATAAAAATGTAGTCTAACGTAGGTCATTATACGAGATGTGGTCAAGCGAGATTCCTCAACTTTAATGAGCTGAATCAACCGGAAGTCTATCAGCGGAAGATAGGTGCTTGTGCTGGCCATTCTATCAATCCTCTTTACTTGTCCAAAATTTTGAAAACTCTAAGTCGAGGTACACCGATTCGGTAATATTGCTGTAATCCCTCTCAATGGAATTATTAAAAAACAACACCGAAATGGTTTTGGCCTAATTTCTCTTTATAAGGAGCTAAATTGTATTACTTATTAAGTTTTTAATGTATTGCAGCAAAATTCTTCATTCAAATAATTAATTTTATCAGTTAATTTCACGGATAGATTCCAAAACATTAACATTTTTGTAAAGAACATCAGAAGTCCTTTTAAATGAAGAATAACATTTTATAATATAGAACTGGCATTTTTCATAAAAATGCACAATAACTGAAATAATGAAATTATTTCATTTTGTTGATCTGCAGTGTTTAATATATATTCTGGCAAATTTCTTGTCATTATAAAGTTTCCAAAAGCTACACAACTTGTAACAAAAGGAATTTTAGAAGCACCCCTATAATTAAGAAATTCTATTATCAATAACTGTATGATAAATTAGAGGAGGGAACCAGAAAATATATGATCATAAAACATGGGAGACTGCTCATTTACGTGGCCTGACCTTTGGAAGTTGCCTTGTCCTTTTAAAGTGCTAAAATAAATACGACCTTTACAACAGCGGAGCATCATGGAATGTTGGAACGAGATTAGCGAAGAAAGGAAATCACCCCATGTACATACACATCCACCTCGGGCAGTCAGTTTCCTTTTAACGTGTTTTCGGCAGATTCGGTACGCACACATAGCAAAAAGGGTCGTAACCAATAATTTCAGCGCAGAAGCCGCCACCGTACGGGTTACCTACGTGTCATATCGCATCCTGGTTGAAATGAGAGTACTCATAAAGCGGTTGATGGTCGACTATAAATGCTGCTGCTCTCTTTGCGGCCCAACGAGTTTTGGTACGTGATTCAACTACTTAAAATGGATTTGCTTTTGTAGAAATCCGAATACTTTATGGCTTTGTATCACAAAAAGATGGAATCTTTAATGTGATAGAGAAGGAGGTAGCTTTGAAAGTTTCCATTTAAATTAGATCTTTATAATGCTTTTTACAACTCCAGGGAGCTTCTTGGCAATTCGCACGAAAACTTTAATGGGATAGATTCACGAATCCTTATCAATCCTGCTGATTATGACTGGAATCGGTCGGTATCTATAGCTTGAGAATTTCATGATTGGCCTCCAAAATAAGACTGGTAAATTAGTATGTTTTCACCTTACCAAGCAAATCTAAGAAGTGAATAAATACATTATTCTTTATTTCTACGAGAGATACCACATAAATTAATTATTATATTCGACTAATATTAGTACAATCACAAAAAGATAAATAAATTTGATTCATATTTTTATACTACACCTCAGTAATGCTAAGGGGAAGACGAAGAGATTGTGTAATCGTTCTCACAATTAAAAAAAACTTCTTGAAAGATTCCTGCATCTTCATATCAAAAGTATTTAAGAACTACCTACAATAATGTATGCATAGTATCCATACGGAAATGATTTTGATATTATACTGAAACGAACTTAAGGGTTCCTCCTCCAAAGAAATAGTTAATACGTCCAAGTTTTTTATCTTGATACGATGGAAGAAATGAAAGATCACCCGATCAAATTCGATGATTCACATATTTGGTGAAATGTTGAGGGCGGTAAAAAAAACGTGTGTGTGAGTAGCTACACCGTTTTTATTATTGGTACCTTGATTGTGTATCTGTAACCACAATAGTCATGTATTTTTTTGTTAAATTTAACTGAAGGAGACCTTTCATGGGAACCTCGAGCAGTTTCAGGGAGTAGAATCTTCACCCCGTCAAGGTTTGTCTGACCTAGATCGATGTTCAATAACACTTATACAAGTTAGTTTGTGTTACTTATTATCGAGTGTATATGAGAGTTTCAACTAGGTTGTCATTTTGGGCCCTACATACGCTTTAATGTATTCTTGAGCTAAGTTGATCTACCAAGTTTTACAACACGAAGACAACACACGAATTTAAAGAGGAAAACATAGATTTTCAAAATAAGTCTATTCAACCTACCACTAACCACATATGAAATTATCCGAATTTACCAATACCAAAAAGGTGTTAAAGTTAAATAAATAATAATAATCAATAAAATAATGAGAGTTTCAAGAAATGTATACCCTCTCCACTTTTGACATTACATTTTAATAGAATCATCAAAATAAACTCTCTTGGATGCAGTATCTGTCTCCATTGGATTACAGGTAAATTCTGAATAAGAAGTTACAAGGAGATTGATATTGTCGCCCTTATCAAATCGAATAAGCGTATATCCTTAACTTTAGCTAAATCTAGTAACATAGACGTTTTTTTATAATTACTCCAGATTTACCTAAATTCCAGAAAAGAGTAATCTCTATTTTAAAGGACAAGGCCTTCTCGTAATGTGCATGTATCTGAAATTAATAATTTCAAGCATCTACCTCATCTTTTTATGGTTGAAAAGGAGTCTTCAAGCTTACTTTTCCGCAAACTTTATATAGGTAGTTTTTTTTGCTTTAACAGTATACCTACCCTTGGTCTTCCGGTGTCTCAATTACTTGTTCCATTCGGTGTGAGCATCTGAAAAAGACTATCATGACTTCAATTTCCATTACTTGTTTTCTGATCTTAATACATTTTCTACGTTCACTTGTTTTTCTACTCATATTTCAATATATTACCAGTTACTGTGATGAAACTTTATATCACGCCAATACCTTCATTATTAAAAAAACATTTCCTTTCTGTCTTACCCTGAAAATCGTTGTGTTACTTAGTTTCTAATTTATTACAAGTATAGCACGTCTTGAAACAAATGAATGCGATAAATCTATTGATACAAGAAATAAACAAAATTAAATGACGTCCTGACATTGTTCCATCAAGTAAATATTTCTCAATATTATTCTCAATAAAAAAGTGTATATATCTTTCGCGTTTGTTTCTGTTATCTTTTCTGGTATTTATACTGTCATTTGGAATGAGAATGAGGAACTCTCGTGGGTTCACAATGTAAAGCCTTATACGAGCTAGAAATTTACGACTCGCTTAAGGTGACGGGGGAGACTGTTTACAAAATGATAACAGCCTTAAATATTCCCGAGCGTGGCCGGAAGATGTAAAAAGGCAAAAACACAAAATAGAAAGATAAATTTAAAAAAATGCTATTAAGTAGGTTACTTTTCATCCGCTGTATAAAGTTTCCGGGAAATATCTCGAATAAGAGAGTTGCCATAGGACAAAAAAAACAATTCAAGAACTTTGTGAGGGATTTGTATTCCACCAAATAATCTTGTAAGCTCCTATAATTTATTAACGACAGAAATATTGTTCCTAAATTGATCTCATCACAAAATAATACAAGGTAGGTAGGTATATTATACCAAATTAGATGTAAATAAAATTCGAGTATTAAACAAACTTAGAACTATTGATCAGAGTAACACAAATTCCAGTTTTCTGTAATATACATATATAAATATATAGTGTCCAAGATATGGATGTATGAGGTAAAGTAAGAGATATGTTATTGGATAACCTAGAAAAATTTTGCGCATTTATAGGCATATAAAGCCATCTAGAAAGATTTAATATCCTGAGTAGTTGCCTTAATTTTTAGGTAAATTTCTTATAGAAATATACCTATAGCGATCGTTCACACTTTTGAATTTCGAAAAAATGTCAACGGCATGTTGTTATATGTCTATAAGTTAGTCCAAAAAAACATTTGGTTCAAAAGTTTATATATATATATATATATATATATATATATATATATATATATATATAGTAGGTGGAAGAACGACAGTGCTTGTTAATCATAACAATTACAAAAATGGATTGGGGATACTGTCGGAGGACTGGGACTTAAAAAAGCATACTCTGTTTGCTCACCGAGCTTTCGAGAAAATTTATTCTCTTCATCAGGGCTAAAATTAATACAAAACGATGTATAAATTCAAAAAAATTCGATAAATATATATTAGACTTACTGTGCAACTTGAGGTTTAAAATATGTTAGTTAAACTACAGTATGGAAAGAGCATCCTCATTACATATAATTACAATATTGGTATTGAAACATCTAATAAAATAGTGAAATAAAAGCGAGAGAAATTAATAATACACTCTAAGGTAATAAACACATTGATAAAACTAAGAATTGTCATTACAGAATGAGAGGGAATTGAAATATTTCTTTTTTTTTTAAACCTATGTATAGTAGAGGGAAGAAATATGAAGAAAAAAAGTAATTGTTTTGAATTTGCAAATTGTATTTTGCGGGTAAAATGTGACAATTATGACAGTTGATTTTATACCTGTCACCTTTCATTCAAACTATCTTGAGACATCACAGGACGAGAAAATTGTTATAAGACGAAACAAAAACAAAATAAATACAAGGTTGCTTAACCACAAAATTTTCCTTTTAATTTTGAACGCAATATTTTGCAATTAGATATGCGTAAATCGAGCTGAGCCCGCGTAAGTCAGAGCATTTGTTCATTGCTTGGGGTTCCTTGCTAATCTCTATCATTTCGTGTATCAGTCTTTTTTTGTAACAGGACTCGGTTTTTAAGATGCAGGCCCCATCATAGTTAGGAGTGTGCTGTTTTATATTGGAATGTTGGGCTAGGGCACAATATAGTTTTTTATTCTTACAGTCACTTTTGTGTGAGGTGATACGGTTTCCAAGTTGTCGTTTGGTTTCTCCAATATATACAGCATCGCAATCATTGCATGGGATCTTATAGACCACATTTCTCATTTTTCTTGTGGGAATCTTGTCTTTTATGGTAGAGAAATGATAACCAAGTAAGTTTACATTCCTTTTGGCAACCTTCTTGGTAACCACCACTTCCCTTATGATACTGACCAATTTAGGTGTGAGATCCCTTATCCAAGGAATTGTGAAAAAACCCTGATGCTGCTGAGATACGGGATTGTTTAAGATGTTCTGGTTGTTGTCAATGGAAGGATTGCTGTATAGAAGCTTACGTAGAAGTTTGTTGGGGTAAGAGTTATCCAATAGGATGTGGTATAATTTGTCAATGTTCTGATTGATTAGTGATGGATGGCAAATCTTTTGTATCCTATTCTTCAAGCCCAAAACCAAATTAATCTTGACTCTTGCATCATGGTAAGAGTGATAATTGAGGTATCTTCCACTGTTGGAAGGTTTCTGATACCAATCTAGGACTATGGTTTGGTTCTCAGTACGTATGCATCTGGTATCCAGAAAGGGTAAGGAATTATTGGATTCTTGTTCAATTGTGAATTTCAAGTTGATGTTATATGAGTTGAAAATTTCAAGAATTATATCAGATGTATCCGTAGGAATTGAGCAAATAATGTCATCAACGTATCGCTTGAGAAAGGGAACTTGAAACGGCAATTTTGGCAAACTGTCATCCAACAAATCATCCATAACAAAAGCAGATATGATGGGTGAGAGTGTGGAACCCATCGGAGTACCGAAAATTTGCAAGTATATTTCTCCTTGAAAATGTGTAAAACGCTCTCCTTTGAGATAGATATTACATTTGTCAACATCAACAAATTCAAGATAGAACTAGATAAATTAGTTAGATATATCACAGGACACGTACCATATCACTTGATATCTGAATTTAAGAGACGTCAACAAATCAGCTACAATAAGGTGTTCCACAGTTACAATGTTAGAACCAAAGCAAAATTAAATGATTTGATAGCTTCACAAATAATACCAATCAAAACTAAACCTAGTTGGATCAAGAACTTAACTGATGTGACAGTTCCTGCTGATATACTTAACTTTCTTGCTTTAGGGCCTAAATTCAGTCTACCACCTGCAATAGATAATAATCTAGTTCAAAATGTTTTAGCAGACCTTGAAACGGTTTTTGACAGCTTAACAGATAATAAAATTAGAAGCATTATGACTGCTAGGGCTACTAATTTTATCACAAATTATGTCAATTCTCCAAACAATAGTGGGGGACATTATCACAAACTAATCTCTAAGACTAAGAGATTTCTAAAAGAACACTCAGAATTACTAGTTGTTAGAGCTGACAAAGGTGACGTGACGGTCTTAATATCTCAACATCAGTATAGAGATCTGTCTAATTTATTGTTAAATGACGGTAAATACTATAAGAAACTAACCAGAGATCCATCTATCACGTTACAAGGCAAAGCAAATAAGATTCTCGCTGTGCTGTTCAATAACAATTTAATAGATAAAATAACAAAAAAACAATACACCACATATGATTCCGTCCCTGCCAGATTCTACGCCTTACCGAAGATCCACAAGGAGCCTCTGTGTCTTCGACCTATCATCGCGTCCATCGGCACCCCCAATTCTGGCTTATGCAAATTTGCAACCAAAATCCTAACCAATGCCTATAACAAAAATAACAACTATTTTATTCAAGATTCATTCCAGTTTGCAACTTTTATCAATAATTTTCAATTACCTCCGGACTATATGCTGATCAGTCTTGATGTTTCTTCGTTATTTACCAACATTTCTTTTGAACTGGCTGAATCGAGCATTAGGAAACATTGGAATGAAATTAGCTCACACAGTCAATTAGATTTGGATTCTTTCCTCTCAGTCCTTAAGTTTATTTTCGAAAGCACAATTTTCACATTCCAAGGAGAAATATACTTGCAAATTTTCGGTACTCCGATGGGTTCCACACTCTCACCCATCATATCTGCTTTTGTTATGGATGATTTGTTGGATGACAGTTTGCCAAAATTGCCGTTTCAAGTTCCCTTTCTCAAGCGATACGTTGATGACATTATTTGCTCAATTCCTACGGATACATCTGATATAATTCTTGAAATTTTCAACTCATATAACATCAACTTGAAATTCACAATTGAACAAGAATCCAATAATTCCTTACCCTTTCTGGATACCAGATGCATACGTACTGAGAACCAAACCATAGTCCTAGATTGGTATCAGAAACCTTCCAACAGTGGAAGATACCTCAATTATCACTCTTACCATGATGCAAGAGTCAAGATTAATTTGGTTTTGGGCTTGAAGAATAGGATACAAAAGATTTGCCATCCATCACTAATTAATCAGAACATTGACAAATTATACCACATCCTATTGGATAACTCTTACCCCAACAAACTTCTACGTAAGCTTCTATACAGCAATCCTTCCATTGACAACAACCAGAACATCTTAAACAATCCCGTATCTCAGCAGCATCAGGGTTTTTTCACAATTCCTTGGATAAGGGATCTCACACCTAAATTGGTCAGTATCATAAGGGAAGTGGTGGTTACCAAGAAGGTTGCCTAAAGGAATGTAAACTTACTTGGTTATCATTTCTCTACCACAAAAGACAAGATTCCCACAAGAAAAATGAGAAATGTGGTCTATAAGATCCCATGCAATGATTGCGATTCTGTATATATTGGAGAAACCAAACGACAACTTGGAAACCGTATCACCTCACACAAAAGTGATTGTAAGAATAAAAAACTATATTGTGCCCTAGCCCAACATTCCAATATAAAACAGCACACTCCTAACTATGATGGGGCCTGCATCTTAAAAACCGAGTCCTGTTACAAAAAAAGACTGATACACGAAATGATAGAGATTAGCAAGCAAGGAACCCCAAGCAATGAACAAATGCTCTGACTTACGCGGGCTCAGCTCGATTTACGCATATCTAATTGCAAAATATTGCGTTCAAAATTAAAAGGAAAATTTTGTGGTTAAGCAACCTTGTATTTATTTTGTTTTTGGTTCGTCTTATAACAATTTTCTCGTCCTGTGATGTCTCAAGATAGTTTGAATGAAAGGTGACAGGTATAAAATCAACTGTCATAATTGTCACATTTTACCCGCAAAATACAATTTGCAAATTCAAAACAATTACTTTTTTTCTTCATATTTCTTCCCTCTACTATATATAGGTTTAAAAAAAAAGAAATATTTCAATTCCCTCTCATTCTGTAATGACAATTCTTAGTTTTATCAATGTGTTTATTACCTTAGAGTGTATTATTAATTTCTCTCGCTTTTATTTCACTATTTTATTAGATGTTTCAATACCAATATTGTAATTATATGTAATGAGGATGCTCTTTCCATACTGTAGTTTAACTAACATATTTTAAACCTCAAGTTGCACAGTAAGTCTAATATATATTTATCGAATTTTTTTGAATTTATACATCGTTTTGTATTAATTTTAGCCCTGATGAAGAGAATAAATTTTCTCGAAAGCTCGGTGAGCAAACAGAGTATGCTTTTTTAAGTCCCAGTCCTCCGACAGTATCCCCAATCCATTTTTGTAATTGTTATATATATATATATATATATATATATATATATGGGATATTACGAAATTTGTTAACACGATAGAGGTCGCAGTTTTGAAGGTATCAAGTTCAAATTTGCTACAAAAATCAATCTCTCAAATATCTCGGTCGAATTTGTTACTGGGCAATATCGGGTAAGTAGTTTCAAAATGGCGACCATTCAAACATTTAAAAAAATTATCAAAAAAGAGCAGTAGTGTAAATATTATTAAAAATAATTTTAGGTTATAGATATAATCAGTACCTACAACTTTTGTTCAAAGCAATTTTTCATAAAATACACAGGTAAAAAAATAAAAATTAATAAAGAAAAATAACAAATATTGATAAAACATGAACACTCAATATAAATTTGATGTAATTGTACATTTTCTGGAGATCTTACTATAGACCCTGATTAAAAAAATATATAGTATATTTATTGAAAAGAAATAAACGAAAAAAAATCTACCTTGAAGTGGACTCGAACCCTGTCTGCTTTATATTCAACAGCCAAAACAAAAACCTCTAACCGCAAGGCTATGACAATTTTATTTAATAACATGTAGGTATACCAATGAAAAGGTTGTTAAAATTTCAATTCAATGAATTTTGAAAAATTTACCTTTCCGCTGACTACAGGCCATCGGGATTTTTTTTATTATTTGTTGAGGTGTGAATGACAAAAAGGCTTTCATCACCACTTTTTTAGTTTTACAAGACAAGGCTAACAAATGTTCAGCACAACGTTTTGTTTCGAAGAAACCATCATCAAATGAGTTTTTTCTTAAGGTAAGCAAAAAGTAGTTTGACATCCAGATAGTCTTGGGTATATTTTAAGTTAAATTTTTAAAAGGCTTATACTATTATTTCACAAAAATAACAAATTAACTTGGTGCAAAAATTCGCTATCGACTATCCGCTTTGACGCAAAAATAAGTATGAATACGAGTTCCTCTTCACCTTTTTGTTATTATATTAAAATATTATGTCATAAACATTACCTATTATGTTGTATTCTTCTTGTTCCATGGCGCCTCTGTGTTAAAGACACTGGCTAACAATATTCCTTTGTTCATACCCGCTGAAGGTATTAAAGGTACAATGTGCAAGGCTTGAAAGAAGACTAAGCTCGATATTTAAATGTGTCAAGTAGGAAGCTTATTGGTGCGAGGCGAGGGGCGGGCGTCAAATACATTTGCAAACTTCGATGTAAAGTGCCATGTGCCGTTATGGCCGGTCACAAAGACTAGATTATAGTGCAATATAGATCCAATGCTTTTTCATAGCCATATTCACTAGATCTGAGAGCAAATAGGCCCTTGAGACCACTGAATTCTTCTTTGAAGGCTACTGAAAATCTTAGTTGAATAAGTTTGTTGAAAAAAGGGTACAAAATGTCATGTTTCTCGATTTTTTTAGAGAATATTCAACATCCTTTTTTTAGATAAGAGAGCTGTTTTAGGATCTATTTAAAAGCAATATCATAACTCAGGTTTCAATAATATTCGTAACGTGCGGGTATAAATATATAAACAGAAAAGCAACGCGCACAGCCGATTGTATAACATCCACTATTCCTCTTCATTCCTCTTCTTCTTCTTCTTTCTTATATGCTAGGCCGTGGCCTGTTCCTTCTTCGGTTTCTCCTTATCCTAGGCTCAAGTTGTCACTCCATCTCTTTCTCGGTCTACCTAAGCTTCGTATGCCGTTGGGGGTTTTATCTCTGGCAATTTTTATCAGTCTGTCGTCTGTAATTCTGTTAATATGTTGGTGACACTGTTGTTTCCTTTACTGCACCCAATCATTTATGTTATCTACGTTACATGACCGTCTAATATTTTTGTTCCTTTCTTTATCCAGTAGTGTTTTACCCGTGATCCGTCTTAGTATTTTCATCTCTATAGTCTCCAGGAGCTGCTTTGTCCCATCTTGTTTCTACTGTGTGTCATGATGAGTCTTATTGTTATTTTATAAATTCTTGTTTTTGTTTCCTGTATTAATTGCTTGTTTCGCCATATTAGATTATTAAGGCAACCTGCTACTTTATTTGCTTTAGTTTCTTGTTGTCTTTCCATAACTAGTTATTTGTATGCTCAGAAAGATAAATTCCATTTCTTGTTGTATTATTTGTCCGTCCACTTCCAGTTTGCATCTCAGGGGCGCTTTCGATGTGGTCAAGCATTTTGTTCCATCCTCAATTATATTACTTAAACATGACAATAATTGTGCCTTTCTCACAAGAGAATTAGTACCTACTTAAATAATACGAATTGCTAACATAAATCTCATTGAAACTAATTAGATAAAAATATATATCTACAGTAAGGGGCTAGACACACCATCGATTTGTTAATTGAGAAGATTATCCGAATGTTTACCTACGTTGATTAGTTCTTAATACTTTCTTTTCGGAATGTAAGGCTTTGACATTTTTACCAGTCCGACTTACGTAAATTTTCGAGCAATCACCGCATGCGAGTTCATAATTATCTGTAGTGTTTAATTTATTTTTAAGGGACAAATTTAGATGAACATTACGTAAATTTCTCTTATCTTACATACCGAAAAGAAATAATTAGAATTGAATTTACTTGAGTCATTACAAATTAAGAAACGTAAACATTCGGGGAACTATCACAATGTCCAGGTCCATCGTATTATCAGCCGCTTACTGTATTTATAATTGATACCTTTTTAGTTTATAATACTAGTCATTAAGATGTATGTTAACCATCCTTATCATATAACTTGGCACTTTTCATTTTAGAATTTAGTTTGTACCTACTCACATTTGAGAAAGGCAATTTGTGCCGAAAGAGTTATCATATTTAAGCAATAAAACAGCGGAAATCTAATAGTGTAACTTTTTAATTTTAATTTTTTAATTTAATATATATTTCCATTAAGTTAATACATAGATATAGATAGAGTAAGTAGATATCAAGCTAGGAATTGGTGAAAAGGCGTAAGGAATTTCGTTCCTGGTGGGGATTATAGACAGTATAATATCATTTTTGTTGTTTATCCAGTAATCTGGAAATCAAGAGCCAATAATTATCTGAAAGTGTAGCCTCCAGATAATAAAGCAGCTGCTTAACAGGTATTTTAAGATCGCCAATCCCTCGTGTTTGGCTGACTATTTATTCAATTTAATAAATTATTGTTATCGTATAAATGAAGCTGTTATGTAGGTACTGGTCGTAACAGCAGTATATATAGTGTGCGGTTAATATCAAAATGAAATTCATGCAAGTGAAATTTGCCAAAAACATCTCGTCCCATATGAGCCCAATGACATAAAGTAGCATTCAAAAGTGAAGAGAACCAACAACCAGAAAATAGTTGTTGCGAGAGCTTTCATACTCAGCGACCGACGTCTAATTACATTTTCCCTGCAATGCTGTTTAGAGTGCGCGATTAAAATGTGCAACATAATGCAAACCCAAGTATGTGTGTAAACATTTGCTCATTGCGGGATTTCAATGTTTGGAGCATTTTATTACTATTATTATTATTATTATGTAAATATTTAGCATATATTGAGTTGGAAGTGTGATATTCATAAAAGAAAAATATTGCTCAATCGTAGATTTTCGCTTATTGTGAATTTTTGCCATATCATATAAATCAATCCAAGTTTAGTCTATAATGCAAAAGACATCACTATTTATCTATCTTTTTAAATAGTTTTTATTACTTTCGGTTCTTGTATCAATGGACTCCGCAGCGATTTCTCAGGCCCCATACGGTCTAGAGACTTGAAATTTCGAATTCGTACTTAGATCGCAGACATCTCACCGCCTGTTAAGCTCCAAGTGTGATCCAATATTGGTAATTAAAATTATCTCATTCAATCTCATTCAACCAGGATCATTATAAAGTCGACATGGAACGACAATGGGATCCGTCACTGGAATTACGCACGAGCATGGAGCATATATATACGTCTCGTTCTCTGGTATATAGGTACTTTCTGGAAGATCGTCTATGGTTATGTCGCAATTGTCAAACGTCAGACGTTGTTAATTTGAAGTTTAATTTTGTGTTGTGGTAGACAAACAGTAATTTGTTATGGAATAGCTGTTGCTGGCAAACACATATTCATAAGTATAGTTAAAATCGAGAAAAGGATAACAATAGTAGGTACTCATCGGTACGGTTTAAATCTTAAATGCCCAATAAAAACTATTTTTTATTTTTTTCAAAAATTTCACTTGTTTCTAATACACTAAGATTTAAATTACCTATATCAAATACATTTAGCATTGTTTATTTAAAATTTTTGAGAACTCCACACCCGATAGAGTGCCACGTCCGAAATGCGATGGTGAAGACACACTTCTGTCCTTTTACCTACGTACTATACTTCTGTTACCACCAGTCCATTAGTACATTCCTTGGGCCATGCCCATGGCATGTATCCATTACAAAAAGACAGACAGCAGATCATTGATACTACAGATTGTATTAAATATATAATAGACATTTTTTGTTGAATCTTGAAAATACAGAGATCACATTAAACGTTCTTTTGGCAATTTAATATGAGAAAACTGACAAAGAATTCCTTCTCTCATTCTTTCGACTTCCATTCATTTTTTGCATTGACGGCTATTGCACAGCACGCAAATATATCGTACATCGTATACAGGTACATCGTTTTCATAATTCAAATACTTTCTTCTAGGTGGACAACACTGATGAGGAAAACTCTGTGCAATTATATTCAATGATTTTGCTCTGACAGTGTTGTTGTCCAACCGTCCAACAAATACGCATTCTGTGGCAGGTATTAAGAAAGTTCTGTCAAAGTTGGTTAAGCTGTACATAGATTAGCCTGGACAAAGAAAAAAAGACAAGAAAAATGTAAGACTAACGCCGAGACTGATACAATCTATGCAAGACCACGACCCAAAACCAAGACCAATACTGCAATACTTATTTAGAGAAGAAACCTTTTTCTTACAGATTCTAAAAATATTGAAATAAAAGATTTTGGGTGAAAAGCGAAGTTCATTTTACCCCTCCAGGATTTCCAGATAAATTCAAAAAATTCTGAAACTCCATATACAGTAATTTCTACCCTTCTAGGATTTTCCTTAACGAGCTGATTTCAAAGAATTCAGACTACTCGTAGCCAGGAATATTTTCTCTGTCTGTAGTTACAAATCATCTATTAATCTGAAATATTTTTTATGGCTTTTATCCAATCGTTATTTTTGAGTTTTTTTATGTCTAGATTGCCTTTATTTTGAGGCTATTTTATCGATCATGCTCATTAGGTAAGTCAACTGAGATATTCACATGATTGATTATCAAAAAGTTATTTTTATGAATGCGCGGATTAAAAAAATTCTTACCAGGTTTTAGTTTTTATTATTTTTTGGAGAATAATTTATATAAAAGTGGAAATTATAAGCTATATCTATAAACCAGGAATACTTTTGATCGCTTCACTCAATGGCCACTCTGAGAGATTTTTTGGTAATTGTACAGAACAGACACTCTCGATATTATCACTATTTCTTTCAAAAAAATGGTACAAAACCATTGTAGAATGAGTTTTGATGTAGAAGTATGTTGCGCAAATATATAGCGGGGTAAGGGAAACCATTATATAGGAAAATATGACAAGAAAGTAGTTAAATTAGTGTTCAGGTGGGACGGAAGATACCAAGAAAGCACAAGCAGACAACGTCATGCTAGTAAGAATAATAATTTATAAACTTTAATAATTAATTAAGTATCTCCATTACACTAAATTAATTTTGTGAACCAAGTTTTATTCTCATTATTTATTCTGGAATGGTTTCGCACCATCACAATACAGGAGTGTTTTAACCAATGATAATATTTCTAAATGCAATCTGATATGATTATCAATTATTCCGATGCATATTGCAGGATTTTTCTTCATTTGAATTTAACAGCTACGGTTTTGAATCTCACAAATTTTTCACAATTATTAGCAATGCAGAATTTTTGCAAGAGTGCAAGGCGTGCAACAAGACCAAGACCGTCTATGCAAGATCAAGATCGAAAACGAAGACTAAGGATTTGATGCAAGACCAAGACTAATACCAAGGGTGCAAGATTAAGACCAAGACCATATCGGTCTTGGTCTTGATTTTGCTTTGCCCACCAGTATGTGTTAGTATGTCTGTGGCATCGTAGCTATTAAACATATGAACCAATTCTGATTTGAGAGGTGAGTTGATCGAGAGTGTTCATAAATAATTTTAATGTGTTACTATCTGTTTCTGAAGCAACGCAACTCCCAAACGTATGAACCGATTTTGATTCAATTGTGTTATTTGAAAGTTAACTTAATTTTGTATTTTTGATTCTAATATACTATTTTGCAATTTCATATCTCTGATATGTGATTAAATATTTAATATTATTATTATCAGTGCCATGCTCTTTTTGAGCAGAATAAGTTGGGGATTTTACAGGCATTACAAAACAGACTGATAAAAGAATAGAGAGGTACAAATGTTTAAGTAAGAAACTTTGCATATGCATTATAAATTATTTCAACATGAGTTTTTAGATTCAAAGAGTAAAACAAGAAATAAAAGTATTCTCCTACCTAAAATGGATAGAAATGCTGGTACCAAGAATTCAAGTTTTATTGCAATGAAAATATTTAATATATTTCTCTATGATTTGAAAGTCCTGGATGGAAAAAACGTAAAACAAAAAAAAATTATTTCTTATTTAAATCTTATTTAATCTTGGTTAAAAATAAATAAATAATTAAAAAATAAATATAGGAAGGACTTGAATTCGGGATATTCTTTCTTTACGTTACGTATATGAAATTTCAAGAAATTTCTAATAATAAAATATTTTGTACAAGTGTCACAAAAAGTTCAAGTTTATTGTTCCATGGAACGAGTTGTTTTCGATCTAGCGTTTGTCTGTAGTTTTTCTAATTTTGTTCAAAATGTTCAACATTAGTACATTTGTAAAACTCTTTTTATAAATGTGCAAAGGTTGAACAGTTTTAATTGTATTTTGGGAATTCGGCATTTTGCCAATTACATAGCTTATAGCTAACACTAATTTAATGAAACTATGCAGTACTCGACATATTCTGTGTTTGAAATCTACGTTGATTCAATAGTCATACTTACATACATGTGATAATGTGTTAAAATCATTTTAATCTAATTAAAAAAGTTTTTTTTGAAACTTGTTTTGAGTTGCGAATATTTTGGAGTTTCCCCATTTTTTTTTTTGATCTTATTGGCTTCAGATACCAATCTTGAGAAGGCCTGCGAATAATCGTCGTGAACGTTCAGCTGAAAATATTGCTGCAGTTAGTGAAAGTGTGGCTGCTAATACAAGAATATCGATTCGCAGGCGCTCGCAATTCTAGGCTTTTCTTATGGCTCCCTTTGGCTCATTTTGCACGGGGATTTACTTCTACACCTATATAAAATTTAGCTAACACAGTTGGTTACAACAGGACGGGGCAACTTGCCACATAGCGGGTGTAAAGTTGGATGTTCTGCGTGCAAAGTTCCCAGTGCGCATTATTTCCCGTTTTGGAAACGTAAATCGCCCACCGCGATCGTGCAATCTAACTCCATTAGATTTTTTCTGTGGGTTTACCTTAAAGGTCGTGTTTATGTTAATCAACCCGAAACGTTAGAATATCTGAAAAGCAATATCCACCAATTTATTGCGGACATACCGAACGAAATGTTTGAAAAATGAAAGAAAAAGAAAATTTATCTAAATAGGATCGACTGTTGGTCTAACGGCGGCCATTAACATGATATTATTTTTCATACTTAATGAAATACTTAACAGTTTCTATTGCTGAAGTTAAAATATAAGTATTTTTTAATTTTTGGCTTTTATTTCATTTTAAAGTTAGGAATTCAAATTGGATCACCCTTTAGCTTATGGCGTCTACAAGAATCTAATAGAAACTGAATAAAGGCCCTCAAATAAGACCAGTTTTCCCACATCCAGCGAACTTCGATATTACAAACAAGACGTAATTGCTTCCGACATTTTGCTCAACTTTATAGCGCACCGTTTTTTCTGTAGCCAGCTTTTATAGCTCGACCTCTTCTCTTTTGTGGTTGCCGGAGCTTTTATTATATATCACGTTTCCATTTTTTTCACTCATGGATCCTTTCATAAGGACAATATTTGCTTGCTTCACATTTTTAATGCATCATCGTAGTGAACGATTTTTGAGGTCGAGAATAAGCTGCGAAGGTCAAACTTGAGGTCAATTGCCACCGCCAGAGTTCCATGGATTTTATCCGAATATAACAATCAAAAGCAAACTTCTCAATTGAAGAATGATATTCACGTTATATTTTTATATACAGGGTGAGTCAGGGTTATCGGAAAAGTCTATAAGTAAAGGGTGAACCTCACAGACTGAAATTTCATTATTGCGGGTTCGTGTGCTTCGAGAACTGCCTCAAAAATAAAACATTTCCCAGTATACAGGGTGATCAAATAAGACTCTGTATATTAAAGTGATATATTTTCTTACGGTATTTAATTACATTTTTTGACTCCACACCACAAACAATGCCAGCTCCTATCAGCTTCCCTATACTTTTCATTTTAATTTTTCATTTTCGGTTTTCCAGATATACCTACTATTTCTATCAAATTACAGAGCTTTACAAAAAGAGTTATTAGGTTTCGACAAAACCGATTGATGGGGGCTCTACAGGATAATCAGTTATTCTACCAAACTCATTGATGTATTCAATATTACCGAATTCTTATCCTACAGGGCATTTGAAATATGATATTAACCTATTATCGTATTTCAATAAAAAAACTTGTTTATTTCATAAAGATCACCCTGTATTGCACTCAGCCATTTTGTAGCTGTTTATATTTCTTATCGAACTAAATTAGTTTTTCCTAGATGTAACACTTGACGAGATATTGAAGATTTTTTTCAAAATCCGTAGTATTTGTCATCAGAACAAACTGAGACAATTTTTCAGTAAATTTTAGACTGTGAAACATTATCCTTTTTGAGACTGAAAATGATTTCGGGAATTTCATGTATGTGAAGTATGGTATTATTATTAAATTCATTCAAATCTAGTATACAACTCTCTTTATCGGTTCCAGAGCATGTTGGAAATGCAGGTGTCTTCTTCAATTTTCTATATAAACATTATATTCGTACTGTGGGCCGCCAAACCCGCTGAAGACCTAAATGTTTGGTTAAGACTTATAGAAGATTGTAACATTGTTCCTTATTTTTTCATGGACTCTGACTGGAATAATGTTCTTAAACTTCTTGAAGTACGATTATTGTGTACCTACTTTTTGAGGATTTCCTGCTGAATATTAGGTAAAGATGTTTTTTTCAATTTTCACGAGAGGTGATACATTATTAGAACTCAAAATTTACTAGGGAATAGGAAGAGCGATGCCTTATTATTGAGCTTGTAGATCGCCAGATTTGACTCCTATGGATTTTTCAAATGAGGTTATATCAAAAATATTGTCTACAATACACTTCCCACGGCTGCAGAAAATAATGAAAGATTCAAATGCTCTCACTGTCATTCAGAAATCTTTTGAATGTGGGATTGGGTGCTGTATTGATCAAAATGGCAATTACTTTCAATTAAAAAAAATCTATCCACTTTCATTGTGTGCCTTAGATTTATATTAGCTGTATTTATAGATCAAATTTGTTTATGGCATATTAATCCCCATGTCCAACTTTGCCCCAATTTAACCTTCTTCGTAGCTCTTACGGTTTACGAGATCTCAATGGTGAGCAGCGAATCTGAATAACCCGGTATATAGGTACAGGGTAATTTAATACATTTCGGGAGACAGTCAAAATAACTACTAGATGGTTTAGTAAAATATAAGGTGTTGTATTTGAAATAAACTAGTTATACCTACCTATCTATTCAAATATTAGAATATGTGAATGTCATATTTCAAATATCCTTAAGGATATTAGAAAATATTCAATAAAACGGTTTTGTCAATAATTACATTTCTTGTAGAACTCTGCACTTTGATAAAAATATATTATTATCTTAAAAAAGGAAGAATCTGCATTATTTGTGGAGTAGAATCCAAAAATGCAATAAAATATAGGGGATTCTCAAGAAAAAAATCAGTTTTGATATGCCACACTTCTGTTGAGCACCATCTAGGCTGGGTAATATTTTCATCAAGTAGTCCACGTAGCACTTCAGGAAGCTGCTTTGATAAAATGTCATTATACAGTGATGTTTACATGTTTTAGACCGTTCTGTTATATATTGAAATAAAATAATTATAATAATGATAGAAGAGTATAAATCTTCACCGTAATAGAGAACTAACTTTCAAATACAAAATATATTGATTGGAACAGGTTCAGTACAATATAGATAATTGAACTCTGGGCTCAAATGATTATTGGCTCGAACTTATTTGCTATTTCACTTAGTCGCCAGTCTCATTTAAACTTGTAATTCTAGTTAGAATTAAACCGAAAACTTGGATTTCCGATAAATCTGAATGCGGCTATATGGGGGGTTTTGAGTCAGATTTTATTACCAAGCCGCAAAACCGGGCATGCCGAATGAAGTGGTCTTGTTAGCGATTTCACAGTTTTCCCGATAATTTTCCCTAATCTCTGAATACCAACCACTTTGAAAACTTTATCAACTCCAATCTCTCACTTAATGCGATTACTTGATTAATAATTCACCTACATAAGGACATACATAGGTACCTATGAATCATAATCAGCCATAGTCTTAATATTAAATGTGAGTTTAAGCATATAAACAAAATATTTCGTATGTGTTTGCATCATGGAGGTAATATAGGTATGTATATAGCCTACAACTGTGTTGAACTTTTTAATATAGATAGATTTGCATTCTTTTTATATAATTTAATAGATTAAAAAATACAAATATATAGGTATGTATTTTATTGTGGTATAATGTTACCTACATATAGGCGACAAAATATTGTTGTTATGGGTATCAACGTCTTAGAAGAATCTTTTTTTATGATATTTATAGCTTCTGTAATGCCATACATACAGTTTGAATACCCATCGACTGGGGTTTCGTCACGATTCCTGACGTCATTAAATTTTAATACCTAACCCCAAAACACTGACACAGACGTATTTGCTAATATTTTTTATTTAATGTTTGCAATTGAACGTCAAAAAGAATAATAACAAACGTCAAAATAACAATCAGCCGATCTGATCGAAGAAGTATGTTTTATTTTACCTAATTTATAAATAAAAGAAAGAAATAGACAAGGTATGACGAAACCCCATTCGATGGGTATTCAAACTATAAATACACACAAACTTAATTATGGTAAAACAATTTTGCCAGAATTTGTTGATATTTATATTTTATATCCAATTCTCCTTTTTTGTCACTGATTCACGTCATCCGCGTCTAAAATGCATCCACCAACCGCCCAATGTGGTTTGTCCTAGTATCATGGGGCCTGAGGGTGCCCATTAACAATAGTTCACTCACTAACTGTTACAATTTTACGCAATATTTTCTCTCCTCGTTGCTATTTCAAAATTTTGAAAGTGATCCTCGCCTCCCTGTTCAGGAACAATAAACAATTGAAAATCGACATTTGACGGTTATTTGTGCCAAAGCGGTAAAAGATAGACAATAATAAATTTCACATTCCTATTTTAGTTTCTTAAGACCTATCTGACATTGGTTTCATAAATGGTACCAAATGTAGGTACCATATTCGGTACCACCTCTGGTAACATTTTCAAGAACGCTATTCAATAGGTCGCACAAATAGCTGTCTTGATTGTTTATAGCTCCTTAATAAACAATTTAAATTTGACAAGTTGGATGGAAAAGTTAGCGGGCTATCCATAAAGCTAAAATATCAAATTACTTCTTGTTCAAATTATAATATAATGTGGGCTAATACTTACTAGTTACCAACGTTTATGGATTTTTCCTTAGATATCGATTCAGACAAATGATATCGACAAGCGGTTTGTGACATGTTATATTGAACTTTGTAATAATTCGCAATAATGGAATGTATCTATTTGAATAAAAAAGAACGTTCTATTATTTGTCATTCGAAAAGGTGTCCCCTTTCTATCAAAATTGGAACTACATGGAATTGATATATATGTGACATGTGATTAACTGATTAAGTCTATGCAATTCATTAGGCATTTCCTCATAAAAACACACCATTTTTTAAAAGAATATAACAGGCCATATATAGGTATAAGGAGAATTATTCAGCGCACTATTCTAGTATACTTATTTAAAATATACTATTATTAGGCATATTTTTGAAAAATATGTTGTTCTATTTATCTTTTAGAAATACTTCAAATAGCAGTAAAGAGACACGAAAATTATTTCCAGGTAATTTTTCTTGGTCATTTAAAACATTTTTATTTTACAAGTTCATTTTTGATCAACCCAGTACCTATATTTTTTTGAATTATCTAATAAATTCGATCCCAACTTTCGAAAAAGGCAATTAACCCTTAGGTATTATTTCTATGCAAACTGCTTGGTTAAGTACCTATAGTTATGAACGTAAGTAAACATTAGCTGAACAATAGTCGCAATAAAATTGGGTTTGTAGTAAAAATAAAAAGAAGCTTCTATTCAGAAACAATACCTAATTGTTTCGTTTCCAGTAGATACAGTTGTTAAATTGCCCAAATCCAAAAGCAATTTTTCCGAATCGGATCTCATATAGTTGAACGAGGTACTTTCAGAGAAGTAAGAAAAGATGGAACTGATATCCAGTCATAACATAAAGAAGGTTGGTCTTTCCATAACTGAAATAGATGGTCATTGAATTTATTTGAAAATGTGTATCTATAAGCTTTGATAAATGGCTTGTAAAAAGTTGTATTTATTTTGATCATTTCTGGTATTCTACAGTCCTTTGATTTCCCTTACAATTGAAATCCTATTTTGACACTCGTAAAATAAATATACTACATATAACTAAACATATCTACTTCACTTGAGGAACCCGACTTAAGAAATTTGTTGACAAAACAACTTTGATACTTTGGTTATACTTATCGGTGATATTTTTACTTAGATCGATTGGATGCAAATTTTAAAGATATTTCTAATTATAGAAGGTGCTTTAAAATTATCATTTTCTTCAAAGAAGTATCTGTTGAAATTCTCTCAAATTATTCCCCATTATCTATTAGCTACGAAACTAAGCAATCTTGGTTGCATACATACTAGAACGGTAATTAAATACTTCACTTGAGGAACTCGAAATTTGTTGACAAACCAACCTTGATACTTATTCTTATCGATGATATTTTTACTTAGACATTTCTGGATGTAGGCGAAACTTTACGAAAAATACACGTTTTAAATGATTCTTGAAATTTTTTAAATCAGATGAAATGTCAACATTCTTGAAATTGAATTTCTATTTTTAGCTAAAAATCTGAAAAAAAGCTCCACAACTGTACCTATGGTGTAGTAGTTTGAAATTATGACTGAATTTCAGTTTAAACATTTTTATCCTAGAAAAAAATGTATACCACGGATCTGCCTGACACAAACTATTTTATATCTTAATCGGTTTTCCCAAATGTACCCTTGAGAATCACCGATTAGGATGTTTCAAGAAATAGAAAGTTTTGTGACGGGCATACCTGGAACCTATATTGATATAATATAAGAATGTTTAATATCTAAATCAGTGATAGTGACCTATCGCTTTAGGTACATTTCTATAAGAACTGAAGTCAAAAAAATTTGTGGAAATATTCTGCCCAAGCACCTCATGATTTTCCTTATGGTATGTGTGAAATCTAACATTTCTAAAGCATTTCATCCTGTTACTTGATCGGTCAGTTTTTTCTAAATTAGCTCTTGTTCTATAAAATATTAGTGAAAAATCGATCAGTTCGTGCTTTTTCTTACTATTTAAGTAAATATTCTAGAGGACATTGTCTTTTCCATACTTTATGAATGCACTGTATATATTTTATCTATTCTATGTAATAAGCAGGTCTCTGGATATATTCAATAAACCCAGACAATTTTACCGTAATCTATTCACTTCAATCCAATACAATGAAAGCGAATATCTCGATTCTGGTCAGATTCTCGAAAGCTTTCTCCAAAGAGAACGTGCTCTAAATAGATCTACAGAACTGGTTTCGAGCTAATTGACCCTAGGTACACATCTTGAAGCTCCTTCGGAGTATTCAGATTTAACTTCCACACTCAACCGTACCCAATCCAGCGTCGTCGGCCTGTGCTGTTCGTATTGGAATTAATTCCTGACATTACAAAAGCTAATGACTCTCTAGTCGGTAGCCTGTATTGAAATATCAAGTTGCGGCCACTTGGATTCCTGTTTACGATTGTTATTTGCATAGAGGCTGTTCATATAAATA
This sequence comes from Crioceris asparagi, assembly GCA_958507055.1. Taxonomy (NCBI): domain Eukaryota; kingdom Metazoa; phylum Arthropoda; class Insecta; order Coleoptera; family Chrysomelidae; genus Crioceris; species Crioceris asparagi. The sequence goes on from OY293828.1 coordinate 71,660,040, forward strand.
TTATTGCAAATATACCATGATAGACTGGTCCTTAGATTCTTAGCATCAGTCAAATCAATTCAGATTGATATGAATTATTTATTAATTTTATAACTTTGCATATGCATGATTTAGAATCTTAATTTTAAGAGAAATATAAGTCACACAAAGTTCCGTATCGACTAAGTTGAGGCAAATTTTACAAAAATTTAATAAGACTTGGGTCAGAAGATTTTGACATCACTTTTTTGTGAATTAAAGATTCAGCGCTTCTTGTTTTGTAGTGTTTATGGATACGATATTATTAGTTGTCTAAAAGGCATATTCTAATAGCATTGTAGTTGTTAGAGTAAAATACAAACGCTCTGATGATTCTTCCATAGTATTATTAGGATTTTGGAAATACATTTGAAATATTCCCAAAAGTGATAGTCGAAAAATATTCAAAAATTAGTTTTAATCGACAGATTCTAATTAGAAATGTAGGTACATTGCTCGAACTATAAGCTAAGTGATATTTATGTGGAAATCAAATTAATTGATGTGAAATTATATCTAAGTAGAATATCTGAATTTTTGAAGATTTTCCGACTGACTCGTTCACATATCATCCATCCTTGAGAGAATGGTTAAAGGATCCCAGAAAAATACTTGAGGCAAATCATTTGAGCCATCTTCGCGCTACTGTCCATTAGTCAATTGCAATTCGGGCTGGCATGCAGATGGTTCCGTACTCAGGAGTTTTACAGACTTATATTCTGTAGTTTTTGTACATTCTGTACTCAATAGGTTCGAAGATACGGGGGAGATATCTTCCATGCAGTATATTTTATTATTAAGGATGATATGTCAAATGAGGCACTTGTTTTAATTTTCTAATTTGTCCTACCTATACCACATTTGAACTGTTTTTGGTTTTATAATTTCGGAAAAAAATAGGTTCTGATAGACGGACAGATAAACATAGATACAGGCACTAGAGTGATCTTATGAGGATTCAGTTTTTAGCCGCTACGGCGAATCAAAAAGAGGGTTATGGTTTTGACTGCTATGTATATGTACCTATTAGTAGGTATATATTATTTTCATCTCTACCCATAATTTATAATCTAATAATTATAATTTTACAAATAAGATATCGTTAAAAGCCTCTTGATCGTCTGCTGGTTATAGGCATGTGATGTCACATTAAACTGAATATGGCGCCCTCTAGCGGACGTAAATTCATGAGCACAGGAAAGGGCTTTATTAGCTCACTCGCTTTTGCCCGCCACTTCATGCACGTTGAAAACTGCATTCAATTCCATGCGGTATTTTTGCGTGATTCTTGTACAATCATACAGACAGACAGACGCGATAAAATGGAACCTAAATTTGAAATTAGACCTTTACCAATACATCAGTGAAAATTGCATTCAATTCCATGCAGTAGTTTTTGCGTGATGCTCGTACAAACAAACAGACAGACAAAAGATCTGAAAACAGTTGTTTTGGCTTCTGTTGCTTTGATAAAGGCTCCCCATATATTTTTTTCTTAAATACCTTTAATGTACAGACATTATTCTGTTACAATTTTACTATATATAATTTTATTTTATGTATTTTATTATATATGTAGGTATGCTGTATGATGTATATGTATATACCTATTTTCAGCAGTTGCTCACGGCTTTGATTACATGCACCAGATAATTGGGAGAAATTCCTCAAATCGTTCTTCAGATGTGAGTCAAAAATAATTTGCGGCTCTGCAGAGACTCTGTTACTAAATTATAACCTCACAATGATTTCAATAAAAATATCGCTATCAAAAATGAAACTAGACATTATCCATCTGAAATTGGTATGTACAAACAATGCACTATATGTATATCATCTATTAAATAAACAACTTACACGTAATATATTTAAATGTATTCAATAAATGTTCATAGTGACATCCAGAGTATAGCCGTGGTCGTATGCCACCTATCCCAACAAAACAATACATTCTAACACTAGTAAGAGATCATGAGCTTTAGGGCAAAGTGACATCAACCACGGCTATCCTCTGAACATCACTATGAATATTGTTGTGTATGCGGGTTCGCAGATAAGTGAGAATAATTTACAATTATTAAATAAACTTTATTTACACATGAAAGTAGATTAATAAAAATTATAACTTCTTTTTACTATTGGATGTTCTTACTACCTTACTCTAACTCTTCTATTAAACTGTCTATTCGCACACTTTCTTTTACACTCTCCCTCATACCGGCAATTCTCCCAAATATATACCCGGAAAATAATCTCTAGATCTTTCCAGCCGCCTATGGTCTTTGATCTTTTCTGCCACCACTGGACTTTTCTCGAAATCCTTTGTCGGCATCCTATTAAGCATATGTATCACACTCTTTGTCAGCGGCCACTCTCGAGATTCCCATCACTCGCGCATAAGCATACCCCTTGCACGTTACAATATGTCTCAAATACACTGAAATATATTACTTGTAAGTTGTTTATTTGATAGACGATAAATATTGTGTAGGTTTTACATAACAACAAGAATAGCTTCTTGATGCATTCTTTTTGTAACGCGATTTTTCAGTAGTCTGTTTTTGGTTTTCGAATTTACTTTTTTGTTCACCACATAGACGGAACTCTGAAAGCAATTAAATTGTTGATTTCTCGGTTCCTGAGATAGTCTTAAAACAGGCAGATAGACAGATAGATACACCCACAGACCAAAATCTGAAAATACATTTGTGGACTAAGGGTGCCTCAAAACACGAAGATCTGTTTAGAAGGATATATCGAAAGTTTTATCAAATTACATGACTTTTTGACAGACGAACCCCGAACGGAGGAGGTATACAATTCGACTGTCTGCTTTTTTTTACTATTTGACCGCGCGTTTTATATAGTAAACGAACTCCGATTTTGATGATTTTTGATTCATTTTAAAGAGGAGGATTGAGAAACGTTTAAATTGAACATTTTTTTCTTAGAGTTGAGGTTTTTGAGATAAATCGGTGTTAAAATGGTAACATAAAATACTTGATCGTATTTCCGCAACGATGCTTTGAGATCTCAATAACAACAACTAAGTACATGCAAAGAATATACGTGGTTATTTGGATAAGTACTATCTTCATTGGTATTAGTGAACGTTCAACGATTTTCGTGACTAATGTGACACTCAAAAGTGTGAAATAAATATTTTTTACAAAAAAATGGACCGACGTTATTAGTTGGTGCACTGAAAAGTATAAAATAATATTAATTCTATTGGTGCTGGTATTTCTGAAGTTGGTGCCAAAAGTTATCAATCTAACTGCAACTGCACAACTTCAAAAGTAACAGCACCAATAGAATAAATATTATTTTATACTTTTCAGTGCACCAACTAATAACGTCGGTCCAATTTTTTGTAAAAATATTTATTATATATAAGCTTAATCGAATAGTGAATAGCGCTCGGAACTTAAAAACCATTACTTCCACATTATCGCCAACAAAAGATTCACTAATTTTTACTTTTTCAATATCAAAATGTCAACTTCTCTCAATAAGAGAAAGTTCAGCATTTATTGTGTGGATCTACAGTGTGTGACAGTCTCTTCCAAGATAAATTAATAAGTGTATTTTTATGGAAAATCCCCTTTTCTTTACAATCAATAATAAATATAAATTCAGGTATCTAAGGATCTATATACTGTCTATGACAAGAAAACTATAAAATAATAAATTTAAACAACTTGTACAATTGAACTAGAGAAAAAACAGACAAAAATTATCACATATGAAGAATCAGGTAAAAATAGGAAATAGCACACTTTAAATCAAGTTTTCATTAAAACAGTCTGCTTTACTTTACTCACGAAGCTACTTTGCCCTACATAAAAAAATCTATATTTTGCCTTTCCAGCAGCTTATTCATTTCCCTGCACATCATAGAAATAGGAGAATTGTACGATGATATTGCACTTCAAACAATTTATTAAATCTTACTGTTCTCTGTGGAACCAAAATACCAATCTATTCTAAAAGTTCTGGTACATTAATGACATTATTCAAGATTTTATATAAAATGGTGACATCCAATAAAATACAACGATCCTGAAGCAAGGAGTTAGAAATCACCTCTTAGTCATTATCTATCACCGGAATGCCCTGCTTATAAGACACAAACTTAATATATTTTCTTTGGACTTTCTCCAACTGTTCTTTATATAGGTACTAAATTGTGTGGTGACAAGATGGAACTGGCATATTCTGACACAAATCGCACTACCCAACAATAGACAGACTTTGAACAAGCAAGAAATCCCTAAGCATACGTTTTGAGAAGCCCAAGAGTTTAATAGCTCTATTAGAAATAAGGTTGATTTGTGCATCAAACCACAAGGAACTATCAAATGTGACACCCAGGTACTTAACCTGCTCGACTCTAACAAGGATGTTATTCTTCATACTGTACTGAAAGGCAATAGGGTTATTTTTGCGAGAAAAAGATATGATACAGAATTTTTTAAAATTAAAATGTATGTTATTTTTCTTGCACCATGGTAAAAGGTTATTAATATCTTGTTGAATCTCAACACAATCCTCATGATCACCACCATCCCATTAATTTTTAGATCGTCAGCATAAAGAAGACAATTGCAATGTGTTATTGAAATTGTGATATCATTTATAAAACAGTTGAAAAGCAAGGGAGCCAAGGGCACCCTGTGGTGCACCGGATGTTACTGCTATTTCTGACAAAAGACAATTATTAATTTTAAGGCGTTGCTTACATTTTGCATTGCTTACATTTAGAGAGATAACTGGCAAACCATTCCAGTAACTTACCATTAATACCCATGCGACGCATCTTATCCTCAAGAATTTGTTGATCAACCCTGTCAAACGCTTTGGAGAAGTCAGTGTAGATGGAATCAACTTGGCTCTGACTCTCCAAGGCCTCCAATAAATATTCATCATATAACAAAAGATTGGTTATGGTGGAACGACCCGGTAAGAACCCATGCTGAGATTCAGTAAGAAGAGGATTCAAAAGAGGAAAGATCCTCTCCGTAACTATACTCTCTTTTTTTTACAAATATACTAAATTTTGAAATGCTACTGTAATTAGAAACAAATGTTTTATCACCCGACTTATGAAGGCGAGTGATGTAAGTCACCTTCCAAAACTCAGGAAATACTCCTGTGGATAATGATAAATTACAGAGGGCAGTAAGGGCATTCGACAAAAAACACTGACATCCCCTAACAAACCTAACCGGAACATCATCATGTCCAGCCCCTAAGCGATTTGAAATTCCATCAATCCATCTATCAGTTCTATTATCAAAGAATTTATTCTACTGTTTCGATTAAAAGAAAAATCTTGATGATCAGACTGGCATACAGAGTAAACTGAGGAGAAAAACGAGGCTAAGAGATCAACAATTGCTTGATTATTCTCCGCTGATTGTTGATTATAATACATTGGACTAGGAAATTGATATTTCCTGGAGTAGGTACGGATGAGCCGAATTGGTAGCCGCATAAAGTGTTTCGCTCATGACTGCAGCACTGCGGTTTTCAAGATTTTGGTGCAACCGGGTATTGAGACAAACATTACACCAAGAAACCATGTTCTATGTCTTATGCAATCATAAAAACGATCCTTGGATGGGGCACAAAATAATTTCCGAGATCATCCACTCAAGGCACATCTCTGAAATAAATCAAATATAATCAAATGAAATCCCACATTTTCTATCAGTTTATTCGTTTTCGAGTTGTATGGTTCGTCATACGACAAAGTATAATATGATCGTTTCTGTTTGTATAAACCACGGTAGTACAAATAGGTCTAGAATCGAAGGTCGAATTACATAGGTAGCAAGTGGGCATTTATCAAAATATCAAAGTCAACGATAGCACTACGAAATTGAGATGTTACTTAGAATATAAAATACCTTAATCTTATTAGAAAGTTATGAGTTTATGAGCGCAGAATACTATGATGAATAATATCAAGATGAAAATGTCTTAATTGAGACAGTGTGAATCTTCTTACAACTTTGTTTAATCCTTTAAATTGGTACTTTTGTTTTAAGCAACATCCCCCTTTGACTGCGAACCACTCGGCAGAAATTGGAAGCTGAAAGAGACTGGACCCTAAGCGAGCCACTTTTTTGACCGACGAACCTCGAACGGAAGAAGTATACAATTCGACTGTCTGCTTTTTTTTTGGTTTGTTCGCGCGTTATATATATAGTAAACGCGCTCCGATTTTGATGATTTTTGATTCATTTGAAAGAGGTAACTTGGAAATTGGTCCCATATTCGTAAAATCTCAAACCGAAATCTCCTTCCCCCCTAAAACCGCCCCCGAAGGGGGTGGAGGATGCAAATTTTCTCGAAAATCGAAAATTCGAGATGCCAGAATTAAAGATAGGACAATATCCGGATACGTTTAAATCGAACATTTTTTCAAAAGAGTTTTCGAGCTACATTCATTTTAAAATCTCACATATGGGTATTTTCGCTATGTGGAAGGGGCAATTTCTTTCGAAAACTGAAAATTGTTTGATGCCACATGAAAGACAATAATATGTGTATCAATATTTATTAGGAACATTTTCTCCTTAGAGTTACGGTTTTCGAGTTAAGCGGTGATATAATGGTTAAATCTAAAATATTTCAGCGTATTTCCGCAGCGATGTTCTGAGATCTCTACATAATAACAAGGTCAAGCAAAGTATATACGTGAGTAATAAGATATTAGTGGTGAACGTTCAACGACTTTTGTGACCAATGTTACACTCAAAAGTCTGAAATAAATACTTTTTTACAATAAACTAGACCGACGTTATTAGTTGGTGCACTGAAAATTACGAAATAATATTAATTCTATTGGTGCTGGTACTTGTGAAGTTGGTGCCAAAAGTTATCAGTCTAACCGCAACTGTACAACTTCAGAAGTAACAGCACCAAAAGAATTAATATTATTTCGTAATTTTCAGTGCACCAACTAATAACGTCGGTCCAGTTTTTCTGTAAAAAAGTATTTATTTTACGCTCGTTTCAAGACCTTTCTGTATGACCGTGGTATATACCAAAATAAGGGAATGTTATTGTTTGTTCTGCAACTGTTTTGCCATGGATATTAGTTGAGAAGTTATGTTCTCAACACGAAATGATGTTACAACAATTAACATAAATATAAACTTTTATTTATAACTGCTATGTGCGACTTTGGTACAAAAAATGTTTGGTTACAATGAAGAAGAACAACAAGCTTTCAAAAGAATACTAACTTCTATCTACTAGTTATATACCTATACAATGTTGAGGATAGGAAGCGTCATTAAGAGCTTAGGATTATATTCCTGCAAGAGATGGGGTTTATGATAAACAGTTGATAGATTTGTTATAGCTTAAGTTTAAATATTACACAGAATCTAAACCTATTAGCCTGAGCTACCTACCTATATAGTTATAGTATAGTCTATCTCAAAATATATCGTCTTGCCTTTTACCTCATTATACAGATGATAGATAAACACCCTGTAAATTCTTACTTCCTTATACGTAAGGGTATTTCCTGTCATAATTATGCTTGGGAATTTTTTGGTTTGTGCGCGCCTTTTATATAGTAATCGTACTCCGATTTTGATGATTTTTGATTCATTTGAAAGAAGAGGCTTGAGAAATGGTCCCATATTCATAAAAACGGGAATCCGACATCTCCTTCCCTCCGAAAAATGCTCCCGAAAGGGGTGGATGGTGCAAATTTTCTCGAAAATTGAAAATCTAAGGTGGTATAATTAATGATAGGACAATATCCGGCAACGTTTAAATTGACATTTTTTCAAAAGACTAACGGTTTTCGAGATAGACGCATGTTAAATTCTCAAATGTGCAATGTGGAGAGGGCGATTTCTGTCGAAAATTGAAAATCTGTGGGCAGTATATGAAGGACATAATTATTTGTAGCAACATTTATAATGAACATTTTTCCCTTAGAGTTACGGTTTTCGAGTAAAATCGGTGTTAGAATGGTAACAACTAAAATATTCAAATATTTTCGCAGCGATGTTCTGAGATCTCAATAATAACAAGTACATCAAGGAATATACGTGGGTAATATGATAAGTACTATCTTCATTGGTATTAGTGAACGTTCAACGATTTTCGTGACTAATGTTACACTCAAAAGTGTGAAATAAATATTTTTTACTATAAACTGCACAACTTCAAAAGTGATAGCACCAATAACGTCGGTCCAATTTGTTGTATATAATATTTATTATTATTGTATTTCTGTAACTCGAAAATTATAAATAAATGTTATTATTTTTAAAAAAGTGAAGTTTTAAACTACTAAAAAACTGGACCGACGTTTTTAGTTGGTGCACTGAAAAGTATAAAATAATAATAATTCTATTGGTGCTGGCATTTGTGAAATTGGTGCCAAAATTTATCAATCTACCTGCAACTGCACAACTTCAAAAGTAACAGCACCAATAGAATTTATATTATTTTATACTTTTCAGTGCACCAACTAATAACGTCGGTCCAATTTTTTGCAAAAAATATTTATAAACATCCTTCTGGACGTCTTTGAGCATTCTCTGAAGACGCATAACTGGGAAAAAGAAAATGAAACTCCATGTTTTCTTCTAGTTTGACCAAATTTTAAAATTGGAATGGTCGCATGATTGCACAAGTAAGAAGAAATGGATGACTCCAGTTTATATCCTAATAACGTATTTAATAATTATATTAACACAAAACATCCATTCCCTGTAATTCTGATTCTGATAAGCATTAATATATAGTACCGTTACTATTCTTTGTGTTTCTATAAAATACATTATATTCGAAAGATGATGAATAATGAACGAAATAGTCGTGTTACCCTTACAGTTACACCACAGCTTAAGATAAAATACCGACGTTATCAGTTAGTGCACTGAAAAGTATAAAATAATATTAATTCTATTGGGGCTGTTACTTTTGAAGTTGTGCAGTTGCAGGTAGATTGATAACTTTTGGCACCAACTTCACAAGTACCAGCCTCAATAGAATTAATATTATTTTATACTTTTCAGTGCACTAACTGATAACGTCGGTCCAATTTTTTGTAAAAAATATTTATTTCACACTTTTGAATGTAACATTAGTCACGAAAATCGTTAAACATTCACTAATACCAATGAATATAGTACTATTCCTATTACCCACGTATATTCTTTGCTTGTAGTTGTCATTATTGAGATCTCAGAACATCGCTGCGGAAATACGCTTGAATATTTTAGTTGTTACCATTTTAACATAGATTTAACTCGAAAACCGTAACTATGAGGATAAAATGTTCATTATAAATGTTGCTACAAATAATTATGTCTTTCATGTACTGCAAACAGATTTTCAATTTTCGACAGAAATCGCCCTCTCCACATAGCGAAAACAGGTATATTTGAGAATTTAACATGCTCCTATCTCGAAAACCGTTACTCTTTTGAAAAAATGTTCAATTTAAACGCTTCCTAATATTGTCCTATCTTTAATTATACCATCGCAGATTTTCAATTTTCGAGAAAATTTAATCCCTCTACCCCCTTCGGGGGCGGTTTTTGGAAGGAACGAGATGTCGGAGTCCCGTTTTTATGAATATGGGACCATTTCTCAAGCCTCATCTTTCAAATGAATCAGAAATCATCCAAATCGGAGTACAATTACAATATGAAAGGCGCGCACAAACCAAAAAAAAAATGCACATAGTCGAATTGTATACCTACTCCGTTTGGAGTTTGTCGGTCAAAAATGGGAACTATCGAGTTGTACCACGAGTACCTGAGTTAAGCCGTTAGTAAAACGGGTGACCCTTTTGCGACCCACGAGTTGTACCAACACCCTCTTATGAAATTTCTGAGAAATGCCGACGGCTAATGATGAGTATAGAAGGAAATGATAAAAAGGGATGAATTAAAAATCAAATCGGCCAATAAATGTCCAAAAAAAATAAAATGTAATTCTAAAAAAGACAGGACTTTGTTAAAAAATAACAGAATTACAAGAAAATAAAATTTCTAAATTAGATTTTGTGAAATCCCTGACTGGTCATCATTTTCCGCAATAATTTTGTATTTAGTACCAATTTTAAATTTGTTTGTATTTAACATTAAGGACATAATAACTATGTAATTTGTGAAATTTGTATTTTTTAAATAAATTCTCTGTAAAGACTTTATATTACATTATTGAAACCACATATAATGTAGATATATTTACTATTACCATTATAATCTGTTAATCCCCTTTGCAAATATTGCTGGTACAACTGAAGGGTAGATTTTACATACCTGCTGCCTCGTGGTACAACTCGTGGTCCCCGGTATTACCACCACATCTATATCTATAACATAAAAAGTATATATATATATATATAATACTCTTTCCAGCCATAGTTACATTAAATATAATTCGCCTCTATTATCAAACATAATTTAAAACATGAAGGACCAATGGCCTGAAATTTGAATCACAAAGAGTTAAGAGGAAAAGTCTTATAGCATTTTTTACCTAACATAGGCATTCTATGCGGAGAATTGCAAATGACTTTTTCTTACTAGGTATATCTGGTCGAAAATAAGCAAGTTGGCCTGCTGAAAATACCCTGATAAATCACCTGCCTACTTAGAATACATTTCGCGATCATTTATCAACCCTTATTAACTCCTATAATTACGAAAGATCTGTACAGTTTCAAAGACGTAAATAGTTCGAGCACACCATTTATCTTCTGTTAGCCGGTAAATAGGTTGCTGGTTCGGAGAAATACACCGATTATTGACTCATGAATATGCAAATTATTGTAGAAAACCATACAAAATTAGGATTTGTGAACTGGTAAATTTTCTGTTTAACAGTTGATTCCTGCTTAAGCGAAACTATGTAGTCACAGCCATTACTAGATAAATTTTGAAGATCCATTCTTACTTTTTCAAAATTTGTTACCTAATCCCTTTTCAGTCGCATTAGATATTCATGAAAACTGCTGCATCGTATTGTATTTTTTATTTTAATTTTATAAGTGCGTTTACATTTGTTCATAAATATAGTTACTATAAAGGGCAAAGAAATATTATTGGAAATTCCCAAGCATAATTATGACAGGAAATACCCTTACGTATAAGGAAGTAAGAATTTACAGGGTGTTTATCTATCATCTGTATAATGAGGTAAAAGGCAAGACGATATATTTTGAGATAGACTATACTATAACTATATAGGTAGGTAGCTCAGGCTAATAGGTTTAGATTCTGTGTAATATTTAAACTTAAGCTATAACAAATCTATCAACTGTTTATCATAAACCCCATCTCTTGCAGGAATATAATCCTAAGCTCTTAATGACGCTTCCTATCCTCAACATTGTATAGGTATATAACTAGTAGATAGAAGTTAGTATTCTTTTGAAAGCTTGTTGTTCTTCTTCATTGTAACCAAACATTTTTTGTACCAAAGTCGCACATAGCAGTTATAAATAAAAGTTTATATTTATGTTAATTGTTGTAACATCATTTCGTGTTGAGAACATAACTTCTCAACTAATATCCATGGCAAAACAGTTGCAGAACAAACAATAACATTCCCTTATTTTGGTATATACCACGGTCATACAGAAAGGTCTTGAAACGAGCGTAAAATAAATACTTTTTTACAGAAAAACTGGACCGACGTTATTAGTTGGTGCACTGAAAATTACGAAATAATATTAATTCTATTGGTGCTGGTACTTGTGAAGTTGGTGCCAAAAGTTATCAGTCTAACCGCAACTGTACAACTTCAGAAGTAACAGCACCAAAAGAATTAATATTATTTCGTAATTTTCAGTGCACCAACTAATAACGTCGGTCCAGTTTTTCTGTAAAAAAGTATTTATTTTACGCTCGTTTCAAGACCTTTCTGTATGACCGTGGTATATACCAAAATAAGGGAATGTTATTGTTTGTTCTGCAACTGTTTTGCCATGGATATTAGTTGAGAAGTTATGTTCTCAACACGAAATGATGTTACAACAATTAACATAAATATAAACTTTTATTTATAACTGCTATGTGCGACTTTGGTACAAAAAATGTTTGGTTACAATGAAGAAGAACAACAAGCTTTCAAAAGAATACTAACTTCTATCTACTAGTTATATACCTATACAATGTTGAGGATAGGAAGCGTCATTAAGAGCTTAGGATTATATTCCTGCAAGAGATGGGGTTTATGATAAACAGTTGATAGATTTGTTATAGCTTAAGTTTAAATATTACACAGAATCTAAACCTATTAGCCTGAGCTACCTACCTATATAGTTATAGTATAGTCTATCTCAAAATATATCGTCTTGCCTTTTACCTCATTATACAGATGATAGATAAACACCCTGTAAATTCTTACTTCCTTATACGTAAGGGTATTTCCTGTCATAATTATGCTTGGGAATTTCCAATAATATTTCTTTGCCCTTTATAGTAACTATATTTATGAACAAATGTAAACGCACTTATAAAATTAAAATAAAAAATACAATACGATGCAGCAGTTTTCATGAATATCTAATGCGACTGAAAAGGGATTAGGTAACAAATTTTGAAAAAGTAAGAATGGATCTTCAAAATTTATCTAGTAATGGCTGTGACTACATAGTTTCGCTTAAGCAGGAATCAACTGTTAAACAGAAAATTTACCATTTCACAAATCCTAATTTTGTATGGTTTTCTACAATAATTTGCATATTCATGAGTCAATAATCGGTGTATTTCTCCGAACCAGCAACCTATTTACCGGCTAACAGAAGATAAATGGTGTGCTCGAACTATTTACGTCTTTGAAACTGTACAGATCTTTCGTAATTATAGGAGTTAATAAGGGTTGATAAATGATCGCGAAATGTATTCTAAGTAGGCAGGTGATTTATCAGGGTATTTTCAGCAGGCCAACTTGCTTATTTTCGACCAGATATACCTAGTAAGAAAAAGTCATTTGCAATTCTCCGCATAGAATGCCTATGTTAGGTAAAAAATGCTATAAGACTTTTCCTCTTAACTCTTTGTGATTCAAATTTCAGGCCATTGGTCCTTCATGTTTTAAATTATGTTTGATAATAGAGGCGAATTATATTTAATGTAACTATGGCTGGAAAGAGTATTATATATATATATATACTTTTTATGTTATAGATATAGATGTGGTGGTAATACCGGGGACCACGAGTTGTACCACGAGGCAGCAGGTATGTAAAATCTACCCTTCAGTTGTACCAGCAATATTTGCAAAGGGGATTAACAGATTATAATGGTAATAGTAAATATATCTACATTATATGTGGTTTCAATAATGTAATATAAAGTCTTTACAGAGAATTTATTTAAAAAATACAAATTTCACAAATTACATAGTTATTATGTCCTTAATGTTAAATACAAACAAATTTAAAATTGGTACTAAATACAAAATTATTGCGGAAAATGATGACCAGTCAGGGATTTCACAAAATCTAATTTAGAAATTTTATTTTCTTGTAATTCTGTTATTTTTTAACAAAGTCCTGTCTTTTTTAGAATTACATTTTATTTTTTTTGGACATTTATTGGCCGATTTGATTTTTAATTCATCCCTTTTTATCATTTCCTTCTATACTCATCATTAGCCGTCGGCATTTCTCAGAAATTTCATTAGAGGGTGTTGGTACAACTCGTGGGTCGCAAAAGGGTCACCCGTTTTACTAACGGCTTAACTCAGGTACTCGTGGTACAACTCGATAGTTCCCATTTTTGACCGACAAACTCCAAACGGAGTAGGTATACAATTCGACTATGTGCATTTTTTTTTTGGTTTGTGCGCGCCTTTCATATTGTAATTGTACTCCGATTTGGATGATTTCTGATTCATTTGAAAGATGAGGCTTGAGAAATGGTCCCATATTCATAAAAACGGGACTCCGACATCTCGTTCCTTCCAAAAACCGCCCCCGAAGGGGGTAGAGGGATTAAATTTTCTCGAAAATTGAAAATCTGCGATGGTATAATTAAAGATAGGACAATATTAGGAAGCGTTTAAATTGAACATTTTTTCAAAAGAGTAACGGTTTTCGAGATAGGAGCATGTTAAATTCTCAAATATACCTGTTTTCGCTATGTGGAGAGGGCGATTTCTGTCGAAAATTGAAAATCTGTTTGCAGTACATGAAAGACATAATTATTTGTAGCAACATTTATAATGAACATTTTATCCTCATAGTTACGGTTTTCGAGTTAAATCTATGTTAAAATGGTAACAACTAAAATATTCAAGCGTATTTCCGCAGCGATGTTCTGAGATCTCAATAATGACAACTACAAGCAAAGAATATACGTGGGTAATAGGAATAGTACTATATTCATTGGTATTAGTGAATGTTTAACGATTTTCGTGACTAATGTTACATTCAAAAGTGTGAAATAAATATTTTTTACAAAAAATTGGACCGACGTTATCAGTTAGTGCACTGAAAAGTATAAAATAATATTAATTCTATTGAGGCTGGTACTTGTGAAGTTGGTGCCAAAAGTTATCAATCTACCTGCAACTGCACAACTTCAAAAGTAACAGCCCCAATAGAATTAATATTATTTTATACTTTTCAGTGCACTAACTGATAACGTCGGTATTTTATCTTAAGCTGTGGTGTAACTGTAAGGGTAACACGACTATTTCGTTCATTATTCATCATCTTTCGAATATAATGTATTTTATAGAAACACAAAGAATAGTAACGGTACTATATATTAATGCTTATCAGAATCAGAATTACAGGGAATGGATGTTTTGTGTTAATATAATTATTAAATACGTTATTAGGATATAAACTGGAGTCATCCATTTCTTCTTACTTGTGCAATCATGCGACCATTCCAATTTTAAAATTTGGTCAAACTAGAAGAAAACATGGAGTTTCATTTTCTTTTTCCCAGTTATGCGTCTTCAGAGAATGCTCAAAAACGTCCAGAAGGATGTTTATAAATATTTTTTGCAAAAAATTGGACCGACGTTATTAGTTGGTGCACTGAAAAGTATAAAATAATATAAATTCTATTGGTGCTGTTACTTTTGAAGTTGTGCAGTTGCAGGTAGATTGATAAATTTTGGCACCAATTTCACAAATGCCAGCACCAATAGAATTATTATTATTTTATACTTTTCAGTGCACCAACTAAAAACGTCGGTCCAGTTTTTTAGTAGTTTAAAACTTCACTTTTTTAAAAATAATAACATTTATTTATAATTTTCGAGTTACAGAAATACAATAATAATAAATATTATATACAACAAATTGGACCGACGTTATTGGTGCTATCACTTTTGAAGTTGTGCAGTTTATAGTAAAAAATATTTATTTCACACTTTTGAGTGTAACATTAGTCACGAAAATCGTTGAACGTTCACTAATACCAATGAAGATAGTACTTATCATATTACCCACGTATATTCCTTGATGTACTTGTTATTATTGAGATCTCAGAACATCGCTGCGAAAATATTTGAATATTTTAGTTGTTACCATTCTAACACCGATTTTACTCGAAAACCGTAACTCTAAGGGAAAAATGTTCATTATAAATGTTGCTACAAATAATTATGTCCTTCATATACTGCCCACAGATTTTCAATTTTCGACAGAAATCGCCCTCTCCACATTGCACATTTGAGAATTTAACATGCGTCTATCTCGAAAACCGTTAGTCTTTTGAAAAAATGTCAATTTAAACGTTGCCGGATATTGTCCTATCATTAATTATACCACCTTAGATTTTCAATTTTCGAGAAAATTTGCACCATCCACCCCTTTCGGGAGCATTTTTCGGAGGGAAGGAGATGTCGGATTCCCGTTTTTATGAATATGGGACCATTTCTCAAGCCTCTTCTTTCAAATGAATCAAAAATCATCAAAATCGGAGTACGATTACTATATAAAAGGCGCGCACAAACCAAAAAACAAAGCAGACAGTCGAATTGTATATCTCCTCCGTTCGGGGTTCGTCGTTTAAAAATCCTTAAAGCCGTTCAGGCTCTTGAGCACAATACGTCTTTTCATTCCATTAGTTGACGAGATGACAGACAGGTTGGCAGATACAAATATAACATACATACATAATACACATTAGTAGACACAGAAATTGATAAAATATAGACTAATGACTGAAAATACGTATTTTAGAAACCGCTACCAACTATAACATTCAATTATCTTATAAAGAGATCGATAACTCTTTGAAACAGAAGTTTTGTTAAATAAATTAAGCATCATTATGGATAATTTAAGAATATACCGCAGGATTAAATCAATAATTAAAAGATACATCTCTTAAATAGCACACCATGTATATTTTCTCGTTCTTCTCAAGTTTTAACTATTACGTATTTGGCAACTACTGTGACTGTTATACATCAGGTTTCAGAGAATACTCGATATAGCTCAGGCCTCGAATAAATAATTTTTACAATCAATATTTTTTACAAAAAATTGAACCGACTTTATCAGTTGATGCACTGAAGAATGCCAAGTAATACTACATAATAATTCTATTGGTGCTGGTAATTTTGAAGTTGTGAAGTTGTAGTTAAATTGAAAACATATGGTATCAACTTCAAAAGTACCAGAACCAATAGAAATAATAACTAATAATGTCGGTACAATTTTTTATGAAACATATTTATTTCACACTTTTGAGTGTAACATTAATCATCAGAATCATTCATTCGTTCACAAAGAAGATAATACTTTCAGACTTTCCCACTGATGTAGCTCAGAAACAGTATTACTTTCCTACGCTGTATAAGGAAAGTAGTGTAATCGTGTGAAATTTTCGGTATCGAGATTTTTTCAAATGTTGACGTTTCAGAGTTTTCTAAGTCTAATAAACATATTTTCAGCCATTGGTCTGTCTGTCTGTCCGTCTGTCTGTCTGTGACAGCATTATCACTGAATAAGAATCCTGTATACACTTTGTGTTGAGCTATAGCCAAAAAACTTGATTTGCTCAAGACTATAGCGCGAAAACGGCTCTAAGGATTTTGATTGAACTTGCCTAAAGTATTCTTCTGATAGCCCTTTACTACCCACATACAGCACCATCTCTGAGAAAAAGCACAAGAAAAGTTATGCTTGAATAAAATACCGTATTTTCCACATGTTTCTTCAGATTTCTGCTAACCGTTTCATCTTGCGAAAAAATGTTACATGACCATTGTTGTTTGTCTTGACATACTGAAAAAAATGAGTGGTAGCACGATTTGACCAGAGGATTTTTACTTTACTACCGCTATTATCGTCGCTATGTAAGTATTGTAATAGTCTAAAATTTGTCATTCACTGGAATTTCCCTGCGAGCGGTAGGAAGGAAAGTCGTGTGAGTGGACACACCAGATTTTTTCAATGGGAACAATTCTCAATAGTCCTCTATCAAATAAAAGAACATGGAAATCGGAGCACGTTTACTATTTATAAGTCGCGTACATCCATTAAAAAATGCAGACATACAGTCGAATTCTCCTCGGTTTGGTTCGTTGGTTAAAAAATACAGCCGCCTCTATTGACCAACGAACCATACGGAGGAGGTATGCAGTTCGAATCTTTTTCTGCATTTTTTTTATTTTTATAAAATAATGTTAATTCTATTTGTGCTGGTAATTTTCAAGTAGAGCAGTTATATCTAACAGGCACCAACTTCAAAAGTAACAATAAAATTAGCATTAATTAATATTTTTCAATGCACCAAAGTCTGTTCTATATTCTGGAAAAATATTTATCTCAAGCTTTTTTTGTTTAATTTTTGACCGCCCAACCAAACATTTTTAATGGATGTTCGCGCCTTAAAAATATATTTTTATATATATATATATATATATATATATATATATATATATATATATATATATATATATATATATATATATACAGGGTGGGCCAAACTCCTGTATTTCTTCGATATTGGCTGAACTATAAGATATATCATAAAAATTATTCAACAAAAGTTTATTGATGCAGTCTGTTCCATAACCTAAAAATATTTTAAATTATACAGGATATTCCATGAAAAAGTTACAGGGTGTCGACCTGTTATTTCAAATAGAACACCCTGTATTTTATATGATATTTTAATTAAGAATTTATTTACAAATACATTTTGTCTGAAACTATTTTCTATGTAATGAATAGTTTTAGAAATAAACTAGTTTTTTTACAAAAACATAAATCTGCAGAAGGTCAAATGATGAGCTGTCATGTGATTATCTTTCAGTATTTCAATAAATTTTTGACTGATACAGATTTACCATAGTATGAACTTTGTTCCAGCAGTTTTTGTTACAAAGTATGCTGTAGCACTTCTCAGTAAAAGAATGGTCAAATTGAAGAACTTCGAAGTACGATAACTTCGTTTTTTTAAATGGAATGCTATATTTTTCAATATTTAAAAAGAAACACGATTTATTTTTAAGACGTTTCATATATCATGTTTCTATAGTCAAATTAAGCCATTTTCTTGAAATTTTAGATTTATTCAAGAAACTACCAAATTTAAATAATTTTAGTACTAGCCTGTTCTTAATATTTTAATAAGTGACGTTTCTGTCAGAAATTTACGTACTCCATAAAAGTCTTAAATTTGTTTCCAGTTCCTGTAATTTTCATACGTTTCTAATATAAGATTTTGGTATTTCGTTAAGTTCTCGTTTGAATAGTTTCGTTAATTGTCTTGTTTATTTTTATTGACTTTGCTGTTGTTTAAAATGAATTTTGTCTTGTTTACTTTTATTGACTTTGCTGTTGTTTAAAATGAATTATTCCCAAGAAGAACTTATTTCTATGACTTCAGTTCTTATTGAGTGTGACAGAAATAGTTTGCTGGCATCTAGACTCTACCGTCAAAGACATCCGGAACGTCGTCATCCCCAGGTTCAATCTTTTAACCGGCTGAATGAGAGGTTTTATAGAACTGGTTCAGTACATTATGAAAAACGGGGTGAAATAGCTAAGAGAATCTTAGTGGATACTACAGTGGAGCAAGTTCTTCTAACTGTTACAGAGAATCCCAGCACAAGTGGAAGGAAAATTGAGGAACAGTTGGAGGTATCAAGAACTAGTGTCAGAAGAGTGTTAAAGGCACATACGTTCCATGACTATAAACTGCACTACTGCCAAAATCTCAGTGATCAAGATTTTGTTAATAGGTCGATGTTCTGTGAGTGGGCTCAAACTAGATTGGATGAAAATGAGGATTTTTTCAACGGTGTTCTTTTCACAGACGAGTCAACGTTTAAAAATAATATATATATATATTATATTATTATTATATTAAAAATGCGTCGTTATAATTTGTTTCTTTTATTACCTATCTGGTCATCACAACTTACCGATCAACATCTGATTTTCCAAGGGTGAGCGTTATTGACAAAATTTAAGTACTTGATACATTTTATAAGTGAATAAATGAATATAATCAAAAAAATTACATGAATATGTACATATAGGACATCATAATGAAATTTACACTAATGTGTGGGAAATATGGTTTACTATCAGCTGTGATAAGGGATGTGTTATGAGGTTAGGAGCTTCACTTTTCTCGAGACTAACAAATTGAAGCTTTGAAATAAAGAAATCCATCAATATCCCTCAGAGACCTTTAGAAGTTGTAATCGTTAGATCGACGAATAAGATGGATGGCGATGATAGATACAAAAGAAGCAAAGTACACTTTTCGTTGAGCACCAAGAGAAATGAACAGCTTTATCATCCTTTGCAGGCGAGAGAAATTATATTGGCCTTTCTGTCGCAACGTTCGACAAAATAATACAATGAATCTCGACTCGAAGAATTAAGACCGGTTCATTAAATATATTGATTTTGATGTAAAGTTTTTATACTTCTTATTCGAATGTTACACTTGATTTAAGGGATCCATGGCATTATCAGTATATTTATTGTTGCTTTCCTTGTAAAAGTAAAAAGACTTAGAAACAATTATGAAAAAATCAGAATTTCTCGAGGGTGCAAATACATATATATATATATATATATATATATATATATATATATATATATATATATATATATATATATATATATATATATATATTGATTTTGTATTCTTGACTGGATTTATAATAAATAAAAAGATGTTCTTGGGGATGCAGTCATATATTCAATAAAATTCTTTGACTGAAGCCGAGCTTTCGAGAATGTTTATTTTCTTCTTCAGGGCAAACTACAAATCGTTACAAAATTATTTCAACAACAACTTAATAGTATTATAAAAATACTTACAATCGTGAATTTAGAATAAATTAACCAAAAACAGGAAAGATTTCATAGCCATCAATTACAAATGTCATTATTTATATTTGTCATGGTAACACAATAAGTAAGAAAGTATCTAGATTTTGTTGATAAAAATGAATATTACTGAATGATCTTTATATGTTTGTGGCTATTTGAACAAGGAGCACAATTAAATTAAAATTATTATTAAGGCAGATACAGGTTCATTTAAAAAAAAATGTAATTTAAGAATATTGCATAAATACTTATATATATATACCCATACATAGACTAAATTACGTTTAATCTGGGCTTGAACTGACAGTTAAAAGAAAAAGATACATAATATTATTTAAAACTTCTATATAAGTGTAATCATATTCTCTCACAATACGAAACATATAAACATGATTATTCTGAAAGTGCACTGGTCTTAACTGATTAGTTTTCAATAAACAATAGAAATATTTAGATCAACTTATTAGTGAGAGAAATTTAGTTGAGTTTAGTTAGAGAA
The DNA here is from genome assembly GCA_958507055.1 of Crioceris asparagi. Classification (NCBI taxonomy): domain Eukaryota; kingdom Metazoa; phylum Arthropoda; class Insecta; order Coleoptera; family Chrysomelidae; genus Crioceris; species Crioceris asparagi. The sequence goes on from OY293828.1 coordinate 71,680,877, forward strand.
TTATTCTCTTAAAATTCATTATATGTTTATTTGAGATTAAATGTATAATCTATTTATGAAAGATTTTCATAACATTTACTGTTTTCGAAAATATGCATGCTGATTAGTGAGAGATATCAGCTTGTTTTCTGGAAAAGTGAATGATTTTCAAAATGTTTCATTCTTATGTCATATTGTGAGAGAATATGATTTTATATATTATTTTGAATATTTATGAATATTTGAAAGAACATTAAAAAGTGTTTTAGGATTTCAAAACATCTATTTCACCCAAAAAATTTAGAGGTTGATTAGTGAGAGAAATCGGCCTTTTTTGAGTGAATAAGTATCAGTGCACTTTCAGAATAATCATGTTTATATGTTTCGTATTGTGAGAGAATATGATTACACTTATATAGAAGTTTTAAATAATATTATGTATCTTTTTCTTTTAACTGTCAGTTCAAGCCCAGATTAAACGTAATTTAGTCTATGTATGGGTATATATATATATAAGTATTTCTGCAATATTCTTAAATTACATTTTTTTTTTTAAATGAACCTGTATCTGCCTTAATAATAATTTTAATTTAATTGTGCTCCTTGTTCAAATAGCCACAAACATATAAAGATCATTCAGTAATATTCATTTGTATCAACAAAATCTAGATACTTTCTTACTTATTGTGTTACCATGACAAATATAAATAATGACATTTGTAATTGATGGCTATGAAATCTTTCCTGTTTTTGGTTAATTTATTCTAAATTCACGATTGTAAGTATTTTTATAATACTATTAAGTTGTTGTTGAAATAATTTTGTAACGATTTGTAGTTTGCCCTGAAGAAGAGAATAAACATTCTCGAAAGCTCGGCTTCAGTCAAAGAATTTTATTGAATATATGACTGCATCCCCAAAAACATCTTTTTATTTATATATATATATATATATATATATATATATATATATATATATATATATATATATATATATATATATATGAACAGTGGTTACGGTCATTCCAATTTCCTTCAATAAGATCTCTCGGTGTCATTACTTCCATGACGTCATCTTTACAGCCTCTTCGAGGTCTGCCACACTTTCTTCTTTGATGTGGAGTCCCTTACCATTTTCGTTTTGGCCATTTTGTATTTGGCATACGTGGTAGATGACCAAACCAGAGTAAGCGCTTTCTTTCTATCCTGTTGAGTTTTGTATTTTCGACGTTCTTGATCTCTCTGATTCGGTCATTTCTAGCATGATCAAGTCTGGAAATGCTACAGCTTTGTCTTCAGAAATCCATTTCTACATTCAACAAACGGTCTTTCTGCCTTTGGGTTAGTTCCCACAACTCTGCACTCGTGACACTTTCAACAATGGAATGATATATTATATGTTTTGTCCTGCGTGTTATGTTGTTGTTCCAGAGAATGCTGTTTAGTTGTCTTTCGTTTTCCCTGTCCAATTTTATTATTTATATCATCCACGCTTCTGCCATTTGACGATAGAGTAACTCCCAAGTATTTAAAGCTGCGACAACCTTTACCAATATCAGTACCCACTTGTATACCATAAACTCACCTTCAGATATTCTTTTTTACTTTCCTACGCTACTAAAGTAGCTCTATAAGGAAAGTATTGTAATCGTGTGAAATTGTCGATATCGACATGATTTGCTCAAGACTATAGCGCAAAAACAGCTCTAAGGATTTTGATTAAACTTGTCTAAAGTATTCTTCTGAGAGCCCTTTAACACCCATATATAGCGATATCTCTGAGAAAAAGCACAAAAAAAAGTTATGCTTGAATAAAATTCCATATTTTCAACATGTTTCTTCAAATTCTGGCTAAACGTTTCATCTTAGGAGAAAATGTTACATTGTTGTTTGTCTTGACGTGCTGAAAAGAATGGGAGGTAGCACGATTTGACGTTAGGATTTCTACTTTACTACCGCTATTATCGTCGCTATGTAAGGAGAGTATTGTAATAATGTAAAATTTTTCATTCACTGGAATTTGCCTGCGAGCGGTAGAAAAGTCGTGTGAGTGGACACACCAGATTTTTTGATACGTTTATAATAAGTCCCCATTTTTTGTATCCTTCATTCAATTTGCGAAGCATATATTGAGCATCTTCCTCATCTCCAGCTACAATTACTTAGTCGTCTGCAAAACATAAGGTGAATAATATCCTTTCCTCTATGGGGATGCACATTCCTCCGCATTTTCTTTTCCAATATTTCATCGCCTCCTCTAAGTAGATCTTAAACAATGTAGGGGCGAGTGTGCATCCCTGTCGTAGACCTTTTGTCACCTACAACTCTTGTGATAGGGTGTTTCTCATTTGTAGCATTGCCGTATATCCTTTATAAAACGATTTAACTGCTTTTACGTTGCTTAACGACACACCATTATCGATAAGCTTTGTCCACAACTTGCTTTGTGGAACAGTATCATAAGCTTTCTGCGGTTCTACAAAGACTAGGCTTTTTGTATTTTTTTCAACATTTTAGTAGTTTCGGAGATAAGGGAGGATGGTCAATTTTCGTCTATTTTCTTGAATAACTTGGAAACTATTTATTTTAAAATTACAAAAAAATACACACAAGATCTTCACAGCAAGACCATCCATTTGATACGTCACACGATGCAGTTTTAATTTATTTTTCAATTTTCCAACTTAGGAATTATTTTTGAACAAAAATATGATAATTTAATATAAATGGAACCCTGAGCAATGTAAGGATGTTATTTTCTCGGAAATGGTTTCTACATGACTCCTCGTAAAGTGCAAACTAAAATTTAAGAAGGTCATGAATCACCAAACACTTGAGTTATCAACAAGCAGTCGATTCTACGCAGAGTTGTACCTGCTCTAGTCACAACATTTTGTTCACAGGTACACACCCGGCACTTCCCAGGCAAGCAATTTTGTAGATTGTGGTACGAAAACAACATAAATTCATAAAAAGTCATGAGTATAGAACCCTTCTATGAGAGCTACTCGCACGTAGAACCAGTCCGAACACCAACCTAGATCCATCTACAGACATGCACCAAGAGAGAACAGCATGATAATTTCCCCTACATGTGTTTTTGGGATTTTCCGGTATGGAACCTTTAAATTCCAGTCGCACTGACAGACTCTCACGAAATAGTCTAGTTGTCACTACACACAAATATATACCGAAGAAGTCACCAAAATTCAGCCATAGTGCTCGGATATACTTCTTTGGGAATTACAGATATGGAACCCTCAACCTAGGAGGTTCAGACACACTTACAGTCACTACCATATCATTCTAATAACATTCTACATACAAACATGGTCAAACACCATCAAAATCCAGCCATAGAGTTCCGAAATATACAATACTTTCAGATACGGAACCCACCACATAGAGTCCCACGGGCACTGATAGTAAAATGTATAGAATACTATCTGTAAACTTTGGTATGATACACAGGTGTGCAAAATTTTTAAAATTATGGAATTTTTAACGCAGTATTTAAAATTCAACTCAACATATTGGAAATTCAATATTTTTGTCTTGAATTTTAATATTTTGTATTGGATGCATTCAGTATAGTAAAGAATCGTAGTCGTACTTGTAAAGGAAGGAAAAATAGCAATAACATTATTATTCATCATTATTTGCTATAGCAGTCACGATTTTCTAGCAATTTTGTTCAAAATCCTTGGACACGTCGATCTTATTTTTAATCGAGCATTTCTTTGAAAATAAAATTATTATACAGGGTGGTCGCATTAAAGCTGGACAGGTAGTAACTTAATTTTTTTAAATGGACACCCCTAGTTTTTTTACATTTTCGGATACCTGATAAAATTCTAGGAATTTTTCATGAATTATGTACAATACCTAAATTCAACGGTTTATAAATTAATTACGTGTTAAAAAAATAATTCGCCAATATCATAAACATGAGCGACAATACTATTTAAATCAAAAGAGGACATGAACCAATAAGTCACTAGAAAATTTATTACATAATTTCATTCTAACAAATGTTGAAAATGTGTTCCATTTGTTAATTGACAGTAACCTAAGCGATCAATAAACTCCCCCTGGACATTATTAATGACTTCCGGTGTAATACGTCCTATTTCTTGCGCAATACGAATTTTTGAGTCTATCAAATTTGTAGGTTTTGTTTTAAAAACTTGTCCTTTATTGTAACCCCATAGAAAAAAGTCTAATGGGGTCAAGTCTGGGGACCTTGGAAGCCATTCAATCGCACCTCTTCTTCCAATCCACCTATTCGCAAAAACTTCATTTAAAAATGCGCGAACGTCTCCATGGTGATGTGGTGGGGCGCCGTCCTGTTGGACCAAATGTTTGCATTAGGTAAGTCTGGATTTGCTTCTCCCGGAAATAACGTTGAGAGAGCTGGAATGAAATTGTCTTGCAAAAACCGCAAATACCTGTCACCAGTTAAATATTTTCTTCAGAAAAAATGGCCATTTAACGGTTTCTCCTACAATACCAGCCCATACGTTGATTTTTTTCTTTATTCTGAGTATGGCCTTCCCGCATCCAATGCGGATTACGTTCGACTAATAACGGTAGCTTTGAGTGTTTACTTCTCCATTTAAGTTGAACGTAGACTCGTCCGAAAACAAGATATTTTTCACAAAATTTTGTTCCACAAAGCACATAATTTGTAAACACTCACAAAATTTCAGACGTCTGTCATAATCGACTTCATCAAGTTCTTGAAGAACAATATTTTGAACACAGTCGTTTTACCAATTCTTAGTTCTGATGCTAGTTTTCTAGATGTCACATGAGGCCGTTCTTGGACACATAGTAAAACATCCAATTGCTTTTCTTCAGAAACTGATGGCCTACCAGTCTGGAGCACCTCGTACATGACCCATTTGATAAAATTTCATCTCAATCTTACCTACTGTAGATTGCGAAATTGGTGGCCAATCAGGATATTTTTGATTAAATAATTCGGATACTTCCTGTTGCGTTCTGGTTCTATTCCTATAACCAATCATGATCAGAACTTATATCCTTTGCGTCTCAGTAAGTCTCATCTTGATAATAAGGTTTTCAGTGTAAACACTACAAAAATATAAAAAATTATTGGAACTAGGTAAAAGGGTACTAAGAATATTTAAAAATCGCGAAACACATTTACCAACAAAGAAATAAAGTACAAATTACAATAAAGGGTTTGTTTTCTGTCAAAAAGTCATGGCCTACTTTTATTAAAATATATTGTTGCTCGAGTTTAAGATAATGGGGACTTTTAACACATTGTAATTTAAAAATAGTTGAATTTAGGTATAGGATATATTACATGAAAAATGCGAAGAAATTTATCAGGAATCCGAAAATGTCAAAAAATTAGGGGTATCTATTTAAAGAAGTTAAGTTGCCCCCTGCCCAGCTTTTTAGCGACCACCCTGTATAATAATTTAATTTTCTAAAAAATGCTTGACAAAAAATAGTATCGACGTGTTCGAGGAATTTTGGAAAAAAAATGCTTAAATGGGTAATTATTGAATTTATTCCTTACTTTACGACCGCACTGTATATGAATGAATATATCTATAATATGAATACAAATAGTATAGAAACAAAAATGTGTTGGTTCAAGTTTTCACTTTATATAATTATTTTTTATAGTATGTTGGAGTCCAATAAGTATGATGGTAGTGAAAGTGAATGACATTTAAACCTTCCCCATATAATCATAATAAATTACTTGTTTCTTGGTATATTTATAAGGATGAAGGATTTTCAGAAAATAAAGTTCAACCAAAGTTGAAGGGTTTTTCTACTACATACGTATGCTACCAGAACTAGTTGGCCTAAGGTTCACAGGGAATATGAAAATAAGAGAACCGAATAGAAAATTCTAAACAAATTAGAAATTTAGGTATTAAATTTGTCAGATGAAAATCTGTAGGTACATGCAGGTAGAATAAATCATGATTATGGCCAAATACACGTTAACACAAAACATTTAAATCTTCCATGAATAGTTGTTATAATATAGATACAAGGTGAACAGCCGCCGGTATTGGCTACAAAGTAGCGGCATCCTTTTGAAGAAAGCGCGAGATCTATGCTGTGGTTCGAAATATCGAAAGCGGCGTTGACAAAGAGAGCGACGACAGCACGTCGGCATCTACTTCTATAATGCCGACAAAGGGATTTCGAGAAACGTCCAGTGGCGGCTTTCGAATCAAAGACCCTCGAATGATCTGGAGCCTTTGTCGGATATATATATGGGATAATTGTCGGCATGAGAGACAGAATATAGAAGACAGTGTGAATAATAGAATAGTCCGAGTAAGCTAGTGAGGATATAGTAAAGTTAAGTTGTAATTTTTATTATTTTGAGTATAAATAAAGTTTATTTAAAAATTGTAAATTATTCTCACTTATCTGCGAACCCGCATACGCAAAAATACTATATAATTTGTTTTGGTTTCTGACAATTTTTTTCACGACATAGAATGGACGATTTCTAACTACATATATGGTGTCAGAATTCGGTGGCTTCAGATTTTCTGGGAATATAAATTAAATTAAATATTTCTAATAAAATACTCAAAACCAATTATCAACATGTTTTATTCCTCGCGTAAACATTAGAACTTTATAATAATTGGAATAAAGATATTTTTATATTTATATTAACTTATAGTCCAAAAAAAATAATTGACTTTTTTTATTATAACGATATTTGAGCTCGAAAAAGTGATTCTATATTCAGAGAACTTAGTCATAAAATTTGACGAAAGAAATGCTTATTTCTCGAAGTAGAGACAGTTAAATAATTTGAGGTGAAATGAATTATGAAAATTGTAATTCTCATCATAAGAACATAAGCATAAATTATCCGATAAAAAAATTAAATTTAAAAAAGGTGTAAGCTATTGCAATTCCATATTAAGTCTTAGGTATTACCTAATTAGAACAGTCCAGTAGAAAGTTATTGTAATGTATCCGATTTTCGGAAATTGTAGTTAAGAAAAATCTCCACGTTCTATGTTACCCAGACACATTTAAAATAGGTTTTAAAATAGGTTTGAGAAAAATTTAGATAATTAGTATGATTGACTTATTAGTTTCAAAATGTTGGCCTTCGAAAGTAAAACAACTAAAAAAATTGTCCAAGTTTGAAATGCTATTGTAAATAATTATAATAAATTCGTACTATTTCAAGTTGTTTTTGCAATAAAATATACAGGTACTGGGAAGTTTGTAGTGTGAACCTCAAGGTCTACAGTTTTTTTCTTTGTTTTCTTTTAATTTAGTCTTTAAAGATTTTGTTCAATAAAATAATAAATACCAAGATACAATAATGTTATATAATCTATGTGTAATATTCATAAATTTTCAATAATGTTTTTTCAGTATTTACAGTATTGTTTATTAGTATTCACGAAAAGAAAAAGAAGGTCAATCTAGTTAATGTCTTGGTAATATAAAATTCAAAAATGTTATCATAGAATTTTGTATTTGATAATTCATGCTTTTGATAAAAAATTAAATTCTCGAAATGCATTCAGTTCTAATGTCAAAGACGTTATTTAATTTGATTGATTTTGAGATACATAACCCCTCTCACTTAGTATCTATAAACATTTCCAAAATCCATTGGAATATAAATATTAGTTACAATCATAATAGGTATATATTTTCATTTTCTCTTTCGGGCACAGCATAATAAAGGTTACTCTCAACTGTATGAGACACAGCACTGGATTATATCCATAACTCATCCTGATTGGTAAACGGCATAGGAGATACGTTACAAATCGCTGGCCGTTATCGAATGGCATTTAGCGTAATATACAACAATAAAAGTTGTCTAGTGTCATTTCATATGCTTAACAGCAGGATCAACTTTCTTACCTCCCATCCATGGTACAATATTACCGATGCTTCCATCGGAAAGGTGAAGAGGTACACTTCGAGATGATCAGCTGGTAGCGAAGCCCCTTAAGAAAATTATTAAGAAAAATGGCTTGAATATAATTGATAATTATTTATGTATTTAATATTTGTAGTTTAAAACTTCACTTTTTAAAAAATAATAACATTTATTTATAATTTTCGAGTTACAGACATACAATAATAATAAATATTATTTACAACAAATTGGACCGACGTTATTGGTGCTATCACTTTTGAAGTTGTGCAGTTTATTGTCAAAAATATTTATTTCACACATTTGAGTGTAACATTAGTCGTGAAAATCGTTGAACATTTACTAATACCAAATAAGATAGTACTTCTCGTATTAACCACGTATATTATTTGCTTGCAATTTGAGATCTCAAAACATCGCTGCAGAAATACGCATAAGTATTTTAGATTTTACCACCGCTGTAACTCGAAAACCGTAACTCTAAGGAAAAAATGTTCATTATAAATGTTGCTACAAATAATTAGGTCTTTCATGCAGTACCCACAGATCTTCAGTTTTCTAAAAAAATCTCCCTCTTCACATAGCAAAGATACACATGTTTGAGAATTTACCACGCCTCTAACTCGAAAAACGCAACTCTTTTGAAAAAATGTTCAATTCAAACGTTTCCAGATATTGTCCTATCTTTAATTACACCACCGCAGATTTTCCATTTTCGAGAAAATTTGTCTCCTCCACCTCCTTTGGGGACGGTTTTCGGAAGAAAGAAGATTTCAGATTTGCGATTTTATGAAAATGGGACCATTCCTCAAGCTCCTTTTTCAATTGAATTAAAAATCATCAAAATCGGAGTTCGTTCACTATATACAACGCGCGAATAAAAAAAAACAAGGTGAACTGAGAGCTACTGCTTATGTGAACCAAGAATGGGAATTGCAAAGTTGTATATTCTGTGAGAATGGAAAATGTGTTGAATTCTTAGAATGTTCCATAGTACAAACCTGCAAGTCAGCATTATCTCTGAGATCGAAAATATGAACAAAGAAAAATTATAAAACACGTGTGATTGAAATATTAGACTTGACAGACTTGATCATTATTATTGAAACTGGTAAATTATATTGGGATTAAACATGTATATATAATATATGAGATGTAACACAAAAACTTTTTTAAACATCACGATAATGATGGCAATTGTAGTTCTGAAAGTCTATAATATTTAAGTTGTTAAGAAATAAATTTAATACACACACACTTGTGAAGTTGCTGTTTTTCCATTATAAACAAAATCACTCAGATTCACTTTCACTTTCATCATCCAAACTGATATTACACTTTTCTTTGGGATTTTTTTCTGAATCCATACATGACTTTTCCACAGCTACCACTATAATTTTTCTTCTATCAGTAAGTTTTTTAAATTTAAATCCGTTTTGTAAAATAGTCTTCCTTAAAGTCTCTTTACAACACTTGATTCCAGTATCATACTTTTTAAGCCGTTGCATTAAAATATCTAATGTAGGCAGAGTTTGCTCTTTATACAAGGTATATATTGTTCTTCGAATTATATCCACATGATAGCCATCTACTTTCCTTGAACCGCCAGAGTCTTTACGTTTCTTTCTTTTTAAAATAGGGTTACTTACTATTTTAAACACTGTGGAATACGGTGTTTTTGTTAAAGATGCACTCTCTTGCACAGCTTGATTCTTGGACATTCCACGTTCCAGAAGGGATGTATAAACATTTAATATATTTTGTTTTTCATGAGGTTGCAAAATTTGTCGACTAGTGGTACTACGACCACCAGTTGAAGTACTAGCTTCAGAATGAGGCCACATTTTTCACGACACAAATACCGAATACACACTTTAAAATAGACACAACTGACACAACAGAATATTAGGTAGGTTGTGACTAAATGTTGTTCAACTTTCCCCCTTTTATTTCTGAAAGCGCTCAGTTCTCAAAACAGTCTTGTTTTCCAAATCTGGTAGGTATAGTGGGACCAGAAATTTAAGAAGGTCATTAATCACCAAACAGTTATCAGCAGGCAGTCAATTCTACGCAGAGTTGTACTGTATAGTATACTACCTGCTTTAGCCATTAAATTTTGTTTTATAGGTATAGTAAAACCATAAATCTAAGAAGGTCGTAAATCCATATTAGCCGACGATCCTCATTAGTAGAACCAAGAATTTAAGAAGGTCCAAAATCCATATTAGCCGACGATCATTATTCCCTATTGTACGAAATATAGATAAGCAATAAAATTGTGTTCCCAGGTCCGGATTGAGATATCTCATGAAATAGTTTGGCATTTGGCATAATCGCATTCATTGTCGTGATGTTTATAAATGATTTTGTGTTATATATCATGATATATTATAAGTACATACCTAAATAATTCTCAATTATATACAAGCAATTTTTTGTAATAATTATTTTAACCCATTATATCTACCCATAAAACAAAATGTAATAGCTAGGGCAGGTACAAATCTGCGTAGACTGCCTGCTGCTTGCTCAAGTGTTTGGTGTTTTACAACGTTCTTAGATTTCTGGTCGCACTATACCTATTGTTCTCTCTCTCTTTACTTTTAGGCGGGACAGCTTTGCGCCGATCGTCGCGCATCCAGCCATTTGTGGGTACCGGACGACATAGTCACCGCATGCAGGCTCAAATTTAAGGCTCATTTTTCTGTACAGGAGTACCAGTGGCGTTGTCCGAAGAATTATTTGTTCAAGTTTGGATATTAACTGTGTGATCACAAAAATGAGTGAATCTAAAGATAAACATCTTTGTGCTGCTAAGGGCTGTTAGGCAAAAAGTTACAGCTCAAATGTATAGAACATTCAAGTTGTGTACAATTGACAATCAGTATAATATTGTTGTTTTTAATCATATATATATATATATATATATATATATATATATATATATATATATATATATATATATATATATATATATATATATATATATATATATATATATATATATATATATATACATAATGTTAAACAATAGAGTACAGGAAAATAATAATTACATTACAATTGTAAATATTTTATTTTGATTAATAATCTGAATATATTTCACAGGGCAAGAGCATGGGCTATACCTTGCAACAGAGAGGATTTATTAGAGAAAAATCTGGAATTCCTTCATAATAGCTTTAGGGTTTGCAGTGACCATTTCGATACAAAAATGTTCACTAACTAGAGTTATAATCGTCTCATCCAACGTTCTACCTGAACCTTCATTAGTTGATCCGGATAATAATTCTAAGAAAATTGTAATTTGTTGTAAGCGTCTAATAATTTTAATGATCTTGAAAAGCTATTTATCATTTAATGTATGAATCTTGAACACATTGTACTAGTGTATACTGTCCCACTCCCTCTTTCTGACTGACTTCGAAAACGGAGGAGGAATGCAATTCCAATAATTGCTTTATTTATGCATTTACCTATGCACCCGCATTTTGCATAGCAATCTTGCAGTGATTTTAGTGATACGTTTTTCATTAGAAAGAGGAAAGTTGAGAGATCTTCATATGTTTTTTATTGAAATCCAATATATAAAATAAATATTTTTTTACAAAAAAAAAGAGTCGACTTGATTATTTAGTGCACTCAAAAATACACAATAATGTTATTATTTTCCTACATTTGCACCACTTAAAAATTACCAGCACCAATAGAATTTTTTATTTTTCAGTTCACTAGCTAATTCAGTTGGACCTATTTCTTGTAAAAAAACAATTTATTATAAATATTATTTAATTAGCACAACTCGAAAATACATCACAAATGGTCAAGTGCGAGCCGGGCTCGCGTAGAAATGATACCGAGTGTTCCTCTTTTTAGGAAAATACTAAGTAGTATTTTCATTAATATCTTCTAAGCCGGCCCTTTTAGGTTTATAACAAAATATTGGAATTACCCATATTCATTAGCTCCTTGAATCTGAATTTGTTTATCCACGGCCGTTATGCGATCATTTAAATCTATTAAGTAGGTACCAAATTCCAACATTCTAGATTCCCTAGATTCGGATAAACTAATAATTATTTTAAATAATTAATTCATTTTAATTAATATATAATGTTTTTAATGTTTTAGTTCAGTTTGATTGATTAAGATTTCCAGATTATCCATCGAGTTTCCTTCTCCAGATCAAGAGTTTTTGCAGTCTCCTTCGTCAAGTACGTAGACATCTGCCACTTTGACATTCAATTCTCCAAGGAAAGGTAATATAGGGAAACCATAAGGGAGTTCAAGAACGAAATCAAAGCACCAAAACACCAAAAGCAAATTGAAGAGATGGAGAACCATAGAGACCATATTTTCTTAGGCGAGTACAGAGATCTAACTTCAAAATTTGCAAATAAGAAACCTCAAGGTAAAAGATATTCGGGAAAAGAATTAAAATTTGAAGTTTATTTACATATTAACAAAAACCGTGGTTAAGAATTTTTTTATTTTCAATTTTCTCCTCCATTTATGTTTTAGATTTTATTACCCTTGCTGAAGTTACACTTTTATCTTGAAAAAGATGACAAAGATCATCGAAACGAAATAAAAGACTTGGAACAAACAACTTATTAACCATACCGAGTCCCAAAACCCAAAAATCTCAATCAACAAATCTATACTAATATATATGCAAGTAATGACTTTTCGTATGACCACAAAAATCTCGAAAACTACTTATCCGATTTAGATAATATTTTTATTGAATTTTTTATATTTGCATGAGTGATATAGACTATATTTTACGTGTGTCTGGGCTTCTTAGGTTGAGGGTTCCATATCTGTAATTCCCAAAGAAGTATCTCTGAGCTGTATGGCTGAGTTTTAGTGGATTTTTCTGTATATATTTGTGTAGTATATCACTGGATTGTTTTGTGAGAGTCTGTCAGTGCGACTAGAATTTTAAGGTGGAGGGTTCCATACTTGAAAATCTTTAAGACATATGTAGAAAAAATTATCATGCTGTTCTCTCTTGGTGCATATCTGTGGATTGATCTGGGTTGCTGTTCGGACTAGTTCTACGTGCGAGTAGGTCTCATAGAAGGGTACCCAAGACTTTTAATGACTTTGTTTCTAAAAATGGTAACACAGTGTTGTGATGCAAGTAACATCTGCATCGAGATTTCTGGTCGCACTATACCTAGGTATGATGATATTGGGTAAAGATAATTATTAAGAAAAATCGCTTATTAAGAAGGGTACAGGGTGTCTAAACGAGACCGTTCTTTAGAAGTTTATTGTGTTCTGGTCAAAATATTTTTTTTTCAAATTGAGAGTTATATTTAATACATTGTGCTCTGTTTAACTAAAATATTTTTAGATTTAGACAAGATGTTTAAACAACATTTTGGAGTATGTTTTGCGATCAAAACCGGTTGTCTACGTTGTAGATTGTAGGGTTACTTTACTATGGCACGTTAACTTTTCGAAAGAACCATTACTTGTTTTTTTTTAAATGGCACCCCACATATATTATGGTTTAGTCTTCTTCGACGTTTTAAAATGGATAAAAATAATGAATACAATGTCTATACATATCCAGAAATTTTTAATTTATCTTTTATACATGGAAATTCAGACAAATTTCTCAGTAGAACGTCTAGAATGTTTAACGAGAGCAGCTATCCACCTTTACCTCCGATGACCAAAGGTAAATTTAGAAAAATTGAAGCAATTTTTTGTGTTGTGGAAGAATTAATCATCCAATCAATAGAAAAACAAAGTCTATTTAAAAACTAGAAATAGGTTATGATACAATGTTGACCGTTTCCATTCAAGCAAAATGTTAAGCGTGAAGAAATACCCTCAAGTGTTGCACTTCGTATTTCTTGAGGAGTGAGTCTGGCGAATGCTTATAATTCTTCCTTCGTGTTCACTGGTGTCTGCTAGACCAGATCCTTGATGCGTCCCCAAAGGTAAAAATTCATATGTGCCAGATATGGGGATCTTGCAGGCAAGTTCCATGGATCTAAGCGCCTGATCCACCTGTCTTTGAACATTAAAGTGAGTTCTTGAGATAATTATTTGATGCAATAGGCCAGAGCTCTATTCAGTTGATACCAAAAGCTTCTTCAAATGCAAAGGCAGATTATTTGGAAAATCTTAAGCCACAGTACCTACGTAATAAATTCAGATAACGCACCGCCGTTAATGCACCGTCATAAATGAGGTAAGAAAACTGTCATCCATCATAAGACAAAACACATTGAAACCAAACATCTTCTGATAATTTCCCTCTCGGATCGCATGCGGGTTAACTCAAACCCATATATTTATTTATTTATTACTATTATTATACAACAATTACAAATTAATTACATTAGGCAAATAAATTCGTCGTGTACAAATGAGCACCTAAGTGACTCAACACTTGTGTTGTGCTATTACAATATTTTTAGAAGTTAACTTAAATAGTAGACAGTAAGAGAATAAAAAAATAAAATAAAATTTAATACTTGTTAATGCTCCAATATCTTGACAAATTCATGATAATTTTGAAAGATGAATTTTTTGATTTCCCTCGAAAATGTTTTAGGATTGCTTATAAGTCTTATTCTTAAAGGCACAATATTACAAATTTTTGGCAACATATAATTTAAGAATCGGTGACAAGCACTCGTATTCAATTTTGGAGTGGGTAGCAGTTGATTTGTAGTGCTTCTAGTTGTGTATGTAGACTGTCGGCACAAAATTATGAAAAAGTTTATTATTGAATGCATATATACATAAGCTATTAAAATATAGTGTTCGGATATTACCAATATCTTCTGTGTATAAAAGGTTAGTATGAAAAGATCTTCGTTTTCTCAATATTATCCTCAGAGTATAGTTTTGTATTATGTTTAGTTTTTGTAAAGAGCTCTTATACATTGCTCCCCACACCAATATGCCATATCGAAAAATTGATTCAGCTAAAGACCTTTAAGTCATTATGAGTAGCTTTCTCGATAAAAATTGTCGTAGTAGGTAAAATTTATATATTAGCTTTCTCACTTTTTTTGTTAAATAATCGATGTGGTTGCTCCATTTCAGATTTTTATCAATAATTATGCCCAAGTATTTGACCTCGTTTATTTAGGTCCGCCAAATAGTCCTTCACGTGAAAACTTAGATTCGTCAGAGACTGATATTTTTTTTCAAAAAATTCTCGTCCTTTTGACTTCGTAGATGGAGCATCTCACACAAGACAAGTTAACTCTGCCGTCGAGATCTTGAGGATGAAGGTCTTGTACTAACGAGAAATTGTAATCGTGCCATGCTTCTTCAAAATTCTTTGTATTGAAGATATACTCATTCCCAGATCTTCTTCGGCAGCTTAAATTGAGGCATAGCCTGTTAAAATGCACAATTCTGGGTTTCCCTCCGGTAGCCTTCCTGATCCTGTATCCTGTACATCATTGATCTTCTTGATTAATTCATAGGTTCCTTTTCATTTTCTTGCGTAGCTTAGAAATGTAAGTTTCATCAGCGACGTCATCTCCATGTTTAAAGCCAAACTTGAGATCGCAGGAAAATCGCAAATATCGCCCAAAGACAACAGGTAGGTACAAGCTGGAGTCTGTCCGGTAGTGTCGTGGACTACATTCTCCCATTCTCTTTGGTGTTCAGAGACAACTTTGGAGAGATATCGGTTTACAGTACTATTCATTCTCTCAACCATGCCGTCTAACTGAGAATGCAACTCTGTTGTCCTTGTCTTTTGTATCCCCATCGTGTTGCATAGGTTCTGAAATAGGGCAGACTCAAAGTTTCTCACTTGGTTAGAATGTAGCTCAAGCGGTACCCCGAAGCGACATATCCAATCCTTGACCAAAGCATTAGCTACAGTTATGCCTTCCTGGTTTGACAATGCGTATACTTCTACCCACTTGCTGAAGTAGTCCATTACGACCACGATGTATTTGTTCCCAGCTTCACTCTCAGGAAAGGGTTCTGCTACATCCATCGCGATTCTCTTACAACATTGTATTGGCGCATAGGCGATTTACCTGCACCAGTTGTGCACATCTTCTTTGCAGTTGACCCAATAACATCGCTCCCGGAGTTTCTCCAAGGTCTAAGCTACGCTTAAATGACCTCTACTGGTCCCACTGTCGATCTCTTCCAAAATTTCAGCCCTCCTGTACTTCGGTACTACCATTATATAGGTATTTGTAGAAATGCTCCACGGATTTTACAATGACCAACAATTCTCTTCTGGTGACGAAGTAGTTTTGTCCGACTTCGATACAGTCTTGCTAAAATAGCCGATAACCATCTCCTTGCCATTCTGTATCTGTGATAAAATTGAACTGATCCCACGTTGCTCGAGTCCATATAAATTTTCCCGTTGGCAGGGGATAGCTCAGTATTTGAGCTGTTAGCAGAGCATCTTTCAATTTTTCGAAGGCTTGCTGACAGATATTACTTCACTGGAACTTCTAACCGTCCTCCGTAAACCTAGTTAGCGGCTTGGCGATATTTGCAAATCCTGATACGTACCGTCGATAGTAAGTACACAGGCCGAAGAAGCTTCTTACTTCGTGCTTAGACTTGGGTGAAGGCCATTCTTTCACAGCATGTATCATCTGAGGATCGACTGCTATTACTTCTTTGGACACCACATGGCCTAAGTACCGAACCTCCTTGTGGAACAGCTGGCATTTCTTGGAGCTCAACTTGAGCCATGACTGACGTAGTCGCAGGAATACTTGTTCCAAGTTCTCAAGGTGGTCTTCGAATGCCCTTCTCACAACGATGATGTCATCTAGGTAGACCAAGGAGGTTTTCCAAGACAACCCTTTCAAAACAGTCTCCATTAGCACCGCGAAAGTAGCTGGTGCATTACATAATCCATAAAAACTGCAAAACTATAAGTTGCCACAGGCCGAAGCCAACGGTGACAGCAGTTGTCTCTCGTTCCTCGGGATCCATCTCGACCTGCCAATAGCCACTCTTCAAGTAAAGCCTAGAGAAAATCTTGGATTCGGCCAAAGTGTTCAATGTGTCGTCAATCCTTGGCAATGGGTGACTGTCTTTTTGGTAAAGTTGTTTGGTTGCCGATAACCAACACCGAACTGTGTTGAGCCATCCTTCTTCTTAACCAGTTACATTTCTTTTATAATTTTGTTTGCTCTTGCCGCTTAGCTAATGGTAGCTTTCGCACTGGTTGTCGGATAGGGCGTTCTTCACCTGTGTTAATTTTATGCCGTACGATATTTGATCTTCTTTTCAATCAACACCAATATATCAAAGATGTTGTGAAATTTAGCTTTAATCATCCTCATTTTTGCTCGCTGTTCGCTTTTCAATCCCTTGGATGATGTTGCGAGTAATTCTGCAAGCTTATCAGATAATCGAGTAGAGGTTTCGGCAATAAAATTTGAGGTAGGCAAATCGGAGAAATCAAAGTCGATCTTCCACAAAAGGTTATTTAATATTGAAAAAACAAGTTAGTACTTATTTCGACCCTTCAGGTCATCATCAGCTAAAATATAGAAAAAACGAGATAGATACAAACAAACGAATACAAAAGGTATACAACAATTGATGAAGGTAAGTTGATAAAAAGGTTATCACATACCTAACTAAAAATATCATCTTGCCTAATTAATAAAGCACATTAGAAAACGAAAAACACAAAATTAAAGAGGCTAAATAGCCTAGGTTATAAAATTGAAGTTACATTTTTATATTACATGTTTGAAAAAGAAAATCCCAAGACCGTGAAGCGGAAATTGGATCAGGAATAAAGAGAAAAAAGAAAAAAATAAATTGAAACAAGTATTTATATGATTTGTCTGGAAATGGGAAGAAACATTAGAAAATAAAAGGATATAGATACATCCGGTGTGAAGTCCAAATCAACTATTGAAAGACGTTACAAAATTAAAAATTAGAAATAGCTAGAACCGTCAACAGTTAAATCGGAGAAACTAAAACAAGAGTAAATTATTTGAGGTTATGTTCCATGTAATTGTGTATCAATGTAGATAGAGGAATAGATAAATCAATTTTGTTATTTAGACAATTTACATTGGGATCTGACACAGCCTTCTTGATCTCTACCGCTTCCAGAATAATCAGTTTTTTACCTTTATGGCTATGATGAAGAAGATTGACATCAACAGAGGGATCAAAATTGTGATGTGATTTTGTAATATGATTAGCGAATAGGGATGGACTCTTGTGAGCGTTTGATGTCAAATTATTATCAATTTTGTAACGTCTTTCAATACTTGATTTGAACTTCATACCGGATTTATCTATCTTCTTTCTTTTCTAAAAAAAATGTTTCTTTCCATTTCCGGCAAAATCATATTAATACTTGTTCCAATTTTTCTCTTTTTTTTATTCCTCATCGAATTTCCGTTTCACGATCTTGGCCTTTTCTTTTTCAAACATAATATCAGTTTTTTTTCATAATATAATATAACAAACATTAATATTGTTGGAAATTTTATATTAAATAAGTAAAATTAAAAATCCTGGGAACTGGGATAGGGTGATTGGGAATATATTTTTATTATATTGTATATTATAGTTACGGTTAGTATCTATTTTTTCTACTACCTTGTTTACTGTAGTTGTTGGTTGTGTATTTCATTACTTAGTTCTATAATTAGTAGATTTATTCTCGAACCTTCCAGAAAATATATGTGAGGTACACTTTGTCATAGTAAAGTCGTTGTATCTCTCAAAGTGTCACAATTAGGCCGCCATATTGGGGGCAAAGCATGGCGGGAAATTTGAACGCAAACACTTAAAATTTACAAACTGACCAATGCCAATGGTTTTTATTTCCTAAATTATGAACTTTATTTATTATAAGGGTTATTCATCAACACTGACTTTTAACCAAATTTATATGATTGTTCTTGAGGCCGGATTGCATTGAATTAAGCAAAATTATTTCAAAACCACAGCTGAAGAACTGATCAGTCAGTCAGTCGATAAAAGTTAGTCTATGAAAATAGCTCATACGTTGAAGTCTGTGGCAGTTTAGATTGTCAAGGTGACAAGTAGTGCCGTTTTAACTACTACGGAAGGTGGTGTACAAGGTGTTGAAAATAAACGTTTTGTTAGCAATCTGGAGTATTACGCAAGAGAACTCATCCCACAACGTTTAGCACAGGGTTAAACGTTACAATACTTATCTAACTGATTATCAAGCGATAATTATCAAAATCAAATAAAATAATATTTACCATTAAATTCTTCAAATTCAATTTCAAATAAAATTATTGAATCAAAGCTGACCAGAACGTAGGCTCATTAAATCCCTTAAGCATACAAGTCAGAGATCTCGAGCCCCTTATCCATTCGCTCAGACAATTTGTTGAGGTCTTCGTATGGATGTGAGTTTTCAAAATTGTTTGATCTAGCATCACTTCCTGGTATACTTATTCGAGGACAAATTCAGATTTTTATTACAACATTTTATATTTGAATATTATAGCTATAATCTCGTTAATACTGAAAGTCTGTTGGCCAGGAAGTAAATTTTATTATTTACCAGTGGCGGCTCCTCAGAGGAGGCAGGAGGGGCCGGGCCTCCTCTACAATTTAAGGCAAATTCATATTTTTGATGTAGTAGCAAATCAAATCCAGAACGTTTTATATCAGTTATATTTTATACAATATATAAAATAAAAAATTCAACATCGTTATAAAACAGCATGTCTGCATATTAACTGAAAACTTATCATGGACACCACTAAATGAGCGCCACCGCATTTCAGTGTACGCAGCGTAAAAATTATACCTAGACGTCCAACGTGCGTCCAACCGACAACATTTCGAGTAGAGGAGGCTGAAAATTATTTGCCTCCGTTCAAAATGTACAGATCTTATTGCAGCGTGACCTTGGATTTGGTGGTTGTCGATTTTAGCGTATGAATTTTTACGGACTCTGAGGAGCCTGGCTTCCTCTACTCGACACGCCCACATTGCATCGTCAGTCGATCATTGTCGGAATTATTCGCATATCATACGGTTAACAGTAAACTAGTCATAGTATTTCGAATTTCTGGTACCGCGTGTTTTATTTAGGATTTCGGCCTTGCTTGAATGGTAAGTGTAAGAAGAAGTGAACTAAATTAATTTATTGTCGCTAGAGAGTATTTATCTATATCTATACTAATAAATAAAATCGCAGTGTCTGTAATATCAAAATAACAGGATTTAACTAATTGCATAAACAAGTAGGTACCTATAAATGTCACTAATAAAAAACAATTTTTATAATTTTTGTCTGTTTCGGCTAATCTCCGTAACGGTTGAATCAATTCCGACGGGATTTTCACTGGCAGGTAGCTAATATTATAAGGAATAACTTTGTAATAAATGTTTTTATATACAAATATACAAATAAATAAAATTGAAGCGTATGTTTGTAATTTCAAATAACTAGTTTTAACTTCCGACGAATCTCCGTAACGGCTAGATCTATTCCAACAGGATTTCCAATGGCACGTTGATTATTCTATTAGAATATTTAACAGGCGATCGGAAATGAGTATTCTAGATGAGAATTTCATACATTATTCGCTTCTATTGATGATCTTTAGTAGATTAATTTTTATTAAATGCCTCCAGACCACCACAAAAAAATTAAGGCGCCATAACAATACCTCCAGGGGTGGTGTGGAAAAATGCAAGATGTATTCTTCTACTAATTTTGTAGAGTTGGCCTCCTCTGCAATAAATGTCACGAGCCGCCACTGTTATTCACAACCATTTAAACAAAACTAATGGAGAGACCATTATTATTAAAATACCAAACTATTTCATTAGTTATTTTAATGCGGACCTGTGAAACTTTCACAAACTTTTATTGCTTATCTATATTTCGATGTAATAATGAGGATCGTCGGCTAATATTGATTCACTAGCTTCTTAGATTTCTGTTTTTACTTTACCTAAAATTCAATATGATTCGTTTTTGAATTGTAATGTTCTTCGTTCTTTTGTGGATAGCAATTCACGTTCATACTAGTTAAGAAGGTCTAATTATTTAATATAACGGAAATACACAATTCACACACGTACCTACTAAAATTTATATTCACTATTGTTCACTACTAACTAAATATTTACAATTTATATCACACTAATTATTTCACTGGTTGACACGTTCAAAACTGTCTGCCTTAATGCGCTCTCGTTGCCGTATTGAAATCTATCGAATAAGACGCTGAGATGCTTCTCGAAAGCTCCCGTCGTATATCGACTGCTCACGATGCGGGTGAACCTATAGTACGACCAGAAATCTAAGAAGGTCGTAAATCACCACTTGAGTTATCTGCAGGCGGTCTACGCAGAGTTGTACTTGCTCTATCTACATTACATTTTGTTTTAAAGATAGGTATAATGGGTTAAGATAATTATTAAGAAAAATCACTAGAATATAACTGAGAATTGTTTATGTATATACAATATATTATGATATGTATATACAATAAGATACCCAAGTTGTTTAGAATTAAATTTAATATACACACAATTGTGAAGTTGCCGTTTTTTGCCTCATAAACAAAATTATTCACGAAGATCAGTTTCCCTTTCACAGTATCGTCATTCAAATTGATATTAACATTTTCTTAGGGATTTTTTTCTAAATCCATATATATCCATATGAATTTTCCACCTTTTTAATATGGGAAACAGACTTGGCCCAGCTGCTATCAGGAATGTTTGCAGTTTTTTTTTGATTATGACCTACCACAGTTGAACTTGAGGTTGGAGAAGTATTATTTTTTCGAATTGCTGACTTAAGCTGATGCCATATATATTTAATTGGGTTAAACATACAGTGAAGGAGGAAGTCTGAGCACCGTATGTCCTAAGCTTTCATCCAATGAGTCACAATAATAATTCTTTTATATCGAATAAATATGTAAAACTTCCAATAATTGTCGTTTGTGTAATCTTTCTTATGGTACATATCAATAATTAACATATAATCTTGTATAGTGGCTTTGGTGTCATTTGATATTTATCAAGTCTTCGACTGTGGTAGCTAGCATTATCCATGACAATAATACTGTTAGGTGGTGTTACGGAATATTAATTAAATCATTCACTATATTTATATTTTTTCGTATTCTAGTAGAATTTGTTGTTATGTATTAAGTTGTCAATAAAAAAAAAGATAAAGATGGTCTTGCTCTATAAATTTAATGGGGAAGTAAGTTACTCATACTCAAATAAAGACAAATACATGTGGAATATTTGGTACGAGTCTATTTTGGATCCAGCCTTCAAATAATTCGGCTGTAGTATCATCATGCAAATCGACTAAAGAGTCTGATGAGGTCCACAATAATATTAAATAAAAGATCGCCAATTAAAAGAAAAAAATAGAAGTTTATTTGACATACATAAAAGACAATTAAGTTAGTGACTAAAGTCAGTGTGTACATGAACAGTGTAAACAAGAAGTAACTATAGAAATCAAAATTAACTAGAAAATGTGTTCACTTCACTAAAACCCTCTCTTGAACCATTTTCTAAAAAAATCCCATTCTCCATTTTTTCCAAAACTACTCCCATCGCTTCCGTGCAGAACAAATGCTTCTGCTTGAACAACGACTTTGTTAGTGAATCGGCTAACATCTTTTCTGTTGGCAAATGGTCAATCATGACATCTCCATTATCGATCTTTTCTCTCAGAAAATGATGCCGAATATCGATGTGTTTCGTTCTCTGTCTGTAACCACTGTTTCTTGCCAAGTCAACTGCACCTCTGTTATCGCAGAAAATAATAGTCGGCGAAGAGATATATTCTGCTTCCGTCGTTGAAAGAGCTACGGTGCGCTGTTTTTTGCTCGACCATGAGATCGCACCATTTTGTAGCATTAGAAGGCTACCAGTGACTGAGTGTCTATCATTGACTTCATTTCCCCAGTCTGCGTCACTATAGCCTTTAATCGTGTCATTTCCATTTCTTCTATACACTATTTTTGCATCTAAAGTGCCTTTCAGGTATCTCATGATTCTTTTTACAGCTGTCCATTCAGTCCTGCCATAATTGTTGCAATAGCGGCTAACTAATCCTGTTGCATATGCTATATCTGGTCTTGTGCATTGACACAGATATAAAAGACTTCCAACGGCCTCTTTATACGGAATTTCAGACATATCTTGTGTTATCAAATTTTTGATTTGGATCAGCTGGTGTCATAACTGGCTTACATTCCCACATTCCAAATTTCTTTAATATGTTTTCGGTGTATTCAGTTTGGTCTATTGTAATCAAGCCTTCATCCAATTTCTGATTAATTCGAATTCCCAATACTTTTGTGGCTTCTTTCATTTTAAATGCGTCCATTAATTTGCATTTCGTACTCTTCAATAACTCATTGTCGCTTGCTGTTATTAAAAGATCATCAACATATGTGGCAATAATAACTAATTTGTCCTTGCTTCTTTTGAAATAAACACACTGATCCGTTTTTGACTGTTCAAAATTTATTTTCTTCAGTGTACTGCTGAGCTTTACATTCCATGCTCTTCCGCTTTGCTTAAGACCATACATTGCTTTCCTTAATCGTAAAACTTTGTCCTTTTTCTGTGGAAAACATTCTGGCTGTCGTATATAAACTTCATCGTAAAGTTCACCTTGCAAATACGCTGTTGTTACGTCCATATGATGCACTTCCATATTATATTTAGCTGCAGTGGCCAATAACCATCGAATCGAATTATATCTTACCATTGGTGAGTATGTTTCGTTGAAATCAATTCCTTGAACTTGAGAATATCCTTTGACGACAAATCTGGCTTTGTGATGACAAACATTATTTTCTTTATCTTTTTTCAATTTTAATACCCATCTCGTTTCTAAAATTCTTCTATCTTCTGGGATATTGACTAATTACCAGGTCTCGTTTTCGATAAGCGAGTTCATTTCTTCACGCATTGCTTGTAGCCATTTCTCTTTTTCAGGGCTCTTCAATACATCTTCTACAGTAGCCGGTTCGTCAATATTCTTTTCTTCCACTAAATATGTTATAAAGTCTTTATCAACTTTAGGCTTAGCTGTTCGTGTAGAGCGTCTAACTTCAGGCTGTTCGATAATATCGGCTACCGAATGGTGGTACAATTCATCGCTTGTATCGTCGTTATTTTCATCTGAGCTCTGATCATTTGAACTTGGATTAGAATCATCAGAATCAGAATTATCGCTAATTTCTTCAACGCCATCTTGGTTGTTGTTATTGACTTGAAGCTGTATAAATTCGTGCGGCTTTTCCTCTGAATCTCTTTACGCAGTCTCAAATTTATCTTCAATAAATACAACATCTCTACTTTTTGTTATATTTCCACTTTCGGTGTCAATTAGACGATAACCCTTGCTATTTCCACAATAGCCCATGAAAAGAAGTTCTTTTGATTTTTGATCCCATTTCTTTATTTGCTCTTTAGGCACGTGCACCATCGCTTTGCATCCAAATACTTTTAAATGACTTAGATTGGGCTTTTTTCCACTCCATTTTTCCTCAGGTGTGACGTCATTTGTTCTCGTTGGGGAACGATTGATAAGATACACAGATGTGAAAACTGCTTCTGCCCAATACGGCGTTGGCAAATTTGCACCGAATAGCATTGACCTTGCTTTTTCAACAAGTGTCCTATTCATACGTTCAGCGGTACCATTTTGTTGCGGTTTGTACGGAATCGTTAACTGGTGTACTATTCCCGAACGATTCAATAAATATGCCATCTGTTTATTGACATATTCCTTGCCATTGTCTGTACGGAGTTTTTTAATTTTCTTGCCCGTCTGATTCTCTACCATGGATTTGAATTCTGCAAACACTTCTGGAACTTGACTTTTGGTTTCTAGAAAATAAACAAAAACTTTTTTGGAATAGTCATCAATCAAAGTAAACATATATCTTGATCCGCCAATAGAGCTTATTTCCATTGGCCCGCACAAATCGGAATAGACAAGTTCTAAAATCAGCGACGACTTCGTTTTACACTCTCTGAATGGCTGTCTGCTTTGCTTGCCTTTAAGACACGCAACGCATGTTTTGTCATCGTGCTTATTAAAATCTACGCCTGTGGCTAAACCATTCTTCAGCTTTGACATTCCATTTCTATTAAGGTGACCCAACCTTTGGTGCCATAGCTCTGCGCTCGATACGGATAATGCTGTTTCCATTTTCTGGTCCAATTTGTAAATTCCATTTATTTCTGAGCCTCTCGCTATAATTTTTCCATTTTTCTCGCTTATTTTGCAACCGGATTCATTAAATTTGACTGTGTGTCCTTGATGCACAATTTTACTAATTGACAAAAGATTCGCTGTCAATTCTGGAACCATCAAAACATTTTAGCTGTAACTTCGGTGCTGCCCTCTCTTGTTTGTATCGGAATTATTACGTTTCCACTCAATTTTGAATTCATTTTTAAATAGTTTTTATTACTTTCGGTTCTTGTATCAATGGACTCCGCAGCGATTTCTCTAGAGACTTGAAATTTCGAATTCGTAGTTAGATCGCAGACATCTCGCAGCCTGTTAAGCTCCAAGTGTGATAATTATAATTATCTCATTCAATCTCATTCAACCAAGATTATTATTTTGTCGACATGGAACGACAATGGGATCCGTCACTGGAATTACGCACGAGCATGGAGCGTTTTTATACGTCTCGTTCTCTGGTATATAGGTACTTTCTGGAAGATCGTCTATGGTTATGTCGCAATTGTCAGACGTCAGACGTTATTGTTAATTTAAAGTTTAATTTTGTGTTGTGGTAGACAAACAGTAATTTGTTATGGAATTGCTGTTGCTGGCAAACACATATACATAAGTATAGTTAAAATCGAGAAAAGGATAGCAATAGTAGGTACTCATCGGTACGGTTTAAATCTTAAATGCCCAATAAAAACTATTTCTAATTTTTTTTTCAAAAATTTCACTTGTTACATATCAGGTGCCGTAATTACAACTTGATCGTACGTAACTGCTTTTTCCAGAAAATTCTTATTTGGTGTCATATGTGAAGACGCACATGAATCGATAAACCATTCATTTGAATAATTAGAGCCATGTGTCACATTGAATGCATAAAATGACTTTTCAGACTTCTTTGATTTTTTGTCACTTTGCTGATCACTTTGTTCAGACTTTTTGTTCTTACTTCTACAATTGGCGGCATAATGTCCGAATTTGTTACATGCATAGCAACGTAATTTGTCCATGGATGGATTTCTACTTTTGTTTCTTCCAGAATACAGGGCATTTTCGGACGCTTCACTTACTGATCTAATGTCTTGCAATGATTTTGTTTTAATTGCGTCTCCAGTTATTGGTACGCTGGAACTCTCAAGGCCCATAATCATCGGCGAATATTGCTCAGGCAGACCTGCCAGTAACAGTGTTCCGATCCACTCGTCTTCAACGGTGAAACCCAATTCGTTTAACTTGTGTGCTGTGGTCATTAGGGTGTTTATGTATGCTTCCACTGAAATACATTTTCTTAACTGCGTCGTAACTAATGTACGCATTAGGCCTACTTTTCTTGTAAGTCCTGAATCTTCGAACGCTGCTCTTAAACTGTCCCATGCTTCTTTAGGCGTATTGGCCTTCTGTATATGAACATAATTTAGGGAATGTACAGATAATATAATTTTCAATTTAGCTTGCGTCATCTTTTGTGTCCGTGTTATGTATTTCTCTTCGCCAGTAACACAACCCCATATCCTCCATTTCCAGATAGGCCTTCATGCCAAACTTCCAAGAATTGTACTTCTCTCTGCCCATTAACTTTTCAACGGGAAATTGACTCTGTGGCGTGGTTGCCATTTTTAGGTTATGTTTTTCAACACGACGTGGGTTCAGTATAACTTCTGCTATTTCACTGTTTTTCTTTCGTTAGATAAAACTGAGGCTCACTTCTATGGCCTGGGCCCATAACCTGATAAGGTCCACAATAATATTAAATAAAAGATCGCCAATTGAAAGAAAAAATTAGCAGTTTATATGACATACATAAAAGACAATTAAGTTAGTTACTAAAGTCAGTGTGTACAGTGTAAACAAGAAGTAACTATATAAATCAAAATTAACTAGAAAATGTGTTCACTTCACTAACAGAGTCATTAATATTATTTGCCTATAAAGACAACGCATTTGGTAATAAACCATTTTCGGTTCCTGCATGAATTATCGTAATGCGTTTTCCTTTTTTAGACGGCGCCTTATTTTGGCACAAGTCGGATAAGTCTACCCAACTTTTGTTTGGAATATCGCGTGTATCGAACCAAATTTTATCCAAATTCACTACTGTTCTACCATGTTCTCTAAATTCCTTTATTGCCAATAAATATTCAAATCTCCATTTCTTAAGGCACACAGATTCCATTATGATTTATCTGCTACTAGTAGGTTTTTAAATTTAAATCCGTTTTGTAAAAGAGACTTCGTTAAAGTCTCTTTGCAATACTGATACCAGTTTTATTCTTCTGAAGCCGTTGCATTAAAATATCTAATAAAGGAATTTGCTCTTTATACAATGTATATATTGTTCCTCAAATTATATCTTCATCAGAGCCATCTAGTTTCCTTGAAATAGCAAGAGTATTTCCGTTTCTTTCTTTCTAAAATAGGGTTAATTACTATTTTAAACACAGTGGAATATGATAAAGCCCATTCTTGCACAGCTTAATACTTGGACATTCCACATTCCAGAAGGGATGAACATTTAATATAATTTGTTTCCCACGAGGGTGTAACATTTGTCGACTAGTGGTACTTCGATTACCAGTTGAAGTATTAGCTTCAAGATGAGCCCAGAAATGCGACGTTTTTCACGACACAAAAATCGAATAGACACTCTAAAATATACACAACTGACATAGCGGAATGTAGGTAATGACTAAGCATTGTTTAACTTTCCCCCTTTTATTGTTTTCCAAATCTGGTAGGTAATTTATTTTCTAACCGTAAATAGATCATTATCGCTATAATATCGTTAATAGCCCATTAGTACTGAAGGTCTGGTGGCCAGGTAAGTAAATTTTATTATTTACACCCATTTAAACAAAAATAATGTAGAAGCCACAATTATAAGTTTATTATTGAAATGCCAAACTATTTCATGAGATATCTTAATCCGGACCTGGATATCTTACAAGCAACACACTTTTATTGCTTTTCTGTATTTCGAACAATAGGTGATAATGAGGATCGTCGGCTAATATTGATTTACCATCGTATTAGATTTCTGGTTCTACTACTACCTACAGTGGCTTTATTCAAGACAGTGGCGACAATAGTATGTCTCATTTTTGATTGGTTGTCGATGTCACGTGACTTTGCTATTATTATTATCATTATTGCACCAGTTTTAACCAGGTATAACATTTTTTTTATATTAGCAACTGTATATTCTGAATTGTTGTTCGTTATTGCTTTCTAAATACGTGTAAATTCGTCACCAATAACAATATAATTGATAGAATCACTTATTTTAGTAGATTATATTTTTAGGCTTCCAATATGATTGGCTGTGCTGCACTCAATTGTAGTAATTCTAAAGCGAAAGGTTTTATTATGAGGCGTCTTCCAAAGGATCCAGATAGAAGAAAGCTGTGGCTAGTAACATTAAAGAGAGATAATTGGACGCCTACCGATAATTTATATCTATGTGAGATATATTTGTAATGCATAAGGATTCACCAGAACCAGAATTTTGTAGGCCTACGCCAAGACGGTCCTCGTAAACTGAGAAGATTGGCTGTTCCTTCTATTTTTTTTACTAGGCCCACAAAAATTCGAACGCCTTCAGTTGTAAAAGAGCTACAGGAATAGCTAAGCTGTTGCCGATTGGTATGTATCTAAATGTATTTATATTTATTGCTTTAGGTATCTGATGATACGCATGCTTATTTTATGCATTTGATAGTAAAATGCATCCTGGCAGAATGTAATTTTTAAGCATTCTCGAAATGATCATGCTCATTACTAGCGAGGTGTCCAAATATGTTTGTCAGTACCTTTATAAAATTAATCAAATTAAGAATTCTCAGAGGGAAATTTTAATTCTTTTACTTAACTTACTGAATATATGAAAAAAATATATGCCACCATAGCCTAGTTGTTTTAATAAAGCATATCAACTTATTTTAGATAAATATGATTTTGACGATGAACAGGCACAACCTTATACCTCCACTTCTGGTCTAGAATCTGATCAGTCCGATCAGAAGTCAGATGAATCTATTTCAAGTGAAGAAAAAATTGTGGAAAACGTTTCTTTTCTTGTAGTCATGGAAAATAACCCTAAGATATTAGCGCGTTTAAAAAAGTATGAATCTGTGGCGTCCTTCATTGGTATCGCCTTACCAACTGCCATAGCGCCCCTGCTCCACTCACAGACAGAGCGCGCTAGGAATATCTTCCTCCATGAGCCACGATAAATCATGTCTTATAGTTTAATCTATTATAATTCCAATCAGTAAATTAGTATCCAGTATCAGTATGCTGTCTGTGTATATTTGTATGTAGTTAATAAAGTATAGTTGGTCACTTGTGGTTTGTGTTCATTCGTCTCGGATTTCCTCTACATTGATGATCCCGACGTGATCAAACTCTGGACAGTGATAAAGTGGACACTCCGGCGAAATGTGAATACACTAAGTAACTAAAGTTCTGTGCCTGTGTCGCAACGAGTTTTAGACATCCCATTCGCGATGTCTTCTTCAGAGGAACTACAGGTCGAATTAAGTGCTCTCCAACAAGAGATTGAGGAGCTTCGACAGCAACTTCTTGGCCAACAACCACAGCAGCATAAAGTCGCTCACGTCATCGAAGGCCAGAAAACTGTGACCCGCACAGCTATATGCCCCCCTCCCTTTTGGGCCGACAAACCCGCACAGATCGTGGCTCAATTCGTCATTGGCAACATCACACAGGACATCACCAAATATAACTACGTTGTTGTTCATCTGGATACCCGCTACGCTACTAAGATACATGACATCATTAAATCATTATCAACCCGCCAAGCAATGATCGGTATAACAAACTTAAGACAGAACTAATTGCACGTCTTTCCTTGACCAAAGTACAGAAAGTCCGCCAATTGCTCATGGCTGAGGAGCTTGGCGATCGTAAGCCATTACAATTTTTGAGGCATTTGCCATATCTCGCCGGCAATAACAATTTGCAAAGCTCCCTTCCCCGTCAGCTCTGGATTCAGCGACTACAGAATACAAGCTAGAAGCTGCGAAACAAACAACCTCAATACTTATGGTCTAATACCGCTTCAACTGAATTTTGGTCTCCGGAGGGGCTTTCATGGAATTTTCTGGTCGCTGATGCTGCACTACCCATCATAGGATCTGATTTTCTATTCTATTTCAACTTATTACGTGACTGCCGTAACAATCGTCTCATCGATGGAGTCACTGGTTTAACTTCCCCTGGACGATCCACCACCATCAAGCTGGTCAGATCCAAAGTCCTTACTGGCGAGCACTCTTCTTCTTTCCATAACATAGCGGCTAAATTTCTCCAGTTAATGCAACCTACCGGCAAACCTCGCACGGTTCGACATAAAACATAACATTCAACACAACCCCGGGACCACCAGTTTCATGACGTGCCGTCGGCTCGTTCCAGATTATTTACGCATTTCTGATGTGGCTGAGTTCGCAGTCATGTTCTGAGAGGGTACCCCACAACGCTATGAAAGCTCATGGGCATTCCCCCTTCATCTTTTTCCGAAGAAGACCAGCGGGTGGCGACGATGTAGCGGCTACTGCCGCCTTAATGCTCGAACAGTCCCAGGTAGATACCCGGTTCGTCATATAAACAATTTTAATTTTACTCACCGTATCCATGGTTGTACAGTCATCGACTTGGTTAAGGCTTACACACAGATTCCTGTCAACCCAGCTGTCATTGAGAAGACTGCGATCAATATTCCATTTGGACTCTTCGAGTTCCCCTACTTGAGTTTTGGTTTTCGCAACGCAGGACAAACTTTCCAAAGATTCATTGACAAAGTCCTCCATGATCTTGAGTTCTGCACCTTAAACATCTTCGTTCAGTGTACCAACGCCTAGTGGACTATGGCCTTCTGCCGACATTTCCAAGAGCACCATTGGTAAACCCCAAGTCAGTTTCCTAGGATACGAAGTCACACGACCGGTACGCCTGCTCTCCCAGACCACATTTCCGACCTGCAGAATTACCCCTTGCCCAACACCGCAAAGTGCCTCCGCCGTTTTTTAGGTATGTCAAACTTTTACCGTCGTTTCATACCTTCTGCGGCTGAACACCAAGCCCCACTTCAAGAAACAGTATCCATACTTCGCGGTTCACAACCAGTTCCATGGGCACCGGCCTTGGAAAAGGCTTTTGAGGCTTGTAAGGCAGCTATTTTTAACACTACACTCCTCTTCTATCCAGTCACTGAAGTTTCAGCCACTTGTGTTGGTGCCAGCTTAATGCAGTTCGTTGACAATACTTGGCAGCCCGTCGTATTCTTTTCACGTAAGCCGTTTTCCTAGCATGTAAAGCGTCTATCAACTCGTTCTTGCGTCCCAGTCCCATCGATGGAAAAGCTAGACCGTGCCACAGGACCTACTTCTGACCCATCTGAATTACCAGTGTATTATCGTGAGTTACTTCCTGCCTTAGTCATCCCGGCATCCGTGCATCTGCACGCCTTGTTTCTGAACGATTCGTGCTGCCAAAAATAAAACGTGACTGCCATATCTGGGCTCAAAGACTACTCGCCTTGTATTTTCATCACAAGGAAGTTTCACCATACCGTCATTTCGTTTCCGCCACATCCACATTGACATTATCGGCCCGCTCCCTCCCGCTGGACCATATCGATTTTGCTTTACAGCAATCGACCGGTTCCCGCGTTGGACTGAAGGCTGACCCAAGGAACGGATTACCGCGGAAGACGTCACCACGACTGTCTCTTACGGCTGGATCTCACATTTTGGCACTCCGTCAGTTATCACTATTGACCAAGGACGTCAGTTTGAGTCACAGTTTTTTGAGGCTCTTGGTGCTTGCGTCGGATTCGAGCGCACCCGTACTACAAATTATAATCCAGCTGCGAAAGTATGGCCAAACACCCCCATCGACAGCTAAAGGCCGCATTAATGTGCCATCCCGGATCAACTTGGCTTCAAGCTCTCCCTGCCATTCTTCTTGGAATGCGTAGGGCTTTAAAGGACTGCCTCCAAACATCCACCACGGAATTAGTGTATGGAAAACCCCTACGCCTCCCCGGTGAGATACTCGCCTCTCCTACTTGCCAACAGATTTAGACTGACATCACCGTTTTCACTGACCACCTTTGACATATACCTACCTCTCGTCACGCTCAACCCCCTGTCTTCATCTTTAAGGATCCCTCATTTTGCACCCACGTATTCTTGAGAGATGACACCGTCCACGCTGCCCTGGAGTCCCCGTATTCTGGTCCACAACAGGTAACGACAAGTCTTTCACACTAACATAACTGTGTCCATCGATCGACGCAAGCCAGCTTTCCTCATCAAAGATGACGCCTAGCCTGGTACTGTTGCTGGTCACCGTGAGCGCAGCATCGACGTCGGCAATTCACCTACGCCTGCTACTTCACCCATTGCATCCAGTTCTAAGTCGCCACCTCCAACCCCTACTCACAAGCCTGATTTGCCAGCCTACACTACACGTTCTGGCCGGCGCGTCCTTCTCCCGGCGCATCTTCAACCCTAGGTTTCCTCACTTCCCAGGGGGATACATTTAAAAGACTTCTTAGGAATCAAGAAATAAAATAAAACGTCTAGAAAAACAAATCTGTTCTTCCTCCAAGTCGAGGTTCAGTGGAATGCTAAAAAAAAATTTCAGTAAAGATCAGATCATGTCTTTGAACAAGAAACGTGAAAATAAATCAACAAAGTTTATGAAATGGTCGAACGAAACTGTTACAAAATTTTTGAGACTGAAGTTCAGTTGCGGAGATAATGGATATGTGGATCTACTAAAGGGCTTACCTTTGCTATCTATCACATCAAAGGAGATTACAAAATTTTAAATTTGATTCTGGCTTTCTTGTTCAACTTTTTAGTCTAGTCTAGTTTACTTCAGAATTAACTTTCGATTCGTCACTAAGCAAATATTTTGGACATTCGGGAACAACTCATGTACTTACGTTTTTTATGCTAGGTGGTATATCTACTCGATGGAAACAGGTCGTATATCCTACGAAATAATATCTTATTTCACTGGTGATCTGTAAATCGTGATGTATTTGGAGGAATATTTTTGAAAAAATATTTCAAAAAGTAAAGGAGATGAATTTGAACATAATAACATCGGATATGGGTGCCTGTAATCGAGCTTTATGGAAGAGTTGGGGCATTTCAGCAGGCAAGTATTAACCATTTAAAACTTAAATTACAAATACTGTACATTCAGATATGTACGTGAAAATTTTCGCTGATGTCCCGCTATTATTCAGTCAATGCTTATTAATAACAAAATCTTAAGATTTGAAAAACATATTGTGCTGAAAAATAATTTACCCACAGACAAAGTTTTAGCGTCCCACTTTAACGAAATTTTGGCTCATCAAAAAAGTCATTTTGAGTTGACACCAAAATTATCAGAAGAGGATTTAATTTTACATATTATTCGAAAATGAATGTTTCAACCTCTACGAATGTTAGGTATTAACCACATGGTCAGCATTGTCTTGAAAATTTTCGTAGAAGAATTAAACAAACTTCCATATTCAACCACTTCTTGGTTCTTGGAGCAGATAGAAAAGTGGTTTTATCTAATGACTTCAAGGCATCCATCATGTGCTTTAAGCAAATTTAACATGAAAGCCTAAAATGAATCAATTCAGTTCTTGAAAGACTATAAGTATAATTTCGTCTACGAAAGTTGGCTATAGAAAAAATAAACATAAATACTTACATACTCTCCCCCAATTTTTATTTGAAAAAAAAAGAAGAAAAGCATTCAAAAAAATGCGTTCAGAATTTATTCTAGTTTACTTCTTTAGGACCTAGGTAATTTTATTCCAAATATTTCAGGGAAAAAATGTTTTTCAATCCAAATCAACGAGTACTCCCTCTAGAGGTAGATATAGAGACTCGAAAGCTATTTTCAGCAATCTCTTTTAGCCGCTATTGACGAAGAAATTCTTTTCTCAACATTATACATTGAGTATTTCGTGAGATAGAGTCGGACGATGGCTTATTGGTACACCCGGTACACGTTTTCTCTTGATTTTCTAGTAATTTCAAGAATTTGTTTCATGAAAAGATTGGAATGGAGTCCAAATAACTTTTATATAGAATAATAGTTTATTTTTAAACATATTCCAGCACATGTAGACTCCCACCGTAGGTATACCATAATCTATATTCGCTGTTGCCTATAAAACCTACGAATTCAAAGAAATATGCAGATTATATTACCAGCTATGTTTCCTGATATTATTTCTAGGGCATGTATAAGTTATTTCCCAGAAGCTTGCATATTAGTTAGAGAATTCAAAATTTATGTACCTACTAGTATAAACTTTAGGATAGGGCACCATTGATCCCTTCCATTTTCCTTGTTTTTGCCATTTAATTGTCATGGATTTAATTTGTGGCATTGAACTGGAAAAGAGAGGGGAAGAGCGAAGCGAAAAGTATTTCGGCCAAAGTTTTTCTTGTTTGTGCGGCGAATTTTCATCCATTCTACCTGAGAAAGTACTTAACTAGAGATATATTTGGGTAAATGTTGATGGTCAGAGATAAATGAAGGGTTGGATAGAAATTCTTTTCTCAACATTATAAATTGAGTATTTCCTCAGATAGAGTCGGACGATGGCTTATTGGTACACCCGGTACACGTTTTCTCTTGATTTTTTAGTAATTTCAAGAATTTGTTTCATGAAAAGATTGTAATGGAGTCCAAATAACTTTTATATAGAATAATAGTTTATTTGTAAACATATTCCAGCACATGTAGACTCCCACCGTAGGTATACCATAATATATATTCGCTGTTACCTATAAAACTTACAAATTCAAAGAAATATGCAGATTATATTACCAACTATGTTTCCTGATATTTTTTCTAGGGCATGTATAAGTTATTTCCCAGAAGCTTGCATATTAGTAAGAGAATTCAAAATTTATGTACCTACTAGTATAGACTTTAGGAAAGGGCACCATTGATCTCTTCCATTTTCCTTGTTTTTGCCATTTAATTGCCATGGATTTAATTTGTGGCATTGAACTGGAAAAGAGAGAGGAAGAGCGAAGCGAAAAGTATTTCGGCCAAAGTTTTTCTTGTTTGTGCGGCGAATTTTCATCCATTCTACCTGAGAAAGTACTTAACTAGAGATATATTTGGGTAAATGTTGATGGTCAGAGATAAATGAAGGGTTGGATAGAAATTCTTTTCTCAACATTATAAATTGAGTATTTCCTCAGATAGAGTCGGACGATGGCTTATTGGTACACCCGGTACACGTTTTCTCTTGATTTTTTAGTAATTTCAAGAATTTGTTTCATGAAAAGATTGTAATGGAGTCCAAATAACTTTTATATAGAATAATAGTTTATTTGTAAACATATTCCAGCACATGTAGACTCCCACCGTAGGTATACCATAATATATATTCGCTGTTACCTATAAAACTTACAAATTCAAAGAAATATGCAGATTATATTACCAACTATGTTTCCTGATATTTTTTCTAGGGCATGTATAAGTTATTTCCCAGAAGCTTGCATATTAGTAAGAGAATTCAAAATTTATGTACCTACTAGTATAGACTTTAGGAAAGGGCACCATTGATCCCTTCCATTTTCCTTGTTTTTGCCATTTAATTGCCATGGATTTAATTTGTGGCATTGAACTGGAAAAGAGAGAGAAAGAGCGAAGCGAAAAGTATTACGGCCAAAGTTTTTCTTGTTTGTGCGGCGAATTTTAATCCATTCTACCTGAGAAAGTACTTAACTTGAGATATATTTGGGTAAATGTTGATGGTCAGAGATAAATGAAGGGTTGGATAGAACTTATCTTTTTTTTTCGGTGTGTTGTAATGGTGAGGGAACGCTGTTCACTGCCCTTATGTGTACAATCGGAGTGCCTAGGTATATGGAACACGAAGGATTGCCAATTCAGTGACCACATAAATATTTATCGATAGTCAGTATGAGCTCAGTTATTTTTGGTGGAAATGAACTAATCAGCAGCATGGTTGTGGCCCATCCTGTCCGCAGTATGGACATCCAGTAGATCTTCAAATCATGTGAGATGACATCTGACTAATACTAGTTGTTAGAAATAAACTTCTATCAGGAGCCCTTTTAATAGAAGCATAAAGTATAAATTCAATAATAGAATCCGATAATGAATCCATACTTCTAATTTTTTACTAAATTCTTTTCTTTCGTAAAATTGCTGGGAAAAGTTGTGGGGAGAAATAATCTTTTACCCACTGATTTTTTTCATATCTCAACTTTGAATCTACCTATCTTGTAGAATATGTCCATAAACCAGTCAATAGATTTTTATAAGGTGAATTTTTGTAATAAACACAATATCAATTAAATTTGGAGGATTATTAATTTAACAAAAATCCATAGATTTAGATGAGAATTACGTCAATTAGTTAGTACCGAATTTCATTACTAGAATCTAATCCAAATTTGAAATAACTTTCATATTTTGAAATGTTTCAGAGGAACATTGTTCCTAGAAATCATTCTAAGAAAGAGTTTACAGATGATATGCTGAAGCCGAATCTTTTTAATCGTTACAAATTTAAGACTATCAAGGGAATTCTTATACTTAAATAATAAATAATAAAATCTTATTTATTATTTAAGTATAAACTAACAATGCTATTCTGGATCTATCTATCTGGAACTATACACTTTCGTCATTTTCGAGATATATAATTAAGTCTTTGAGGGTCAATAAACGGTCCTTTCTAGCTAGCTCATTTCTTAGATATCATATCATAATCTTATAATACATGTATCATCTTTCCTAGTACATATATACCTATCTCCCTCATAGCATTCTGTTCTACTGTTCAGCTTTTACGTATTTTCTTTCTTCTTTATTAATTTCCATTGTAGCAACACCAGCGCTATTCCCTTGTTACTGTAATTAAGTTTAAGTTATTCTTGCAGAAATTATTATTTATCAGTCTGTCTATCCATCCGTTTGTCACTGCCTATTCTTTCAGAATCTACAAAACGGAAAAGTTAAAATATCTCACTGACACAGAGTTAGAAGACCGCAACACTAACATGGACGTGCTGGTGATTGCCATGTGGAAAATATTAAGGTTTTGCTAGGGAAGAATGTTTTTCATTCGATCGGAAATGGAACAAATCCTAAAACAAATGGATTGTGTGGAAACTTGTAGAGCTATTGATGAGACTATCTAATTATGATCATAAAATCGATGTTTCTGTAAACGTGATATTGAGAAAATACATTATTTCATCCTGATAGCGAGGCGCGATAAGGACCAAATAATACAATAATATTTCTACGGAATAGATTTATTTTGTTGTTTTGATGATAGTAAATTAAGAATACTGAAAATTCCTATAAAAAAACGTTATAAGAAACCAATTCATTATTTTACCACAAAATATATCATGAAGTTTGTAGCTATCATCGGTTTCTTAATATATTCCCGGATCTAAAATAAACATAATAAGCAGAATTTCTCTTCTGTAACCTCAATCTTCCAACTTCGCGCACTCGTGCTGATTGATATTTGCTCAACGTTTCTCTATGCCGCTCATAGAGCAAACTTAAAACCTCCAAGTAATATTCCTTGAGCAGCAGTAGTAGTAATTCATATAGTGAACACGTATCTATATGAATTCTTCGACACTCACATTTGCAATATGCTTACAAGTCTTAAGAGATATTGTAACTCTCTGTGCTTTTCTCATCACTCGAATTGAATGTGCATTGAGTGTGTGTCTGACGTGTTGTCGTCGTCAGCCAGAGGGGAGAGAATCTTTTATATACCTTCCGTCCGTGTCTTTTCCGGTGATCTTTCAGGACCCTTGAGGCTGCCTGCATCTGCGACTTTACGCTTTTTATATGGCGCCATCAAAGTATTGCTAAATTAGCATTACGATGTCATTTTATGTTGTAACACCCAAGACAAAAGCACTCGTAGTAAGCGCACATTTTGTATTTTTTCACACTTTGTCGTATGTAGGTGAATGATGATGAATGATGATATACGCATGTTAAAGAGAATATATTTTCTCGACTTCCCAAATGAACCGCATGTTTTTATTTTTTTTTATTTGAAAGTGGAAGATTTCTAGATGATCCCTTATTTAAATTTCGATAAATCTCATCGCTTCGAAAAAGTCCATCGAATGCTAGAAAGATAATAGTTATTATTGTATTAAGTGCGTAAAATGCGTGTTTTTTTAATGGCACATGAGAGCGTGAATTTTTGGCCGAGACCGCAGGTCGGAGCCAAAAATTCTCTCTCGAAGAAACATGTGGAAAATACGGAATTTTATTCAAGTATAACTTGTTTTTGTGCTTTTTCTCAGAGATGGCGCTATATGTGGGTGGTAAAGGTACAAAAAAAAAGAAAGCAACAAAATACACCGATCCGATCCCGAGATAATGCTGCCACAGACAGACAGACAGACGGCCAGACAGACAAACAGACCAATGGCTGAAAATATGTTTGTTAGACTTAGAAAACTCTGAAACGTCAGCATTTATAAAAATCTCGATACCGAAAATTTCACACGATTACAATACTTTCCTTATACAGCTGCTATGTAGCGTAGGAAAGTAAAAATATTACAATACTTATAATAAATTCAGAAGTAAAATTTGAAGTTTTAAAGTGGTAGGTGACTATTAGACTTGCGTTGCTGAGGAAACCTTTAAAGTAATGAAGTATCTGTCAGTTTAATTCTGTGTTTTGATTGATATTTATGTGTAGGTATATATATCTACCCGGGAATAAAGATAAAATGTCAAACTTTTCCCCGTCACAGAAAAAAAATATGTTCTTCTCGATAAATCTAAGGGTTTTGTTGTTGGGACACTGAAAAGGTCTTATAATAAAGTTGCTTATAAATTATAGTTCTGAAGTAATTACCTTACCATTATTTATCGAGAGATTTTTGAGATGACGGCATTGTTACCTAATCATTGCTCATATATTTCTTAATATTTCATTAAAAAACTCATTATTTTAAAATGTAAGGCAATGGGGTATAAATTTTTCAAATTGAATGAAAATAAGATCTTTTTTTTTCAGGTCTAATAATATAAGAGAAACCTAGAAAAGTGGCAAATTATTTTAAGCGTTTTCTATTCAAGAACTAAAGAAAAGCAAGCAATTTTAGCGAAAATAAGTGTAGATATATCTATTAAAAAACATATCGCCCAGTTAATGAGACTGTTGTATAACATGAGTATTGTGCCATTCAGTGAGACAAGTTCTTAATATTGTCCGAACCAAAATGAATAATAAAAGATTGGACCTGATAATATTCCGTTAAGCGTATTTAACGTATCTGCCCATGCTTGTATTAGATATTTAACACATCTTATAAACATGTCTTATGAAAAGATAGATTTTCCATCTCGTTAAGAACTAATAGTTATTCAAAGTATCAAAAAAACGAATCCTAGCTTGGTCGAGAATTATAGACCTGTTGCTCTGACTTTCTGTTTTTCTTTGAATATGTAATGCGTGATAGACATCGTCCGTCTTTAACAAAAAAACAACATAATTTCGACAAAACAGCATGGATTTATAATGGGTAGATCTACTTCATCTGCTATTTTGTCATTTTTATCAGAAGTGATTGATGCACTTGAGGCAGACGAGCGCCCGGTTGGGATATTTTGGGATTTCAGTCGGGCTTTTGACTGTCTCAGGCATGATGTCATATTAGACAAAATATGGCTAAGAGGTGTTGTCTTGAAATGAGTTTCTTCGTTCTTATCAAATCGTACACAATAAGATGAGGTTAGGTGATGCTTACTCAGATAAACTCCAGGTTAACGTTGGAGTACCCCAAGGCTCAGTGCTGGGCCCTATGCTGCTTCTCCTATTTATCATCTCCTTGCCCTT
The DNA here is from genome assembly GCA_958507055.1 of Crioceris asparagi. Lineage (NCBI taxonomy): Eukaryota > Metazoa > Arthropoda > Insecta > Coleoptera > Chrysomelidae > Crioceris > Crioceris asparagi. Next base: position 71,720,920 of record OY293828.1, read on the forward strand.
AGATTTAGCACGCAGTCATGTCACCATGTATGCGGATGATACTTCCGCTCTAGTTAGAAGTCTGAATTCAGAAACTATGGACACCAGTGCCATAAGGACCTTTCAAAAAATGAACAAATAGCTTACCTCAAACAAATTCTTTCTTAACAGCAAGAAATCTAATTACATTGTATTTCATACCCGTCAAAGTTTAATTGAATTAAGAGTCAAGGAGTTTCTAGGTTTACTAGTGGATAACTTTGTCACGGGAGACACATTTTACTGACATGTACTCAAAACTGATCAGCTTTTGCTATGCCTTTAGAAACTTGAAGACGTTAACATTGGCCTGTTAGTGCGCGTATGTCATGCGATTATACATTCGAGGATCCTATATGGTACCTAATTCTGGGGCTTAACGTCACATGCACGTCGGGTATTCATGGGTCAAAAACAAATTAAATTATTGAGTGCTATCCAAAACCTTCTGTAGACTTCCATTTAGCTAGTTTAGAATAATAACGGTGCCCTGTATATTTATATTTCAGATTTGCTTAGGTATATGTTTTTAAGAATTATGACTTGTTTACGATGAATGTTTTTTTTGCAGTTATTCAACTTGATCTAGAAATGATTTATATATGGTTTCAAGTAAGTTAGCTATTTAAAAAACTCAAAATAGGTCAATTGTGTAGTTAATACACTATCAAACGATATAAAGTGCAGTAAAAGTAAGAGAATTATCTCGACGAGTGAACAACAATTTGTTTTTAATCTTTTGTTTCTCTTTTATGTGTCATACGTTGTTTATAACTTTTTCATAATTTCCGAATTCCAAACAATTGAGTCAATTTGGAAAATGAAATTTAATTGAACTCTGGTGTAGAGCTGACTGTGTAAGATTGGTATTCGCAACGACACAATTTTTTTCTTACAGCACTTTTTTTTTCATGAATTATAATTCGGAAGTCTTTTTAAAAAGTTTATTAACTACTAACAACTACATGTTCAGACTGATACTACAATACAGTTTAACTCTATTTATATTAATTATAATATGTTTAGTCAGCAAAAGTTATTATTGTATCTTAGGGCTGAAGGGGTAATATAACTACTCCCTTGGCAGATCCAACTTTAACGGTCAGCATGGAAGTTGGACATCTTGCGATTCGATACTTCTGGTTCCATGATCTTGTTTTCTATTTCTTATTCTCTTATGGTAGAAATAGAAGAATATTGATATGATCAGGCAATAGATTATGATGGTCCATAGGAGGGGAATGTACAGATGGGTTGTGGTGTTATCTTGGAGATTCGCTGCATCCTTGATGTACATGGTCTTAATGTTATGTAATTCGTCTAGATTAACTTCTTCTAAATGAAATCCTTGGATTGACATTTCAGGTTCTAAATGATCCTTTGCTTCTAGGTCAGTGTAAATTATTGGTTGATTGGATGATGTAACTTTACTGGTATTGGAGATGACTTTGCTTTTTGTTGATATTTGACACCCTGTTGGTATTTGTATCTGATGCGTCCCTTGTAATGCTATTGTTTTTTCTTGTTGGGAACAGTGCAAGCTTACTGGTTCAACTTGTGGAAACATTCCAATCTAAGTGGCATTATTGAGGTTTCTTATGGTAGGATGGGTGATTTTGATTTGAAGTGTTGGAAGTGTTTTTAATATCTATTAGCTGGATTTCGCATGGGCTTTTGTTGTAAATTTCTTCGAGATCGGCATCGTCGCAAATATATTCATCGCCCATGATTCTTGCACAAGGAGTGCCAATAAAAGTGTAAAGCAATTCATTCTTGACTAGATATTTACCTTTTATTTCGCTTTAAATTGTCCATTACAGAAAACAGGTAACGAGTAGAGATGATAGTATTCGAAATTATTGGGGTAGGTTATAGGAATTTTAAGAATGTAGACAATTCTGTTATTTTGGATAAAACAGTCAACCTTCATGATTCTTTCTAAAAGTGGGATATTTTCTAATTTTATAGGAATTGGAAGTTGTTCCGGTTTAAATATATTTTTTAATAGTTTTAATTGGTCATATCAGAAGTACTTATAATACTAGGGTTCATTGACCTTAATTTGGCGAACATTATGGAATTTTCTATATCTTGAAGTATGGATGTTAAAATTTCATAAATGCTAATGATTTGAATCATTATGTCCTTTATGAATAGGCTATTTTCTCTGTAAGCTCGAGTTTCAACAATGAGTGATATTTGATTCAGTTTTTCCTCCAATAGTTTTTCGTTATGTGTGATTTGTTTAATAGTTCTATTGAATTTGTCAATCAAGGTGATAGCAGGTGAATTCTGCGATTTTACACTATTAGTCAATTTGTTATGATTTGTTTGTAATTCTCTAATTAGTTCTTCAAATCTCTCACCATCTTCGGCATCTAAATTACCTGTTACCGATTTGAATAAGGAGCCCAGTCGGTTAATAAGCCCTCTTTTCATCCTCTGTGGATGGGGTTATATCTCTGTTAATTTAGTTTCAACTCTACTTTCAATATGCTTCAAAATTGTTAAATAATTTGAGAGATCTTTCAAGTCGTCTCCATTCTTTTGAATTGATAATGATATATTTGACGATTTCAATTTTAATTCATTAATCTCGATTATTATGGGGTTCAAGTCATAGTAATATATAATTGAATGTGAAAACTCGCGAATTTTTGCAGTGCCAATTTTTACTGGGATAATTCCTGGATTATCTTTAAGATTTCGAGTTGTTATGATTTCTCGGAGCCCAAAGATTCCGGGAGTCCTGAAAGAGAGTAATTTTATTTACTAATCGAAGGAATAGAGTTTCTTTAAAGGACGTCATATGGATTTTTCCTTGTTGTTCCGTTGATATAACTTTTCTATCAGAATTGATTTCTTTTATTTCACATGGTTTCCCATATCCTTCTGCGTTCTTCTGGCGAATATGCTTCTTAGGAAATACAGATTGGCCAGATCTAAATAATTCGGGTGTGTCATGATTTTTGTTGGTATTAACCTTATCAATAACTTTTTCTTTATTTTATAATATAATAATTTAGATTTTTCTTTGTGTTGAGCAACATAATCATTTAACAGAATTTTATCTATATCAATGTCAAAAGGGTCATTATCGGATATATAGCTAGTGATAATGTCGATTGGTTTTAGGTGTGTAGTTGAATGTAAACTGTGGTTGTAAGCCAAGATTGCATACAACATTTTTAATCTTATTGGAGTTTTCTGAAAACCTTTTGTGTTTAACAGTCGTAGATGTTCAGTAATTGTGGAATGAAATCTTTCTATAACGCCGTTTGACTGGGGATGATTTGGAGAACAGAAATGAATTTTAATTTTATGTAGCCCTAAGAGTTCCGTTATGACAGTTCTTAAATTCTGTCCCGTTGTCTACTTTAGCTAATTTTGGAATTCCGTGATGTGAAAAGAAATTTATAATTTTGTCTGCTACTTCTGTTCCAGATAAATTAGCTAGTGGGTACGCCTGTGCGTATTTAGAAAAACTATCGATAATTGTGAGGAATTTGCCCTGCTCGAATGTGAGTATATCATATGGATGATTTCCATTGGTCTTGTAGCTGTAGGTGTAGCGTTCATTTGTATTTTTAAAAGATTTCTTTCATATTTGCTTTGTTGGCAGATTTCACACTCGTTTATAAATGTTCGAACTGAGTTATTCATTTGAGGCCAATAGAATTTTTCTTTAATCCTGTGGATAGTTTCATCGATACCTCTATGATTTGATTTGCCTTCGTGGTATAGTCGTATAGTTGTTTGTATTTCGTTTTTGTCTGTTACGTCTGTAAGTATTTTGGTACATCTGTTAAGTTTTACTGTCAGCCATTTAAAATATTTTTGGATTACACATGAAAATGGTTCATAAACTTCGGGTACAAGTGATATTGATACCAGGGACAATATATTCACGCACAAAATTTATTATATCTTGATCGAAATTATGTTGAGAGATTTGCATATATATTCTTTGCTTCTTATCGAATAATTTTGATATTTTTGGTATTGCTGAAGAATGTAAAACTAATTTAATAATTATTTGATTTTGTCCGTAGTTCACTGCATGTTCTACAATTGGGATTTCCGAAACTGGATGTTGTTCTGCGTTGGTATGAACTATGATTCCTTCACTATCTTCTTTCGCTTCTTCGATGTTTTCTAATAGTTCCTCTGTAATCGATTGATCGTATTGTACCATCATTGAAAGCTTATCATCATCTTGATGTAGATTGTTACTACAAGAGGGATGTTCATTATTGTTTGATGGAGCTAATACTGTATCCAGGTCTAAATATTTTTTCGGTGATTCACTAGGTTGATTTTCTCTATTGTATGATGTTAATTCTGGTGTCTCCAGTTCATTTTCTTGGTTGGGCGTTTGGGTTTTATACACGAAAGTTACTGAAGGGTTGCTGTATTGAGGGTAGTCTTTCAGAATTTCATCGAGTTGTTCCCAGTATGTCTCTTTGGTATGTAATTCAATTCGTGAAAGTGCATCTGCATTGGTGTTTTGCTTACCCTTTTCATAGATAATATTATAATCGTATTCTTCTAAACGTATCCTCCAGCGCATTAATTTTGAGTTAGGATCCTTGAGTGAAAACAGCCACTGCAATGGCTTATGATCAGTAATTATATTGAACTTTCCACCGTACAAATAAGGCTGGAAGTAATTGGTCGCCCAAACTATGGCTAGCAGTTCTTTCTCAATAACTGAATAGTTACATTCAGAATCATTGAGCGTTCGTGATGCATATGCTATAGGTAAATCTTTTCCTATAGGGCCTTGTGAAAGAACTGCACACAAGGCGCGTCTGTCGTTAAATTAAATGGTTTTGAAAAGCCCGGATATTGTAGAAGAGGTTCGTTAGTTAAGATTGATTTACAAGATTCAAAACAGTAAATAAATTCATCGTCGTGTGTTATAGTCGCACCTTTTTTTATGTGCGTGGTTTTGTTAGTTTAGCGAAATTTTTTATGAACCGTCTATAATAGCCAAAAAGTCCGAGGAAACCCTTAATCTGTTTGGTGGTTTTGGGTATTGGATAGTTTTTAATAGCCTTTATTTTATCAGGGTTAGGTTTAACTCCCTGGGGTGTCACGATATGGCCAAGGTAAGCCACTTCTTTTCTTAAGAATTCCGACTTGTCAAGCTGTATTTTGAAATTGGATTCTCGCAATCTTTTGAAGACAGCTTCAAGACGTTCTATGTGTTCTTGTAATGAGGTTTAAAATACGATTATATCATCAAGATACACTAGGCATTTCTCATTCTGTATGCCACGCAGGATGTTATCCATAACGCGTTGAAACGTTGCTGGTGCGTTCTTAAGACCAAAGGGCATTCGGAGAAATTCATAGTGTCCATTCTCCCTGCTGAATGCTGTTTTCTCCACATCCTTTTCATCCATTTCAATCTGGTGAAAGCCACTCGCCAGGTCCAACGTGGTGAAATATTGGCATTTACCCAATTTATCCAAAAGATCATTGATGTTAGGCAGGGGGTATTTATCATTAATTGTTTTTTCATTTAATTGACGATAATCGACAACGACTCTCCATTTTTGCTTGCCGGAAGCGTCAATCTTTTTTGGTACTACCCATATCGGAGATTGCCAGGGCGAATTGCTATGTCTAATGATATTTGATTTGAGCATTTTTTTAATTTGTTCTTCTACCTCTTTTCTGTGTATAAATGGATATCTGTAGGACTTACTATATACGGGGGCCTCGTCTACTGTTTTAATCTGATGTTTTATGCGATTGGTGAATGTTAGTGGCATATCTTCCTGATATAATATATCGGAATATCGTTGACAAAGTTTTAGTATTACTGCTGATTCTTCTTTATTGAGATGGTCAGTGCGTATTCTTGTTCGCAATTAATTATCTCCTTTTCAGAAAATTTTTCTACGGCCAGGGGTTCTGATAAGTCAAGTGTAATAGTCTTGTCCGTGTTATTTAATATTGTCGTCAGTGCTTCGCCGTTTTCTGCAACACTAAGGCTTTCAGGGATCTCACAGTTATGTATCTTCGTATAAGGAATGATTATGTTACCGTGTTTAACACTTGTTTTAATTTTAATTACTTGTTCAACGCGTGGAGAAATTGATATAGTGAAGCTATTTACTGATCTTTTAACTTTATGATACATTAATTTTATCTTAGAAAATGGTGTAACTAGAAAATGATTTTTGAAATCCAAGGCGGCCTGGAGATATTTTATATTATCAAGGCCAATGAGCCCATCAAAGACATCATGAAATTTAAAAATATAGAATTTAATATCGCCATGAACATTAAATAATTTTGGAATGGGAACTAATGCACTATATTTATGAGCAGATTTTTGGTAAACTGTTGAGACAATGAAAGGATCTTCGGATATTCGATTTGGAAATAATTGAAAAGCTTTATTAGGGTCGATAAATGATTTTGTAGAACCCGAGTCGATTAATAATTTGAGATTGAATTCGGGTACAAATATGTAAGGTAGTTCGTTTGCTTCGGAAAAATTAAGTAAAAATGTTTCTGGTATTATGTCTGGCTCGATTCTGGAGGCTCTTATGAAAAATTTTCGGATGAGGTGAAATTTTGAGTCGGATAATTTTCTTGATAAATCTCAGTATCATTATTTATTGGATTCTCATAATAATCTTCAAATTCCTGATATTCTGGATATTCTACATAGTTATATTCATTAGGAAGATGATTAAATTCTGTATTGTACAGTTCTTCTACTGTATATTTCGGAGGTTGAGAAGACTGTTTGCAAAAGTTAGATGGGGGTTTGGATGTATTCCGTGTTGAAATACTCATAGGAGTCGGTTTTGGAAGCTGCTGATGAGGATTTGGCTTAAAAACATTTTGTTGATTTTGTTGATATTGGGAGTATGAGCGTTAAAAGATGTGGGTTGGAAAAATGTTGGATTTTGATTCCTTATTGAAAATTGTCTCTGTTGAAAGTGAGGTTGAATGAGTGGTGGGTTTAAATTATTCTGAGTGGAAATTGATGGTCTTGGTTGAGTATTAGGTCTATGTGGTTGAGTTTTAATAAAATTCTTATTTGAATTAGTTTGGAAATAAAGTAAGTTTTCCTCTTGAGTAACAAATTGGAGTGCTTGCGCTAGGCTTGTCGGTTTCATGCAGCGAATTGTAGTCCCTAAAGGTTCTCAGAGACCAGCAAGATATGTTTTTAATGCTAAATTTTGATATAGATCCCTCTTAATAGGTTTTGCTTGCTCTACTGTCTCATGCACATTTACATAACTACATAGTAAGTTTAGTATGTGTAGGACTCTGTCATGAAAGTTCTGAGCAGTTTCGTTGCTCGCCTGTCTTAGCATTACTAAATCCCTATTAAGACAGCTCTCATCTCTCTGGTTCGCAAAATTGTTAGCACCTTGTATGTTGACTAAAGCTTTCGCATTACCATTTAATTTTGAGATTATTGAGTTGAGTAAAAATGTATTCGAAAAACTATTGGGATTATTTCTATCATAGAATTGGTTAATTAAAAATTCGCTTACGAGAATAAATCTATTCAAATCATTTGGATCTCCGTTGAATTCGGAGAGGCAGCTTAGAAATTCAGGCTTGAATAGCTTCATTATTGGTGATTTGTGAATAAAAGTTGCAGGTTTTAAAAGGTTTAAGAGTTTTGATTTGAGAACTATTATATGGAAAAGAATCAATATCTTCGTTACTATTATCTCTAATGTTCAATTGCGAGGCTTCTTTTAAGCTTTTGTAAATTTCGGTGAAATTATCTAGAGACATAAATTGAATTGCACTTACATTCATATTAGGACAATCCTGAGCATTCCTTTCTATGAGGATGGTCGTCTGGTTTGGCGATTTGGTCCTTCCAATTCGATGCACCTCTCAAATTTGGGCGATTGTTGTCCCAAATTCCGATGAGCTGATGGTGACGGTATGCTTCTGGTCTTCGATAGATGGGGTTCCAGAGATTTGGCTGACCCTCTCCAGTTGAACACCTTCACTTCACGATTCAACAAGTTCGATAATACCCAAATTAATCGTTAATATGAAAATTGTGACAGCGATTTGGCACAATTTTGGGTATCCTACTGACTGCGCCAATTATAATTCGGAATCCCGGGATTGTCTTTTTAAAAAGTTTATTAACTACTAACAACTACAAAAATATAATGTTACAGCATAACGGTTATGTTCAGACTGATACTACAATACAGTTTAACTCTATTTATCTAATTATAATATGTTTAGTCGGCAAAAGTTATTATTGTATCTTAGGGCTGAAGGGGTAATATAACTCATGCTCTTTTCTAACTAATAACACCATTACATAATAGATATTTTATCTTATAAAAAATAGAATAATTGAATAAATTATAATTTATCATTTGAATTATTGAAACTATTGAATATTAGAGAAAATTAACAACATGAATACTCACGACATGTATATTTTATCTTAATATTTATTTACGTTTTATTATGTGATAAAAATACCTTTTAGAATATTAGACAAACAAATCATTATTAGAACCATTATAATCCACATTAAAATCACCGGTTAGAACTATCCAGAATGAAGGTTGAATAATAGTATTCAAAACATCGTATACAATATCTAAGAACTCCTTTGAATCTGCTGTAGGAGAACGGTAGCAATTATTATTTATGATTCTGCTATTTTAGTTATAAATTTTATTGCATATTTGTCTATTACCTACATTTTAAATGAAATCCCATTTTTGCATATATTCCTCCTTTTGTAACCGATCTATAAAAGGATGTACATAAATTGTAACCTTATATGTTTAAGTTTAAGTATCTGAATGACTCGATTTTCCGGTGTTTCAGCAAAATAAGCATCATTACAATCAGACAAATTTTCAACCTCTAAATAACTTATTTTGTTTGAAGAGATAATCCGACAGTTAAAAAAAAGAATATTAGTATTAAACATCATACTTTGTTGTTTTCTGTAGACATAGTAGATAAGGCCATATCTTTTTGGGAATTAGCACAATTTACTGTAATTTTGAACGAAGAGTACCTCCTATCCATTAGTTGTTTTGGGAATCGTCATGACACGCTAAAATTATGTTATTATATTCATTGAACTTTCTTCCAGACCTGTAGGAAAGTCGTGCGGTTGGACAAACCAGATCTTTTAATTCAGATTGGAAATCTGTACCATATTTTAAGTTCTTTTCATACAAATAATTATATAGGTATTTGAGACCCGTATCATACCTATTTATTTATAGCAATCCAAATATGATCTGAAGTGTGTAGTGGCATGTTCTCTTTTTAGCTTCTGAACAACATACTCCATGGATATAGGACTATCACATTTTCATGACAGGCTATAAGATATAATTTCTAGCGCATTCAGAAATACTATTGTAATTCATTTCCAATTATGCTCTATCATTTAGTTAGTAACGATTCTATTAGGAAGAGGCTTTCAATGATGTAATACTAAGCACATCTTTTCCGTGTCAAATATAGAATGCTATATACAAAGCAGTTATATTTAAATTGAAGCTTAAAATGACCATATAGTATGCCTTGTTATGTACCAATAACTGAAAATCAATTCCAATGCAAAATCATTGAAAGAAATATGCAACAGAGATAAGAAATAATATGGGAATTTGAAAATATGACAATAAGTTGAAGACGGCTAATAAAATGGTGATATCAGAGCTGAATATGCGAATAAATGGATTCACATATATATCTCCGCGAGCCAAATGGAACTGACACGAAAACTCAAAGTTTGTAGTACGAAACATGTAAAGTATACTAAGATGCGCTGAACAATAAATTTCTATTTATTTCTTGCTAGTTTGCATTTAAACAAATACCCTGGTTAACATATTCTTATAATTTTTGTCTAAGTTAAGCTAAACCTATATATAAAACAGATGAACCCGGTACATTGAAGGCTTCTATTCAAAATGGAAAGGGGACGACAAGATAAAGGTAATAGAACAAAACAAAAATCTTGTCTAGCTGTTTGTTTGCGAACTTCGAATTTACTGAACGAATATTCATTCGTCTTACAGAGGAAGATAGAGCTTGGCTTTGAGAAGAATATTGTTTTATTCAATTTAGATCGGAGGTCAGGAAGTTATCCTCATTTAATGAATACTTGGTAATTATTGTCTCTGTACTGTGCTCAAGTAGTTTCCAGGTTAAGATATGGTATATGTTTCTGGGGAAACTGTACCTTGGCCAAAAACATTTTCTTAGCACAAAAGACAACCATTAGTTAAACTCACAAGAGTAGCCTTATGTCGATACTATTTTAAAAGTCATAAAACTTTAACTGTGGTATCAATTTATTTGTTCAAAATGTGTTTTTTTTTTCTAAGAACAAAGCCACTTTTTCACTTGTGAAGCAATGTCATAGTCTAAATAGAAGAAAGAAAGACCGGCTACAAGTACCCTTTAGTAGAAGGAAGGTATTCTTAGACTCCACAAGATGTTTAGGAGTTAAGTTATTAAATCAATTACCGGATGAAGTAAAGGATTGTAATAGTTTAAAATTATTTAAATACCAATTAAAGTCTTTCTTATAGATAAATCTTTATATAAAATAACCGACTGTGTTTGCAATTTTGTCTAGTTTTTTTGAATGTTAGTATACACTTCCTGACTATTCCGATACGGTTTATAACCATCTCATTTTAAGGAAGATAAATATATTTATTATTTATCTTTGTCCAAACAATACGTCAAAGCTCTCTTTCGACTTTTTAAAACATAATAATATATATATATATATATATATATATATATATATATATATATATAATGATGAATTTTTAATGATTGGGGTTGCAGTCAAATTCATCATTAATTAGACAGTCAAGAATTTACAATTCATTTTATATATATATATATATATATATATATATATATATATATATATATATATATATCAATTTCAATCAGAGTTGTTGATGTCTTTTTCCATTTTAACATTTCAAAGGATTCAAGAAAGTAGACTGCCTTTGGAGCCTTCAATAAACGATAAGTTATTTTCAGATAAAACAAAAGCAGAGCATTGCGAAGCGATGTCAAAATAAAAATAAGACTCTGTAATATTGCCTTTACAAATCTCTGAATGAACTATCCTGCCAAAGAGCAGAATGTCTCGTCTGTTATTGCCGGTATACTGAGAATCCTTTCTCTTACAAGCTTTTGTTTAACTTCAAGCTGAAATGACTTCTTCTATTTGGCCCAAGATCTATTTGCCTTGATAGCAGAATTCCTCAATCCTTCATATAAACACCAAAATGTTTCCAATCTAAGAAAGTATTTCCTTGTAATTACCGTGATATTTCCTGCTACCATTAGGGAGCAATTTTTTGTTTACTAAGGGTGGTTTTATTTTACTTTGCAATCAACAAGAATTTTCTTGGGCAACTTTTTCTATTCTAAGCTGACAAATTACTTTAATTTGAACGGACCGACACTTGATGAGTACGAAGGATTTATTTGTACGAAATTGTCAGGGGTCGCAATTCGACCTTAATTCATTTAAAAATTTAAGTTTGAATACAATTGAGGTTCTTTTGTCAAAGAGTATTTATCTATAATTAGTGGATATAATATTAAATATAGTTTTCATAAAAAGAATTGGTGGTCAAATATTGAACACCTTATGCTAGATAAATACAATGTATGATTTAGTCTAGTTTAATTATCGAAATAACTCTTTTTGTCATTGACTTACTCTGATTGTGTTTTGCGTATATCAAAGTCCAGAAAAGTGATCTCCACAATTTCGTCAGTACTTCCAATAAACGTGTAGAGCAGACAATCGATGTTTGGCGAATAGGGCTTCGGAAAGTCTGGGCTTTTGAACGAACCCTTTTCTTTGCCGTAAGTTGTTGAGAATACTAAGCACTGGCAACCTGAAAATAAAGAAATCGCTAATAATATTCAATTATATCAGTCAAGTAATGTTATGAAACAAATGCAACTAAAATTATAGAGATTACTAATGCAAAATTAACATTTACGATCCACTTCTTGATTATGACGTAATCACATAGAAATAGAAATTCTATTTCAAGGTCACCAAGGAATTAAAGTGTGAGCTCACCATTTATACGTTCTCAAAAGTATATATGTTCTAGCTGGATCTCATATTTGACCTGTAAGAGCTTAACACAAAAACAACAAGCTCGAAAGAAAAACTGTTCCTATAAGACGGGTTATTGCTAAAGTTGGCGTAATCGCTCCGAAGTCTGGCTAACACCCTGGATTAATACCCTGAGCAGGCAGCGGACTGAGATCACTGGATTATTTCAAGAGTGCGCTACGTTGGTGCTTGAAATTTTTCCCAAATGTTGCGAAATTTGCTACCATCTGGAATTTTAAGCGAGTTTGAGAAGAAAAACTGACTAGTTCGTTGAATAATTCTCTCTCATACCTACTCAATTATTCAGTCGGCTTATATGTTCGTAACCTTCGAATGTTATTATCTTTTCCAGAAGAAAGCATTGTAATGGGTGAAAAAGTTGAATATTTCGTCGTTTTAAGGTCACTAAAGTCACAATGATTTTCAGAAGAATGTATAAAGCTATGTGCGAGTAATAGGTATATATATATATATATATATATATATATATATATATATATATATATATATATATATACAATAATATTACGATACTAGAAAATGAAAATGATGAAGAGCTCGATTTCGTTTCATTCTTAATTATTCAGTTACCTGACGTTAATTTATTTGCCCTCTGAAAGTGCTATTAGTTAGATAAAAAGTATTATTAATATGATTATTTATTAAATAGTTGTTAGTAATGAAGAAGAAAAATAAATGAAAGAATAAATAATATATTACCTGTACAGACACGAGTATTTAGTCATTGAGTACTGCAGCTAGAAGTATCATCTCTAGAATATCTTTTCTGACTACTAGCTGACGATAATTTTTGATAATGTGATTTTCTAGGATCAAATATTCCAGAAAATCCAAAGCCTCATTTCACTCCAGACAAACAATTCTGGATTTGCTCTTTTGCTAATAATGAACACTCAGCAATATGATAAGATAATATATCATATTTGATGATTATTCGACCAGAAAAAATATCGTAATTTTTTTAGCCTTCGGAGCAAGCATAGGGTAGTAAAAAGCCCTTATCTATATACAGGGTATCCCAAAAGAACCGGAACGGTTGAATATTTCAGCAACGGCTTGACATAAAGTTTTGAAATTTGGTTTATGAGGGTTATCAACAGCCGGATCTAAAAATAATATTTGTAACTTTTCCAGATTTACAGTTTTTCCTATGGAACCCTCAACTTATTATTTTTAAATATAATGTTATGTTTATTTTTAGTGCATTCGATTTGTCGTGTACAAAGTACTATTACCCTATAATATAAAATTTTTATTCCCCTAATTTTTATATTTGTTATATTTGTGTGTATAGCCTGCCACTGGACTGTTTTGTGAGTCTGTCAATGCGACTAGGACTTAAAGGTGGAGGGTAGCCAACAAATTCCTTATTCACATGCTGTCCTCTTGTGGTTCATGTCTGTGGATGGATCTGGGTTGATGTTCGAACTGGTTCTACGTGCGAGTTGGACTCTGAGGAAGAAGCGTTCCCTACTCAAGAATTTTTATGTAATTATTTTTTCATACCGGGTAAACAGCTAGTGGAGAGGTGGGAGATCAGGCCTCACACGGGGCTACTGTTCAGAAAAATGCAGAACAACTCCGTGATGGGATATCCGTTGCAACGTGGAACGTGAGAGGACTTCTTCATACTGGAAAGCTCAACATACTCGAGCAAGAAATAAGACGCCTAAGAATCGATATATGTAGTCTGTCAGAAACACATTGGAAAGGGTCAGGCCACTTCGACACTGAACACCATACAATTTTCATTGCCGGTGCTGGCGCTACAGGGCGAAACGGTGTTGCTTTTCTTGTGAATAAGCGATACGCCCACTATGTCGAGTCCTACAGACCAATTAGTGAAAGAATGCTGACGCTTACCACGAACACTAGACCACAAAAACTACACCTAATACAAGTATACCTACCAACAACCGACGCAAACGATCAAGAGGTGGAAGATTTTTATTCTTACTTGAAAGAAACGATGACATCCCTTAGACCCAAAGGAATAATAATGTTGATGGGAGATTTTAACGCAAAAGTCGGGAAGACCACAAAAGACAACCATTTACATGATATCATAGGCCGTTTTGGGCTGGGGATTCGTAATGAACGAGGCAATAGACTACTTCAGTTCGCCACTGACAATAATATGTCCATAATGAACACTATGTTCCAAAAGCACCCACGTCGTCTATATACCTGGATATCTCCAAATGGTCAACACAAAAATCAAATAGACTATATGCTTGTTAACAGAAGATGGAGAACCTCCTTCCACAATGTGAAAACTAAACCAGGAGCTGAATGCGGATCCGACCATCGGTTACTTTGGGGTTGCTTCGAGATCAAGCTCCGCAAACCAATGGGCAAAGTGAAGACTAAAAGGTTAGTGGCTCCAGAACCTGCTGTCTTCTAGAAAGCTATTCAAGAAAATGGCCTACCAAGCCTTGAGGAAACCCTTCCGAGGAATGGAGTAAAGTGGATGATTGGATAGTTGAAGCGATTGGTGAAAATTTAGAAACAAAACACGCAAGGAAACGCCAGCAATGGATGACGGACGAAACATTGCCTCTAGTTTTACAACGGCATAATATCCGGCTTTCTATAGTAGATCAAGCAGAGAAGCAACAGGCGCTTTCGAAGATAAACAAGGACACCAAATATGCTTGCAGAAGAGACAAGAACAACCACATTAATAAGTTATGCGAGGAAATTGAAAGACATGCCACTGGAAATCATTCTGCAGAGCTTTTCAATAAGGTAAAATATCTGGCTAGAGAATTTAGGGCTAAAACACAAATTATCAAAGACGAGAAAGGCAATATAATTACAAACGCCGAGGGTATTGCCAAAGTGTGGCGCGACTACTGTGTTAAATTGTATGCAGTAGACGACATCGGACTGCCTAATAACTGTGAGCCTGCTTCAGACGCCCATAGGCAATATGAACTAGAACCAGACATCTTAAGAGAAGAGGTTGAAGACGCAGTCAAGAAACTACGAAACCGGAAAGCACCAGAGATTGATGGAGTTACGGCAGAGGTCCTGAAAAACATGGGCAAGGCTGGCATCGATATCCTGTACACACTGTGTCAAAGGATCTGGAAATCGGGAATCTGGCCCGATCAGTGGTGTCATTCCGTTATAAAGCCACTGCTAAAAAGGGCTCCCCTTTCGAGTGTGGGAGCTACCGGACCATAGCTCTAATCCCTCATGCTAGTAAAGTTATGCTCACTATCTTAAATCAAAGGCTGAAAACATTCCTCTTCCCTCAAATATCAGATAATCAGACTGGGTTTGTACCAGGAAAAGGATCCCGAGAACAGATTTTGAACGTTCGACAAATTATCGAGAAAACCAGGGAGTTCAACGTTAGGATGCTAATGTGTTTCGTGGACTACAAAAAGGCTTTCGGCAAAATTAAATGGTCAAAGCTAGGGACCATCCTCATCGAAATGGGAACACCTACACATCTTGTATATCTGATCCAACAGCTATACAAAGCTAATTCACTGTGCGGGTCAACAATACTCATTCCGATACCTTCTCAACTGCGTCAGGAGTAAGGCAAGGATGTATCCTTTCCCCGCTCCTATTTAATATCTATAGCGAGCTTATTATGAGAGAGGTCTTAGAGAATTGGGATGGTGGGATCGCAGTTGGTGGTAGGAAAATCAATGATTTAAGATACGCCGACGATACGCTTATAGTCGCGAGATATGAGCAAGAACTTGGGCACATCATGCAAACACTGGAAATACGTAGTAGAATATACGGATTAGAAATCAACGCTTCAAAGACCAAAGTGATGATCGTAGACCGACTCAATAACAACAATCCTGAAATTACGGATGTCGCGGGATTCGGGGTAGTCAATCTGTTTGAGTACTTGAGATCCATGGTGAAAAATACCGGAGAATGTGAGCCAGAAATCCGTAGGAGAATTGCTATGGCAAGAGGTGCAATGGCAAAGCTCACGCGCATTTGGAGAGATACAGCTATCACTAATAGGATGGATGAAACTGCGACTTCTACAGTCGTTAGTGTTTCCTATCGCAACTTATGCTGCTGAGACCTGGACAATGAAATTAGCAGACCGTCACAGTATCGATGCACTGGAAATGTGGTGCTACAGACGGCTACTTCCAATACCATGGACTGCACATCGCACCAACGACTCTATCCTTGAGCAACTTAACATCAAAAGTAGATTGTCGACACGTATCAGTCAGCAGTATTTAAAATACTTTGGGCACCAGGAAACCAGAAGCAATGGAAAAACTGATCATTCAAGGAAAAGTTGATGGCCGAAGACCAAGAGGGCGATCACCGATGCGGTGGGTAGACCAACTGAAAAGCCTAACAGGAGAGAGCCTGCAACAGGCGACCCACCACGCGGAGGATGGAGCTCTTGGAGAGAGGTGGTGCAGAGAGTTTAACCACGTCGTAGTGCCACCATACCCTTACGAAGGGTTGGACTGAGAGAGAGAGAGAAACAGCTAGTTAATAATAAATTTGACTTGTCATCAAAACATTAATAATCAAATGTATTGAGAAATCTTACTATGCGATATAATTTAACTAAACTTGGCAACCTTCTAAATGAGACTTTTTCCAGTATTAATAAATATTGTTAATCTTTTTAAATATGAGACCAATACACTCAAACATATACAGAGAGACAGACTGGCCTGCTTTAAATGTTACGAGTAATGGTGTAACGTGTTGATGAGGCAGTTGCTTGAAATACTTATATTGTAGATATCCAAAAACTTAACTCAAATATAAGGATACCATGAAGATACACGCAAAGAAGGTAGCTAAGGTAGTATAAATATTCTTTCATAAAGTAGGTAAATATAAATTGTTGTTCGTAAGTCGTGGATGATTTTGGATAGACGCCAACATTCGTTGTCATTCGTTACACCTACAAACAATAGCTTCCTACTTTGACTTTATTATAAAAAAATCGGGATCGTTTGACCAACTTCTCAAACAAAGAAGATAAGTCTACAGTTTAGCTGTCTGATTTTTTTGTAGGTTTCATCGGTTCGCATAGTAAACGTGCACCGATTTTGAAGATACCTTTTTATTCGAAAAAACATTATTAAAAGATGAAGCTCTTCGAATGTGAGGAAAAAATATTTTTTATAAATTCAAACTTTCTTTGTAGATCATATGATTTTTAAAATATTTGTACTTGGTGGAGAGGTTATTAAGTGTTCGGATGGTGAATAGATGAGCGTAGGCTTTATTTTTTTATTTATTGCAGAATTATTGAGAAAATAAGAATTAGGAATTTGAGTATTGAGTTCATAAATAAACATCTTTGTGAATTGCTAACCACGACCACTAAAAATAGTGAAATAAATAACTAAAAAAAAATAGGATCGACTTCTTGGGATGTTGCACTACATAGTATGAAATAAAAACACTACTTAATGTAGAAATTTGATACATTATCTCTTGGCACCAACAAAAGTTCTATGATTCTAATGTGATGTATAGTTTTTAATGCAACGTCTAATGAAGTCCTAATTTATTTCAAATTATTTTTTACAAAGAGAATGCGAGTCTGGTTTGCATGCTCATTCTGTACTAAGGATTTTTGAATAGATCTTTCTGTAGGCTTTTAATATATTGAAAACAAGAAAATGTTTGTATTACTTGAAACGCCATTTCATTGGATATCTATGCCACAAGATGTGCTTGACAATTTTTTTGTTTTAATTTTCAAATTGGGTCCAGAAAGTTAACACCTTGAATCAAAATTTGCATATAGACATAGACATTACGCCCGAGTTGCGGTCAGTCAACTCTATATAAAGTACCAAATTCCGACTTTTTCTGTCCAGCTTCTTCTCTTCTTAGAGTGCCTATTCGAACTTTGTTAACAGCAGCGTGGAATAGCTGATTGGTTGGTGGTTGATTGGTTGAACCACGTTCTTAAATTTTCCAACCACGATATTCTCCTTCTATCCACTCCTCTAGCACCATATACCTTGCCTTGGAGGATCTTCTGCAAAAGGACATATCGGCTCTCATTGCGCATTATATGTCCCAGATATTGTAGCGTCGAGTCTTAACTGTATTCAGGACTTCTTTTTCCTTTCCAATCCTTCTCAGCACTTCCGTATTGGTTATTCTCTCTGTCCAAGGTATTCGTTGGATTCTTCGGTACAGCCACATTTCAAATGCCTCAAGTTTTTTGGAGGAGAACTCCGTAAGCGTCCACGATTCGCCCCATAAAAAAGGATGTGGGTATGACACCCGTATCATAGATCGCATTGGACACTTTTGTAAGCCACCCTAGATTCTTCCCCTCGATCAACATTAATATCTCAGCCGCAATTCCATCGGGATCCAAGGACTTTTGATTTTTCGCATTTTTCAAGGCTGCCTGTACTTCTCCTTCTAAGATTGGGGGACTATATCTTCCCAGGTTTGCTTAATTTCCGACTTATTTACTATAAGTCGGCTTTGGTTATCCTTAAGTACCATAAATGTTCTTCTTTTAACTGTTCCCGCCATTTCCTTTACCTTCTTGTGCAGATTAAAGCTATCAAATTTGGCTTGACATTCTTCGATTTTCGCACATTTTTCCCGATTCTCTTTTTCTCTAGCTGTTCTTATTTTCTCCCTTATTTCTCTCTGTATATTCGTGTATTCTCTCGTTTTATTTTTAAACAATCTCCTTCTTTCCATCGTTCTAAGATCTAGTCTGTCATCCAAGATTTCTTCATATATTTGCTAGGCTTTAAGCACTTGTCTTTGACTTTATGAATAATTTCTTGGAGCATTTTAAGGTCTTTTTCTACATCTCCATATTTTCCTGCTCTTCAGCCTCTGTCAAAAGTTCACTTTTTACCAACTTGTTTGTGGCTGTGCCTTTTAGTCTTCAGAAATCATATCTCCCTATATGTGTTTTCTCTACTTTCTTCAGCCTGATTCTCATTCTTCCTATCAACGGATGTATATCTGCTCCTGGATAGGTTTTTATGTTTCTGATGCTGTTTCTAAATCTCTTATTAATGAGTACGAAGTCTATTTGATTCCTAGTTTTCCCATCATTCGATTTCCACGTGTACAATCTTCTAGGATGGAGTTGAAAGAATGTATTGGTCTGTCAAGCAGTTTCAGAGAAAATAAGTAGTGACAGACGAACAGACAGACACCAAAATAAACGCATAAGAGTTTTTTGTTTTTTATCGGATGTAGGGAACCCCAAGAATAGACGAATTTCAACACAATAGTTTCAAATCAGCGGCTATCGAAAAATTTTTAAAATCTAGGAAGGTATTAATTGAATATTTTTGTATCGTAATTATGAGGAAAAGTGAGAATTTGTATTTTAAGTGCCTTAGTAAATATAGCGTGTATGAGACATTTTTAGAGGTATGATGTCCAAATTGATATTCAATACCTTAAAGATCGTAGTAGAAAATAGCGGCAATCCTAAACCTTAATTAAACTCCAAGTAATATAATTCTGGTTGATTCTCAACAATTTCTCAATAGTTAGACAACATATGTTGTCTCCATTATTTTGTGGAAAATTGACAAATAGAATAAAAATATGATTTTAATGTGTCTACCTAGACATTACAGGATATCGGAGTTTTAGCTTCCCAGTAGGAAACTATTCTGATGGATGCGATTTCAGAAAAACATTCTTTCGACCAGCTCTTTTTAAAAAATGTAGCTAGTAGGTATGAAAAACTTATGGTGATGAAATAAACGGAGGAGGTATACCACTCGACAGCAAACAGTACTCCAATTTTCATGATTCGTGTTTCATTTGATACAGGAATATTGAGAATTGGCCCCATTAAAAAAAATCGCACATTCAACATATCCTTCCCTTCAAAAAATTCTCCCAAAGGGGATGGAGAGCGACGAATTTTTCGAGAATCGAAAATTTGAGGCGACAGAATTAAGGAAGACACCATATCCGACAATGTTTAAATTGGACATTTTTGAAAAAAATCATAGCTTTCCGAGAGTTACTCAAATATGTGTGCCTCCGTTGTATGGTAGGGTATTTTTTTCTTGAAAATTTAAAATATGGGATAACCAAGTTACATGTTTCACAGCAGTTGTAAAGTCTGAAGTATGTGTATTTCCAAAATCCGAAATAAGTAACGTATTATCTTCTTTGTTGAACGTTAAATAATTTAGTTCAATAATGTTACACGCAAAAGTGTGAAATAAATATTTTTTAATAGAATTAATACAACTTTGAGTTTTTCTGTGCACCAACTAATAAAGTCAGTCCATTGGAATTTTAAAACAAATACAGAATTTAGGTTTCCACTCATAGTTCTTAGGAAAACATATAATAGAATCGGTACAGAACCATTTCCACCCGAGCCTGATTTTCATTTGTGTTAATCAAGAATTTTCGTTCATTTGCGATTCTCTATTACTTTCTCCCTAAGGGTTATTGCCACTCAGTTTTTAGTAGTAGTCCGTTAACAAGGACCCATTACATCTCTTCATGCTATTATAGTCACTTAAATCACCGCAGTTAGTAGGAAAAAATCAAGATGAGATTGACAAAATATTTCTTACAAAAAATTGGGCCGACTTTATTAGTTGTTGCACTGAAAAATACAAAATAATATTAATTCTATTGGTACTGGTTCTTTTGGAGTTGGTGCCTACAACAACAAACTACAACGGCACAACTTCAAAATTATCAGCACCAATAGAATTTATATTATTTTGTATTTTACAGTGCAACAACCAATAAAGTCGGTCCAATCTTTAGTAAGAAATATTTATTTCACGTTTTTGAGTGTAACATTAGCTTTGAAAATTGTTGAACGTTCACTAATACCCAAAAAGTTATAGACTTAGCAAATATACATTCAGACTTTACTGCTGTAACTCGAAAACCATAACTCAATTTAAATGTTGCTACATATAATCTTTTCACTAATTTGGATGTGTTATATTTTCAATTTTCAAAAAAAAATCTCTTCCAAATAGCGAAAATACGCATACCTATCACATATTTCAGACTTGCGAAACTCGGAAACCGTAACTCTTTTGAAAAACTGTTTAATTAAAACGTTTCCGTATATGGTCCCCTTTCTTATTTTCAAATCTCGAATTTTCGTTTTTCGGAATAATTTGCCCTTCCATATAACTGAAACACATATTTCAGACAGTAGTGCGGAAACCTATGATTATTTTAAAAAATGTCCACCCCCTTTGGAGGCGGTTTGTGGATGGAAGGAGACTTTGGATGTGATTTTTCACAATATGGGACCATTTCTCAACTCTCCTCTTTCAAATGAAACAAAAATGGTCTAAATCGAAGAACGTTTACAATGCAAAACACGCGAAGAGCCATAAAAAAGCGAACATACAACCGAATAGTATACCTTCTCCATTTTTTTGAAGTCGGTCAAAAAGTGAGGGAAACATGCCTGCCCGACACCCTCTATAAGAAATGGCATAACCGAATAATAAGATCAGAATCAGTTTTCATTAATAGTCTTAAATTCAGATAATCAAATACTAAAAATATATTTTCATGTAAAAGGCAATTTTGATGTAGACCAATACAATCAGGCAATCTCTTATTACAGAAATAATAACTGGAAGTTTCCAGTTGTTCATGTCATCAATTACCTCAAAATTGTGATCCTTGACCATTTGTGATATCTGAGGTGACCATTAAATCTATACCTATGCCGCCACCTGAGGTCTCCAAGAAGCGATAGATCAACATTACCATTAGCTTGAGCTACCGCTTCTGTCACGACGTTGGATCAAGTGGCAAAGCAATTTGCGGGAAACGTAAAACCGCCCCAATGTCAAAGGTGTGGCTTACACTCACGTGGAATAAATATATAGTTTAACCGGGTGAATAAAAGGAGATAGACCCAACTGTACATGTATGGCCACGAGGAGGGACAGAAATTGCTCTCTGATGGAATGTTTAATTGAGAATGATATAGGTAAAGGGTATTCGAATATGAAAGTGAATATTGTTAAATTTAAATTGTTGTTACACGATCATTACTTTCGCCACTAGAGAGTGGTAACTGAAATTGTAATCTATATCAAATTTTATAAACCTTTTTTTTTATCTGGCCCTGATTGTTAATTCGTTATAACGTTATTCTCGACAAAATCTTTATAACATCCCGTAAATTTCTAAATAAGTACCTTAATTTCCAATAATGCCATCTAACGACGACAGGATTTGTTAGGTGATTTAGAAGAAATGCTTTGAAAGTTGACGTATATCCACATCAGTTATGCATTTATTAAGATATTTCAAGTTTGCAAAAAGATATCGACATACGGTTTTCATTATCTTCTTGCCAATAAAGCTTCTTTACATATTTGAAGAATATTTTACAAATAAAGAAAGTTTGGCTATTACAGCTCTTGCGAAATATGGCCAGAATGTAGGATTAACTTCAATAACTGTAAAGAGAATAATTTGAAATCTTATACTTTCTAAAGATCTTTTTCCATCCTTATTAAATGCAATCAACATAAGAATTGAAGCCTAATGCCCATATACAGCGATGAAGCTCATCTTCATATTGACGACCTTATGCGTTTCAATGCAAGACGGCCTCAGATCTATTGAGCAAAGGTGCTTGTCACTGGGGCTACATATTAACCAACCAAGACCACAGTAATCCCATTCACCCGGAGAAATCTCTCTCTTTAAATGAAGACATCATAGAGTGGAAGTCTGAAATCAAATATCTGGGAATAACCCTAGATAGCTAGCTTCTGTAGAAAAAGCCTATTGAGATTACTGCTAGCAAAGCAACCAAGGCTTTGATGGCTTGCAGAATTCTAGCTGGTATGACTTGGGGATGTTACCCAAAAATATTGCGACGGATGTCATGATTGTGAGACCAATAATAACTTATGGTGCAATAGTCTGGCATGTTCAAACAAGCCAGGACACAACTAGCAAAGCTCTCGAATACAAAAGTTGGCCTGTGTTTGTATAACTGAAGCTATGAGAACGTGCTCAACTAGGGCATTGGAGATTATCACAGATCTCACACGTCTTCATCTTGTGATAGATAGACTAGCCCATGAGGCCATTCTAAGACTAGCCAGGGAAGGTACTGGCAATGAGGAAATTAGGAATCGGAAAGCCTGGTCCTTTCTGATCAAACACATCCCATCAGCTAACCTTTCCAGTGACGAGATGATAAGGAAAATTAGCATCGAGGAATCTTTTACTACGATGCTAAGTAGAAAAGAAGATTGAGAAAGGGAGCGCACAATCCAAGTTCATAAAAATAATGCCATCAAATGGTACACAAATGGTTCTAAGACCACGACGGGGACTGGCGGAACTAGAAGTGCAATCGAAAGTTGTGTGGAAATGAACCTAGAAAGAAACTATCAGAAATGTGATATAGCTATATATTCTGATAGTCAGGCTGCGATTAAAGCAATGAGCTCTCATATAATCAATTCTAGGATGGTTTGGGAGTGAAGAAGAAAACTGAATGAAATAGGCAAGAAAAACAAGGTCTGTTTAGTCTGGATTCCCGGGCACTCGAGAATCAAAGGGAATGAAGAGGCCAACACACTTGCCAGAAAAGGAGCACAAACTCCTTTCATTGGCCCAGAACCTTTCTGTGGTACAGGTAAATGTACCTTCAAGAAAGAGTTTCTGAGTCGCCTCAGAAAGCACCTAAGAAGAACGGGTCTAGCAGAGAACGATGAGTGCAGATTCTGTGGGGAGAAGGAGGAAATTCCGGTTCACCTGGTGACAGAATGCCTCACCATTGCTAGCAAAAGTAAAAAATGTTTTGTAAAAGAAACATGCAGAAATGAGGAAGTAACCTCCTTGAAGCCATCCCAGATTCTGGATTTCATTAGAACTATGGAACTGGAGGACGAGCTGTGGACTACGTAATGACGAGAAAAGCTCTAATGGGGGTCACAATAGACCTCAAGGTAGCAGTGCAATAAAAACCCCTTTAATCTACAATCTACAATCTTGACGGCTTCGTTAATCGTCTGAATTGCCGTATTTGTGGTTCAGAGAACCCACATGTGATAGGCGAAAAACAAATGCATTCTCAATGTGTCACTGTTTGGTGCGGATTTTGGGCTGACAGAATAATTGGGCCATACTGGTGCTCTATATAGCAGCACCATACTTGAGTTCTTTTTGCCTAGATTGGATGGTGCTGATGCTGGAAATATGTGGTTTCAACAAGACGGTACCACATGTCATACAGCTCGTGGAACAATTCAGCTACTTCACCAGACATTTCCTGGCCAGGTTCTCGCCCGTTTCGGTGATCAGAATTGGCCCCCTAGATCATGTGATTCAACACCACTGTATTTCTTTATATAGGGTTATTCAAAATCTTAGGTATATGCCAACAAGCCTACAACCACTAGTGAATTGAAGGAAGATATTCAATGATGCATCAACAAATTCAGCTAAATTTATGCAGAACGGTCATGGAAAATTTCGACAAAAGAGGGTACATACGTGCCAGAAAAGTCGTGGAAGCCATTTGCTCTATATGTTATTCCATACATAACCATATCCAATGAACTTAATATTTCAATAGAAAAAATTGAAAAAGCTTTGTTTTTTATTTAATTTAAATATGGCGTCAATTTTGGGACACCCTTTACTCTTAGTGCATGTAGGTACCTACTGTCCGTTTGTATTTACGTACATAAAGCTGATTATATATATGTGAATCACTATCATGAAACTAGAAAATAACGTCAGCTTAAACCTCAAACTCCTAGAAGTACATAATAAAAATATTAATCAACGATTCATAAATTATCTAGGTCCATCTCATATAGGAACGATAAAAAATTAAGCTCTTTTATATTTATTTAAAAATAATGCTCAATTTTTAAGTGATCTCAAAGATAGATGTATAAGTGTATTTATAATGTCATCAGCTAAAGACTTTTAGTGACTTTTTTATTGATCGTCCAACATCTTCCGACAAAGAGATTGTTTAAAAATTTATAAGTTTGTTCATATTGTTAAATCAATTTATTAATGAATCTTCAAACATGTCATGGTGCATTCTCATGTTTGTTTGTTATAATTCTTATTTAATTATGACGTTACTTGTCAATACCAAACCAATCACAATACTAGCTCGATTATTTATGTATGTAGTAATTATCATAACGTAATAAATAGGAATACTATTACTTTTCTAATAGAACTGTTAACTGAGTTAGATGCTATAATACATATTATTTATTGTGCGTTATTTTCGGTCTATATAATTTGAGCAAATGTCAATGTATTGACTATTTGGAATTTGTTCAATAAATATTGTTATAATGCATATATGAAATCAATGTGAAAAGACGTACAATGTAGTGATGGGCAATTAACGTGAATCACGTCGTGTCACGATGGGTCACGCGTGAACGGTCATCATTTTGCTTACCACTTGCGTAACTGAGCGTGAGCGTGAGTATCGATCCGTATTTCTATAATCGTTCGACTCACCGTCACCACCACTCCCAACCCACATATTGGCGCATTTCTGCACTTTTTTATTATTTTTTGTTTTTCCATATCTGAATTCTGCACTACTTATCATGTTTCATTAAGTGATATATGTGCGAATCAATTGATTCCTACGTAGATGTCTTTCTTCCTATCTAACTCAGATCTGAAGGTTCGTTTTTCTTCAAAATAGGTACTACTTATAATATGTATATAATATATTCACAGACTCAAAAGTAGGCGACTACGTCTGACATTGACACTTGACGATTCATTCCACAAAACGCAGAATTCACGTCAATCGATTGTGTTCTCGATCGACTCGTGAAGATTTTTGATCGACGAACCTCGAACGGAGGAGGTATACAATTCGACTGTCTGCTTTTTTTTGTTCGTGCGCGCCTTTTATATAGTAAATTTGATTTTGATTCATTTGAAAGAAGCAACTTGAGAATTCGTCCCATATTCATAAAAACGTAGATCCGAAATCTCATTCCCTCCGGAAACCGCCCCGATGGGTGTAGAGAGGGCACATTTTCTCGAAAATCACATTTTTTCAAAAGAGCTTCGATTTTCGAGTTTCTGGGATGTTTAAATTTGAAATATGTGTATTTTCGCTATGTGGAAGAGGCAATTTCTTTCGAAAATTGAAAATCTGAGAATGAAAAATTAATGACCATATTATTTGTAGCAACATTTATATTGAAAATTGTTTAGAGTTATGGTTTTCGAGTTAAAAGAGTTGTAAAGTTTATAATCTGCGTATTTCCGCAACAATGTTCTTAGATTTCTGAATAATAGCAAATGCAAGCGAAGCACACATGAATAATGGTGAACCTTCAACGATTTTCATGACACTCAAAAGTGTGAATATCAATAGATTCTAACAAAGTGTTGATTAAAATATGATTTTTTTCATTACATAGAATACTCTTGGTTCCACATCACATAGAAACTGTGTTTTATTAGTGATAATTATAGAAGAATGTTTATTATGAAATGAAGATAAAACTCATTTTCGCAGCATCGTTATTCGTTCATAAAACAATCTAATATTGCCACTAGCGTAACATAACATCATTTTCATAACATACATTTTGTATAATGTAGACCGCCCAGTGAAGCACCAAATACGTTAATAATTTATAATCAACTAACAAAGCATCTGCTGCACTTTGGCTCATGATGTAGTCTTTATTAACTTGTAGCATACCCTAGCAGGAATTATGTTGTGGATGTGGTGGAAAGTTTAATGCTGCCAATTTTGACCGAAGGCATCAAACATCTTGCTGAATCTTCATCTAGCATAGCCGGTTATCAGGATTAAAATACGAATTTTTATAATTTTCACTTCAGTATATTTCGAACATTATATACAGGGTCGATAACTCTGCTAGTGCATATTATATAAAAAATATATATACAAAAAATGTAGGCTCTGTTAAATTTTATATTGTTCAATTAACTAAAAATATTCTCCAGTATGGTGACAAATAATTCATATATCTTAAAAAATAATGGAATTCACAATATTTTATTTTGAATTCATACTCTTCTGTGCGTTCTGATCCCAGTATATTACATGAATATAAAGTGATTTTATTGCGTGTGTTGATTAAATTTCTCTATGAAGTGTTCTAGTAATAACCAATTTTTTGGTTACTGCATGTGTAAAAGATAAGTCAAAACTGAAATATACTATTTTCTGGAGATTTTTGAATTGATCACTAAATTTTATATCATGAATGAAAACTACTGTCATTTTAGTTAAGGGTTTCTTAAACATTTCCGATAACCAATTAAAGTTTTGATGATTTTTATAGACAACTATTTATATAGGCTGGCCCACAACTAGGACCTCGATCTGTAGCGGTCAATTTGATAATATTTTGAGATTATTTCTCTAGAGGATGGTAAATAACAATGATGGCTACATTTTTAAATTATTGTTTTATACAGGGTGTCGTAGAAAATCGGAATCAAATTTAAGTTTTTGAAAATGGAACACCCTACAATTAATTGGATATTTGAATTCTTCTCAAAAATCAAATGTCAATTTTGTCAAGGTATAGCACTAGAATCTAAAGTTTTCAATATAATTTAAAGTTTTGGAAAGTGTTGGAAACACTGATATTACTCTTTAGCTAATATTCCAGTTTCTTTTTCTAGCTTTGGCTTACTCTGTTCTATTAAATTCCACAAACATATACAGGGTTTCTTAAGTTGAGCTTTAATAGCCATCATTTCAAAATGCTATAACTTTATCATTTGTAGAACACCCCGTATACAACTGTAGCTCCTTCAACCCTTGCCGAGTAGTTTTAGACTTCCCTACACATGTCTCTTATGGTTTCGAATACATTTGAAGAATCATTGCTAGGAGAAACTTACATTGAGAGGAGTTCAAATATCTGGTCAAATACGCAACATAACTAGCGATATTCATGACAACCTGTTGAAATGAAAATAATTTTAAATTGTAGCCATCAAAGTCGTGAAATGTACTCTATAGAAAAAGAGAGAAATTTATCAAATCGGCAGCTACACAACAAGGACCTAGTCGGATGCCACCCTATATTATACTTCCGAAATTTGCAGTGGGAGCTTTATGAGAAGAATCTGTCTAACTGAAATAAGGGAGTCACTTCCTTTTATACCGGATGTAGATACTACCTTTCTTATTTCAAATAAAATACGATATTTCTTATTAAAAATTCTGATTCGAAACCTATTTTTAAAGGCAATTTTTATTGGAATTCCCTTCGTATGTAAGAAATTAGGGATTGTATATGATAAGATTTCTCAAACGGTAAAACAAAGTGTTATGTTATGTTTAGCCTAGCTAAGACAAATGTACAAACTAGAGCAGTTTGAACATTGAGAAAATGTTATTTTAGAAATTGAACATTCAGTATTTTATGTTAGTATCGCATTCAGGTTTTTTCACTATATTAATACAAATTATCCTTTCCTATACCTAAGTCCTCAGAATTTAGAGTTACTTATATGAGAAATGATTTACACCAAATCTTTATTAGTGGGCAATGAAAATAAAATCAAAAAATGAAAAGTTTTTCAGTTAAATTTGGAATCAGTGCATATTGCATATAATATTGTTTACTCGGAATCATGTTTAATATAGTCCAGAACAATTTTTAAAAAATAGTGATTGCGATATCTGAGATCTTAGCAGTGCAGTGAATAAAAATTTCCAAATGCATTTGATGGTTTCAAAAAGTTATTCACCAAATGAATAATTATGAATTTATCGTTTTTTAACATTTTTATCTTTGACTGTAGAGATTTCATGTCCCTTACTTAAAATTTCCCAAAATAAATAAAAAATAATTCATCTTATTGTATTCTGAGGTGCAAATTTGTGCTACTATTAATAATTTAATTAGTATATTTTTTTAAAAATCTCTTACATAACTCGAAAACTTTTCGAAACGATGTTTGCTTGTTCAAATCTATATACTCGCACGCACACACACACTTGTATATAGAAAGAGAAAAAAAGAGAGTTTGCGAGCGAGAGTCGCATGGAAAAAATGTTTCATGTTATTTCTTCAAACTATAAAATTCACGATAATTTCTTGACTCGCTTTTCTATTCATTGAATAGCTAGACAAGATCTCCGATTAATGGAAATAAAACTTCAATCTTTGATTCTGCTTTATTATGCCTGTCCATTATTTCTTTCAGACTCAAAATAATTAATGATACGCCTGCACTTTGTGAGTTTTTGTCTATGCTAGTGATTACAAATCCTCAAAGATGTCTAATTTAGTTTGCTCTTTAGAAACTACTTCCTCAGTACTAAGATGAAAAGTATTATTTAAATTAACGGAGAGATACAATAGATAGGTATTTGCTCTAATTATTTCATTTCAAATAAAAATTAGATGCCGAAGCTTCAGAGCGATTGTATAAAATTCATTAGCTTCTCCGTGCTCTGGCGATAATGACATTAAAAGCAAGATATAATTTTGATATTGAACTACTTAATTTTCATTTTCGGAGAAGAACCGGGATCGATAATTGGTTTTTTATATAGGATTTACAGCATCCTGGAAACAGTTGTATGGCTAATCTCTCTAGGAGTCGTAGCTGATCTATAAGATGTAAATAGGTGGTTCTGTTTCACCTCCTATCTAAAAATATCTCATGTGGATTTTTCTTACGTCTATTTGTCATGTGACATATTCTTTAATCATCGGAGAGCTAATTTATTACAAAAACTGAGACTGATTTCATTACAAGCGAGAATGAAAAATACAAAATAATATATATTCAGTTGGTACAAAAATAATAAATAAGAAGGTATAGCATAACTTCAAAATTCTTATGATTCTCACATTGTTTTGTTTCTAAAAACCGACTGATAAGAGCCATCATCATTTTTGAGTGGTTCATTAGTTATCAAAATCGATTACGGTTTCTTACATTCAGTGATTTCAAAATATAATGGCAACTATTTTGCACTTTCTTAAATCCTTGTATGTTTTACATCTATTGCCGGAATTGGTAACACTACTCCTACCAACATAAAATTTTCAAAATTAATTCCCCACTCCGTTTTTGAAAAAAGGTTTTGGTTGGATTGGTTGGTTGGGAGTGGGGAGTGGTGGTGACGGTGAGTCGAACGAAAATCTAAATACGGAAAGATACTCACGCTCACGCACAGTGGTATGAAAATTGATGCCCGTTCACGATGGGTCACGCGAGACCCATCGTGACACGATGTGATTCACGTTAATGAGCCATCACTAATTCAATGCATGCTTTTATTGAAGATCTTTAGTAATAGTGTTCTTACCCCTTTCGAAGGCTATGGGAAGCTAGTTTCCCCATTATAAGAAATCTATTATATTGTTAAGGGTAGTCAACATTTTCAAACGGCATTAGTGTTGTCATCAGTCTGTAAAATATGAAAATATGTATAATATAGTTCAGTAGCGCCTTTATTCTTCACGGGCTGCCACTTTTTGTATTCTGACAGACCCATTTAGATCATCTGCCAGTAATCTGTAATCATCTTCTCAATAATATAAGATTTAAGATATATTTATGCGTGTTTTCATTATTCTGATTTAAATAATATTAGGCAAATGAAGATTGTAGGGGGAATAAGATAATCCTTGCCACTGTATCTTCTTCATTGAAGAAGAAATTGCACAGTTATTTTGTCCGTGCCCAAGGAAGGGTTATGCAGGCATTAACTATGAGTCATATATATTATGTAGTTGCAAATGTGTTAACAACAAAGTATTAAACTACTATCACTCTGCTATAACTGAAGCGAAATCTTATCAGTTCCACTGTAGGTTACATTTTCAGAGTTGTCGCAAAAATGATTACTATTTTACCAGCTATGATGGAAGGTCTACTCTGTGATTATTTATCAGAGCGTTGGAATGTGTGTGGATTTTGGGCTCGTCATTTTGAATGCTTCGTTCGGTTATATGCATATATGGAAAGTTTTGCCATGAATACGTGATGCATCATAACAAACTGTATGTGCTTTGTTTGCTCATGCGAGCTTACATGTACCTAGATGTAAACATGAACATGGAAAATGTATTACAAATATGGTTTATTTCTGTCTGTTTTTTATCTCACCTTATTGGCATTTATAATGAAATTGGTGTTGCACAAATTTCATTATTTACCTTCAAGTCTATCTCCATAAAAAAACGAATTGAATTTAAACTTACGACTGAACCATTATTACGGTTTAATTTATATTTCAAGCCCCTTATTTTCGGCTTACCATCCAAATTCTCCGGGCTCCCATATAGTGTTGACTATTGAACCTTGACCAACTTGCTCTTTTGTTTACTTTGAAGGCAACTGTCTCGTTTATCTTAATCATGACTCTCAATTTCTGCTGAATGTCAGTTATATTCAAGTTTGTCGCATTCTATTCGAAATATCGATATGATCAATATAATAGAAACAAGCTGGCTGTGAAAGTATTTGTTTGTCTTTTTGTCCTTCTGAAATACATATAAATCCACTCTCCACCCGCGGTGCTCTTTGGAAAGCTTCTACCCCATTCGTTTCAGTGGCGTATAAGATTGATGAACTTTTTACCGAACTGGAATCATTTCTAATCGTACAGATATCCATCTGTAGAAGGTCTTTTATCTTAACGTAGAAAATACTGTAACATAAAATATAAACATCGAAACAATACTTTATACAGTCTAATAAGATGGAATTTATTTTTTAACTACCGACTTCAAAAAAAGGAGGACGTATGTTTGGTTTTTATTTTTCTCGTTCTCATAATATAGACGATTATCATCGCCCTTAATTGTATATTTCAATCATCCACTTTGACAAGGATGGAGAAAAATTGTTTTCAAGCATCATATCTATTAAAAAAGAAATAATAAAGACGTAGGTAACTACCAAGTTTTCCGATTCATAGTGCGACTATCGCATTTTCATTGTTAGCGCGCCAGGCTACTAATACAGGGTTCAATTTCTGCTGACCTATGCATATTTTTATGGAGCAGTGATCGTTTTAGGGCTAGCAATGATAAAGTATCATATTCAATTTTACATGATAGAGCCCCTGGCAAATGGGGCTGATATGAACTGGCCATGACCAAAGAGAGAGTTTTTTTTTAAATATTGCACCTTAAAATTAACTGCGAGGGTTTAACCACACAGGCAAGAAAGGGGGAGTCTAGTCCAAATTTTTATGAGAACGATGTGTAAAATAGAGCAGAAAATGGACATAAAATTTTGCCAAAAATATCAGTCGGAGAGACTAGTGTACGTTGGTTTAGTTTTCCTAGCAATAATCGGAATGTTGCTTGATACATTTTGAAGAAACTATGATGATTTTTGTTAATGAAACAGTAACATATCAATTAGGAGAAGAAATGAACAATCCGAAATTCTACAGCAGGAGTAGAAAGAAGTCCATGAAAGTATGCTTTCTGTTGTTGGTTCAAGGATTTCATTTTATCAAGCATATAAATTGTAGGTACTCTGAAATGCATTCATTGAACTGATCCTTCAGTAATAGATTTTAGTTATTAAAATTTTGTGTATTGACCCAGAAATAATTTCTATTTCCTCAATGCGACGAATTTTTGGGCTAAGATTTTGAAGGTGGAAAGATTTAAGAGTTTCTTTAGCAAATTTAGTACTATCTAGCACATTAAATAATAAAACATTGAGAACCGAATTCATAATGAAATTGATAGTTCACTTATTTCACACTAGAACTGTCACGTTTGATATTGTCGCTACAATAGTAACTTAAAAACGATCTAATGAATACGGGTTTGAGTGTTTGGGGGCAGTGTTGTCCTATTAGCTGAGCCAACTTTTCCGGTGCTCGGGCTCAATAATAGGGCCGATAAATTTTAATGATTTAACTATGCAAATCGAACATACATTTTGCCATGAGTTTGTGATAGAAGGATCTGAATATTATTGAAAACTTGTAATTTGATAAAGAAATGAAAAATTGGTTTGTGTAGAAATTACGACAGAGAAAAATGCGCAAATGAGCCCGGGTGTTCCCTATATGTTTCAGATGGAAAATGTACTAGTTTTATTGTTATTTTAAGAATATGTCATCTATGATCAATCCAAACAATCCGTATCAGTGTTACCAATTGTTACTATTAAGTTTAAATATCTACATGTTCCTGGCTGACCACTCTTTTAGGTTAGGTTAGGTTAGTTCTCTTTAAGGAGACTCAGCACATTTTTTAGAGATCAAATACGAAAATAATAGAATTTCTATAAGAGAAACCATCCTATAAATCAGAACGAATCAGAGAACGTAGTTGGCCACAATCAGTTTTCTCGTTAAGCTGGGAACGTACAAGACATCCTACACGTGTACCATGGAAAAACATTTTATCAGTAAACTTTGTTAATGTCCACACTTAGCTCTCCGAGCATGTAATCAATTTAGGCTCAGGTGCTCGAGCTCTAACAATATTAATGTTTTAGATTCTGCTGGCTGCTTTAATGTTTGCCAGCAGTGACTCGCAAGAATATGAAGCATCAAACTCATTGCTCAGCGATATTTCTTTTGAATGTTTCAAAAGACACATTTCTGTAGGCATTATATGAAAAAACTTCGAAATAATAACAAATAGAACCGCATATTTACATTCCTTCTAGCATATAAAGATAAAGTTCAATTAATTTGAAACTTTTAAGCTCCTGTGGTAATACAAATAACTTTTTATTTTATCATTTTGAAAGCATGTTACATGTTCTAGCTCACATATTTTCAATTAATCTTGAAATAGACGCCAACGATTAGGAGCTCCATTCATACATTATTTTCACATTTATAAATTATCAGTAGGCATGTATTTTTATGGTCTCAGACTTCAGAATATACCATCTTAGAAACATACATTTGAAGGTACTGAGAGTTCGATACAATGATTTTCTGCGAATATAGTGTAGTGTCCATACATCAGTTGAAAAAATGAAACCATTATAGTATCACTCTGGCTAGTCCGTCGGTCTATCCGTCTGTAAAAGCCTATGTTCTCCGATAATGGCAAATTTAGTACTTAAAAGATTAATTCAAGTGTATCAGGTGACTTATCAATTGAAAATACTACTCATGGAAATTTGTCTGTTTGTTTCCACACCTAAGCCGCTGAACCGTATATCAGCTTATTGTGTATGTCCTAATTCAAGCATTACAGACTAAACAGTTTTTTGCTTAGCGGTTATGGTATTTTTGTTTCCAAACTTTTTATTGAACTTTGCAAGAAACAGATTGAGAACAAATTAGCAAACACATACACAATTTCTTGAGAAGCATCATCAGAATATTTAACTAGAATACCTAAATAAAAATAAAGCATCGAAAGGAATATTTCTGACTGGTGATCAAAAATGGAATATTGCCAGGGATTTGGGCTTAGACTTTCATTATAAACAAAGTCACAAAGTCAATTGCGTATTTATTCAGTATCCAACTCATAATCGTCGTATGCTTTTCAGACATAGACTTATCTTCATTTCTTCGTATTCACCTTAGGTATAAGCTTACGTAGGAATTTGCGTGGATGAACACATGCACTTTGCAACATTATGAGTAATTACTCGCATTTCATAATTAGAGGTTTATCAAATTGACAACATATGTTGCCGGTATGATGTACTTCATGTTTACCATTACCTGCTATGAGCATAATATTCACGGATATGTTTATTAGATGCTCAAGATCCACAGCTCTGAATGTTCTAATTTATATGCAAATGGAATATTCCACAAGATTACGTAAACAAACTCACCTACAGAGTGTTCTTAACGCATCCTGTTGTAGGTATTACAGAGGGATTTGTGATTCAAATGAACTCACTCAATTGGTCGATAAAGGCTACATTATACAATGTGACTTTGCGCGGTCTTGTAAAATTTTCCACTTGAATCAGTGAGAATTTTTATAAGAAAATTCGTAAACCTTAATGATATATGATATATGAGCCCCAGCAGGTCCTTCTTTTTCTCAGTAAATCTAAATGCCAGATTGAGCGATGTTGTGATATATAAACGTATAGTGAAAACCGCGGTGGTACCTACTAGAGATATTTGAAAGGTAGATATCAGGATTAGATATTGGAGAGGTCAATACAATCAGAGAAAACCAAACATTCTTCTGGAAAGTTAATCAATAACAGATACAAATTACAACTTGTCAATGTCGAGATATACCTAGCTATTCTCAGAATCATCTGATATTTACCCAACTTGAGAAGAGGTATGATATGTTGGCATTGCTTAAAAGATAAATCTCTATGAGTCACATATTGAGAATTTACTTATCCACGGTGTTCGGATATGAATACATTTTTGCAAATTCAATTTCTGAATAAAACTGGATGCAACATATACCGAGAGCATGCATGATTAAGCCAGAGCGCGTATATGGATTTTAGCTTGGCAAGCTTTGGAGTTTTCACTTTCCAAAAATGCAATATCCTGTTATATGAAGCTCTGATTTAATAACCGAATACCCAGATCTATTACTATGTCTGGAACGCTTTGGAAATGCAATTATTCAAAGCATTCTTGAATTTTGCAGAAAACAGTGTTCCCGAGAATCCAATAGAGAATGAAAAATTTCCTTGAAAATTGTAAGGAGTTTCTACAGGGATACTCAATGGGTGATATGAAATAAAATAACAGAAGTTACTTCTCATTAAGAATGATCATTCTATTCACCTTTTTTGTCTTCTGAAAATACATCTAGCCATAAAAGGTAAATGAAAAGGAGTCAAGTGCGATTTTGAATAGAATGGAAAGGTTTCTGTGCTTAAGATTCTCGCTTCGCTAAGCTCCAGTACTGTAATTTGTTTATTTAAGAACTACCATCTTAGTTACTTCATACAAGTAGGTACCTGGGAAACTTGGGAGAAATATGCTTCAAGAGTGAACAGATAGACAGACATCATGGTAATCTTATGCAGGCTTTTATTTTTCACAGAACCCTAATAAAAGGTATAAACTCATATGTAGGTACCTACATAGAAAAGAATAACAATGATACACAGGTTCTCTGATTTAAAAATGGGTTTGATATTAGAATATGAAAATATTAGAAATATAGCTTGACGGCTACATATATATCTTCCTCTTAAAAATAGTTTGGTATGTAGAAGAACAATAATTCTATAATAAATTACTTCGAGGTATCTTCAAGATTTATACAACGTGACCTACGTTATAGAAAAATATAGAATTTTCTCTACCGTATGAAAAAAATATTGAAATGCATTTTACGTATGAGCAATCTGTTGGAATTATCTAACTGGGCTTAGAACATGTAACCGGGGAAACAGAAATAGAAAAAGACAGACACTTATAGCAACTTACTACGTAAATACGAATTTTGTTTGTCTTGATTACTTTATGAACTAGGAAATGCAATTAGGAAATATTTCGTCAACCAAGGAGAATTTTCTCTGAATCTTTATAAAAAGCGACCTTCAATTGTATATTATGAACTTCTCTTCAATTTCAATTTAAGTTAGATTGGATTGAAAAAGCATAATATCTACTGGATCTACGTTTATTGTGATTCGCGATATTTTGACCGACCTTCAAACGGAGGAGATATACAATTTCATTGTTTTCTGATTTTATTATTATTCTATTCGCGCATTTCGCATTGATCCGACTTTTTATTTAAAAGAGAACTACAGAGAGGCGGACCATTAAGAAAAAAAAGAAAATTCTCACATATCCTTCAGTCTAAAAGCTTCTCCTAAAGAGGGTGGAAGGGACATTCTTTGGAAAAATGGAAATTTGAGAACAGACCGTATCCAGCAACGTTTAAATTATAGATTTCTTAAGAACAAGATAATTACAAAATTACATAAGTTAAAAAAAAACAGGACTAATTGTTAGTAACTGGAGCATTGATAAATATTTCTTAAAAAAATTGCACCGACCTTGTTAGTTGGTGCAATGAAGAATACAAAATAATATTAATTCTATTGGTACAGGTACCTTTGGAGTTGCTGCCTACAACCACAAACTAAAATAGAACAACTTCAAAATTACCAGCACCAATAGAATTAATATTATTAGGTAAATTTCTTATAGAAATGTAGGTACCTATTGCGATCGTTCACACTTTTGAATTTCGAAAAAATTTCAACGGCATGATGTTATGTGTCTATAAGATAGTCCAAAAAACATTTGGTTCAAAAGTTTATATATATATATATATATATATATATATATATATATATATATATATATATATATATATATATATATACATATATGGGATATTACGAAATTTGTTAACACGATAGAGGTCGCAGTTTTGGATGTATCCAGTTCAAATTTGCTACAAAAATCAATCTCTTAAATATCTCGGTCGAGTTCGTTATTGGGCAATATCGGGTACGTAGTTTCAAAATGGCGACCTTTCAAACATTTTAAAAAAATATCAAAAAAGAGCCGTAGTGTAAATATCATCAAAAATATTTTTTTATAGATATAATCAGTACCTACAACTTTTGTTCGAAGCAATTTTCCATAAAATGTACAGTTAAAAAAATAAAAATTAATAAAGGAAAAATAAGAAATATTGATAAAACATGAACACTTAATATAAATTTGATGTAATTGTACATTTTCTGGAGATCTTAAAATAGACCCTGATTAAAAAAAATATATTTATTGAAAAGAAATAGGCGAAAAAAAATGTCTGCCTAGAAGTGGAACGCGAACCCTGTCTGCTTTATAATGAACAGCCAAAACAAAAACCTCTAACCGCAAGGCTATGACACAAATGGCAATTTTATGTAATAACATGTAGGTATACCAATGAAAATGTTGTTAAAATTTCAATTCAATGAATTTTGAGAAATTTACCTTTCCTCTGACTACAGGCCTTCGGGATTTTTTTTTTATTTTTCAGTGCACCAACTAACAAAGTCGGTCCGAAACATAGCACTTATCCTATAAATATGTATAGACTTAGCTTGTACTTGTTCTTTATTATGCAGAGATCTCAAAACATCGTGGCGCAATATACATATTTCAGACTTTACTGCTGTAACTAGAAAACCGTAGTTCTATTGAAAAAAGAAAAAACAATTTAAATGTTGCTACATATAATCTCATCTTTAATTTTGTCGTCAAATATTTTCAAGTTTCAAAAATTGTCCCTTCCACGTAGCGGAAATACAAATATCATATATTTCAGACTTTACCATTGCTGAAACTATAAAACCAACTCTTTTAAAAAACTATTTCCGAATATGATCTCATCATTATTTCTGCAGTCTCAAATTTTTGATTTTCAAGAAAAATTGCCCCTTCCCCGTTTTTGGAGGGAAGTGGATTCGGATTTGACTTTTTCTAAATAGAACAGAACTTAAATAATGCTATCATATCAGACATTAAGTCCAAATTTATCCATTATTAATTGATTAATATAGCGTTCATGTGATTAGTAATCATCCAAAGCATCAAGGACACATATTCCATATCATTGCCGTTGTAACATGATTTGTAATTCATATTATTTGTAGGTTTAATATTGGATGTCGATACACGACACATCAAGTAATGCATATGTTGTTGTTGGTTCTAGTCAACGGTGAAATTGATTAATTGTCTTAATCGATCAACACCACAACCTTAATGCCCATATAATTTCACACCAATAAACAATTACAGGACACAATGACAACAATTTTTCAGTAGGCATGCGAATAATACTAATGTTTTATACAACTAGAGTTTTTATCAAGTGCTAACTGTATATAATAAATTGTTCAACTGATATTCCAAATTCCCTAATACGAATACATTTCCAGTATACAGGGTCGCCAAATAAGCGTACAATGTAATGCTTCTTGGAAACTGATCATTGTAGAGATGTGTGGCAAAAATATGACTATAAGCTTGCCAATACAAAATGCTAGAAATTATGTTTAGGTTTCTAAGATGGTCTTAACGTCGGACGGACAATGGCTGCGGTCACTGGAACTATGCACGGACATGGAACATTTAACACACTATCAAGATTGATCTTCTTTACCTATGTCGCGAATATGTTATGTCGCTAATACTAATTTAAAATTGAAATAGGTGTTGTATTGTTTAATTTAGTTTATTGAAAGTAACAACACTACCGCTTTGTTAACCAATTCGTCGGTTGAAGCCTACACAAGAAGAAATTATTTTCCTTGAGATATTGAGGAATAATTGAAAATCGTAGTTAGGTATATAAATCAAAGTTGCAAATGGATGGAGCTGTATTTCAAATCAAAAGGCGTAAAATGAGTTGTTCTCTTCGGTAGTCTTTTTTAAAATCTCAATTTTTATTTCACTTAATGTCCATCACTTTTTTCTGTATTTCCAAAAATAAAGTAATGGGGAGTGTTCATATGTCTTTGTTACAAATTTGTAACTTCAAAGAAGTTGAACGGATCTTAGCCATCTTGGTGTCGTTTAAAAGAGTTTTTTTTTGGCAATGAAACCAGTGTTATGCATTGTGATTGTACTTCGATATGTTAATACTAGAGGGATTTTTTACATAATCTCGATCTTTAGCAACTATGTAATTTATTTTCTAGATAGGACCGGATTTACAGGGTTTTATCTGAAATGGTACATTTCAAATCAACAACTTGAAAGTTTTTTAAAACTTAACTTGTCTGCCACTTCTTCGAAATCTGGTTAAATTAAGCCTTTTAAAAGAACTTTTTCTTCTACTGTTTCTAGAGATACTCCGCTCCTTCGACCTAGTTCCGGCGTTTTCCCTCTTAGCAACGGCTCGCTATTTGAGCTGTCCTTGTTGGAGCAAAACTGAATTTTCTGTTGGACGCTGTTTTCGTTCTTATATTGTTGTCAAATCCTAGCCTGTTGAAATTCTTTTCTAATTCTTGCCTGTTCTTCTTTATCTTGTCCAATTTTGGTCCGTTTTTCTTTATTTTCTAGCATAATTCTTGCATGTTGTTAATTACGTTCTAGTTTAAATTTTGCCCGTCCCTTTCTTATTGTCTTTTTCTTGCCCTCTACTCTTTTCTCGTTGTCTTTTTCTTGCAAATTTTTCTTGTTCCTGTTGTCTTCTTCTGGCACATTCTTCTTGTATTTCCTTTCCAGTTGCCATTTTGTCGTAATCTTTTTATTTGATATTCACTATAAATTCTCAGCTATGAGAAGGGTCCCACTTCTGATACCAATTGTAACAACGTTTAACCCTGTGATAAACGTTGTGGGGTGAGTTCTCTTGCTTTATACTTAATATTCGCACTTTGCATCCAAAACGATTATTTTCAACACATTGTACACCTCCTTCCGTAGTAGAACAACTGTCACAACTTGACATGTCCCTTTGACAGACTTCGCCGTCTGTACTGAACTAAGTTCTTAGACTGGCTGTCATCGACTTCTATAAACTGACTAACTGTGATGCGTGACCGACGCGACTTTATATATCTGAATCTTGACATGACATTCATTGAGGATGCTCTATGATTATTCCAGATGCTTGTAATAATGTTCTAGAAGCTTGTCAAACTGGCAATACTGTGACAAATTGTACCTCACATATAGTTTTCGGAAGGTTCGAGAATAAATCACTTATTCAAGAACTAGTTAATGACGTATACAAGCAAGAACTATTGTAAACAAGGTAGTAAGACAAATAGATACTAAAACGAATAATAACCGTAAGTACATCATACATTATCCACGTTACAGTATATATGTTTTTTATGTTCAGAAGAAAGTGCGTTTTGCATAGTTAACATGCTCTGATTTTGATAATGCTTTTTTTGTTGAAAAGAGGAGTAAGGGGTAATGGTCGAACTGAAAAAATTGAAATTCAGCTTGTTTTTTCCTCCTCCTGGAGACAACATGTGTTTCTTTTAATCCAAAATTTGAGACGACAGAATAACAGATCATTTCCGGAATCACTTGAATGTAACATTTTTCAAAAAATTCAACGGTTTCAGTGAGAAAGTAAATCATTGTCCATATAAAGGGAGGGTTGACCGAGGGGTGCGTGCACGCTCCTTAACGTTTGTTCTGTTTACGCTATCGACTTGATTTTTATTTAAGTAGTAGGTCGACAAATTAAGCACATTTTAAAAATATTTTGTTTAATATACAGGATGTTCCAAAGTTAGATGCACAATTATGTTGTCTTTTTGAAATGGCAAACCCATATATTTTATATATTTTTAAATTTGCCTAAACATTGTCAATATAATGAATGGTATAAGTATCAAAGACTTATCTGCTATAGTTTTTGTCAATTTATGTGTCAGAACAGCGTCGTGCATTGATCAACGAAAAAAATCATATCTTTAGTACCATTCAAGATAATTTAACAAACTTTTTTTCATTAGATTGCTAACGCTTATGCTCATCTTCTCAATTAAAGTTGAACTCAGCATCGATATTGCGTTGCCCACAACGA
The DNA here is from genome assembly GCA_958507055.1 of Crioceris asparagi. Lineage (NCBI taxonomy): Eukaryota > Metazoa > Arthropoda > Insecta > Coleoptera > Chrysomelidae > Crioceris > Crioceris asparagi. The sequence goes on from OY293828.1 coordinate 71,762,542, forward strand.
TTTTTTTAAAAATAGCAAATAACTAATTGCAATAATTCGATTTTTTCAAATACAAAACCCTATTTTTAGCATTTTTAAGGGCTTTCTGTCAATATATAGTTTGTGGGGTCTAATCTGTAAAGTTTGCAAGATTTGTTGCAAAATAAGAAATGTTGATGATTTGTTCGTAAAAAAGAAGTAGGCCTGTGTCATAAAACTTGACACCATCCATATATTTTAAAAATTATAATGTAACAAAATTAATTTTTATGAGTAAATTGCAAGGGATACAAATCTCCACAATATCAAGAAAGGATGAGTAATAGGAAACCGTTTAAAAATTTGAAAAATGCTTCTTATACATATTCAAATATATCACCATCATGTTCCATACAAGCTGCTAGTCTTGTAGTGTTCCGAACTCTTGCAATCATTGCTCCATCAATTGAATTCCGAAATCTTGTTTTTCATGACTTCACTAGTTGTTGGATGATCTTGGAAAACCCTTTCCTTCACGTACCCCCAAAGGAAGAAGTCTGTAGGAGTAAGATCAGGAGATCGTGCGGGCCAAGGTATAGTACCACCTCTGCCTATTCAACGATTCGATTAACTCATCTAAAAACTGTCGCACTATTCTATTGTAATGCAGGAGCACCATCGTGTTGGAGCCACATGGTCCTTCTGGTGTTCAGATTCACTTCTTCTAACATTCTGGGAAGATGTTCGCGAAGAAATTGTAAATATCTTTCATCATTTAGCACATTATCGAAAAAGTAGGGCCCTATAATATAATCACCAAAACTTCCTCCTCAAACATTCAGCGACCATCGCTTTTGATGATCAACAGTCCGCAACCAATGAGGATTTTCAACTTCATTATTTTTAAATGTTGCATCATCAGAAAACAGAATTCTCTTCAAAATATTATCTTTCTCAATCATTTGGATGCAAAATGCAAGTCTAATTGCAAAATCGTTTATATATAATTCCTGATGTAGGTTCAGATGGTATGGGTGGATCTTATGTTTATATAGTATTCTATTCACACTAGTTTTTGAAATATCTGTTTCCACTGCTATTTCCCTAGTACTTGAGTGAGTATTTTCTTGCAGCATTAATACAATTTGCAGCTCATCTTGCTCGGTGATCCGACACCTATAATTTTCTTTTTAGTATAAAACACGTTACCAGTGAGTTCAAACCGATCATTAACCTTTTTGAATGAAGACGCCCGTGGAGTTCTAGCTTCTGGAATTTTTTTCGGTAGATCCTATTTGTTAACAAAACATTTCTGTCAGCTTTGCCAATACAGTATATCATATTCACTAATTCCAGTTGAGAGAAACTCATTTTCAACAATCTGACATCTATAAATTATTTAGTACATGTATCTGTCAAATATTACGAAAGTAGCTTACTCGATTTCTTTTTCTTTTAGAACAAACCATCAACATTTCTTATTTTGCAACAAATCTCGCGAACTTTACAGACTAGACCCCACAAACTATATATTGACGGAAATAGTTATAGTGTTGTATTTAAGAGAATCGAGTTATTGCAATTAGTTATTAGCTATTATCAAAAAATCGTTGTGGGCAACTCAACATCGATGCTGAGTTCAACTTTAATTTAGGAGATGCACTTGTTATCTTAAATGGTACTAAAGATATAGTTTTTTCCTCCTCCTGGAGACAACATGTGTTTCTTTTAATCCAAAATTTGAGACGACAGAATAACAGATCATTTCCGGAATCACTTGAATGTAACATTTTTCAAAAAATTCAACGGTTTCAGAGAGAAAGTAAATTATTGTCCATATAAAGGGAGGGGTGACCGAGGGGTGCGTGCACGCTCCTTAACGTTTGTTCTGTTTTTGCTATCGACTTGATTTTTATTTAAGTAGTAGGTCGACAAATTAAGCACATTTTAAAAATATTTTGTTTAATATACAGGATGTTCCAAAGTTAGATGCACAATTATGTTGTCTTTTTGAAATGGCAAACCCATATATTTTATATATTTTTAAATTTGCCTAAACATTGTCAATATAATGAATGGTATAAGTATCAAAGACTTATCTGCTATAGTTTTTGTCAATTTATGTGTCAGAACAGCGTCGTGCATTGATCAACGAAATTATATTATTAATTAATATTAATACAATTTGCAGCTCATCTTGCTCGGTGATCCGACACCTATAATTTTCTTTTTAGTATAAAACACGTTACCAGTGAGTTCAAACCGATCATTAACCTTTTTGAATGAAGACGCCCGTGGAGTTCTAGCTTCTGGAAATTTTTTCGGTAGATCCTATTTGTTAACAAAACATTTCTGTCAGCTTCGCCAATACAGTATATCATATTCACTAATTCCAGTTGAGAGAAGCTCATTTTCAACAATCTGACATCTATAAATTATTTAGTACATGTATCTGTCAAATATTACGAAAGTGGCTTACTCGATTTCTTTTTCTTTTAGAACAAACCATCAACATTTCTTATTTTGCAACAAATCTCGCGAACTTTACAGACTAGACCCCACAAACTATATATTGACGGAAATAGTTATAGTGTTGTATTTAAGAGAATCGAGTTATTGCAATTAGTTATTAGCTATTATCAAAAAATCGTTGTGGGCAACTCAACATCGATGCTGAGTTCAACTTTAATTTAGGAGATGCACTTGTTATCTTAAATGGTACTAAAGATATATTTTTTTGTAGGTCGATGCACGACTCTATTCTGACAAATAAATTGACATGCTAAAAACTATTGCAGATAAATCTACAATATGTATTGCATTATAATGACAATGTTTAGGGAAATTTAAAAATGTAACAAAAATATGAGGCTGCATTTAAAAAAATAAAACATAATTGTGTATCTTACTCTGGAACATCATGTATACTAATCAAAATATTTCTAAAATGAGCTTCATTTGTCGACCTACTGTTTAAACAAAAATCAAGTCGATAGCTTAAACAGAACAACAGTTATCGAACTTGCATGCACTCCTGGGTCACCCTGTATATAAAAAGACTTATATTTCATTTAAATTCTGTTAACACTAAAAAATGTGGTGCCAAATATTTTCTATCTACCTATTACTGTACCACTTCAAAATTACCGGTACCGATACCATTATTATTTCTTATTTTTCAGTGTACCAACTTATAAAACCGGTCCTGGTATTTTTTTAAATTATTTATCTATATATATCAATCAATGCACTTGCAGGATGGGCACCGTGTATATTTGCTACATTATCCATTAATTGACTTAGTTACAATGATAACAAAATCTCGAATAACAATAATCCTTGTAGATAACTTTAGAAGTAATTGCTATGTACCAACAAAACATCTGAAATCCTAATAACCTCTCATTTAACAATCATGTAATTCTCCATCTTACCTCAAAATAAACAAGATTGTGGAAGTCATTGCAAAGAGCTTCCAGAATAAAATATCCACTACGCTTCGTTGCAAATTGTTAGCAACGAGACTTTCATTATAAAGGGATTAGAGAACAACCTGCTGTGAGCATCTTTGCTGAAAAGCGCGAATGCCTTATTATACTCAAGAAACAGACTCTTCATAAGTAATTCAACGCTAAATCTAAAAGCCTGAAACTATTACGTTTCACTCGAATTTCTTCATCTCTATTATGGTTGGAATGATAGAGAAGACGTAGAATACACTTGAAAACATACGCGTAGAGCTCTACACCTCATATTATTATAATGTAGACAATCTGTGTAATTGTGGAGAACTAATGACGTTTGCATGTTTCAACAAGTTTAGTTGCATCGCGTGTCTCCCAAGTTATGCTTCAATTTTCCAAGGTAATTAATAAACTCAGGCTAATGTGAAGATGTTTCAACCAGTGATTTGTGGATGAGGTATTAGAATATAATCCGTTATGATTTTGATGATTGTTTTTCATGGGAAGTGCTAACAAAGAGTCCCATTATCAGAGAAATGTTTAAATCTATTTTACGGCAAAAATTTCCTTCGAATGGGACAGGGGGTTAATTCAATTATTTTTTTCTCAATGACCTCCGTCATCATTGGTACTGTTTTAAATTTATCTATCACTAAATTACCGAAATAACGCACCCAAGTTTCTCAAACTTATTTGTAATGGTTTTTAACTTATGTCAGTTGGATTCTTAAAAATGATCCATGAGTAGACTATTATAAAAATCATATCAAATCTGTAACAATCCAGAATAAAGAGACCAACTCTGATTAGACGATTCATTAAACTTTACCGCTTTCTTGAAATACACATCAACTAAGAAGCATTTTTTAAAGTGGTCTGTCCATGTAAGGTTTGTGGGGTCTACTTTGAGAAATTTCCTAGATTTTTAAAAAAATAAGAATCTTTTTCGAAGAGGCCACCCACGTAAAATTTAATTAATTAATTACTGTATAGGCAAGCCTGATGAAACCTCATTATCAGCAAGCAAAGTCTCCATAGGCAAAAACTCCACGGGCTTCTTCATTCCAAAAGTAAGGAGATTGGTTTGAACTCAATGCTACTGGGATATACCCTGAATATACCTATACCAACAAAAAAAAAGTTAGTGTTCAGATTAATGCGGAGGATGAGTTGTTAGTTTTATTGATAAGACAAGAATATCCTCATTCGAGCACCACGAAAATACTACTAAAAGCGGAAATTTCACAAGTGGTTTGATTAGTTGCACTTTTTTCATTTGAATGTACATTAAGAATTTCAGTTGTAATGTAGCAGCAGAGTTGCATTTTGTGTTCAAATAAATGGCAATTTCGACGAGAATCATAATATATTCTAAAAAAAAAATCAAGAACAGCGGATCAATAGACATAATTATGTGCAATGAGAAATCCCCAGATAACTGAATTTTCTTCGCGAATATCTACCCACATCCCAGATTGTTACAAAAAATGGATTTGGACCACAGAAAAACCATGTGCTTGCAACACAATATAACCAGTACGATACTTTTTATATCAATTTTATCCTAGAGAAAGTACTATATCTGGGCCCGCAGGATCCCCAGACATTATTTTTATGATCTCTTTGTTTGGAAGTAGGTGATGGAAAGTGCTTTCATAGATTGTATTGTTCTTCACTGCAGATGGTATGAAAAACAGAATTTATGCTTTCTGGTTTCATTACCTAGAATATTAGCAGCTTCTGCGAAACAAGATGGTGGCCTATTTGTGCATTCAAGGACTACTTGAGTTTTTACCCAAGAAACCATATTTTGAATTCCAATCAAACTTGGCATCAACCTGATTTTGATGATTTTGGTTCATGGCCATCACTTGAAAGAATCGTTCAATCCATGAGTGGTTCAATAATGATGTGAACGCTGTAGATGCGCACAAAATAGTCCATAAAGTTTCACAATGGTTTCGTGGCCATCATAAAACTTATTATAGACTATTTATGTGTGGGTGTGACACTTCCAAACAAAACAAAGAGGTGTGGTTGAAATATGAAATTATGTCATTTTTGAACCAATCAAAAGTTGCTACTTCTGTTTTGTTTGGAATTTTGAAGTCAGCCAATGACCTATTACCAGAGGTAGACAGAACACTTCATTGATAAAATATGTTTTGTTTGTTGACAACATCTTTGTGGGCCAGGGGGGGTGAGCTGTGGAAGCGGTCAGAAGGGGGGATAGAATGATTTTAACTAAAGCCCGCCTCACTGTACTCGTCTTTTCGCATAGAAAATATGACACCAGTGGCGTCTCGTTCTTTTAGGTTTCATTTGCCATACGTCGGAATAATAATTAATACCACAAAATATCTTCTTATCAATTTCAGTTGACCCTTAAATGGACATTGATTTTTGTTCCTATTCCGTACTAATATTATTAAATAGGTGTGTAGGTATAATTCTTTTTTAAAGTCTAGGATTTGAAAAGCGCAAACAATATAAAAATCTCTTTAATGAAATAACAATGATTAGGTAATAATTTATTTACTACGCCCATGACCGACGTTTATATGTCAATAATATTCTTTCAAAATTCAAATACATAAGTTACCAAATTTTAATTTAGAAGGTCTACTTCGATGAAAAGTTAATTCTGGGTTCGTGGATTCTATTTTATTGCACAGTTTGCAACATCTACTAATTTTTTCAAGTTTTGAAACCAAATAATATAAGAGAATATTCAAAAACAACCAAAACACCAAGTATTTAAATAGTGGGGGGGAGAAACTGATATGCGATGAGGCGTGGCCGAAAAAGGGATGATGTCAACACAATATATTGATTACAGTTCCGTCTATATCAGTTAATAGGTCATTGAAGTCAGCACTTAACCAGTCTAGTAGGTACAAGGTGTGTCAAATATTAGGACGGTGGCCTACTTGATTCTTTTTTTTAACAAACTATCAATAATTATTATTTGGCAAAAATCTGGAAAATTTCACAAAGTAGACCCCAAAACCTTATATGGATAGAAAGCTTGTAAAAAATGCCAGGCAATGATGCAATTGAGTCATCACCATTAGTATTTTATATATTTTTTTAAATCGTTGAAGGTAAACGATCATCGATTCATAGTTCAAATATATCTCAAAAATGCGCTAAAGTTATGAAATCGACAAAAAATAAAAGTTACAAAGTTACCCAGAATTGTTCTTGAGATTTGATTTTTTGTGGGTCTATGCCCGGAGCTTTTTGACACTAAAATTGACATAAGTCAAAAACTATTACACATAAACGTGATAAACCTGAACATATATCGACAATTCAGTGACAAATCTAAAAATACACCAAAATATAGGGGTTTGATATTTGAAAAAAATAATTGAATTTAAGATACCCATTGTATGACCTATCGTTTAAAAAAATATCACATCGCGATCTGGGATAAAAAATATGGAATTTGCACGCTCCCAGGGATCATTAAGTATATTAAAAGTTAGATTTAATTCTGTTGACTTTCAAAATTCTAAAATAAATGTTTATTAAAAAAATCTGGGAGAGAATTCTTGATTCTTTGGGCTTCATGCCCAAAGATGGTAGTCTTATCTTAGGTACAGTGACTAAGAAACGATATCAACAAAAACATAAACCTCCGGATATTAGAGAACCTGAAATTGGAACTAACGAAAGGAGCCGGAACTCTAACAGACAGAAGGTTGAAATACAAAAACGGACAAAGTCGTTAATAAAATTCTCAGCTGATCAGAACGTATGTTATATATTAGCAAAAGAGCAATTACAAAAACTTATTTACTAACTTATTGTTGTATTATTTCCTTCTCTAAATTAGTATGCTGTCAAATAGTCAGAAGAAATGCCAGAAGAATGCAGAAACGTCACCATCATTTCTTTATATCTGATAATTTATTGCCTTCAATTTCTCATTTCTACTTATAGTACATAATTGTTATTTTCTATGTTCAAACATATTTTTAAATAATTCTCTATTCAAATCATTTAAAACTTGCAAAATAACGAAATGAAATTCGAATACCCTTAGCATTGTAGGTATGTTTCAAATTCAGACATTTAAAATATCATTAACAAACAAAAGCAGTAATCAAAAGTACTCAAATTAATCGGGAATGCTCTTGACATTCAAATTATTTTGTTCCTTTCCGCTCTTTCACAAATGGAATTCATCATCCCTAAAATAACGCTTCATAACAATCTCATTTATATCTACGATCTAAATACCAATGAACCAAAATTAATTGTCGAGTATAAAATAACAATTAAAACTTGCTTAATACCTTATCAAAAAGCTAACAATAATTAACGGTTATGTACTTAGAGGAATTGCTGTCGGAAAAGTTAATCCCTCGACATTTTCATATTAATTACAGTCGGCTCCTCAGCGGATTCTTAGTTTTTAATAAGCGATATTTCATTCCGATGCTAATTGTTATGGAGCTGGCATTTCAGAAGAATAATGAGCTGACTCTTTAATCTGGACTTACGATTCGCTCGTCTACCTCTTGGGAAAACTGTGTACTTATATTCCAATATTGAACATTAATTTGCATGATCTATAGAGTTTAAGAGATATGTTTTTTATTTATCGTCAAGGAGCTTCTATCTTTGACTAATAGTTGCTTAATTGACATTCGATAAGATATTGGAAAACGGTTGTCTAAAGACTAACAGCCGTATGCTTAATGAATTTTAGTTCGTACTGTACTCGAGGTCGGAAACTGTAGGCACTAAATTCCATTAAATATGAACTCGTTGCATGGACTGTGGTGATGCTAGATACTTCATTATTTGCTCTCTTAGTATTTGCTAATGTAGTGCCTACTGTTTCGGAACCAGACTATATTAAGGTCAGTTCAATCTTCGGTTGATCGACTGCCAATTAAAACCGAACCGCCGGTGGAAGGGCATGAGTAAACTGTCAATTGCTGTCAGTACTTCTTTCGGTTGGGGTTTATAATACGGAATGTCACGATTCAGTTCATCGTCGGCTCAGTTTCATTCTTCTGTCAATGCCCCATTGGATATTTTTGTTACCATATTAGCTAACAAACTAAGCTACTAGCTAACTAAAATTTATTCTGAATACGCTATAAGCATTCGTTTGTAACTGAGCTCGGATCACTTATATCATAACAATGAATAATCTTGTATACTCTTGTCAGAAGTCTGCGTGTGAATGTAGTCCTATTGAAAGAAACATAGAATCTAGAGTCTATTACTGTTGTAAAATAGTGAAAAACCTTCAATATCCCTCCGGAGATTATTTTGATGAAATGCAACCAGCGTTTATTGAGTCTTCCAATTTTCCATATCCAAGAACAAGGTAGCACAGTTCAATAACTTTTATTTTTTTCTGTACTAATAGTATCTTTTGCCTTTCCCACCTTGTTGGTATGATGCGCCTTATTTTGGATGATATTTTATTGCTTGACAAATTTAAACTGAGCTACAACGTATCGCTGTGGAGAAAAGCAACTTATACTTACACTGTTAGTCGTAGGAGTACTACACCGTTCGCGTTCTTTCCTCAGATAATACAAAACACAGCATGCCCCTGCCAATACAGAAGACGTGATGAATCCACGGGCAGGGTATTGAACATTGCCGAAATGTTATACATAGATAAAAATCAGGTCAAAATGTGAGTTATACAATTTTCAACCAGTGGTTGGATTTTTACAATAAAAAAGATAAGACACTCATAGGAAACCTGGATATTTTTTAAACAGAATGTATAATATTTAGATCAAATTATAGTTTCGCTTATTTTCGAGTTTTCATAATATCCTTAAAATGATAATTGTACGCTCTGATAGACAAGTGAAGTTGCGAGACCTGGTGCCAGGTGGGTAAAATGCTAGGTAAAATGTCTATGGAGGCAAACGGATTGACTGATAACTATCTTTGAATTACATATTTCTGGTTGAGGTAATCGCCTCCTCCATAGGCATTATATCGACTCAGCACTCCTGTTAGCTCTAGGTTCCATAAGGTCGTTAGTTTAATAGAGCGCATAATTTTTTTCTGAATATGTTTCTATAATAAATACTTTTCTAATATCTATAAGAAATGGGGCAAAAATCGTAAATATATAGAACTAAGAAAACATTTTTAAAGACAACGCATGCGCATTTCGGTACTTTATCAGTTTTTATTGGTCTGATAATTAAAATTAACCAACCAGATTTGCACAGGTACGGAATCCTATATTAGAATGTTGAAATACGACCCAACATACCATACGAATGTTTCCCTTTGTTAAAGTCAAAGCATTTTATTATTATGATAATTCATTCAATTACTGTGTAATTAGATGTGTTTTGATTTAAAACTGCAATTCATCAAAATTAAAGAGAAGCTAAAAAAAGTAATTAATCATTTTTAATACATTCTCCTCAATAACTGGTAAGCCATTCATTATAAAATATGAAAAATTTTGTTTAAATATATCATAACAAATTCAACAGCCTACTAAGGACAAATACATACCCGATATAATTTCTGACTTCTGCTAAACAAATCTGCTCTCAATTTGATATGATCTTTATACGCACTCTCTGTGAGAACCAACAATGTTACAGCCAGTGTTATGTGATAAGTTTTCAGTACATACAACATTTGAGAATATCTCGCGTTTTATTAAAATCGTAAATTCATGCGAGATTCTTCGGTCCTAATGCAGCGGAAAGCCTCTGAGGGGATATTCTTTCTCGTCTTGGCTGTATTTCAAACCAATATGGGGTACTATTTTTTAATAAGAGTCAGAGAAAACTTGTTTTATGAAATTTAAATTCAGAAAATGCAAAGAATGAAATTACAGGTTGTAGGTCATATAAGTGTGCAACTAGAATGTAATGTGGTGTGTGGATTTTAAAAAGGAGAAATTGTAGCTCCACAAAACCCCCATTAGTGTAAGTTGAAAATTGGCATTTATTCAACGTAAGCTTGCTATTTTCGGAATGCGGAAGTTGAAAATAATGTTAGTTTATCACTTGTATTTATAAGCTTCCATATTTGTTGATTTCAATATCGATAAAATCATGAACTATAGACTGAAAAACATTTATCTTTTATTAAATTATGGTAAAGTCGGATACCAAAAGAATTTTATCAGTAGTATAGTTTAGTGATGATTTGCGCAATAGTTCTGTGGTCAATATTAATTCTGGAAAGTTTTAATTTTCAGCTCAAAATTGCTCGAAATAACAGGAGTGTTGTATAATTTTTAATTTACCGCGTATGTTTTATATTGAAATGGATGTCAACCAGAGAGCATGTCACCTAAGAAATTTTAAATTGATCAATTGAGGATGAGATACATACATAATAGATAAGAGATTATCTTATCTCCTCTTTCACTTAATGACTTACCTAATGACCAGGTGATTATTGCAAATGATGCGGAAGACGTTTCATATACCCATGCTCACAAAATTACTAGAGAAGTATAAGAAATGGGGATTAAAGATGTATCTCAAGAAAACAGATCATATCAGCATCGGAATAAGTTGGAAGATATCCATTCACATGAAGAAACTGTTAATGAATTTAACAATCTTGGCTCATACGTTACGCAGGTCGGGAAATGTGACTGGGATATCGTTATCGGATAGAGTTACTCAAAGAAAAACAGCCATTCAAAAACGAAACTCTACATAGTAACATAAACTAGGTATATAAAGCTATCATTGAAACTATGCTTCTCAATCCGGGACTATTACTAAAGTAAATAATAGAAAGTTGAGAAGATTATGTAGGTGGTCGAGTTTGGGTTACGTCCAAACTATATGATTAGGCAAAGAACGAACATGACCAAACCTACTAATGGCTAGCTAGCTAATGGCATGATCTTGTTAGAAGAAAGAATGATGAAAGTTGGCCCATTATACAATTGTTATTATACTACAAGTAAAAGAAAAAGAAGAAAACCCAGGCACATATGGAAACAGTAAGTTTAGAATGCAATGAAAGTGTTAATAACGAAAAAAACGAAACAGATCGAATATCTTCACGACAAATGTATTGTGGAAAAAAGGAAAAACACGTCTATTTTTATTCCAAGGGGAACATCTTTCTATCATGATCTCAAACGTCATACCTCCAACCCTTGGTCATTATCACCGATAAAATTTAAATAGGGAAAGTACTAAGTGTGACATATCTTTGAAAAGGTAATTTCATTTAAAATTCAGCCGTGTGACTATTTTCTACGTAACTTTTTATTTTGGCGCCCTCTTGCGGCTAAAACAACTGTACTGTATTCCAAATTATGATAATTCATTTGAAAGCTACTTTGAAAAATTCAATAAAAAGCACAAGAATTGAGAAAAAAAAATTTTTTGAAATTAAGTTAAAAATTGTAAAACCTTGAAAAATATAACTCAAATCATTCCAAACTTAAATGCTCATAGTGTTCTCCATTAGCTAACATGCATGAGTCAAAAAATGGATTATAGTATTCAGGATAGGGTAGATATAATTGAATATCATTTGAAAAATAATGAATGTGCTAGCACAGCCAGTAGATTTTTCAATGAGCAACACCCAAACGGTTATATAATTTCTCATTTTTCCAGATGTTTTATACTACTTCTACAATGTAATGATTCAAAAGAATCTAACCCCCTATCGAAATCTGCAAAATACACAGGGTGTCCTATTTAAATATAAAAAGTAGAGGGTCCCCTTGAACCGAAAGTATCCTTAAAATAGAATAAACTACATTAAATATATTGGTCGCCATGTCACTTGCCACCAAACTTTCATAGATATCGTCATTTCCGTTTCAAAGAAATTTACCTCGTTCCATACTTTATCCCATTTATATTATTCTGAGAAAACGAAAGATATCATAATATATTTTATATACCATTCGCTTTTTCTACAGATTAGGAGTAGGTATATTTTTGCAAAATTGAATTGAGTTAGACTCCCGGCGAGGATCTCATGTACCTATTCAAGTGAAATAATTTTAGAATCATACCCCTTTCCTTCATTTTCGATCGAGCGATTGAGTCAGTAGGTGACAAACACATTGGCATGTCTAAAGTCATAGGAATCTGAGTGTACTTTCAAATTATGTTTATGTCTTTTCTTAAAATGCTAGAAATTATTTGTTGTAATAAATGTAGCAAATAATGCCTTCTGTGAAAATAGCTGTTGTATATCTTTTTACCATAAAGGCCAAGAAAATAAATAAAATTCTATAGATTGAACAATTTCATGTTAAGTTCTGAATAATAAAATAAGAATAACACCAAACTCTTAAGACAATAAACATGATAAATCTAATTAAATAAATGTATAGGTAATAAACCACTGCAACTGCCCCCGGTAAGAGTAACGACAAACTGCCGTTGATTTTCAGTGTAACAAATTACTTTTGAATTGAATTAGTCCTTGCCACTGCTTATCTTTCTAAGTGGGAAATTTATTGTAAAAATGATCGATTGAAACATTGTCTCCCAAGAATGAAAAATTTTTTGACTTCTTTCTAAATTAAAAAAATCAAGTCTATTTAAAACTATTAGTTTTTCGACATCATAGAATAGCAAAATGATCCCCAAAAAAGCTAATGAATTTTTAGATAATTATCTCTAATTAGAATTAAGGATACAGCGGCAGACAGAAATGGATTTAATAATTTTTAATGGTAATATATGAATTTCAAGATAACTACTTAATTGGAATATTATTTTGCCAGGAAACTTTGAATAACTCCTTGGAAGTTAATTGCATATTAACCTGGATAAGAATATGAATAATTTGATATTGTAAGTACAAAATGTGTATAAGAAAGCTATGTGATAATTAAGAAAAAGCATCCAAGTATCTGCCTACTATGACTCCACCACAGCAGTACATCGTTAATTTGTTAAACTATAATTTTATTTTCCTTGACCTAATCCCAAACTATCTGCAAAGTTACGTGGAAATCATAGAAGTTATTATTCCTGAAAAATATGGATCAAAGAAATGGACAGCACTCCGTGAGCGGCTAGCGGATTAGATAACAAAAGGTTTTCCATCCACTCGAACTAAATCACGTGAAGTGATAGGTAAGGCTCGACATTCTATAAATTATGATCTAAGTATTTGTTTCTATTTATATTCAAGAAATACTCTAAAATCTTAAGTTATTTATTGAATAAAATATAAAATCTATATAATAATAGATAATTCTTTGGACTCCTTTTCAAGCATTCTGCGTTCACGGACGAATATGTGACTTGGCTTAGTTAAAGTTTCTATGAAGAAAGCTTAAGTTATTACAAAAATTATGTAAAAGTTACATTTAATTATTCGGGGCTCGTTTCTTGGGCATCATATGTTTTCATAATTCTTAGTGGAAATTGATAAGGAGAATTTGAAAAAAACTATATCGATTAATTAAAAAGATGCACTTTTTGACAGAAGAATCGTCTTAACTCAATAAATTACGGTTGATTTTTGACCACTTGGCAATTACTAGTATGTATAAATATACATAATCACACTGCAGGGTTTGATTTGTGACCAATACTTGTTTTGAGAAACACAATAAAAAAGTCAATAATAATTTTGCCTTTATGAGGCGCAAGCTGTAGGTAATGTCTAAAATTGAAAAATAGACAGACAACACATGTTCATTCTGGAGCAAAGGTTATATGTATAAATATTAACTGTGTCCACTCACATCATGACTTTCCTGTTATTTTCCTGCAAATTTCACTCGAAGGGGAACACTTGTGTTTTCTTCAGAAATAACAGATATGAAAATCGACCGACAGACTCGCACTATCATTGATTTTTCGCAGCATGTCATGACAAACAAAATTTGAATTAGTTCAGTTTTTCTTAGGACAAACCATTAATACAGAAAATAAGTAAATAGGAGAAAAAAAATCTCCATGTACATCAAAATCTTAGAGGCGGTTTCTCAGAAAAATTTATGATTTTTAAAGCTGAGATAAATTCGAGTCCTTTATGTTATTTTTTCCATATCTCTAAAAAGCAACTGGTGGGTGGAGTTCGATTGTATTGGTAAATTAACAACTTGGTCTCATTTCAAAAAGCTTATTCGAGGCCATCAGATTTATCTTATTCGTTGTGATACTAGTTTGGTATATTGCCACTAGAGGGAATATTTTGACTTTGACTTTGAGAAATTTGTCTTAGTACGAATCATTAATACAAAAAATAAGTAAACGGGAGAAAAAAATTATTTCCAGGTACATTAAAATCTTTAAGGCTGTTTCTCAGGCTAGAGTCTTTGGCAAAAAACGTTTTTTGTCAAGTGTGTAGGCTTATTTCCTTTCAATACAAAATCAAATGCAAATAGCAATGAAATCGACCTAATCGATACCGGAATAATCTTGGCATAGAGAGGTGTGGATTTAGGGGCTATTGAAATGGGAATATCGATTTCAAACTGGACACAAAAAAATAAATTTGATCCCTGTCATTGAAGTAGGTGCTTCACTAATCGTAGATTCTTCAAACAAAAGCAACACCATACAACCACCCATTGATGTTCGTATAATCAACTTTCCACCCAGACTCAAAATGACACAGACCTGACACAAATCCAATCGAAGTACAAGACAATATTATAACAGATCCCATCCGCGACAGTTTTTGGTTATCATTCACAGCCGGATCGGTAGGCGGACAAGTCAGGACGGACCAATCCGTCAGGTCGGTCCGCTTATGAATCGGTAGCTTAACAGAAAGTACGTGTTATGCACGAAGCTTTATTACTAATCCACTCAAGTGAACAGGATTAATGTCAATAAACGATAAATGTCACAAAAAACAATAGACTGTCGTGTAACAAATAATTTACTAAAGCAGAAACTTTAAATAAGTACATGTGTGCATTTGTTTGGAATACTTTTCCATAGCAAACTTCACGTTTATTGTTTGCAGATAAATAATGGCTGTCACACATGAAAAAGTGAAGATTTTTTAGTACTTTTTATTTGTACAGTGACTATAATTGTTCTAGATGCCGCGTAAATAATAGCTTGTTTGAACTTTAATTCTTTTTAATATAGTAAAATCAGAGTCGTTTGTTCTCTACTTTTACAAATATACGACGATTTTCTTTAGATTTGCATTATTCGATAACATCTTCTACAGTCTACATACCTACCTACAAAAATTATTGAGCCTTTAAAAACAAATTACCAACTTAGTGTAATGTCTTCTTTTTATACATTGATTTGACAATTTTACTTTGACTCATTCAGTATCAATGCCGTTGATACTGGCTATATATTATATGTGTGTTTTCGTATTTTTATTCGTTAGGATATAGGGCCAAATCGCCAGCATAAATACGCTTTGAAAATTGGTCCGCTTATGACGGTGAAAATCCTCACTGGAAATAGTAAAAAATTCAATGAATTTGACATTTTGCAGAGCTCGTAACGAGGATGCGATTAAAATAGCTGAATAGCTATGTATGGATGATTTTTCACAAAAAGAAATATAACTGAATTTATCTTTTAATGCCGTAACAGTGACTTTGTGAATTACATGTTGAATAATTTAAAAATACTTGAAAAATCGTTGAATGGCCCTGAATGGTAAACACATATATGTTATATATATATGGAAAATGTAATTGAATTATACATTTGCCAACATTGTATTCATATGAAAGTCAATGCAATAAACTACGCAGTAAGTACAATGTAGTTGTGAAGATACCAAATAATTAATAATATAAAAATACCCGGTGAAAAGTGTGTGAGATGATCCGCTGAGGTACAAGATTTTTTTTATATTGTAACAAAACTATTAACGCCATCTAGTTGTTTTTCTTGGTAAACGCACCTACGTCTATGAATCCGTAAATTTTTAGTCGTGGTTTGAGTCAAGACGCAATTTTTGTGAATATAAATAGAAATTGAATGACTTCAATCTAAAATAAGCTTAAGCTCAGGCAAGTTTTGATGTAGGCATTCATTTTCAAAGACTGTCAGCCGTATTCATAATCAATTTCTTTTCAGTTCTACGTTAGATTGGTACTATTGGATGTACATCAATATTAACTCTATAAGATTCCATGTAGTTGGTTAATTCCATAACTATTAGTAATTGGTGCTCTACCAGATGATCCGCGCGAAATATTTAATATAAAGACCATTTAGAGAAAGGCAAATAAAAATCTTAAGCAGTATAATACAAAAGGATAATTATAAAAAGGCTTACACAATATAAATATATTTTGTACTGCGGCAACATTACCCAAATGTAAAGAATGAATGAAATAAGGTCATGAAGTTCTTACAGGGAAAGATGATGATGACTCGATAAAATCGATAAAATAAAAAAATATATTATGAGTTTTATGTGGGTTATTCAATAGCTAAACCTAGTTTCCTAATTTAATATTTAGCCGTCATAAGAAAATTCCTTTATTTAATTTATTTAATAACCAACTATTTATTAACAAATATACGCCCTAAGAAAATATTAGATGTTAAACTATTATCAGCCAATAAAGTATCAGAGCATAGGCTCAACAACAACGATTAAAGAGACTACCGATAATAAAAATAAAATCAGAATACATAAAAAACAGTATATAGTTACTAGAAACGGAGAGAACAGAAAATTGCAGAGAATGAAATAAAAAAATAAAACAACGAAAGCACAAAGCTGAGAAAAGTTAATAACGAAGACACTCAGAACATCGACAGAGGCACTAAGAATATGAAAGGTAATACGAAAGAGACGTATGTTTAATATAGAAACGCAGGAAAATACCTGAAGAGTACACAAACATGGTAAATGAATAAGAGCCATTGAAGAAGAATGCTGAGAAAGACTCACGAGTTGCATCAAGAACGATTTACACGATTCCAACGCACAAGAGAAAACTTACCTACACAAGGCTCACAATGGACAATAAATGAGAATCAGACTGAAAGCGGATTACAAAATTGTAGCTGAATACTTAAGATCAAAGATACCTATAAGCAAAGAACAACAGGGGCTTAGGAAGAATAGATCGACAGCAGACGCGACATTCATCATTCGCCATATAGTGGAAAATAAAATATCACAATCCCTGTCTATATGTGCTTCTTGGACCTTACAAAGGCATTCGATTGTGCAGCGTAGTAAATATACTTAAAACGAAAGACGTAAACTCTAAAGTAATAAGGATATTTGAAGAACTTGATTTTGACTACTTTGCTAAAATAAAAACCGAGAGAAGGCTGTCAGAAAAAATAAAGGTAAAGACAGGAATAAAGCAAGGAGATAGCTTAAGATCGTTTCTATTCAACTTTGTAATAGGCTATAAAATGGGAAACAGACATAGTTATCACCATTACATCTACCCATACGATACAGTATTGGTATCCAACAGCGAAGACAGAAAACGCTACATACATTTAACAAACGAAAGGTCTATCTTTTACCAAGGAACTAGTAAAATTCAAATTAGAGATTGAAGTGAAAGACATAAATCAAGTAATGTCGATCAAATAACAGGCGTATTGAGATACATAGTAAACCAAAACATGAATATCTAAAACATGTATACTGCCAATATTTACAGATGCCATCGAAACCAGACATGATACCAAAGTAAATAATCAGGCACTGAGAACAGCTGAAATTAAAACATTAAAATCAGAAGTATGAAATAATAGATAGGACAGAGTAGTAAAAGACAATAATCAGACAAAAATGTCTAATATAGTGAGATGGGAGGCCAACGAAGAAGAAAATGGAATCAACATGTAACGAGAATGGAAGAATGCAGACTAGCAAAGATTACAAGAGATGGAAAACCTGAAGGGAATAAATAACCTGGACAACCACCAGAGAGGTGGAAAGACAGCTGGTCATAAGAATCTGAAATAAGATCAAATATTACTCAGTAAGCACAGGCCACGGACCAAACGTATGAATAAGAAGTAGAAGTAGATTTCAATTTTCTGATAGATGTTTTCGTTTGATTTTGATTGTTGAGAGATTCATTGTTTCAATTATCTTACAAGATTGGCTAAAATCAAGCTTAATTTACAAAATTAAAAGTCGTATAAAATTATTTGATCTCAAAGCTCGATAACTATAATTTCGTATATCTGAGAATACATCAAAAACTATATTTTTAAATCTCACAAGTTGCCGTTTTGAATTTATTATAGCAAAAACAAGAACTGACCTAAGATAGGACTACCTAGGGATTATCTAACCCATACTCGATGGATCATCTGGATACCCCACTGTTGAAGATGATCCTTTAGTAAAGTTGTAAAAATAGTCATATTTAATAATAAAATATCAACAAATTTCCCATTTTAAGCATCCCAACAGATATAAAATAGATTGGCCATTCTTGAGCGATTTCAGATCTGCACTAGCTTGAGTATCATCTTAACTACAAGGATTCTCTCTTAAATAGATGATCTCTTACCTCTGTTTCCTAATAACTAGTAGCATTGAATAAATATATAACTATGCAAATTCATCTCAACTTCTCACACCATACGACAAAGCTGTGAAATAGCTATTTCTTTAGTGGGGATGTTTGGACAAATTAATTTCGTTCTTAATCGAGGAAGAGTTTATCGAGTATCCCATCCAGATTCTCACCATATAAACATTAATATTTACTGCTTATTACCAAAAAGTTGTCCGCTATCCGACTTGGACTTGAAGCGAGTTGAACTTCTCACTTTACGGGTCATAGTTAAGAGAGTTTTCATCGCAAAAAGAGCTCTAGAAGTTCTATAAAAGTTTTCTTCTTCTTGCAGTTTAGTTCTTATGCTTCCAGAATTACTTTGGCTAGACATAGACGATGATAGTTCCTCAGAGAGTTCATAGAATTTCATAAGGAAATGTCAAACACCAAGAAAGAGAGACCTAAGCTCATTATTCTAATTTCCCTCATAAACATATATAATGAAATTCTCTCGTTACTGCATAGAGTTATGAGGGGTTAATTGAAATTGAATAATGAGGTTGGTTGTGTCTCATTAATATTGCTGAGGAGTGGTGTTGTTCGTCACGACGTCTACGATCTACTGGTACCTCACATTATTAGTGAAATAGTATTTTTTTTAAATGATAAATTTATTTTTATTGCATGTTCTGTTTTTCAATAACTTGCTTTTAATACGAAATAATGGAAGTATATTTTTATTCCAAACAATAACGTGGTAAGTAGGGAGGGTTCGAATTTTACAAAAAAACAATGTAAATTGATTCTCAATAAAATGTCAGGTCTGGTATAGATCTTATTAAAATCAAAACTAGTTAGATATAATATTAATATGCCGATAAGACAGATTTTATCAACAAAATTTGATTGAGTTCTTTGAAGAACAACAGCGAGTTTTTCGTTGAAATTCCTCAATCAAATTTTATTGAAAATTACCTGTAAACTTTCTATTTATGAGATATACATTCTTTCATGAAAAATATTGTGAAGCTTTTGTTCTACAATCTTTTAAGTAGGTAGTTAAATCTTATTAATTTATTGCAATTTTATGATGAATATTGCCTCAGAATAGAATAGAGATTGTATATTACTCATTTATTTGACAATATTAAACCTAAACCACTTCTTTGCGTGTCAATACTAGACTTTGTGTCATCTTTAACTTCTAGTAGGCATCTGCAATAACTCATATTTCTATTCATCTATATATTATTTTACTTTAATTCAACATATTCAATGACTACATTTGTAACAAGAATAGATTACCTTCAATTATCGGATACGGGAAACTACAATTCAGTAAAATTACTTTGTACAAATAAAATTTCCCTAATTTATTTACCTACATATAATTAAATAATATTAATTTTCCAAACATCTCACATCC
The DNA here is from genome assembly GCA_958507055.1 of Crioceris asparagi. Taxonomy (NCBI): domain Eukaryota; kingdom Metazoa; phylum Arthropoda; class Insecta; order Coleoptera; family Chrysomelidae; genus Crioceris; species Crioceris asparagi. The sequence goes on from OY293828.1 coordinate 71,782,823, forward strand.
CTGGTTCAAGCTTACATTCATATCTTATCCAGGTCCAAATTGATTTTATTAATTTCGATTACAGCTGACATCTAAAGAAACATCGAGTTCAAAGGAGCCATTCAGACAACCAATTTCTTGATAACTTAATGAATAAAATGAATTTTTATTACGTTTTAATCGGTCGTTGTGTACCGTACCTACATGTTGTTAATGATAAAAATAAAATAAGAATAAATTCTTTTTTTAGAAAAATGTTAAACGAATATATGGATCAAGGAGAAAAGTCAAATTTGTCAATTAGAAAAATTTTACTATTTATAGGGAAATTTCTAAGACAGACATAATTACAGAAGATTAAATATAAAAAGAAGCATTAATATAAGCGAATTTAATATCCCAAGTTTTTCTGTCAACCGTTAAAAATATATTAATGAACTTTTTCAAGGTCGTTCAGTCATCAGTAATGCGAACGGAAAGGGATTTGGTAATCGCGTTAAAAATAGTACACATTATTTGACAGTAATTAGGAGCATTTTGTAAGCCTGATATTTTGAAAATCTCAAATGGTACACCCCATATTTTATTGACATTGTTTGAGAATGAGCTGCGTTATCATTAATTTAATTTTGAACCGACCAATTTCACGATCGAACCCTCCGTATCTACGGTTAAGTTGACCGCGCAGGATTACTTCCTGCGAAAAGATGAAAATTTAAGTGTGGATGCTCAAGAAGATCCACGAGCAGACAGTAGCCAATTTACATCGTTCGTTATAGTTTCAATCTTATTCAATTCAATCTAATTTTGCACCACGTCGTGTACCCAAGTCTTCCGTTGTGAGTGTGCACCCGAAAGCAGCACATGCGGACCGAAGTCAAAGAGGCGCCTCTATCAATTGAAGTCCAAAGAAAAATACGAAAAGTCGGTTAATGCAATTGTTTACTCCTTGGTTTTGCGTTATAAAGTAAAGGGAAAAGTATCTTCATAATTATTATTACAGTCATTTATCGATACCACAAAAAAGCTATCGATCTAAAACATTGGTCCTTCAAGCCGGATTCCGGTGCCTTGATATTATTTTCCCTCTGGAAGGTAAAACCTTTGAAAAATTTAATTGAAATTAAATTCACCAAGCTCAGTGATGTATCAACGTATTTACGTATTTTTCATTTTCTCATTCATTTGTGTATTGGCCAAACAGAACCAACAGCTGGGCATTTCACATACATTCTTTCCACATACATTCTTTTCGCATACATTCTTTTCAGATACATTCCTTCTACATATATTCCAAATGTATTGTGTGTTTTGATTTATTTATTATAAATATCTTTAAAATAGTTGAATTCGAATACTACCATATAAAATAATTTACCCGCTTTACCACGCATTTTTTGAATATGGACAAATTAAAGAAGTATCAAACAAACCCTTCGAAAAACATGCATTGGCGATATTAGTGTCATTCATTCTTTGGCGGAGCGCGCAAAAACTGATAAAACTATTTGAACATTACTCAAGGTACGATGTGTGGAATTGGCGAATATTAGAGAGAAATTCTTGAAACAACATAATAATGTCGTGAGCATTTTGCTAGCGAAAGTGACGGCTGATCTCGACGCAGAAAATGCAATTCGTGAAGGTTTCCTAAGTGAATATTATTTCATCAAGGGCGTTTATTACGATCTATTCGAATCTGATGCTGGAACTTCAGCTTCAATGATGTTGAATTCGACTGTGCATCCCTCAGGTGGGCCCAGCTCACATATTAGGCTTCCAAAAATCAAATTAATAAAATTTCATGGTGATTATAAGTGTTTTCCGTCATATCTCGATTTATTCAACGCTCTTATTCACAGTAATACTTCGTTGAGTTTTATTGAGAAATTTAATTACCTTATATCCTCATTACAGGGTGCACCTTTGTCGTTGGTTCGTACCCTCTCTATGACGGCAGACAATTATATGATTGTTTACGATACCTTAGTAAAAAGATACTCTAATTCTCGTCTTCGGGCGCAAGCCCTTTGGTCGGAACTTGCGAATGCACCCAAAGTTAATTCCGAAAATATTTCGAACATAAGAAACTTAATCGACACTTATTCAGAAAATGTAGCTGCTCTCAAGCAGATGAATTTTACCGTTGATAGCTGGGATTTTATACTCCTAATAATGCTACTTAAAAGACTGGATCATGGGATTGTAACTCGATTTGAACTTAAGTACGGCTCCTACAGCCCTCCCAAATACACAGAGTTGAAAGACTTTTTGGAAAAACATTGTATGGCTCTCGAGACTCTTGACTCTTCGCCCTCATCGGCCAAATCAAACATTATATTCATAATACTAATGTAGCCACTAGCAAACCTCAATCAAATAAAACTATGTCTACAAATTCAAGAACTTCCGCCTTCTTTGTAAATGACTCTCCCTCTATAAACTGTTTATATTGTAAAGCAAACCATTCAATTTATCGATGTAATCCATTCATCATGAAACCTCCCTCTGAAAGATATAAGTTTTGCCGTTCGTCCCACCTTTGTTTCAATTGCTGAAGCTCCTCCCATGATGTTCACTCTTGTCAATCGGTCTACAAGTGTAAGAAATGCGCATCAACTTCTCATCATACATTATTACATGTCGAAAAATCATTACCAACCTCTAAGATTGTCGATAACAATAAGAAGTCTCTGGAAAGTAATAAGAAAATTGATAGCTTATTGCCGACTACCTCATCCGCTCACTTTTGTATCCGCCGTTTCTACAAGAGCGTCTTGTCTTGCTGCGACAGAGGATAAGCACTCGAAGTGTGTCCTCTTATCAACCGCTTGGGTTGATATTTTGGACAGTCAAGGTAACTTTCAAGCTTTTCGTTGTTTGCTTGATTCTGGAAGCATGACCTCCTTCATATCCCAAAAGGCCGTCAATAAATTGGGTATACCAAAAACTAATTTTGCCACGGAAATCAAAGGTATTGATTCAATAAGAAGTAGTTACAGTAACGGTAGAGTGACACTCTCATTCAAACCAGTCGTAAAGGAGCTTCCGGTATTACATACGGATGCAATTATTCTTGCAAAAATTTGTGATAATTTACCCCTTTCCCAAATTAATTTCGAACCATGGTCACATATTACAAATCTTCGTTTAGCGGATCCTAATTTCAACCGTCCAAGTAATATAGATCTATTACTTGGAGCCGATGTCTTTTCGAAAATTGTCTTGAATAGTAAAATCTCTGGGAATTCTAATAAGCCTGATGCCCTAAACACTATATTTGGATATGGGCTAACTGGAAAAATCGTCATACCTACTCCGTCCGTTTCTTCCTTTTTCATACAGTCGTCAGACCCTGTCTACATTGAAGGAATTTTGAAATCATTTTGGCAAGTTGAAGATGTTCCGTCCGTCAATATTTCTTGCCCAGATGATGTAGTTTGTGAAGATCATTTCAAAACTAATCATTTTCGCGATGAAATGGGTCGATATATAGTATCACTCCCCTTTCGTGAGCCCAACCCCATCTTCTCAGTAATTCGAGAATTAACTTTAACTCAGTTTTATTCTTTAGAACGTCGCTTATTGAAAAATCCTCAAGTATATTCACAATTTTGGAACAGGGCCACATGGCTCTGGTTCCGGATGAAGAGGTTTGTGTTGATGCTTATTACATCCCCCATCATTGCGTATTGAAACCATCTAGCTTGCCTACTAAATTGAGAGTTGTCTTCAACGCATCAGCTAAATTACCAGGCCGAAAATCTCTAAATGATTGCCTTTATACAGGTCCTAAATTGCAGCAAGATATTGTAACAATTTTGATAAATTTTCGATGCCACGAGTTTGTTATATGTTCCGATATAAAGAATATGTATCGGATGATCTTAATTGATCATTCGGATAAAAAGTATAAAAGGATTATCTGGCGATTCTCACCTAATAAACCCGTTCAAGATTATACATTGCTAACGGTAGCTTATGGAGTTTCAAGCTCGTCCTACCTAGCTCTTAAAGTTTTATTGCAGTTGGCTGAAGATGAGGGAGAAGCTTTTCTCTTAGCTGCTGAATGTATTCGACACGCCTCATACGTAGATGATTTTGTATGCGGTGCTTCAACGTTTGACGAATATTCTGATATCACAACTCATTGCTCTAATGAAACGAGGAGGTTTTGAACTCCGGAAATGGTCCAGCAACGAGCCTTCCCTGCTTTCAGATTTACCTGAGTCGCATCTTTCAACTAATTCTTTGTCTTTCGATGACGGCCATGAAAATAGTTCTCTCAAAGTGCTAGGCCTACACTGGAATCCCAGGATAGATTGTTTTCATTTTTTATTTAATCCGTCTGATGAAAGACCTTGTACAAAACGATCAATGCTATTAGAACTAGCGAAAGTCTATGACCCTCTTGGGTTTCTAACTCCTGTAACCTTTTTTAAAAAGTATTTAATACAACGCCTATGGGTTTCTGGTAAAGGATGGGAAGACAATCCTACGGCTGATATAGTTCGAGTTTGGAAACAATATAAAGTAGAACTACCCGGTCTGTCGAAGATGACAATAAAACGTAAACTGTTTTTACCTGATTCTGTCCGACATGAATTACATGGCTTCTGTGATCCAAGTGGTTATGCTTGCGTAATATATATGCGATGTATAGATGCAACCAATAAAATTTCCAGCCATATCGTTTGTGGAAAATTCAAAGTAGCTCCGCTGAAAAAGATCACTATTCCTAGACTTGAGCTACGTTGTACTGTTCTACTCGCCAAACTATTATGTCTTATTTCGCGGCTGTTTCGGAATAAAGTTACATTCAACAAAATTTGTGCATGGTCCGATTCACAGATTGTTCTTCAATGGATCAAAAGTCCTCCATACCGATTCAAGACTTTTGTTTCTAATAGAGTGGCCTATATTCAGGACAAAATTTTTCCTGATTCGTAGTTTTATGTTGAATCAAAACATAATTCTGCGGACATAGCCTCTAGAGGTATTCTACCCTCAGAATTAATTTCCCGTGATAGTTGGTTCAGAGGATCTGACTATATTTATTCGATACTCCCTTGTTAGAAACTCAGGCGACTACCATTACTAATACGTTGTCCTCTGAAGAAGAGCGACAGATTACCCCTCTTGCAGAGTTACCAGCAGCTTCATTTCTAGATGATTTACTTGATAAGTTCTCCTCATTTTCAACTTTGCAACGAGTCGTGGCTTATCTATTGAGATTTATCTTTAATTGTCGCCATCCGACGAAGAAAGGAACAGGACCTCTCCTCTCTGATGAGCTTTATATGTCAGTCTATCCTGCTGAACTGAGAACACACCATTCATTTTGCTAATGAAGTTCAATCCAAAGTTTTCTCCAAGCCCCTGAGAAAGCTAAATGTTTTCATTGATTCTAATAAAATACTTCGCGTAGGAGGTAGATTACAATATTCGTCATTATCTCAATATCGAAAATATCCTATATTATTGCCCCAAAAATGTCGGCTAACCACTGTAATTGTTGATCATTATCACAAAAAATATTTGCATGCTGGGTTTCGTACCACTCAATTCCTCCTTTCTCAGCAATTTTGGATTTTATCCCCGAAGAGTGCCATCAACTCATTTCTAAGTAAATGTATTCGTTGTTGGAGAACGAACCCTAAGTCACTTCAACCCCCCATGGGTAACTTGCCTGCCTCCAGAATATCCCAAGTAAAACCTTTCAGTCACGTCGGGGTAGATTTTGGAGGTCCTTACCTCTTGACGATGACGCGACATCGTGGCATAAAGGCATGTAAAGGATATCTGTGTTTATTCATATGTTTTGTCACCAAAGCGGTTCACTTGGAGTTGGCAAGTGATTTATCTTGGGAAATGTTTTTATCTGCCCTGCCACGATTTATCGCTCGCCGTGGTCGCGTATCAACTTTATATAGTGATAATGGCACCAATTTTGTTGGTGCTAGTAAGGAATTATCCCCCTGCCTCACCGCATTTCGGAGGACTCTGGGAAAGCGGTATAAAATCTGTAAAATCTCATATTCATCGTGTTATTGAACCACAAATCCTCATCTATGAAGAGTTTAACACCTTGTTAACTCTAATTGAAGCTATACTGAATTCGCGTCCTATTGGTGCATTTAGTCATGATATTGAAGATATCAATGCACTGACCCCAAATCATTTTCTTACGTTAGAGCCTGTTTCCGCACTTCCCCTACCCTATTTCACCACCATTCCTATCAACCGATTGTCCAGGTTTCCGATAATCAAGAGAATCCAACAGGATACCTGGAGATGTTGGCATAGGGAATATTTACATACCTAGCAGAGGAGTAAGTTGCTGGAACCCGAGTTCTCCCCTCCTGAAGTGGGCTCCCTAGTTGTAATTAAGGATGAGAACTCTCCACCTTGCAAATGGGTATTAGCTCGTGTGGTTGAGCTTCATCCTGGTAGTGATGGCATGGTAAGAGTGGCTACTGTGAAAACTTTCTCTGGAACTATGAAGCGCCCACTTGTAAAATTGTGTCCGCTCCCGAGTTCAGATCCGGACTCGCCTTAATCCTAGGCTAAATATTTTTTTTTTCGTTTTTGTTCTTACAGCACTGAAGTTTATTTAATTTTATCTTAGTCATTAAGAGTTACCTTTTAGTTTTTCTTTTTTTTATGAAATGTTATATGTATAGTTGTATTTTCTCGGGGGAGAATGTTTGAGAATGAGCTACGTTATCATTAATTTAATTTTGAACCGACCAATTGCACGATCGACCCCTCCGTATCTACGGTTGTCTTGACCGCGCAGGATTACTTCCTGCGAAAAGATGAAAATTTAAGTATGGGTGCTCAAGAAGAACCACGAGCGGACAGTAGCCAATGTACATCGTTCGTTGTGGTTTACTGCCAATTCAATCTATTTTTGCACCACGTCGTGTACCCAAGTCTTCCGGTGTGAGTGTGCACCCGAAAGCAGCACATGCGGACCGAAGTCAAAGAGGCGCCTCTATCAATTGAAGTCCAAAGAAGAATACGATAAGTCGGTTAATGCAATTGTTTACTCCTTGGTTTTGCGTTCTAAAGTAAAGGGAAAAGTATCTTCATAATTATTATTACAGTCATTTATCGATACCACAAAAAAGCTATCTATCTCAAACGGACATATTATTCATATTTTAATTATCTTTCGTTTTATTTTAGCGCTGTCTATGCCTAAAACTAACAGTTTTTGAAATATATTAACTATTTATGGAAATCGACATAAAAGCTATAGTAACTATACCGGATTCTCGTTATTAGATATAGCGATGGATAAAATAATATTATCTCGTAGTTTAGTCTAATAATAATATGTCAGTGTTTGATAATACTAGTACCAAATGTTTTTCAAAGAATAACTACTGTAAAAATATGTCACGTTCATGAGTGAAGACAATTTAAATATATTAAGTATTTTTGGATAATGTGATCGAATACTGGATAGAACTTTTCAATTTAATTCGGAAAAATATCGAGATCATCCCAGAGCAAGTAGAAATATAATCAAACAAACCTGGATATTCCAGGGTTTTTGTCAAAAGCCATTCACAATCAGGGACTCGTACTTGTAAAACATTTTCTAACAAATTCTGCACTTGGCAGTATTTATAATCTCTAAATCCTGAGTTCACGTTCGTCCTAGTTTACGGAATAATTGGGATATGTCTGAAGATTCGCCAGAACTGTAATTTCCTGGACTTTGTTAACCACAGGACTATCCTTGTCAATATTCATATATTTTCAACAATTTTGATTAGGTATATATCGATTTGGTCTGGGGTGATCAGGATGTTTTCCCGAATAATATCTACAAGTTTTATAGAATTCAATGACATTCTCCAAACAGAAATAAGAGATATAAATTGACTTCGTTCGTAAATCCTGAGGGTGACTTTTCTTACAACACTCTTAAATTTTTTATTAAATTTTCTCTGACACTACCATAAACTGATTACGCGGCTGCTCTAGCTAAATGGCATTTATAATAATAAGGGTATATATAGGAATATTTTTTTAATCCATGCCTATCTAACAAAGACAATCCGGTATATTCTATATTTTATGTTGATTTTCATACAAAGGTAAAATATTTCAGAACCTGTTAAGTTTAGGTATAGGGAATGCAATTATAAAACGACAATTAATACAGATTTGAATAATATAAGTCAATAAAATAGAGGGTATACCAAATGAAATGTTCAAGATTTTAGGATTAGAAAATGCTCTTAATTTTGGCTCAATTTCGAATACCCTCTACATGCTAGATTTTTTTTAACTATCTGTCGAATAATGTATCCAAGTGATAAACAAATTTTGTCTAATTCGCTTAACTGATCAGTGAACTATATCTTGAAAAAAGTTTTTGTATAATTTTTCGGAAAAAAACGAGGGAATAAAAATATCTTCAGAACCTTAAAGAAATCTTCCAAGTTGAAATAAAAAAAATATGATGGCCACTTCTTTTTCAGCGAAGTTCTACAAATGAATATATAATTTCATTCGATTCGCACTCAACAAACACATTTGTACACATATTTTCAGACTTCTGTAATGTAGATATAGTTTCCAATATACTAAGGCTAATGTACACTCCTTGTAGGATACCTTCTAAAGTTCCAAGGAAAACTACGATGGTAAACAGATAGGTTAAAAACATTTTCAACATACTAATATCCATGTGGGACGTTATCTATTATATATATATATATATATATATATATATATATATATATATATTATCTAATAAGAAAATCTATATTTCTCATATCTTGAATCATTGAAAAGATGAACAGAGAATCTTTCGCAAAACTAACAGAATAATTCAACGTGAAACCTTGGCAAATGCGGTTGTATTAGGAAACTATATTAATATGTAATATAGAATCGTCGTCATTTTATGCAGACTTGCTGACTCTCTAAATTTTATTTTCAATTCTCTTTGTACGACGACTTACGCAAATCCATAAAGGAGATATGTTACCACTAATTACGTTGGACTATACATTCCATCTTGTCGATATTGCATGCCTGTTAAATTAATCTCAAGGTATCTCACTGGTGAACAGGGACTATGATATGGTATGATATTTTATGAATGTCATTGCTGCTTTATAGTTCTAAAATTTTAAAAAATATTTGGATATCGAGTTAAGGGCATCCCTGAAAGCTAAAAAATCTAGCTTTTCTGGTTAAGTCTCTACACGGTGATCTATAAATAACTATATCACTGGCCACATGTGATATCAATTTCATTCTAATACATTTCAAAAAGAGAGAGAGTAATAAATTATAATAATGACAGGATCTCCATTGTATTTTGGCGATAATTGCATGACCTTTGAAGAAGGTAGCAAGTCAAGTAAGAACTGTCTCTAAGCCTATTTTTGACCGCCTTCCAAAAAAGGAGGAGGTATAAGATTTGATAGTATGTTCGCTTTTTTGCATGCCTTTTCAAGAGATACATCTTGAAAGAATGATCAAAGGCTTCTAAAATAATCATTCTGAAATGTTTCATCAAAATCTTTTGAGTTGTTTTCGCGTTACAGTCTTGAGCAAAAGACGGTTTTTGGCTATTGCAATGTTACCTATTTTATACCTCAAGTGAGGGATCTCATTACCTTACAAAATAAAAAAAACTGAATTGAATTGAAAATATGTTTCTTGGATTCAAAGGACACTGAAATGTAAACATATTATTTAGAGAACCGAGCAGCAAAAGTTTTACACGATTACAATACTCTATAATTTGATTCACGAATGATGGCTATTATGTGTATTCATTCACGAGATACGTACATCACGCTTAATGTCTCATAGCATATCATTATCATAAAATTCTCTACTACGTTTGTCGATCTAAGCTACGACATCAGTATTTCAAGCTTATCTCCGTCAATGCAATTATAGGGTGCTGAAAGTATAACCGAAGGCAACGCAGTCCTAACTTCCATAGGCGTCACAAAGTCAATGTGAGATTTCAAATAATTCAGATGCATATTTTTTTATTTTATAACTCAAGCAATACATTTATAGTTTGCGTTATTATTATACTTTTTGATAATAAATCTTTCATATTACTTACATATTTAATCAATCGATTTTTTTCTCTACCGAATTATATGAACTTCCTTAAAGCGTATAAAAAAATGTAAATACCATATCTTATCTCATCTTCACACTACTGATTTACTCCTGTCAGTAGAATTAATTCATTTTTCGTATTTTCAAGGCAAACGCCAACATTCGCGAAACAAACTGTAAGTACTCACAAAGCTTCTAACGGTAGCCATAGGAAAGTAAAAATAACAAATGTAATAACAAAAACAATGATGAAAGTAATAGATGTTTACAATATAATTAATCAATATTCGTAGAAACAGGGACGTATATGCATACCTAGTTATCGAATCATTTTAGGTACAATTTATATTTCTTGAAGTTTACAAACTGGCCCTGTAACAATTTATTAGGGACTTAGTTTCTGTCATGATAATAAAGACACAACACAACCCTAATTTTACACCCCTTTTACAAGTATTCCGAGCATGAAGGACTTGCAATTCTGAAAACTTACAGCTACTCCCAGTCTATTCAGCAATTTGTCTTGATAAACCACAATATAAAGCGTTTCAGGCATAGACTAAAGCTCTCACGTCGACAGGAACAAATTCAAAAGTCTGACCTTACGCTCTCAGCTCCGAAATACTGACTTTCTTTTGAATCAAGAACTATTATACTCAATGGGATTATTCATAGCCTTCTCAGAATAATAATACATTTAGGTATTATTCATCAGTTAAAACTAGATTTTTATTTGCTACTAGCCCTCATTCATCCAATTACAGAGAACTTCAGTTACATAATCTGCGGTATAGGTTGCTCAGCATACTCCTGTTCAACTTGGACACAAAATAAGCCCGCTGTGAAGCTATGACACTTATTTCTAATTAAGATTTATAATGAGTAACCCAACTTTTAATTAACAAAATAATGGTTACACGGAGAAATATGATTCAAACTCCTAATGTAGAGCTCTAAAGCCACAATTCTTGTCAAAAACTTATAACAAGCTTTTGTTTTCATAAAAATTTTAAACTGTTCAACTTGAATCTCAATATAAATTATGGAGTTCAAAAATATAAACTGGTTTTATTAATTTAATAATACACTCAAATTATGATGGCATTTATCTTCGTTGTCTTTGATCTTACCTCCGGCATGGTTTCAGCACTGCAAGTTCTCCAGTTATAGGTTCATTCCAAATATACCTATGTATAATATATAATTTGATTTCAGCTCATCATCATTCAAATCATTTGCAGTGAAGTGAATGATTTATATTTGCCATGATAGAATAACAGATTATATATTAAATATATATTATAAAAATCCCCTAAAGATGCAAACTTGAACTGGATGGTAAAGTAATCGAACAGAAAATGAAATTGAACTAACTTGGCATAGAATTTTCCGGTTTTGGTGATATTGAAGCAGAGGTGAGAGATCAAACAACAAAAGTAATTAGAATAACTGGCTGCCTGAATACAATATGGTGTAATATGAGTATGGGAACGGGCACAAATCGAGGATATACAAAAGCGTCGTGAGGCCGGTGATGACATATACTGCAGGAACCAGGTCAAAGATAGAGATAACCAAAAGACTCCTAGTGACAGCTGAGATGGAGATACTCCGTAGAATCACTGGAAAGACACTGCTAGATAGAGAGAGATGCGAGAATATCAGAACAGCTTGTAAGGTCAAGAACATCAATGACTGGGTAGCAAACAGGAAGAAGGAATGGAACGAACACATAGGCAGAATGGACAACCGCAGACATGTGGGAATTCCTCGCGACAAGTTCCCATTGGGACGAAGAGACGTTGGGCGCCCCAGGAAACGATGAAGCGACAACCTCACGCGAGTGGACGATAACTGAACAGGCGACTCGCGTAGAATCAAGGAAGAAGAAGAAGAAGATATTAAAGTAAATCTTCGTATTTGGCATTCCTGTCGGTAAGTGACATGCTAGTAATCTCTATTCCAGATCGTTACATTTTTATAAATCAGTATGATTATTGTGTACCTAAAGTCCAGATGATTCTCGATCATCAAACGTGGATACAAATGGGAAAAGACACTATGGAAGCGTCATTATTTGTATTGTTTGATATATTTAAACTGAGGGGGAATGTAACTATGTGGAAAGACATTGCATTCAAGGGCTTGCTAACCCAATCCCTTTCATTCCGCAGCTACCATGAAACGCCGCTGCCGCATTTCTTTCATAGTTCAATTATTCAAATTTCTTGTACTGTAGTGGAGTGAATTATTATAGTAGGTACAGCTGGAATGCTATTGTTTACATTAATAGTTGTATATCTTTGAGAATGTAAATCATGTGAAGATAAATCCAAACCAGCAATTCAATTTCCTTATATGTAACAAAATATATCTATCTACAAAATTATTTTCCATAAATTCCCTAAATTTCGACAAATTATTTCAAGTTTTTTCATTTGATGATGAATATATGACACGATGAGAGAAACTATTTGTGATAGACATTAAAATGATAATAAGTATCGTAAGATAATTTTATATATATCCAATATTATGGGTATGACCTTGGACGTGTATACTTGCCTTATATTCAAGGTGTCCATCCGTGAGCTGCATCAATTGTTCCAAATGCTCTCTTGAATAATTTTGACCTTTCAAGTTGAACAATGAAGACATTATTTTTAAAGATAATTATATCTTTCCATTTCATTTCCTCATTGGTTTTGAGCTATAACTTGGTTGATATGGACAGTTGTGCACTCTATGTGCAGATGTGTTACCTAAACCGTCATATGTTCAATAAATAGTAATATTCCTATAACAGTGCAATTTATCATAGTATACGGGAATGATGAGTTATAAGCTATAAATTTCGGTAAACATTTTTGAAATATGACATTCTAAAAGAATAACATGGATAAATAAAGAAGAGACTTCTGTGCAATGTTTTATAATCAACAGAATTAAATATATATCAAATACAGAGTGTTTTTTGATGTTTGAAATGAAAAGACTTCATCAAAACGAATTAAGCTAACTACTGACAGCTGTTTTGTTTGATGCAAACATGTTGATTAAGCAAAAATTCTGACGCGAGCGCTCTTTCGTGACTATTATTTCAAAGTTTTTTGTTCATCATTATGACTGTAAAAGTAAATATTCTTCCTGGTGTATTTCGATAAGGAACAAAATATGAAGTGAAGCAATAGTAAATACAACGAAGGTAGATGCCGTCATAATTTGATTAAATTAATAAAATCAGTTTATATTTTTAAGCCCCATTATTTAGATTTGAATATTTATTACATTGAAATATCAATATCTCAAACTTTAAGTTGAGCAGTTTTAGATTTCTACGTACACAAAAGCTTGTTATAAGTTTTTGACAAGAATTGTGGCTTTAAAGACCTACATTACGAGCTCGAATCATATTTCTCCATGTAACCATTATTTTGTCAAGTAAAAGTTGGGTTTTACTCATTATAAATCTTAATTAGAAATAAGTGTCACAGCAGGCTTCTTCTGTGTCCAAGTTGAACGGGGTATGCTAAGTAACCTAAGCCGCAGGTTATGTTACCGGAATTCTCTGTAATTGGATGAATGAGTGCTGGTAGCAAATAGAATCTACTTTCCATTAAATTAATTTGTAGGTTTTTACAATACAATATTTCAGATCTATTGTTATCTGACGTAGTAGGTATAAAGTTAAAACAATTTTTCAAAAATATCCTTGAATTAGCATTGACAATTATCATTATATGTAGAACTTTTAAACTTCTTCTTTGGAAGTAGGACATCCAAATAACAACTACGTAAGTTAAATGTAGCAGAGCTATCAAGCAATTTGACCTCCTTTCAGGACAATTTTATATTCTCTGTGACTATACCAAGAATTTACATTGTTTTCCAGTATACTAACCCACCGTTGGATAGATCAAGTTGTTTCTAATACTATACATAGATTTTAGAGCGTGTCTCTTTAAAGATGGGGAATATTTTATCTGAAGAACCTTGGGCCCAAAATATGCAGATTGAACCCACATTGTTTCAATCAAAGATTTAGAATTGATTTATGTCCAGTACTTCAATAATGTACGTGTTATCCATTTTATACTTGACAGAAAGTATTGTTACTGTACATCATATCAATTCATATTAAATAAATGTATCTGGCTACTGTCCGAAATGACAGGGGAATGGTTTAATCCATTTTTAATTGGGTGGATGTAAATGTGCCACGAAACGTACCTTTTCAGAAAAAGGTATAGGTAATCATGCCACTAACCTGATGGGTGCAATGGAAAGATTACATGTAAATGTGCCACCGGTTTAAAGTATTATATTTCAAGAATTATGTGGTTTTAATGAATTGAAAGATACAAAGATATATGAAATATACTTTATTTTATTTTCTCTAGTAGCAGAATTTATGTCTTTTTAGATATATACAACTTATCTAATATCCTAGCTACAATTATTGGAAGTGAATTAAAAAAAAACATGTACAAAATATCAAAAAAGAAACAATATCTTAGTAGTATCAAATCATTATACAGGACATTATTAATTTTCTTACACTATTGATCTGATATTCTAGATATGTACAATGAAAAAATAAAATAAAAAGAATGAAAATGAATTGGTCACAAAATATTGTTAGCTTTCACTTTCTTTCTAACAGTGCTGCTATTTTCCCTCCAATATATAAACTTTGACTTTTTTTACATTAGTCTCAGTCTGAAACTGCTTTAGTTTAGTCTGAATTATTGAAGAACTACACTCAACCCACAAACTTGGTGGGAACGTAGCTTCAGAATCATGGTGGTGGTCATTTTCAACTCTACTGATACCACAGGCAGGTCCGAGAGTAAACATTTTCGTGGGATTTTCTAGGTAAATTAAAATGAAATTATCATATAGGTAGAAGGATTATAATTTATAGTCTGGTTGCACATTTACAGGTACAGATTTAGAAAGATAATTAAGGTAGAGTACAAAACCCTTTTTTGGGTGGCAAATTTACCTCGGCCGTCTAAATTGTACTTCATTGGCAGAATGGTCTTTTTAGTGTACATTTTTACGGGACATTCAATACCACCCAAATCAACATTTTCAGATGTCGATGAAAATTTGCGTGCTGAGTAATTGTATAAATGAAAACAAAAACTATTGAAACCATATCAGAGGTCAATATATACAAATGATTAAAAAGTTTTTATTTCTACTTACTTATCAAAAAATAGTTTCTACAGAAAAAAATATGTAAATGTGCATTATGAATAGTCAAATGTAATTTCATGGATGGAATTTTGGGGGCTGTGAAGAGCGATAGTATCTCTCGGTGAAAATGTAGGTACCTTCAAAATGAAATTCTTATACAAACAACATGTGTCTGGAACTACTTCACAAATTTGATTAAGAATGATAAACTGTCTTTCTAGAGTCACATTTTGAAATGTATTAACAGCAATACCTCGCCCTTTATTTTCACGTACAATTGCTAGTAATTCTACGTTGTCCTTAGATACAAATAAACTTAGTCTTGATTGTATGGGGTTTTCCAATATAATCGATCCTTCATTGCCCAACCAATTTAGGATGATCAAAAATAAAATTATACTTGTATGTGTTATTTTCAAAATCTTCTCTCATTGACAAATATATAATTCAACGTATGTGTATTTTCAAATTCAAATATCAATGTCTCCAACTGTCATATAATAAACGTGAATAATATTATCCAGTTAAAATAAATCCCATTATTAATGACACACCCTAGAAGTTCTTTAAAATGTAATTCTATTTATTTATGATGCTCCAATACTGAGCAGTCCCTAAATAAAACAACCAATTTTAATATATACCGTAAAACAATAATTCTCAGCTACGAAAGTCGATCCGTATTCATTTCACGGATATATTTGAGGTGCACAGTTGTAACCGCACTCGAAGTATTCCCCTGCTTTGCGGGGAATGGGGCAAATTCAACGCCCCATTTCACGCGCTGTAAACAGTGCATCAAGTTTGCGAAGTGCACAGGAGCAGGATACTTGTCGGCCGGGAATACCAGGCGTTTTAGTCTGTCTGTACTCCAGTCTGCTAGTGGCCACATAGTATACGCTTCGTGAGGCAACGAAATGTCAAGTGTCATACTCACATTGTACTAATTAAACTTGATGGGGATAAAGAGGATGCACATGGATTAGTTACAATGTAATGATTGATGTTTAGTTAATTTCATGTAACTCACTACATGCTCCCTTAGCACTATTGAAAGTTATGCAGTTCTACCTAGTAACGGATATTTGATTTGAAACGATATATGTGTAATATTTTAGAAAGAAACTGAAGATAATGAGTATCCATAACGTAGCTCAACAGTGAACTTAAAACTGTACCATTTCGATAAAACTGCTGCACTTGAAGTTTTACTGAACCTGAAAAATGCTGCCGTTAATTTATTATACCAACGACCTTTTCAATTATATCTACTCGAATATAATGAGAAATTGAGTAATATTTAACAGATTGCCGTTAACAATGCTATCAATCTTTCTTGATTGATAGATTAGTGAAGAAATTGAAGGCACGTAAAGGCAGGAAGGAGATTTGCTTTTAGTTCAGTCCTATCAATTCACCCCCCCGATTCCCCCCACTCAAATATTTTGCTATGATTGTTTTTAACTACAGTATGTGCCATGACATCTCCTAATTTATACTGACACTAGAATATCCCTCATATCTTTTGACAAATTTAAGTAATTATTTGGTTAAAGATAGAATTAGTAGGTATATAACATAAGAAGAAGTGGTCTATTTGAATTAAATTGTTCTGCCCTGTCTTTTACTTCTTATGTATGAGCAGCATTTAATTAATTGTTTATGAGTATGCCTTCGAATGTGAGATAAAACCTTATGTCACGCAGACGTTGAATAAATCTTTATTTAAATTTATCTCTATGTTGTATCTGAGAGAGAGAATAACCAATGGAATTAAATGTCGAAGAAAGACATCTTTTATATTTTTCTGCACCTACAGAAGTACGAAAAATGTTGAAAAAAAAGTTATGCTTGAATAAAATTTCGTATTTTCTAAATGTTTCTTCAGATTCCGGCTAAACGTTTCATCTTGCGAAAAAATGTGGTTGATCTTGACATTCTAAAAATAATGAGTGTTAGCTTCATTTGACCAGAGAATTTTTACTTTAATACCGCTATTATCGTCACTATGTAAGAAGAGTATTGTAATAGTGTAACATTTTTCATTCACTGGAACTTGCCTGCGAGCGGTAGGAAAGTCGTGTGAGTGGACACACCAGATTTTTTCAGCTCGTATTGCATTCAGAGACAAATATATAATTATTCCAATTTTCAGTAGTTTTATTTTTTTTATTTTCCTAAAACTATATCCCTTTGATTCATCATCATTTTCAGATTATGTGTAAGCTATGGGGTAGTATGCTTCGAAAGTATTACTTTTCTCAAAGGAGCGTCATAGAATGGTTTTTCAAATATTTCTAAGTTACGAAGTTTAGTTCATAGGAAGTCATACTATAATCTGAAATTTCATCCACACATATAACTACACAGCTAAAATAGATATCTCTTCCTGATATAAAAATCTGAATACCCGATCACTTTTGACCAAAACATTTACATTATTATTATCTAAGCAAATGCTAAGGTCAAAAATTGGTAATATAAAAGGCGATTATGTTCTCAAGAACTTATTTTACACTTAAGCCACAACACCGTAGTTTTATCATTAACATATAATGCCACACAGCCCCCTCGGGTCAGACGATCTTGTCTAAAGAGATCGAAGCCCCTTATACTGAAACAATTAGATTTTGTATCAGTAGTGAACCATGTCTCAGAAATTGAAAATATGTATATCAAATTTCAATTGAACTAATTCGTTAAATCCCCTAGACATTGACTGTGCCTTTATATTATCCAATCAGAAATGATGTTATTTATTTATATCTACATGTCATGGTAACGGCATATCTAAGGAATAAAAGTATCTAGATTCGAGTTGATGGAAAAGATCTCCATGAAATGATCTTTGTATTTGTAGCTATTTGAATAAGTCACACACTGAAATTGAAAATATTAAGACAAGTACAGGTTCAGCGAAAAGGAAAAGGTTGATATTTAATTAATTTAGAAACACATATAAATATACCTATACCTGTACATAAATAGCTAGAAACACCAACATCATTCGTTAAAGATCTTTTCAAACAACTTGTATCTAGTTAGATACTTTCAACCCTAGATAGATGGATATGAAGTAGTTAATTTGTTCTGAATTCAGGAATGTAAGTAGTTTAAATATCAATTTATCGTGATTCAGATAATTTGTAACGATTTGTAGTTTGCCCTGAAGAAGAGAATAAACATTCCCGAAAGCTCGGCGTAATCTAAAGTACCTACCTATTTGATTTATTAGACTGCATCATTAAGAATCCTATTTTATCGAATATTGAATCATAGCGTGATCTCAATATGAACTTTGCTTTAAAATTCAGGACGTCCAGTATAACAAGAGAATAATTATGACACAGAGAACATTAACCTATGCTAAACTTTAAACTTAACATAGACAGACCTCCGCCGTAGCATCTGACACGCAGCCTATATATAGGTACTTGATACTTCGTAAGTGGGGATACGTTGAGCCTATGTTCTTGACCTACATTTTGAAATCTAATGTCAAAACATATTTGCATAGTATGAGTTCACAAATAAATATAAATAAATCTGAAGGAAATAATTAACTTCATTAGATTTTACACTTAAAATTATGAAAAACCAAACGTAATGTAGGAATGATAACGATTTTGAAGCTGGTACCAATATATGATGTATTAGCTATATAACAGCCTTTGCAATATCAATATTTCATATTGTAACAAAGTGCTTACGAAATAAATATAAGGCTACATACATATAAAATATCTGGTGTGTCCACCCACAACACTTTAATACCGCTCGCAGGTAAATTCCAGTGAATGTAAAATTTTACACTATTACAATATTCTCCGCACATAGCGACGATAATAGCGGTAGTAAAGTAAAAATCCTCTGGTCCAATCGTACTACCACTCATTTTTTTCAGCATGTCAAGAGAAACAACAATGGTCATGTAACATTTTTTAGCAAGATAAAACGTTTAGCCAGAATCTGAAGAAATATGTGGAAAATACGGAATTTTATTCAAGCATAACTTTTTTTGTGCTTTTTCTCAGAGATGGCGCTGTATGTGGGTGGTAAAGGGTTCTCAGAAGAATACTTTAGGCATGTTTAATCAAAATCCCTAGAGCCGTTATCGCGCTATAGTCTTGAGCAAATCACGCTTTTTGCCTATAGCTCAACACCCAGTGTAGGTATACAGGATTCTCATTCAGTGCCACCGGCGAGTGATGTTGGTACCAAACAAAATAAAAAAGAAAGCAACAAAATACACCGATCCGTTCCCGAGATAATGCTGTCAGACAGACGGACAGACAGACAGACCAATGGCTGGAATTATGTTTATTAGATTTAGAAAACTCTGAAACGTCAACATTTGTAAAAATCTCGATACCGAAAATTTCACACGATTACAATACTTTCCTCATACAGCAACTATAGTAGCGTAGGAAAGTAAAAATAAACATATTTTCGAATCGTAGGTATAACTCTTTTTGGGGGGATATTGGTCATAAGAAGGCGAGAATCACATGATACGTAGTGGGGATGACACTGCCGTCGTTTTTAGATTCACCGCCACATGGTTTTCTAGAGAAAGTTCACATATCACCATGGACTCCTGTGTTTGTAAATATATTAATTATTTTTTTATCATTTCTTTTAAATTGAAGTGAATTCTATAACTGTGGAGCTTCGCATTAATAAATAGTATATTATTTAACGAGCGATAATGAATTACAGCACTCGCCTGTGAGTTACGAACATACTAAACTCTATTTACGACTGTAATCAAAAATAATAAGATAAAAGTACGGAAAAAGAACTGTTTGTTTATGGATATTTCAATTGGTCAAAAGCAGTTGAATGATGAATACATAATTTAAAAGGAGTAAATAAAGACATATACCTACAACAACAAAAAATCAAATAATTTTATAGAATTTGTCTTGAAAATTTGTGCATAAAAAACTTAGTATCTGCCGTTTGGATCACTGTGTTTATACGCGCATCAAAACATTGAATTCATTGGTAAAAGGCCGAGACAGAGCTGTGTCTTATTATCCCAAAAAAGCATCCATCACGCATTTACGTGAACAGGAGATGCAGCAAAATAAATATATTAAAGCTGTTTTATGATTTTCAAACCAAATAGTTCCCCAAGTAAACACAGTTCAAACTTCTACCTATATATATATTTATTTATTGTGAAAATTGAGTTTTGCCTCTCTTCAAATCCAGCCGTATAAATAAATAAAACGAAAAATTGTTTATTCTACCTGTGAGAGTTTATCTAGAGAGGATGTGTGGTTGGACTGATATATTTAGGAACGCAGTATGAGGATTATCCCTTATTCCAATTCAATCATCTTTCTTACAGGGGTGGAATAATATTAATATATAATATGCCTTTGCAGTTGAAACCTTTGAAATACATATATTTATAATACGTCGACAAAAATCCCCATTCCTAAGAAATTGGAATTTTCTAAGATTTGAATGAATGAAGTTTGAATATCAATTTCATTATATCTAAGATTCTTCTGAAATTATGTTAATACGAGTGAAAGAACAATTTACACCGTTACTATCAATAGTTTGACGTCAGGGTACTTTATCTTTCTGCTTTAAAAGAATAAGTTCTCATCTCAACTTTTCATCAATTCTCAGTTTCAATTCGATAAGTAATTTGGTGATTCTACGCAAAGCTTAACGAGATATTCTATAAATTACGTGAATTGGTGTATTTGAATCTTTTTGAGTTGATTGGCTAACAGTTTCACTTAAACTAGGTATTCTATTATTTGGCATCTGAGACGATTGTTCTTTGAAAATCATTTTAAAAATGAATAGTTTCAGCTTCGGATTAAATCGTAAATATTCATGTATATATACAGGGTGTCTCATAATATATGCGCAGGACTTGAGGATGTGATAGCTTGTCCAAAAATATGGAAAGATGTTCATATTAATAACGTACCTTCTAAAATGCACCATTTTCGAGATACAGGGTGTTGAAGGAAAAAAAATAATTTTTTGTGAATATTTCTAAAACCGCTTATCATACAGAAAACAGCTTTTGTAAGCATTTTCCACTGATAATAAGCTAGGTTTTGAGCTAGAAGAAATTTTTTGTTACGTCATAATTGGTGAAGATTTTGAAGGAGTAGTGGGTGTTTTTCTCTCCATTGTCTACGCCAATGGAAAAAGTACGGATTTGAGACGACCATTTGAACCGCCAATGTTTTTTACACAAAAAGGTCCTGTTGGTCGTGAGCTCTAAAGTCGACCATTTTCGAGAAAGATCAGTTGTTGGAAACTGGCTTGGCTGAAATGTCTGTTGATGTATGGGAACAACTAACATGATACCTTCCAATACGGACCAATCCTTGAACAGGTTGATAAATTAATTAGCGATTTGATAATGTCAAACCTTCCTCGTGGCTAAGGTTATGATGTTGGTCAGATTGGTACCTATGTGTGTGAATACCGTCGAGCATGCTGGGTTCCAAACTCAACCTATCCGAAATTTCGTCGACCCTGTAAGGGATGTTTTAGATAGGTCGCGTTTCTTACTGCAGATTCAGCTTTTTGAGTCAATTATCATGGAATAGCAGATATTTATTTGGGTTATTTTGTCTAATATGCTCTGGAACACAGAGTAGAGTTAGTTTATACACCTCATAACGCAATCCCAAATATAATACGAGTAAGATACCCACTAACAGTAACTTGAAGTGAAATTTAGAAGGAGCACTGATAGTAAAGTTCTCTCAAGTCAGTTTAGAAATTCAAAATAAAATTCAGCTTCCTTTTTTAATATACATAGGTACAAGCGAAGTAGAAATTGAAACTTGTATTGAAAATGTCTACCTACTCCTCAGCTTATTCGAACAAAAAATTAAAAAGCGACGTTTCTGTAGAAGAAAAGAACAGATAAAGTTGTTGAAAATTAATTTTGTGAGAACTCTGCGACTCAACAAAATCATAAATGTAATACAAAAAGTTTTGATTACTACCTGAATGTTTTGTAGATTACATAGGAAACGCAAAGAAATAATTAATGTATTTGGAAATGAGATAGATAAGTCGATAACTATTAACCATTATTCGATTCGTATTTAACTAAAATTTGATAATGCACCACAGATAGCGAGTATCATTAAAATTCACAGAATTATAATATACCTCTTGATAGATCCAGCAAGCCTTCACTATCTGTAATATAAATTTAATCATGTTCTGGCAGAAATTATTGACATTGACTTTATATGATTTCATTATACATTGCAGTATTTCAGAACTTTGTCATAATACAAACGGATAATGATTATATTTATGTTATTGTATATGATACAACCAGAACCGAAAGCTGGAAATTTAGTGAAGGTGGATTATTGTCGATTACTAATTTGTGGGATGATTGTATCCGATATTACACAATGGAATTCAATATTATATAATATTTCTATTCCTGATGGTCAGTGAATATAATGTTCTATATGTAATATAAGGATACAATAGGTATACTTTTTTATACATTTATACATAATTAAGCGAATCGGAAAGAATAATCATTAGGTACATCTGCTAAAAAGAAAAAGAAACACAGGAAACATACCTGCTCACAAAATTAACACCACTATAAAACAAATCTAATAAAAAATAATAAAAAAGAAAAGAATCGTTCAATTTAATCTGATTATGTCATGTATGTTATAGTATACCCGCTTTCTAGTATCCATTCTCTAACTGCTTTTTTCACTCTATAATACTTTTTCATCCGTATGTTATCAGGTAGGCAATTGTAGATTTTAGGTCCTACACAATATAATATGATTCTGGCATATGGAATGCTTGGGGTTACTTAATATAATATTATTTTGAGTGGCATTTCTTGTATTAATGCCATGCCTTATATTTTCCTTATAATATGGGTTTGTTAACATGAATCTAATAACTGCTTTAATTTCAAGTTGATATGGACGTAATAAGTTACTATCTCTATATACAAATTGTGTGGGATACATCTTGCCTTTGAAGAGTATAATCTCTATTATCCATTTCTGCACTACATTTACTTTTGATAAGACGGTGGTCCCTGCATTACCCCAAAATACAATTCCATAGTTTATGATTTAGATTCAACCAGAGCGTAGTAAACCATCTTAATTGTTTCAAATGTTAGAAAATATCTCAGTTCATATAATTTTAAAACCAACTTTCTGATTTTATTTGTCACATATTTAATATGTTTTTTAAAGTTTCATCTATTATTACACCTAGGTAATTTATAGAAAGATTCCTTCCAATATATCTATCGCAATTACAAGACATTGTCAGGCTACATTGAGGATTATGTAATCTATTTTTTTGGAAATCTGGAAGGGATCGAGAGGACAGAGAATCCCTAAAACTGAGTCTTTTCAATATTAAGAGACAGTAGGCTGCTATCCAACAATATTTAAATTTTTTGTAGAGCAATTTCTGCTCCTTTTTTTGCTGTTTGCCAGTCGTCTCCACAGATTATTACCACCGAATCATCAGCAAAGCAAACTATATTATCATCATCCAATAATGATAAGATATTGTTCACATAAATATTGAATAATACTGGCGAAAGCACCGTGCCTTGCGTCACTGCGATGTCAACTTCCTATAATTTTTTCTGAAATCTTTACACATTGTTTTCTTTTTTCAATATATGATTTTTCAGATTATCAGGAATATCTCTTATACCAATTTGATCTATGCGCCTCAGTAGGATTGGGTGTGAAACAGCTTCTTGCAGGTCAACGTATAGCCCAATAACCTTTTTTTCCATTATCATTCTACATAGGACATGTTCAGTGCTGGAATTTTCCCTAAAGACAAATTGATTAGGGTACAAGAGCTTATTTTTTTCTAAATAATTCATTAATTTGGATTTAAAACATTTTTCAAAGATTTTACTTAATGTGCTTGTAAGTGCAATTGGTCTATAGTTATTTGTAGATTTTTTATCACCTTTCTCATAAATTGGTACTACTGTAGCACACTTCAGTATTTCAGGGAAGACTCCAGTACTAGAGATAACATTTATTATATGTTGAAGTGGAGTAATCAAGCTTTCTTTCTATCTTTTAAGTAAATTTGAGGTGATGCAGTCTTTACCTCCTTGAACCCCATTTTTTAAACTGTCTATTTGTTTTATAACCTCCTTTTTTGAAACTGGGTTAAAAAAACGAGTTTATCTCTTTTCTCTCTCTACTTCGATCTTCCTCATCATTATAAGGTGTTATTTGAGCAGTTAGTTCTTTTCCTATACTATAAAAATGTTTATTAAACTCGTTAGGGATCACAGTTTCATCTATTATTTCAATGTTGTTAGAATCTGTAATGATTTTCATATTTGATTTATTTTCTTGATCATTAATGGCTTCTCTTATAAGGTTCCATAGTTTTTTTATGGTCTTTTAAGTTTTCCAGTGTTAGATTTTTGTAGTATAAATATTTAGTTTTTTTTTATTAATTTTGAAAGCATATTTCTATATGTTTTGTATTTATTTATTTTAATTAAATTATTTTATTTAATGGAACTCTTTTTCTAACCTATCTCTTGTTCTGATTGAATTAAATAGACTAACCGTGATCCAGGGTTTCAATTTGATTTTTTTGCTATAGGTAATTTTTGTCTTTGTTGCCTGAGTTATAATATTTTTTAGTTTTTCAATACATAAATTACTTAAGTACTTAAATCAGCATCCCATTCGCTAATTACATCGGCCCATTCTACACTATTCATTGAAACAGATAGTTTATCATAATTGATAATTTGGTATGTGTTATAATTGTTTACTTGAATAATATTTTTCTCCAAGCCAATGTTGAGCAGAATAGGATTGTGATATTGTGAGTGAGTTGCTTAAAATAACAGCATTAATCATTTCAAAGATATCACCCCTACATTTAACAAAATAATGATCAAGACATGACATTTGTCGTCTCCATGTCCGTAGGCAATAAGTCAATATTTGTATCTCCAACCAACACATACATTTCATTTGAATCAACAATAGTTCTCTCTAATATTAGGTTTAAATTTTTAATAAATTCTTCTTTGGGTATCGAAAAGCATCTATATGTTGCAAGTATATTAATTAATGTTTTATTTTTATGCAATATAACTTTGAGAATTGCTAAGTTGTTTTCAATTTGAAGTTGATGATCCATGAAATATTTTTGTTTGTCATAAACTGCACAGCCATCACATATTTTTGTTACATTATTATTAAACACTAACTCATAACCTGATTTACTAAAATCATTCTTATTTACAATTTCGTGGGTTTCTGACATTACTATGACATCAAAAGATTTTTCTGTTGATTCTAGGAATATTATAAATTGTTCAAAGTTTTTGAAAATGCTTCTTATATTGACGTGAATTATATTGATATCCTGATCCTCTCTATTGAAGAATGACATCTGGGATAAATTGTCACACTCGTATGTATGGCAGACTTTACAGTCATCCAGAAAGTTATTTAATTCGTTAAATATCAAATTATAATTAAAACACTAAGTTACATTCCGTGTAAAATAGACTTGAATTGATTTACAATATATCGACCGATCCAAAAAATTATCATTCGAAGTAGGCTACAGAAAATGAGAACAATGATACTGTATACCTTTGCTACCGTCAAATGAGAGTTAATTGTCATGTCATAAGCAATGGGTGAGTTCGGATGGCCAGTCAGCCTACGGTCAATGGCAGCAATAACAATCATATATAGGTAATATTCGAGTACGTGTTCCTCTTATGTTGAAAGATTGTTTATTTTTTTAAGAATTTAGTATTAAAGAACATGACTGCTAGTGATGCTGCGAGACTGGTCTTGGTCTTGCAGTCTTGGTCTTGGTCTTGCAATTTTGCAAGACCAAGACCGAGACCAAGACCGTCTATGCAAGACCAAGACCCAAGACCAAGACCAATACTGGGATGCAAGACCAATACCAAGACTAACCTGGTCTTGGTCTTGGTCTTGCTGCAAGACTTGCGAGACTTGCAAGACTCTTGCAGTTCTGTAACCAAACCCCAAATTGGTAGGAAACATATTATTTTACTCAATGATTAGATAAGAAATGCTAATAAATAACCTGATTAATTTAATCTTTGAACTCTCTTATGATCGATCTTTATTTTACAGATTCAAAAAATATTGAATTAAAAGTTTTTGGGTGAAAAGCGAGTTCATTTTACCCTTCTAGGATTTCCGGATTTCAAAAAATTCTTAAATACCCTATACCTATACCGTAATTTCAACCCTTCTAGGATTTCCCTTACCGAGCTGTTTTCAAAGAATCCCGACAGTTCATAGCCAGGGGAAAGTAAACTACATGGTTTTTTATTTTTATTATTTTTTCTATCGCACAGAATGTTTTAAGCAAACGTTAAGAATCATCTATAAATCTAAATTTTGTTGATGACATTTATCCAGTTGCCACTTTTGGAGATATTTAAAATTTTATATTGCCCTTATTTTGAAACTATTTTTTCGATCATGCTGATTAACCAACTCAACTGAGATATTCACACGACTGACTTTTTAAATAGATACCTAGTTTTATAAATGCGCGTATTAAATCTCTAACTATTTTTAATTTTCATTTTTTGGAAAAAGCTTTCTGCAAAAATTGAAGTTAGTTTTATCAGAAATACTTTTGATCGCTTTCAGAGATTCTTTCTATTTTAAAGACAATGGTACAAAACCATTGTAGAATGAGCTAGAAAATGAATTATGAAATAGAAGTATGAAGTAGAAGTATGTAGTAAAATGAGTGCTCAGTTGGAACGGATGATACCAAGAAAACACAAGCAGACTAAGTCGCGCTAGTAAGATACGATTCTCATATGTGAATGATGATTATTAATTTATAAACTTTTACGCATCTCACTTGCCCTAACTTAATTCTAGGCACCTAGTTTTATTCTCACTACTTATTCTACATTACAAGGCGTGTTTGTTCTGGACAATGACAATTTTTTTATACGGTCGATATTTATCCATTTCGAATGATAATATAATTATAGGCAATCTTATAAGATTATGAATTACATACTTCCCATACATATGCAGGGTTCTTCTTCATTTGGATTAAGCAATTACTGTTTAAAATCGCAACAGCTTTTCACACTTATAAAAAGATCAAAATTTTTGCAAGAGTCTTGCAAAGTCTTGCAAGTCTTGCAGCGAGACCAAGACCAATACCAAGACCGTATATGCAAGACCAAGACCCAAGACCAAGACTAAGGATTTGATGCAAGACCAAGACCAATACCAAGGGTGCAAGACCAAGACCAATACCAAGACCATATCGGTCTTGGTCTTGGTCTTGCTTTGCGCATCACTAATGACTGCACGGTATGAATGTATATATTAACATAAATGATTTATATAGTTCTGCAATGTCGATGGCATTGTTGCATAATTGCTCCGCAGTGTTTGAAAGACGTTTACGATTTAATTCGAAGCTGAAACTATTCATTTCTTAAATGATTTTCAAAGAATATTCGTTTGAGAGGTCAAATAAGAGAATAGCTGGTTTAAGTGAAACTGTTATCCAATCAACTAAAAAAGATTCAAATACACCAATTCAGTTAAAATTCACGTAATTTATAGAATATCACGTTAAGCTTTGCTTTCATCTGTAGCAATCTCAGTAGTTTTAGAAGCTTCAAAACAAGAATCACCAAATTACTCATCGAACTGAAACTGAGAATGGATGAAGACAATGGAAATTATCAATTCTCTGTAGTCATAAGCTAATAAGGTATAGAAGTTCGAAAGCATTAGGACATTTTAAATATTTGTTGTAGTTATTACATTTGTTCAGGTATGTGTATTTTTTTTAAAGTTGATCAATTAAATATATCTGCTCTAAAAAGTGACAATGATAGTTCAATATAGATCACTCTATATGCATTGATTGCTTGCAACTTATGAAAAATAAGAGTCAAAAGCTCACATATTCCTCAATAAATAGTATCGGCCATCTTATTCAGATCTATGGTTATCCATTCTGGGGGTATAAGTGGGTAACAATTTTCTGTTTTCTATTTTCGTTTTAATAACTGGAATACATATTCCCGAAGAGGTATATAGAGATACCTGCGCACGGGTCCAGTACAAACAACAACTATGGCTCTGGCAGGACTCGAACCCGCGCTCACGTTGTGCTCTCGCAGGCTACGAACGCATTTCCAGCACCTTAACCCACTAAGCTATCGTGGATCCTATAAAAGCTTTTCCGGATAGAACCAATTTCAAAATATCATGATCACGTAGGTTTCATGTAGGTACATTTTTTAGCGTATTTAAAAAAATGATAGGATAATTACCTAAATAAAATAACGGGACAGGAGATTATTTGTGGCCAATATACTTAGTTTCAGCAAGTGAGTACCACATATTACAATGATAATGCCAATAACAACGTATTGCAAGAGAATTTTGTTGAAAGGATACTTTCCAGAATTGGAAATGTAAACTTTGGCCAGCATGAAGTTAAAATTTAAGTCCATTAGATAACTTTTTGCAAGATTAGTTGAAATATATGGTCTTAGAAAACTCACCACGAAACTTTAATGCATCATAGTATTGAATGCTGCGCTCGTCTGATATTTATAGCAAACAGTCACCGCTAATTGATTTCGAATTCGAATTCGCTTCTGTACCGGGTGGACCACTAAGCCAATAGTATCTCAGAAACAGCGTACAACTTTGAGGAAAAAAATCTTTCACAAAAACGGCCAAGAATATCTAAATTTACCAACAGAGGGCGTAATTCTTAGAGAAAAATGGAACAACCATCCTTCTCTGATGTATGGTCAATTAGGTATAGCAGGTCTGAATTAAATAAACTGAAATAAGGTTTAAATTTTTAACAAAGTTTGTTATACAGGGTGATTCATTGGGAAGTGTGCATACATTAAGAGTAGATGAAGGACACCTTGGAGCTTCTAAATAATCTATTTCTAAGTGTCTATCGTTCTTGAAAATAATAATAATAATAATAAAGCATTTATTGCCCAACAGAAACCATTTACAAGGCAATTTAATGATATAGATAATGAATTTCAATATAGTATTAGTATCAGTGTAACACAATACAATAAAATTGACGAGTGACGATAAGAAGAATAAGAAGCAGGATTACAATATAGTATTAGTATCAGTGTAGCAAAATACAAGAGAGTTAACGAGTAAACGATATGAAGGGTAAGAAGCATAAAACATGAAGTAATAAATAAGTGCTTGAAATCCTAAATCGACTTATAAATATGCATGAGTTTTATTACATAATTCAGACTTACTGCATCTAAAAATATCACATATATTTGATAGTTTGTTAGCATTACAACACATCACATTAATCGCAGCTTAAGACATAATATTTGTTTGAGCTCTTTTGCACTTAAAAGTCGTATTTACTCTAGATTCTAGTCTTGGTACATGAAAGTCAATTTGAGATAATAGTAATGGTCTCCCCACTTCGCCATGTAAGAGCTTGTATAGGAATAATATGGACGCTTGATATCTAAGATACAGGGTGATTTGTAAATTTTCCCCATTTTTTCAAATTATCATAACTTATGAGCCATCCTATACATTTTTATAATATTTGTTTTTTTGACTAACAGTGGTGTCGATTAACATAATAATGTTCAACGCCCGACCTTAAAAAAAATAATAACATCTTGTATATCAATATTTAAAGGTTTTATTTATAAACGTGGAGGGGCAAAAACTACAAAGGCTTACATTTCGTTGTTTGCCTGTTGTGCCACCAAAGCTCTGCACTTAGAACTCTCTTCCGATCTAACATCAGAGGCCTTTCTCGCAAGCTTCCGTCGATTCATTGCACGTCGCGGTAGAGTGTCTGACCTCTATTCGGATCAGGGTACCAATTACAAAGGTGCTCACAACCTTTTGGTTGAGTATTCTAAGGCGGCAGCGTCTCAGTTGTCTATTAACTGGCATTTCAACACAAGTGGTTCTCCCCATTTTAATGGATTAATAGAATCTATGGTAAAACAAACAAAAAGTGGTATTTATCGGGTGCTGGGGAACCAAGTCATGACCTACGAGGAATTCTACACCCTACTTACTCAAATAGAAGCTCTAATTAACAGTCGGCCTTTATCCCCTATCAGTGAAGATCCAAATGATCTCACCCCTCTAACCCCTGGACATTTCTTAACAATGGAACCACTGTCAACATTTCCGGAACCTGACTACTCGGAAATGTCGCTTAATCGGCTCAACCGCTGGCAATTGCTGCAACGTATGCACTCCGATTTCTGGAAGCGATGGAGTTTGGAGTACTTACACACGCTCCAACAGCGTCAGAAGTGGACTTGTCAGTCCCCAAATCTTAAGGAAGGGTGGTTAGTAGTTATAAAAAACGAAAAGAGACCTCCTCTAGAGTGGGCTTTGGCCCGTGTAGTTAAGGTGCATCCGGGTGAAGATGGAGTCGTACGAGTCGTAACTCTCAAAACGCCTAATGGAATCTTACAGAGACCAGCTGTCAAACTTTGTCCACTTCCTGGACAATAGACTCTTGTTATTTCAAATTTTAATAGAATAAATTTTAATAGAATATATTTTACTTTTTTTTTTTCTCGGACAAAAACCCATGCGTTTTTTGGTGGGCGGAAATGTTGGAACCTGAACCAATTATTCCGTTGAATAATATGTTTGCTTTTAGTTGCGGGGAACAAATGGTAATCATATGATTTAAATTCAATTATGTCGGTACCTCCATCGGTCGGTAACCAAAATGTCGAATATAGACTTTTTGAACATGAACTGTAATTATATGATTTATTATTTTTAATAATATGTATAAATCCCTTCGATTGATTCTTTAAGGTTTTTGAATGTTCGGATGCACATTGATTATGTAAAATGGGCCTACCTCGGTCTTTGTCGACGCTGGTTTTGGTAGCGCTACCATTGGTCCATCCGATAATGCAAATAACCGGAGATTCTAGCACCTCTATCACACTTGTGCTCCAGGATATGGCTGTAGAGAATCTTGACCCTTTTGTTTGGTCTATTTTAGGTATAATGTTCACACCGGCACTAGCTTCTTTCGCCGTAGACGCGTATATCAATCCTCGTCCTTATGGATGGAAGCATTTACATCTCCTTCCTTTTCTTCGAAATCCAAAATTCTGCGCGTGTTCACGCTGGCTTGCCGGAGATATTTTTGTATATACTGCCCGCACAATGATGTGCATCATTTGAAACGCGCTTTCATTAAAAAATGTACCGACATAATTGAATTTAAATCATATGATTACCATTTGTAATACCATTTTACATAATCAATGTGCATCCGAACATTCAAAAACCTTAAAGAATCAATCGAAGGGATTTATACATATTATTAAAAATAATAAATCATATAATTACAGTTCATGTTCAAAAAGTCTATATTCGACAGGCTGAAAAGAATAAGTAAGACCAAATGTTTTTGTTGTCTTCGCATACAAATTTTCCAGTTAATAACATGAATCAATTCTACATGTTTCGATAATGAGGTGGCCCAAAGTTAAAAGCAAATAAATCGTCTTTCCCAAATGGTCGTTTTCCAGCTTTAATTTTCATTGCGCGACATTTCAATTAATACGAGAAAAATAGTCACGCCACTAATGTTTCTCAGTCTAGGTACTGTTTGGCGCAGGTTATCTAAGAATGCGCGTTACACTTTTAGAAAGACTAAGGTTTTTTGCATTTATAACAATAAAGAAGGCCAAGTCCTTCATAGTCGGTGCAAACTTCATGCTACCACATTTTACACGTCGAGCACTCAGTGAGGTCTAATTCCGGATTGTCTGTATATGGTGCATCGAACACTGCACAAATCCCACAGTGTTTTTGGAGACCGTTGCTTTTTGAGTATTTTTAGTTTTTTTCTGCCTTTTTGCCTCTGGATGCATCAATCTGTCAGTTTGTAGCTGTCACAGATTTTTGTTGACTAGGCATTGTTCAATTGTTTCTGGTTAAACCGGGGAATTCTTGAAAGGCATTCCTGTTATAATCTCAGACTTTTGGCCTACTCTTTTCCGCTTTGTATCTCTGCCTGCTGATTTAGGAAAAGGACAAATTTCATCCAACCTAACCTAACCTAACCTATTGGATTCAGTTTTAAAATGATATAAGCTCATCTTTCTCTTTTCATTTGCTGTCATCTTTTCAATGTTACTGAGTCTTGAAAATAGTGATTGTTCATTTATTCTTAAGCCACTTTCGTTAGATTGTTTGTTTTAATGAGATATTAACACATTTAAATATATCCTTGTCGGAAACTCAATAAGGCTACGATATGACTAAGCCTTAAGCACTTATCTTAGCACACATTAAATCAATTTGTGTATGTATGTACTCAGCAGTATCTGGAGAATGTGTCAACTGAATTATGCGGCTTATAATACCTTCAAAGAGGATAATGTAGGGATAATGACAATGTTGTCAGGAATGCCACAGCTGCTTATGTGTAATCAAATTGTAGATGGAGCTACTCAGAGTTTGGTATAGTTCAGCAAGTTTAGATTCTACAGAAATGAGCCTACATTTGATGACACAAAATGATATTCTAACAGATCCCATTACACGCTATAAGGATTTTGATTGCTTTGTCCTAATATAAATTTTTCACATTTTCTATTGTATTTTATGAAACACAAGTTTTCAATATTATAGCAAATTTCTTCGGTTAAACAGGCCAAAGAGGCAATTCCTTTCACATGCAATACTGTGAATAATTACTTTTCTTGTTAAATACTCCTATGAACGAAAATATTTTTTTATTTTCGCATAAAGCAGTATCAAATACAAAAAGTACTCTTAAAAGAAAACAAAACCTAAATTATGTTTAGGATAAAGAAAATGCAATATTTCGATGGAATATAGATTCATTTGGTTCATAATGTGGTACTCATCAAAATGTTCTTTAGAATATAAATAAACTGGAACTTCTGGACATCTTCCACATATTATGAAGCTTTTGTACGCTCTTTTTATTATCGTGTCTTTCACATATTTTGCAAGTTTACCATTTCCTAGAGTATCCTCGTTCCCAAATGTGCTTTGGCATTTTCAGTTTCCCTTAGTGTTTATTTTATGTTATCTGTTACTTGTCCAAGTCCCACTATAAAATTTTGATATACCTATCAGGTCTAAAAACTGTAATAAAATTATATTGACCATTGAAATAATAAATTTAGCGTTTAGCAAATTTGTTGCCATAGCCGCAAAATGGTTCATTTGTTGACACTAATGCAACAGGGTAGCAAACGGGTTAAATAATTGAATTCTAATACTGTGGGCTACTTTTGTGGAACAAATTAGAAAAAATAAATAGATGTTTTTATCAAGAACAACATGGGACATATCAAATGATAGGGGTTATGATTAAGAGGAAGTTGTACTTCCTTTTAAAACAGTGTATGCAAGGGTTTCGTAGTCCCTAAACTTTTAGGTTCATTTTTTGTTTTAAGAAAATGAAAAAATAACTACGTATTGGTAAAGCTCTTATCTATGTTTCTGTGGAATCACATTTTCAAAATTTTATTTAGTTCTTTCTAAAAAAAACCATAAAATTTCATATTTTTTGACGAGTTTCCCATTTTTTTTAGAGAATAATCAAGACAAATATCGAAAAAGTAAGACGACAGAAACATAGATTAGATCTTTAACAATAAGGATATTTTTTTTCATCCACCAGTAATGAAAAATAAATCATAAAAGTAAGGGACTACGAAACCCTTGCATAGCAACATTTTGCCCCTGCAGAGTGGCGCCGCTCTCGGAGTTCTAAAGTAATCATCATTTATGAATGGAGATAAAATACATTCACTATTATAAATGTTTACGCGATGGATAGACAAATGGGTGAATAAGTACCTACAGTTTCTGTTGAAAATTGAATAATTTTTATTTTATATCGTACGTAGGTAAGTAAAAAGATAGAGAGAAATATTGAAAATTTAATAAAACTGCTTGAACTGAAATTAGTGGTTTGTATAATATATGAAGAGCTATTGACTTGACCTATTTGTGAGTTTATTCCCTACATCGCTCACGTAGTTCGTCTTAGAGAATTTCAATGAAGGAACTCATGAGTAGCGCAGTGTTCGATGGGACTTTCTCAATAAACAACAACTTCCTACAAATTAATTGTTTTTTTCATAAGCGGACCAATATACTCAATTAGTTATTGATAAAATCCGAGCGCAATTAATTGATAACTAAAATTACCTCTAGCTCTCGGAAACATCCTAACATATAATATCATTGTGGAAGATTGTAGAAATTATAAATAATTTAAATGTTAATTGTTTTTCTGGTTAAATATAGGTACTATTCAATTTATCAACTCTTTGATTTTGAATTCAGTATCCAAATCCTTCAACATCACTTCTTTTCTGTGAATCTCCATTTCCCTATCAATTATTGCCCTTATTTCTTCTTTTATCATCACATATTTTTCAATTTTTCATCCAAGTAGGATAATATTCTTTCTTGTAAGAATTATCTGTAGTGGGATTAAGTTTTTGCCGAAATTTCTCCGTCGCAATAACGCGATATAAAAGCTATTATGAAATGTTTTAATTTGTCATTTGGAGATTTAGTTAATCCCTTATTAGTGATTTGGTAATAAAATTGGCCCTTATGGGTATAAAAGATCAGCTGCAACAGAAATAGGCATTATGATTAAAATATTCAAGAATGCCGGTCACACGTAAAGGTTTGAAGAAACGATTATGGTTGTCATCTACGAAAATATCGTCTAGATCCAAAATCCAGTGAATAACTAAGGTGAGTTGAACTGAAATCGTACATAAATATTTTATTGAACACAGTGTCCTGACAATACAACGGCATTTTGGTTAGCGTTAGCAATCATGTACACAGTAACTGTGAACAGAAAATTTCTAAAATCTGTGTATAATAATATCTTTAAACTATAGTGCTGATACTTGATGGAGATTCGTGATCAAATGAAACAAAAAAATTATAAACCTCCACTTATAGGTATATTTAAACACATAACAATTGTTAAGTATTTAAATATATGGTGGTATAAGTGGAAGTTTATTATCATTATGTATTTTGAATGACATGAGGAATGTGACAAGGTTCTCTTCTAAATAAATCACACAGCGATTGAAGGCTTCATTATTAAACTAGTAACTGTTCTATATAGTAAATAAAAGCAAGAGTGTAATTTTTGTATTCCTTCTATAAAGCCGTAGTCATCATATTTTACATAAAGCAAAGCACATTGAGATTGAAGAGGTCTTGATCACACAAATACTGAAAACACTATACTTTTAAGTGTCATCGAAGATGAGTCAAGCTGGGACATCAAGATCATTAGAGGTACAGGAGCCTGGTACCTTACCGGTGGAATATAAGGATACCCAAGCTATGACTGGTTCTACGCCCTCAAATGAACAATGTTCGGATATTGATATCGTTGACGTGATTCTTTACGGTGTAAAACGCCTTAGTGAAAATAATTATTCTGGACAGGGTCCCTCTGTTGAAAAGACGCATGAACAAAATTTAATATTCGATAGTGAACTGTGTGATATTTCAAGATGATAATCATTTGGGAAAAGATGTTAGTAACAATTATTGCGAAGTCACTGATGCTGCTCATATAAGTCAGGAGGAAAGCGCAAGCTCAATTATCGAGGAACCATCAACTGAAACCTCAAATAGAGAAAAGGGAAATAACGATGAAAAAATCGAACTCGAAGGACGGAGAATAGTCGATATTCAGCATTTTATTGACTCCCTTATTGCAATAAGTAATCATGCTCCCCATTTCGGATGCTCTCTCATAAACCTTGAGATAGTAAAAGAAACTAAAAGAGGAGTAGCTTCTAAAATTACTGTAACCCTGTTATTTCAATATGATAGCTAGGATTACTTTAAAGATTTTACAATCCCATAGCTCAGTGCAGACGGGAGGGTTCAAATTATCGATTATATTGTACTAATCTATTTAATTGTTGGATATTGGTACACCGTTTTCGGATAAAACTTAATGTTACGTATGTTCTTAACTATGAAAGAATGATCATATACATTTCTATAATCTGGGTTAATTTAATAGTGAAGTGAATGTCCTTACTTATGACGCAAAAAAAAGAATGGTGGTATACGTCTACCAGTTCCTGTTGAGGATATGAAGGGTAACAAAAACTATGTCTATGCTTATCTATGTATTTCTTATCTGGTCCACCTTCCAGGTCAGCATCCGTCAGGTAAACCGTTGCCAGCCGCTTCTACGGTTTGAATAGGACTTAAGGAACAGATTGATGTGATCCTACCAGCTTAGCGGTGTTGGGGATGAATATGACCAACTCCACAGGTGAGAAGGGTAAAGACAAAGAGGCCTATGAAGAAATAACCGGTTCAGGAATGTAAGAAGTAGTACGGTGTCAGAGTGTAAGAAAGGGGCACTGTATCTAGGCGTGTTATAAATTCCACACATACCTGTGATGGTGGATGGCCTCGGTCTGGATGAAAATGATCTTCCCACGGGTTCCGTGAGGGTGAAAGGTCGAAGAAAAGGATTTTCCACAAGAAGTGTGTAGCCGGCTTCCACCACAAACTACGTTTCCTTCGCCAATGTATCGACTTTCACAATTTAGATAATATATCCGCAGAAATTGCGCTACGTTCTCTTCCAACCACGTGGACCAGAGAATCTATTCTATCTGAGGTTAAGATTTTAAATGCCTTCAGTCTCGTTTCTCACACGGAACTGTTGGTACCTGGGGGGGATCGATTGTCTCAAGACACGGAAGGGGAATGAGAAGGCCATCATGAATGATACTGGAGATGGAAGCAAATAATAGAGAAGTGTTCTTTCTCTTGAGAAGAAGAAGAATATGGAGCTGTGAAATAATTGGATATCTTCATAGAGGTCGCTGACTGGAAGGTAAGATCAGGGTGTTTTGCTGAATTTATTGAACTAATTATTTCCCTTTGTTCTAGGAGGCCCCTATTTCTTGGGTCTGAAGAACTTGATGTGAGATATATTCATATCGTGTGCTTATTTACAGTGCTTAAAATAAATATTATGTTCCTATCTAAGTCTTATTTCGAGCTTAACATTAAATAAATTAATACCTATATAAAAAAACAAAATGCGGTAAACAAAAGGAATATGAACGGTAACAACTCCCCCCTTACCAAAAAAAAAGTTTTTATTCTACCAAGAAAAACTTTCCTTGCGATCTACTTCCTTCCACCTCAATTTTGATCTTCCTCGTCCGTTAAGACATCAGGAGGATGCGCTTTCAAATCTTTTGCATGCCAAATTCCGACCTTAGTATCATTTTGGGTCTTAAGCTCATAGGACCATGGCGAGAGTACTTTTGAGATAACGAAGGGTCCAGAATATCTGTGAGCCAGCTTAGCTGTAAACTTCTTCGATGCATCAGATATAACGTAATTGCGCTTCCAAACATTCTGCCCCTCTGAGAATGTATCACGTCTCCTGCGTAAATTATATTGTTTGCTACTCTTCCCATAAGCTTTGCCCAGTCGTTGAGACACATCATGGAATACCCTTTCTAGAGCTCTAGACTTGTTTTCCGCATCAAATCCTTGAGTTGTTTGAGGTCTATGTTGATTACCTTTGTATTGGATTTCACGTCCAAAGTTGATGAAATTTGGGGTAAGTCCCGTTGACTCGTGCTTTGCTGATCTGATCGCCGATGCAACTTTGGGCAGATATCGGTCCCACAAGCGATGGTTGTCCGCTACGTATGCGGAAAGCATTGTCTTTATGACCCTATGGGTTCTCTCTACTGGGTTACTCTGAGGATGGTAGTTGGGAGTATAACGAATCTTTACTCCATACTCCTCTAACTTGGACTTGAAAACTGCGCTAGTGAACTGTTTGCCATTATCTGTGATTATACTTCTAGGAGCACCGAACAGTAAGATCACCTGATCCTCAAAAATCGAAGAAATTATCTTTCCAGTTGCTTTGCGTAGGGGAAAGAGAAGTGTAAATTTACTGAAACAGTCACAAACCGAAAATATAAAGGAGTAACCGGCCGTCGTTCGAGGTAGTGGACCTACAAGATCTATGCTCAATAACTGCCATGGTCGATCCAGTGTTGGAGTGAGGCTGAGCATTTGGCCAGCAGGCTTTTGCTGTTCTGACTTAGTCTGCAGACAGACTTTACAATGACGGATATATCTAGCTACATCTGACTTCATCTGGGGCCAATAGTACGTATTGGAGATGCGTCCAAACGTCTTGAGTATTCCTAGATGTCCACAGGTAGGCGGATCATGGTGAGTTTGGATTATCTCGGATCTTTTTTCTTTGGGTACCACCATGAGCCATCCGTCCCGCTCCTCCAATTCAGGATAAGTAACTTTACCCAGTTTTAACAACTTCCCATGCTCGATTCTCCAGAGTGGAAATTTTCCAGGCTCCTTTTGAATCCTTTCGACCATCTTATTGTACCACCTATCGCGGACTGGTCCTGTATCGACCACACTCATAACTGGCACCGAACGAGAAAGCGTATCGGCCACCACATGATCTTTTCCCTTGCGGTGTACAATATCAAAGTCATATTGCTGGATACGAACCGCCCATCTTGCAATCCTCCCGACGGGATCTTTGATACTGTACAACCATTTAAGCGAATAGTGGTCCGTAACCACGGTAAACCGAGTACCTTCGATATAGGGTCTCAACTTCTCGATCGCAAAAAGAACCGCGAGGCATTCCTTTTCTGTGGTGCTATATTTGCGTTCATTTCGGTTAAGGGAGCGGCTCAAGTAACAAATGACTTTTTCAGTCCCTTCTTGTACCTGTGACAGGATTGCACCCAAGCCATAGTCAGAGGCATCGCACTGTATAGTAAACGGTTTATCAAAGTCAGGGCAGGTTAAAATTGGGGCGGAGACTAGATGAGTTTTGATAGTATCCAGGGCTTCTTGACATTTTTCGTCCCAGTGAAACTTTCTATCTTTGCGTAGCAGGTCGGTCATTGGGGCAATCACTGTGGAGAAATCCTTAACAAATCTTCGATACCAGGATGCTAAACCCACAATACGTCTTACTTCCGAAACTGTTTTTGGTGCCGGAATGTTCACAATAGCCTCTACTTTTTCGGGATCCACCATCAGGCCCGATGCATTAACGACGTATCCCAAGTACTTTAGCTCGGACTTGCAAAAATTACACTTGTCTTCATTCAAAGTCAATCCTGCTTTGGTGATACGTCGGATTACTTCCGTCAAAACCTCTAGGTGCTTAGAAAAGGTAGAAGTACAGATTATTATGTCGTCCAAATAGACGAAAACAAATTGTTCCAGATCCACACCTACAACTCTATCTATGAAGCGCTGCCACGTTGCTGGAGCGTTATGAAGACCAAATGGCATCCTTTTAAATTGATACAGACCTCGAGTTGGTACAACGAATGCAGTTAATGGGCGAGACTCCTTTGCGACTGGTATCTGCCAGTATGCCGATTTAATGTCTAATGTAGTGAGGTATCTCGCGTCTCGTAACTTATCCAACGTGGAACTTATGAACGGAAGTGGATATGCGTCCGGTAAACTCACTTCGTTCAGCTTCTTATAGTTTACACAGAACCTATAAGTACCATCAGACTTTTTTACTAAGACAATTGGCGATGCCCATGGAGAGTCTGAGGGTTCAATTATATCATCTCGGAGCATTTTTTCCAGTTCGACATTAACATGCTTCTGGAGCGCCGGAGAAAGAGGATAATGCCGTTGCTTTATGGGTGGGGAGGTGGTTCGTATGACATGTTCGACTACTGTCGTAAGACCCAACCCAGTGACATTGTTTTTGAAAGTTTGCTTTATTAGGTCTGTCAACTGCTGTCGCTCCGAATCGGAGAGATTATCAATGGCCTGGATGGAGTTGACATGTACCTGTGAGATTGCATTATCTGGGGTAAATTCCCACTGACCTGAATACAAGTCAGGTATAATTCTCATCTCTTTCCAAAAATCTACGCCTAGGATTAAATAATGAGGCAGATTGGGTACAATCAAAATCGTAAATAGGCCGACTCGGTTTTGGAGTTGTATAGAAACAATAGTAGTTCCGATAACACTGCATGTGTCACCATTAGCTACTGTACAAAACTTTAAGGGTGAGTCCTTTAGAGGGCACGAATGTTTTAATAGATTCCATCCGGGACCACCTATTATGGTCTGAGAACATCCTGAATCCAACAAACCCATAAATTCGTGTCCATAAATTTTCACCCTCAAGTAAGGTCGACAATCATTCTTCGCATGTGCCAGAACATAATCAAGGATAGCAGTAGTCACGTCCAACTTGGCCGAATCTTTGGAAAGAGGTGTCTCCTGTCGACCTACAGGGGATCTCTCTGGCCGTTTTTTGAGCAGGAGGTACACTCTTTCACGGTAGTATTTGGCTTCCCACATTTGAAACAAAATAATCGGCGTTTTTTTTGACATTTTCGGAAACGATGACCGGCTTCCTGACAATTCCAACATATGTTGGTTGAAGGATGGGCCATAGTTTTGTCAGCTGTGCGATCTGTCTGGATAGGATGTGATAGAGTTGCCTGGATAGTTGATACTGCAACTGCAGTCGATCCCACCTTACGGTATGCTAATTCTGGTTCGAGCAGCTGTTTGAAATTTGCTGGGGGTGGACAGAAATTCTGAATCCTCGATGATGTATCTTCGATAGCACGCCCCAACCTCGACAAATCTGCTAGTGTTGTAACATGAAGAAGTGCCAGTTGAGATTGAATATGTGGTAACATATTCCTTCTAATCATTTTTACCCTATTATCCTCTGAGGGTTTATTGCCGCCTAGTCGGTTGAACAGGTTCTCCATCGTAGCAATATAACTGATCACCTTCTCCTTCGCACCCTGCGTTCTCTTCCGAATTTCTTCCCATAGATCATACTCGTAATCGTATGGTAGAAAGTCATCTCGCAGCTTCCCAACAAGTTGATCCCATGAAGAAAAGGTGTGAGTCCTCCACCAGAGTAAAGCTCCCTTAGTGAACAATTCAGATGCCGACCGTAAAAGTTGATCTGGACTAACGCCTCTGGAGATTCGCAACTCTTCAACCCGTTCTAGGAAAGTTGTAACACTGGATTCCCCGTCAAAGGATAGTTTCCATCTGGACACGTCGTAGTAGTAAGGATCATGAATTCGAGGTGCTGACTGAATAGGCGATACTTGCAAATTTCTCAATCTAGTTTCAAGATCTGGTGTAGAATTCATAGTGGCTAGTCTCTCTTGTTCAGTGTAATAACCTCTCGCATCCACTGGTAGTCTGGTCTGCCCCCTGCGTTCTGAAAACCTAACAGATGGGTGACTCCCCGACAGGTGATAGTTGTTAAATCCATTTGGGCCTCCTGACAAATCATGAACATCATTTTGCGAGATTTGCATCCTCGTTTGAAGAGTAGAAGTTGTCGTGGTTGAGTTTCTTAGTACAGCAGGTCGCCTTTGGGCTCCACTTATCATCGGATTCTCCAAACTCTGCCTTACAACCGTAACTCCTTCCAGATCCTGAATACTGGGTAATTGATCATTTTGACAAAGGCTGCGTGAGGTTGCCAAGTGTCTTTGCTCTATCTCACCTCCACCATTTTGATCTGATCCAACAAGTCCTGATGTCGATGCGTACACAACTTCAGGTATTAGTGGAATCGGTTCATCCATAAGAGAACGTCCAACATTTTCCCTGTCGAGTAGGTCAGCTTTCTCTTCGACCTTTCCCTTCTCTTCCAGGTGTAGATTATCGTGTAGTGTCCCCAATATATCTACCAATTCCATACAACGGCAAAATAAAGCATTTCTAAGGTATTCTTGAGCTTCATCTCCTTGAGGAATTCTGCGTAGTCTACCATAAACATGCGTAAGACGAGTAGAAATCCTTCTGTAATCATTGTCTCTGACTATTCTCTCAAAGGAATTGATTTCATCACTTAAGTCTGTCAGCTTATGATTACATATGTCTAGTTCTTCATCAGCTCGGAGATTCTCTGTCACTCCGGTAAATTGCGTGCCCTTATTTTCGCATCGGAGTGCTCCTCGCAAAGTAGTCCTGTTTTCTACTACGGTACGACGTATCGGCAAGCCTCTTACTAATAATTCATAAGAAATTTCATCACCCAGTAGGCGATTCACTTCCATCTCGAATTAAAGCAAGAATAAATACTAAATTTATCAACAAGCAAAAAGAATCCCAAAATTCAACCGTAATAATATAAGAAATTATAACAAACCCCCCCTCTTTCTCAAAAGGAAAGTCTAGGAGAGAAACCCTATAAAAAATAAAAAAGTGAACTCCAAAATAAAATTCAAACTATTCTTCAGAAATGCGGTAGGTATCAAAATTACTATTGCAAAAACAGTAAACAAAACTATTACACAAGAAAAAAAACAAAATATCCTATGCTCCTTCCTCTCAAATATATAGATTATTTAGTGATTGCAACATGGATAAATTTTTGTATCAAATCAAAGACATATCTACAGATAAGAATTAAGTAAATTATTTAAAATATGTGCGTGAAGCGAATATTTTTCACTTTCTCGAGAAACTAGCTTCAAAAGGAAATAAAAAGTTATGGGAACCAATTCCAATATGATATGAAAATTTCGATATTAATTATTCTCTACCACCATACTTCTTCACAAAATTCTAATAAAAATGACAATAAAATACCAACTTAACTAAGATTTAATTAAAAAATTCCAGTACA
This sequence comes from Crioceris asparagi, assembly GCA_958507055.1. Taxonomy (NCBI): domain Eukaryota; kingdom Metazoa; phylum Arthropoda; class Insecta; order Coleoptera; family Chrysomelidae; genus Crioceris; species Crioceris asparagi. Next base: position 71,825,921 of record OY293828.1, read on the forward strand.
ACAATATCCAACCACGTTTTTGAACACGTTGGGCGCCATTTTGTAACCCTGTTATTTCAATATGATAGCTAGGATTACTTTAAAGATTTTACAATCCCATAGCTCAGTGCAGACGGGAGGGTTCAAATTATCGATTATATTGTACTAATCTATTTAATTGTTGGATATTGGTACACCGTTTTCGGATAAAACTTAATGTTACGTATGTTCTTAACTATGAAAGAATGATCATATACATTTCTATAATCTGGGTTAATTTAATAGTGAAGTGAATGTCCTTACTTATGACGCAAAAAAAAGAATGGTGGTATACGTCTACCAGTTCCTGTTGAGGATATGAAGGGTAACAAAAACTATGTCTATGCTTATCTATGTATTTCTTATCTGGTCCACCTTCCAGGTCAGCATCCGTCAGGTAAACCGTTGCCAGCCGCTTCTACGGTTTGAATAGGACTTAAGGAACAGATTGATGTGATCCTACCAGCTTAGCGGTGTTGGGGATGAATATGACCAACTCCACAGGTGAGAAGGGTAAAGACAAAGAGGCCTATGAAGAAATAACCGGTTCAGGAATGTAAGAAGTAGTACGGTGTCAGAGTGTAAGAAAGGGGCACTGTATCTAGGCGTGTTATAAATTCCACACATACCTGTGATGGTGGATGGCCTCGGTCTGGATGAAAATGATCTTCCCACGGGTTCCGTGAGGGTGAAAGGTCGAAGAAAAGGATTTTCCACAAGAAGTGTGTAGCCGGCTTCCACCACAAACTACGTTTCCTTCGCCAATGTATCGACTTTCACAATTTAGATAATATATCCGCAGAAATTGCGCTACGTTCTCTTCCAACCACGTGGACCAGAGAATCTATTCTATCTGAGGTTAAGATTTTAAATGCCTTCAGTCTCGTTTCTCACACGGAACTGTTGGTACCTGGGGGGGATCGATTGTCTCAAGACACGGAAGGGGAATGAGAAGGCCATCATGAATGATACTGGAGATGGAAGCAAATAATAGAGAAGTGTTCTTTCTCTTGAGAAGAAGAAGAATATGGAGCTGTGAAATAATTGGATATCTTCATAGAGGTCGCTGACTGGAAGGTAAGATCAGGGTGTTTTGCTGAATTTATTGAACTAATTATTTCCCTTTGTTCTAGGAGGCCCCTATTTCTTGGGTCTGAAGAACTTGATGTGAGATATATTCATATCGTGTGCTTATTTACAGTGCTTAAAATAAATATTATGTTCCTATCTAAGTCTTATTTCGAGCTTAACATTAAATAAATTAATACCTATATAAAAAAACAAAATGCGGTAAACAAAAGGAATATGAACGGTAACATTACATTCAAATGTAATATGTCTATGTCCATGGAGACTATAACAATGTTAATAATAGTGCTGTGCTTGGAATAACAAACGTGGGATCTGGGTATACACACCTTAATAAGTTTCATTCCACAATGAATATACCAACGTTATCTTCCAAACCCTACTCAAGAATCGAAGAAAATTTAGCTGATCTGTGGGAGAAAACTGCAATGGAGGAAATGGCTAAGGCTGCTGAATAAGAAAAACACTTGGCAATTGAATGTGGAGATGTAAATGCAGATTGTACACCTTTAATAACCGTTGTATGTGATGGTGTTTGGGCCAAAAGATCTTACAGGTCCAACTATAATTATTTGGGTGGAGCTGCTGCAATTGGAGGTTTAAAAACGAGAAAAGTTTTATTTTTAGCCGTGAAAAACGAATTTTGTTTAACATGCAAAAAACATCCACGGAATACCCCACAACACAAATGCTACAAAAATTGGCAAATTTTGACATGGCAGCAAAATACTTTTTTAAAAATTTAACAATATCTGCTGAAGAGGCCAAAAAAATGAAGTATTGACAAGAGATCAGGCTGATTCTCTTTTATGGCACAGTGAAAGACAAAAACGCGTCACTTCCTCAAAATTTGGAGAGATTTGCAAAAAGAGGGAAACGTCTTCAGTAAAAAAATTTATAAAATCCATAATTCATCCCGAGCAATTTTATTCGAAACCCACACAATATGGCATAGAAAATGAAGTCAGAGCACGAGACGACCTGGAGAATTGTTTGCTAAGAAAAATAATAAAATGTGGACTATTCATTCATGAAGAATTCAGTTACATGGCTGCAAGTCCTGACGGAATTGTTGAAAGTGAAAAGTCTATTATGGAAATAAAATGTCCATACGGAGCCAGAACTATGACTGTGGATGAAGGGATATCTGAAAGAAAAATTACATTTTGGAAAAAAGACAGGACTATCAACGAATGCCATAATTGGTACTTTCAAATCCAGGGTCAATTGCGAATAACCAAGGAATTAAAGTGGAGAAAATCCCTCGAATGGACGACTTCTGGAGTGATGAAATGGAAGGAAAAATAAAACAGTTCTATATCCAATACGTTTTACCTGAAATTGTAGATAGTAGTGCAAATAGAGACATGGAAGTGCGAGATAGAATAAAAAAAGCAAAATGAGAAATGAATTTTATTAAAAATATTACTTTTCAATATTTATACTGACGCAGAACATTTTATGAAATCGTCCCTTCTAATGTTATTCGTTTCCTTCTGGTATATTTTGTCATTTTACACATTCACACAATCAATAACCAAATAACATTATCCTCACATATACGTACGTTAATATTTTTTGGGTCAAATTTCATGATCTGATATGGGTATCTATATTCTGAGAGGGTTTCATTTTTGAACACTATTTTCAAATGTCTAAATGAAATGTTTTTTAACATTTATTGGAATCCGGTGACAATGCAATAAATTCATGAATATATATTTTTTAAGCCAAATTCTTTAAAAAATGTTTCTTCGTCGTTGAATTTTCGCTGTGCCACCTACATGAACAAACAACAACACAAGAGGTGCTTCATAAATAATAAGTCAAAAATAAATAATAGTTTAAAAACAGAAAACATAACTAAAATGTGAAAAATAATCTTGTTTAAAATAGAAATAGATTGATTTTATTGTAGAAAAGCGTGCGAAGTGCTTAACGTCAATTGTTGTAAATAATTTATCGACAAATATTGGTAAAATTATTGTCATTATAAAAATACCATAAAAAGCATCCAACGCTTTTTATTGGCTACCTATATGTCTCCAGTCGGTACCACCGCAGATGTACCGAAATTAGCTTTCCCCTCGTAAGTATTCGATATCGATGAAGCTCTGCTCTAGGACGGAAATTACACATGAGAAATAATAATGTTTGTGTAGTATTTAGGCTCCACCTACCAGTAGTAAATTTTATACCTCCGCTTCACCCGTTACCCCTCAGGTGTTACAGTTTGTGAAGTACCACTTCCACTTAAGTCAAATATATTTTTTCATTATTAAATCAATGGCGTAGAATATATTGAGAAGAATATAAATACTTACCTAAACAAATTACCGTCTCTAACTGGGTATCTACGAAATTGCTGTGCGTAGAATAAAAAAAAAGAATATTCAAGTGGATTATTCCTTAGACAGAATTTCAGAACAAAATATCTTGTAGAGTAGAGGATTTAGGATTCTCACTAAAACGATCGTTAATGTTCCTCTTATTATTTCCATTCTGCCTCAAATAATTTTGAGTCCAAAACGTTAAGAGTTTGCCAAAGCTCGGTCTATTAGATTCTCGTTTTCACGGAATAGTTGGAAACTAGATTATCCGTGCGAATATTACGCTTAGTAACATGATAACTGAATGGGGATATAATAATAAAGAAATAATTGAATATAAGTATTTGTCCATAAATAATATTTTATTTTGAAAAGAAGTCTAGCAGTTACCTAAGTTGTTTTTTTTAAATATAGGTACAATGTTTAATTGTAAAATTTTTAAAAAGTAACTACTTAAAAATGGACATCAATTAAATGTGGGTTGCTTTGGCCGACTATTTGTAAAATTATAAATCACGTCCTGATAAATAAAGACGATGAAGATTTATTAGATTTTTACGGTTGTTTTTCATAATTTTTAAGCTAAATTTCATAGGAATGTACCTTATTGCAGAGGGTTCGGGTTTTATAACATCTTTAATTTTAACTTTACACGGCTTAATCTAAAGGCTAACAATAAATAATATTCACCGTATAATACCTACTTCCAACTCGAGTTGAATTCTGGCCATCTGCCGTCTTGAGTTGTCTACAACGATTAGACAACTAAACACAATTCACATTGTGATTTACCTACCTCCTGAAAATAACTTCTTTATTCTTTTTAATATTGATTGTCTTGCTTATTACGCCTGCAAGAATCAAGCTCTGAGAGCGCCATCTGTTGAGTCGACAGAAATGAACTGAGCTTAGATATTATAAGGTTGCTAACATGCATTTCACTGAGACAGATTGTAAAAATTGCAACAATTACATTCTCTATTTGCCTGAAAATACATTCATATTTTTTTCAATAAAAAAATATTTTTTTCTATAACAGGTGACAAAGTATCCCCTTTTATATAATACCTATTTTCCCACGGGGAGTAGGTACTATTTTCCCGGGTATATGCAAGGTTTTTCCCAATAAAAGCGAAAATTGAAGAGGGTCTTCCATGTAAACAAAAGCTTTTAGACCTTTCCCTGAAAAGTTACACGCTTCCAAAAATGAGAAAGATTTTTCTTCTTTCTGGAAATTGCTGAAGACATGAAAGATTGGCATTTGTGGGCATGTTCTACCAATGAAGAATATACTTGTGAATATTTTTTCAAGTTTATTGTGATCTTTATAAGGGGTGAAACATGCAAACCCTATTTCATTTTTTATCAGAACTTTTTGAACAAATAGAATTTAAAAATATGTGTTGAACAGGACAATTTATTGCGAAACTTTTTTAATTATTTTGTTATATCCGTAAAAGCAATAGTTTCTTAATAAGAAAATAAAATACAATCTTCTGTAAATGGAATCGAAAAAATCTAGTAGGTGGCTGTCATGTTTTGTTGTCCCGTTTGTTTTAACTTTTAATGTAAGTGCCAGTATTATAGTGGACAAGATATTTGAGATTAATTGATTATTTGCTTATTTTCTTTTAAAAACTCGTTAGGTTATTTTATACTTTCGCCTTTATCTTCCCAATAGCAAAATATTTAGCCAGTTCGTACCTGGAATCCACACGCAATGGGGTCGTAAAACGATTAGTAAATGGGAAATACCCTTCAAATCTCGTCTCAAATATCTTGTCCATGGGTGTACCATGTTTTGTTTTAATAATTCCTTAATATCTTCAGCAGTTTCCTGAAAAAAAAAACAAAAAATGTCAATCAGTTTTTCCGTCACAAAGAAAATAAATATTTACTATTTTTCTTTTTCGTCATTAGCGGGAAACGTCCTCTTCAAAATGGCGTCGCAATCTATAATTTTGTTAAAGTATTAAGGGAGATATGGCGTACCTATAACGAAATAATAGGTATATATGTTAGGCTCAAAGACTGAATTCAGCCACTGACAGAAATTCTTACCCAGCTTGCGACGTGGACATAGTCATGTTTGCCTTATTCTAATGAAGGAACTATACACATATGTATAAGTCGCGTTGTGGGCAAGGAAATATTTTGATAAGTGGTCGAATTCGGTCTTTGATCGTTGCATAATGATGCTGATATTTGTTGACGACCCTAATTTTAAATAATAACATATCAGACTTTTTTCTTTTAAAAACCTTTGCTCTATTTTGGCCACACTCAAGCGAGTAGGAACGATCAATGAATCATTCATGACCTATTAAACATTTGCATCTGTCTAGAATCTGGAGCCAAGAAGGTATGAAAAGGTTAATTGACTGTATCATATTTTGGGTTTCAGTGCGTACTGGAAAATAACTTCAATAGACTTTTTGGCTATTTCTCACATTGGTCTACAGCATGTCAAAATAAGGAATATTATTTATGGATAAATATTTTTTACAAAAAATTGGACCGACTTTATTAGTTGGTGCACTGAAAAGTATAAAATAATATTAATTCTATTAGTGCTGTTACTTTTGAAGTTGTGCAGTTGCAGGTAGATTGGTAACTTTTGGCACCAACTTCACAAGTACCAGCCCCAATAGAATTAATATTATTTTATACTTTTCAGTGCACCAACTAATAAAGTCGGTCCAATTTTTTGTAAAAAATATTTATTTCACACTTTTGAGTGTAACATTAGTCACGAAAATCGTTGAACGTTCACTAATACCAATGAAGATAGTACTTATTCTATTACCCACGTATATTCCTTGCTTGTAGTTGTTATTATTGAGATCTCAGAACATCGCTGCGGAAATACGCTTGAATATTTTAGTTGTTATCATTTTAACACCGATTTTACTCGAAAACCGTAACTCTAAGGGAAAAATGTTCAGTATAAATGTTGCTACAAATAATTATGTCTTTCATGTACTGCAAACAGATTTTCAATTTTCGACAGAAATCGCCCTCTCCACATAGCGAAAATAGGTATATTTGAGAATTTAAAATGTCTCTATGTCGAAAACCGTTACTCTCTTGAAAAAATGTTCCATTTAAACGTTTCCGGATATTGTCCTATCTGTAATTATATCAACGCAGATTTTCAATTTTCGACAAAATTTGCCCCCTCCACCCCCTTCGGGGGCGGTTTTCGGAGGGAACTAGATGTCGGACTCCCGTTTTTATGAATATGGGACCATTTCTCAAGCCTCCTCTTTCAAATGAATCAAAAATCATCAAAATCGGAGTACGTCTACTATATGAAAGGCGCGCACAAACCCAAAAAAAAAAAAAAGCACACAGTCGAATTGTATACCTCCTCCTTTTGGGAAGTCGGTCAAAAACAATATGTTATACATTAATTCGCTGACATACCTATGTGGTCAAAGGTAACATTAAGAATAGTATGACATAAAAATGTATAGTATACAATTAACCATCTACACTGTCAAAACAATTGTTCAATAGATGTTTTTTTTTATTTTGAAATTTCCGACATTCACAGAGCACAAATCGGAACCCAACATAGATATTATAAAGTTTCAAACTGATGGAGTTCAATTTTGATTTAGTCAATCTCAAAAAGGGTAGCGTTAATTGGCTACTAGCAGATCATGTCTCGTATTAATGGATATCTGAGGTCAAGCTATAATTCCGTAGGACCTACTTATATTAAAGTGTATTTCACATAATGTTTGATGAATATAGATGCATGGCAAAGGCATTATTCTAATTTTCATTCTAAGTAGACGACAATGTTCTCTGAAGCCTACACCGGCTAGAAGTCAAATAGCGAATTTTAGTGATTTTATTTTTTTGAAATTACTCGAATTTCCCTATAAGATGGTACCATAGTTAATAGAGGAGTGAAATAAACAGAAGTATAATTGCCTCACTACATCCAAACTCAGAACAGATCGCAATCTCCTTACGAGAAACATAATACTGGAGAGGGTATTGTAGCAGTGTTGATTGATGTATACTGACAAATATCATTTATTTAAATGATAAAGAGTTATGGCTCAATGACAAAGCCTTGAGGTACACCATGTGTAATGGTTTTGAGCTCGGGTGTTTTTACCATTTGTGGCCTGGGGGTGGAAAGAATGCAATGCTGTTAATTTTCTAGGCCTACGGAGAGAAAATAGAATGTCCTTGTATTTTATTGTTTTACGAACCTAGGTTGTCAAATTTGTAACAAAATTATATTTTAATTAATCATAATTTTTCATCAAACACGAGAGTTATAAGACCTTGAAATGAATGCGTGATTTTCTTTTTTCAAAATATTAAGTTACCAATCAAATTATCAGAAAGTTCTCCCATTTAACCTTTTTTCATTTTCTTAAAGATTCAGAGATACCCATATATGCATCACTAATTTTCTACAGACTGAATAGTTGATAAGTTATTTTTTGTATAAATAGTTCTGGTTCTTTTGGAGTTGGTGCCTAAAACAACAAACTACAATGGCACAACTTAAAAATTACCAGCACCTATAGAATTAATACTATTTTGTATTTTTTTTTATTTTTTGTAAAAGATATATATTTCACATTTTTGAGTGTAACATTAGTCATGAAAATTGTTGAACGTTCACTAATTCCTAAAAAGATATAGGCTTAGCTTGTACTTGTTATTTATTATTCAGATATCTCAATAGATCACGATGCAAATATAGTTACATATTGTAAGGTGGATAGTTTATCATCTACTTACTGTTACTATTTCTTTTAGTATGCATTTGTTCTAATTCCTTATTTGCTATAGTTGTTTCATGTTTCATTAATTAGTTCTAGAAATAGCAGATTTATTCTCGAACCTTCCAGAAACTATATGTGAGGTACAGTTTGTCACAGTATTGTCAGTTTGACAAGCTTCTAGAACATTAAAACGAATATCTAGATAATCATAGAACATTCTCTATGAATGTCATGTCAAGATTCAGATATATAAAGCCGTGTCGATCACGGGTCCTAGTCAGTAGTTTACAACAGTCAGTTGATAGAAGTCGATGAAAGTCAATCTATGAAATTAGTTCAGACGGTGAAGCCTGTGGCAGTTTAGATTGTCAAAGTGACAAGTAGTGACTGTTGTACTATTACAGAAGATCGTGTTCAAAGTGTTGAAAATAAACCTTTTGGAAGCATTCGGCGAACTTTTGCGTGATTTCACCCCACAACGTTTAGCACAGGGTTAAACGTTACAATATTTCAGGCATTCCTGCTGTAACTCGAAAACCGTAACTAAATTTAAATTTTGCTACATATAATCTTTTTTTTAATTTGGCCGTCTCATATTTTCAATTTTCGAAAAAAAATTGCTCTTCCATTGCGAAAATGGGAAACCGTAACTCTTAGGAAAAAATTTTCAAAGTATACATAGCTGAAACACATATTTCAGGCTGCAACGCGGAAACCAATGATTATTTTAAAAAATGTCCCATTTAAACTTTTCCGGATATATAATTTTCTGCCGTCTCGGATTTTCAATTTTCTAGAAAAAAATACCCTTTTGAAGGCTGTTTTTAGAGGGAAGGAGATTCCGGATTTGAGTTTTTCTGGGACCATTTCTCAACTCTCCTCTTTCAAATGAAACAAAAATCGTCGAAATCGGAATACGTTCTCTATGCAAAATGCATGAATAGCCATTAAAAAAACAAACATACAACTGAATTGTATACGTTCTCCTTTTCTGAAGTCGGTCAAATAATGCTGAATATTGTAAAAAGATAAATAAAGAATCTGGTGTATCCACTAACTCGAAAACAATGGTCAAATTCAATTTTGATGTACAAGAAGTCAGTTAGCCAAAATATTAATAAGCTGTTAGAAAGTTTTGCATTTCATTATAACATGTTGTGGAGGGCTTTAAGCAGAACATCTTAGACAAGTTTCGTCAAAATCATTAGAGCCGTTCCCACACCCCAGTTTGGAGTGAAACGCGTTTTTCAGCTATTGCCGCGTAACCAGTGCCAACAGAATACCCAGTATGAGTCACTGACGAACCATATCGATAGCCTACAAATAAAAAACGAAAGAAACAAAGTCGGCCCATCCATTCCAGTGCTAATCTTGCACCCAGATGGACAGACCAATGACTGAAAATATGTTTTGCTGGACTCAAGAAACTTGGAGTGTAAGAAACTGAGAAAAATAGAACACTGAAAATTTTAAACGATTACAATACTATCAGTACCACTAAATAGCCTACTTAGAGTAGAGATAGGGAATTAAAGATCAAATGGAATAAGATAAAATGGGTATTCATACAAATCTCAACAATAAATAATTCAAATCCGACTGTTTCATTCCTCCAAGCCAGAAGCATTTTCCTTTTCCGACCACATCACTACAAAAAGAACGACACATCACAAATTGTGCCACTACATCTTTTTGACTTTCCTGCACCTACCTTTTCGAATTACATATATATATATATATATATATATATATATATATATATATATATATATATAGATATATATATATATATATATATATATATATATATATATATATATATATATAAACAACTAGATAGGCGTAGAACGGTCCCTTGTCACCACATTGGTGATGGCATGCATATATCTCGGTTTTATTCAAACAATACGAGTACCTTCGCCTTCGACTTCGAGATGTTATATATTTCTCACGGTGAAACGATGAGTTATTTCAATATTTCACTCGCTCTTTACAGAACAACTATATATGCACATATTCACGTTTACTCATCAAAGCCACCTTTGTTCGTTTGTAAGTGACAACGAAATGCAAAAGGAAAGGACATGTTTTACTATTTACAATAGAAGCGTTTTATTTATTTCGGCTGTTACATAAGACAGTACAGAATCATTTATTTGGCTTCTATATTCATGTCTACTTTAGGGAGACGTGCTCAGATATAACAAAATAAGTCATAATTCTACAACTGTTCTAAACTATTTGTTTTCAGTTATTCTATCTCGGGAATTAATCTTAGCAAATGAGAATGCCGTATTTCCGCAACAAAAAAATTGCGTTTTTATAGTTAGAAAAATTTTTACAATGCAAAGGAACATCAATATGTTCAAAGAAATATTAAACATACAAGGCAAAACACATTTTTGATATAACATATTCCAAGTTTTCTAATGTCCGGAAAATTGAAATGACGCATTTCTGCAGGAAAATTTGTGTGTTTCTGTTATAAAGGAGGCTTCCTAAAAGCAACTTTAACGACACTTCTCATATAGCTTATTTCAGCTAAACGAAATTTGGTCCAATTTTATTTGCAAATTGAATACGTGCAAATTAGCCTGACATCCTGGAAAAATCTATAGAGAAAAATACGCTTTTCATTAGAACATGATAAGGGTCGCTAGGTACTTATTAACTATTTTGGAAAAATAGTGAGCTTATCGAGAATTTAATAGTGGAGACCTGGTTGCTTGTAGCTTTAACAGGTTCTTTGTTCCGGAATTATTATAGATGAAATAAGTAGACATTGTATAATAAACATAAAAAATGGTTCGTGATTTTTTTGTAAATGACTATTGACTACAGGTTGGCTTTTTAACATTTGATTATTAGATGTTAACTAACTTTTCCCAGGAGAGAAATTGATTGACACTAGCACAGATATTTTATTATTAATTTAAAAAATAGTTCATATCACTTGAACTGTTTTTTGCTAAACTCGTTCTATTTGAATAATTGAAAAATAGAGTTTAAATAATACGTGCATGCATTGCACACTTGAAATTCCAAGAAAACTATCAAAATGGAACAAAACAATAATATTTGTTAAGTAATTGCATATCATTTAATACTTATGTTCTTTTACCTGGATGTACGGCATTCACCACAACGACGATTACTATATCCAGGACGAGCAGCAATAAGGGCACCTGCAAAAACAATATAATTGACATTATCGAAACTCTATAGTGATACTGAAAAGTTCCTACTTCAACTATTAACAAAGCAAATGGCTACCATAATATGCGATAAAAATAAACACAAAGACAAGTAAATGTTAGAGAAACTGATTCTTCAGTCAGTCTCCCTAAAAAGATTGTTCTAAGCTAGACCTATGTATTTCATACAGATTATCTTTCAGCAAAAAAGTTTATAGCAGTATTCAACATCCTGTTTCAGTTGAAAGGGCTTTGTTAATAAAATGTAAAATCCCACACGACTTTCATATCACTCAAACTAATTCCATTGCATATAAAAATCGTCTGATCAGGTCATGTGACCAATCATTTCTTTCAACGTGCCAAGAAAAAAATTTCTAACCAACAAGCCATTTCGGTACCTTACACATCATCTTCCCATCCGTTCCCGAGATAATCTTGGCACAGACAGACAAACTGATAGGCAGACTAATGGCTGAAAATTTGGTTTTTGGATTCAGTAAACATCTGTTGAAAACCTGGCACTTAAAATTTTATATGATTACAATACTTTTCGTACTACGGTAGAAAAGTAGAAAACGATTGTCTCCAACAAATAATAACTGTTTGGTTCCTTCCTAGTATACTTAGGGCCGATTTCATAATCAAATTTAACCTCCTATTAATTTTAATCCCAGATTAAAAATTTCATATTTTTTTTGGTTGGTCATATAATTTAAATTTACTTTAAAAGAACGAAAGATAAGGTGGCTAATGTTGCAAAAGTTATGGAAAAAGGCACTCTTCTTATTCCGTCATCGAAATATGAGTTAAACAAATTGAAGAATTAACTAATCTCCCATTAAGTATTCATTATGAAATTGGCCCTTAATATTTTGGTTTCAGCACATCCAATATAAGAAAATTGTAAAATCTCTCCTGTTTGTTAGAGCCTAGGCTTTGGCCAGCTCTCTGAATATCGGGCATGTACACCCAATATAATAGTTCTGCGGTTGACTCGAGTATAATGATTTTCATTGTATCCAAACAAATAATAATAAGAATAAAAGGCCTTTAAAGGTCCTATTCTTTATTTATCTATTTAGATGAATCTTTCAGCATGAATATGTATGAACAGGTGGAAAATATGAAATTTAATTTTTCCTGCTTTCTCACATAAATTTGCTTTGAGTTGGTTGTGAATAGCTGCTGGCCAAATAGCTTAGGAGATTTTATGAAAATCCCTAGAGCAGATTTCAAGCTTCAGTTTTTGCAAAACACGCTTACCTGCTATTTTAGAATTCCTATTGTGAACATGGTGGCGGGCTTGGTAGCTAACAAATCAAAAACAAAAATACAAACTCCGTCTACCCGTTCACTCGATAATCTTAGAACGACCGACAGACGTCTTTGAGGTTTCTGAAACATTTTCTGAAAACCCAACAGCGAAAACCATTACCCACAATACTTCGGAGAGTGATATTGTACCTACTTATACTTTAGACAGCCGATGATAATTATTCTTTGATTAATAGAAAATTAGAAGAGAAATATTTTATGATGTGATGTATGACATCAGAGATCTAAAGTTTTTATATTTTTAAAATATTTATAGCGATTAGAGAATATAAGGACAATATCTGAAAATTGACCAATCCTCACTCGTATTTCAGAAACTACCCAAGCATATTTTTTCTGGAAAACTACCTAAAACAAAAAGATATTCCATATGGCGATGGTTTCAAATAATTCAAGAAGAAAATATGGATGCCGGATACTTTAAATGAAACAGTGTTATTGCGGTGACAAATAAACTACTATAGTTTTATTATTTTATTTTTCATTATTATTCTATCATGCCATTCATTGCTATGATCCGGTAATACTTGTACTGTAAAGCATAATTATTCATCATTTTTATTCCTTATCCAAATCGATCTTACAGATATTTGGAAATCCTAGCACGAATATCGTATATTAAAATTTTGATTGATGGCCATCCATGGATATTTATTATAAGGCATTTCGGATTTTTATAAGGCCTGGATGAAATTAGGAAGAACGTGCTTGGCATTTCAACGAAAAGAGAAAAGTATTGGAAAGGTAGAGAAAGAAAAATCAGATATCAATAAATCCACAAAGAATAGGGTATCGTAGAGGAATATTTTTAATTCGACAATTCCAGAGCCATTCAGGTTTTGTTGAGGGTATTAAATTAATACTGTCGACACACTAAGATAGTGTGTGCTCCTATATTCGATCCTGGATAGTGGATTTTATCGAGGAACTCACACTGTGTCAATTATATAAAAAAAATATTTTACGTCATAGTCGAGTGGGTAGAGATACAAGCAATAAAGTATAAATCGAACGGATATTTTGTCCAGCTGTACTCAGCCTGACGAATATCACCATAAGCTTTATATTATATTTTTGACGTTCCGAAAACTAGCAGAGCAAAGTGAGCCGAATCCAAAATACATATTTGGTGCTTGTAGAGCTAAATAAGTTGTATTCCGAAATTAACTGCTCTCAATGTTTTTCCCTAGATGGCTGCTTTGCTTTTAGAAATAAACTTTTTTGAGAAAATCTTATTTAGCGCATATAGGTCTAATTAAGGGCTAATTATGTGCTGTATCCTTCAATTAGTTGCTCTTAGTTTTTTGAAAAATAGCAACATTTAAAAATCAACTATTTTGATAACTTATTTTTTAGTGCCTTTAGGGCGAATTAAGTGTTATATACCGAAAAGAATTTTTAGATCTAAAGCTAGCACAGCAACCATTAAAAAAAACAAAAAACTATAAGAGTAATTAATTTCGGAATACACCTGTTACTAGAACACTCATTTAGCTCTACAAGCCCCAAATATGTATTTTGGATTCTACTCTCTTTGCTCTGCTAGCTTTAGGGACGCCTATTTTTGTTATATCTACATTGCAGAAATAGGTTAACTACTGAATACAAAAACAGATAAAATTATTTTCTGTAAATAATTTCGACTTAGGCGACTTTACTTATTTGACGTTATACCACTCAATTTTCATCTTGTTTCTAAGTATTGTTTTAGGGTTCCATATCAATTTTGTAAGAATGTGACCCTATTTTAAAAACTCCGCCGTCTATCCGTCCATTTGTCCGTAATGGGTAGATACTTGAAATTTTTAGAGAATGTGTATTTCTGTTGCCGCTAAAACAAATACAAACTCCGTCTGTCCATTTGTCTGTCAGCTCATGAAACTTAATAAGCAGAGAGTTGAAATATTTAGTAGGTAGGTATATAGTGTTGAATCTTCTACAATGGCACAGAACAGTTCTTGTGTATGTTAGGCTCGCACTTGGCAGCATTTTTTTAATTTACTACTTCATAATTTTTTAATTCATATCCTTTTTTATATGGTAGATATATTTTAATCTTGTCTCCAGTCGTACTTTTTTCAGGAAATCTATTTAATGAGTTTTTAGAATTTAATTTTTTTATCCATACTGTAACTTAGAATTAGGTTATCTAATTCTAAGTTCCATGAAAGAGGAATATAAGAAATTCATTAAAAAATTCCATGATTTTGACATGAGCTAACTGCTACTTGAAATGATTATAATTAATGTTTTACGAGTTGATTGTGCTTTAAGTTATCGCATGTTCTATAGGTGGGTACCTACATTTCAAGGAGGTAATTCGTAAAACGGTAGGTAATAAATTATGGCTCTCGTAAAACAGAACACAACTTGATGGAAATGTATTCACATGGGGACACTTGTCGGCATTTCAAATTCCTTTTCAATGGAATGAGGCAATAACTCACCTGAATAGAGAGAGCCAAATAACCACTTGGGAAACGAAAATAGCATGTTGTATGTCTTTCTTTAACAAAATTAATGCTCGATCATTTATACTTACAGAATTATTTTCAAAATAAGAAGGATTATAGAGGTATTGGAAATTGCGAGAATTATTTTTAAATTCAGGATATGTTACATAGAAATAACTCATTTATACTTATATTCTATACCTTTAGTTACTCGTTGATTTCATTAAAACACCCTTTAAGATAATTTGATTATTAGTAATATGAAGCGCGTTACATATGCCTTTTGATCGAAAAGGAAAACTTTTTGTAGACAGACAATACTGCTAATACAACTCTGCTAACCTCATTCACAGATTCACGGAAAAGTTAAGTATTCCGCATTATTTATATAGTTTTTCTCATTGAAACGCATCACATCTCCCTCAAGCCGTTTGAATTTAGTAATCTTAGAATTGGTAGTGATTAAAAAAAGATCCAATAGTCGTTTGGTGTTTGTGTTATTACAAAAAAAAAACATTTGAATTGATCACGAGAGTTTATTTAAAGCCCCCAGTAAACAGAATTTATGGTTAGCGTTGTCTCTATAAATGAACTAATGTCACCGCCATCTAAGCAGAATATTTTAGAATTAAATAAATTTTTGCAACATAGTAATATACATTCCTGAAAAGACATAGATGGCCGACATATATAATATTTAGTTTGCTATACAAATATTAACAATAATTTTGTGGAGCTTCGGAATTGAATTTACATTTTTATTAATATCTATCGATATTTGAATACAGTGAAGTCAATAAAGTGATAAAACATTGTAAGATATGGAAGAAACCAGTTCTTGTGATGATAATAAACAAGTTGTTATGTTCACAATATATATTCCTGTCAATCAGAACGTAACTAATATAATACACCTTCACTGATGAAATTACTGTTCAAGATGATACATAAATCAATATCCCTAACATTGTATTTATGAAATATAATTTATATATTCTTTGATGATTTATGTATAATCATCAAATCAATATAAGTAAATTCCAATAATAGTACATAGGTACGTGCTGTCAGAATTTTAAAAGATACGTTTATTAATCCTATTTAGCTAGTGTATTATATTCAATGTCAATTGCACCTAAAGAGAATAAACTCCAGTCGGGCGTCTGAGCTAACACGCACAATTTTTTAAAGAAATTATTCTAGATATTCGCTTTCTAATGAGTTTTAAAGAAATTAGTGCTTTTATCTGTTCTTTATATGAATACCAAAACTCCTCTATGTAATTATAATAGTTTTCTGCCAGCATTCATCTGCTCATATCCCAAGATTGATATACCAACTGACAACTGATTCACTTCAATATTTGTACCCTTATAAAATTTCCATTTCAACAGTGTAGTGTGAGCCTCTCAAATTTTTCTCAATTGCTCACCAAACTGTATTGAACATGGTCGATAACATAATAAGTCAAAACTATGATAACCAACTGCAAATGCAAAAGTGCAGTCATTTAATTATAACTTTCCGTTTTTTTGAGATAAGAAATTACATTACTGTTCTATTATATTTCTTCTTGCTTAATAACCTAATTCACAAATCAGGTTAAATGTTGTCCTTATAATTATACTAATTTTAATAATAGTTTGCAAGCTGTATACGTAACTTTAATTTTTGGATATTGACCCTCAAATCTAGCAATTTTTAATCAAGTCAAGATATTCCAAATCCTTCTAAGTAAATTTTCTAAAATGTAACTTACCTATACCATGGTCTATAAACTGCCATGCCTTAAACGCCAGCTTAAACGTCTTTTACGATATTCTTAATGTGTTATTCTTAAGTTCCATGATAATCAATAATTTATCATGCCAAGAATTTGTTATCGCGTATCAAGTACCTGGAAATAGTGTAAGACAGCTAAAATTAAATTGAATAAATAAACGTCTTATTGATTGACTTCGACACGGAGGAGGTATACAATGTCATTGCTTGTCGGGTTTTTGACAGCTCTGTTAAGCTAGCAGAGACAAGTTAGCAGAAACAATCGAAACCGGCATGGAAATTTGTTGCTAATTAGTTGCTAAGGTCCCGATTTTGTTGGTCGAACCAGTTTTGAAAAAATCGAGTTACTGCTATCTTAACGTGTAAGATAGCAGTGAAACCACTGAAAAGGTTTTTTATTTAATTCGATCACCACCTGAATTTGTTGCTAATTTGTTGCTGGAAGATAGTATAAGGAAAATAAAGAGAAATATAAAAAAATATGAAAAAATATTCTAGAAAATTAAAAAAGTATTTTAAAATATCGCACCTTACAGTATTTCATCCTAATGCTACGCTAATCTAAAATTCAAAACTTATAGTAAATAGTTAGGATATTCAATGATTAACCTGAAATCAAGTTTTGTTGTTGACGCTATTAGAGTAGCTCCATTTTCTCTCTTTATTTCTAGCAGAAATTTTGTTGCTCATTAGGTTAGTTTTTTCAGTGCTTAAATAACTAGCAACAAAATACAAACAAAGAATATTACCAATAATAAACTTGTGACTGAATTTCTTTGGTGTCACTGTCAGAGTACCTCCATTATCTCTCTTAATTTCTAACATAAATTTTGTTGCTTTTTTGGTAAGTCTTTATTAGTGCTTGAGTAACCAGCAACAAAATACAAACAACGAATATTACCAATAATAAACTTGTAATTAAAGTTTTTTGATGTTATTATTGAAATACCTACATTTTCTCTCTTAATTTCTAGCAGAAAATTTGTTGCTCAGTAGATAAGTCCTTATTAGTGCTTGAGTAACCCGCAACAAAATACAAACCAAGAATTTTACCAATAATAAACTTGTACCTAAGATTTTTTTGTGTTATTTGAAATTAAGAGATGAAATGAAAATATTCCGATAGCAACACAAAAAAAATCAGTCACAAGTTTATTATTGATAATATTCTTTTTTTGTATTTTGTTGCTGGTTAGTCAAGCACTAATAAAGACTTATCTAATGAGCAACAAAATTTTTGCTAGAAATTAGGAGAGAAAAGGGAGGTATTCTGATAGCAACACAAAAAAAATCTTTCACAAGTTTATTATTGGTAATATTCCTTGTTTGTATTTTGTTGCTAGTTATTCAAATACTAATAAAGACTTATTTAATAAGGAACAAAATTTCTGCCAGAAATTAAGAAAGGAAATGGAGGTATTCTAATGCCAGCATAAAAAAAACAATTACAAATTTATTATTGGAAATATTCTTTGTCTGTATTTTGTTGTTGGTTATTCAAGCACTAATAAAGAGTTATTTAAGGAGAAACAAAATTTCTGCCAGAAATTAGGGGAGAAAATGAAGTTATTCTGATGGCAACACCAAAAAAAATCAATCACAAGTTTATTTTTGGAAATATTCTTTGTCTGTATTTTGTTGCTGGTTATTCAAGCACTAATAAAGCCTTATTTGAAGAGCAACAAGATTTCTGTTAGAAATTAAGAGAGAAAATGGAGGTATTCTAATATCGTCAACAACAAAACTTGATTTCTGGTTAATCATTGGATATCCTAACTATTTAATATTTTTTTAATTTTGGATTAGCATATCATTAGGATGAAATACTGTAAAGTGTGATTTTTTTATATATATATTTTCTTTTTTTTTAATTTTCTTTATACTATCTTCCAGCAACAAATTAGCAAAAAAATTCAGGTGGTGTTTGTAATAGAAAAAATATTTCAGTGGTTTCACTGCTATCCTTACACGTTAAGATAGCAGTTGCTCGATTTTTTCAAAACTGGTTCGAGCTACAAAATCGGGATTATAGCATCTAATTAGCATCAAATTCCCATGTCGGTTTCGAAATCTCTGAATAATGACAAGTACGTAGAGGCAAGGAATATATAAAGGTAATATGTAGGTACTATCTTCTTTGGTATAAGGGAACTTTTGATGACTTATGATTTTTTTTATAAAAACTACGACAGACTTTATTAGTTAGTGCTGGTACTTTTGAAATCGGTGCGAAAAGTTTCTATAACTGCACAACAAAATAGTTCTTAGTTTTTTTTAAGTCGTTATTTTAAGTAATACTGACTTTCATTGAAAAATACAAAATAATATTAATTATATTGGTGCAAAATAACTCACTTATCTATAACTGCACTAGGTACTTCAGAATAAGTCCACCCTATACAATCCCACAAAAGGGACCAATGGAACTCTTATGTCGATTGAACAAAGATGATTAAGAACATATAGGTAGGGAAAATATGAGATCTTTCATCTCTGATGAGATGAGTCTTGTAGCAGTTGTTCAAGAAGAATACTGCGCAAGTTTTATCAACATCCTTGACGCCGTTTTTGGTGAGGTTCTAAACTTGTGCCACAGGCGAGGGATCTCTGTACCTCAAAAACATAGAATTAAGCAACAAGATGGGTTAATTCATTTCCTAGATAGTCTTGACCAAGAACGACAAACAGATAGAACGACAAATCAATGGCTGAAAATAGTTTCTTTGAGTGAGGGACCTTAGAATATTCTAGATGAAATCATGAGCTCAAAATGGGTAAGTGCATACCCACCTATACTACCTTAACTACTACTAAACAAATACTTTTTTAATCACTGAGGAAGTCACTCCCAAATTGATTTCTTATCTTATAAATAGTTAATTATATAGAGGTGATACCTACAATTCGATTTTACGTTTGCCTCTTTACTTTCCTGCATGTAACTATGTAATCGTATAAAATGATCAGTACCTGGTTTGCAACATACGTTTCTGTATTAAAGCACCTACCGTGAGTTCAAACAACATATTTACAGCCATTGATCTGTTTGCCTGTCTATCTGACTGTGTCAAGAGTATCTCGCTAATGGATGAACCGATTTGTTTCCTTTTTTTTTGATTTGCCCTCCTTTTCGTAATACGAGTAGCAGCTGTACGATAACGAACAAATGTGTATTGTCTAGAGTCTACAGTGTGCCGCAAATACGGCTTTTATGATTTCGATGGCACTTGTCTAGAATATTCTTCTAAAAGCCCTGGATCACCCTCCGAAGGCTTATCTTTGAGAAGAAGAACCGGGACGAAATTAAATTCAAATTAATAACTTATTCCTTACTGCTTATTGTTGTGAGTCTTGGAACATTCAATAAAAACTTACCTCTAAAGACGATTTTTTGTAGAGAATACACAAAAATCTCTATTATAAATGAAGGAAGTATTATTCATTATTCTAGACATCTTTTAACGACAATAGAATATTATTTTCCAGTTGTAGTGCATTATCTAATAAAATATAACCTAGTTTTTGAAAAATATAGGTACATACGGTGTGCTGACTATCTGTGAACCATGTTTGGTAAAAGTTTCAATGTTTCAAGAATCGTAGGCGTTAAATGCGTATTTACATATTATGGAATATTCAGCCCAAACAATAAAAATAATTTCATGCTGTTCGACTTTAAATCAGAGATAGCACATTTGAAAACTGCTGAAGTTTGAAAAAATTTTAATAACTTTTGATACTATTGATTATTGTTGAAAATTTTTGTGAACAAGAACCCAGATCTTTAGATTTTGACAGTTATTATAATTTGAACGCCAACAAGTATCAGTAATAATTATTAAGACTCCACTCTAAAGTGATTCCATATGCTTCTGCCTATTATTCACCTCACAGATGTCATAAATATTATTTACGTCAAATCCTTAATTCAATAGAACTTACGCTTGTAAATAATTAATCAAATATATGCCCTGCTCTCCCTCGTAAGCATTTTTGCATTTAAAATGTTGGCAGCTAAAAAAATCAATGTGAAATAGAAATATTACAGAGTAGCTATAAAGTATCACAATAGGGTCACAACAAAGAGAGAATTTTGTGAGAGTCACATATAAAGATTGGCGAGGAAAATACAAATGGATGGAAATTTTGCCCGAGCTCCACAACACATGGTGTGTTACTATGCAATGCTTTTTCACGATGACATTATAAAAGGGCATAATGGTGTCCGTTAGCCCGAGTATAATTATTTAAGATGGCTTTATTTTAGGGACGATAAAATTGGACAACACATTTCATTCGATGCATTAGCTTTGAATTCGTGAATCCATTTTTTAATTCACACAAAACATACATTTTGATACTACCAACAGATGGTAGGTACTGTTGACTTACTTATATGAACTACATTCATTTTGAAATATAGGGTTGACTAATACCATAACTAATAAGATTATTATTACAATGGCATAATGATAAATCTGTTGAGATGATTGTATATGTTCGGGTACTATAATGTGAAAAATACATTTTTGGTGATTTTGCCTACATCCTTAGTTCTCAATCTAAATTTTTATACCGGGAAAGGAAAGAGTTAAAAAATTTCAATAATATATTGAATAAACGCTACCGTTAGCAACATCTTTGGTCAAATATATAGGTCCACAGAATCTTAGAATATTTATTTTGAAAGTACGGAACTATAGGGCGATATAGTATATGAGTTCACACGGATGATGGAGACAAAGTGATGAGATTATTCGTTGAGAAAGTCAAGGGCATCATTGTTATATAGTATTGAAAAATAATTTTGCATTTATAAGTATACAGAAGACTTTTGGCCCCAACTTCCAAAGTACCAGCACCAATAGAATTAATACTATTTCATAAAAAAAATATTTTACATTATTGAGTGTTTCATTTGTTATACAATTTGTTGAAAGTACACTAATATTTAGCGATTTAGAGAATATGGCTTCAACTTTACAGATGTGCATCATTTTTACATGAGAAATTGAGAAAAAATTATTTGAACAACTAGGTACTAATTTTCGGTATAGACAATCTTATACAAAGTTCCCCTTATTTTTGGTGCTTGATACATTAAAATATAACTTACATTTGAAACAAATGATTTTGGACGTTTTTTAAATCTAGTTTTCAAGCTTCTTTTTTGATCACTCTGTACAAATTATTATCATAAATATACTTACAAAATAGATCTTTTTCTACAAGAAACTCAACCCAAATTAAATATTAATGGGTTTCTCATAGGAAAGGATGATGATTATGTTTTGAACTGCAAACTTAATTTTTAACATAAAATTTTAAATATGTCAAAACCGGTTATACTAAGGTGTAGAACATTATACATAAGGTACATAAAAATTTTACAATAGATCTAAAAATGTGGTACTACACAGGGTAGGTATTCCATCAAAAATAACAGGGTAAGTATCTACTTCCAGTATAACCAGAAATAGGACATGGAAATATTTTAAATGTATGTCCTCCAGTGACTTTAGTTGGTATTTCGCGAAAAAACAATTGTATCTCTGAGTGTGATGTCGTATTGCAACACTCCAATATTTCTCTCTTCTTTGAGGCAAATTCATTACTTTATTACAAGTGGCTAGCAAAGGCTATATAGTTGACAATATTAAATAAATAATATAAAATCAACATAAAGCAAGCCGATGGCTGTTTTCAGTATATTAGCTAGACCATTATTAAACAAGATAAAAAAGGAGGGGTCCTATATTGCCTCCCTGTGGCACCCCCAATTTTGTATTGTTGTGATCTTGATCTTTCCACTTTGAAACCCTAATTTCTGTTCCATAAGTAAGTATGACTTAATTAGTTTTGAGGCTTTTTCAGATAATTCAAAGTCCCCAATAAATTTGATTACAAGAATAAAGAAGTCAATCATATCAAATGCCTTAATTACGTCTGTACGTGTATGACATCCAAGTACTCCTTGCCTACTATCGCTCGAGATGCATACTCAGTAGATAAACTTAAATTTGTAATAGTTGATCTATCCCGCACAAATCTATGATCCTATTTTATGATTTATAGGGTTATAGATATCAATAAACAGTATAGATTCAAACATTTTTGCTTTTGTATTTAGTAGGCTTATAAGCCGGTAGTCTTCAATTTCATTTCATTCAACAGATTTATAAATAGAAGATTGGTGTTACTGCACTTTTCCATCAGGACAGTTTTCTGGCTGAATTGATAAATTGAAGATATATAATAATGGTTCAATTAGATAATCTATCTATTTTAACAATACCTGTTAATTTTTAGTTTAATACTTTGTCATAGAAACATTTTTATTATATTTGAAAAATTAAAATCACCATAAGCTATATATTAGTATTATCCCAAGAAAAGCTAGGTGTCCCATATGCAGATCTAAAATATGTTGCAACTGAATTCGTAATACCTAATGGTTTACTGAAACTCACATTACCAAGATTCATTTTCTATGAAATTCCACTTTGATTTGTTTAGTTTCTAATGCATGACCAAAAACTACAAGGATCATTATTTATGGTATTCTGAATAGATATTTTAAATAGGTTAAATTTTGCTTGGATTAAAGAAATATATTCACAGTGATCAATTTCACTAACCAAATCTTTCTTAATTACTGAGTGCAGTTTATTTTGTCTTTTAATTTTGATAATTAAATTACTGGAAAGCCAAGGTGGAAACTTTGAACTGCTCTCAACATTACTCACTATCACTTTTGGAATACATGCATCCTAATATTCATAAATATTGTCATATTTATAGTAGACCCCCAACAACATTTATTGCTGTTTGTAAATAGGTCCAGTTATTCTGTTCTTCAAAATCACGAAAACCAAAAGAGCTATTAAAATTTACGATATAAAAAAATCTACTTTCTCAACTTTTTCTACAACTTTGTATATATTTGTTATCGAGGTCTTAAAGTTATTCCATCCTTCTCTTGGACACACTTTATTGAAAATTCTATAGAAGAGCTATACTAGGTTTTCCATCAAGATATTACTATCGACACTCCACATCCATACACCTAGCCAAAGTACATAATGTATTCCAAATATTACGACTCCGCAGATGGAAAGAAGACCATCCGAGATGATAACATCGCCGAGTGTCAAGAGCTTTCGTGGAAAATTAGCACTCCCTTTTTTCTATGCCATTAAACTTGAAAGCATTCGCATCACTTATGCAGAAAAACATACATTTTGTATGAAATAGCAGAGAGCATTTTGATAGGAGTAACTAGAGCATGAATGAAAAACTTTAGCTCCAGTTGAAATATACGAAATCGGTGTTTTAACGGTCTTGCTCAGGTTAAGCTTAAACGGAAGATGATAGGGTATTGGAAATTTTATTTGTATGTCAGTTCAGAAAATAAATTCATCAATTTTAGCGAGACAAGGCAACTGGTAGTCTGAGGCTATTAAATATTAATTTGGGGACCATACTTCAAATACATAAGTGATTTGCATTTTAAAGTATTTGTGAAGATTCAACTTTAAAGATAAGAAGATTTGATAAGATTATTCCATACCAACATTTAAACTAAGCGTGAAGCGCCTCTAAATGCTTTCAAATAAAGTTAAAGTTGATGAAACTATCTCTCACATCTACGACGGTGTCTTC
Organism: Crioceris asparagi; assembly: GCA_958507055.1. NCBI lineage: Eukaryota > Metazoa > Arthropoda > Insecta > Coleoptera > Chrysomelidae > Crioceris > Crioceris asparagi. Next base: position 71,850,541 of record OY293828.1, read on the forward strand.
GAATCTTGTCTGAATATGTGCTCGGTACTTTCATCGTATATTAGAAACTTAAATTTATATGGAAGTCTAGTTCAAGTAATGGGAGATTAGTGCAAAGTTATCGTAACAGAAATAGAATTTACATATTTCTCCTAAATGTCGTCGAAAAGTTGAGAAACTCGACCTCGGGCACCACATTATAAACAAATGAAGTTTCAAAACTCCATTAGGTCCTTGTATGTTATGAAAGCATTGAGAGAGAACGAGTAATCACTTTTCAAACATACGGCTTTGAAATCTATTCAAATATATTTATTGTGATATAAGGTAAACCAATTCTTTTTATGAAGCCTGGTCTTACAGTATTATTTCAAAATTGTTGTCAGTTGTAATTTTCAAATTTGTTCGATGATGACTGAATAAATATTATGTTTTGATGACATACAATATACGCTTCAAGAATGCAAATGCTACTAAAACAATTAGAGAAACATTAATTTATATACCAAAATCATTATTTGATTAATTCAAAATTCTGAATTATGTTTTCAATGACAATTAAAACAGCAGAATAAGTTGCCCCTCGGGGTACACACTACGAACTTCCCAGAGGATCGATAATTCAAATCACGAAATTGGGCAAGTGCTACTGTGACTAAATAGAATGAAATTAGTCATAAGACGATGTCAGTCATGATTTTCGAGATATTTGAAAATCCTAGAAGAGGCAATGAATTGGATTCTAGAGATCTTGACTTGTCAAAAAAAGAAAATTATTGATAAAATATGTATATAATGTTTTATAGATAAATATAATTATGATAAACTTTAGAAAAAATATATTAGATAAGCTCTTTTTGTTAGGTTATTCGCCTAGAGAGTGAAACCGCAACCCAGCGGGTATTCGCTATCACAGAAATGGGCACTGCAGTTTCCTCTTCTTCCTAGCAACACCTACAGAGGTTGTCATCTACCAGGTCGATTTTATACATATGATTCGAAAGCCTGCAGTGCCCGTTCAGCGCGGTCTAGGACACAATAAAGTGAACTCTCTGCTTATTTTATATAATAATATATTTATCAATTATATTTATTGAATGAACTTCCATTGTCATTTCTCGGATACTCTTTCTTAATTTATGTGAACTTGAATTACAATACTATTTTATGCTGGTTTAATTTTCTAATAAAATTTAAACAGTTATTAGTTATAATATTAACTTATTCCTAAGGCCCCGAAAAGAGTTCGATCAAAATAAATAAATAATTTGTGCTTTGTGGACTTTCAGTTAGTTTGGGAAAAGCGGACATATTTTTCGAAGTGTCCACCAACGAGTTTTGGGCGAAGTGTCCACCAAGGAGTACATTGGCTAAAGTGGCTCTGAAAACTGTTTTCAGTACGAAATTTTTGGGCTAAGTCGTCGATATATCATTTTGGGCGAACTGTCCACTGGGCGAAGTGTCCAGGTCCCGTTCAGCGTCACCACCAACTTCTTAATTGACTAGAACGCGTGACAGATGGGCCTAAGGGCATCTTAAAAATAATAACTTAATCTATTAAATCCATTAGTAAGTTTGATTTGAAAATTTAAAAATTCTTCTGAACGACATTTAAAAAAAACAAACATATATGACTAAAATATATACACAACAAAAAAATGCATCAAAATAGTTCCATCGTTTCCCGACAAAATAACGACATAGAAAAAAGGCAGATAGACAGAACAATAACTGAAAATCTGTTTTTTGGAATCAGGGAACCTTGAAACGTTATCATTTGTTGAAAACGAAATGTTGAAAATATCACACCATTTTCCTTACTTAGCTACTTGAGGTAACGGTTGGAAAGTAAAAATTGTCTGCACAGGTCATTTTTTTCAGTAAGTCAAAATAAACAACAATAGTTATACTTCAGCTCTTTTGATGTTGGAGGGACCATTTAATCAGAATATAAATAAGCAGTTAGAAAATTTGACAGATGATCAAAACTGTTAGAGCTGTTTTTACGTCACAGTCTTGAGAAAAATACGTGTTCCAGCTATTACCTAGAAACCGGTGATAGCAGGTTGTCTTATTTGTGTCATCGGTAAAGTACATAACAAATTAAAAAAACAGCAACAATATCAATTCTTCTGTCCCCAGGATGATCGGGCTCAAACATACATAAACAGACCAATGGCTGGACGTATGTTTCTTGGACTTACGGTCCGAAAAGTAAACATCTGATGAAAACGAGAGATGGAAAATTCATTTTTCTTTCATGAGATAATGGCCACATAGATATGTTCGTTTTATATGACTCTGGGTATATTGAAACGGAGAGATTTGTCAAAATTACAATTTTGTAACATCGGACACATTACAATTAGTTACTATATTGGTGTTTTATTAATAAAAATCAACAGGTCTGAGCTTTTTTGCGAAAAATTGGCCGCAGAGTTTTCATTTCAGGGATTTACTGTACCAGTGTATAGAAATAATAGTCAGAATCAACTTGATATCAGAAAATATTTGGAACTATGAAGATGTCAGAATCAGTTTCATATTCTACTAGGTTGTGTTTAAGCTGGATTAATAGATCTTATTTTTATCAAGAAATAAAGATGAACGTGTGAAACTGGAAGGAAAATCACTTTTGCAATTGAGCTGGCAAACTAACTCCTCTACCTAGAATGATTAAACTCATTAATCAGACACGTCAGAGAAACTAGCCATATTAATTCAGTAAATTACTATATACATCTCCGTTTCAAGTCCAATCACAATAGGTCCGTATAATAACAGGAAGTCCGACAGAGAGGCAAACGTTGACTTGAAGGCCTATTACTATATACTATCATGAACTAATATAACGTCACAACATGGCATAAGCCCATATCGCTTAAGGAATTATTCTGTTCTATCATTGGTTTATATATTAGAGAATCTGAGTATATTCAATTAAAATGACTAGGGCCCGGTGGAAATCTGGACTGTAGCTGAATAACCAAACATTGATAATGATCAGTTAATATTGTGTAGGTTTAGTAGAATGTATATTATAACCAAATTCACTACAAAATACTATCAGTCGTATTCATAATCGAAACTACTAAATTGAGAGCGGAGGTTTATGGCTACCAGAACACACAACTACAGAACATGCAATCAACGGTCGTGAATGAGGACTGTGCTGCAATCTAACTAATCTAACTTTCAATTAGGTTTATGACTCTTATATCAGGGTTATGGTAGGAAAGTGTTTTGTTTTTATTTTAATACGGTACTAGCTAGTACAGAACTAAGATTGGATTATGAATACGGCTGTATGACTTGAGCTTTGAAACATGACATGTGCTTCGTCAACTAGAGTCACTCGTTCAGGAGTAAACTTCCGAGAAAAAATTTCTCAATAAAGATATATTTTATTGATCATAATCTGACGTAAATCTTTAGATAGAAGAGCTATATTGAGCGTTTTGAAAGTATATCCAGTCTCTTGGACTTTTTAGCTTTTGTTATTTGATTCTTTCTTTTTTCGAAATATTCCTAGGTAGGTTGAAACAAAGAGCTAGGTATAATGCATAGCAATATTAAGATAAGGAAATAGTAAAAAAGAAATATGAAACTTTTAACAACAATCGTTGCATGGGCCTCGTAGACATTTCTTTTATCTTGAAATCAACAGCAGCTATAGTTATAGGTAGGTACACGGTGAGTTCCACAAGAATTATTTAAATTCATTTAAAATTCAGCCGTTTGTTGTTATACCTTTTGATGATATATCATTATTGGCAATAAAATTAACCCTGTTTCTGATCAAGGTGGCCGCGATCTCGTGGAATATTAGCATACAGGATATAGGGGAATTCAGTGATTCTACTGATTCAAACAGTGTTTTCCCAAAATATGAACTTTATTCAAATAATATTTACATCATATGCTCATTTAACAAAAGCAGCGTAGTCTTTTATGAGAGCTTTATAATTAAAATCACGAATAAAGATAAGTTTTAGCGGTTATGTTCTCTGTCTGACGTTTAATGAGTCAATTTATTGAAATTAGGTTAAACATTAGATATTTGGCATGCAAAAGGTGTTGACTAATAACTAATCATTACGCTCAACCTGTCAGATAAGCAGTTAAAGTTTAACCACAATATGGAGGTATGTTTTTTCTGGCCACAATTAAAGATGAGCTTTCCTTCCAGAGAACAAAAGTAAAAGTAAGTTGTGTTTCTGTATATTATAGTATAGCGAAAAAAGTTTCAACAGTGAGGTTTCACCCTTTTCCTAAATTTGGGCAAGTCAAAATTAAAAATATATTGGATCAGGGAGAGGTAGTTGATAGAAATTCTCACTGGAAAATTTCATAGTAGTCTCTGAGGTTTCGTTCTTTTGAAAGTGTATCGCTTGCTTAGTAGATATTGTGATTCATGGTTATTTTGAAGAATCTAAGGTGTTAATATTTACTTGCAATCCTAATGAATTAAAGATTATTAAAACCTTTTTGAATAGAGAAACAAGTCAAAAATAATCAAAGTGAAAATTAATTTCACAAAGTTGTGTCAGAAAACCATAGACAAATAAATATAGAGAACATAACTTGTAAAACTTATCTTTATTTATGATTTTAATTATGAGGCTCTCATAAAAAACTACGCTGCTTTTGTTAAATGAGTACATATCTAAATATTATTTGAATAAAATTAATATTTAGAGAATACACTGTTTGAATGAGTAGAATCACTGAATTTTTCTGTATCGTGTATGGTAATATCCCACGAGATCGCGGCCACCTTGATCAAATAACAGGGTTACTTGTATTGCCAATAGGTGTATACTACTGAATTTTGATGATTTTAGATAATATTACTGTCACGTACTGTATTTGATGATAATTTGAGATGATTCAAAATATATAGGTGGCACCCCATTTTACTTGCTTGGTAATATGATAAGAGTTACCCAACATTTATTGATAGAGTAGGGTAATAGAAGACCATGATAAAACTAAGGACGTTGAAAAGTTTATTAGAAATAGACTTAAGCTTTTTTGTTGACCGACTTCGAGGAACTGAAGAGGTATACAATTTATAAGTATGTTTGCTTATTTGTGTTCATGCATACTAAACGGAGGGAGACCGATTTAAATGATTTTTACTGGAAGAAGTGTGCTAAGAGATGGACCAAGTTTCTTGTCAATACCCAATAAATTTTCCCCCCATAAATACCTTCAGTAGATGGTGGAGGAAATTTTTTTTAAAAACAGTAAATTTCTGGCTGGAATGAAGATCATTTTCAACAAAATTTAAAAGAATTCTGGGTTGTCGAATTACAGCAATTGGAAAGTGTAATTTGGTTACGCCCTACATTTTGAAATCACTGAATATAAAAGAATGTTCAACCAATTCCATGACAAATTAAACATTAAGAAATGTGAAATAAATAGTTGTTATTCCCACAGTATTTAATAATTAAATATTGCATCTAGGGATAATTCTTGAGTCCTGGAATGGTACTCCCAGCATCATTATAAGTTATCGCAAGAACCCCACTTCAGTGAATACAAAAAGCCCACCCATCCATTCAAACATCCAGCATATATGTATAGTAAGCTTCTAATTGTATAATTTAATAGGATATAGAACAATATGCATATAGCTCCCAAATGCATTCGGGAACACCGTAGCATTTAATGTGACCAGTTTATACCAGCGTAACGAATTATACAGCTAGTGTCAGATACAATGGTTAATGAAATTTGAGTCCCCGCAGATAGCAAACAGTTCCTACATACAAATTTGCATCAATCGCCTCCATTCTCCATCTGTGGCAAAGAGTAGGTAAAGGATAAAGGATCGCGCTGTCGGGATAATTTGTTGGCTGTTTGGTGGATTCGTTAGACCCTGTTTACAGTGGACAAAGCCATAGTTTCAGGAAGTGACAAGTGACTGTTGTTACCGCAGTCGTTTTCGATAAACATATATCGGCTCGATTGAGTTGTGATTAAAATTGGCAAGAGACAGACAGACATGCGGTTCGACTCTGTGTGTGTGTGAGTGTCTGTGTGTATTGGCACGATCAATGAAAACCAGAGACGTGTAAAAACGCATCAATTGAAATTGAGTTGTGTTCCCTTCAGAGCAAAAAAGAACGATGGGGAAATTCGGGATGGAAATGTATTTTTCATGAACAAAGGGGAGAGGATTTATTTTACTTTTGATTATTTTTGTTGGTATTTTGTACCTATGTATTTTACTAGCTCAATAAATGCTACGGTCAAGTTGTATCTAATCCTGGAAATGTTATTTGTCTTAGAATTTCATGAAGGCAGTCGTTTCAATTTTATATGACATTTCATATGAAAAGAAGCTATAACGTCTCGAAAGTGGCATCGTTTTCAACATATAGAACATCTCTGTCATTTTGACGAGCAGCTTTCATTATAAACAGGTTTTGTAGAATTTTCCTGTGTCCTTACTAGATTCTCCTTTCATGTGCCTTAGGTATTGGTACTCGAGCGTTGGCGACTTCTCTGTCTTGAAAGTGTTGCCAGGAATATGGGGGCCTATAGTTTAAAGTGGATTCCGAACGAGCCACCGATATGTCTCAAGAAAACTTATAAGACATACTCTTCCATTTCTTTCAAGTAATTTTAATATCTACTAAAATTGAATCCGACACTGTACCAGTTGCCATATTGAGACGATCTCATATTACCAAAGAAGACAAGATTATCAATATTTTTTGCGATTACTAACTCAGTGTTTGAAACCCATTAAATAGCAATAAAGATAAAAAATCAAATTTATTTCGAAATTTGGATATCGTGTACTCCTTATCATCTACCAAAAATCAATATTTTCGTAGTGCAAACAGTGGATGTAATCTGAAATGCTAACCTCTTCTTTTGGCTCTAGAGATTTTTCCAATTGTTGATTACTACAATTGATAGCCGTCAATTAGGTCCTTAATTAGATTAGTAACGATAATTAATAAATACCGCTGTTAGGATGTATTAAATTGAAACAATATTTCGTGTAATACGATTTCACAGTATAATATAAATCTGTAAGAATATACAAGGCATTTCATTTATAGAAAAATTCGGTAATCTCATAACTTTTTATTGAGTGACCCTCTAATATCTGCTTGAGTAAATACGAGAGTAAGTACATGCTCGATCAACAAAAAGGTAGGTTTTTTTAAATAGACTGTATGTCTTATGAATCTTATTCCTTACTTTACGGACTCACTGCATGACATAATGACGATATCATTTTTGATTTTATTTAATATATTATTTTGATTGAGTGTTCTTTGACCCTTGCTCTGATACATTGTCTGATTTACAGCAACATTACATATTACAGCAGGTTGTGTAGATCTTAATATTGAGCATACATATTTTGCATTTATCTTTTTATGTTTCTAGAGCAGCCTTTCGATTTGACTTCAATAAGATAATTCCTTCTACTACAGTTACAATTTATGTAGTGATTTCTCTCAAATATTGAATAATAATTCAATAGACATTTCGCTTATAATTCAATCAATGTCAAAATGATATGTGATTGTGTGCTACATTCTACATTGAAAGCAATCTATGTTCAGAGAGGAGAATTAGATCTATCCAAATCCCTGTTCGATTCTCCAGCTACCAACTTATACCTTCGGGAAATCCTAGGAATAATTGTATCGATAATAAATCAAAAATTTCACATCCTATCTAAGCTCGGGGTTGTATTTTAGATTCCAGAACAACTATTTCAACTTTGGACTATTCGATAAATCATGTGAGGCTATGTCCATATTATCTGAATTAACTTATAGCGTAAACTGAAGTGAAAGAGGAATATGTAAGGGTAATCGGGCTCACTATACTATTAGAAGTTGATGCTATCACTATGAGATTTAAAATTACAATTTGAAGTTATAATTAATCAGAGCATGAAGTTATTGTAACTGCTGTTAGTGAAAGGAGATCTCCTAAGCCGCATTCAGAAAAATTTTAATATTTCATTATTTAAAATTTCCTTTGTTTCGGTAGAGAAATATTTATTATTTGGAAACCACATACGGATCAGTCACTTTACAAAACTTTAGGGTCTTATACTTACTATAATAGATACGATAGTAGATATTGATTATGGGAAATGTTAGTAAGAAATTGTTTTCGAGAGACTGTTCCTAAGCTAATGAACTGTTTTTATAGGTACAAAATAAAATGACCTTAAGTCAAGACAAGGAAACACATGGTCAATTTCTAGGGATCCGTATAATCGATGAAAAATAGAACCGTTGCTAATGCCTGCCTTTCTAGCATTACTTATTTCCTCCGAATCTATAAAACAAAGAAATTCGATATTTGAGACTGATCCAGAGTTGTGTGACCACCACACGGACATAAATTTTAGGTGAACGGATTCTGATATTGGGTGATAAGAAATTAAAGCACATCATGTGACCTATCAAATGATTGGACTCATTATGGGTAATTCAAATATATAGCTTAGAAGATATTGAGTAAAATTGCCCTTCCTCCCCTTATCTCCGAAACTAAATAACGTAGAATTCTGAAAAAAATACAGAAAATAGAGAAAATCTATAAAAAAATCCTATGGACGGAACCCATTTAATACGAACTCGCACTTGGTCTAATTCTATTGTTTCGTTTGACTACAGTTTGAAGATAATTAAAGATTATAGGTATAATTTTAAGTTGTTTCATGATATTTTTGCAAATTGAATCTGTTTTCGTAGATTGTACTATTTGTTTAAAACTATTGTTTAAGCAAGAACCATAGAACTTTGAATAAGGTTCTATGCGTTTTGGACAAAAAATCTGCTAGTACGCGTTGGGTTTGCGTTAACAGGATTCTGTACTTAGATTTTTTGTAGAGTAGCTATGAGTAAATAAGTAGGTACATTCTTTTTTTAAGTCTTAGCTTTGGAGAAAAGGAGGAAAATTGTTAATTTATCTTAATTTTCTCCAATATTTCCCAAATTATACATGTCAGTTCTTTTTTAAATGAGTTCTCTCAACTGATGTACTTGATTTTTTTTAATTATCTTCCACAAAAATCTACCCTCATTATCAAAATTCGTCTATTTACGGAATATGACAATAATGCGTTCACCTAACGCTGTACAGATACCTACCACATTTGAACTTTTTCGATCAGGTGATGTGGAGAGGAGATATACCAACCGAAAGACCGACAGGCAGATATACAGACAACTGAGCTATCTTATAAGAAATCCGTTTTCTTATCGGATGTACCTAACCCTAATGAACGGATTTGTTAGCATATTCTAGATACACTGTCAAAGCAATGCAATTGTTAAACAAATTATTTAAATAATAATATAGATTATGAATTTATTTCCTATTTAAGGTTTACAGTACATTGTTATGTTGGCAAATACAAAACAAATAAATATTTTTTACAAAAAATTGGAGGGACGTTATCATTTGTTGTACTGAAAAGTACAAAATAATAATAATTCTATTGGTGTTGGTACTTGAAGTTCCGCAGTTGTAGTTAGATTGAAAACTTTTGGCAACAATTTCACAAGTACCGCCACCAATAGAATTAATATTATTCTGTACTTTTCACGGCACCAACTGATAACGTCGGTCCAATTTTTTTTGAAATATTTATTTCATACTTTTGGGAGTTACATTTGTCACTAAAATCGTTGAGCGTTCACCATTATCAATGTAATCTCGGAAACAGGCATATTATAAACTTAACCACTCTTTTAACTCGAAAACCGTAACTCTATGGATAAAATGTTCAATATAAATACAACTATAAAAGAAAATACAAACCTTGTACCAATCGAAAATGGTACCTTAGCTCCTAACAGTTATATTGAAGAGTATGTAGAGGAGGACGTCATTTCTTTCGCTCGGTTTTCTGATGAGAGTTTTTCTTGAATTCATGATAATACTAAGCCCTTCAACGATTATATTTGCCTCCAAGAATCCCTGATCTGAATCGGATCGAGCATGTGTGGGACACGTTAGGGAGGCGTTTCCCACAACAACAAGAAGGTACCTAATCAAAATCTTGGAGTGGGAGATCATTAAGCAACAGATGATTGCACATTGAATTTAAATACCATATATTAAATGACAGCAATCAGTAGATAACGAGGAGGCAATTCAAGATATTAATATTTCTTCAAGTTCAGATACGTTTCTAATTTTTGTTACTATTATTTCCTTATTCATTTCGGGTTAAAGATTGAGTTTATGGACATGAATTGAAGAATGAAATGTCAAAGATGAGGCTTGAAAATGTCGTACAAAGGGACATCATTATATTCCTGATTTTTTTCTTACATTGCCATGATATTTAGGATGAATTACAACTTTTTCTTCCAGTCTTTGTAACACCAGGTTCATTCTAAATTCCCACATGCACATTACTATATCAGATTCAAGTTGATATGACCTATATTTTGGATAAAAATATCAAAAACCATGCAAAATTAAATATTTTATTCAAGATTGAATTTGAATCAAATAGTTGTTTTTGTCTAGGAGTGTAAAAATTATTAAAATATGTCAATAAAATCCCTAAAATGCAAGCTAATTATGAAATTTGATGGCACATGGAATATAAGTATTCCTTCTTAAACACCTCATACCAGGAAAGTTCCAAGGGTAAGAGCTATTAGCCAAATATCAATTTTGTTAATCCTGTTAATTTATTTCAGTTCAACGTGCCTAATACTCTCTTGATTGAAATCTTAATAACCAATCTCTCCAGCCTATCTCACCGATACCTACCTACACCATGCCATCAAAAATTGTATCGTGTAGAACGTAAATTTAAAATCTAGCTGACAAAACTAATCTTCTTACCTCCATTACATTATCTCTTCGCATTATTTTGCGTCATTATCCCGGCGCAAGTTGGTCATGTTGCCTCTACGAAACGTTGGCGAAACATTATGCGACCTGGAACAAAGGAAACAAAAATCATTTTATGTTCTAAAGCATGAAAACCAACTTTAATTTTAATTTAAGCACAATAAAGTGTCGTTGGGGCTCAGTTGACCACGTTAAGAATATGATGATAACTCCTGCTGCATTGTATTGCCTCTGTGGGTGTGTGACTATCAGATACAACTTCCAACGTCCGCCTTGACTGCACTTCATCGCAAAATTCCAAAGTACTCGTCATTTTGTAATACTTGGCTGACAGTACCTATTACCTATTATTTTATATTTAAATTAAATAAAGAAAGAAAATCAATAAGAGATAATCTTAATGGTGGTGCAAGATGGATAATATTAAGTAATTTCTCAAAGCTTTAGAAAACTACCATTTTGGAACTAGTTAGTTGATTAGGCCAATTAATGAAATTTTTGTTATTTTCTTTTCTCAAATTTAGTCACGGTAGAACGGGATAAGAATTATATAATTTGTCCATTCTTACTATTAAGTATAGAATGATTCTCCCAATCAAATTCTAGACTAAATCTCATTAAAAAATCCCTTACGAACACCGAAAATCTACTATACAGTAAGTTCATTAAATATGGAAATGCTTCAATATCTTCAAAAATTATAAAATATAAAGATTAAGCTCTGACAGGTCGATTTTTGATTTTGATTTTCTACTTTTTATGCAAACAACATTATTTTATCCCACTACCTTCTGAATTATGACGTCATCGTTATTTTTTTAAAATTGAAAGCCATGATTTTATATCCTAAACGAAAAACTGGCCATTTTCTAATTCAGATTCAGAAAATATGTAACGAAAACAATGGCTTTGCATATAATGTGTAATACTCCGATGAAGCAACTTTTTGCTTAAAAGTTTCAATGAAGAAACAAAATTGTAGTTATTGGGCATATGGAAACTCCAACTTGATGATGGAAGTCCATACCCACTATCCATAAGAAGTAAATGTTTGGACAGGGATTATAAAAAATAAAACATTGGGACCATATTTTTTCAGGGAAATGTCACTGCTGCAAACTATAGAGAAATGTTGCAAACATATTTAATTTCATTTTTGGCAGTAACATCCAATTATTCATGAGTTTTGTGAAATAGATACCAATATTTGGTGGGATTTCCTGAATGAGGTTTTTCCCAATCGCTCGATAGAAATACGGGGATCTATTGAATTGCCGCCTAGATCTCCAAACCTAGCACCTCTTGACTTGTTTCCTTGGGATTTCCTGAAACGTCAAGGTTACGTCAAACGAACTACTATATAATATAGACGAACTTTAGCAAATAATCTGAGCGAGAATTCAACAAGTTTCAGCAGAAATGTTGACAAATGTAATTCCGGAATTCGTTGCTCGCATTGGATAATAGCAATTTCATCATTTATTATAATACAAATTCGCATTTAATTGTTTATCAATTGTTTCATAGGTTTTTGTGGGGATATTTTGTTATTCAAAGATGTTTTAAATGTTGAAAAATAAATGGATTTGAATGAGAAAATTAACAATCTAGCAGGGATAAATAAGTATATCTAGACTAGAGTTTCCAAGAACCTGACCAATTACAATAAATTTCTGAAGATAGCCCAGAAACAATAAGTCTGTTTGTTCAATGGAAGAGTATTCTGGTGGCCGTGTATAGGAGCGACTACATGCGGTAATCAGAAAAGAGGCTTCGTGCGACAGGGTTGTCCACTGAAGGAGATTTCGCGCTATGAATCTTAGGAATTATTCTCAGTTTATTTTGAATCGTTCTTTGGTGTGAAGAGATTATATCTGGGAGAATTTATTGAGTAAGATGAGGAACAGGAATAAGGTCTTGAAAAACATTTAGTTACAATCGAATGTGTCAAAAGATATTTGACTACATTTAAGAATCGTTCGAATCGAGGTACATCATATCATCATACGAATATTTTTAGAAACACTGTATCTCTTCCCAAACTTTGGAATCTGAAACTATGGTAAAAAATAATATTTCAATTTAGATATTATATAATTAGTTGAAAATTTTCATACACAGTTTAAAATTGATAGTACTTATTGGCGAGAGTTGATGAGATGAGAAAATAAAATCACCGAAACTATTTTGTTGAACTATTGGTATTTGTATCAAAAAATAGAGCGGGAACTATTATAATAAATCCTTTACTATCTTAATTAATTTAACATTTTTTCTCATACTCATTTCTTAGAAGAAAAGCCATAATGAACTAATTCACCAGATGCTTTATTTTCCGAAATGTTCACCTCCAAAATAATACAGGTACTTTTTTGAATACGAACCAATATATTGAGACGATAAAGAATAAAAATATATTTGGTCCATTATATAATTATATTAATCACCTCATTTCTTCTGTTATTTTTGACCATAGCTATTTGAATATCTCTAGTATTGTAACGCTTGTCCTACATAACTAAATAAACATAACATTGCGCTTCAAGGACCAAGAGAATATTAACTAATAAGGGCGACAAGATCCTATCAACTTGGGATTTGAGCGGCACGCTTGAAGCCGTACGCTCAAAGCTGTTTGTAGTGGACGAGGTTACCATGGATTCCGACTAGAATTTTATTTTTTAAAATATTTATTACCAAAAATTGGACCAACATTATTAGTTGTTGCACTGAAAATACAAAATGATATTAATTCTATTAATTCTGGTACCTTGGCAGTTGGTAGCAAAAGTCTTCTATCTAACTGCAATTCTATAATTTCAAAAGTAAGTACCAGCACCAATAGAATTAATATTTTATATTTATAACATAGGTATGCTTATTTCACACTTTTGAGTGTAACATTAGTCATGAATATCGTTGAACGTTCACTAATACCAAAGAAGATAGTACTTATCCTATTATCCATGTATATTCTTTGCTTGTAGGTACTTGTTGATATTCAGAGATATCAAAGCCCTAGCTTCGTTTTAAAAATGTACAATTTAAATGTTGCCACATATAATCCCTTCTTCAATTTGGCCGTCTCATTCATTCAACTTTCGAAAAAATAACGTTCAACTTAGCGAAAATACACATATTTTGGTCATTACTATTGCTGTAACTCGAAAAACCGTAGCTTTATGAAAAAATGTTCAATTCAAACGTTTCCGGATATGGTCCCGGATATGGTCTAATCATTCATTCTGTCGTCAAAAAGGTCAAAAAAGCTTGAAATAAAAGTCTTACAATAAGTGAAAACAGCATTAATCCAAGGAATACTACCTTCATCGATTTAAACGCTACTATTTGTTCAACAGACATCTCATTCATATGCACCATTAGCATTCAGTACCTAAATTATACATAATATCTACAGAATATGTTTCACGGTAAAAATATCTATATGAATGTAGATCTATGATACAGAAAAAATAAATTAATATTAATGATTGCCAACGTACAATTTTCTGCTTTAAACCAAGATATGAATATTTATGGATAGAGGCATAACATTAAACCGTTTGAAAACAACTTGAGAGTTGAACGTTTAGAAGGAATTTGTTCAGTTGGAAAATTATCCCCATTCAAGCTTGAGGTGTATTAATACGACCTGACTGTTTGCACGAACCGTATGTAGCAAAAAACAACATTCTAGAGGGAAATCGTATTTATTTGTTAGGTGGATGAAATATGCTGTAAGTAAGTAAGAGAACATATTTGATATACGACACTTGTCAAATTTACAGAATAATAGATTTTAAAATTCTTTCTTGTTGTTGGATTTAATTAGCTCATGCGATTTTTTTGGAATCTGAGACACCCTGTTGTATCATTATAATCGTAATTGGTCGCAGCTCCAATCTACTCTGTTGAAATTATTCATCTCTGCATGCAGGCTGAAACTGTCGTTACGCTTTTGGTATCATAGAACGTAAATGTAAAAATGAAAAATATATCTGTCTGGAATTCTTCTTTCAGTGAAGTGTCGTCGATAGTCTCTAATTGTTAGGGCAATATTTCTATTGCTAATAAAAAAATGTTCAAACAAATCAGACCCTTCTTGATCAGAATACATTTTTAACACTATGATAGAGTGGTCAGGTTCTACAAAAGCACAACCAACTGACAGTCTGACATTTAATTAAACAATCAAGAAGTCATTTTTTCCATGACAACCCCTACGTTAACGAATATGAACCTCATGTTTTACAGAATTTTAAATTTTGGCTTATATCTCAGAAACTCTTGATATTAGGTATAGAGAAGTAAACTGAAAGTACCCTTATTTTTAGACGTAGAATACGGTGCAACAGAAAAAAATTGGGGTTTGCATTCAAAAAATCGGAGATAGTTGATAATATTCAATTCAAAGTTTTCATCGCTTTCGTACTTACCCTGTACATTGTCAGAGATTGTTTTTTGTTCGGTTACAAATTTTCACTTCAGCTTATCAGAATTATGATAGTGACTCTTCAATTTATGGTATGAGTTACTACTAATGATGCATTATTCCTACATCTGCAACTATCATTTAACATCTCAAAAAGTATAAATATTAGGTATAGGGTTTATTACACAACGTTAACTTAAAATTTTACAAAGAATCCAAGAATTAAAAAATATATAGGATATTACATTTAAAATAGGAGAGTTGATACCTGTATCAGATATATGAAACACCCTGTGAATATGGAAGCAAGAAAAATAAAAAATTCAATGAAATTCACAAATATTTTATCTCAATACTTTTTTCGTATCTTTCATAGTTTCTGAGATACGGAGGTAGTGAATCTTATTCCGGACAGCCTGTACATGATCATAATATGGAGTTTTAATAATCAATAGTAGAAAATACTTTTGAGTGCTGCAATTTATTAATATTAACATGCTAAGACTTCGCAATTTGCTGAAATAATTTATCATTCTCTGGTCTATTCCCTCAAGACAGTTTTCCAAATCCACTTCAAAAATTTTGATCACGTCTCCACCTTTGACTTACGCAATATCTACTACTACTAAATACTCCGTAGCACTATAATCCAGAGTAGGTCTTGGCTACCTCGACTATCTGCCTCCACATTTGACGGTTTGGGCCAGTCCTCTCCATTCCTGCGTTTTCACTTCAAGGGTAGATAGACCTTTAACGATGTTGGTTATCCATCTAACTCTAGATCTACCGCGGGGTCTATTCATACAATTGACCGACTTCCGATCGGAGGACGTAAACTATTCAACTGCTTTTTTGAAATGTACGACTTATCAATCGATTTCATTGAGTGTAAACAAAAAACCTTTACATTTTTTAGTCAAAGATTACAATTTCTGAACGGTTTTTTACAGGGTCTTCACCTATAGAGAGAGATTATCTCAAGTCCATTTGAGAAAGGTGTAGAGTAATAAGTAGTGATGATTATAATATTGTATTCTGCCATATAAGCGCCATAATACAATAGAGATCCCTTCATTATAATAATTTATTACTCAAAGCCTTTTTCAAATGGAGTCTAGGATGGTTATAGACTATAAGTAACTAATGAACATTTTCAAAAATAAGCTAGCCGTATGATGATGGCTGCGATTTGAGTCGTAAAAAATCGTCCTTTCTAAGAGCTTTTCGGGTGTTCGCTGGGTAGATAGTCAGAGATTCACGAAAAAATTATACTGGAATAGATCCTCAGAAAAATAAAAAAACTGCGATTGTATGAAATGTCTATATTTTAAGGATGACTCACAATAACCTTTTTATTGATACACTTGCGAAGCTGCAGCGGGTCTCTGGGAAAATAGAATGGCTATTTGGTTTTGGAAGTATGAGTACAAAATTTGTATGTTCAATGAGAATGAAACAATTTGATGTCAAAGAATATAATTTCTGTTATTATTTTAAGTTGTAAGAATTCCTTTTTTGTTCAATATGGATATGCTGGTTTCAGATGTTACCTACAGATGTCAACATATTGATACATTAACTAATAAATGTTAGGTACACATAGTAGTATTTTCACTTCTAATTAGATAAGCAAGTGAAGGTAACATTGTCTATTTGTTGAAATCAGAACAATGTAAAGGACATCTACTCTAATCTGCTGAAAGGCATGTAAACCAAGATAGTCTTATTCTTTTTCCATTTAAAAATTATATTATCACAATTAGTTTTTAAAATAGGTACCCCAGTAGACTATAATGAAATGACCAGAAATGCATGCGGTCAAAGATATAAGGACATAGTTGCCGTCTATGGTCACTACCTAATAGCTGTACCTACCTATGACTAGTCTAAAAATTATCAAATATAGTCGGCCAGATATGCATTATTATTGTATTGTTATTCATAAACCAGACAGATAAACTATTAGAAATAGTCCAGGAATGGAGCTGAATCCAACCATGACATAGTGTGATTCTGTACCTACTGCACGTGAAACATCGGATTGACCTGATACGTCACTCTATTACTCTATTCTTCTATTTTTGACCGGTGAATAAAGAAAATGAGATGCATAGAAAAGTAAAACAATGCCCTTACAATATTACCTTAAGAAATCAATATACAGAATATAAGAAGATTCTTTCTAAAATGATAAATCAAGTCAAAAATGATTATTACAGAAATAAAATAAATAACTCCAGTGACTCAAAAAAATTGTGGAATGTGATAAACCAATTAAACTCAAATAAAATGAAAGATAATGTCAAAAGAATTGAAAATTCTTCAAATGAAATAACTAATGATCCAAATTCCATATGTACAGAATTCAATAAGTTTTTCTGTAATGTTGTAAATAAATTAGTAGAACATCTGAAACAATCAAAATTTAACAACTTAAATGAAATCCGGAATATATCAAAATCTACAATAGTCTTATATCCAACTGATAAATATGAAATTGAAGATATTATAAATAAATTAAAAAATAACAAATCACCAGGTTCTGATCAGATAAAAAATGAAACACTAAAAATGTTATGTAAATATATTAGTGAACCTCTTTCGAATATATTCAATAAATCATTATCTACAGGAATATTTCCAGAAGAATTTAAAAAATCAACAGTTATACCAATTTATAAACATGGAAACAAAACAGGTATGACAAATTATAGACCGATTTCTCTAACATCAAATGTATCAAGAATATTAGAAAAGGCATTGGTAATATGCTTTGTTTCAGAAATCAAAGTTCTAGAAATCTAGTTTCTAGAGAACGAAACGACGCATGATTATTCCATTAACGCTTTATAGAGCTAAAAATAGTTGCTATAAAGCGGCACTTTTTTTTGTTAGCTTTTCAACAAACTTCAGAAAAAATAAAATTATGAATTGTAAATTACTTTTGTCTAATATGTCGAAAACCATAATAGGTCATACATTTTTGTTGAGACCATAAAATTGCATGACTTTCTTTTCATTTAACCGACTTTGTATCTTCTGCCGCTTTTCAGATCCTAGGGTCATACCTTATTATGAGCACCCAGGATATTCTGAGAAAAAATATGTTCGTTTACCTTCTACAATTAACTTAACTAAGTAATGTGTCAATTTGTGCATTATTCAACTTATAGGACCAGCTATATAACATTAAATAGAATAATGAAATGAATGAAAGCTTCGTTTTTATGCTAAGTTTATATTTAGTGTGCAACAATTTATTGACAGATAGCCAGATATTTACGGTTGGTAGTTCTACAACCACGAAACCAAAAGATTTTCAACGTACTTTTTATTTGTCACTAGAAAGCATGTAGGTACCTATTCAAAAACTGGACCATGTTCTACAACGTAATTATTTTCTAATCCCTCTAATTTCGATCCATCAAACTTTAACATAATAAACTGTATTATAAATTATATTATATAACTACATTATTATAAATGGATACGTTTATATTTTAAAGCTTCTCACTTAAAATTGGCAACTGTAGAAAGACCTGTAGAAGTCACGTAAATTTTATATTGGAATAAACAGGCAATAATAATTTCGGATCAAGAAGTCACCAAGCCAATTTGTATACTTAGGTATATGGTTCTCTGCATGAAATTTAAATTTCCTAACATATTTTCAAACTAGTACCTACTAGAAATCGAATTGTCATACATTTCGGAAGGAGCCTATTTCCCATGGGATAATATTCCATCGTCGTCGTCTCGATTCTCCAGCCAATATTTGTTACGGGAATATGTTCAGAAGGTAAAAAAACTCCCCTTTGGTTATTCCAATCATATTGACATTCAGTAGAGTACGAATATTATTTATGTAAAAAACGCATCCATGATATCTACTCCTTCTTCAAATACCTACTATGTAAAAATAATAAATACTTTATAACAAGAGTTTCTTATCAAATTTGTAAAATTTCTAATACTACACTGCGTTCCGTTAACACGGTTTGTACGTAATAGAAATTCTAAATATTCCATAAAAATAGAATTACTTTAATAAATAAACTCAATGAATTCTAATAATTATGCACGTCCAACAGTAGCTACATTGTAAGTCTATTTTATGATGGACCCAAGTTGCCTTTAGTCCTACAATTATTATTTGAATATCCAACGAAAATTTAAGTCCGATGCTTCACCAGAGCATAAACAGAAGTAGATGCAGGAGACTTTGCTCTGTAAAGACAAAATGCTATCACAAACTGACGTCAAACTAGTTTAACCAGGATGCACTACAGTAGAATATGCCGTCGATTTGTGTTAAATCTTCATATTTTGGGACCAAGATGTACCAGTTCGAATATTTCCAGTCAGTATAAATGAATCAACTTGTATATATGAATTATGGCTGAACGTTGACATCTCATGTCATAATTTTTTTCTGGAAGGTATATCTTTGGCAGCAGTTATAGATACACAGCTTCATCTTTTATATTTTTTTTTCTCTCCCATCGTTCTTCTATAATGCGGAATAACAAAGAAACCTACTTACATTGGAAATATATCTTGAACCTAAGGTGTTAGTCTAAATGTATCAAATGTATCAGCTATAGCTT
The DNA here is from genome assembly GCA_958507055.1 of Crioceris asparagi. NCBI lineage: Eukaryota > Metazoa > Arthropoda > Insecta > Coleoptera > Chrysomelidae > Crioceris > Crioceris asparagi. The sequence goes on from OY293828.1 coordinate 71,870,425, forward strand.
CCAAGCGCGTTATTATGCCGGGCTCGACGAAATATTAGGTGCTTTCTCAGAGTAATTTCACCACTTGGGTTAAACATTTTTCTCATTATGTACAGTAATTAATAAAAAAAACAATGAATAATAGCTGTCATATTCATCATTTAAAATAAGTGTGGCTTCTTCCCATATAACTAGGTACTGTTTTTGTATTAAAAATTATATTGAAGTAATAAATATAGAAGTCATAAAAATATGACAATAAGAGAAAGAAAATAATATTTCAACCTGTATTATTTAAAGAAACTATAACATTTTGACGAACTTAACATATCATACGGAATAAAAATCCTTAAAAAGGTTAAAAACTTCTTCTTCTTGGAATGAAATGATTTGGTTTTAAAGTATCAAAATTAAGTCGAAAAATCAAAAACGTAAGATGGGACATTATATTAGCTTTCTAATACCCAATCATCGCATTTGATGCTTATCCAAATAGCTTCAATTCCAGAGCAGTATCTTGGTGCTTTGAGACATTAATTTTGCATCGAAAGTTTAGGGGTCCATTCGTTTTTCCATACAATTTACATAAGAAACTCTGTTTTCTCTACCTGAGCGCCAAGGGTTGTCGCTTCAGGGTCCCGTCCTGTTATTATGCAAATGTCGGTAATGTGTTTCCTGTACGCGGTTTCCTGCATGGCTTTCCCCTACTACTATTACCATTTTCATACAATTCCCATATTATAGATCTTTTTGTCAAATAATGGGGCTAAAGTAGCTACATGAATAGTAATCCGGTTGATCCTAGTGAGGCTAATATCATATTATATTAAATTTGACAGCTTTGTAACGACAACGTCGATTTCTTTTATGGTTTTCTTATAGAATACTCTAAAAGACAAAGGAAATCTCATCACTTTTTCTATAATTTGTCAGGGTGGCCCAGAAAGAAAGTCATTTTTGATATCGCTCTAACATGAGTCAATACACAGGAGAACAGCGCGGGTTCTGTGTCCGCTCGTTTTATGAGAAAAATCGATCGTATGTGACTGTTCGACGCCGCAATTAATTGCACTCATCGACGAAACTTTTCAACGAGTTCGAGAATCTCTGCGCGTGAATCCAAGGACATCGACGCGCAAACTTTGATCGGCTCTAGGTGCTAGGTTTGTCCAGAAGGGCACTTCAACGAATTTTGAAACTCGATATGAAGATGCATAAAATTCATTTGATATAGAAGCTGAAGTCAGCGGACTTCGAATCGAGGTAAGGTTTCGGAAAAAAATGCTTTTTCAGATGAAACTTTCACCTAAATGGATTTGTGAATAAACAAAATTGTCGGGCAACAGAATCTTCGCTTGAAACACCAAAAGCCACTTGATTCACGCAAAGTTACTGTTTGGGTTGGAATTGCAAATTGGGGAATCATAAGACCATTTTTCTTTGAAACCGTCGTTAGACAGCAACTGTAAATTCAGAACGATATATTGCTATGTTGAGGATTTTTTTGGCTCCAAAATTGCGAAAATCAAGAGACAGGAACACATGATTCCAGCAGGATGGGGCCATTTGTTACCCTTCTAAAGAAAGTATCAGTGTGGTGGAAGATATGTTTCCTCATAAATTGATCTCTCGAACGGGTTATATCTGCTGGCCCCACGAAGCCGTGATCTGTTCCCGGCAGATTTTTTATGGGGACACCGTAAAAATAGGGTGTACAACAATAAAGTGTCATTGCAACAATTGAAACTAAATATTAAACAGGAAATTGAATATATAAAAAAATCATGCCAGATTACTAGAGTTTCGTTCGTCATTTAGATGACGTGATTCTCAAAATATAAAATTTCGTTTTATTGTCTTTAAATTGTAATAAATAAACTTTGTCCAAATATAATATTTTTATTTTAGTTTAATTCTAAAAAAGCATTTCCTTCTGGGCCACCCACAACAGCTGTTATAAATTGTATTTACTATATTCTCTTTTTGAGATATGACAGTCATCCTTCTATCAGGGCATGACGGACAATTCAAATATTTTATTAACGTTAGTTATTTTTTAAAAACCTAATATAGTTCTTTATACTGTGCTAACACCAAAGCATTCTTAAAAACCGTTTGGTAACATAATTGAGAGAAGAAAGGGGTAGGTATTTAATCTGTGGTCTTCCGCCAAGTTTAATTTTTATGACCAAATTGGACCACATACTTTGTTACTATAGGCAAAGTTTACAGAATACTTACTAGTCTGTAGACTTTGCTTCAGGTGAATACTCGTTATTAGACTAGGTATATGAAATTTAGGAATATTCTTTATTAGCTAGGGTTTAACCAAACATGACTTTAATCTTTATTTTATTAATAACAAGACAACCCAGCGAACTTTCTACCGCGCAAGAGTCCATGAGTGCTGTATTAAGTATTAAGTTTTAGCTAAACTTAATTAATTAACATATATATTGGTAGATTGGTATCACCACCTTTTGCGGAATAGATGAAACTCACGATCCGATGTGGTGTTGGTGTTTGAAATATCGACATGGAATATGGCGGATGTCCAATTTTAATTTATATATAAATGAATTACTTGTATAATTTTTCAGCTAATTTTCTGATATTTTATTAGTTATTATGTTATTCTATGTCTATGAAGAGGAATCAAAAAAATAAGAGATATTTAAAATCAGTCCAGCCGATACATACCGAATAGCCAAAACGAATTTGAGAAATTTATATCTTCAAATTTCTGTTGATACAGATCGTTTGTGAAGCGTTTGTTTTCTTTTGTGAGTAAATATTTGATGAGTTAGAAGATTGTAAAATAATTAACAACAATTGGCCAACACGTCTTGGAAAAAGACCTTACATTTTCTTTTTCTTACTCAATTTATCAGAAATTGTTTGTGAAACGAAATTATAATAATGAAATCGTTTGTGACTTTTTTTACTTAAGAAAAATCTAAATTTATTTCAAAATTTATAGGTTCAGGCAAATAACTATACGTCACTGTAAAATCGTCAATAAATATAATTTGTGTATGGAAAGTCACAATACAAAATAATATTTATTCTATGGGCGCAGTTACTTGAAGTTGATGCCAAAAGTCTTATATCTAACTACAGTTGCATAACTTTAAAAGTATCGGCACCAATAGAATTAATATTATTTTGTATTGCGACTTTCCATACACCAATTATATGTATTTATGCTTTAACACTGACGTATAGTTACTGATTCATATGATTTTTACAGATCGATTCAATAAAAACCCATTAATGCACATAAACTCCATTCAACTCTACGCAAATTTATTGTCCTAGTGTCAATTTTCTTTTTCGAAGTGGTGCAATAACGGCACACATTCAGCAATTTCAAGTTGAAAATCAAATTTTATCCATAATGGTATATGCTACTGTATGTAGGTACAGTTCGATTTTATTGATGTTGACTGTGTCGGTAGTGTAAAACAAATCTGGACCAAATGGAGTATGATTTTGGAAATAGAAATTGTTTAGTGTAATGCACAACGATATAAATGTTTAACTGTCAAACAAGTTTTGTATATATGTGTAATTAGACGAACACTGGTGATTCTGTAGAGAAAATTATTTTCATCGGAAAATTATTATTAACTACATATACGCCATATGCATATATATAATTATATAATTATTTTAAACAATAAAAAGATTATAAGCCAATGGTTTATCGCAATTTTGTTAACAAATTTAGATATCCTGGTCTAGTCTTTTCGCTAAAACAAACCGTTCTCGAGAAAAAAAAAAAAATTTTGTTTGCATGTGCACCTAATATCTTAGGTTTGCAAATGTGATGTAAATAAAAACGAATTGAAATAGCGCGAGTTATCTTAATTTAATTTGCAAACCTAATATATTAGGTGTATATGCAAAAAAAATATTTTTTTCTAGAGAACGGTTTGTTCTAGCGAAAAGACTAAAGATACCATTTTTGTTAAGAATTAATCAGGATATCCAAATTTGTTAACAAAATTGCGATAAACGATTAGCTTACATTTTTTTTTATTATTTAAAATAATTAAAACGGTCACAAGAACGCCACCGGTAAAACAAAAACAATTGTTTATCATGCTATCAATTTGTTTTTAAGTGGCAATTATACCTACTAAGTTTGAAAGCAAAATCAAGAAGAGTTTCTTTAAAAATAAGAAAAAACAATTTTTTTCGCAATATTTGAACTCCCCGTACCTCCAACACGAACCGTTTTTGGAGATAAGTTTATATGAACTTTTTAAATTATTTTTATCTGCTGAATACGCTCTTAAAGTTTCTCCATTACAATTCGGACCACCCGTATTGTTATAGCTATAATATAGGTAACATAATATTCAAAGATGGATCATTTTTTAACATAAGTTGTTGTTTTGTATTTTCTTAATTTTGTTTTAAGGGCAGCCTTTCATAGCATTTATGTCATAATTCTTTCGCGATCAAATTTGCTACAAAAACTAGCAGAAAAAGTTTAATTCGTTGAAGCCAGAAATATGAATAAAAACAAATTCTCCAAAGAGGAGTCCTTCTCAATGTTCCTTTTAAAGTAAGTGAAATATAGGGTTTCTTCTTCAAGTTTCTTCTTGCATTGCCGTAGCCTTAGACAGTCCTATAAAAATCCGACTCTTATCATCATCTATGAAGCAGATTCATTATTTGAGATTATTTTTGCAGTTTTTCTACATTCTAGAAATTTCTTCCTGACTTGTCCGACGGAGGAGGTATACTGTCTGTTTTTTGTGCCGTTAACAACTGTCGGGAAAGTATTTAAAATATCTACAATGTACCTATACTAAAATGGATCCTTATGTGTATAATAAAACTACAATTGTGCAGTGGACAAGCGTGTTGATTAAGGAGGCGAATATAAACCGAGGTCCTGAAGAGGCAGAGCAATAATAAACTTTCAGAGAAAATAAAATATGCTAATGGGAAGGAAGAAACATGTTATTATTATTATTATTATTTTTAGTCCTATCTAACCTAGTCAAAGTAGAATGGAAGATACCTTAAACGTAAAAGCATCAACATTTCAGAGCATAACAGTTTGATGAAGGTTCGGAGGTTCAATGTTTACAATGTAAATTAAATATGGAAGCTGTATGAATTTATACCAGAGAGAACAATTATTGTTTGAGCTAGTGAACTAATTAGATAAGTATTTTATTAAAACGTTGAGTGGACTTAAAGAGACTGTACATAATAATATTTTTGCAAGATTTGTTATAGTTATATTGCTTGAGTTATGTTTTTCCCATTCTGTGAAAATATGACATTTGCCTATGTCGATTCACAGACTACAGACAAAAACGCTGCTACGTAAATAATAGATAGTTTTTATATCAAGAATTGGACCGACTCTATTAGTTGGTGAACTGAAAAATATTTTGTACAAAAAATTTTACCGACGTTATTAGTTGGTGCACTGAAAAGTATAAAATAATATTTATTCTATTGGTGCTGTCATTTTTGAAGTTGTGCAGTTGCAGTTAGATTGATAACTTTTGGCACCAACATCACAAGTACCAGCACCAATAAAGTTAATATTATTTTATACTTTTCAGTGCACCAATTAATAACGTCGGTCCAATTTTTTGTAAAAATTATTTATTTCACACTTTTGAGTGTAACATTAGTCACGAAAATCATTGAACGTTCACTAAAGCCCGCTGCAGACGGAGTATGTTTTGCTGCATGTTTCCTTGACGGGAGCTAGGCATGGTGCTGTGCATGCTTCCGTGAAAGAAAATAACATCACGTGCACGGTTGCTTGCTTGAAGTCGTGCATGATTTGATGATAGAACCGGTGCTATTTTCGGTGACTGTTTTCACCCATCGTGCCTTGTCGGAGGACTTGGAACTAGTCGAGTCGTACTCAAATGTTATTTTGCACATGATAATATGTTATTTTTGATTGTTGGGACATTTTCTCTGTTGTAACAATGATTAGAAATAGAGCTTGATTCGAATGTTCAATATATACTGTCCTTTTACATACATGATGGCCTGCATCATGTGAAGCCAACACAAGCAAGGGAGCCATCAACACACCATGCGCGGCAACATTTATCGTACCGTGCAGCAAAACAAGCGGGCAATCATGCAGCAAAACATACTCCGTCTGCAGCGGGCTTAATACCAATGAAGATAGTACTTATCCCAATACCCACGTATATTCTTTGCTTGTAGCTGTTATTATTGAGATCTCAAGGCATCGCTGCGGAACATACGCTCGAATATTTTATATGTTACCATTTTAACAAAGATTTATCTCGAAAACCGTAACTCTAAGGATAAAATGTTCATGATAAATGTTGCTTCAAATAATTATGGCTTTCATGTAGTATCCAAAGATTCTCAATTGTCGAAAGAAATCGCCCTCTCCACATAGCAAAAATATATATTATGAGAATTTAACCTGCATATTACTCGAAAACCGTAACTCTTTTGAATAAATTTCAATTTAAACGTTTCCGGATATTGTCCTATCTTTAATTATACCAACTCCGATTTTCGATTTTCGAGAAAATTTGCCCCCTACACCCCATTTGGGGGCGGTTTTCAGAGGGAAGGGGATTTTGGATTTGCGTTTTTAATGGGGACCATTTCTCAATCCTCCTCTTTCAAATGAATCAAAAATCATCAAAATCGGAGTTCGTTTACTATATAAAACGCGCGGTCAAACATAAAAAAAGCAGACAGTGGAATTGTATACCTGCTCCGTTCGAGGTTCGTCGGTCAAAAATATAAAATAATATGAATTCTAATTTTGAAGTTGTGCAGTTCTAGTACGACTGAAAAATTTTGGCACCAACCAAAAAGTACCAGTAACAATAAAATGAATATTATTTTGTATTTTTCAGTGCACCAACTAATAAAGTTGGTCCAATTTTTTGTAAAAAATATTTATTTCAAACTTTTGAGTTTATCTTTAGTCACCAAAATCATTCAATGTTCACCAAAGAAGATAATGCTTTATGCTTTTATTCAGATTTCAAAACATCGCGGAAATACACATATTTAAGTTTACTACTGCTGTAACTCGGAAACCTATGATTTTTTTTGAAAAATGCCCAGTTCAAAGGTTGCTGGATATTATCTCTTCTTTAATTTGAATATCTAGAATTTATGATTCTTGAAAAAAATGCCCCCTCTACATACCTATCTGAAACACATATTTCAGACTGTAACGTGGAAGCGTATGATTATTTAAAAAAATGTCCAACTCTATCGATATTGAATTTTCTTTAATTCTGCCATCTCGGATTTTCAATTTTCAGGAAAAATTGCCCTCACCACCCCCTTTGAGGAAAGTTTAGGAAAATGTACTATTAGCTTATTTCAATGTCTAATCCTCATCCTCGATTAAAAATAATAATTAGTAATCTTATTAATAAACTGAAACAGTAACATGAACTGCTCTCTAATTTCTTTAAAATTCCAATTAGTTTTAACTACAAATGATGTAAGACTGACAATCGTGAAACAGCATTCACTACTTGGTAGGATTGCTGCAAAATCACTTGTTCTATTGATTCAATTGATGATATTTCAAATAATTGCTATTCATCAATTATTTGGAATATTTTGAGTTTTTTTGAAAAATTCTTAAAGTTTGCTTTGTTATTTTGAGCAATTATTATACAAATGTGTCTGCAAAGAAATTGAATAGTCAAATTTCAAATATGGAAATTTGAACCTCTGCTCTTGTCAGCTATTATTTTTTTAAATATCTATAAGTATCAGCTTGCATCACATGAAAGTCTAAAATATATTTTTGCTGGAATTTGACTATATTGATTTGATTATTTTATTGAGTCAATGCACATTGGTAAATTCGTACTAGTCACTTGATTGGACGCGTTTACCGGTTACGATCTTGCTTGTGGTAAGGTAATTGAGGTCTAGTCTACTGGGGTTATTGATTTGTTGAATGGATATTGTATGTGATTTTATTGTATTTGTGAGAGTTTGAATCTTGCTTTTCCCTTGATGCATTAGTTAATTGTCTTAGATATTGCATATTTGATGGATTCCGAAATCGGGTCTGCTTATAATGGAAAAAAATGAAGTGTAGTAGCGACATTCAGATATATGGCATTGGAATGTATCTGATTTTTTGAGAATACCTATGAATTCGGGTTGTTTCTGAAATGTTTGAGCTTTAGTTCTTTTCTTATGAATTATTATAAAACATGGACGGAGGATAAATAGTTAGGGCCGATTTCATAACGAACGCCTAATGGGAGATTAGTTAATTCTTCAATTTGTGTACTTCATATCTTGGTACCAGAATAAAAATATTTCGTAATATCTTCTACAACGTCAGTCACCTTATCTTCTGTTCTTTTGAAGTAACTTTGAATTATATATTCAATCAAAAAATGTATGAAATTTTTAATATAGGATTAAAATTAATAGGAAATTACATTTAATTATGAAATCAGCCTTTAGAATTTATTAATTATGCGGTTTGCTATGAATACTGTGCTATTAAAATCTAAAGGGAAACTCTCACTGATACTAGATGAACTGAAATTTCACAAAAAATATAGTCTATATAACCTTATTAAGCGATTTACAGAAGTAGCTTCTGTCAATGTTTAATAGTAACTAATCGGCCCAAAATCTATATGAAAGATTTACCCAATGTATCACATCAAATAACGGATGTATAGCTGTTGTTCTGATATTAAAAATTAATTTAAACTCGAAAATAATGTTCAACATGCGCGAATAACATGTTTTCAGACGAGTCGACGTACAATTTGGCACCACTTGTATTGAAGCACCTACTTGGCATAATTAGGAGTCTCATATAATGGTTATTGTTTAATTTGTTATATAACATATTATACATACAATATAGCCATTGATCAATAATATCTAATCAACAGTATTAGCCATAGACCATACATAATGCAAAATTTTGTAACTAGATATTATGTTTAATATATGTTTACATGAATATTCATATGTAATAGCTAATGAGATATTATCCCTGGGGGGGTTTTCGGTAAAAAAAATAAAATCAAAATGACCCACCTATGAGTGATGATCGAGTAAAATTAACATATAATTACCATTTCTCATCTAGTCTGAAGCCGAAATACTTGACAGAGTCATTATAATTATTTCTTAAACTAAAATCCAAGGATGATATCATTGAATTTTGTTGTCATTCTGAACAGGACTTTCATGTATTTTATTGATTACTTCTTGTTAGAAGTAATATGGTATGATCCAATCATCTTCAAGTTTTCATGAATGGACTGAACATTTTTGACAACAATTTTGTCAATAGCAGCTCATTTACTCCTGATTCACAGATGGCCCTAGAGATCTCAGCTAACTTTCATACACAAACCGAATAAATGTGTCATTGCAAATCAGCAGGGAAAAAAGCGAGGGTAAAGATTGTAACGATAGAACCACTCCCTCCTCTTTATTTACCTGTAACAAAATTATTTCTTCAAAAATTTAATATCTTTACATCTTTGTTCTTTTGCTAATCATTGACCCTGAAAGCAAATGTTAGTTGTTTAATCCCATTTATATTGATCTGGAACAAGTACATCTGTGTCATAGGTAATGATCCATTAAATGAATCTGTATAATATGTTTGTACTCTTTATTGAGAAGAGCATTCAATTGTCCAAAAGGGATCTCACCGAATTGAATTTGAACGCACAGTTAGTTAAATTCTATAAAATTAGTTCAAAAAATCTATTAAGGATAAGCTGAAGATTGAGCTGTATTCCCTGATGAAATAATGTGTAATCCAAATATAATGTGTGTCCACTCACACGACATTCTCAAACAAATTCCACCGAATATATAGAAAATATGAAACTTAATGTAAGCAAAATATTGTTTCTGTTTTTTATCTATGATGCACCTTGAGTGTATGGTCAGAGGTTCCTAAAAATATACTCTAAGCAACTTTCATCAAAATCTATTTAACCATTTTCGCACTACAGTCTTGTGCCAAATATGTTTCCTTGACTATTACGCAGTAACTTTTGCAAGCATGGTGTCTATCTTGTGTCTCAGTTGAGTGAATTCGGTATCCTAAAAAACAGAAGCAACAAAATCAGCCAACATTTTAAAAGACAAGAAAGCTTCTCGATAGTTTCCTTTGCTATACCTATGCATAACAGTCAGAAGATAATTCTGAGATTAGTTTCTCTAAACAACGTAAAGTAGCCACTCTAACAAATAAATAAATACACATCATAATAATCGGAGAAATATTTATAATTCATTCAGTTCCCATTTTATTAAATGTGGGTGACTCAAGATAATTGCAGAATATAAATTAGTAGATCTTCAGAACATTTGAAAAACCTCAAGCAGTCAAACCTAACTTGCTGAAAATTTATGCGTAGGTGTGTTATCATCACAATGGATTATTATCGAATATCATCTGGAATGATCCTCGCATTGGATTTATAGGCTGTCTGTCTGTTGTTTTCTTCAAGCTCTTAAAATTCTTATTGCTTCTAAAGGTCATTACAGGTGAAGATTACGCAGTGATCAGATTACTCTTAAATACTAGTCAAAACAAAATCGTTTTTATTTTTAAGAAACTGAGTGGATACCCGCAATATTAACACATTCTCAGAGTACATGTTTATGGGTTATAAATATTGGTTTCGTCTTTACCACACAATATATCCATCCCTATCGAGTGCTGAAGGAGATTTGTGGAATTGAATTTTTTTCTGGATACTTTCAATCTCTTCGAAGCCTATTTAGGATCGTTAGTCTATAAATCATGTTCCCATTGGAGAGACAATTTACGACATTATAATATTATCTGTGTGAACTTTCTCGAAAGCCTAATAAATTACGCCGCAGCCATGTAACATCCAAGGCACACAACTTCTCCAAGATCTTTCTTGTGTTCACCAATAACTTTGTTGCGCCACCATTGAAGGCGACGTACAATCTCTGTCATCCTCAAAATACGAGAAATTTATTAGGCCCCAAAACAGCGCTCACATTTAAGAAGATGTTGTACTGTTTCAAGCTCACTTATGTTAATGTTAAGGATAAGTATCAAGTGTGGAGATTCATTAGGAGGTATTACAATATAATGTTGGTTGCTCATTATAATTATTATTGTTTAACGTGTTTGTAAAATGGAGGGTATTTCAAAGAAGACTGGATTTGTAGCAGTAAATGAAACCATCGAAAGAAGTTCACGAAGTAAATTTGTTAGGACGATTATTCAAATGAGCTTGCTTAAATACAACATTGTTTGCTACAACTCTGAAACTCAAAGCCCAATATAACTACCTACTGCTTTTTATATCTTGGCCGTTTATCGATGTTCTTGCTTGCTTTCTTTAGCAGTTGTTTTACAAATCTATAGTCCATTTGAGAAAGGTGTAGAGTAATTAATTATGATAATGAAGCGATCTCTATTGTATTATGGCACTTATATGGCAGAGTGCCATAGAGATCCCTTCATTATCATAATTTATTACTCTACACCTTTCTCAAATGGACTATAATCCAACAATTCCCAATGAGGTAAGGTTTATTTTATTAGCTTGACTTTTGCAGGCGTTTGAAATATAAGCAAGGTAGGTATAAGGTATTTAATTTAATAGAGAAGCAAAAGAATATTTTCAGGAGGTTTGCAAATCAGAATGCCAATTTATTAATGGCAGGTTACTTTGAATTGTTTTGTCGTTGCAGAGAACTCGAGACGAAAACAATGCTTTAAACACCTTTGAAGCCAATAAAACTTGTAAAAATAAAAATATATCTAAATATTGAGAATATGCCTAACTGCCATGTATGTTAGGAAACTTATAATACGGTAACTTCTTTCAAACAAGTCAAGTTCAAAGATGGCTTGATTTTTTGAAGCCGTTTGAAATATAAGCTAGTATATTAAATTTTATAGAGAAGAAGATATTCTCAGGTGTCTAACTATTGTATAGACAATTCAAGCCGGTAGAGGGCTGCTGATTAAGTTGAAGCCAGAATTCAACTTGAGTTAGCAGAATTATAACGGGAATAGTATTTTACGGCAGCTTTTATATATAGGTAGTTATTTACATTATTTGCGAAAGTATGATCCATCGCGCAAATATTTGTATTAACTTATTTTAAATCGCATAGTATACTTCAAAATTAATGTTTTGGAAACTTGTTATATGAAAACCATATTCACATAAGCAATGTAGAAGGCGCCAATCTATACTCTTATCTTGTTTCTTCGTTAGGTAGATGATGTTTCTATTACTGACCTTATATTTGTCTACTTAGTTTAAATATGATTTTGAAATAATGTTTGCATCTGTTAAAGTACAACTTCGATGGCCGCATCGGACTGATTTTCCAAGGTTAACTTAAAATATTTTTCGAATCGTTTCCGATGCAGAAGACATAAAGCATGTTGCAGGGTGAGATGGAATGAAAGAGTGAGTGTACATAGCATTGCCAGATGAGACGTTCACTGTACACTGTCACAGGGTACCTTAACGACAATGATAGGTATTCTGAGACACTATTATCTGGCGTTGCCTACTTTCTGGTTGTTCCTTTTCCCATTATATTATGGAATAGAAAATGAACAGTAGTTGTTTACGTTGTAAAAGTAAGATATTACACTCCTGCTATCTTTAGCATTCTTGTTTTGGGAATGGCTTTAGATAAAGTTTTCTAGACAGACTAGAATAGCACACTTTAACAAAATTAATTTTAGGTAAGAGCAACATTTAAATTCCGAATCTCAAAAATATTTTAACAATTATTTCAAACGTCGTGTTGCCAGCTTGTGCCTTGTGCTTAGTTCTTTGTTGTATAAGACAAAAGTTTTGATGTAATTCTTTGAAGGTGTAGTACCATTTTCGGCCAAAAAATGCTAAAAATATCAGGATTAAAGTGAAATGAATGACAAACAAGAAATTTTCACATTTTCAGTTACTGAAAAATTGAAGATTAAATATATACATAGAAAATAGCGAAAGGATGTAAGAGATATGTAAGTATTTCTTGATTATTTAACTGATAACTAATTCAAAGTCTGGTATTGATTTTTTCATTAATGTGTCAATATTGAAAATACAAATTAAAATTATTGGCAAATAATTTGTAATTTGCAGTGCTTGAATATAAAAAATTCTAGATATTTAGTTCTACGAAACTCGACTATTTATATATCTGTGTCCCATGAATTCCAATTCATATACCTACAATCAACGTACAATTGGCGATATTTGCATTGCATGTTTCAGAATATAATAAAGCAAAACAATTACTGTCATCGCAGGAATCTATTCAATAAGTATTTGAGTACAGTCTATAGCTAAAATATGCAAAATGATAGCAATGAGAATGACGATTCTTTTGGTGACTGTGATCGCTTAAGTGGTATAGTTATGAATTTGTGCGACACCTCGTGTTCAAATATAACCCAAACAAATAAGTTGAGGAAATAAAGAAGATCCAGATCAAATTTCTTCATAATTTAATTTTCATTAAAGAACAATAAACAATTTTCTGGCATAACAGCTATAAAAAGGTAGACATAATGAAAACCGCTCGATTAGATTTTAATTAAGCCGACGATGATTGATGCGCCTTCATCGCAAGAATACTTGTGTCTGTGCGTATAAAGAGCTCATGGAGATTTTCTCTCTCGTACCGTTTCACTCGCAGACTCTCTCTCCCTGGATTGATAAATAGGGTTTGTTTTTAGGGCCTTTGAAAAATTTAATGTTGGTAGGAACACAATGTGCATGTTAAAATGAAGAGGAAAATACATACATAATGCGTAATGTTTAGCATTGCCAGATAGGTTTATTACATTTTCATCTCTGGTGGATCTTGCGTGTAGGACACGCAACAATGCTGCTGGAATAATAAAAAGTAGAAATGAAATTGGCTGTCTGTAAAAATATGTTTGCAAGGCATATATTGAAAGATAAATTTTCGATTAGTTAGTTACTTAACTCTACGTAGGAGTAGATTTGAGGATTTTTTCCGTTTCAAGAAAGTAAAAAGACTGATCAACATGATACTACAGAACTGATCACAAATGCTATTTTGTTTATTAGAGGTAATGCCAAAGAACAGCAGCGGGTACAGCAATAGGTACTTTAATTGTGTATTTCCATTATTATTACCCTTTTTTCAGAAAAAGAGAGCAAATTTCTCTTTGGGCGAAATACTCTAGATATTAACTAATATTTGATCATTATTTTTTCAATTATCAAGAAAATAATTGTAATGAATAATACAGTTGAATTGAATTTGAATTAAAAGCTCTGCTCTTCCTTTATGATTCTCAATTCTCCCTGCCGTTCTTAGTGAATATACTGGATAATTAGTTTAGGAGAAAAAGTGTAAATGCGATTTCACTGTTGTATTCTGTTATATAAGCGTCATAATACAATAGATATTCGTTCATTATTATGATTTATGAATCTTACTTTTTTAAATAAACTTATAGGTGTAGAAGTGCCTCAAAAAAGTTCACAACAGGCTTATGCGCAGGAAGGGATGAGAGTTTCAACCCCCCATCTTCGTACACATATATTTTTACCATCGATACCTAATTTTCTTTTCCTGTGAAAATTAGATTGTCCAAGAAATGTATCCGCCGTTGTCAATTTGGTTTTACTAGGTTTAATTTTCTCGATGTGACTTACTTGTATTTTGAATTTATGTGATTCTTTAATCCTATAATCCTATGTGTGAGGTACCTACATGTACCTATGTACATTTTAGCGCACTTGTGCTGAAAGTAAATGGCTTTACGTATTCTCTGACTTTGGTGTCAGTCCTTATAGACCGTTTACATCGCTACTTTTTCTCAAATGTGTTAAAAAAAGGACTGCTATTAAACTTATACTTAGTGAGTTGAATTTTACTCCTTAATTTGTGGAAGAGGCGCTCTCTTCTTTGTAAAATGCTACTCTATCTTGACTTTGTCGCTTTCGTCGATCTTGACTTAAAATAAGAAAAAGGGAATTTTCCAGTATGGGTATTCCATTGCCTTCAGCACTATAAAAAACTTTTCCTCCAGTCTACTTTCGGAAAATATCTAATTGGTGCTATTTACTCACCCGTTCCTGAATAAAGTAATAGTATTTATGTTATTTGAATTTTCAAAAACCACAGAGAATTTGAATGATTTAATACCCGCTAATCATTATTCACGAATTAATATTGAATTGTTGATTTTCATATTTGATGCCGGCCAATTGCATAAAATATTACATGAATATTTTCTGCTAATCATAAAACCAAATGATTACAAATCAATACTTTCAATCAGCTTTAATATCATTCCATTGAATTTGTTATAAAAATGAATTGTATAATATTATGCATAATAATATTTCATGGAAATAATTGACTGAAAATTTATTATGTATCAAATGCGTAATAAATAACTCCACAGATAGGTACATTGCAAATATATTCGTCACAGGTAAGTGAAGCATAGATATTTATTTATCTAATAAATAGCTTTCAAAAAATAGCAATGACTTCATTCTGTTCCACTGAAAAGTATGAGATAACAGCACATAATGTAGAAATCAAAAAGAATTAAATTGGTGTCAAGAGTAATCAATTCTTTCCATCGTCTTGAAAATTTATATCATTCCCACATTATGGTTTATTATTTCATACTCTTTACTGAAACATCTAGTGAAGTCCATTGGTTAATAACTCACAAAGAATTATTTTTCTCAATAAACGTACCTACTGCTGAAATACCTAATCATTATTTTAATATTTTATTTTATACTAAGAACATAAGAAAGAAATAGAAAAGTGATTTCTATAAAAAAAAGTAGGTAGGTACCCCCAACGGGGATTCGATCCACGGATCCTGCTTACTAGCTAATTTACAACCAGATATCACTGTCGCGATCGGAGACGGCAATGTTAAAATTTAATTAACTTGTCTAAAAAATATTTTTCTTACCAGTAATCGAGGGAATAAGCATGATCAAACCCTGAACATTTAAATATGGGACCATCTCACAGCCATCCTCTTTCAGATTAAAAAATAATCATCAAAATCCGTGCATGTTTACTATGTGAAACGATGAAAAGTACATAGAAAAACACAGCCGAATTATATACCTACTACCTTCTTTTATTGGGAAGTCGCTCAAAAAACCTGTCTACTCTCATGACATTTTTGAAACGATTCACAAGTTGGCCAAACAAGAGAGCAGATAATGATAATAAATAGTGATTCTGCCTCAAAAACAGTACAGATATTCTGGCCATCACACAGAAAACAGCCCATAGTTACATCTATTCTGTTATGTTTCGTTTATTTCTATTACGTTCCATATATATTTAAAAGCAATAGCTCATATTATTTTTAGTTCTCACTAGTAAAATATTTTTTTGACAAACACTATAGTCGACTTATTAGTTGGTGCACTGAACAATTTCAAACCTTAGGTAATATTGCTGAAACTTGGAATCCGTTAATTATTTTGAAAACGTTACAAATTTCTTTATCATGGAATCAATCCTCTTACAAATAAAAAACAAATCATAATGCGTAAAAGAATCTAAAATAGGCATACAGAGCTTTATACCCATGTACTCTACATATCTAAAGATTCTGATAGACTAACACTTGTTATGTTTGCACAACTCAGCCGCCATCTGATATCGAGCTGTTATATTATCGCAGTTGGAATTCTTTAATAAGTATATTCGATTAGATTCGATTGTAGATGCAGTGACTTTTTTAGTTCTATTCCACTGCGACCTTTTCATATCTTTTGTGGTTTTTTATTTGGAATCTAGATTTATCCTTTTTATCAGACTTATTAGCCCAGATCATCATACAGCCGTTGGTTTTCCTTTCCCGACTAGGTAGGTGGAAACAAACAAGAAACCCCTGCTAGGCCTTCGTACTCACTAATGTGCAATGCGCTTGCCAATTCTTCTTGGCAAAAC
Source organism: Crioceris asparagi (assembly GCA_958507055.1). Lineage (NCBI taxonomy): Eukaryota > Metazoa > Arthropoda > Insecta > Coleoptera > Chrysomelidae > Crioceris > Crioceris asparagi. The sequence continues at coordinate 71,887,384 of OY293828.1, forward strand.
CTACAGTATCTGTCATCTGCCAGGCTTTTATACATGTGTTTCCTAAGCCTTCAGTGTCTTCATAACATTCTCACCTTGTCGTTTCTCGACTTTGAGTAGTTTGCTAATAATTTTGGCCAAAGAGATTCTTAGGAATAATTTAGCTTGTCTCTGTCCTAGGGTTTTTTGCTACCAGTCCTGTGTTATTTCTCCAATGTTGGAGATGCTTAGCTCTCTCTTTGGCCGGTTCATCGACGTTTTCATTGCCTCTAATTTCTCGATGCCATGGAACCCACGATAGGGTGAGTCTGTTTTGCCTACCAATCCAATGTCCGATATGAGTTTATTGCTTTTAGTGCCGTTTCGCTTTCTGAGTAGAAGATGATTGTTTGCAGCGCTGTATCCGCTATTATATCTGCCTAAAAGACAGTGGGAACTTTCTAGGCTTAGAGGAATCATAATTATCTCTTGTAACCTGTATATTCCCGCTCCTGCACCTATTTCAGTTTTGAAGTCATCATTGAACCAATGAAGATTCGACTTCTATCTTGTAAGAATACTGTATGTTGAAGCATTATCTTCCATTATTATGGAAGATCGGATTTTAATTTAATTTCTTTCAACATGTCACGTTTTGTTGTGAAAAAAAAATTTTCTTCATGAAATCAAAATTATAATATAGCTACATACTGATAGAGAAGAAGAAGGAGCATTATCCTCTGGAGATTAAACAGGTTTAATCTAAGTAGGACTTGATTAGCAACGTTCTGTTTTTCTTGAATAAAATAAATAAACTAAAAATACATTTATGTACCTATATATTTCAAGAACGTGTTATGTATCAGACTTTTACTAATATAATCAGTATGAAACTTTACTAGTTTTTCAAGAAAATCATATAACAAGACGGTATAATCCTCGAAGTGTTTCCCCAGTTGCATTTTCGTGTGACTTTTGACAAGCTGCTTGTAGGTATATTTATCTACGAAACATTCTGTCGGATAACTGGAGTTAAACAAATATAAATTATATTGAAAATCATGTTTCTTTATTGTAATTCAAATGTATATAGGCAACTGCTCTGGTGGCTAACTACTAAGAAGCAAAATGAGAATATATCGTTACTGAAATATTCCAGGATTAATACTTGCTGTATTTTAGATGCTCTAAAAAATGTCTACTCATCAAGCGTTTTTTTGTGAATGAAAGTTGGAAATACAGCGTATTGTTGGAAAAATTAATATCACTATCACCAATATCCAGGCCTCACAGATTGTCTGAAAATAGATTATGAGAACGAAAATACGACTAACTGTGACTTTTGACAGTGGCAACATATATTTTGAAGTGATAGATAATATAAGTAGTTCAAAAACATTAGTCACTAGTAGTTTATGAACAGTTTTTTTCAATAAATACAAAAAGTATACTTGCAGCTTGTGAACTAGTTAATGTAATACATTTAATTACATTTAGACAATTGATGATTTTTGGGCCAATGAATTTAGGAACATTTTGAGTGATTCTGTACTTTGATGTGAATTAAATAGTATTAATTTTATGGATATTACTGTTGAGTGTGAAGTAGTTTTTGTCAATAATTTTTTTTACAATTCCAAAATGAGTTAAAATGTTATGAGATTAGAATAGTGGCCTGCATGAGCTGCGTTTTGGAATTTTAAATATGCAACTTAAACATACGTAACAACTTAAGTTCATTTTCATTTCTTATCATGATAACCGTCATTGCCAATGCTATGATTTATTATATTTTTTTCTAACATATTGTGATTTTTTCTTTATTTATAACTTTGTGTACTGATTCTTTAATTTATTTGATCTGTCAGAAACAACATAATTATCGTCCAAAATATGCTCAACAGTTTCCTTATCTTACTGTCATATGATATTTTGGAGATCTCTAATCTTTATCTGCTTTGTCAAACATGCACTTATTGGTTTAGTTTATGTGTTGCTATGATAAATAATTAAGTTGGGATGTGATGGCGCATAAATCTCCGAAAGCCAACAGATGACTCTCTCCTAGAAAAGATAATACTGGCACGGCCTCTTGATACTTCATATTTAACAAAGGCTTCAGAATCTGGTCATTTCAGCTCAAATTTCTTCAGCTCAATTTTTCAAAAAGATGAGTTATATTGAAAATTATCAATCCCAATTCTCAAATAAGAATTTAAATAGAAAGAAATTAAAAAAGATCCATATTCATACAAGGTGGGGCAACAGTGAATCAAAGTCTAATTGCCCGGGTTCTAACATAGGTAGGGAGATTATTAAAAAGAAAACAGTCGACTAGACAACTGAGCCTATAACCAGAAATTATTGCCGAATATACAGGGTGAGCCGAGAAAAGTCTACAACGTCGGTATCTTTTCTTTAAAACGAAATGCCATATATATTAGCTCATTTCTGTAGCAGTTTAGTGATCTCCAAACCACTTGAAAAATATATTATTTTTTGTGTAAATATTTTCAATTCAATTTCATATTGAAAATTATTGTTGTCAGGAATATGAAATTGGAGAGGAAATAATTATAATCCATTTAATAGACAGACGTGTAATATCCTTGATCGATTTTCATGCCCATAAATTAATTATACAGCTTGTCTAAAAGTCAAAATTTCTCATTTCGAAACTTTTTGAATTGAATTTTCCCGTGTATTTTTATTGAAACACCCATTGGCCATAATATAATGTAAGAATAGGGGGGCGAACTTGTTTTGTGCGACTTCTTTTTATGTTTTCCCCCAATTTTGGCTCATTTAGAAAGAAAGTAACAATTCGAATATATGAATACATGAACAATATTGGCCTTAGATCTAGCCTTAAATGGATTGATTGAACCGGACACACTTGATGTCCTGCCAGATCTCACGCAAGTAGATCTTTTAGGAGGATATGTAGAAAAATAGCGAAAAGAGATAAGCCAACAACAATTGAAATCTTTGTTTCAATCAATTGTAAATAATGAAACTTGAGAATATCTCGAATAATTAAACTATAATCATTCTGTTTACTATAATTCTGAATCACATTCGTTCAACCATTTGGACATTTAAATGTCTGGCTTAAATTAGGAGCAAGGTGCAAACAAAATTCAAACTTTCATTAACATTTCAATTACTAGAACTAGAAAACATCACGTGAAACCAGTGTTAATAATAGACGCTAACCAAACACAATCATCCAGTTATGTGCTGATGGCACAACGGTTTTACTAAATTTTCCAACAAAAACTTTAACAATTAGAACACAAGCTACTCTCTTCGCTATCCAAATCTCCTTACGTTTATAGCAAAATTTGGTTTGCAATATTCAGATCACACGGTTAGCTGGAATTGTTCTCATGATTCCACCCTATTTCGTGCAAGGTAGACCTGAAACTTCATTTTCTCGAATCTAAATTCAATTCTCGCCGTTCTCTCTCTTTGAAATATCAGATGAAGAACAGTACAATGGCTCAGCTCCCGCATTTTGTAGCTAGCTAGTTGAGCCTTTATCTAGATAATGAGTGACATTCTCACGAAGCCGAAAGCTGATGCAATATTCATTGCTTTTAATTTTGCCCACGATCCTTGAAACTAACCTATCATATAAAATATGTAATTTAGATGATGGCTTATAAATGCGTTATAAGTACCATGTCATGTCTATTTAATTAGGTCATAGGTCGGTTGGTGTACCGGAAATTCAACAAACTTTGGCATATTGAGAATTTTGCATCGATTTAATCAGAGACAAATCCTTCAAGACCGTAGTTCATTAAATAGCTTAAATTTGTTCAAATATAATTAAAATTGACCCAATCAAAACTTCTGCTTCGTACACAACCAACTTAGAAGTATAATCTGACAAACAAAAAAGTTTTATTGTGATTGCTTTGGGTAGCCTATTAACTAAATAGCTAATATAAACTAAAAATATGACAATAGGCAATAGATTTCAATGTAAATTGATTAGGAAACCAGGTAGAACTATATTAATCTATATGATAGATTTTATAATGAAGTTTATTTGTAAAAAGTATCGGCAGTCAAGATTTTTCAGGTAGCCCAGCAGTTAACAACTACTCTGTCAATAAGACTTATCATTCATTCTGAAGACTTATCCGATTGTGAAAGTGAGGTATTACGACAAAAACTCAAAAAAATATGCTATGCCAAGTAACATTATCGAAAAGCTGGTGCTCTTGGGTAATAAGTCGAATGGACAATTCATGGTTTAACGACGAATAATCATGGTCCCAGAAGCAGTCAGTGTCAGTTTTCAAAAAGCCAAATGCTACGGATTGGGTAATGTAGAGAATGCATAGATTCATATATTTCGGCGTTTTGTGAATGACATTACCATATAAAGTGTGAGTGATATTAAATTATTGAGGCCTAAGTGACCTCCCAAGAAACATTGTCAATATAATTAAATTGATACTCTTTTCCATTGTTCATTCATATATAAGTAACTTCGATGTTAGTTTAGGAGTTCAGGGTGACTACATAAAAATGAAACATCTCCTACCAGAATTCGTCCCCGGACAAGAGCTTAAAAGATTTATACTTTCTTGGAAATATAAATAGGTAGTTGACTATTAAATACAAATTCTACCAAAAGTGTAAATTACTTTTCATTCATATTAGATTATTATTTCATTCTAAAATGATATTCCTGGCTAAGAATTGCATTTTATTTAGGTGTGAGAAAATATGGAAAGCTTTGTCAGTTTGAGTGAACGTGGAAGTCATGTGCTAATTGTAGTCTCTGTAAAATTTACCAAACACAAATTCTTAAAATTTGGTGAATTTGCAAGAATACGCGATCCAGTAGACGTAAGCAGTGAGTTGCTAGGAAAATCGATGAGTATAGAAATGACGCCTTCTCAGAGTTATACTGTATTTATGGTTCAGATATGTTGTTTATCGGCGATTTCAATATACCTGAGTTTTTCAATGGTGTAACAAATGGTGTCTCTTCATCTAATTTTAACTCATTGATGAGACTCTGTAATTTCTTAGAATTGAAAAATTTCAACAATATTACCAATTTTCAAGGTCGCTTATTAGATTTGGTTTTGTTTAATAGAACATGTATTGTTATCGAAGCTGTTGCCTTGCTCCCGCAGGACATCTACCATCCTGCTCTATCAGTCGAGCTTTCTACTTGCAAAGATAAGTGTAAGGTATATCCTGCTAGGCTTAATTGTAATTTTAATTTTAAAAAGGCCAATTTTAATAACTTATACGCGGAGTTGTCTGCTATTGATTGGGCTTTTTTAAACGAATACGACCATGACATAAATTTAATGGTTGAGGTTTTTACTGAAAAGATTTTAATCTCATTTAGATATCACATTCCTTTAAAAAGGCCGGTTTCAACTATCTATCCGCCTTGGTTTAACGGAGCTATTATAAATAAATTAAAAAGTAAAAATAGAGCAAGATACAAATATAAAAAAACTAATAATTTGCAGTTTCATCGAGAGTATGTCAACCTACGTTCGGAAATTAAAGTCGAAGTTAAACTATTACGTATCAACTACTTACATCAAGTAGAAGCTAACATTGAAGAGGAGCCTAACAGATTTTGGTCTTTTCTACATCTTAAGAATCAAGGTTCTGCCATGCCCATTACGCTAAATCTTAACAAACTTGTTTCCCATCCGCAAGAAATTGTGGATGCTTTTGCTGACTCTTTTTCGCGAACATTTCGGGATAGTGATGAGCCACCGCTCTCACATGACGTGAAGATAGGTGTATCAACGCCAGATGGATATCCGATATGCATCTTAAGGTCTGTAACGGAGCACGATATTAAAAGAGCAATTTACAAATTAAAAGCAAACATGACAATGGGCCCTGACTTCATTCCGGCGTTTATTATTAAGGATTGTTTTTCAATATTTCTTAAGCCCCTAAATATTATTTTTAATATGATATTGTCATCATCAAATTATCCAGATCCTTGGAAGATTTCCATAATTTGTCCAGTTTTTAAAAAGGGCGACCATGGTGATATTAATAACTATCGGCCCGTATCCATAATTTGCAATTTCAGCAAGCTATTCGAGACGGTTCTACATGAGTATCTAGGTGGTCACACACTGCATATTATCTCTGATGAACAACATGGATTTATGCGTGGTAGATCGACCATTACCAATCTTGTATGCACTACGCAATATCTCTGCGAGCGACTTGATAGGCAAAGCCAAGTGGATGTCATATACACCGACTTCTCAAAGGCCTTCGACAGGCTGGACCACGGTATTCTGATTAAAAAACTTTCGTCTTTTGGATTTTCCGAGACGTTAATTAATCTAGTAAGTTCATATCTTTCCAACAGATATCAATATGTACAATACCGTGGCTACAGGTCGAGCAGATTTTTACAGTCCTGTGGAGTACCGCAGGGGTCTGTTTTGGGACCGCTTTTTGTTAATCTGTTTATAAACGATATTGTTTCTGTGTTAGACGTTGAGTGTCTACTTTATGCTGACGACCTAAAGCTCTTCAGTGAAATTGTCTCGCTTAATGACGCTCATAAGCTCCAAAATAACTTAGACGCACTTTACGAATGGTGTTGTAGAAATAAACTTCCGCTGAACCCGGTAAAATGTAATGTTGTATCCTTTACGCGTAAACTTCATCCAATTATCCGTGATTACAGCGTGGATAATGTTGTACTTGCAAGACCTGACGTTATTAAAGATCTTGGCGTTATTTTCGACCCTAAGTTGACATTTACTAATCACATTGAACACACCATATCAAATGCATCTAAGGTACTGGGATTCGTTGTGCGTAACTCGCGTGAGTTTCAGCAGGCCTCAACGTTTCGAAGATTGTATACAGCTTTTATAAGGTCAAATCTTGAGTATGCGTCTATTGTGTGGAATCCGATTTATCAAATCCATGTTTCTGCTCTTGAGAGGATCCAGCGTCGATTTTTAAAGACGTCCGTTTTTGCATTGGACGGAGTATGGCCTGGGATCGGATATCCACATCAATTGCTCCTTAATAGATTTAAACTGAATGAATTAGTTTCTAGGCGTTCATGTTGCTCAGTTATTTTCTTGTTTAAGCTGTTGCATAATGATATTAATTGTAATAAACTTACTGATTACATTAGGATTAGAGTTCCTAGAGTAGAGGCTAGAACATGTGTTACATTTTTACCATCTATCCCACGAACAAACATTCTTGTAACATCCCCATTTTACCAAATGTTTAAGAACTATGAAAAAATTGAGGCCAATGTTGATATATTCTGTTGTAATATTTCCCAAATCAAAAGGATATTTGTCTAGTAATAATTGTTAAGCTACTATTTTCTTTTGCTGTGTCATTATATCTTAAGTATTTTTATTATTAAGGCTATTTGATTATTTGTTCTTTAAAATGCCCATGTATGTTACACAAAACCTATGTTTTTTTTTTCTCATCCTATAATTGGATATCTGTTGGATGTTGTAAAATAAATAAATAAATAAATAAATTGGATTTTGTAAAATGCATAGCTTATTTTAGAGAGTTTTGGTACATCCGTGAAACACAAGCAATGGATTGTAGGCAGTAAGATCCAGGAAATTTGAATGCGTTAAAAGGCCCTTATCATTTGCGAAATATAATGAAGATAAAATATTTTACAAATTCTATAATAACGCTTGGGATGTTACAGAGACATAAATACTTTTTTGGTTCTAGAAACAATTCCTTATAAAATCAAAATAAATGGGAACTTTCATTTTTTTAAATATGTATACAAATGACGATTTTTGGAGGATCGTCTATTTAACATAGGACAAAACCAACAGATCTCATTTTTGTTTTGATGAAATCGACAGAAAATCTTACAGGTAATGTCAATAACAGTTGTTCAAGATATGTTCCTACCCCAATTGGGTATCCCATCTTTTTTTTTTCGAAATCACCTTATAACTCCTTTTTATTTTCAGGACTATCTAATAACAACATAATATTATTTCTTGTACTTAAGTGTTTTAACAGATTTATATAATGTCCTTATCGAAAATTCGTTATTTGATTTATAACATACCTGCCTACTTACCATAGTGCGACTATCTAACTAGCTCTAATTTTCTCATCTACAAATATTTTGGATTCGGATCTCTCAAAATGTCAACCCATGTGTCTTACAAAGAACTTCCAGGCTCTTATTTGGTAGATATAAGGAAGTACCTAGATACCTACTTATAATACGCATAATTTTGTATCAAATGATTGATAGTTATATAGTTATTGACCAAAGAAGAAATAATACGAAGGAACTGAAAATATTAATTTAAAAATACTTTGTAACCTGTAGAAGTAAAGCGTACCTAGATGTCATCAGACAAAATCTTTTTTTGGATTCCAACTATTCATTCTTCTCACTTACAGCTATCATCTTGAAAGTAACGATTGGAATATTTACTCCGCACAAATCATTTCGTCACAAAACTAACTCAACTCTAGTGGGAGCAGGTATCTATCTGTACATACCTATCACATTGACTGAATGAATTTTTGTTTGTATAGGGAACTTTTCCAATATCAAATATTTGATAGATAGAAAGAACATTCTGCCGAAATAAATATTGGAATATCGAAACATTTCCTATCCACAATACTCAATAGAGCTTGTGCTTGAAAACCAATCACATTATTACAGAACTCCCAACTTTTAACTTCGTCGAGAAACTTTGCCTCTGTTCTCTACAGAAATAAAAAAATAATTAAATTTAAAAGTTCGCTACCGATAGTGTGAAATCAAACTTTCTTGAAGTTTACGCTAAAATTTAATGGGTATTACATTATGAAAACCAATAAATAAAGGGGTTTCGAAACAAATTTTAATTGAGTTTTCTCTCGGAAACCGGTAGCGATCACAGTAGTTCTGCGCACAACCTAAGTAGATAAATAGTCTTATCTTTTCAAACGGAAAATTGAATTCATATAGACTTGGGATCTTATTGCAGTTTATTACAGTGAGCCTAATAACAGAAAACAAAATGAAAAAAACTGTACTTCAGTAAATACAAAATCACAATAGTTTGAGTTTAAATTTATAGATAAGTATAGGTATAATAAAAATCGGCGCTATAAGCATTGAGTAAGTTTTGATACGCATCAATATTTCTCTTTTTGTCGTCTTCGTATTTGAAAGCTCAACTCTTAAAGCAGCCGTTGAAATTCAACTATAACAAATACAACAAAAAAATCGATCTTGGTAGACTTTATCCACCGTCAGGATAAAAAATCGCCAAAATTAATCAATAGTTATGAGATAGAAGTTTTTTAATTGTATTCATTTTGAGAAAATTGCGTTAAAAGTTCCTCCCCTGGAATAATGGAATTTCCGAAATATCATTTTCTTACAGTTTTTAACTTTGCTATCTTCGGAGTTGAATGGACATTTGGGACACCATAAAGGTTCTTTTTGTAAAAAATCCTGTATATCTTTCCAGGTATTAGTGCATTCTTCAGATTCTGTTTTATTGATTTTTGCCATAAATTTCATTGGTTTCAAATATTCATGGCAACTCTAACTGACTATATATCTGCATATAAAAAAAAGAAGAGTCGGTCGCCAATTTTCTTATTGGTAAAAGCTTTCTTTTGCGATTGTATGTTTATCCATATTCTAGAAGAACTCTTGTCTCTGATGTTAGCGTTAAGCGACAAACCTACGGCGCAGTTTATCACCATTTGTGAACGGCACTAATTGAGAGTTCCTACTATTGCCATAAAAAATCTTAAATACATACATAGGTAGGTGATTTAAAAGTATCAATAATCTAAAACTAATAATATTTTCATTTTCGAATCACTAAGAAATACTTAGGACTACTAAAAACCGATGATCCGTATCCATAACGAGGATAGTTATCGATTCCTTGTCCTAGAAGATGTCAATTAATTTTTCTGGTATGTACAGGGGAAATAAACGTTCACTGTGCAAGCTTAAATTAACAGTTACTGTTAAAAAATTTAATTGAATCAGAGATGATGTTTATCAGTCAATGATAGCCAGGTCTAGAGTTGTATCAAATATTTTAATCAGCCTATGTAGATTCGAAATTTGATACATTACTCAACATCCTTCAAGATGCTCAAAGTTAATAATTATATTTCCTTCCAAAAACCTAGAGCCGATTCTATTACTTAGTTCAGTTACAGGATGAAATATCAGCCATTGGTAGAGGTCTCCTGACAACTACAGCAAGATTGAAGGCATAAACAGAATAAAACTTATTTTGTATTGTTGAGTGTCAACAATATCACTTTATTAAATGTTGACAAGGACCTGTAAATTCAAAAACTTTGTCTTTGAAGGTCTCTAACTCGAAAATAATTGAAGTTTTTGAAAAATGTCTGGAAATGGCTTGTTCTTTCATCCCCCCTTCGGAGGGTATTTTTACAGTGAAATGCAAGTCCATTTTTTTAATGTGACTATTTGTAAGTGATTCTCTTTCGAATAAAGGAAAGATCATCAACATCAGAATAAGGTTACTTCACATCCATAAAAAAAGGAAAATATAATAGAATTACAGATCTCCATATGAGTTGAAACTATCTAAAACATTAAACGGCTCAGACATAGCTCTCAATACTTCTAAGTAGAATGGAATGGAATACATAAATTTGAAACTTTTAGTCCTTTAGATAAATCTAATGAATAAGATACATGAAATACTTTATGGCAGTGAATTGTACATAGACCTAAGACTTCAGGGATGCAACTCTGAAAATGTAGCTTGATCGAAAATTTATGACGACATACAAATATAATATTTAGGTACATAAAGATAAAAGATTTCATGTACTAAGGCAATTGAGGATCTCCAGGTTGAATTGATCCGTGATTCCAAGTATCAACGCTATATTGGTCACTGCATTTTGAGTTTAGATTTTCTTACAACTAAACAAATAAGCTACCGATAATCTATCGTTAGTAAACTTTTGACCTCATTTTCATCCAGAGGTAATTTTAACGGTAGCGCCCTGTAGGTATATAACAGAACTATTCATTGCCGCAAAGTCTTTCATTTATCGTATTCATAGAATTTTTCATTGAAGCTCTCACCGATCTACCTAGTTGATACTCTTAACATTAGAAATAGTTTCAACCTTTATACAATGTATCTGAATCCAGTCACTGTATTGTTAAATAATACATTGGAATGGGAAATATGATATGTTTCTGATGAAATATCAAACTTTATAATGAAAAAAGTTACTATCTGCCTAATAATAGAATTATTACTCGCAAACATGCAAGACAGCTAAGACAAGGGAAGCAACTTTGAAATTTATCGTCGTGTTGCAGATACATATGTCCGCCATTCTTGCCACAGGCACCAAGAACAATACAGTTCTTATCACGGGAGACTTCAATATTTCCTCGTTCTCTTCATATACTCAGGAGGAATAATCGAATGCCCTGGTTACTCAACTAAACAATTTCTTAGAAATTAACACTTTGACTCAGTATAACCTTATTCTTCTTGAGTACAACCGAATATTTGATCTTGTTCTATGTAATAGCGATTACTGCTCTGTGGAGCGATCCTTAGACCCCCTTGTTCCTGAAGACAAACATCACCCTGCTCTTGCCATTGCCTGCGATCCTAATCTTTCCCTTAGCTTGAAGAGATGTCTCAGAGCTCCCTATACAAAGTACAGTTTCAAGAAAGCAGACTTTCCCAGAATGTACAACCTTCTAACTACTATCAACTGGACTTTCTTAGAAACTCTCGACGAGTCTAACGATGTATGCGCTCATGTTTATATATTTTTATAACGTTTTAGATAACTGTGTGCCCGTAGACACGCATCAGTTCAATCGCAAATATCCTCCCGGGTTCGATAAAAATATCATCAAGCAAATTCAGTTGAAGGATAAGCTTCGACGGGTGTTTAAAATCAACAGCGATACTGAAGCTCTCAGCGAATTTAATCGCTTAAGAGCTAGTATCAAGCATGATGTCGACAAGTATTCAAAAATATTTAAATTCTGCAGAGAAAGATATAAAAGAAAATCCGTATAAGCTTTGGGCATTTATTAATAACAAAAAATGATCAAATATGACGGTCAATTATTAGAGGGCGCCCACGATGTTCTAAGCAGCTTTGCCGACTTCTTCTCGGAATCATACACCGTGAGTTCATCTGTTAAACTCACTATGAATAGTCTGAATAAGCTCGCACTGTATATTACTGAGTACCTTTCAAAAGAATGAAGTGTTGAGTGCCTTAAAGCAAATCAAACCTGAGATGACTAGTGGGCCAGACCTTATCCCTGCAATGATTGTGAGAGATTGTGCACACGCCTTAGCTTATCCACTAACGGTCCTGTTAAATATATGTGTTAGGACCTCCACTTTTCCGGATATATGGAAACTGTCGAAAGTTCTTCCAATCTTTAAAAAAGGCAACAAATTGGAAATTCACAATTTCAGGCCCATTTCAATAATATGCAATTTGGGCAAAGTATTTGAAATCCTGCTCTATAATAGGATGTATCTGCATATCTGCAGCCAATTGGCATCTTCTCAGCATGGTTTTGTGAAAGGCCGTTCGGCAGTCACCAATCTATTTAATTTCACACAATATATTGCAGAAAGTATTGAAAGAAGGTCCCAGACGGACTTTGTATATACAGATTTTTCTAAGGCGTTCGACAGACTGGACCATGGAATATTACTTTCGAAACTTTCTGGGTTTGGCTTGTCGATATCTTTGATCGAATTGTTTTCGTCATATTTTAATAACAGGCGACAATTCGTTGAAATCAATGGTATTAAATCTGTGGAATATCCTGCTAGGTCCGGGGTCCCCAAGGCAGTATCCTTGGTCCTCTTTTTTTCAATGCTTTCATCAACGATATTGTCGGAAAGATCGAGATAAACTGTTTAATATACGCGGATGACTTAAAAATATATCTTGAAATAAAGAACATAGGTGACTGTCAGTGCTTTTCCTCAAATCTCAGACGGTTAGAAGATTGGTGCTCAATCAATAAATTACCTGTTAACCCAAGTAAATGTCATGTAATGACCTATACATACAAAACAAACTACATATCTTTTGAATATGTCATAAACGATATTGTGCTCGAACGCCCTCACTTGTTCTCCGATCTTCGAGTAACCTTCGATAAAAAGCTCTCCTTTGTGCCTCACATCGAAATTTCACTGACCGCCGCAAATAGGATGTACGGTTTCATAGCAAGAACATCTCGTGACTTCTAAGGCATTACTACATTGAAGATCCTATACAATGCCTTCGTCAGATCGAAATTGGAGTACTGCTCTATTATATGGAACCCACTAAATATAACGTATATTGAGAAGCACGAGTCCGTACAACGACGGTTTTTGAAACGTATCTCTTCTAAATGTGATAATGTTTATCCGCCGCAGGGATTTTCTCACATAGCATTATTACACAGACATAATATGATGAGTTTAAGCACTCGTCGTGATTGCAATTCTGTAATTTTCATTCATAAAATGATCAACGGTCAAAACAATGATCCACACATTTTATCATGTATGAAATTTATAGTTCCTAGGCTGGCATCTAGAGCTGAGGATACCTTTTACCTTCCTACTCCAAGAAAAAATATTTTAATAGCCTCCCCTCTGTACAAGCTTTGAAACAAATGCAATACTGCAAGTCATCAGTTGGACCTATTTCATTGTTCTATCTCTGCAATAAAAAATGGCCTTTGAATATCTATATGTAAACTAACCATGTAATTAGTATAATTAGTATAAGCTTAATATCTAAACTGTTCATTATTTATTTTCCAATCTGTAAGTATATTGTAGAAATAGTCATATAAATTGTTAGTCCTATATTCCTGTTCTGTAATTGGGTGTGAACCTGTAGAACAGTGTATTGATAATAAATAAATAAATAAATAAATAAATATGGATTCTCAAAAATATTTGAATATGCGTTTCCTGATTGCCTCTTATCATTTCAAAATGAAAATGTTCTCCTAAATCATATGGAAAATGAATTCCGCCTTGAAAACTCAACAAATATACAGCTTTATTTTCACCTATGCATAGATATAATAAAATTGTAACAGGCCTATGTATATACATCATAGATATTTTTGAAAAACTACTATGGGAGGTCTTTATTGGAACAACAGAAGCCTAAGCAACAGTTTTTAGAATTTTAATCTGTCTGAATGCAATTTTCAACTATGAATAGGTACAGGTCTGATATAGGTTCCATTTTACCGCGAGTTATGTAGCCATACCGTCGCTACACAACGTATATCTTCTAGACATAAGATCATATTTCACTTATTCAGCATACTTGTAATCTTTATAGTATAAAAGCTTGTTAATCATGTAAAAAGGTTCAGATATCTTCCTGTTATCACATTGTACATTTCTATTGTTCGAATAAATATTTTTAAAAAAGACATTTTTCAACTAATAAAATCTAACTGGCGCTGCGAACAGGATTACCGTCGGTAAAGTCGTGAAAATCCCTTCAGTGCGATAACCGATTTACTTTTTCTCTTAAGAAAATAAGACGGTAATTTGGACTTTCAAAAACATTTTCGAAATTGTGATTCAAGTGCAATTGAGACAGAGGTATCTCCGGCCCAACAGTTCATCCTTCAACGAAAAACAGGTCGTCAAAAAGGCTCCGTTCCTTCAGTGAACCAAGAGACAGGGAAGACGATTACAAATGTTCCTTCAGTGCATCATCCTTATGTAAGTCATTTTTCCCTTACCTTAATTTATTGGCTAATTTTCATTCGTAAAATATAGACAAATAAGCGTTCCTTCAGAGAGCGAATATTTTATATAAGATTGATTTTGATTTTACTCATTATATTTTACCAATTTAAAAATACATATATAAATAGGTGTAACTTCGCATTGATTTAAACATTTATTGATTTATATATTATTTGCTACTATAATTTTGATATTCGTGATTGATTTCTCCTCTAATTACATATTTGTATATACACATATTTGATTATTTGATGAGTCAAAGTGCCAGTCGTAGTCGATCTAGATCCCCAATTTTAAGATCAAATAATCTTGATACTGTACCTATTTCTGACGAAGTACAAGACATACAGACAGACACTATGGCGAATCCTATAACTCAACTGGAAATGTCAATGGCAAATAACATTTTACCAGTATATACAGGTGACTCAAAAGATCTGGCTTATTTTATCAGACAGTCTGAGAAGTATATTGAATTACTTGGACAAACTAATAATCCATTATTTAACATTCTCATATTAGAACAAATCAAAGCTAAGCTTTCCGGCCCTGCCAGAGATATTGTTGTCAATAGATCATTCGATAGTTGGGAAAATCTTAAAAAAGCTCTTACCGAACGATTTGGTGACCCTAGATCTGAAGAACTACTGGCACATGATTTAAATACTTCTATTCAAATCCATTCTCAATCCTTTGTCGATTTTTATGAAGAAATTACTTTTAAACTTCAAATTTTGAAAGAACATCTAGCCATTAACTCCGAAAATGCTAATGTACGAACTTCAAAAGAAACCATGTATACTGGACAAGCCCTCGCTGTATTCAAGGCAGGTCTCTTAAACCCATATCGTGACCATCTTCTTCATATACCTGTTCCAAGTCTTGAGCATGCCCTTTACGAATGCAAAAGACTCGATAACGAGAAGTCACAAATAGACTTCGCAAATTTCCTTAGGTCACAGAGATCGTCAAAAACTCATCACTCTCTAAAACCACACACATTAACTAATAATCAGCCCAAACTTCAAAATTTTTCTCAAATACCAAATCCTCCATTTAGGCAACAAATTTCAAGCCAACCATTTCAATCCCAAAATCCAAGCCAACCATTTCGACACACCCTCACTTGAGCAAACCACAGCCACCACCAAAATTTACAAATTATAGTAATCCGATTCCGCCAAGACAATTTCCAACGAACTCTCAAGTTTTTAGTAAACAGCAAAATAGGATACAAAACAGCTACAAACCTACCCCAATGAGTGTAACGACAGCTCACACATTTAGACCTCAAAATAAACCTCAAAATTACTTTAAACAAACCGGACCTCCAAGAGTTCAAGTCGAAGAATTGTTTAATGTAGAAAGCGAAAACTACGATGACGAACAATTTAACGAATACCAAGATGAAATTTCAGACAACTACACATCTCCGGAATATCAAAATATTGAAGATGAATATCAGAATATATCAATTGATTATAATCTAGAGACTCAAAATTTTTGATCACGAGCCTCGGAATAGACATAAATAATATAAATTCATCGCCAAAGCTACCATTTATTTACATCCCATTTTTTGATCTCAAAATATTAATAGACCCAGGCGCAACTAATTCAATTATTAATCCAGAACCAGCTTTGAGATTATTTCGTAACTATATTTATAAGTCTAATTTTTCTGTTAAATCTATCAAACCAACTTACAATGGCTCACTAAGTTGCCAATATCCCATTTTAAATGAGTTTGGTATAGATCACGTATTTGACATGTTTATAGTTCCTTGGCATGATCGATTTGACGCTCTCATTGGCAGTCAAGATTTTGAAATTTTGAAAGCAGTAATTGATTATAATACACATATTTTAAAAATTGAAAATATCAAACTACCTTTTTTATTTCGAAATAAATCCTAGTCTCTTCGAATCATATTCAGAACAACTCAAACCAGTACTCAAAATCCCTATATCAATAGACAACGGTCCTATAATTCTACCGGAAATCTCTATTAATAATATTTACATTCCAGAATGTATCACGTCAGCTTCTGATGGTTATGTTCAAATTCCCATCGAACAAAATTTACCATTCTCTCAACTTTCTATTAATTATCACGAAGCCGATCTTGTTCAGCCACTATCAAAATTTCAGCAAACAAATCCAGAATTTCAACTACTTCAGTAATATCGACATTTGCAATCTCATCCGCATAGAACACCTCAACCCCGAAGAGAAGGAATTGATTACTTCCCTTTGCAGATCACACAAAGATGTCTTTTATAATGAAAATTCCGATTTAACCTTCACTCACGCTGTCAAACACCACATTAGAACTATTGACGATCATCCAATATACTAAAAATCATATCGACACCCTTACCATCTGAAACAAGAAATCCAAAACCAAATAAAGAAGCTATTAGACAATAGAATCATAAAACCCAGCATCTCCCCATATAGTTCACCTGTATGGATTGTCCCGAAAAAGTTAGATTCCAGTGGAAAAAGAAAATTCCGAATGGTGATCGATTATCGAAAATTGAATGAGCGCACCATAGAAGACAAATATCCTCTCCCTAGAATCGATGAAATTCTCGACAATCTCGGAAGATGTACATATTTTTCAACCCTAGACCTCGCACAAGGCTTTCACCAAATAGAGATCCACCCTGACTCTGCCGATAAAACAGCATTTACTGTAGATAATGGACACTACGAGTATACTCGTATTCCATTTGGCCTTAAGAATGCTCCGGCCACATTTCAAAGAGTCATGGACACAATCCTTCGCCCTTATCTTTATAAATTCTGTTTTGTTTATATGGATGATATAGTTATCTTCTCCAGATCTCTTCAAGATCATATTTTACATCTTCGACAAATATTCACACAACTTCAAAAACATAACCTCAAAATTCTATTAGATAAGTCCGAATTCCTGAGAAAGGAAGTAACATTTCTAGGACACCTCATTACCCCCGATGGTATAAAAACTAATCCCGATAAAATTAAAGCTATACAGTCATTCCCCTTGCCAAAAACTGAGAAACAAATCCGATCCTTTCTTGGCATGATATCATACTATCGAAAATTTATTAAAAACTTTGCTGTTATCTCCCATCCAATCAACAAGTACCTTAAGAAAGGCACCAAAATTAATATAAACGACCCCGAATATCTAGATGCCTTCGAGAAATGCAAACAAATAATTTGCAATGCCCCAGTCCTTACTTACCCTGATTTTTCCAAACCATTTACACTCACAACAGATGCGAGTAATATAGCCATTGATAGCGTATTATCACAGAATTCCCATCCTATTGCATTTTATTCAAGGACTTTAAATTCTGGAGAAAGAAACTATGGTACCGTTGAAAAGGAACTTTTATCAATCATCGATAGTTGCAAACACTTCCGCCCCTATCTATTCGGAAGAAAATTTGTTATCGAAACAGATCACAAACCTCTTATTTGGTTACATTCCTTAAAAGAACCAAATCAGAGACTTATCAGGTGGAAACTAAAACTCGAAGAATTCAATTTTGACATAAGATACAAAAAAGGTAAAGAAAACTATGTAGCCGATGCTTTATCTAGAATTGAAATTAATGCCATAGATGAAACTATCCCCAACAGACGTGGTAGAAAAAATTTAGCCCTCATAAAAGCGGCGAAAAAGAAACCAAAAATAAATATTATCAGCGATATCGTTGTAGTCCCACCAAGACATACTAAAAGCAAAAATTTAGAATTACTAAAAAACGATTCAAATAAAGACATCGATTTATTATCTGTTTTACCAACATTCGGCTCCGAATCAAATCTCTCTATTACTCCCAGCGAAGCCGACGATATTTTGAATAGTAACCCATTCTCACAACAATCTACCGTTCAACCCGACAACGACAATGAAAGCAACGACTCAGGCGAGACCAGACATACGGCACATGAAAATCCATCTTTTAATTTTCCGATATCAGACAAGTTATTAAATTCAGTCCATTATCAAATAGTATTAAAATATGGTGATAAAAATGACATAGAATTTTTCAAACCATTTGGCAAAAATAGATACATACTTACATTCAGAAACGGAACTGACGAGAACCTATTGAGAAATATGTTCCATGAAATAATAGACCCCTCAAAAACATATTATATATTCTCTAAAGAAGAAGATTTGATGCTTTTAGCTTACAAAAAATGTTTAGAAATTTTCGAAGCAAACGTTAAAATTATTAAAGTTAATATCTTTTTAAAAGATGTTATTTCCAAAGAAGAACAAATCAGGATCATTTCTGACTATCATTCGCAGACTCACAACGGAATCACTGAAACAGTGAAACATCTCCAATCCCTATATTACTTTCCTAAAGTACAAGAACAAGTCACTAATCACATCAACAAGTGCGAACTATGTTTAACATCAAAATACGATCGTAATCCAAGACGATTCCCATTTTCCGGACCACTAATTGCAAAAAGGCCATTTGAAATACTACATATTGACGTATTTTTTATAGAAAACAAAAGATTTTTAACCATCCTAGATTTATTCAGTAGATATTTACAAGCATATGAACTTTCCGACACCAATTCAATAACAATTTTGAACAAACTACGTCACTATTTCGCCCACCACAACTATCCATCCCAAATAAATTGTGATAATGCAAGAGAATTTTCTAGTGAAACATTTAAAGAATGTATGTCTATGTTTCAAATTAACATCCACTATACTACACCTCAGTCACACACCGGTAATTCACCTATCGAACGAGCTCACTCTACTCTCGTTGAAAAGTTACGAATTCTTAGACAAAAATCTAAAGACAGTATAACTGAGCTAATTACAACAGCCATTTTAATATACAATCAATTTGTCCACTCTGTTACAAATTTCACACCCTTCTCTCTTCTTTACGGCCCTTATGAAAAACTTAACCTTCACGAAATCGATCCAGACAAACAAGTGTTCCAAGACTACAACGAACACAGGAAACAGGAAGTAATTCCGTTCTTCAATGAATTGTATCAAAAAGAATTAAAGAAACGGACAGAACAACTGGAAAAGGTATACTCCAAACGTACTGACGAACTCCCTAAGACTGACGTTGTTTATATAAATCTAGAACCCAGGAATAAGATTAAACCAAAATATAAAAAGACTCTAATAAATTCAAAAGACTCAGACAACACGAAACTAGTGACTCACAAAGGCAAAAAAGTTAGTAGACACATGATCAAAAGAACTAACTCTTTTCAGGTTAACACTGACGAACCTCAACCAGGGACTTCAACTGAGACCAATTGATTCTCCCGGATATATTTTAGATAGCTTAGGATTAGCTAAATATAAGATTAATTATCATAAGATTTATTTTACGATTAGTATAGAGAACATAGAAACTGCATACGCATAATTATCATTGAACCAAATACCTATTCTCAATAAGATTAATCAAGACCATTTGAACTTAGCCAGTGTTTACAAAAGAGACATTGACCTCCTATCTGAAGATATCAATAAGCTTAGAATATATTCCCGCCCCAAAAAAATTGATAAAAGAGGACTAGTTGATGGCTTAGGGTCTGTAATAAGGTACATATCTGGAAATCTAGATCAGACCGACCTAATTGAAATAGAAAACAATTTCCAGAAAATTAACTTGAATGAAGAGAAATTAATGACAGAAATTTCAAAATTGCACACACTAGCAGGCCAAATAACTCAGAGATGGCACTCAGATCTACAAAAAATTCAATCATTTGCAGAAAATGTTTATAAAGACCTAGTGAATTTGGACGATAGACTGAATAGTGAAATCGCAATTCATATTCAATTAGAGCAGATTAGAAATTTAAGAAATTATGTTCAAACCCTTTTAAGAACCATTTCATTTAGTAATGAAGGCATTTTAAATGTAGAACTAATTAAACAACAAGAATTACAAGAGATATTTAACTATTTACATTCAATTCATTCTCATAACGAAATTGCACCAGATATACCTACTCTACTTGAAATCACAAAAGTTAATCTTATATTCACTCCAAAAACTATGTTTTGTACATTAAAAATACCACTTTTAGCCAATGAATTATTTCACCTATCCAAAATTATCCCTATTCCAAGTAACCATAATAATATCCTTATTCCACCCCACGCCTTTTCACTGAATGCCAAAGGATTAACTAAATGGACAAATGAAGATTGCAAGAAAACCTTCTCATTCTGGTATTGCCAAAATCTACCACATGAAGACCTTTGCAACCTTGATGACCTGTCTCAGTGTAACTTTGCCAGAGCCAGTAACAATTTCTCATTGTTTACCCAATTATCAAACGGGCAGACTATTATCTGTACAAAAAACCCGTCAACGTCAACGAAGACTGTTCACAATCCTTCAAATCTACAAAAATCACGAAATGTAATACAGTTCTAGGGAAAGCCAACTGTATTTATTCATTCCAAAAATATACGTGGACTGGTTCCAACAAAACATTCTCCCAAGAGTGGCCCAATTTTCAAGAACCCATCAAAACTTTATATAAAGTTAACATAAAACCATTACACTTAGATGATCCAACAAAAATAGTGCCTCAATACGAAGAACCAATCCTGATACCAGCCGAATTCCATAAGAGACATTTCTCTATTACAATAGCCCTAATTGTTGTCATCATCCTTGGAGCAACAGTATACATTTTCAAGAAGAAGTTAAGAAACTTAATCAAAAGAAGACCAAAACCAACAGCAACCATCGAAATTCCACTTGAAAACCGTCATCTTCCAGAATCCTTGCTGACAACAAAGCACGAGGACGTGCAAAAATCCAAGAGGGGAGGAGTTATGTAGCCATACCGTCGCTACACAACGTATATCTTCTAGACATAAGATCATATTTCACTTATTCAGCATACTTGTAATCTTTATAGTATAAAAGCTTGTTAATCATGTAAAAAGGTTCAGATATCTTCCTGTTATCACATTGTACATTTCTATTGTTCGAATAAATATTTTTAAAAAAGACATTTTTCAACTAATAAAATCTAACTCGCGTATATCTGTCTGTATGTTATTATATAAAACAATAAAATATGTTGAAGCAGGTAAATGTTCGGCAGTAACTCTTTGTAATTTAAGCAGTGTAGTTGACTGCATTAACCATTAAATACTTATATGAAAATAAGAAAAATATGGCATTAGAGACAAGTTAATGGAAATTTTTAAATTTGTTCAATTAAATCAGAGACCTTAAAGTATATATATTGGGTCCTATTCTGTTTATCATCTAAGTGAACGACATAGATTCTGTTATTATTGTACTGCATATTGCAGATGATTTTTCAATAATAATCTCAGCACCAGAGAACAAAGCTTCAGAAAATTATACTGATAAAACGGAGGTTTGTTCGAATACAATGTTTTCAAAATAAAATAGAAAATATCAGGGTAATTCCAGGATAAATGGACCAACGGGTTAGATGGACGAGTTAAATATTTCTGGAACCATCGTAGTTAAGTTGTTTAGGCCTGTGCACTTGTCATGATAAATCACGAACTAATTTTGTACCTGCTTCCTTCTTATAAAATCTACTTTATCCATATTTTTGCGAAAACACATTTTACAGCTTTGGTAAGATGAAAAATGTTTCAAGCTCTATTTAAATTCATGCTCTTTCCATTCAATTGAACGATTTTACTGAAATATTGCTAGAATATCATCGTAGAGTATAGTTATATAGTTGCATTACTTACCTATAACGTGGGGGTCTGCACTGATTTCAGTGATGAGTACAAGGATGGTCCATCTATACCAGACCAAATGGGAGAGACAGGACAGATAAATTTGGCATTGGTAGACCAGGTAATATTTTGGGGACAGATGGACCACGTGTGTATATTATTTGAAATGATGGATTTGATGTGCAAATTTAGGCCGCTAATAAGCTTTCATCTCCGAAATCACAGCTTTTTTCAGAAATCTGGCCAGGTTGTTCTATAACTCTCGAATCGGTGGAAACAGTGAATATTAAGCATACTATTAATAGGGAGAAATTAGCCAGGTAGTTCAAATTGAAGAAGTAATCGATTGAGTAATTTTCATATGTTATTAATAATAATAAATTCAATATATTTGCCGAGTCAACTTTCAACACACTATGGTACTTTCGTCACTTGCGCGCACTGCCATCAGGGAACAGCTGTCTGAATTTAAAAGAATAGTAAGAGACTGAAAAAATGATAGATTGATATACTAGTTTCAGCTATGGTTCATTATATAGTGATTTCAGAGCTCTATTTTATTACTGTTTTCTATTACGGAGGCGAATGTACACAATATTAGGAAGCAGGCAATGGCCGAAAAATATGAGATTCATTTCTGGAAATGTGGACTGTTCATGGTCTATAATATGGTCCATGTGGAATGCTGGCCATATAAAAAGAAGCTGCCGAAGAAGAAGAGATGAAACAAACCATCATCCCACCATATGAGACCAAGGGCTGAAGAGGAGAAGCGACCGTTGAATCGTATCAAGAATACTTCCTAGGAGAAGGTGGCTGCTGACACTACAAGAGCCCCGAAGAAATGGATGCTACCATCAGGAGAGGCACCGTGGTCGACAATCGCTGGAACCCTGAAGCTCTTCATGCAGATCAAGACGCCGACTCTGTCTTGAAAATGGTATTGAAATGGAAGGAAAGTTGAACTAGTCCAAGATGGAAAGAAATAGCTCAACGTTCTCCATGTATCAAGAAGTATTAACCAGTCCTCGAGGATGAAGTTCTGAAAAGAGTGTTGGTGAATCCCCATTGAACAGAGAACCGCAGACAGGTAGTAGCACCAAGCAGTAGAGCTCCTAAAATTCTGCGAAGTGTTACAAAAACATTGACCAAGGTGCGGGAACGTTTCTATTGATCCATTCTAAAGATGATGTGAAGGACTGGTATTGCAAGTGTCGCCTGAGCTGCCAGCAAAGACAACCTTAAGACCGGCACATATCGGGAAGAGATAAAAAGACGCCGATTGAAGAATAGCTTTACATATTTATATTACCTTAATTAATTACCAAATTTAAAAGATAACGTTATGATAACAGAATATACCTACCCAAAAACGAGTTTGCAAATCAAATAAAGAATGTATCTTCTTTGAAACTTGTTTACTAGACATCTCCTCTGGAACTACCATTTTTTATAACAATGTCACGCGTTATAGCAAAATTTTTGTGCGTTCTATTTACTTCGAACTTACTGAAAAGCTGAAAGCATGCTTCATCATATACTAACTAACATTATCGATTTTACTGATATTTATCAAGGTATTCATCGAATACCACATAAACGTTTGTTCCTTCTGTACTAAAACAAGAGCGAATTCACTAGAAACCAATTCAATAATACAAGATAATAATATAATAATTGAGGTATACAAAGAACAAATTCAATGCTTACTGACGGTTGTATACCGAATTCGGTATCTCACAAATCAATTACGATCTAATGGAGCACCTCAGAATATTGTTTCATTATTGCTGAATAAACGTTACACTTTATTGAATCATCAATAGGGAATATTGAATATCTCTCAGGTTGGAACCGTTCTCGAAGTTATATAATAGAATATTATCGTATTCGAATAGGTTTGGAGGTTTTCTCAAAGATTATTCGATGCGCTGTCGAGTTTCAAATAAGGCGGGTATTACTCGCGACGGGATTGAATTAGTTATCGGATCGGTTATTGGTTGTTGCATCTTGGGACCTGAGAAAATAAAGATGGAATGTGAGGTGACTATGAAAAGATTTTCAAATATTTTGTATCAAGTGAGTTCACAGAATTGTAACTATAAAAAAAGTCTATATATGTCTATTTTGAAATTTATAAGCTTCAGATTTTAGATTTAAATTTCAGTTGCCAACTTTGCTATTTCAAATAGAACGCTCGGGACCGCATATTTTTAAGATTCTCCAAACAAAATTCAAACTCTTGAAGTTTTCTATATTATTTTTTTGTGTTTATTTCAGTTCCGGCGGATATCGCATGTGAAATAGATAATAATTCATTTTGAATTATTGTATTGTATGTATTCGTATAATTTAATCGTCTTTGGGTGATATTCAATGAAAATTTCAAGTATAATATATTGTATGACGATTGTTCTATGTTTAAATATAAAATAGGGGGTTTTTATTTTAAAAAATACTTTTGATGTTTTATTGAACTTAATTTTCTCTTCTTTTTTATCACCCTTATTGATAACTTTCGAAATATCAAACAAATACTACTAAAGTAAATCTTCTTCTATAAGAAAACAAACTCTACTTTAATAATAGAGGCTTCATTTATCTGCGATTTTTCACATAAAATTTGAAATATGTCGAAAGTAGTAATAATAATTAAATAATACATCGGGTGTTCTTTTTTAAATAACAATGTTGGCAATTAGGTAGATACTACCGGTATAACGGGTAGTGCCATATTCATGAACATATTCTAGCCGAGTAGCGCCTATTAACATCAATTGTTTTCAATGTTCAAATTTAGTTCAATTATAGTTTTCCATATATCAAGCGATGCAGTTCTCTGAGGAATATGTCTACAGATTTAATAATCATTAAATATAACTACATATCTCTATTCGGATATTTCCAAATGTATCACTATTATAGAAGTATCTGATATCATGTTTATTTATCGAGGATTTCGGTAATGGAACACAACATGCGTTGTGTTGACCAAATATTTCTGATTTACCTATGATAACATTTCTGTTACACATTTTACGCACTTGGAAGCGTGTGGATTTATTCAGCTAGTTTTGATAATATTCGATCAATGCATCGAGTTTTGTATATCGAAATCGTTATATTTCAAATATTTAGAGGAACGAACGTGACAACAGATAATCAACTATGACCAAACAATTCTACTATTTAATGAGAAACAGACCAATCAAGGCGAAAATTTGAGTAATTTAAACATCGATGATGTGAGAAAAGTTAGGTAATTCAATTCACCTAAAAAATCTCAAGAAAGAGATAGAGGGAAGACAAAGACAAGCAATATCCCACACATAAACCAATCCTTCGGGAATCTGACAAAATGAAGGAAACTTTGGTTAAACAAATGAAGATAAAAAGGTAGAGATGAAAATGGTGAGAACTGATATTGGTCACAATTTTTCAAGTGTCGGAAGCAGTATTGAAAGCGAAATAAATCCTAAAGAATTGAGTATTTCAAAAGCGAAAGCTAATAAGAAACAAAAACAGGATGGAAAAATTAAACTTGGAAGCTCATATATAAATTAAGTGAGCATAGCTGATGTTAAAATCGTTTGAATTTTTTATCATACCAGCCCGTCTATGACGTAATGCGTCTATGTAGTTCAATAGACTATATTAATGCTAACTGTAGTTTGCAGAAGTGAGAGTGTTTCCTTGCGGAATCTCGCATTTATTCCTACAGAAGCATTATTTACAGAAAAATGTTAGATATATATTATTCGAGAAATGCGTATGTTGCAGTCATTTAAAGAAATATTTGGAAACTCGGATTACAAATGAAATATACTTATCGTTGAAAAAATAATAATCACAGTGACACTAGACACTAGCTTCTAGGTCATTCGATACGAGAAGTGGTTTTCCTGTACTTTTTCTTAGTATGTAGTAGTTCCAGACTCTTGTCACTAGAAATTGATATAAAGTGTGTGAGTGATTGTCACATCATTCCTGCAATTTTTTGCGAGCATAAAAGTAGAGAAATAATTTCCAATTCTCATTATATCTTTATTATTCCAGACCTTCGGCAAGTACATAAAGCTAAGACCATCTGCGAGTTGATGATTTCCTTCAACTGCATCTAATTAAAAATTTTAATTAGATTTTATAGGATTGGAAGAATGAACTTTAACCTGCAAATAATAGCTGAGCTCGAGAAAATTACAATGGCT
Organism: Crioceris asparagi; assembly: GCA_958507055.1. Taxonomy (NCBI): domain Eukaryota; kingdom Metazoa; phylum Arthropoda; class Insecta; order Coleoptera; family Chrysomelidae; genus Crioceris; species Crioceris asparagi. The sequence goes on from OY293828.1 coordinate 71,914,108, forward strand.
ATGGAAACGAGTTGAAAAAGAAATTGTTAATTACCTGAAAGTTTTTAACGGATTATTTTAATGATTTTTCTAGAAAGGATAGTTATTGTCAGGTCATTTAAGTCTATTATTGAGCATAAAATATTATAATGTTGATGAAAATCTTCATTTTAGTTTTAATTTCTTATGAGTATGGCTTCTAGAAATTAAATCATAATTCTCGCTCCGTGAGTTCAACCAAAAGAAAATGAATAATTCACTTTATTGTGATATATATATATATATATATATATATATATATATATATATATATATAGTTTGCCTAATAGATTCCACTAAATGAATGGTAGTCTGAATTTTTGAAGTACGTATAGGTACCTATGTCATAATATTGTGGCCTTGAAGAATACCATAATTATTTGTTATTTTCTTTTACCACCCTGAGAAGAAATTTTTAAGATTGTAAAAAAATTATAAAATACTGAGAATTGTGTGAATTAGAATCAACGATTTCCTATAAATCATTCAGTATTCCATAAGAGGTATGAGACTGGTTAAGTTCTATCGAAGTTCTAGACAAGACGAAGTGGAAATATAAGATTAATCAATGCAAACTGTGGTTTGCAGAGGTGAGAGCGGTATCTCTCACTTCTTATCTTTTGTTGGAAGCTTGTCTAACACATACACTGTAGATCCAAAAATATGCAAGTCTGATAGATCGGGTTTCTTTCCTTTTAACTTTTCATATGGAAACATTCCACCAAGAGCATACGTTGGCGATCTGTTACGAATATAACAAGATGTGGCTGCAGCATCAGCCCAAAATGTCTGAGGAAGTTTTGATTGAAGTAACAGACATCTCGCCATCTCAACTATTGTGCGGTTGAATCTTTCTGCGACTCCATTTTGTTGAGGAGTATTAGGAATTGTAAGCCGACGTTGAATACCATATCTTTTAAGTAGACCATCAAATTCATTACTAAGGTATCCTGTATCGTTGTCTGACTGAAGATACTTAATACTTTTTCCTATCTGGTTCTCCATATGGTTTTTGTATTGCTCAAACGCCGAAAACACTCCATTCTTTCGTCCTAAAAGGTATACTTCCGACCATCTGGAGGCATAATCTATAAATAATTTATTATATTATTATTATGTATTATTCAATGATTGCACTCGCATTCTGCCAACAACATCTGAATGTACAATTTTTAATAGCTCACTACATGGTGATTTACTCTTTACATATGGCAGACTTGTCATCTTCCCTCTGATAAAAATGTCACACTCAGGAATCTATATTTTTCCAGCATCTAGGCCCATGGTATATTTAATTATTTTGGTCACATCTCTGTTATTTAGGTGGCCCAATTTTTCAGGCCATAATCGTAGATCATCTTAACTGACATGAGCAGATACCTTAGCAAACTCGGAATTTCGTGAAAGAAAATATAAATTGTTCTTTCTAATTGCAGAGTCTTACCCTACCTTCTTGATCCATAATTACTGCGGAATCTTTGGTAAAAGTGACACTATGACCACTATCAGTAATTTTAGCAACTGATACTAAATTTGATCTTAGATCAGGTACAAATAAAGAATTCTTCAATTCAACCACCTTTGGACATCCATTATTATGCAAAGGTATCACAACCTTGCCTGACCCTTGAACATCCGTTGACGAATTACTGGCTAAATGTAGCTGTCCACCAACTGATTCTTTCCAATCTTCAAACTTGGTTCGGTTATTACATAAATGACTAGTACATCGACTATCTAAAATCCATGCTTCATCTGATATTAATTTACATTGATTATTTACTTGAGAAACAGCCCCAAGGCACACAGCGTATGACTCGTCTGCTGCATTACCTGTTTGACACCTTTGACCACGTCTATTGGAATTGTTATTTCTCCTTGGTTCTTTACACTCTGGTGATTTGTGACCAAGAGCCCCACAATTATAACACCGTATATTACTATTTTTATCGGATTTGTTATTGCTCTTGTTAAACTTCTTGAACTTATTTGTCTTGTTGTTGTTTCGGCTAGCCATAGCACCTGCTGCTTGTATTACTTCATCATTATTTTGTGTCAGCATGTTCTTAGATTTTTGCTTTCAAAATTTCAGCTGATGGCAATTCATCACGAGCTTCAATTGCCAATCTAATCTGCTCAAATTTAGCAGGCAAACTATAAAGTAATGCAATAGATACTACATCTGAATGAAAATGTATTTTCATAGCAGCCAACTTATCCAAAGCACCAAAAAATCGCCGAATATGTTCTCTCACATCACCTCCTTCTTGAAGTTCAGTAAATAATAAAGTCTTCAATAACTGTACCTTCTTTAGAGGACCTTGAGGTGCAAACACACTAACTAACTGAAGCCAAACGTCTCTAGAAGTCTCACATTCTCCAACATGATGCAGCTCATCTGCGACAAAAGACAAAATTAAATCTGCTTTTGCCAGTTGGTCTTTCTCAATCCACTGATCACGTTCAATTTGCCTTGCGACGGCATCAGTTCCAGTCGAGTTCGATGGAATAGTATTTGTACCATCAACGTAACCCTAAAAACCCTTTTTCACTAACAAAGCTTGAGCATGAATCTTCCAGGAATCATAATTGTCCTATTTTAGCTCACAAATCTTAAATATACTCATCTTTATTTCTTATATATTGACGGGACGTGTTAATGTAACATCATTTTCCACACCTCCAATCATTTGCATTCAATTGACCACTGGGCCCATAACCTGTTGAGGTTTATGCGTGAGTGGAAGGAATTAATTATATATAAGAAATACTTTAATTAAACATCACTTTCATTTGTAAAGATTAATTTAATTTATAAAGTGACATATAAATAAGCACATGTCAATAATATTTTCATTAGAACAACTAACTGGATGGATTAATTATGACGGACGAATTTGGCTGAAAGATTTGAACTGTAACAACTTTTAATTTTGATCCATTATTAATGAAATTATTTTGTAATCGTACAATCTTCCTCTTGTTGATTGGATGTAAATCAGGATCCGTTTCATTGAATTTTCTGCACGTTCTTGCTATAATTCCCTCACATTTTCCATGAAGAATAAACAATTTCCCTCCATTTCAATTTTTTCAAGTCACTTACGTTAAGAAACACTCAAAGATATTATTAATAATGCACTAATTGTCAAATTTACATTATGTCATGTACTATGATGACATTTAATAGCAACCTAGATACATATGAGAACTATAATTTGATTTTTTTAGACAAATGCTCTTATCTCGGAATTCTGGCTACTATAGGAACATGATACATCAAATCAAAGGAAATTTAGGTATCTTTCAGGATATTTCTTATTATACAGGGTATTCTATTTAAATAAACGCATTTTTCAACATTTTTGTATCTAGCAGTTAAATCGCACATTTTGAACGACCCTGTATAACGCAGGACAGTAATATATAGGGTATTCTATTTGAAATAACAAAGATGTTGCTACTTTTTGGTATAAGCGGCAACGCTGCATCGATGAACATATTTTAGATCGATATATTAAGATCAATTACTTGATAAACCAAATTTCAGAACGATCCTATATCCCGTTCTCCGTAAACGTCTAAAGTACCATCGACCGTGAGCCACCTTGTATATATATATATATATATATATATATATATATATATATATATATATATATATATGTGTGTGTGTTTGTAAAAATAATATGATTATTGAAAATTAAAATTAGTCCGTGACAGCTAAGCGACTTCCAAAAAAAATCCATATCCCCAAAAAACATTCCCAATGTAAGACTTATGGAGGTGAGAGCTATATTCTACAAAACTCGACACAAAAAATCTCAAATCTTTCGCATACGCTCAGTAAGAGCTCCACACCCATACAACTGTTTATGTTTTTTTGTATACGAATTTTGGTACATTTTCATCAAGTGATTCTATCGCTTCTCACCGCCCCCAAAATTCCTTCCATAACGTTGAAACATAAGTTGTTAATTTTTTTTTTTCAATTCATTATAAGTTTTATAGATACTCCACGCCTTTCTAAGTCTCCTTAATACGGTGTTAGCAATTATTTTCATTAGGTTCAAATATACAGGATGTTTCATAATATAGGCGGAGGACTTGAGGATGTGATAGCTCATCCAAAAAAAATGAAAAAAAAATACTAACTTATCCTCTAGAATTCACAACTTTCGAAATACAGGGTGTTGAAATTGAAAGAAAAAAATCGTTTTTTGTGAATATCTTTGGAACCGTTTTAGCAGTAAAAAGCTTTTGTAAGCATTTTCCTCTCGTAAATAGCTAAGTTTTGAGTCAGAAAATTTTAGTGTTAAGTCATAATTGGTGAAGATTTTGAAGGAGTAGTGCGTGTTTTTCTCCTCATTTCCTACACCAATGGAAAAATTACAGTTTTGAGATGCCCATTTGAACCGCCAATGTTTTCTACAAAAAAAACACAATTGGTCGTGAGCTCTGAATTCGACAGTTTTCGAGAAAAATCAATTTTATGTTTAGAGGTCACGACCAACAGTACCTTTTTGGTGTAGAAAACATTGGTGGTTCAAATTGGCGTCTCGAAACCGTACTTTTTCCATTAGCATAGAGATTGTGGAGAAAAACACCCAATACTCCTTCAAAATCTTCACCAATTATGACTTAACAAAAATGTTGTTCTGACTCAAAACTTGTACGATAAACGGTTCAGGAGACGATTTTTTTTTTAATTTCAACGCCCTGTACTTCGAAAATGACGTATTTTAAAGTGTAAGTTAATAAAAACTTTTTTTCATATTTTTGAACGAGCTATCACATCCTCAAGTCCTGTGAATATATTTGAAACACCCGGTATATTAAGAAATAGATCGTAATGCACTTTTGTATTTTTGGTGTGTGTAAAAATATTGTAGATCACTAACAAAGTTGATTTTTTCTCCCAATAGAACCCTTAGAACTTGACCATATAGTTAAATATACACATGTAGTTCGTAAAAACGAATAAAAGTTCAAATGCAATATTAATTCTGTTTTTAAATAGTTTTTATTACTTTCGGTTCTTGTATCAATGGACTCCGCAACGATTTCTCAAGCCCCATACGGTCTAGAGACTTGAAATTTCGAATTCGTACTTAGATCGCAGACATCTCGCCGCCTGTTAAGCTCCAAGTGTGATCCAATATTGGTAATTATAATTATCTCATTCAATCTCATTCAACCAAGATAATTATAATGTCGACATGGAACGACAATGGGATCCGTCACTGGAATTACGCACGAGCATGGAGCGTATATATACGTCTCGTTCTCTGGTATATAGGTACTTTTTGGAAGATCGTCTATGGTTATGTCGCAATTGTCAGACGTCAGACGTTATTGTTAATTTAAAGTTTAATTTTGTGTTGTGGTAGACAAACAGTAATTTGTTATGGAATTGCTGTTGCTGGCAAACACAGATACATAATACATAAGTATAGTTAAAATCGAGAAAAGGATAGCAATAGTAGGTACTCATCGGTACGGTTTAAATCTTAAATGCCCAATAAAAACTATTTTTAATTTTTTTCAAAAATTTCACTTGTATTTCATCTTCTTTTCTAAGACGGAATATAGTGCATTTATTTCAAGTATGTATGCAAGCTAGTCACAATTTTATCATTTAAATTGAGCAGGTGAGTAACTGGAAGTATGGGTTATGAATATAATACGTCTAGTTGTAATTTCATGGAAGGAATTTTGGGGGCGGTGAGAAGCGATAGAATCACTTGATAAAAATGTACCGTTAAAGCAAAATTCGTATGCAAAGAAACATAAAAAGTTATATGGGTGTGGAGCTCTTACTGAGCGTATGCGAAAGATTTGAGATTTTTTGTCGAGTTTTGCAGAATATAGCTCTCACCTCCAAAAGTCTTACATTGGAAATGTTTTTTGGGGATATTTTTTACAAAAAATTGGACCGATGCTCTTAGTTTGTGCACTGAAAAATAAAAAATAAAAACATATTTATTTCCCACTTTTGTGTGTAACACTAATGACGAAAATCGTTGAAATTTCACTAATATCAGTGAGATATTACTTATCTTATGACCCAAGTATATTCTTGCTTGTAGTTATTATTATTGAGATCTCAGAACATCGCTGCGGAAATACGCATAAGTATTTGAGATGATAACAAATAATTAGGTCTTTCATGAAGTACCCACAGATTTTCAATTTTCGAGAGAAATCGCCCTCTCCACGTAGCAAAAATACACATATTTGAGAATTTAACGTGCCTCTAACTCGAAAACTGTAACTCTTTGAAAAAATGTTCAATTTAAACTTTTCCCGATATTGTCCTATATTTAATTATACCACCTCAAATTTTCTAGAAAATTTGCCCCTCCACCCCCGCCGAGGGTGGTTTTCGAAAGTAAGGAGATTTCAGACATGCGTTATGATGAATATGGGACCATTTCTCAAGCCTCCTCTTTCATCATCAAAATCGGATCTCGTTTACTATATAAAACGCGCTCACGAAAAACAATGAAAATTGAAATTCTTTAATTTATTTCAAGAAATATTGAAGAGCTGTCAGCTGCTTGCACATTATAAAATTTTTGCCGACTTTACATTTTTTCTGAAATTTGGTTGTATGCTAGTTACTTTTGGTACCGATATTTATTTCAGAATTGATGGTCAGATTGAAATCACTTTTTCCAAAAATTAGTTTGAATTATTTATTAATTCATCTGACTCAAGTAGTGATGAAACCAATTATTGCATAAACCGTTGAGCTCGCTACTCTCTAACAATGCCTAATGTGTTTTACCTATGTTTCAGGCATCTTAGCATTCCATGCCTTCGAATAAAGCCACAGGACCCTGTAGATTCTGATCTATATCACCTGGTCCCTTTGTGATGACATTCCAGTAACAAATCCAACTTTTCTCCATATCGATTTAGTAAATATGCTTTCTAAGACTCCGTTAAAAGTTCTCAAGTGTTTCTAAGTCAGTGACCATCTTAGTGTCGACATATTACGAATATCTTATCTATGACTAGAATCGACCCTAATGGAAGTTACTCTGCTAATTTGGTGGGACAATTCAAACAATTCACGAACGCCGCTAATATGAGCGTTTACTTGGAACCTTTTCCATCCTCTTTTCCATCCGTAACTCTCTATTCCCGATCTTGATCCTTCCTGCTTTATATAGATAAATTAACGTAAGCACGACCTACTCATGATTACCTCGTACTTCGATGATTTCTGGGAACATTGCACTACCTGGATTATATAAAAAGCTCTACGTAATTCTTTGAATTTATCTATATATTAATATATGAAGCGAAATCTTTGGAACCCTCTTTAAGCACATTGCGCTCACGGAGAAATTTGTGATTTGGCATAATTAAAGATTAAATGCCTTCGCAAACGGCTACAATATAATATGTATATATTACTAATACCTACATTGAATTCAACTAAGTCAATTTGCTTTGACCATTCATTTTTATAGTTAACGATATATCTAATTTCTATTCCAAATGTGTCACTGTTAGCACTCTTGCAGCTCTTACTCAGATTCGATTCGATTGCCCATCGTATATTTTTCTTGGTTTTTGATAAACAGAATTCAAAAAATTATATTCAATAACTATATTGGTAGAGAAACATAAGAAGAACCTCAATAATGTTCAAGTAAAAATTTATTATAATTGATCACATCTAGGTTTCAAGCCTTTATTCATTCTATTTCACAGTGTTTACAACAAGAGACCATTCTTAACAAATCTCAGCTGAAAGTTTCCCCTGGCTATGTCGTCCCACATTCTAATTAGATCTTTTTTCCTTTCACTCCCAGCATTTGATTAATGAAGCTCATCTTGCCTTGACAAATACGTACTGAGAGAGCATCTATACGCACCACTCTGTTTTCCTTTTGTGAACTAAGGGAGAATCAAAGAGGAAAGCTCATTTGATTTATTATCATGTCACTTTCATATTGGAATTGTGGTTAAAGAGAAGTTCCTAAGCTAATCCTATCTTGAAAACAACCTCCCTTTCAATCTCCAACATGCGGTAAGACTGTTGTAATTCTCAGATGAAGTAGGTATTTATGTTCAGAGCAAATTCTAATAATACCTCAACTTATAATGATCATCTTATAAGAGAACCAAATCTATAAATACAGGGAGGAACAGACAAATTGAATAAATTCATTGTTTCAAATATTATTGATTATTAAATAAATATACACACCGATTAGAGCTAAACAAACTAATTTGTGCGTAATAAATTGCTATATTGTACAGTAGACCTCTCGGATTGATACGCCGCTGGTCTTGGTATTTTGCTCGCTCACTAATGATATGATCATGATCATCATATTGAATCCCCCATATGATCCTGAATACTGAATCCCCCATCTCCATACACAGCTCTGGTTATATTATATTATAGCTTTATACCCGAATCCACTTAGTTATGTTAGTAACAGGTTTTCCCCTGCAGAGGCCGACTTTGTTGGCGAAATAATTGCTATGTTTGACAAATAAATTGTTGAAGTTATTGTGGTTAATTTTGTCTATTTTTTTTCTATCTACCCCAACGGTCCCAGATACCAAGCATTATTTACATTCAATTTTAGCCAATCTGAATTTTAAATGACAACTATCTCCCTCCCACTTCTTGGCCAATTTCCACTTCAAGCTAGAAAGTGAATACACGGTTCATTTCTCTAAGTATATGTTATATAGACTCACTTGTATTGCTAGGATTGGGTGCAGTAGCCACATGGCATATATCAAGATTTTTAATTTCTTCTGTTACTTTGATATTTCATATATCCGCTGGACTGCTTTCTAGTGTGATGGATATGCAATGTAGCGGAATCGTCAATCGTAATGCACTTACGATCAGTGAGATATGTAGGTATTGTAAACACTCAGGCAAAGATTGATCTCATAGAATTTGACCATTATCTCGAACACTCCAATCGGTGGCTTGGTTTCAACCAGGTCGTCGAATAACCCACGGTTGACATGACCTTTATAGAACAGATCCAAAGACACGTAAAATTTTATTTCCAACCACATATTGAAATAGTCTAGTTCGCCAGTCTGTGACGCTACCGACTTTTGAAATACGACTTTATCGATTTGTTATTGAAATATAAATAGATCATTTTAAAATCAGTGTTTTTGTAGATGTGTATAAACGAAACCTATCAAATAATACAGCAGCAATATTAAATTGCCACGAAATACATACTAGAAAGGACTGGTTTTAAGGTAAGATGAACCGCTGGTTTTTCAACCGCCTGTTGACGCCAAACCAACGGCTGAAATGCTTGAAGATGCTGTAGTTCCACTTTCTGCTTGGTTCCATTGGCGCTCTATCCCAAGTCAGAGCACCGCGGTCAACAGTTACAGTGGCGCTGATTGGCGGAGAGTATCAACGGAATCGGTAATCGTAACTTGGCGGTGGTCCGTGGAATCCGTACATTAGTTATCATGAAAGCCTATTTGTTTGTTTTTCAAGATATTCAGTATTCTGAAGTTTTTTAAATAATTATTTCTAAAGGTTCTCATACTTCTTTTATGACGATTACTCATTATATTACATCGTCCAAACTGTTAATTATCCAACATAAGTGTGATAAGGAACAAGTAGAATTAAAAAAAATAGTTTTTATTAGGCATTTCAAATTTGAACCGTAGCGATGAGAACAACTGTTATTTCCCCTTTTCTTGATTTGAACTATACTTAAGTATATCTGTTTGCCAGCTATTCCATAACAAATTACTGTTTATCTACCATAATACAAAATTATTCGTATAAAGTGTAAACAAAGCTTAGGTGTTCCATACCCGTGCTTAATTTCAGTGACGTCCGATATTGTCGTTCCATGTTGAAGAAATAATTTGATCTTGTTCGAATCAGATAATATAATTATTCACTATTAGCTCACACTTGGATGATCAGTGTTAAACTGTCAGGAGAGAGCAGGCGGAGAGATACCTACGATCTAAGTACGAATTGAAATTTCAAGTCTCTAAACCGTATGGGGCCTGAGAAATCGCGGTGGAGTCCATCTAATCCAGCGTAATGTCCGTTTTCAATCACACTAGACAAGCAGACCCCGGTTAACGATTTTCACCTCAACACCATCTAAATCTGCAAGATACGTACTTGCATAGCAGCTTCGCTAATAAAAGAAGCGAGATCTAACTTGATACCAAGTTAAATCATCGCTCAGGGTATGTCTAAAGTCCTTCCTTTGCTTTAAAAGAAAATTTGTCATGTTGCTTGCTACTTAATAGTTTGACAGGGTGAGTTTCCCCCTAGTCACTTTTATGTATTTGAACTTAAACAACGAATAAACAAAGTTCGCGGTCAAAAGGGCAAAATTTTGCATATGTTATAAGTACCTAACTATAGTTGAGAAATTTTGAAGCTGTCATAACATTCATCAACAATGTTGCAATAGTTTGTCTAAGACACTAGGATATACGAGTATCCTCAACCGCCATTTTTGCCTCCTAAACTGTCAAATGATAGCCAAGTGAGAAATTGTTTTTTATTTGTTGACAGTACGAAAGTAGGGATGTGGGCCAAACTGGCAATTGATAATACCTACTTATGTTAGAGCTCTAGTTGGTTTCTGTGTCAGATAATGTAGGAATAATGATATATCTAATGTCAAAAGCGATGAATTTCCTGGTAAGCATTAGGTAATGATTCAAAAAGTATAAATCTTCTTCATTGTAATAGGCCTTAATAATTAAGTCACTGAAATAAACTGATGAATATTTCGCTTTAGTGTTTTCTATGGATATCACCCCGGATATCATTGAATAAAATTGATAACAGTCTGAATTCTTGAAATAAAGTCTATTTAGATAAGCAATGTGATTACGTCATCAGCTAGGGATTTTTTGGTGACTCTTTCATTGACCTTCCAACTTCATTTTGCATTGAGAATACAAAGACAATGTATACTAACTTCGTTTTGAAATATATCAGTTTGAATAGTACAGTTTCACAGAGTTCTCAAATGGATTCATTATTGACGTCTTATGCTCTATGCCCCTTTTCATGTTGATAAGCTATGTTTGGTATTCAATTTTGAAGTTACATGTAAATACAAAACCATTGACAAAACAAGTTCGTTTATTTCTGTGCATATTATAATCAATTTCGATTTTATGATTATTGTTATTATCTAATGTCATAAACGATAATTTTGCTTGTCAACATAAGGTAATCTAATAAAAAGAATATATCATCAATAGAGCAATGAACATTTTCTGGAATGGAACACACCTTATTAAATAAGCCAATTATTAAAATCAATATAGCATGGCAATGACACAATTATTACTGAGGAACATTTTAAATATTATCGTGGTGTTTCTCAAAACAAGAAGATTTTTTTAGTTGTGAATACATTCGCGTAGGCAATTATTGTGCTATATGGTGAAATAGTTGGTCTCGGTCTCATTATTTTGTAGGCACGTATTCACTTTGCCGTATTTTATTTCAAAATGTTCTATTTTATATATGTATGAATTGCATGTAACTGGTGATGTAATATATTCCAGAGCCTTTTTATAATGACCATCTGAAATGATATATACGTGTATATTATATCATGTGAATAATCGTTAAAAAGACATAATTTAGCTATTGACCCGTGAAACAACTAACGAGTTGTTCAATAAATATTAATATATAAAATATCATCGACTTCTATTTATATTCTATAGTAACGGGGGTTACGTAAGCTTGTTAGCATCAATTTTGTTACTAATTCAAAAATACTTCAAGCTTCTTGCATATTTAAGTCTACGCTCTTCAGATGTAGGGAGTTACACTTAATCTAAGAAATAGACGTTTATGATGTCAGATACTTTTTGAATCATGAATGACCTTCATTGGAATGTATAAGCTACCTTATGACAGTTACTTGTAGTAGTAAGGTAATGTGATTGAACAAATGATAATATTAATGATTCTTCATTGAATCAGTATTAAACTTGACTGGCAGCGGGATGCCTCCGATTTACGTATGAATACGATATTGTAATTCACAAATACGTATGGGGCTTGAGAAATCGCTGCAGACACAACTTTTTCAATTGACCGAAAATAATTAAAAGAATTAAAGAAAAACAATAGAAGTACAAGAAAATAGAAATGAGAATGTCTTACTTTAGGTGTATTCAGAATAGATCTAATAAGATAAATAACAAAATACATATTTCTAATATTGAACGATCTAGCAATTAGATTAACAAACAAAGCGAATATTCCATAATTTAAATCTAAGGCACCATGCATGATATGCATTCGTATAGGGTGACTGGTATGTGGATAAATTCAATATTATATTTAAGTAAGTATTGACGTTAATTACAAACTACAGTTAGCGGCAAATTCCACTGATTGTGAAATACATTTTACAGGATGTTTCAGAAAGAAATGGAAATATTATGACGACATATTCTATACTTGTAAGCCGAAATAAGCAAAATATTCAAAAGTTCGTTCGATTTCTTTTCTACAGATATTGAAAAAACACTCCGAGGGCTCGAAGCTACCGGATAATTAGATTTCAAATTTCAAGGTTTTTAATTTTTATTATTTATTTTTCCAAACGTTGTTAATTTTAAAGAAGAGAGTTGAAAAATGGTCCAATAATAAAAAAATCAGATCTAAAATTTCCTTCCCTCTAATTCAAGACCATATCGGAAAACGTTTAATTGGAAATTTTTTTCAATAGACCCAAGCAGCACACTCACGTCCTGTAGACGTCATAATTTGGCAAAGTTTCGTCAAGTACGTCATTGGGACTGGTAAAAACGTCATAATGTCGTCATTTTGTTCACCTTGTAATGACGTGTTATAAAGAACGTCTTAATGACGTCTTTATATCGTGTGAAATTTCTTCAACTATAGAAATTTTAAAATATATATGACCAGTGCATCAGCAATGCAAGTAAATTTATTAGTATATACTAGGTATTTATGTGTCTTTGCAATTATGGTATTTCCTTAAAACTGCACATAGACAGGAATATAATATATAAAAACAAAGGTGTCATAACTATAATCTGGAAATAATAACCACTTTTTCAACCCGTAAATATTTATGCAAAACACCGCAACAAAATCAGCCAAACAAAGGTAGCAAATGTATATCTATCTCTATTGGTCGTAAGAAATGTCTACGCCATGCGACCGTTTCGCACTTCGCACTATTCTCTGCTTCGCACTTGCGCAGTCGTCAATTGCGCCACGTGCATCGAGCACCGGTCACCGGATAGTCTCCTCCTATAACCTATAACCTATGTAGGTGTATAATCTGTGAACCTATGCTTCAAACCGCCAATTTTTTATGTGTGTTCTTGTTTGATGATTGAGTCACCGTGTTTTAGCATTTGCAATCTACAACCAAGTATATATATAACAAGTAGGTAAGTAGTCTTCTTCAGTTATTTACATATTCTCCAAGGAATATGTACTATTTGTAGGTCTCATCATCATGTTTGTAGGAGTACAATTTGCACCTGAGTGTGAGGAGGACGCTGCAGAAGGTACAATTGCAGTAGTGCCTCAGGTTTGGGTGACACCGTTAAAGAGGGAAGTGTTTTGGCCTAATTTTAAAACTCAAAATGCCCATAACAGAGCGGTAGCAAAGTGCGAGAATCCGGAAGAAGATAAATGGAAACTTTTCAAAATTAATAGGATATTCTTTGAATGTAGTGAGTATACAAGTGTTCGTGTTTTTTTTATCCCTGGATTTATTTTCTACGCCCTGTTTTCAGATAATTATGAAAAAGCACGTATAAAACTTAAAAAGTTGGAAGAAACATCTGATGTGCAAACAACTGATAGTGAGTCTTCAAAACAGAGAAAACGATTACCTGTAAAAAGGATTCTTTATAGCGAGTCAAGTGACTCTGATGATGTGGATTTGCCAGCACCTCCTAAAATAAATAGAAGCCTCGATAGAAGCACAAATTCGAATGGTAAGGCAGTGTTTAATACTTTTGGAATTATTTTTGTATAACTATGGTATTTTTAGACATACGTTTAACCCCATCATACTCACAAACTAAACAACCTCAAGCAACCCTTGAAAGAGAAACACCACCAGCTATATATACAAGTACACCAAGTTCAAGTGATAGGATTGGACAAGGAGCACAGCAACAGTTTAATCAAGATAACAAAGGTATAAAAGTTAGAGGTTTTGTTTAATAATATTTAAGGGAAATTTTCGGTTCTTTTAGATTTAGAAAAATTAATTCGAATTGTCACTCAAGTACATGAGCAAAACAAGCAAATTTTGGCCCATTTCAAGGAGCGTTGGCAAAGTGGCATTGTTCCATCACACAACTTGCCACCTGATTTTCCTGTAGAGCTGCCTATAGTAGATGATTCTGATATAGAAACACTTGAAGAATACTTGGCAAACAATGAAAATTCATCAAAATTGGTAAATTTTCATATAGTTGCTGGTTATTATTTTCGAAATTATTTTTTTTGCAACAGGTATCCTTTCTGTCTTCTTTGGGTGGGAAGGACGTTACAAGTGTGACCAACATAATTTTGAAGAAACTGCTTTCCAATAGGATAGCTTGCAATTATAACTTTTTTGGAAAGCGAAGCTATAAAAAAGCCTTTGTAGAATTACGTTTGAAGCGGTCTGTTATTGGTAAGTGCAAATATATTATATCTATACTTTTTTTCAGAAGTGATGCAAATACATACTTGCAACTAGAAAAAATTGCTATTACAAAGCTATATTTTTTGTTATTGATTTCAGATGCCGTTCGAATTAGTTTGCCCGAATCCAAAGAAAGAGATATAGAAGACATCATTAAGGTCTGGTTGAAACATTCTCCGCAAAGGTTATATTTGGAGCAGAACAAGAAATCCAAACAATGAATAAACACAAAAAGGTCAAGATTGTTGGCAGGAGGCAATATTATAGAAAAGTGGCGACTGCTTTAAGTGAGTTCAATTTTAGCAATACGAATGTTCCTAGTTATTTAAGTAAAGAAGAAAATTCAAGTTTTGTCCAGTTTACAAATTTCAATGATATTCCTTTTATGCCAAATAGTGATACAGCATATTCAAATAACCAATGTAATCTGCCAAATGTTACCGAAGTGCCTGATTTGACGTCAAATGTTAATGAAGTTCCTGATATTACACTGCCAAATGTCAACGATGTGCCTGATCTTAATTTGCTAAATAATCAATCTTCGGTATCATTTACAGATAAAGTGTGTAGTAACAATGACAATTCAGAAATTGATAATACTAAAGATAAGTTAACATCGCAGTTGGTTCATTGGGCTCAAATTCATAACATACCACGAACATCTATCAGTGATTTGTTACACATTTTGCAGCAATACCATCCGACTCTCCCAGTAGATTATAGGACTCTATTAAAAACTCCACGATCTCTCTCTATAAAACATTTAGACACAGGTGATTACTGTCATCTGGGTTTAAGAGATTATTTATACAATTTTCTTCGGACGACAAGGTATGTTAACGTACATACATTCAGTATTAGCTTCAACATAGATGGATTGCCAGTGTTCAAAAGTTCCACTAAAACTTTTTGGCCAATTTTAGGTCTTTTGAAAAACATAGAGGGTTCTACACCATTTGTTGTCGGTATATTTTGTGGAAAGGCAAAACCTATGCCTTTAGAGACATTTTTATCAGATTTTATTATCGAGTTAAATAGTTTGGTGAGGGAAGGTTTGAAATTTCATAACAAAGTTTATCGCATAGAAATTCATAGTTTTATCTGTGATGCGCCGGCCAGAGCCTATATGAAATGCATCAAAGGACACATGGGTTTCTCAGCTTGTGAGAAGTGTACCAATTCAGGATATCGCTGTGCAGGACGAACTGTATTTAAGGGAAATGCGCCTAGAAGGACTGATGCTTCTTTTTTAGCTCAGACTGATCCAGACCACCATACTGGCCTGTCACCTTTAGTTGAATTGCCAGTGGGACTTGTCACAAATTTTCCAATTGACTATATGCATTTGATATGTCTGGGTATAATGCGTAAATTACTGAATATCTGGGTTGAAGGTAATGCGCCATTAAAATTTTCAAAATCCCAAATGAAAGACATTAATCAAAATTTAATGAACCTCAAAAAGTTTATACCTTTGGAATTTAATCGCAAACCTCGTAGCTTAATAGAGATTGCCAGGTGGAAAGCCACTGAATTTAGATCATTCCTCCTCTACACAGGTCCCGTTATAATGTCTAATATTGTTTCAAAACCAATTTATAAAAATTTTTTACTTCTACATTTTGGTGTGTCTATTCTTATGTCGCCCAGACATATAACAAATGTAAATTTAGAACTTGCAGAAACACTTTTAAATAATTTTGTAAAACACTCAGAGGAAATCTATGGTGAAACATTTTTAATATATAATGTACATATGCTTACACATTTAACTGAAGATGTTAAACATTATGGCCCATTGGACAACTTCTCTGCATTTCCATATGAGAACTTTTTAGGGCAATTAAAAAGACTAGTACAATCACCAACTCTTCCCTTGCAACAAGTATGTCGCCGTTTAAAAGAAAAAAATAATTCTAAAATTTACCAGAATCAAAATGTAAGTTATCCTCGTTGTTATGTTATTCACCACAATAATATTAATAATGAAAAATATGTGAACATGATTCAATATAAGAAAGTAATTATGAAAAATTTTGTGCTTTGCATTGATTCTGTTTCAAAGGCTGATTGTTATTGTATGCTAGACAATAATGAAGTTGTTCAAATCAATAATATTTTAGAACACGAAATTGATAATTCCATCATTATAGTGGGGAAATTGTTTCTTACCTACAATTATTTCTATAAATACCCATTACTATCCAGTGATTTGAATATTTTTGTTGTGGATGATTTGTCGGATGAATTGAGGGACTGGCCAGTTTCATGTGTTGCTGCAAAATGTATGTTGTTACCTCAAAACAACAGTAATGCATTTGTGTCATTGCCACTAATACACAGTAGAGGGTAGACAATACATTAGTTTTTTTTGTTTTATTTTATTTGTACACATAACTACTTAAGTACCTACCTTATAGGAAATTTTTATTTTTGTTAGAATTGTAATTATTTTTTGTATATTATAGTCTATAATAAAAAGGAAATTGAACCTTATTTCGTTTAAATACCGCATTTAACCATTTACCTAAAAACTACCTACCGCTTTCGTCATTTATAAGTAATAATTTCAAAAAATAAAGACGTTATATTAACGTTCTCTATAGACGTTACATACACGTTATTTCCTGACGTAACTGGTATGTCAAATAATAACGACAAATTAACGTCAATTTATGACGTCTCTAGGCTGTGACATTTTGACGTGAATTTCACATACTACTTACGTCATTTCGAAGGTGAATAATGACGTAACAAGGGCCGGAATAATCACGTCATATTGACGAGGTTGTGTCTCTTGGGGAGCTACCGTTTTCGACTTACAGTAATGGTAGAGACTGAAATATGTGTATTTCCGCTATGTGGAGGGGGCAACTTTGTGCGAAAATTCAAAATATGAGACAGCCAAATTAAACAAGAGACTATATGTAGCAACATTTAATTTTGACATTTTTCAAATGAAGTTATGCTTTTCGAGTTACAGCATTGGTAAAGTCTGAAATATGTGTATTTCTGCCGAGATGTTTTGAGATTTCTGAATAATAACAAGTATAGGCAAAGGATATACATGGGTGATAGGATACTTTCGTATTAGTGAACGTTCGTTTTTATCAAAAACTGGACCAACTTTATATTAATTGAAGCACTAACAAATACAAAATAATATTGGTGCCAAAAGTCTTCTACGTATCTGCAATAATTGCACATATTCAAAAATTTTTCAATGTCCCAACTAATAAAGTCCGTAGAGTTTTTGGCAAAAAATATTTATTATTACGAACGAGTGCAATAGGTACATTTCTATATGAAATTTACTTAGTAGAAGGCTGACAAAACAAAACAAATTAAAGTTTAATAACGTTATCTCGAATGTAGATTTCAAAAACATGAAGTCGTTGGTTTATGTTGCGAAAGTGGAGAAAGGGATGCGTTATTAGATCGCATCCATGCAGCGTTTCTTAGAGTGAATAATCGGCTACTAGATCGGCTACTAGTCTTATTTATTTATTTATTTATTTATTTGGAATACTAACAGACAAAGTCCAACACAGTATTTACATTTATTTAACTTTGTACAATGAAATATGAACACAAAATTAATGCTTACAGTAACGAAATTAAAAGGGCTGCGCTTTCCAGATAAAAGTGAATGGTACGGAAATGTTTATTTACAATAATGCTTGCGATTTAGATTTAAAGTTGGAAGTTATGATTAAAAATACCAACATTCTCGCAAATTTCATTGTGATAGCGAATCATTTTGCAGGGCGGTGAGTTTTGACCTGAATTTGTATGTTAAAATGGAATGGAAAAAGTCTCTGACTGGCATAGAGTTCTTAATGGAGTACTAATACTGATTTCAGATAAGATCTTAGGACAATCTACTTGTCCACGGATAATTTTATGGAGAAGCGATAGATCTGTTACGGCTCTTCTGTTTCTTAACGTGTGAATACCGTCCTGGGTACGGAAGTCACAATAGTTGATAGGCAATGCTATTCCTTTTTTTAAAGCTAGAGCTACAAAAAAATATTTTGTACTGTTTCCAAGCGCTCAGCATTATTTATAAACGCACAAATAATTGTATCAGAAAGTTAGGTACCTGTTGTAGATTTTTTTTAATGAATGTTGTTTTTTGTTTTGCTAGTTCTGTCAAACCTCTAAAGATAAAAATCTGACTTCTCGCTACATTTGAACTTCTATTACCTACTTTAACTATAATATTAAAATATTTTAATTTCCTCCCGAAACAACTTTTATAATGTCTATTTGGTTACAGTACGACTAGTTGGTAATTTTCAAATGTTAAGAGCTAAAGAATTTCAGAGATTTAGAATTTTGAAAAAAACATTCTGATTATAATTTGATTTTAAATATTTTTCCAATTATTTCTGACTTGTTACATAAATTTAGTTCCTCTTCTATATTGTTTATTCTTATTATTTACAGATATCTCCTATATACCTATACTAGCCGAAATCCCTCTTTAGTGACGATCTTGAAAATACTGCTTCCTTTCCAAATCGAAGAAGATATCCTCGAATGATTATTCATACTCAGCTAAACTGTTCTATACTTCTTACGCTCCTTCGCAGGAAACAAAAAGTAGTTCACGTGTCTTCGAAAGGACAAGGTCTTCAACAACTAGCTTTGGTCTCGTTGAAATAAAAGTAGTCGCAATAAGTATTCTGCAATCGCTAGAGGCGCTAATTCAAAATCACTTTATAAACAATATTGAAGGTTGCAAAGGTCATTATTAATTATTAGTTCTATGGATATTAAGGTTGAATATGAAACAAAATGTATAACAGTTTACGGTATAATCGTAGAGTTCTATACAGTTTAATATAGATACCACCAAGAGTGCACTTTGGGATCACCAAATAGCCTTGAAATTCTTTGTTTTTATTTTATTGCAAAATCCATCTAAAACTTGGATTTGAAGACTGTGTGACATGAAAATCTCAAAGCCTAAAATCAAATGACAAACACGCTTCAAATAATTATCTCGACATCTTTTGATCTCCTTTTTCTTTGAATGTATTTTGTTGAGACATTGCTTTTTCTTCTGGATTACAACTATATTGAAACATGTTTAACTCAAGAGTTGGTGATATACATGAGTAGATATGAAAATCTCCTCTCAGCTGATACAAGTTTTGTAAATGTTGAAATTATTCATGGATTTAAATGCAGAAGATAAAAAACAAGACAAGATTAAACAAATACATTTGGAACTGTGGATTTCGTTAATCTTATAAACAGAAAGAACTGCTCACGAAACAACTTTCCTTGGAAATTTCAATAGAACCTCTCCATCGGACGAGAGCAAAACAAGTTCCACAAAGTTGCGACCTCAAATTCTTATGCATATAAAATACACAAAAGCAATTCTAAATACATTTTCGATAGTAAAGTTTTGGGCAAAGTTACTGCGGAGAGTGTTTCCTACAGTCTGAACCTGTAGAGGGAGAACATTTGAAGTTGTTTATAAGCAGGCGATACACGGTATCCCGGAGAGGCAGTGGAATTCCCTAGGATAATAATTTTGCCAACGCCGCAAATTGAAGGAATTGGATCCAACCTTGGAATTGGATTAGCATTTTTGGCAGTAGAAAAGTTTGGTGGTATTGTGACATTGAGATTTTTGGGTCAATTAGGTAGACGTCAGACCCACTTTTACAGGATATTATTAATAAAATGTTTGGCTTAATATAAATTGGCGACAATAAAAGAAACTGGAAATTGAGGCAAACTACGATTTGTATGAGGTGGATGTAATAAATAATTATGTTGTTATAACAATATTTAAATCAGAGGTGGTGATATTTTAACAAATATTTTCCTACCAGAAGGATAAGATGAAGTTTGTATTTCCCTACTCTGTCCTACTTGGTTTTAAGAACAAAAACAATTTTAAGACTTACATAGCTTTTTAATAATATAGCAAGGTCATGAAATGTCTTACTTAAAAAGGGATAGTTGATTCAAACTAGCGCTACGGTCTATGTGATCACGGATAAGACCTCACAAAGAAGTATTTTTAAGCTCCCTACTCAAATACATTATAATTATTATTTTCTTGATAATTCTGGGAGAAATATGTTGCCAGTTACACTGTTATTAGAAAATCTAGAAAAAAAAGAAATACAAAATCCAATTTGGATTTTAGGTGTCCCCGAACAGGTCCTGCTGCCTAGATTTACTATACGAAAATCGTTTACGAACATAGGAAAAGTAAATAGTCGTCCGAGAAGTCGGTCAAAAATCATGAGAAAATGAACACAAGAAAATTTTAATTTGTGAAATAAAAAAGAATATTTTCGCGTGTTTTGCTTAGTACTTAATCGTACTCCGATTTAGACAATTTTTGATTCATTTGAAATAATACCTAAGTGTTCAGATATTATCCCCCCATATACAAATTTGAAATCATTGAAATTGAACCTTTTTTTAAAAAGAGATACGGTATTCTGGTTACTGCTATGGTAAAGTCTGAAATATGTGATATGTGTATTTCTGCTATGTTTTCGAAAATTTAAAATATGGGACAGTAAAATTGAAGAAAAGATTATATATAGCAACATTTAAATTGAATATATTTTCAAAAGAGTTACGGTTTGCGAGTTACAGCAGTTAAGTCTGAAATATGTATATCTTAGACGCTACAAGCTAAACCTTTACATGGGTAATACGATAAGTACTATCTCTTTTGGTATTAGTGAACATTCAACAATGTTCATGATTAATGTTACACTCAAAACTGTAAAATAAATATTATTTACTAAAAATTGGACCGAATTTATTAGTTGTTGTACTGAAAAATACAATACAAAATAATGTTAAATCTATTGGTGCTGGTACACTTGGAGTTTGTGCCTACAACAACAAACTACAACTGCACAACTTCAAAATTACCAGCACCAATAGAATTAATTTTGTATTTTTCAGTGCTGCAACCAATAAGGTCGCTCCAATTTTTTTAAAATTTATGTTGAAAAAAGAATCATCAAATCGGTGCTAGTTTACTATAAGAAATGATAAAATATAAATGACTTTGATCAACAGTAGATAAATAGGCAATACTATTTATTACCGGTCCTCCCAACGATGACAACAGTTACTCGATGATCAAATACTCCATCCCGCATTGCATGACTTTATCGTTGGTAGGTGCAATATTATTGAAATAGTATTCTAACTTTCTAACCCTTATGCTTTTGTTTCAGCTTTATTTCACAGTTTGTCAATTATGAGATGTGATAATGGCCCCTTCACAAACTGATTCACTCATAAACTCTAATCTAAAGGGAAAGTACCTACTATCTCTGAGTGTGATGAACAATGGAGATATTCTGGATGAAAATAAAGTCCAAGAAGCTAATTTCTTATCTTGATTAAAGGTTAATTTTCTTTTTTTCACTCTGAATTATATGTATAAAAAAGATGTAAATCATCTCTCACTGAAAATAATAAGGAAAGTTTGTAAACGACTAGTAGAATCCGGTAGATTGTATTTCCATATAAGCGTCATAATACAATAGAGATATCTCAATTACCATGATTTGTTACTCTCTCTGTTTTTGAAATGGAGTATAAACTCGCATATGCGTCAACCAACTAAATTATATATTAAGATAAATTATCAAGTTTACCATACTGATGTTATTTTCATGGCGCTTTCAGAATATAGATAGAAGAGAAAATTCGTTAAGTCTTATTTAGAAGAAGTTGAAAGTAAATATCAGCGTACCCAAGTGAATGTCAAAAGAGGGTAAAGTGTATATGAATAATAAATATGAGACAACTCTATCTTCAGTCTTCCAATTTTATTATTATTTATTATTTAATTGGTATATTTACAAAGCATCTTAGCAAATTAGCATATTAACACAATTAGAATTTATACCAGTTGACAAGTTTAATTAGCTTGCAAAGGGAACTTTATTTTATATTACCAAGGATGTTATTTAAATTCCTTGGATTTCACAGCTCAACCAATCACCAAACAGATAGACAAGTTACAACTTTTTGAACCGACTACGAAAAACGGAAAATTTAATGTTGGCTTTATTTAAATACATATCTTTTTCATTGAAAAGAGGAGAAATGAGAAATGGTGCCATATTAAAAGAATATTTATTTTTCAAAATAATCACACGAATTACAGCCCAGGTTACAGGTTACAGCACTAGAAATGTGCAATATTGTTACCGCCATATTTTTAAATCACTCAAAATTCAGTAAAAGGTTAATTCTAATGGTGATGATAATTTTGAGTTGGTGCATTTGTTGGCACAAAAAAGTCGGTCCTATACTTTGTTAGAAGTATTTATTCCAAATATGAGTTTCTCATATTTATTATCTCATCAGATTCTTGTTATTCCGCCTAATGTTCGCCTGACAGTGGATATGTTACCTCCAGGTTTTGGCCCTTTCTCTTCTTAGTGTCTTTTTCTAATATATGTTATTTATTATCTAATAAGCTGCTTCTTTTCATTCTTAAATTTGCTACACTTCCTCCTCTTTCGTACATTATAAGTGATCTAATATATTTTTTGTAAGTTCGTGATTTTCCATGAAATAATGTTTAGGTAGTGCAAGATAGATGTCGGTGATTTCTCCACTAAATTTCCTAGAATTAGAAGTTTCAAACTGTGGGTTCATTACAATAATTTTTAATTAATATTTTTTCAAGTTCCAGGAAAATAGAGTTGAAACACCTATATGAAAACTTCCATCGATAAAGAACTGATACACAGATTGCAACAGATAAGTGTATTCGTAAGCGACCCCGAGTTAAGCTAATTGCCAATACAATCTCATATTTTATGTGACTATCATGATCTGATCATGCTAATAACAAGGTTTAAGAAAAGCTAATATTTTCGCCGATAACTGCAAAATATTGAGTTACAAAAAAAGTTCAATGAAAAATCCTTTTGGTATTTACTGGGTAAATAGCACTACCTATTACATTAAGTTGAAGTGATTTCTATATGCACAATCAACCTTTAACACATGTATGATGACTTCAAACTTTTTAGCTCTCATCAGCACCTGACGAGGCAGTCAACCACAATCTCGATTTATTTGTACTTGTATTTGTGTTCAGTCACGATGTTCACGCACATATATCAAATTATTTTCTGTTCAATACGTTAAGCAATAATATGGTTATTTTCTGGGACATAAAACCTGCTTCCCAAATATCCCGAATATTGAGATTGCAGTGCTAAAACATTGATATATTAGATTGATTCCAGCCTGTTACATATTATTTCGTAGAAGCCAGCACACAGCCGCAACACATATAATATTTGTTGGGAAATTGCGAATTTGGAAGTTGAAATAAATTACAAACAGCGGAGGAAAAATTTGTTCCGATAAATTGCTCTTCTGGCTATTTGACAGTTCGAATAAACTTTTTTTATTGGAAAATTTCAATGTGTCGATGCCATCATGTTCGACTATCAAACTTTATAAAATTATAATGAATTTACTTGATGAATAATACAGGCAACGATTTAATGTTTATTTTTTAAATAAGGTAGGTACATATCTCATCATATACCTACCTAATAGCTGTTTAATATAAAATTGTTTATCAGATCACTTTCAACCATATAAAGACTGTCAATTACATATAAGAGTTCCGGACTAGGGTAGATAACACTGTGAAAAATTAGATATCATGAGATAGGTACATAAATTAGTTTCATTTTCTTCTTCGGTAGTTTTTTTATGGAAATATTTTAATTAATAGAATGAAAGAGGAGATGATATAAAGCACGTTTTAATGGAGCACAAATAGACCCAAAATAATTGTTTAATAAAGTTGGCTTTGATATGGCTATCAAGCTTGGGCAGTTCCATAAAGAAAGTTAAATTGTCCTTTATAGAGCTACATTTCAATTTAATATATCATTTTGGTTACATTTGAATCAACAAAGTTTGCATCTATTTCCGTCATAACCGGAAGTTACACATTATTGAATATATTGAGGAAAATAGTTCTCGAAGTCATCTTCACAATTTATAAATTGTGGAGATGATTTCGACATTTATTTGCCTCAATTAATCTACTTCATTGAGAAATGAAATATTTTCTGAAATTATTGAATATATTTTAGCCAAGAAGCCACTCAATTTTCGAATTCAGTTCGTTTATAGTTTTCTATATATCAATTATTGAGGTAGATCCCCGAGAGACTCCGTAAAATCAACAATATCGATATAATTTCAAGAAGACCTTCATCTGATAATAAACATTACTGAGGTAGAATTATAATTATAAATAAAAAGTCGCCTTTATGTCCTCATGATCCAGTAGACTTGTTATAAAAATATATGGGACGAAGATTGCAAGTTAAAGTAGCCATTTCTGGTTGACGAAAACTGTATTTGAATTATGGGTTGGCTGTTCTCTAGAACTTCAATATTCAAAATCTTCACCAATCAATGAACAACCCAGGAACTGAAATTTAGTGAGTGTTTGAAAGGCAAAACCAATAGAGGATAGTTTCCCCAGTTACTGAATTATTCAATTCTGTTCTCACAAAATGTAGCTAGGTATAAACTATTATGTAAATATACCTTATGTTGCTTTCATTGACGTTTGTGTTGTACATCAAATGAAATAAATAGTATTTGATGAACTGCTCCTTGTTAAAATACACGCTCTTCTCTATGCTTCCCTATCTATTTAGTACTATTTTCCACTATGTATATATTTATAAAACGAGATTCGCTAACATTTATTTTAACCACAGTCATGACTGCTATGTAACATACTGTTAAACACTATTTGGAGATTGTTGAAATGAGAGTAAATATACGGTTTTGAACGCTTTTAGATTTTGTGCATTCGGTAAATGAGGTTTTTAATTGAAAATCGAGAATCAAAATACGCAATGCGACATTTTCAAATAAAACCAAATTCTTTCGGTTTAAGTAAATGTTGAGTACCTACCTACAAGTCAAAAACGTTTTCACTTTTATCTCTTTAGAGCAAACATATATTTAATGTATGTTTGAACGGAATCTCTGTTATTAAAATCTATCATTTCCATATACGAATAAAATTGTAAATATGGAATAAGTATTTATTAAGTGAATTTGATCTGAATCAATATTTTCTCTAAAATTAATTATCCAAAATATATTCAAAAGAGACACATTTTGATGATAATGAGCACTTGAAATAGATGGTGAGTTAGGTAACCTAAAGTTGAGCAAATACCTTTGCCTAGAAAAAATAGTTCGACTAATATAAACTATACCTATGTATTATGTTGGCAATCTGAAAAAATTCAAAAACTTTTCAATTCGCTGAGGTCAAGCAAATTATTCCAAGCGTTTGTGTAGTTTGTACAGTACATTGAGGGACTTATCTATGTCTAAAATGAACCACAGACATTGATAGAAGTTCCGTGTACTGATTTATATAAGACCATCTTCAAGAACTCTCCTCCTGAGTACTGGTTAGATTATTAAAATGAGTGAAAAAACTTATTTATACATGAGAAGTTGCAAACAATATTTCAAATTAATCTACTTCTGTTTTGAATTATAAAAGATTAAACAAAGAAAATCCAAACCTATCTAAAACTACTGTAATTTGTCTTCTAATCCTTTTGAACATATGACATTTTCTCCTTATTCCCATGAAATGACATATATATTATGATAATGCTTGTTTGGCCTGTTGTCAAGAAGAAAATAAGAAAAAAGCTCCTGAACATAGGTTAGGAGACGTTTAGTTTTTAGTTTGACAACAAACCTTATAACTTTCTAAGACATCTTTTGAAAGTTCATGAAAACACAAGAGGAAATAACATAAAAGTTGCTCAAAATGACATTTCCAACAGCAATATATGTTTCACTCTTGCGACGCATTGTTTCACACGATAGAATAGAGCGATTTGTTAATTCCTCGGCATTTTCAACAAGACTGGTATAAACCAGATATTTAAGGTGGCCTCATTGATAACAATCTAAGGAGTTCAAGAGTAGGGACGGCGAAAGCTAGGGTTTTGAGCATCATCGACCTATCCAGTGATTTCGGTGACGACGGTCAAAAAAACAACGGGTTTTCTTCGAAATGAAGCTCCAGGTCCATGTTCACCCATAACTGGGGTTTTTGAAATATTAAATAATCACCATCATGAGTTTTTGTTTCATATTTTCGCAGTCTCTTTTCATCGGAAATATTTGATAAGAATATATTAAGACTTTGATATTCTCCAAATATTGAAACCAGAGTTAATTTCAATATTACCATATTATTTTTGAAGTTATTACCATCAAGCAAATTAGGCTGCCAATATTCTATTATCTATACAGTTCTGTTCATTTTCTGTAGTTCTATGAGAGCACTCCATGTATCTTACTCATAGGATTTACCTACAGCAGGCTCTTATACTATGTTCCATGCATAAGTTGTCCAAAATAAGATGAACATCATTCTAATGAGTTCCAGTTCCAGATATAAAAGAAAAGCAATAGATGTCGAACTAAAGGTTATTGAATTCTGAATACCTCAGTAAATGAAATGGGAAGGAAAGTGAGTATAAATTGATATACCTACCTGTGAATACATTGCGGTGAAAATCATTATTCAACTTAACTTTCTAACGTGACTACAAAAAAAAGATCAAATGAAGATTTGCGATTCTTTCGATGGTGGCATAACAATATACATCTTGAATTCGAAATTAACTTTGCGCGCTTCCTTTGTAGAGGAGGTGAGAGATTTAAATAATCGCACCAAGAGAATATGTAAATGAGCGACCAACACTTCGAGCATGATACAATTCTTAAAGGAAATTAAGAATTTATATCATTCTGCTGTAATCTTGGTTACCTCCTTTGAGTGAAAATGCAATGCAATAATATATTTAAATTGAAATTCCCAAGCTTGAGTTGTCCCATGACTTTGATTTACATAGTTTTCATGATAAATGTGGTTGTATTGAAGATGCTAATCAGAGTTGATAGAATTGTTTGATAGAATTTATAAATTTGCAATCAACAAGGAATTGCGTCAGGAATATTTGATAGGGGAAAATATATCCCAAAATAACTTCAAAGTTTTGCTTATATTATGCGCAGGACTTTTGGAAATGCGGTAAGGATATGTCAACAAATGCACAAAAAGTTAGAAAT
Source organism: Crioceris asparagi (assembly GCA_958507055.1). Taxonomy (NCBI): domain Eukaryota; kingdom Metazoa; phylum Arthropoda; class Insecta; order Coleoptera; family Chrysomelidae; genus Crioceris; species Crioceris asparagi. The sequence goes on from OY293828.1 coordinate 71,941,992, forward strand.
ATTTTATAAACTCCATAAAATCAGTATTGTTTTTCCCGCAAAAGGTTTGGAATATTTGATTTGTTAGCAGCTTTCATTGTTGATTTATTTAATTTACAAATTTAATAACCCTAAGAACAATAAGTTAGGTAACCAGAATACGGGAAGATAAGATATTGCTAACATTGAGCAATATTGAGCACAACAAACTAAGGAAATATTAAATTTGTTTTGGTTTGTTTTCTATCATCCTAAGTAGTAGGAAATTATTGAAATGGTCTGATTTTCGAGAATTGAACATATCCATCAGTATGTCTCAAGTACCTACCCATATGAAATATAAAATGGTTTGTATTTATGCAGGTATTATAGATATATGTCTGAAGAATTTTGCCCAAATATTACGAGAACAAAAATGATATTGACGTATGACTTGATTCATTCGATGAAAATTATACAATATTATATATTATACAAAATTATATATTGTTCAAATTGTTTCCTATCAATTTTTTTGGACTGGTTTTATATTTAACTAGCTGTCGCCCGCGTGCGCCGCCTGCGTGGTTGGTTATTTGCAAATCTTGGAGCTGTTTCTTGGCTCCACAAATCCTCTCTATCTACCTTGCATCGCTTTTTTATATGAAGAGCTATTGAAAAATGGCAATGAGGAATGTATTTATGGAAATGAAGGTAAACGTTAAATTTCTTAGAGTATGGTTTATTGCACTCGTAAACATAACAAAAAAACATTGATATAATGAGTATTGAGACTTATTATATTACTTCATTATGTTGAGTGGGAGAACCTTTTTATTTGCGATTTGGAAAAGGGGCGTTTTTCTTCAAGAATTTTACCTTGACGCCAGGCTCTCGGGCAGCATCTACGCCCAGAAACATTTGTCGAACAATACCATAAATTGTTTTTTTAATCCAATTCTCAAAAGATGGTACTAAGTAACTATGACGTCATAACGTTGAAAAACAGTAGTGTTATGACGACATTGCTGTATAGTTCCTCCAAGCTCGTCATTTCAAAATAGATTGGAGAACAATACCTACTATTTTTTTAAGAGATTTGTCCGACAAATTTTTCGAGGCATAGATGACGTCCGAAGCCTCAAAGTAAAGAGGAAGGTCTTGAAGGAGAACTCCCCATTTCCCTGAATTTTATAAAATAATTTTTTTTCCAACAAAACAAAATGAAGCGCTATACCTACGAAGCCTCAAAAGAGCGGATTTTGATGAATAATTCTAGATATGGGCTCAAGGACTACCCAGAGTGATCAGTCGTACCATCGTGGATTCATTATTGATCATAGCAGTTATGAGCCTTTTAAAAATATCGGCCACCGAAAGTTTTAAGAAAATTTTAATTCTAATTCTCTATAAATTTATTGAATATTGTCAAAAGCAATACTATAAAAATTCGTAGGTATACGGGATTGCTTTAGCATCCTATCATTTACCTAATTCAAATTAAGTACTTCTTGAAAACAGTAAGCACACTTAGGCGACATTATCACATTTTAATATATTTTAAAAGAGAGTCCTTTCAGCTACACTAGCAAGCTGAGTATGGCCTTAAAAATCTGAATATTTCTCAATATTTGCAGTACCTATACTATCGTAGTAAGGAGCCCTTATCTTCATCTAAGTTGAAGTTTTGATCTACTGGGCGATTCCTCAAGTATTCCACCAATGCACATGGTTATTTATTTTCAATAAATAAATAGAATTCACAATGATTGCCTATTAATAGTATGAATTTACGGCCTCTCTCAAATACAAATTGACGAAATAATAATTTGTAACTGAAATTGATGTTTAAGCATACACAGTTGCAACTAGTTTGCATAGCTCAATCGTAATCCGATTAATAGGTCCCTATTCCAATATTTTTTTACATGAAAAATTTCCGCAAACCTACCTCATTTATTCCAACTTCATTTCAGTCTACTCATGAAAAAAATCAATGTTGTAATGTTTTTCTTCCTAGCTGAACCTCTTTTTTGCTAATCGTTCTATTAAACCTCGACGAAAACAGAGAGAGAGAGATATTATAAGTAGAAACGTGGTGTAAATCATTGATTATGTGGAATAGTAGCTGCCAATCACATTGATAAATTTTTATTCAGTTTCTTTATGATATGTTGGTCTAGAGTATAAAGTGTTCTTAACTATTTTTTCTTTGATTAAGTTTAACGTGTTTCTATCTTTCTATATGAGGCAACGCGATCCCAAACGGATGAACCAATTTAGATTTCGTATTTTTTTGTTCCCTATACCTCCTATGCGAGTATTAGCATTGAGCATTTCTCTTCTGGCAATCTTGTTTCGCACAGACCCAGTTCTTCTAGTTCCTCTAAGCGTTCTCCAGTGTTTAAAGTTCTTTTGTTCAGAGTTCCAATAAATAGCTTAGTTAGAGGGGATTGATGTTTCTGTTTAAATTATTTTTTTTAGGTGTGGGATTTCAAAAAATGATTCCTACCTACATGGGGAACATTTCCGTTCGTTTCAAAATTCATTAGTGGTGAACCATAAGCTCCCCACACTGGTGAGTACCTGTTGGTCCGCGGAAGGTAATTTATATTCTAGAGGTTACAGGTTCCTATAAAATTCGAGTACCAACAGGTCGAACTGGCAGGATTCCGCAAGGAGTTCAGTACCATAGAATATACTCATAGAAAAGAGCAATGAATATAACATACCTGTACATGGTCTTTGTAGCTAAGGCATTCGAATCAATAGAACAGTAGGCCATCCTTCAGGGATTGAACAACGTATGAATTGACTCAAGATATAAAGATCTCTTAAAGAACAATGCAATCATGCAGATACAAATAACAGGATGAATGAATGCATGAATGAATGGATGAAATTAAAAAGTGAAAAGACTTTATTCACTCCTTCGGTAAAATAGTAATATGTGAGCGTGAATAAAGTGATAACTTGCAATAACTTGGTTCAAGAGGTGAAATAAGAAATATTACAAATAAGACGTCAACGTCTAAAATAAAAATAAAATAAGGAGTGAGACAAGGAGAATCTATCTCCTCAAAACTGTTTACTCTTGAATTGGAAGACGTGTTTAGAAAACTGAACGCAGAGTGAAGGTTGACGGCAGATACCTAACACGTCTAGCACCATAGAAGAACTGAAAGCAATGCTAAGGTACTATTCTATTGGGCAAGCATAACCAGACAGCAAAAATAATCAGAAGAATTTGGAGGAACTTGAAAGCGTTTAGAAAACTCAAAAAGGTACTAAGGAATCCACAAATACCCATTAACCTCAAAAGGAAAGTATTTTAATGTTGTAGTTTGCCTGAAATGACCTACGACATGGAGACCAGGACACTTACAATCCTTTCCACCAATCAGTTGAGAATAACACAACGATACATGGAGAGAACAATGCTTAAAAGACCACATCCGAAACGACGAAGTTCGTGAAACAACAAAAGTAGAGGACATAATTAGTAGAAAGTGAAGATAGATGGACAAAATACATAATATGGTGATAAATTCTAACATGCGCGTCTGAATAATGTCTGCCTGAGACAACCTAGGTTTCAAACGGATGAATCAATTTTGATTTTAATTTTTATGTTTGTCAGGTGACATGATCGACATTACTATTAACTAATATTTTATAAGTCTATCGTGTGTATCCGCATACTATTTTGATCTATGGTAGCTGTCAAACGGATGAAACTTTTTTAGGTAAATTTCTTATAGAAATATACCTATTGCGATCGTTCACACTTTTGAATTTCGAAAAAATTTCAACGGCATGTTGTTATATGTCTATAAGTTAGTCCAAAAAAACATTTGGTTCAAAAGTTTATATATATATATATATATATATATATATATATATATATATATATATATGGGATATTACGAAATTTGTTAACACGATAGAGGTCGCAGTTTTGAAGGTATCAAGTTCAAATTTGCTACAAAAATCAATCTCTCAAATATCTCGGTCGAGTTCGTTATTGGGCAATATCGGGTAAGTAGTTTCAAAATGGCGACCATTCAAACATTTAAAAAAATTATCAAAAAAGAGCAGTAGTGTAAATATTATTAAAAATAATTTTAGGTTATAGATATAATCAGTACCTACAACTTTTGTTCGAAGCAATTTTTCATAAAATACACAGGTAAAAAAATAAAAATTAATAAAGAAAATTAACAAATATTGATAAAACATGAATACTCAATATAAATTTGATGTAATTGTACATTTTCTGGAGATCGTAATATAGACCCTGATTAAAAAATATATAGTATATTTATTGAAAAGAAATAGACGAAAAAAAAATCTGCCTTGAAGTGGACTCGAACCCTGTCTGCTTTATATTCAACAGCCAAAACAAAAACCTCTAACCGCAAGGCTATGACAATTTTATTTAATATTTGTAGGTATACCAATGAAAAGGTTGTTAAAATTTCAATACAATGAATTTTGAAAAATTTACCTTTCCGCTGACTACAGGCCATCGGGATTTTTTGTTAATTGAAATTACACTTGAGTGCTAATGTAGTAGAAATAAAACTCTGAGTCGTCTCCACAATTTTATTTATTTAAATCATATTAAGGAGGGGGTGAGACATGTTTCGGGTTTATCGGTTTTATCAATCAATCGGTTCTATAATAAAATTACTGGAATGAATAAATTACAGGTAATAACTACAAAATAGTCACTCACGTGGAGATGAACATTTTTTCTTCACATCACAAAAACCCGGGGAATAATAAAAATAAAATTGATTATGAATTTTCTAATGTTTTCTTTGCAATCAGTCAGTGTCTGGGGGGGTGACTTCACTGAGAGTGTTTGGTCGGAGAATTTTTAATATAATCCATGTAAATAAATACTCATTGTTCACCTACACCCTGACCATGAAACTGGATTTTTTTTAAGATGAAGGTTTCCATGCTATCTACATTGTCATAGCTCGCCACGAGATGGCACTGCTGAGCACCAACTTCAAAATTTTTTAACCAATCGCAATAAAATTTGTTATACTAAGGTGTTTGAGTATTGAGAACATTGTAATAAAATCAATTTTTATGTAACTCGAACCGCTAGATGGCACAACAACGTATCAACTTTTACACCATTTTACCGATAACCATGAAAATTGATACACAAAGGTGTTTGAGCATTCGGGATGTTTTAACATTATCCACTTTGTTGTAATTAACTAGACAGTGCTTCATCTTTTACACTGTTCGACCGATCGCAAAATTGATATACATGTAGATTTTTTATACCTTTGTGTAGGTGAATGATATTCCAAGGTGTAGAGGAACAATTAATTGAAGTATCTAGCGAATATACAGGAACACTGAAAGCATACTTAAAATCGTATGTCACAATATTTTGCTCACTCGGTGTCTCGGGAATCTTTTGCATATATCTGTCACGACTCTACTATGCGATACTAAGTCTTTTCGTCTTGGAAAAATGAATAATAGAGGAATATTTCTTATTTTCTCTGATTATTCAGTCTACGTCTTAATTGCCCTAAAATAATGATAATCATTATTCCCATTTCTCCGGAAACCTCAATTTGCCCGTATACCAGGTGATTCTACTCAGAAACTGTTGAATAAACTATAATGTAAAAAAACTCAATCAATACAATAAAATAGGTTACTAAATGAAATAATTAGAATTCAACTATCTACATTGTATACAAGATATGGGGGTGGCATTTTTATCTTGACAAGAGTAATAGATACGAAATCGGTTGAATGGGGAAACATTTCACAGATTTGAACCGTTTTTACGGAAATTTGATAGCTATTGTTGTTGTCTGTTTGTATTTTTGTTAGAAATATTTTTTATTTCAATATCCATTCAATCAGTCAATTCTTAATAAGTAACTAATGCAGTAGGTATAAGATCTCTGATATTAGATAATATACCATATACTTTCACTTCAAGTGCAAGTAATATATAAACCATTTGGCAACATCATATGTAATAGTCCGGATCATGCAATATGAACCTTGTAGACGGAAAACGGAATACCAGAAATGACCTTGCCTTGGTGAAACGAAGTCAATGCCGTCGAAAAGATACCACTCATATATTACATTATAGAGGTATGTACCTACCTACACCTACAAACGTATAAACTTATGGCAGGTCGCTATTCGATATTTGCCGGATCTAAAACAGTGCATGAAATAATAAATAGCTGCTGGCTGGGTTCTCAAAAATATATAATATCCGACATTTTCCTGGTCACCTTGAAAGAATCACCGCATAGTGACGTTGGTTGATGTGAACTGGAACAACAGATCAGTGAGAATCAAATTTCAAATTAAGTAGTTTTATCGCATTCAAATTGAGTAATAATAATAACAATAGTAATATTATAATATCACTAAACAAGCGTAGTAATAATTGGTAAGCAACAATTTCGCCATCTCAGACATAAGGCCTTAACAATATTATGTCGGCACTAACGATATATGAAATTTAAAAAAAATCGAAACTATTTTGAGATGTTTTGATAATATATATCAAGACATAGACAGTCAACAAACATCACCCTTTTCCACATGTCTCTTATAGATTTCACCGTAATTGTTATGGGCCCTATTTTCCAAAATCAAATCGCTTTCATTTTTCCATATTTAAAAATTCCTAGATCCTTCTTTGTGTTTATGAAACTGAATGTTCATATTTCGAGAACAAATAATGATATTGACGTCAGACTAGTTTAATTTTATGCATAGTTCTGTATTATATAGTTTTTATAATTTGCTTATAATTACCAAAGAACCGGTCAATCACAGATGTTTACTCGTGACTTAGTGTATCTTACCATTTTCATGATTCTGATCTATCTGTAGCTCACATTTCAGAATTATTGAACACATATATTTCCTTCTTCTATTTTATCTCCTCCCACATTCCTGTCATAGAAAGCTCAGCATTTTTCAAGTAATGAATTTTTACATTGTGGAACGGCTAAATGTGAAAAATACATTATATTATTTCAATTATTTTGCAGTTTGATAAAAAAACCTGGGATACATCAATTTTTCATAATGGAATTAATTTACTGCAACGAAAAATACACGGCTAAATTTTTAGACATTACTTCTGTGACACACTATGTATCAGTTATAGTATATAAATTGGTCCAAAATGAACATATTTTTTACCTGAGATAACCGACTTATCTATTAAAATAACTTCTTGAATGGAGAGACCACTTCTGTTTCCCCAAAATACACCTGATTGTGTTATTAGAACAAAAACAGACAGAACTATCTTCTCGTACATAATATTCAAATTAACGTTAAACTGGCTTATAAAACTCCTCGAAATGGATAACAGCAGACTACCAAAAATATGCTTCTTAAGACTGCTCTACATATTTGCTACCTATGAAAATTAGGATGCAAAATATAACTGGATTATTAAAATAATAGATCATTTCGCTTTCATTTCATTTGATGTCCCATGGACAAGTCTCGTAGCCACTTTGTTCAAACAAACTAAAACAAGTCGTAAAATCGACTTATATGAAAATATTACTCTATCTGGAATTTAAAGCTGATGCACAAACCTACCTAACTTTGAAAATCCCTATTCAATTCCATCGTACAATTGCTCAACTCAGAGTTTGTAATTCATTCTATATGAAATTAACTATGAAAGGTTCTACCTACCGCATAAACCCAAAGGAGATATGCTCCATTCGCAACTTAAATAAAGACGAGACTCTTGAAGACATTCTATTCTATAGTGTCCCTTCTTATACTGAGAAATCAGACCCGAAGATATAACATCGCTTGACGATTTACTGCTTGTTTTAAACCAAATCACCTCAAAATCTGCAACTAGCATTTGTCTTAGAATATGGAATACCTTAAAATCAAGATCATTCATAATCAATGAATAATTTGCTCCTAGATACTTATGTCAAGTGCTAATCATAAGTACTTAGTTTCTAAGATAAATAATACATAATAATAATAATATTTAGGGCTGATTTCATAATGAATCCCTAATCGGTGGTTACTCAATTTTTCATTTTATGTAACTCATATCTTTATGACAGAATAAAAATAGTACATTTTATCAGTCACCGGTTCGTTTAAAGTCAATTTGAATTAGGTATATGTTCACTGGAAAAAAATAATGAACTTTTTAATTTAGGATTAAAATTAATAAGAGATTAAATTTGATTATGAAATCGGCCCTAATAATAATAATGTGTTTAACCCCAGGTTCCTTGAAATTAAACTGTAATGTTTTAATAACAATAAATTGGGTATCTATTTATCTATCAACTTCTTGAATGGAAAGTTAATAATATAGTAATGAGAAAAATTTGTTATTCTCTGTAAATCTAGTATCAACAAGCATCTGAGCCAACTTTCATCATAAATCCATCAATTGATCCAGTGATGTAGAATGACTTTCATACACGACTCGGTACCTTAACAAATCACGTGTTTCCAAGCCCATACATACACACATACATATACATACAATTCAGCAATAAATTCAATAGTAGTTATATGGTTGCATTCACTAATTAGAGCTGTAGATGACGCATGACTTGACAACATCGCATCCTACCTACATACGGGCAATCACAGCTTTCAGAGGACCATCATAGCGTCTTGTATAAAATGCGAGTGTGAGACAAGAAAACTTGCAATAGTGAAACGAAGTGGTGTATCTGTCGTTTCTTCGGTGGTGCATTGTGTTGTTCGCGAATACACGAAGAAAATAGAACGAAGCGACGATGTAAGTTGTTTGCGGAAACACTGAAATACAACCTACTCGTGATTTACTAGAGATGGTTTTTCTTTTGAGTTGCTCCGGAAAAGTGCCAGTTGGTGAAAATGTGTCCGGTATACATGGTATACAGTGTGTCCAATATAAGGAAGGCATAGCATCGCTATCTCGAGAACAGTAGATAATAGATACGATGTTGTTTGAATGGGGACAAAGTTGAGCGATTTGATGATCTTCTATATAATGTTTTCCAAAATGTAATAGATAAGTTGGATTTCAGTTTCAGAAAAAAATTGAATTATAGCATTTTGAATTCAGTTTTTTCTGAAGCAGAAGAAGAAGAACTAGCAAGAAATGGAAAATTCTTCTTCACAGCAACTCTCTTAATAGTATAAATTGGCGTTTTTAATATCTTGTGACGTTCTATTCCCTAGAAATCATCATCAACTTTGTTTTTCATATTGAATGAAATAGAAGCGCACCTTGTTTTAGATAGCAGTTTTCACTACCAAATCAACAATATATATCATGTTCCTTCAGTAAAAACTCGCTTTTTGTGCCTTTGAACACTTTGTATATGATTTTTCTTGTAAGTCAAATACTATCAGTTTTTATTATTATTATTCTAATAAATAATGTTGAATAATTTTATTTTAAGTTGCCAGCTTTTGGGTATTGTTGAATTCTTTCCTGGCTTCCCGACCGCCAAATCTGACATATCGTGAGACCTTTATCTTTGCGAGTTAATTGCAACAAATAACTTCAACGTTTCAGAATTATATCTGCGGATTTAACCAGATGTACTTAACAATGTTCTGGATTTGATAGTGAGACGATGTTGCCTATGCTTAGAAAATAATGCTCAATTATTTGAACGTCATTTACCAATAGATAATTAAGACTGAAAATATATTACAAATAAAATATTTAGTTTCAATGAAGCACAACATATAAAACTTGTTTGCCTTTGCAAAATTACCAGTGTCCATGTTAAATAAAAAAATATTCGGAAATTCTCAAAAACCCGCAACTTTAAATACTTAGATACTTAGAAACATACTAAGTAATTACACAAAAAGAGCATTTTACACTTAAAATTGACATATCATGTGATACGTTGTTGATTTGGTGATGAAATGTTTTATATAATACAGGGTGTTCTTTTATTTGGGTCCATATGACAAAACCAAAGTTGGTGATGGTGGAAAGGAAAGCTTCATGATAAAATTCTAAATACCACATTCTAGAGCTAATGAACCTGCTGTGGAGATTATTTTTTCCGTTTCTAGTTAGATCTTCTGTGAACACGATATATTTAGAAGACCGTCAAATTACTAAAATTTAACCGACATTGTATCGTATCTATCACCGTTCTCAAGATAACAATTCCCTCTCATCGTTATATTGGACACACTGTATAACACCGCACACAGCCGTTTTCTGTTTTGGCTTCGGTTATTGCTCAGGGAATATTCTCTTTTTGTCAAGGAAAAGTAAAACTGTCGAAAGCAGAGACATATTCTTAGAATGAACCAACAATAATTATAACTCAAATATCACCTACAACTTCCATCATTTGTAAGAGATTTCTTCCAGTTTGAAATGAATGAGTTTTGCTTTTAATGCTTTTTCTCAACGTAACTCTGATTTGTAGATTTATTTGGCAACCCTATTGTTTGAGGCCGAGATACTAAATTACTTACTTCTTAGTAGTTTATATTTGAATTTCTTTATTTCACTCTGTTTTTCTTCAATTTTCTTCTGTCATCTCATGTTTCTCAATTTTGGATAATCTACTACAACTCTTGATTTGAAGTTCATCAAATATGTAGGTACAACATGCTCTTCAAAAAAAAAACAATTAAATCAAAGAGAATGTAACTTTCTTTGGAAAATAGGAATAAAATATATATTTATTCTGAATATACATACTTAAATTGTAAAAGCAATGAACACTAATCATTAGGATCATTGTAGGCCATGTTTAGAAGGATAAATGAATGGTATTTGAACTAAGCTTGCTTATCTAATATATTATTATTTATTATAATATCTAATACAAAAAAATAATATAAAATAATAACAAAAATATCATAATTTTTAATTTGATGCTTATAATTAGGTATAGAAAACCACAAAACTTCCATACGATTGTGAAATAACTATGTTTATTCCATTTTCAATGTTGCTAATTTGATTGCTGTAATTGCCCATTTACATTTTTTTTAAATCTTTCAGTTAAATTTGAATTTTATACAGTTTTACATTAATAGGTACCTAGGTATGTACAATGATTCAGATACTTAATTTATTTCATTTGATTGTTCCACACTGTATATAAATAAGACAAATTGCAGCAGAATTTGAATAGCTGCTTACAAAGTATACCGTCTCCACTAAAACAAAAAAGATTGAAACTTAAAAATAATTCCGTATTTATTGACCTCTACAGCATTTTGCAATCTTCGGAAATAATAAAAATCATATTTCATTTAAATACAATCAACATATTAGTTATTAGTGGAATTCCATGCAGTTATGTCATCAGTATTGCAAAATTTTTCTACTAGATAAATTAATTGGGTTTAAAATAATCAATATTTTTGTTAGATATCAATTCCTTACTCAATTCATAATAAATCGCTCTTTATTCAAAGCAATCAGAACGTTCAGATAAATAAATAAAATAATGTCATATTGTCGAATGATCCCTTAATTTATTATTAAAAATGGACATTTTTCACAAAAATAAGAGGTTTCCGAGTTCAGCAAAGTGTAATATTGTTACCGTTTTGAAATCAATATAATTTATAAACAGATACCAATTTTTACGGATAATGAATTGCTCAAAAATTTGAAATAAGTACAAACATCATGATTACAAAAGATAAGAACGACATAAGATGTTGAACTGAAAAATACAAAATGAAGTTTGAAGTTGTAAAAAAAAGGTATCTATTTCGCAGCATCTGACAACTTTAAAAATACCAGCACTCATCGAATAGTATCTTATCTTCAATTATAGAATGAATTATTTGACAACCAATCTCATTCTCATCTATACCTACAGACTATAAATATATAAAATAACAATCATCGACTTTTTTACCCGAATAAAACTCGCTACTCTAGATATTATAGCTTATGATGCCACACACTGCATTTGAAATTTGTGATTATGTCGTTCCTAGATCTGATCAATAAGCAATACCTACTATATCCACATTGTCAATTATGTGCTACAACTCATATTTCAAACTGCGATCAATAAATACACGTTAAAATTGAATATGGCTACATAACATTAAGTTATTAGCCACACTATCAGCAACACGAATTTCAAGAATTATGACATTATTATCACACAATCCTAAACTGTTAAATTACAGTTGGCAAAATTAAATAGAAAAACGATTCATCATTTTCATTGTGTTGTAAGTATCGAGCAAATTAAATCAGATTTCTGGTACTATTGTTTGTAACAAAACAAACTGATAATGTTTATAGCTCAAATCTAGGTGCGCTAATATTGTTTGCCTATGATATATATTTCTAATCATCAATAATGAGACCAGTGGACGAGGAAAACGTGTCTCGTAAAAGGATTGCTGGACATACAGGATAAATAATGGACTAGGTAACTTGATACACAACTGATATCGGGTAGATGTGGATCTAGTTATCTGAGAACTTTGTTAGTTTCACTAGGAAATGGAGGATGTCTTAATGAATTTCGAGGCTCACATTTCTGATGATCTATTAGGTACGTGGATAACAATAACATCGGCCAGAACAGGTGATGGATTGATAACGTTTATCAGTGTTGGGAGTTTAGAGGTTTGTTCCGTAATATAGTGTTTTCTGATATGATCATAGCCCATGTGACCACGATTTTAATTTATCCCATTGAATGTTTCATTTTATGCTGTTGTTCTTTAGAATGTCAAAAATTTTGATGTACCACCAAATCAGCCATACCTAATCTCATCGACGCCTGCTGGGAATCTTCTATTTTCCGACAATTCCCTGCGTATTTTCATCAAACTTCTAATATTGTCCTGTTCAACATCTTTGTAATTGTTGTTATGTATATTTACGTGATCTACGTACCGTATTTCCAGTTTTGGACACCTAAAGGCTCGATTACATTGAGCGAGTTTACTGGCCGCTTGTTGGCTTAGAAGCCGACGACTCATCTAGTGAAATAGGGATGATAACACACAAAAATATCCAAGCTTTCGAAATCAGTGAGGTTAGTTTAAATCTGATTTAACATGCAAATAATGGATTATTCTATTTGTGTAAGTGGACTCCAATAATAGAATGAAATTACCTCATATCTACAGACATGTTTTGGAATTAAAACCGGCTTCTTAGCAGCTGGTTCACAAGCGTTTGTGATGGCACAAGGCTAGTTTACTCGTCGATAATCCCACTAACTAGCTTGACCGAGTAGAGTAGTCCAGCTTCCAAATTTTCGCCCAGATAGTTTAAAAGCTGCTAATTCGCTAACCAACATGATGACACTGGATAAGTTTATAAACAGCTAATGAAAAAGCCAACAAGCAGCCAGTAAACCAATTCAATGTCATCGAGGCAGAGCAATATTCGTTTTTTTATTTCAACAAAAACTCTGTTCCGAAAACTACGTACTCCATTATATGCCTAATAGGAATATCGGTTCTGGTTTATGACCTCCTTGTGCGTCACGTGGGTTTTGCGGATTTATAAAAACACTGTCACAGCTTACCAAATTCTTTGGTAAGATATGAATCATGCAATTAGAGCTTTTATCTTATATTTGCTATCAGCATTTTCAAATACTAGCTTCACACCCTTTCTTCTATTACTACCTACAGAAAATATATAGAAAAAGTAGATGAAGACGTTCTCAAATGATGCGACGTTGCCAAGACTCGTTCTACTGCTTATGTTTTGTCATAAAAGCTGAATGTCACTAAATTAAAACTTTTGCCAAAAACAAATATCTCTACAGCTAAACCTAATTATGATGTACTATGTATTTTGATTCTATTTATGAATCCACAAAATTATTAAAAAATATACAAGAGAAACTCTAGTATCATGAAAATGAGATTAAATATACTTTATGGAATCCATGCCATTGAATGTAACCTCCAGATTCTGTTATAACTGTAGACATCAAGGACCATAAGGTTAGTTGACACTTTTTCCATACAAAAAAAGACATTTGAGAAACCATAAAGAGGATTTGTTTAATCTGTCAAGATTTATCCAAATTTCTGAAGTTTATGTTATCATTTCATAGGTCATATACAGCGTTTCACGGAGAATGCAGAGTGTCGGTTAAAGGCAACATTTTTTTGTTCAATAATTATTATTAATAAATAATGAATTTCAAAATTAAAGAACAGAATAATATAAGTATATTTATAGAACAGCAACACGTGATTTATTATTTTATTTACTGTTTATTATTAATAATTATTGAAGAAATTAATATTGAAATAAAATTGAAAGTCAAGCTGCGAAATTTGCCTGATACTCATACCCAGTAGGCCTTTGAAAATGAGAACATGTCTTCATCTGCAATTGCATTTATATTGATTGAAACATCACTTGTCACTTTTAGCTTCCTATCGGTGTTTAGCAAAGACATGTTCACATTTTCAAACGCCTATTGCGAATGAATTTTTTTAGATCGCTCGATATAAGACACCACACTGCGTTCTCAGTTTGAAACGCACTAGAGCATGATTGCTACGGATTTAATCCGCAGATTTTATCATAAATACAATAAATTCTGGCCATAATTTGGATTTGATTAAGAACTCTCAATGTATCCTAGACCCAAAACATTAACATGCTAAATTGGGGAAGTAATAACAATAGGTATTTGTAGAACGAATCCCTTTCAATATCATTGATTCCATTTCTATTTGTATATTAATTGTTCAAGTCTCACAAAGGTTGCATCTTAAAAAGAACACTACATTTAGATTGTCATAAACAAATAAAATAGTGTAGCACAACAAGAAATTTTTATTTCGAATTAATTGATTCTGTGCTCTTCACTAACGCTCAAACGTACAATTCAATTTTTGTTACATACTTCGATTATATACTTATTTTCAAGAAAAGCTTGTGCGAATGCAAAAATCGTAAATTTTTGATCTAATACAAAAATAAAAGTCCCCTGTTAGGTCATTATGGTTGGGCTCTTCATTTTATGATAAGTTTCGAATGATTAACAAAATCTGTTATACCCAAGTGTTTCGGCCTTTTATAATAAGAGCCAATCAATATCCATTCACAAGACATAAGCTTAATGAAAGAATAAGGTTTTTTTGCAATAAACATCTTTATTTTAATGAGTCGTCATGCCATGTCCACGATCATTTTCAACACTGGAATAACTTCCATCATTAAACAACGGAATTACTTGTTATTCATGTTGACGTTACTTTCACTTTTCTCATTACAAGTAAACAAACACGATTTCGATATTTCCAAATGAAAGTAAAATGATCAAATTATGAAATAGTTCAGTTCATGGAATATATGAAAAATCTATTTTATAAGATTTTGATTCTGTTTTATATTGCGATGGAATCACTTAATATATTCTCAAATATTAACATATATACATACAAATAGAATTATTTCGTGCCCTCCATTTTCAACCTTTGATGTCATTATTTTTTAATATTAAGGTCATATTAATATTTGGAACTATGAAATATACAGGATGTTTATTTTTCAACAATGAAGACATCCTAACAAAAACCTACTAAAAATTCGTGGAACATTAAGAAGTAATTTACTCTAAATGTCTAAATTGTATCCATAGCGAGCAACGAGTTTCTACTATCTACATGATATTAAATTACACTTTTCCTGTTAAAACATTATGATGCCGACATAGGTTGAGAAGACGAGGGCGTTAAATAATAATGCTTGCATAAAAAAAACAAATTTAATATAAAAAATTGGCTTGTCGTATGTTAGTGTTTCAGAACATATTTATGTATTTCCATACTTTATCGACGCAATGTACATTCATATTCATGTAGGTACATCTATTTATAATCAACCAAACATACTAAATCAGTTTTATGGATAACAAAAGCTGTACCGCTCAATTAGCGTGTAGAAAAGTGACATGAGCCGACATCGAGGACCATTATTCAACAAAATTTATGCGACCAAATTTTCAGTGACACTCCAGACAGAATGATGATCCCCCCTCACATGTAAATTATTTCACCATTTATCGAAAAGTTGTTCACTGTTGTTGATTACACTCGACTTTGAGACAAATTAACGTTGGAATCTTTCCGTTCACCAGCCCCATTCTGAAAATTAAATTCTAACAAATTAATCAAGCGCTATTATGTCATAAATAATATACGAAGATAGTAATATGAGTTGAGGAATTTACTTGGGAAATATAGTCAAATTATCTCAACTAAATGTATCCACTCAGAATATACATTGGAATGCACGGTAATATTCCTTTATGCTCATATAATATGAGCATATAATTGATCCAGAACTTGTCCTTATTATTTTAAAGAGCGAACATGATAATTTTGAGACATCAGCTATCCTCTCATCTAACCTAAGAAATGAGAATATGAAGATAGAATTTAACAATAAAAAAAATTCTTGGCAAAATCGAAAAACCACAAATATTTTCTCATAAAAGATTTCAAAATCGACTACAGCGTCAACAACTGTTACTGGAGCAATTTATAATATACTATTAATTAATACTATTAACCGAGAAAGTTTTAAAATTCATGACAAGAAAAATATGTTGAATGCGAGTAAGAATCGCCGGCATTTTCGTTTAGATTTTTTAATAAATGAGTGAGATCTTCTTTCAAAATCTTAGGACAAATAGTTCTGGGAATAGAGAGGGGGGATTGCTCTATTTTTGACAGACGAACCAAACGGAGAAGGTATACAATTCGTCTGCATGATTTTTAATGGATGTTCGCGCCCTATAAATAATAAAATTGCTAGTATTTTCATGATTTTTTTTCTCATTTGATAGAGGACTAATGAAAATTGGTCCCATTAAAAAAAAATAGAAATTCAACCCCCCATAGACCATATCTGGGCACCTTTAAATTGTTTTTTTTTTCAGGAATTACGGCTTTCGATTTACAGCAATGGTAAAGTCTGAAATATTTGTATTTCCGCTATGTGGAGAGGGCAATTTTTGTCGAAAATTTAAAATATGAGTTGGCCAAAGTAACAACATTGTAAATTGGGCCTTTTTCAGAAAAACTACGGTTCTCGAGTAACAGTAGTGGTAAAGACTGAAGTATTTGTATTTTCGCTGTGATGTTTTGAGATCTCTGAATAATAACAAGTACAAGCAAATAATATACATGGGTAATAGGATACCTACTATCTTCTTTGGTATTAGTGAACGTTCAACGATTTTCATGACAATCTTTACACCCAAAAGTTTGAAATAAATATTTTTTTACCAGAATTGAACCGACTTTATTAGTTGGTGCACAAAAAAATACAAAATAATATTAATTCTATTGCTCGTGGTAGGTACTTCTGAAATTGTTGCAAAAGTCTTCTATCTAACTATAATTGCACAACTTCAAAATACCTAACCAACACCAATTAATCGAATTAATATAATTTGATATTTTGTATTGCACCAACTTATAAAGTCAGTCCAATTTTTGGTAAAAAATAATAATGGTATATTCTCTTAATTATACATTCAAAAATGTCAATAAAAAGCTTGGCAACCCTGAATACTAAAAATACAGATTCAGTCTCATAGGATCCTCACAAAATATGTGGTATATTTTATGTTTTATTCATGTTTCTTTGGAATCTGGGAATTACACAAGTATAATTTACAAACAAAACTGTTTTTGTCTCCCTCAAATTTCCACTATCAACTTTTGACTATTGCATATTCTTAGACTGATGTTATGTAATAGTTATGCAATTGGAATATCAAATGATTATATCTAGTAACATAAGCAGCTGTTGACATCAAAAATGAGAAAATTATGTAAACAAGGATCATCAAATTACAAAATAGAAGTACGGTGTGTCCCAGAATTGATTGGCATGGTTCAAATGAGCAATGTAGATTCATATAGTGTTTTTGCAATCTAGTTCGAACTTATATCTAAGGAAGAAATCGTTTTTGAATGATTATTGAGAACATACATATTTCCTTCGAAAGTAAAGCTGAAAGCAATACTTTCAACGTTTCTGGATAATATAATCCAATAAATGTATTAACTTTGAATATTTATTGTTGATATTTTTATATAGGTATTCAGTTTTTTAAATTATTAATTCAGCTGGACCTTTAACAGCCGACAATTGATCCACGTTGAAATCACCCCTATATTTGATGTTACATATTGAGACACACCTTATTATATTGGAAATATATCACTTCACTATAATAGAAAGCTGTCATATAAGCGGTTGGTTAGATATTATACTTATTATGTACAATTTTTATATGATTTTAATCAATATTTCATCCGACTTGTTAACTTTCCAATACTCACTCATTACAGTAACAGTCTTTAGCTTCCTTATTGCTTGTAACGAATATGACCCTTTCACTACGTAAGAACGGCATAAACGATAAATTGGTGAATATATGACCTTTTGCTTAACAATAACTATATTCATTGACAAGTATAATAATATAAACTATTCTTCAAGGCACGCTAAACAGGTCTCTGGAAAAGTCTCATTATTTTCAGACTGGTGCTGTACAACAAACCATAAAATAATCTCTGTGTACTTTACATGCTCCGACCCATTCTGACAGATGCCATGTGCACGGTCTTTCATATAGTGAGGTCGTTTTTTGTGGAACACGCATAATTCATATATAAATCACACTTTCAAAAGAGCAGATGAATTTCTGATTATTACCCAGAGCAAAATAATTCTCTCAGAGGCGTATCATGGAGTCATTCGGTTAGCAAATTATAGAATAGCCCTTTTTTACATAACAAAAAAATTACATAAGTATTTGCATGTTTGCTCATTGAATTTAGATATATAGAATATAAATTGTCATTGCCTAAGATCGCTCTTCGGCACATTTTTATATCATCAGTTTGAAACTCAAAACATTGGACAATAGATGTATGTTTAATAAACCACAATCGCCATAGACGGCAACAGAAAATTAGATTTTTTTATAATTTGCTATCAGAATGACAGGTTAAGATACATCATGGCGTAAAATAAACTACCGAAAAATTAGATTTAAAAATTGAATTGATCTGCCTTGGCTTTTTCACGATTAAAAGAGTTATTTCAATTTTATTGAATGTGTCAAACTTTACGACGTCACATATACATCGAGACCCCATAGCTTTGTTACTGAATTTAGGTTTATACTTATGTTATTATGATTACTTAATCCAATTTATTGGATTTCCAAATAGTACTCAGATAAAACTATAATATTAGCATGACGACATTGGATGTAATAATAGCGAAATCATTTTCTACCAACAAGGTCTATCTGATTCCCCAGATCACGAACTAGGTTAAATACATTTTGGTATACAATAAAAGAAACACCTACTCCATTTGTAGGCAATCTGTTTAATAGCCTTTCGTGAGCTAATATAGTGAACGTTATAGGGTGGTCTATATCTTTATGGACTTGAAGCATGTTGCGTTGATGTCTATAAATTATAGTGGTAAATTTTTTCCTTCAATGTTCTATATGCTGAAAATAAGTTGGAATGGCTTTTGAAAGTTATTTATACCCAAGCAACAAACGATGTACCTACTCAAAAATTTGTAACTGTTTCTTTTTGTGGAAAAACCGATTAGTAAAATAGCTTTTCTGCAATTTATACATAGCATCTACATTCTATCTCTGCCCGTTCATTCCTCAAGGTTATTGATTAATCCTATATTTTTTTAAAGTAATAACGTCGAAAAGGGGTTCATTTGTTGCTAAATACCCGAAACTCTAGCACAATTACTAATTCATTGCTGGTCTCCCAGCTGTTATAATCAAATCGTTCGTTCCGTGCTAGTTTAGTTTGATACTAAAACATTCACGTTTTATTGAGATTTGATAATGAATACGGCTTTATTGTGATGAGCTATCCACCTCTAACCGATGATGCTTTGACTAGAATTTTGCTTTATTGTCTAATATGAAGAGAAATGCAATTTGCATTTATATCAAATTCAATCAATATTCATGATTCAGGATAAGATTGATTCAATATGATCAGAGGTAGATATTTTATTTTATCAAGCCTTCGTTAAATTATAGGGGGATATTCTAGCTTATAAACTAAATTGTATGTACGATTTACTTAATTCTTTTATGTCACCCTGTAAAACAATAACACACAAGAGGGAAATAATACCGATTCAAATGCTTTGCCATAATAATATACAAATAAATGCAGTTCACCTTGCCTCATTCTGCACATACACTCATACCATCAAGGTTGTCTTCCTAAGAAGGCGATACCTCGCAAGTTACAGTTTCCTGTTTTAATAAAGCTCTTTGTTTATGCTCTAATAACCTTACATAATTGGCCGAAATATGTGTTAAGATAATATTAGATATTCGTGAGGAATGCTAGGGTGAAAGCTTATTATGTCAATGAAATAGTTTGCTATGAATATTTTTTCAATAAGCTTGCTATAATTAACATTTTTTTAATCATTGCAATACTATGTCATATAATTATGTGTCGAAAACAATTCATTCCTAAGTATTTTTTTTGTAGAAATTATTCGTCATTGTCATCATCGTCATCATTGTTTGACATATCTCATATCTCATATCGTACTTACTTATACTCCGATATACGGCAGAGATCCCTTCATTATCATAATTTATTACTCGCTCAGTTTTTAAATGGAGCTTATTAGTTTTCGCTATAATCATACCAAAAAACAGTACCTGAAGAGGTAGTTATTTAAGTAAATGGGATAAGTATATAAATATATAGCTCCAGATAAAATCAGATGGGCTAATTTTTGAATTCTCTTCAATAAACAATTTTAATGTAATTTACTTTTTTCAATTAATTATACACCTACAAAAACACCGATTTTAAAATTATTATATCTTCAAACGTTACGATTATCTAACAAGTATGATTTAGTTTTGAAGTTGTCATCAACTATATAATACAAAAATGAGAAAATATCCTACCTGAAAATCCGTCAGATTTTACAATAATTTTTAATCCATTCCACATTTTTTGGAAACATGTTTCGAATAAAAGTTGTAATCATCGATCATATACAGGCTGTTTCAAATTCGACTTTCACCATTGGGATCTCGGAAACTATAGGGAATACGAAGATACGGAGATATCCGGAAAAAGCCGAATTTTCTGAAAATCATTTAATGTTTTTCCTGGATTTATTTCTGAATTCAAAAAATTAAATAAATTACTTTTATAAAGTAGTTGGCTTTGATTTTTCCAATTGCTGACACGTAAATGACATTCTGTATGTTGTCAATTGCTGAGTAGTTGAAAATAGAGTTCTCCAATGAATAAAAACGAGATATGATAAAACTTTATTACAAGAATGATAGAAACACTATGAATACATTGGAAGTGTATCATGTAGATATCCCGAGAGACGACAACCCCACCGATCTTTATTCAACTTATTGGATAAAAAATTAGCTGACCATGGTTACTTAAAGAAACCCAGACAAAAATCTGGGGACAGGATTGATGAAGAGACTAAAGAAATCATTATTGATGAGGTATAATTAGTCTCAAGTATTTCAAACGAGCCAAAGCCATCGCGAATTCTGACCATTAATTTGGACAAATTTGGTTGCGGTTGTCGTCTCTCGGGATACATCTTAAGATACACTTCCAATGTATTTATTCACACTGTTTCATTATTGTAATAAAGTTTTATTATATCTCGTTTTCTTCATTGGAGAACTCCAATAAAACACCGTGTCACCGATTGAAAAAATCAAAGCCAACTACTTTATACAAGTAATTTATTTAATTTTTCGGATCTTTAGGACAAGGGCAACTTAGGGCTATTCAAATTTGTGAAACGCCATTATGGCTTCCATAACAAGAAAAAAATTCATGATGGTTACACATAGAGGAAACGTCTGGTTACAAAACTATTATCACCATTGGAAAGAGTGAAAAAGTGGCGATGTAAATGTGCTATATATTTATTAATTCATTGAGAAATAACGCCAGGAAAAAATGAAATGATTTCCCGAAAATTCTGTTTTTTCCGGATATCTCCGGAACTACCAGAAATTTTAAAACTTTCTAAACGGCGTATAGTTGAGCACATAAATGCGCAACTTCGCAAAAAAGTTTCCATTTTCGAGTAACAGCGATGTTAATATCTCAAATATGTGTATTTTCGCAAAGTGGAGGGCAATTTCTTTCGAAAATTTAAAATCTGATGTAACACATGAAGGACCAGATTAGTTGTAGCAATATTTATAAAGAACATTTTTTCCTTAGAGTTACGGTTTTCGAGATACTGAGTTGGAAAAATGGTAAAATATAAAATACTTATGCGTATTCCTGTCGAGATGTTTTGAGATCTCTAAATAATTACAAATACAAACAGAGAATATGTGTGGGTAATAGGATAAGTACTAGATTCTTTGGGATAAGTGAACGTTCAACGATTTTCGTAGCTAATGTTACACTCAAAATTATGAAATATATTTTTAAAATAAAATTGGACCGACGTTATTAGTTAGTTCACTGAAATATACAAAATAATATTAATTTTATTGGTGCTGGTACTTGTGAAGTTGGTGCCAAAAGTTATCAATCTAACTGCAACTGCACAACTTCAAAAGTAACAGCACCAAAAGAATTATTATTATTTTGTATTTTTTGAGTATACCAACATTTGTTGGTATTAGTTCTGTCCGTTTTTTTGTAAGAAAAATATTTTGGTGACATTTTTGTAGTGGCAATTTCATGAGATTTTTTCTGTAAACTGTAAACGGTCACCGTATGAAACTAGAAATGGTTACAAGAATTATAAAAATCAAAGCTTCTCAGGTTTTCTGTATCTCAGATAAATTTTTTACAGTTGGCTGTCCAAACTATACCTATATACCATATACATATAAATATATACACTGATAATAGTTTACACAGATGTAGTTTTTTTTACGTCGATAATTCGAGTTAATTAAACACATTTCAACATATATTGCATTCGTTGTATAAACATTTCTAACGATGATTATTAGGTACTATTCGTTAAATATTATTCGAATTAACTACTCTCTATCACAATTATTTTTTTAATATTATATTTCAATTAGGTATTTGTAATTGATTCTATTTCCAGAAATCAAACAGTGGCTCGTAACCATGGTTATTTAATAAAAATACGGATTAATTTGAAGTAAAAAGCGCGATAGAAAAAACTTTTAATATTAAATATCTGTAATATAATATTACAAAATCAATATAGATTGCACTAACTAAGCAAATTATGAGAAAAGTAGAAATATTTAATACCTAATGAATATCCGAATCGACGCGTTATGGGGTTGCAAAATTATTTTTAACTACTGAGAAGTTATTGTAATGTCTCAGATTTTAGAGTCGTATATAATGATTATATTAAGGTATCTGTGTTTGTGTAAATTTAGGTTGAAAACCAGTTCATTCTCCGTTTTTAGATACGGAGAAAATAGTATTTGACAGACTGATCGACAGACGCACAGGGAGACATACAGACCCCTGAGTGATCCTACAAAGGTTCTTTCATCGGATGGATGGAACTATTAAAAATCAAGAAAAGTGCCTTGGAAAAATATGATTGATTGATCCATATGATTTCTAGCAAAAAGTATTCAAAAAGACATTTCCAGGGAAAACCTATATTTAATATTGTTAATTCAGACTTTATTGTAAAATAGACTTTGCCGTTTGGTTAATGTGAGTTGGTATCATTGATTGTCCTAATCTAAGTGTTGATCTACTAGAGAACTAATGGTATGGAGATCAAGGGTTGCACCCATCTGTTTGAGACATATACTTTCTTTCCAAAAACAGATAAATACTGACATGAAAAAAAATTAAAACGATATTGAATCCCTTTCTAGAAGAACATTCCAACTAAGCAAATGTTGGGTGTCTTTTCAAACAAAAGCCGTTTGACGAGACCTGGCTTGCTAATTATCCCGTTATATGTTCTTCGGCTTCTGTTATCCCACAAACATAAACCACCGTTATTCTTTAATGTTGTGATATTTGGAAATAATCTATCAATTAACTGTTATTTCAGAATCAAGATGAGGGTTTTCCTAGCATTGGCAACAATAACCATGATGGCCTCCTTATCCAGAGCTGGTCAGCTCTTGGGTACCTACAACTTCTTCCCTCCCACCTTTGTGGCTTCACCAGCATCCTTCAATCACATCAACGCTCCACAGGCAAGAATTATACATGCTGGAATAGTGCCAGCTCCTCACGTCGAAAACTACGCCCATCACGCTGTCGTCGAGAACTCCATTGCAGAATCTCAGCTTCCTCCAGAATTGCTGAATCCATTCTACAAGAACCCAGCAATTGCCTCGGCGCTGGCTAAGGAGTCTTGGTTCACAAACAAGGAGTTTCCCGTGCATCATAGAGAAGCGGAGAAAATTCCAAGGGAAGAGATATACAAGATCATCTCACGGCTGACCCATTAATTTTGTTTTGCATGAGTGTTTTATGTAACATAATATAATGTAAGTTTATTTATTTGGTAGTGAATGTGTGAGGTTTGAATGATGTTCTTATACACGATATTTTGTAAATAAAATTTCCCATAGAAATTGTGTCATATTCTTTATGTTCTACTGTGTTCTTCATAACCAGAATACCTATCATTTGTTCAGTTTGAGACTCTACTTATGCCTTTACTGTCTTATTGCCACACTTTCTTATCACACAAAAACTAATATAAAGGAGGCTTTGAATAATATTGCAATATTAATAATTCTGAAATCAGAAAATGATTCTGTATGAGAACTCGACAAAAAAATTTAAAAAAAAAACTAGTAGGTACCATGACATGATGTATCAGCTACAGAAGACTCTTTGCACCAACATCAATCAAGTTATTTATTTACCTATTATTATTGATCGTGCATGTGTTCTGTTGGGATCAAACTTAAAACAATATTGAAATATTATGCTGTTTTCAGAATGAGTATACAGGCAGGTCAAAAAGTTATCAGAGTTATCTTTATTATTTTAAATGAGACATTCTGTATATCTGAGTCTTGAGAAATTTAATTTCAAATTCACATTTCAAAAATTCTACAAACACTGTATTCTATGCTCCTGAAGGGGCACTATATTACTGCTGTAACATGAAAATCGTAGATAAGTCTATAGACAGAATGTTCAATTTAAATATTGCTACAAATAATCTGATCTCTAATTTGACCGTCATATATTCTCAATTTTCGAAAGAAATTGTCCCCTCCCATAGCGGAAATACACAAATTTCAGATTTTACCATTGCTGTAACTCGAAAATTCTTTTGAAAAAAAAAAAATAAACGTTCCTGGATATTGTCATATCTTTAATTCTGAATTCTCAGATTTTCGATTTTCGAGAGAAAATATCCCCTTCGGGTGGGGTTTTTGGACGAAAGGATATTTCGGATTGGGAGTTTGTATGAATATGGGATGACTTCTCAAGACGCCTCTTTTAAAATGAATCAAAAATCATCAAAATCAGACAGGGTTTACTATATACAGCGTGCACTTTTCGGTGCACCAACAAATAAAGTCGGTCCATTTTTTTGTGATAGATATTTATTGAAATATTAAGCTGCAGTAGGCCATATACCTACTTAGCATAAGCTTAAATAAAAATAGAGATCATCGTTTCACAAATTTGCTCTCAGATTTTTATAATAAAAATATATATGTGGTATATATTATTATCTTACCTTTGTGAAATTTTATTTTTGTTATAGTACTACTACAACAGGTAGAAAGGGAGGTTGAAATGTTCAAATTTTCAATACCTCAAATGGACAAGCAGTGTTGCCACTGCCTAGTTATAGTCTATTGTAAGTGAAAATAGCAATTTCATAAAGAACATGAATGAAAATCATTTATTATTCACAAATACTTGCAATCAACTTAGCGGCAATACTGTAACAAATCGACGTTTCAACAGCGACGTTTGTGCGATAGTCGGACTGTCAAACTCTCATTCATTTGACAGTAAGGTATTAGGCTGTGTTTCGATAGGCACATACCGTAATTGAGTAATTGCAGCAATTTGGAAAAATTTCCAACAGTGGTTATGAGAATATTCATTTCAATTTTGGAAGACCTTTATTTGCATGACCGATGCATGGAAAAACTTTATGAAAAACAACTGTTAAAATAGATTATTTAATTGAATAAATATCGAACTATATAAAATAAACAGTTGAAACAAATTAAAATTACACATCACTGGCAGAGTTGAAGGTTTTTAATATATTTCATACCCCCATTTATTCTGGCCCGTAAGCTGAATTGATAATAGGTATTAGATTATTTTTGACGCAAAACACTTTTTCCCACGCTACAAATTAATGTCAAATTTCAATTATCTACATTGGGTAGATTATGATCTTAAAGATTAAGAAGAGAGATAAGCTTGAGAAGTTGAGAAGCCTAAAGAGAATCGATGTGAATGAACATGAACTCTTTTATCACTAGATGAATACGGTTGAGCAGTATTTAAATGACATTGTTTTCAATACTACTTTACTGTATTAACCGTGTTTGCGATAACTCTCTATTAACATAACGTATTAAATAGATAATCAGCTGATTCTGATCAGTATCAATTTTACAATTTTACAACAGTTGAAATTTCAGGAGTACTAACTTACCTGTAACGTATTATAGCTGGTCACTTAAATTGACTATATATATTCAAAATTATGCAGACTCTGCTCTAAGGATAATTTAAATTATTTCGATTGTTCATGGTTTATTTTATTATTATATTTAATTTATTTTAAGACTTCGCTTGTCAAAATCAAACCAATCACAAGATCGTTTATTTATGTCAAATATTCCAAACTTCAAATATGAGGTAATCAGCGTACAAACTCATGGTCCATCTATATTCTGTTTATAGAGCATGGTACAAGAAGAGCGTCTTCTTGTACCATGCATGGTACCAACTTACCTTTGACGTAGTACAAATATTTACTTAAATTGACTTTAAATGAAAAATTTTAATTATAATTAAGGCAAAGCAACAGCTTTGTAGATATTGAATAACATTATGAAGGATAGATTATGTCAACCGCTTATCGTCGGCCATCTCTGTTCGATCTTTGCAGCAATTAAATTATCCAATCAATTAAGTGCAACATAATGCGTTAATCCCAGTTATGTAATGAATTTAACGTTGATTTTGGTACCTAAAATAATATCTGGCGGACCAGTTACGTTGTAGTAGTAATCTGATGCTATTTATGATGGTAAATTTAATGTAGATAGGCAGTAGCGTCGTAATTTGTACTCACCGGAAGGGGTATGAATTATTACGAGTTTGCCTCTGGTTCGAGGAAAGGGATGATAATTCCAGTATGGAGATTTATGGTTTCCTCGTATACAGTAATTGTCTTTCTAAAAATGCGTGTCAATATGAAATATTAGTTGCCGATTTCACTACGATAATTCCTAATTCAACCATGAAAACGTTAGGTATATGAAATGGTATATTTCATTCCAGTTATTTCAGCAAAAAACATGTATTCAAATTAAACATGACATTTATCTTCGATGAAGAAGCTTTCTAAGTTCGAATGGAAATAGATAGCTTCTCTGTAAGTATATTCATAAAAAAGTGTATTTTCTAGAATTGCAGATAGAGTTTTCGCAAGTGAACAAAATCAACTACTTCTATTTCACGAGATAGATAGTCCAGTTAGAAGCGTTCCATTTATTTTTAGGATCAATCAACTGAAGATAAAATCTAAGTCAATTAAATGATAAATAGTGCAGTCCAATTCAAATTACCAATATTCACTATAAAAAACTCAAAATGTTTGTTTCTACATTCAAATTTAAAAATCGATCAATCCAGAGTATACTCAATTTCTGAAAGACAAATGAACAAACGAAAGCCATGCCAAAGTAGATCTTGTAAATTCGAAATACTTTTATCTTGATTAAACTTCAGTAGAATGTCCTTGAATCTTAAAGTAATGTGTCTGGGAATTTAGAGATTTCAATTTTAAGCATACTCCTGCAAACAAGGTATTTCAGAATTGTATATTTAAGGTAAGGTCTTGTGAGAAGTAAAGATTTGTAGAATTTAAGAGCATGCGATACTCGTACATTTAATGGAAATAGGTTGGTCTACTTACTCTATAATTACTCTTTTTACCTTCACAGCTCAATACATTTTCAGAATAAATGACTAACTGGATATATTTTTCTTTTCTGCCGGGAATGCATAGCGTACTTTGGAACCAACGAGTGGGTTTCTTTATATCATAATATCAATTAATACTAGTTCAAAAAGAGTTTAAAAGTGAATATGATTATTAATTGTAAGCTCGACATTTCACCAGTTGATTTCATATTCTAAGATTATTTTGCTAATCATATCGGATGTAATCTTTATGTAATTTATTATTCCCATGGTATATACACATACTAAATAAGTTATTAGTCTTTTTTATAGAACCTTCCAGTAGACGATAAACATTATTTTGACAACTAAAGTAGATTTTGAAAGACTGGGGAACTATCTCTACAGGCAACTGGACCACTTAGTGTCCATATTTTTCTCAATGCTGCTACCTTGCGGTATTTGTAATTGTAATTGTCTTAGACTAGGAAATAGT
Organism: Crioceris asparagi; assembly: GCA_958507055.1. NCBI lineage: Eukaryota > Metazoa > Arthropoda > Insecta > Coleoptera > Chrysomelidae > Crioceris > Crioceris asparagi. The sequence continues at coordinate 71,970,622 of OY293828.1, forward strand.
CTAATGTAATAATTGTACTGTATCTTGAGCACATCTTATCTTCTTTCAGATGCTCACAGTGCGGCTGAAAATTTCGTGATCCTGTTGAAATGAAAAACAAAGCAAACTTTTCGATGCTACTAGCATCATGCTAGTGTCGTTCCTGACGGAGAAGAATCCAAAACTCAAGCTAACCTCTAGATGTGATTAATTTACTCCAAAATAAGTTTTAAGTTTAAATCGTGTACAATATTTCAAATTACAACGACAGTGATAACGGATACTGCGACAGTCATAATGGATACTGTTCTTAGTGTTTAGAAGAATTTGGATTAAAAGGTATAAAATTGAATAGAATAATTTCTCACGTCAGTCCCGGGCCAAACTTAAGCTGTCTCCATTCATTATGAAAACGGACTTTAAATGGTCAGATATTTCCTGTTTCCTGGTGAACCTCATTTCATCTACGCCATTCGAGAGATAACAGTGTGTGGCGGCGGAGCGGCGACGGCGGCCATCGCACAGCATCAAATTGCGGACATTAATATGAGGAAATTACGCACCTGGAAGACAGGCAAATATAGTGAACACTGCCACAAACTCCCATTTGGTGCTGTGTGTACTAAATTTGAATGTGTGTGTCTTTATACAGAGTGTTTCATTAGTATTTGGAAATATCCTTCAAATAACGGGGGTCACGATGGCTGAGTGGGCTAAGGCGCTGGAAGTGCGTTCGTAGCTTGCGAACGCTCATCATGAGCGCGGGATCGAACCCCGCCTGAGCCATGGTTGTTTGTAAACTGGACCCATGCACAGGTATCCTGTATACCTCTTCGGGAGTGTACCCCAGATATACAAAAACAAAGCTCAAGTCCAGAACACATATGCTGAGTTACGGGGTGTTAAAGTATTTACTACTATTATTCGTAGCCTTTGCTTTCTTAGCGGTAAATGTAGTTAGGTACTGTTTATCATAATATATTTCATAATCAAGTTTAAATTTCCTTTAAATTAAAGGTTTATCTTTAGTCTGTCCTTTGCAATTCATAATCAGCAATCGATTCTTAAAATTCGTTTAACCTTATAAGACCCATAAGCAGCACATTAACAGTCTAAAGCTGACATTATCTTTTCGAGGTTATCTTCTTTGTTACTTCATGTAACTAAAGTTTTCAATGGTTTTAAATTGCTTATAATTATTTTTATTATCTAAATGCCCCTGTAAATGTGGTCAGATGATTTATTCTAGGTAGTTGTGGGTCAAACATATCATTTTTAGTGTTTTTAAAGCAACAAATGAGATTTGTAGACTCTAATCTAAGAGGAACTTTCCTAACAGGTGACTCTGTCACGTATTTCCTGTATTTCCTGGGTTCACATTTGCACAATTTATAGCCGTATTCAACATCCTCTCCTAGTGAAAAACAAGTCTTCTTTAAACTATTCAAAAGGGATGCTTCCAAAATTCATATATTTGATCTTATCTTGCGACTAAACGACCTAATTTAAGATTTTCCTCTTAAATCTTTGTCAACTATGGCCAGAGAACAGTTTTAAAGCAATGGCAAACATTATTATTATTATTATTATTACCTATACAGTTTTCAAATAAGACTTGGTGTAGCTCAGAAATAAGTTATATTTTTATTATTTATAAGTAATAATGAAACACCCTATATAAGAGACTGTTCCTTTGGTGTCGCCGTCACCCTACAGCCCTGTGGCAGATTACACCAAGGGGGTACGGCGTCGTTTCTGTTGCTGTGGGTGAGGATGAGGGGGTGAGAGATCTTGGATTTAATCAAGTCATCCTTCTAGGTCAACTTGAGCAATCTAGTTGTATACCATATAACACAAGATACATAATGTGTGGAAATAGACATGAAACAGCAATATAGTGTGTATATGTAGGTATGTTTATAAAGTGATGTTAAATTATGTACACTACCTATTCGCTGTAATTTCAAACTCACAGATGGAGAAGGGTTAACAGACAATTCATCTGGTATATACAAGAATATTTTGCATATATGTACTGCTACAAGTAAATAATGCGTGGAAGATTAACGAATATTTCAATGAATATAACAGGAAGGAAGAAGGGCTTTTGGTAGGTAGGTATTGTTTAGCACTCCAATAATCAATATTAATAATTCCGTCATGGGATAACGGTAGACTCGATTGAAACCTTACCTGAATAATAAAACATAAAATATAATGATTTCGATATATATATATCCGCAAAATTTGGATTGTCGAGTATTTTTATAAATTCTAATGGTTTTAACAGCTCAATGTCAATAGAGTTTGACGTGAATCGCAAATCCATCCTCCAATAGTTAGTTAGAGCGCTGGTTAGTGATAATAAAAAATCATAGGTCATAGGACCTCAGGTAGCACAGAAAACACAGGTTAAAAATTCACTACATACGCATGGACACATGCAGAGATATATACGCCACATGCATATCATAGGCACGCTAAAGTAAGTACTCACGATATGACATATGGTATGTAAAAACTTTTGCAGTTTTAATTTATTATAATTATTAAATACAACGAACCATGCTATACGAATGTAATGCCTAATATTCCTTGAAAACCGATAACTACAAAAATATCTACCTACATTTTGTAAAAGAGTGTATATTAAGAGGCATATTTGACCTGAGCAGAGCCGGGTGGCTTCGACCAAAGTCTCATAAGAAACAGTTTCATAGAGTCAGAATTCTGAGCAATGGCCCAAACGCGTTGCAAACTCAACGCAAGAAGACTGGAAACAGATTAAACTCGCCCTAAAAATCGTGTAAATTTTCATACGCATATCTTTTGTAAATGAGTCTTTGAGCATCACGCCGGGTGCAATAAGCGGCTCTCGCTTAAAAAAGAATGCAGATCATGATCACGAAGATAAATAAAGAGAACAAATATCTAGTAATTGTCAAGATGTTCGTCAATGTTCTTCGTACACCTAGCCACGCCCCTGATAAGCAGCTTCTGTAATTTCATGTGGCTACGTTGTGAAACATAGAAGTTTACTCTCCTGTTTCCAGTCTTTTTGGTCTTCTTTTTGTTCAATCTAAGCCCAAGCTATATGATCGCATAAACTACAAGATGGGTTTGTGGATACTCTACTGATTATTCGGGACAAGCGTAATATAGACCGAAAAAACCACCTTGACTCTTATGGCTTTATTTTATAGAAATAACAATCTATTCATAAACATCCCTTAAAATATGTTTTATATTCTCATTACTTACAATGCTCATAAAACTACTATAACTTTCTCTACTCATAAATGCTCAATATAGCTGCCATAACTAAAATTATGTTATTACGGTCATTTTGGTAAATTCTAAGACAAACCGATAGAATCTGAGTGATAAGGTCATACAAAAATATATTTGACAGCAATATTCCAAAAATGACATTTTATTTCATCTACGTTTTCGCGACATGTTACCATGATATAACAAACAGAAGGTCGGTATGATATTGCGCATGTGACTACGTCACGTGGAGCAAGATTTGGCAGTTTCCTAATGTAACCAAATGCCGTCGTGTTTTTTCTTCGGTTTTAGAAGTTTCTGGTGATTTTTTGTAGTGTAAAGGCGGTGTTCTGAGGCAGAATGTAACACAGATAATTTACAAACGATCTGATGTTACTTCGGTTTCCCAAAGAAGAAAATATCCAAAAAGGTGGGATATAGCTTGCAGACGGGAAGATCACATTAATGTGAATTATAATTCCAAGTTGCTTTTTATCCAAACCATCGTAATTAATAAGTTTTATTAATTGCAGTAGAATAAAGAAACATATCCCATAAGGATTCCGCATTAAATTGAAATGTTAAGCTCCGCGTGACGTATTGCGCAAGACGGACGAATTTAGAACGGCTATCGATCATACCTTTGTTTCTAGTATCATGACATGTTACAGCATATTTCATTCAAATTTATTGAGCTATCAGTAATTAAGTGACAAAATCTAATTATAGTTTTCTTTAAAATTTTGAATTTCGCATGTATGCACTGGTCTATTTATAAACGAAAGAGCAAGCAGTATGCCTTTATTTCTATTCACAACAAACATCAGATCAATTTCAAGTTGCGTTCATTGGCCTCATCCTAATAACTGCTAACAGGTATTTGAATATTAAAGTCAAGAAAATATGAAAAGAAAGCCAACGTGTCGAATAGTCGGTCGAAGTCAGACCAACTCCAACGTTTAATCTCAACACGCGCAAAGAAGTTTCACTTCAATAATAAAGAAGTCGTCTGTTATATTGTCTTACTCTCAACTCTGTACCAACTCAGATTCCTGACCGGTTTCAAAATATCTAAGCTAAAAATATGAATTATTTTTATATTATCATTCATAAATGAAAGGGCTCACTAGTTGGAAACGGGGTGTTGGATCATGCTGATTTGACAAGTAAAGTAAGATGGCAATTTTTTATTTTAGGCTTACGACGCAAAATAATATTACCTAACAAAATTTTCTATTAAAGCTCAGCATCAAAGAAGAATAACTATTGTCTCGTAAAAGATAATATTCTAGAATTACCGGTGCACTCTGCTGAAAACTTTATAATACATGATAATGCAGGGCTTCATATGAATTTCTTAATAAACTTCCAGACACGTTTATTATAATCATCATAAAATGTTCTGAATAAGTTAAAATAAAAGTATAACAACTTGCAGGCACGATATGAGGTATAGGTATAGTGGCATGTGAAAGGTGAGGAAAGCTTCGAAGAATGGACATAAAGAGGTCAAGACCGATGTTGAGAGGAATTAAAAATATACACAACTTCGAACTAATAAAATAGCAGAACAAAGCTATAAAATGAATAAATTTATCTTGTGAAAATTTATGTCACATACACATTTTTATTTTCTCTTTTGTTTGTTTGGCTTACTACTACCACCATTCATGTTAGCTTTATCGTTCTATTACTTTTTACAATGCAAAATGCGAACGTGAGCAGAGCGATATGAATATTTTAATGTGTATTGTTGCTGTGTTTTGCTAGCATTTTTTGGGGTTACGCGACTGCAATTTAGAATGAATAGAACAACAACAAAAAATGTTTCCATAATTTTGTAAATATATATATATATATATATATATATATATATATATATGTATATTATTGTATGCTTCTCATCAAAATTTAGTGTTGTTCTTGCTAATCGGATTATCATAAACATTGTTGATAAAATTATTCTATACTATTATACTAATATGCTCTCGTTTTTATATTGTCTGCTGTACAATCAACATTTAATACAAAGAAGGGTTGAAATTACGCATTATTTTTTTATTCATGATGATTGAAGGTTAAAATGTTGAATAAAATCATTCTTTGACAATATTTGTGTCCGAAATCATAGAATGTCATAGTTCGATGAAATGTCACCATTACCATAAAATCATATAGCATTTGTACTCATTAATTTCTAATGATTCAAAGACTTTTTGGTAAGACCATTCTATTTAGTAAGTTGAGTTTGCTGGTTGCTATAGCTGATAGAGTTATGGCAAACTCGTCGGTAAGTAATCCTTTAACTTTTAGAGAATAAATAAATAAAAATACGAATGACTCTAGTCAACAGTAGACAGTAAGTAATTACTTCTAATCCTTTCACTTTTATTTCATTCGGAACACATCACATAAATGTAATGAAATGTATTCAGTCATATTGCACCTATCAACGATGATGCAATGCAATGCGGGATGGAGTATTAGTTCACCGAGTAGTTGTCATTATAGGAATCTTCACATATTTCATTCTAATTTATACAGAATAGTATATGAATTCATACATTTTAAAGGATATACATAAACAATTAAATATTTCAATAAATGTGTCATGCAGCAGTTATATATAAATTAGGTACATATTAAAGGTTATTTATATCAATAATATATTATTCAAGAAAAACTTATTCATGATAATTCTTAAGCCAAATAGTATATAAAAAAGGTGAGGATGATTACAACCGGACCATTTTCGATTGCTCAACTCAACTACTTCTACGACAGTAAGTTAGGTTTACTGTTAGCTAAGCTCATTGCTAAGAAAATACGTCGGTAATTATTACTTACAGTTCAGCGATCGGCAAGAGGATTTTGAAGGATATAAGGAACAGCATATTTTTCAATCTGCCATCATGCAGTTGTCAGATACAAGTTAGTTATTTATTCAAATAATATATTATTTATGACGATTGATTCATCTATATATATTTAATGCACAGTTGAATCTCTGAGTTCTCAGTAAGTAATGAACCGATATTCAAGATTTATGAGTCAAATTAAAGAGGATAATGTGTAGGTATGTTGAATTTCCTCAAAATTTACGTTTTTCCTATGGCCTACGCCCTACAGCCCTTCAAATGTTGAGTCAATACGATTCTTACTGAAGAATAATAATAATAATTGAGATTCTCAGTTCTCAGTGAGTAACGAACCGATTTTTATGTGTCAAATTAAAGGGGCGTAGGGTTGCCGAATTTCCTCAGAATTTACGTTTTTCCTAAGGGCTATGCCTATGCCCTACAGCCCTTCAAATGTTGAGTCGATACAATCCTTACAGAAGAATAAAATTCAGTTAAGTATAATAAATATAAAATAGTACTAATTATTTTATAAACATATTGGTCATACAAAGTATGAGTATAAGCATTACGATCGATGAAAGTTTACATGTTACATGTTAAGAAAATATACTTCCCTACAAAAACCGCCCCAGAAGGGGTGGATGGGACAATTTTTCTAGAAAATCGAAAATCTGAGATGGCACGATTAAAAATGGGACCATATCTGGAAACGACAAAATTGTATATTTTTTCAAAACGGTTTTCTAGTTTCAGCAATGGCAAAGTGTTAAATATGTGTATCTCCGCTATGTGGAAAATTTAAAATATGAGATTATATGTAACAATATTTGAATTGATTTTTTTTTCAAAACAGTTGCGAGTTACAGCAGTAAAGTTTGAAATATGTAGATATATGTGCACCGCGAGATCTCTGAATAATAAATAACAAGTACAACCTAAGCCAATTCATGAGTAATAGGATAAGTACCATCTTCTTAGTGAATGTTCAACAATGTTCAAGAATAATGTTACACTCAAAGGTGTGATATAAATATTTCTTTCAGTACTTATTCGTATTCGATAATAAATTACAAGAGTAAATCGACTTAACTATTGAATACAAATGATGGAAGATTGCTACAAAATACGATGAACTCAAATTTAAGAAATAAATATTTAATACTTCATATATGATAAGAAAATATGCTTCTACAAAAACTGAATGATACATAAGCAATCATTTGTGGATTGTTGAATTGAATAACATTTGTTTGCATTAACTGAAAAACTTTCGAGAACATAAAATTATGTCAGGGGTCTACGAATCCAAGATGCGCATCTTCAAATATCTTATCACAGATTGTCCCAACAGCAATCATATGTCATACACTAATGTTTACAATTTCAGGATAAAGAATTATAAATTTGATAATTTATTGATATGTACATAATAAATATTTAATAACCATTGAATTTAAGGAAACCGATAACAATATTATTCCAATGTATAAGACTCTAATCCTAAAGAGCCACCTTCGCTCTAGGAATCATTAGCAACATCAAACTAGTTTTTTGAGGACATAAAATGATAGAGCCGCTTTCTTTCCTTTTTCTGTAATCTTTTACACTTCCGGTACTCAACTTCTTCGTCTTATTATAAATGAAATCACGCCTTCCTCGATTTCATAATTTATCTATTCGTTTGTCGCTCTACCCGACGTTAACAAAACCACACCACGATAAACTTAATCTTTTTCTCGTTCTTTATGTTTTGTGTCATATCATTAATGTCTTCGCCTTAAAAAGTTACCGCGCGTCATTATACTAGCTTGTGATTTAGCATTTTCAGAAATGGAGGATCTTTGAAAATATATCTTTGCGTATAAGCATCGAAATATTCTGATCAGAAAATATTAATATCTTAATATTGCTATCAACACAGAAGCATTGTCATATTTAAGTTTTGAGTTATGAGGTCTCGTGAGATTTTATATACCTAGTTATTTTATTTTTATAATCTTGTTATAAGAAAAAGATATGTCTCTTATAGTTACTCCGGTGGTTTTATTGATGTAGATGAATAATAAATATTTTGCCAAATAAACAGTTTCTTCTTTATATTATGTCATTTTACAAGCATCCGTTCATTACCTTGGCAAATAGCAAAATATGTTTGGAATACTGATTTTTTAATTTCGATGATGTGAAGGGGAAGGGACACTAAGAAGACTTTTTTAATTTTCCCTGAATCATCGATTTCGGTACAACAGCTGTCACAAAGTTCTTAATTAGCCTCAAAATATATGATTATAGGTTGTAAATGCTTTTTTATATTTTACCATTCTATAACCACATAATTTTAGAATTAGGCTCCTAGGAGTCGATAAGTTCTAAATGATATTGTTCTTTCTTTACGTGAAGCTAGCAAGCTACACCTATCAAAATAATACGCAATATTATAAATCTTGGTAGGATAGCCAGACTTATCTAATTTTTGAGTTTGTACCCTTAAAGATCTTCTAATTTTGGTATATTTGGAGTCCATCTCTTTGAGTTCATAAATAATATCATAAGCAAAATACTTCAATTAGATGTTGCAAAAAAGAGTATAAAATAAGTTATTAAATTATAATAGTTAATACTTGTTACATACACTAGAAAATAAAAAAGAAAAAAGAAAAGTGATTTTAATGGAAAAAATGCTACTTATCTCAATCAGCTTTGGACATATGCAAAGTTTGTGAATGACCACTGGACTTAAACAGAAGGTCACACAAGAGTCTTGATTATACAAAACGATCGCTAACTCAAACATCAATGAATTAATATGAAATAATAACTAATAATAAAAACTATTATTTGATCTATATATGATAAACTACTTAAGAAAGTATCAAATTTTTAATAAATAAGTTTCTTCTTGTTTGTCCCGTCTTTTTCGAAAGGATAAGCTTAATGAATTCTGAAAGTATGAATCTCTCAGCCATCCTCTTTGAAATGAAAAAATAATTATCAAAATCGGTGCACGTTTATCATGAGAAACTAGTAAGTACCATTTTCGATAGGAAACCTAGCAGCGCGCTGGTTGCCATTGGCTCAAATATATTTGAATATGTCATATTTTCACATTGGAACTAATCACATTTTTTTTTTTTGAGCAGCGAATCCCGAACGGAGGAGGTATACAATTCGACTGTCTGCTTTTTTTGGTTCTTGCGTTTTATATAGGTAGTAATTGTACTCTGATTTTGATGATTTTTAATTAATTTTAAAGAGGAGGCTTGAGAAATGATCCCATATTCATAAAGACGTAAATTTGAAATTTCCTTCCCTCCGTAAACCTCTCTCGAAGGGGTGGAGGGGGCAAATTTTCTCGAAAATCGAAAATCGGAGGTAGTATAATTAAAGATAGGACAATATCCGGAAACGTTTAAATTGAACAATTTTTCAAAAGAGTTACGGTTTTCGAGATAGACGCCTGTGAATTTCTCAAATATGTGTATTTTTGCTATGTGGAGAGGGTGATTTCTTTCGAAAATTGAAAATCTGTGCTCACTACATGAAAGACCTAATTATTTGTAGCAATACTTATAATAAACACGTTTTCCTTAGAGTTACGGTTTTCGAGTTAAGTGGTGGTAAAATGGTAACATCTAAAATACTTAGGCGTATTTCCGCAGCGATGTTTTGAGATCTCAATAATAATAACTGAAAGCAAAGAATATACGTGGACATTATGAAAAGCACTATCTTCATTGGTATTAGTGAACGTTCAACGATTTTCGTGACTAATGTTACAATAAAAAGTGTGAAAAAAATATTTTTTGCAAAAAATTGGACCGACGTTATTAGTTGGTCAACTGAAAAATACAAAATAATATTAATTCTGTTGGTGCTGGTACTTGTGAAGATGGTGCCAAAAGATATCAATCTAACTGCAACTGCACAACTTCAAAAGTAACAGCACCAATAGAATTAATCTAATTTTGTATTTTTCAGTGCACCAACTAATAACGTCGGTCCAATTTTTCGTTAAAAATGTTTATTATCAGGCACTGGCTAGTTTCGGCTCGAAAATGGTATGAGTTACCAAAATAGAAAAAATAAATATACAGTTGAATTAAATATCTCCTCTCCTCCTGGAGATCGTTGAATAAGCAGCTAAATATTTTGTATAAATCTTCATTTATTTGTAGAATGTACTTAAGATATTTTATTTCCATAGTGGTGAGTAGAAAATATCTCTTAATTATGGAAATAATATAAGCCAACAGTAATCTTAATTAATTATTTCAATTTAATTTGTAGTAATATTATATTTATACACGTTTATCAAGAATTTAATCAAATGAAAATTTTCGAGAACTTTTATGTAACTAAATATGTACGAACTCAAGAAATTAATTTTGAGTTTCAACGTCTCTTCTGAATTCCAGAGTGGTTCTTTGATGAAGCAAAGTTTAATTATATTCCTTGGAAAGATAACATTTTGGCTTCTGTTTCATTTTTTAAAAGTCAAAGAAAAATAAGATCAAAACAAATTAAACACACTTAGATTATACAGATTTTAATACTCCAACTCGTGATATATATATATATATATATATATTATATATATATATATATATATAATGAATTAATGAAAAGTGTTATATTTATTGATATTCACATTTATGAGTTGGTATATCATAATACAAACTTTCTTTCCAGATTTTAATGGCATTATCTTTTCATGGTTCTGGCGGAAACATACTTAAAGGAAGAAGCATTTGCACCTTAAAATCGCACCATTCAGAATCAAAAAGCATTCAATCACCAACTGAAGAATGAAATGTTACTTATAGAGGGTAAATAGAATTCAATTCCAAGATAGATGGTGGTGTTTATTGTTTCACTGGGTATTAAATTACAATCTACCTACAGACTGCAGCCAAAATAATCAAGACTTCTTGCACAACATATGATCTGCATACACAACTACAAAATAACTGATGAAGACTGTGAAGCCTTTTTTGAGAAAAAAAACAGTGTCTTGTCGTATGTATACACTATAAATGTAATATATTAGGAATAAAGTTCAACTTAACAAGACTGACTTAGATTTAATTTTAGCAATCTACAAATCAATATCTAGTTTTTATATTTAATAATTTCTAGTTTTTAAATTGATAACTGCGACTCAAAGCACATAGCCTGCCATCCTCACCATTTTTAAAAAGTGTTTGTTATCTGTCCAAATCTGAAATACATTTTAAGAAATAGTATATATTAAACAAGAAAATATATCACAAACAATAACTTTGATAGTATAAATTATATCAAAAGTTTCCTGTGGTGCTCTTACCTTTTTGACCGACTTCAAAAAAAGGTATACAATTCGGTTGTAAGATTGCTTTTTTTATGGATGTTCGTGCGATTTGCATAGGAAACGTACTCCGATCTAGACGATTTTTGTTTCGTTTGAAAGAGGAGAGTTGGGAAATAGTCCCATATTGAGAAAAACCAAATCCAAAATCTCCTTCCCTCCAAATCCGCCCCCAAAAGGGTGGGGGGGGGCAATTTTTCTCGAAAATTGAAAATCCGAGACGACAGATTTAATGAAAATTCCATATCCGAAAATGTTTGAAGTGGACATTTTAAAAAATAATCATAGGTTTCCGCACTACAGTCTGAAATATGTGTTTCAGTTATGTAGAAGGGTCAAATTTTTTCGAAAATCGAAAATTCTAGATTTGAAAACTAGAAAGGGGACCATATCCGGAAACGTTTAAATTGATTTTTTTTTCAAAAGAGTCACGGTTTCCGAGTTTCGCAATGGTAAAGTCTGAAATTTGTGATATGCGCATTTCCGCTATGTACAAGCTAAACCTACCTATATCTTTTTGGGTATTAGTGAACGTTCAAGAATTTCCATGACTAATGTTACACTCAAAAATGTAAAAAAAATATTTTTTACAAAAAATTGGACCGACTTTATCAGTTGTTACTCTGAAAAATACAAAATAATAATAATTCTATTGGTGCTGGTAATTTTGAAGTTGTGCCGTTGTAGTTTGTTGTTGTAGGCACCAACTCCAAAAGAACCAGCACCAATAGAATTAATATTATTTTGTATTTTTCAGTGCAACAACTGATAAACTTGGTCCAATTTTTTGTAAAAAATATTTTTAGCTCATAATTTGTCGATTTTTGTTGTGCCTTCCAAGGAATTCAATAATTTTTTCAATTTCAATCAATTGCGAATGCCCTTGAGCAATTTCAAAATTCTCTCAGAATGTCACCTATATTTTCATCTGTGTCTTCTAGTAATAAGACGTTTTAGAAGCACTAAAAATATGTATTAATTATTCACAAATTCAAATATAGGCAACACTAAATTGTAAATTGTAGGTACTTACTTACTCAGAAATATTAAGATTAATTAAAACTCTTTTGTAAAATAAATATTCAATCACTGTCACTGCGCCTGAAGTATATGACGACATTTGACGACTTATTTCATAGAACGCGAATTGTATATAACTCAATTGTGTTCTCGATCGAGTGAACATTTTGATATTTTGGTGGATCGAATAGAGAATAGAGCAGAGAATCGAATCGAGTTTCAGGAGTAACCCCCCTGCTTGTATCATGAAGTGGCCTATAGCAAAGGTAATGGAAAACTCATTATCTTTGCCTATATCATCTATTCATCAACTTTTGGTCATATTAATAATGTGGTGTCCGTATAAGATATACCAAATACCCAAATAAATGAGGAGTTATTTATTGTTCTTGTGAGTATGTAGGTACATAATGGAGAACTTTAAGAAATTCGGCATTTCTTAGAGCATAAGTCGATAAAAATCTATTCATTTGAAATATACACTAAAGAAAGATTTCTCAAATGAAAATGTCCTACCTACTACAAAAAAAATTGGAAAATCAAAAATCTTTTGGATATAGGGAATGTAACATAAATAAGTCTATTCCGACCGATAAAAAGGAGAAGGTATACAGTTCAATTGAATATTTACTTTTTAACTGTTTTTTTACGAGACATGCGTCGATACTCCAATCAAAAATTCTCTAAAAAAACTAGACCAACGCTCTTTGAAATCGCGTGGAATAAAAATATTATCAATTAAAAATTCTGCATTTTTTTTAATGAGTAAATTCAGAGATACGAAGGGGAGAGCGATCAATTTTTGTATTGCTTAACAATTTTCTTTCAGTAAATTTCGAGACAATAGGACAGACAAACAAGGGGTGGTCTAACACCAGCTTGCCTGATTTCTTATGGGTTGTAAGTAATTCCAAGAGGGTTAAGGATGCGTTTTTCGATAAATACTATAAAATAAATCAGTTGGTTATGATAGATTATACGCGAAGCTAATAAATACGGTTTTTTGTCTATCATAAATATTGATAAAATATTTGAACAAGGTATTTGTCCCATGCATTTCAAGACCTATATTCAAAAGTGGAGTGGTATACGACGTTTCGCCACGGCCGATTTGACGCGACCATTTTGTCGCCGGCGATTAGGCGCCAGTTTATTTCGCCACCAGGTTGTTTCCCCGCAAGATGTTTTGTCATAGAGTATAGAAATAGATAATTGAATTTTCAGAGATTCTTACATTAAGATATAACTCATTACTCGCCCCCTATCCTATACTCAAGAAATAATTCGCTGAATACGCTCGTCAGCATCTCTATATTTCTTGAGTTTTTGAGGGGGAGGATCCACCACCTACAAGCTTTGCATAAAAACTATCGTATACAGCAAGGTCCGACAAAACAAACTCATCATTCACACTACTTCCAAAGATAAGAAACAACCTTTGCTACTTCTGTCTGGTAAAATCTAAATCTGGGAGGAATATGTATGTCTCTTAGACATCCAGGATTGGCTGGTATGGATTCAACTTCGTTACTCTTTCGTTGCACAACTTTTCTCAGTACTGACTTATTTGGAATGGATCTTTTTTCAGCTTAAGTTAAACCCACCAAATATTCTGTGATTATTTGGTCGGTCCTTTCAACGTCGTCTCGGCCCTATTCATTAATTTTGTGGTCAGTTCAAAAAAACGTATGTTTGATGCGCCATTCTTCGGCTGCGCATTCTGTATAAATGAAATCATTTTGTAATATGCACCCAAACCGCATGTCGGTATGTTTCTCCGTTTCTGAGTAATCCTACTTCCTCCCACCGCTGGGAAGCTCTGTATGTACTAATGAAATTCTATTGTAGGATAAAATATATGTATATGGTAATTGATTGATAGATAATAAATTTTTAATAACGATTGAATTTTAGGAAAACAATAACAATATTGTTACAATGTAATACTTTAATCCTAAAGACCCTCCTCCGCTCTAGGAATCATTAGCAACATCAGACTAGTTATTTGAGGACGTAAAATGATGGCGCCGCTTTTATTTCCTTTTTCTTTAATCTTTTTAACTTCCAGTACACAAGTTCTTCGTCTTATTATATACAATGAAATCACGCATTCCTCGATTTCATAACTTACGTATTCGTCTGTCACTCTACCCGACATTAACAAATCCACACCACATAAACTTAATTGTTTTCTCGTTTTTTATGTTTCGATATCATCAGGGTCTTCGCCTTAAAAAGTTACAGTACTTTATTATACTAACTTGTTATTTAGCATGTTCCGAAATGGAGGATCCTTGGAAATCTATCTTGGCAAGGAAGTATCATAATATTCTGATCAGAGAATATCTGCTCTTAATATTGATAATAATAGTTGATCATTGTCATATGTCCTATTTTAAAAATTTAAGCTTTGAGGTCTCCTGAGACATCATATAATTTATTTTTATAATCTTATTATTTAAGAAAAAAGAAATGTCTGTTATAGCTACAATGAGGGTAATAACCGTAACTGTTTTTAATTGGTGTGATTATTTGGTTGGTCCCTTCAACTGTCGTCTCGGCCTATTCATTAATTTTGTGGTGAAGCGCTGGACTTCGACGTTCACGGCGGAAGGATCATGAGTGTGATAATTCATATTTTTCAGAATCTGACCATTCATGATGTGTACATTCTGTAAAAATTCTGGCGAACCAATGTTAAATTTTACCAAGAATTTACCTCCATTTCATGATGTGGATAATTTTACGATCACGCCACGAAATAAATATGATGATAATTTAATATAAACAGACCTGTTATTTTCTGTGATCCAACGCACAGGCTGTGCTGTTTTATATTGTAATAGCTATTTTAGTGAAATATACATATTTTATTGAAAAAAAATGAAATAGGGATAGGGATGATTACAAATCTAATATAATCACAAAAATTCTCATATTTTATCATTTTTATATATGTTTTTATTTCATATTTATATATATATATATATATTGTTGATCAAATCTGACTATGGCACGCCGTTTTGATATTTTTAATAGTAAGGATTGCATGAAACAAATAATAAAAAAATTATGTAAAATTTAAACAAAATTGACTTTTCTCATTTTTATTATGGAATAATATAAAACAAAGAATTAATATTATGACTTATAGAATGTATTTCGAGTCTATAGTAGCAAATGGGAAAGACCTCGAATTATTATTATTGTATGGACTTAACAATTGTTATATTTTTGAATCCTGTTGAAATAATGATTCAGTTGATTTAAAGTTCGATAAGATACAATATTATATTTATTCTACTATCACAATTCTGCTACGCTGGAATAAAAAGATATATTTTTATTCAAATTGAAGGATCTGTTTCAAGCCAGTTAAAAAATTCTATGAATTATACATGAAATTTTCACTCTGGATAAAAAAAATCTAATAAAATCATTGAATTGGATATATAACAGTGTGAATTTCTGTCACCATCAATTATTATTGTCTGACAGAATAATTTCAAATGAAAGTAGGTACCTATCTCTATTATATTCACCTATCTATTTTCATTATGTACATATTTTTATCCCTGGACTAATGTACTTAATGTTTCTTTTTCTCAATTTTCATTCTTAAGTACAAAATTTTAGTTCTTCAATTTTTATTTGTAACATTTCATTCTTATTTAAATTTTTTGTTACACAATTTGAAACCATTTTTTTTATGCTAGGCTTAAAATTATGTAAATTATCTTAATTTGCAATTCTTTATTCTTGAATTTAAATTATGTACATAACAGAAATTAGGCAACACTATGAACCTATAGGAATATAAGAGTGTTGTCGTATTTCCATTATATAGGTACATAGTTCCAATTTAAATTTTATTCTTAATTTAAAATTATATATCTATTTACATAATTTTCATTGCAGAATAAACCTATAAACTACATAATTTCAATTCGAAAATAAAGATTAGGCGTATAGGTTAAATTTTTTATAATATTTAACCATAACATAATGGAATAATTGAAGGGTAGATTGATATATTAATAATTAGATATATTGATAATCTTTTATATCAGTAAATAGCAAAATTACATGCCATATCTGAAAGATAGCATGAAATTTAAAATAATTTGATTTACGTTCTACCCGAAAATAACCGCTAGAGCGCATTTTGACAAAACCAAGCGCCGGCAAAAGCTATTTTCCGCCAAACGTATCCTCAGTTTATAGAACAGACAGAAAGCCACAAAGTTATCACACATGCAGAAGGACATATTCAAATACTCATAAAATATTTCTGACTTGACATAACAAATCATCATATCTGTCTTTATCGTGTAGATATAGCTTCGAGTTTTAGGGAGTAGAACAATAACTCCCATGCATAGTTCCAGTGACGGAAGCCATAACTTTCCTTTGTAAAGATGAATGTGTCTCTATTTGATATTCCCATAATATTAATTCGCTCCCGACAATAAGCTAATATTGCTAATCTTCAAAGGATAAGTATTAAATTTGATAGGCAACGGAATGCCTCCGATCTAGGTATGAAAGTATGAATACTATTCTATTACCCGTGTGAGGCATGAGAAAGAAGAAGAAAAACTATTTAAAATTTGGGGTTGACATCTAAAAAAAATCCTATCTGTTGATAACGATATATTTATGTCCAATTCTCTAATTCCTTATTTAAGAGCTGTGTTGTTGACACAGTGACAAGTAGATGTCACAAGTTTGTCGTTTTTGATCACTAATATATTACTGCTAAATATCTCAAATCGATATAAACATTAACTTTATATACAATCCATAATATCCCTTTCCTGACACAATCTTTTTCATCAGTCTCACGTAGAGGAACCGACCAGTTTTGTTTCCATTCTAATTATTATTTATTTATTAATTATTTAATTTATCAGATATTTTACGAATTCACTGTATAGTCTAACTATGGCCAAAGAAAATAAAATGTGAAAGAGATAATTTTCCATGTAGCTTTTTTACAGTTATTTCGTGCAAAAGCAAAATAGTACCAACATTATATTTATAAATGATTGTGTGTCATTTAAGAAATATATTGCGATATTTCATTTCGAGGCTGTCTAGAAAGAGTTCTGGTACCAATTTATTATTAAGAATTTGGAATACAACAACACTTTATTCTATATGTTACAATCAAATGGGATTTGATTTTTCTATATGTATGAGTTTATGCTAGATGGGAATAGTAACCAATTTGTCTGAGTGGGCTAAGATAATTCCATTTGGTATAACAAAAAGAAACACACATGTGTCTAGAATTCAGATGCTCGAACTCGGTTTTGGCACTGTCATATAAATTATGGAATGATGAATTGAAAAAGTGTCGCTTTGCTTGAAATCAATTCAGAGTAATATATTTATATAATATCTCGAATTCAATGTGTCGTAAGGTTAGGCACATATTTCTCTACATATGCCAAAAAGATGATATTATTATTGAACATTTCATGACTTTAGTCTAGTATTGGGTAGTTTACGTGAACTCCTCACAGATGAACGAATAGATGGTCATGTCTAAAGGAGAATATGGTTACTTTCAATGCAGTCGAATAGTTTAGCAAGTACTTATCGAAACAAAGTTTTGTAGTATTTTAAAACAAAATAATCAACTTGGGCCCAAAAAATACATCCAGAATTGACATGAAGAACTGAAACTTTAAGATAGTTAATTTGTTGATTGTTGTCATCTTGAAGAATAAATGTTATGTTCATGAAAACATGGAATTAAACATCTCAGATAATCTCAAAATGAGCCACAGCGCTTTGATACTTCAAGGAGTAATTACAAGCTTCAACTAATATTTGAATGGATTGTAGAGTAGCGAACAGAAAGAACAGGAAAATATCATGATTACATTCACATTATTCGAGTCCCATTTTCCTATTTGCGATAAATCTGTTCGTCCTTTGAATTTATCGCAAGGCAGCTTCAAGCTATAAATAACGGGACAACGAATTAAACGGCTCCTGACTAATAGGGGGATAGAAGTGGAGCAATTAAAATAGACCTGAGGATGGCAAAAAATGGTCGGCTGTCGACAGGCACAAAAAGGTGAGATGCGTTATTTACATGAGCCTCTGCTGCGACGGCTCATCCATTACGTCCAGCAATTATCGGAACAACTCATCAGACATGTTACAAAATGCTTTCTGGTTTTGCATGAACACTGATGGATCTCATCATCGATTCTATGTTTGGTACAAGACTTATCTCTTCCATTTCCATGACGGTCGGGTCGACAATGGTCTTTGAATTATCCATACGGGAAACAGGTGTTAAAATTATTCTATAAAAAATCCTTAGTTTGAAGATCATTCGACAATCATATTCCACTAAAAAACAATGTGAATATTTGCGCCTACAATTCTTCAAATTATTCTCTTCGCCGTTAGTAAATACCAAACATTTTTTGACGGACCGATACAGTGTAGCTCACTTCAAATAAATCGAACTGTATCTGTGAGCTTGGACAAAGTTGGAAAGAAGTGGGTATATGAAAAATACTCAATCACTGAGTTTATACTCAGAAATGGATAATTTGGAAAAAACACTAATCACGTCAGTTTACGCAATGATCTGCCGATTACTTTCATACGAATATTTAGTCTATTATCAACAATTCATTGAATAAATAGAACTCGTAAGAATGCTTGTTACTATAGTAAATCTATTTGCAAATTAATACCAAGTGAGAAATTTTACCTGATTATTTTCAGAAACATTATTGGTACGTACCAAAAGAACTCACCATGAGTTTTCCCGCACTTTCGAGAAGAACAAAATGATTCATCTGACCGACAAGTGTGCAAGGGAGAGAACATTTGCTTCTACATACATG
The DNA here is from genome assembly GCA_958507055.1 of Crioceris asparagi. Lineage (NCBI taxonomy): Eukaryota > Metazoa > Arthropoda > Insecta > Coleoptera > Chrysomelidae > Crioceris > Crioceris asparagi. The sequence goes on from OY293828.1 coordinate 71,989,971, forward strand.
TCAAATGTCAACTTTGGGACTGGTGTAGCCCATCGAAATTTATCATCTACCTTCCTGGGCTCATGTCGTAATATCACGAATGTCAAATTTTCGGCCCTTTCACAAATATGGTATGCCTAAGCTATTATTTACTAACCAAATAATAATCAATAACATTTGCAACAGAACTACTTCATTGAGTTATTAAATCTATGAAAATTCTATCCCCAAGGGACATTTTCTACCTGCTTAAGAAATATTTAAATACAAAATACACAAACTTTACAACAGTGTTTAGATGAAATATGCACTTTCCTTTATCTAGAATTAAAATCAAGTTTAATTTGGTGTATATGGATGGTTTCGATTCCCCATAATTTCCGTTATTTCTTGTATTCAGTCAGCTCAATAGTCTATTGGAGAATTCAATTACCACATCACGTGGGAGGGCGCCACTGTGGACAGGTAATGTTTGTCGGTAAGAACAGCTGACTCTATGCAATCTTTATGAGAATACGTTAGTGTGAGTTACTTGATCTGTGTTTGAGTACAATCATTCATTAAAATTGCAAAGCGAAACAATTTTGTATACGTAAATTTTGCTTAACTTACAGACATAGTTGTTAGAGATACAAGTGTTTGGAATGCGAAAGCCGGTCAAGGGTAATATCTTCGTTCTCATCGAGATAATTAAAAGAGGTGGGAGTTTAGTGCATCCGGGAAAGTAGAGCATTTGTGCATTCACCAATTCTTAGAGAAAAAAAACAGAAATGACCGTAACTTTAATATTTCGGTCGAGGTTTCAGTGCACCAACAAATAAAGTTGGTTCTATTTTTTTGTAAAAACTATCTCAAACTTTTTAAAATTGAAATTCAATTTACGTAAACTTGAATTTCCAACAACAGTATTATCTCCGAGAGTATGAAATTTTCAGAAATCAAAATCTATAATATCGGATCATAAATATAAGTAAAATTAATATGACTTTGCCAGCTATACTTGCAGTTTTGTTTATATATTTTTGTGTAAATGATAATAAAAGGCCAGTTTGGAAGAGAAGTGTGTGTTTATTCTTCATTTTAAATAAAAAATATACAAGTTCTATGGATTGTTTCATGTTTATAATGGAAATCGTTTCAACTGACACATTTGAAAAAATTACGATTACCTAACTAAAACTATAATGAAATAATAATATTTCATTTACCGTTTGTACAATAATCTTGTGCCTAGAAGTGAAGAGAACACACCCGTAAATAATAAATAATAAAACTTTTTCCTTCTATCCACTTTCTCGATCACTCCAGAATTGTTTGTAGACAAATCCTGATCTTTTAATGGGATAGCGATGAAAATGGGTTGTCCTGTCCATATCATTGCTACGGTGACAATTATATACACGATTTGTATTGTTTTTTTCGGCATGATGAGTGAAATTCACGTATTAATGGATACGAATGTAAACAAACAAATACCTGTCTGTTCCCGGATAACACTTTTACCAGCAGAGGGCGTACGCACAGTCATGAACAAAATTTATAATAGTACAAAAAAGACCAAGGGTTTTATGTGCATGTAACGCTAAACATTCAATACAAGTTTTGATCGGTAAATAATAAAAGTTATTACATATATTTTCAAGGCATTTATAGAGATGCGTCACGAAAACCGGAGTACCATTCTAGAACGTCCATTTGCGATTAATGGATCTGACCCAAATAGAAAATTAACATGACAAAGTGGAAGTGACGTGACTTCTGTATTATAGAACAATACATTAGTATTTCAATAAAGCAATATTAATGAGAAACCGCTGTACCTAATATGTTTCCGTCAGATATGGGAAGCCGGAGTTGAACAATAAATCATGGACGGGCAGGTGAGTTTTCTGTTAATTATAATCAATGTAATATATAGCAGAAACATCATAATCCGTTTCCAATTTCATCAATTTTGCATGTGAAATTTTAATACCTAAAGGGGAAAAAGGTATAATTATACGTTTCGAAGCAAAATGATATTCAATAGTAGATAGAGATCGTACGGATAGATAGATTTAGAAAAGTTGTATCTAGTTTATGAAATAAAACCTTCCTATGATGTCATAGCTTTCTAAACTACGTCATTAAAACTTAGGAGGTAGATATAACCAATCCGTCGGACTCTCTGCTTCCATTCATGGATATGAGCGTAAAGTAGGATATGTCAATAATATTCTCCATTTGATATGTTGAGTTTATTTTATAAAACTTGCCAAAAATTGTTTCCAATATCAGTACTGTTTACCTGCAAATTATTGAATTGCAGAATATTCCAACAAACGTCTATTTTACTTTTCAATTCTTATAGCTATTTTCATTAGCAGAGCAAACAAATTCAATAGTATTATCAAACTGCCTCTTTACCTGCAACATTTTATTATTGTACTTATTGGAATTCACTAGTTTTGGGGGATAGGAGTCATAATATGTAAATCAGATAATATTTATCAGCCTATTAATAAGCTCCTGTTCAGCTTATTCATTTAATTAATATAAGATAACTAGTAAGCATGGATCAGGCCAACTCCACCATTTATTTGAAGGCTCGACTCATTCCTAGCACAGTAAATTATTCTTATCCAATTTAATAGACCTCCGACCCGAAGGCAATGAATTAATACAGAGTAATAACTGGGCAAAAGTGGATTATTATGCGAAATAACGTGTATTCTCCAATTAATTCTAATGCTAGAATTTATTTACTATAATATTATATTCCAAATGAGATTCGCAAATTCCAAAGTAGAATTTAATTGTTTCTAAATGCAAATAATATGCTTGTGGCCTGCATATTATGATTTTTTGAAGATGACATAAAAATAACAGCAGTATTTATTGATACGACTCCCAGAACACTATAAAATTAGATAGGAAAATTGTCTTAGAATATGACTTGGAATATAAGCTATCACTGTGACATATTTCATAAAAACACATCGAGTATTTTTCACGAGCTACGGGATTATAGAGAAAATACTGAACAGATTAATTATATATGTGATATAGAGAAGATGGGAAAGCTATAGTAGGATCGAAAGAAAAAGAAAGAAATTCTCTATTCGCACCAAAATGATTCATATTCATTGTATCTTTATCTTAGTTCTTTACTAAAAATTACATGACGAAATCTAGACCTAATAAGAGGCACTGTAATCAAGTAACAAGAATAAAATGAGTTCACGATATATGTTGCCTGTAAATTAAATTAGAAAATTTGGAATCAACAAGTGGCGATATTTTCGAGCTAAGTTTTGTAGTTACTCATTCCAAAGGGTACAACAATTTCTGATGGGACATCTAGTATCTTTTTCTTTATCGAATATAATACAACTTCAACTCGGTTCCCACCAAGTGAATATCTTGCTATTTCTTAAAAATGTCCACAGCTCTTCGAAATTTTCCAATTATCCATTCAACTGCAGTAATCCTGAATCGAGTCCACTTTCTTAAAATGAGAACCTCCAAGAGAATTGTGACAAATAGCTTATATCATTTTATACTTCCATGAATAAGACATCGGGACAAAGCTTGTTATTTCATTGCTTTGCTCCCATACCTACACATTGCAGGTCAATTTTCCAAAGAAGGTTATTTGAACCAGAACAAGAATCCATGCCTGACAGTCGTATTATTAAGCTGAGGCATTGTTCGTACCTATACATTCAAGTGATTTATTAACCAAGTTGAACAAAAATATATTTCGCTTTATGACCTGCACACGTATTATTTTTTCGATATTAAATTTTAATCCAGCCGAGGTTCGCATCCGAAAAAAGCGGATCTGTATATAAAAAGCACCTCGTAATAAATACAATAAATCATGAATGTTTCGGTGTTGGGATTCTCACTGGAAATGTGCTGCAATATATATATGACCCAAGTAGCACTTGTCAAAATGAAGAAGAGCCCACATGCATGCCAGTTGCGAAAAAGAAAATTTATTACTGGTCTATTCAATCTCTCTCCGAAAAGGAAATTCTTTGATATATTCGGTTAATTAGATTTTTTAGATGATTAATAAAATGAACCAAAACGACACTGTCTATGCGAATAAGATGCAGTAGAGGATAATATTATCTAAATATAGGGAGCTTATAGGAATAAATATTTTTTACAAAAATACGACCGACTTACCGGGTTAATTATAAGGTGCTGGTCAGTTTTAACGGATACACTTGTGAATAATTAAAAGACTCTACATACATAAATAAAAGCAAACAGGCAGATCCTCCTTCGTTCTGGCGAAGTCAATCAGGAAGAAAAAAGATACCAAAATGTCGATACCATTGGAATACATATAATATCCAAAATATCTTTTCGAAATCTGTTGAAGAACAGAGAAAAGCTTACGTAACTATGGTGTACTGGAATACTGTTGATCAAGGTTTAAATAAAACAAGTACCTACGCTATATTAATAAGAATACGGAAATCATGAGAGACGTGGTAAAGATATAATCTGAGCGGAAAAAAGAGCCATTGGTCTAAAACTTACCCTTCCTGTTAAGACCACCAACCTCTTGCATAGGACCATCAGGATTGGACGTTTGCGTTGTCCGACGTATCCATGCGACATAGCAGAAATATATTTATCAGCGATTTCCGGATTAAATAACAAGTTACTATTTTCTTGGTGGGATTTTTATCACCTCATGTCTATAGGAAAGATTTTTCAGAAAATGTGTATTACTTAGAGCCTAATTGTGGAGATCTTTCCCAAAATGAAAATTGTATAAAAGAAGCAAACAAACATAGCTATTTAAGGTTAAGGAATTATTTCGGGAATTATAGCCTATAACTTTTCTAGATAATTTCTTTTTATATGGGAATGCCGTATAAAAATTTGTACTGCTTTTTTTGAGAATAGCCCGAAATAATACAAACTCAGCGCAGCGGGGTGGCTTTGATTATAATATTCTTTATGGATGCGATGGAGTTTGATTTAAATTTATAATAGATTAAGTTGTAAATTTAATTTCACGTAAATGTCGATTAGCAGTCCATTGCAGTTTGTTCAACTCAAATTGGCACCTACTCTACTAAAAATATATTACGTACTCAAATTGCTGCATTTACTAATTTGAAGATCCTATTGGCCAATCCAATTACCGCACTACGTTGGAGGGCGCAAGAACAGCTGATTCTATGCAATCTTTATGAGAGTACGTTAGTGTGAGTTGCTTGATGTGTGATTGAGGACAATTGTTGGGTTTTGGAATAAAAATAGTCGTTGGTTAATATAATATTAGGATTCAATAATGAAAAGTAAGTAAAATTATTCATTAAAACTACAAAGCGAAATATGTACACGTAAATTTTGCTTATCTTGCAGATATAGTTGCTGGTATCATTGTAGCGGAGATACAAGAAGTGTTTTTGTGTTCATGTATCTTATTTCGATATTTGTATGCTTCTCCCATGAATTTCCACCAAGAGTAAATATCTCCGATAGAATACAATTTTCAAAAATGAGTAGGTAGGTATCTTAACTGAAAATCTATGATAGGTGGTGATATAAATAAACTTATAATCTATAAATATTTTTTACAAAAAAATGGACCGACTTTATTAGTTGGTGCACTGAAAAGTATAAAATAATATTAATTCTATTGGTGCTGTTACTTTTGAAGTTGTGCAGTTGCAGGTAGATCGGTAACTTTTGGCACCAACTTCACAAGTACCAGCCCCAATAGAATTAATATTATTTTATACTTTTCAGTGCACCAACTAATAAAGTCGGTCCATTTTTTTGTAAAAAATATTTATTTCACACTTTTGAGTGTAACATTAGTCACGAAAATCGTTGAACGTTCACTAATACCAATGAAGATAGTACTTATTCTATTACCCACGTATATTCCTTGCTTGTAGTTGTTATTATTGAGATCTCAGAACATCGCTGCGGAAATACGCTTGAATATTTTAGTTGTTACCATTTTAACACCGATTTTACTCGAAAACCGTAACTTTAAGGGGAAAATGTTCAGTATAAATGTTGATACAAATAATTATGTCTTTCATGTACTGCAAACAGATTTTCAATTTTCGACAGAAATCGCCCTCTCCACATAGCGAAAATAGGTATATTTGAGAATTTAAAATGTCTCTATGTCGAAAACCGTTACTCTTTTGAAAAAATGTTCCATTGAAACGTTTCCGGATATTGTCCTATCTGTAATTATATCAACGCAGATTTTCAATTTTCGACAAAATTTGCCCCCTCCACCCCCTTCGGGGGCGGTTTTTGGAGGGAACGAGATGTCGGATTCTCGTTTTTATGAATATGGGACCATTTCTCAAGCCTCCTCTTTCAAATGAATCAAAAATCATCAAAATCGGATTACGTTTACTATATGAAAGGCGCGCACAAACCAAAAAAAAAAAAAGCACACAATCGAATTGTATACCTCCTCCTTTTGGGAAGTCGGTCAAAAACGACTTGCCATACGTGCAGTTTTGTTTATATATTTTCGTGTAAATGATAATAAACGACCAGTTTGAAAACAAGTATATTTTTATTCTTCGTTCTAAATCAAAAATATACAAGTTCTATGGATTCTTTTATATACTGGACCGCTTTCACTAGAGATATTTTAAAGCTGAGTGATTCAATCAATATACATGAAAAAGTACAGCAAAATCTATTCCAAAAAAAAATCAATTAAGCTGTACAGTGACTCCAGATGTCTCGCAAATTTTCTGAACAGAGGAAGTAAGTTACTAATAAATTTTGAGCCATAATGCATAGTAGATATTGAATATGAAATCTTAAGGAGCATAATATAAATGAGTTAATTACTATAATAAAACTGTTTCCTAAGCTAACCTTCTATCCACTTTTTCGACCACTCCAAAATTGTTCTTAGTATAGACAAATTCTGATCCGTTATTGGGAAAACAGTTTTATTCGGCATGATGAGTGAAACTCACGTGTTAACAAATACGAATGTAAACAAACGATTAACTATCTGTTCTCAGTTGGCACTTTTACCGTCAGAGGGCGAACGCTTGGCTGGATTCGTCTATAGGCACTTAATTTTCTTATCAACACAACTTTATATATAAAATTTAATCACAATCTTACAAATATTCTTATGAAAAATAATAATAAAATAATTGAGCAATATTCTGTTAAAATTTAAATATGTATATTGAAAAATAATGAATTTGTCACTGCAGAGAATGAATAGGTAGGTTATTTAAATTTAATAAAAATTTATACTAAAATGAGAATTCCGTCAGGTGCGTCGAATTGAGAGAGGGTCATCTTCTCCGTTACCCCTTTCGTGCGCCTCTGCTAGTAGCCGGAAACATTCTATCAAAATATTTTATAGTTTAATGATCCTACTCTTCCTGTCAATTATGAAAGGGATACAACAAATACTTTAACTGAACAAAAAATATTTAAATATTTCAAATAGTACACCCTCTATTTCAATTAAGAGCCATTTTTCCTCAGTGTAGGTAGATGATACATCCTGTTAGAAAATTATTAAAAAATATTAAATAGATTACTTAAAGCGTGCATATAAGTATATTTAGAATAAAGAGCGGTAAGGATGATTGGTTGAAGACAATATTTGTCCAAAACCAGTAAATGCTATTTGCTTACGACCCATTATGCATAAATGAATTCTTATAAGTCGATCTTCTTGAATAATCTGTTATAGGAACATATAACTTTAAAAAAATACATATCTTGTATTTAATAACTCATAAAAAAGAAGTAATTATTCAATTATTTATATTTTAGTTTTAATGATCATTTACCAAAAATTCTCTTTTATTTTTAAATTATCCCCTTTTGTGAGCAGGTTATAAATGTATTTTTTTCCGTTGCTTTAACTTTATACCGCTTTATTATTATAGCTCTCAATGTATAATAAATAATCTTCCAAATTTTGTCTATAATTAAATGAAAACAAGTCTTATTGAAATATGAAGACCATGAAGACATCAGTTAGAGTGGCTGCGCGTCCTAACCCATTGCGACTAGTTTTGATCTATTTCCATTGCATTAGAGTTCAGTATAGATTTATCTTTTTTAGCAAACTTAGCAGTCTAGATACCGAGTCCTTCACGTAGCTACCTGCTTTCGTTTTCCGTTCCCCGAATCCGCACTCTTACTAGGGCTTCACATTCACAGAGTATGTGAACATCTGTTTTCTCCTCTTCCTGGCATAAGCCTAGATCGTCCTCGTCCAGGCCCATATTGTTCTCATGATTCCTAAACCCACAGTGTCCTGTCAGCATCCTTACCAATATCCTTGTCGCTTTCCGACTTTGATTCAGTATCCACGGGCCGTGAAGCGACACTTTTCGCTCGCTTTACGCATTTAGAATCTGGACTTCATCAACACGGCATACATGAATTATTTTACTTACCACTTGGTAAAGTAGATAATACTTCATTAGAATGTATAGGATGATAAAGTAATCCCCTTTCCAAAGCTTTGGATAGGATTTTTGACACAACTGTCAATTCTCGAAAGCAAAACTTTCGAAAAGCTGTCGCATAGAATAAAAAAGTTGAATCCAGAAGAGCATAGAGTTTATGGGATGATGTATGATGTATTTAGTTCAATATTTCTTCACTTATCTATACATTGGATAGTAAAATGGTTTTGTGGGGAGGATAGACAAATTTTCAATACTTGCCATTCCGAAAAAACAGACTTACCAATGTGAAAATTGTCTAAGTGGGCCCCGATAGGTGAAAAAAAGAGATTTAGATCAACATCAAGAAGAAGTTAATGTGTTGAGCTGTCCACATCTGTCTGCTAATCCTTCCAAACAAAGTTGATTCTTTCACAGATAACACTTTGTAGAATAAGAAGAAGCAGAAAACTTTCTATACTTATTTCGCCTTCATTATCTTTGTTACAAATTCGATCTTCGATCTTCGATTCGATCTCTGCTAAATTTCGAAAAGTACAGTAAATCTGTATGGCCTCTTATATGTCCTTATGTGATGAAGGGAAAGAAGTTTTGCGATACATCATCGGATAAATATATAGTAAATATGTAATAGTAATCTGTAACTGGTAACGAAAGTTTATCAGCTCTAAGTTTATGTTATCAACACATAGTCTCAACGGTTCTAGCAGACAATGGACCCTATAGGTGGAAAGAAAAATGGAAAAAAATATCATTATCAACTAGGAAAACAACGGGTGCACACAATGAGAATTATTATTATTAACAATAAGACGTTATTCAATCAGACTTGGGTAATAGGGAGCAATATACATATGTACCAATCTTTATATATGTAAATCTTCTGTGCGTGTGTATGTGACTAAGCTCCTCCTAAACAGCTGGACCGATTGGGATGAAATTTTTTGTGTGTATTCGAGGGGATTCGAGAATGGTTTAGATTCAAAGTTGGACCTGAAAGATGGCGCCGTTGTCGGTATGTCAAACGGCTGGACCGATTGGTCAGAAATTTTCTATGTATATTCCAATGGGTCCCTGGATAATTTAAAAACACAATTGAATCCGTCAGGTGGCACTGCTGTCGGCATATCGCTTGAAGCTTTTCCGGGCAGGACGACTGCTCCCGGGACAGCTAGTATACTTATATGATTATATAGTGTTACTGCCAAGCAGTGTTGTTCCACTCAACCTTTAGTATAGAATCTAATAGAGTAATGGAGCATTGGAATAGGAAAATGTCTTGGACACCGACGTTCTGAGAAAACAACAGAGAGCTGGCAATAATCTCTTTTTTAGGCTTTATATTTTTTGGTAATCATGTTTAATTGAAACGTATTTATTAGAGATGTGGATTAGAATTATATATCACTTCCCTCGACAATCTTACAGTCTGAATAATGCACTTGAAGCAGAAGCTCACCCCAACTCAGAGTCAACACATCTCTTAACTTTCTATCTCCTTTGGAAACTCAAACTGCATTAACTATTCACACCCTCATTTACGTGGCACAACCTCTTCCAGCTAAAAATATACATAAATTATCAAAATAAATAACAAGCTGGGGGAATGCAAGTCATTGAGGGTAAATAGGTGGAGCCTTTGTCTTGTTTCTTTATTAAAGTACATACTTAATCTCCTTATTCATTTAAATTTAGCTGGTTCATTTATTTCGAATGACAACTCATTAGAGCAAAAAACAGGACACAAATATCTCTGAGTGATGAGCAGAATGAACGTTATTCGACAATTTACGTTTTAGAAAAATTCAGTTTCTTCCAAACAAAAGCAAATAGCAGTTGAATTATGACCATAGTTAAGCGCGTCTATCTGTTTTCTACAATGTTGAATTTTACATCTGAAATGTGCACTTCTCTCTTTGTTTCGCAAAGTGCTTGTGTTATACAACTACAGAAGAACAGGAGTTTCACAAGTAAATCTTTACTGCATATCTTGAACTATTTTTTGAATAAATATGGGGAGCGTCAATTCTAGTATAATTTCCTTAATATCTTCGTTTATGTTAGGATAATAAAAAAATATATTGACACCGATTATGAATCAGCTGATTACATATTTAATAGGTTAGGTAGGGCCTTACTTCATACATGGTTCAACAGAGGACATCACTTTTCAATATCATACGTACATACCTGACGCTATCGGTTTAATTAAGAAAAAAATTAAGTAAAATGGCGCTGGTTGACTCCAGAACAAAAAGTGAAGTCTGTGTTGTTTTACGCGAGAACGGAGAGTGCAGCAGAGACTCGCGACGTTTTCTTCTGCAACTTTATGCAACAGACTTACCAATGGTCAATCGAGTCTCGGAAATACAATGGTTCATGCAAAATGGAGCAAACGCTGATCTGGGGCTATTTCGGGACCCGTTTGATGTCCCATGGATATCCAGAACGTTTTCAGGGCACTTCAATATGGCCGCCAAACAGCCCGGATATTAATCCCGGTGATTATTTCTTATGGTGGCATTTTAAGGAGCTCTTCTATCGCAGTAAACTACGTAATGCAAGTGCGAGCGTCTATCTCAACATTTTCCAGGAAATCACAGAATACTTATAACGTAAGGTTGTTAGAGACATCGCAGATCGTCTCGAAGAGGTCGTACGTCAAGAATGTGGACATATTGAACATCTACTGCATTCTCGCTGAGCATACACGTTATGATGATTTATGTAAAAAAGAAAAAAATTACATGTTCTGCTTATTAAGAGATTTACAAACAATTTTCAGTCTGTGAAATTCTGTGCGCCACCCTGTATTTTCCTTTTGTACAGGATGACCAAATAAGAGTGTTATTCGGCCATATCTCGGTAAAAAAATATTGAGGAAAAGTGAACACGAGAAATGCCTGGACATTATTTCGAAATTTGTAGGTTGCTAGAAGGCGTAATGGAATAATAAATATTCACAAAGGCATTTTCTTAAAACATACCGGATTAAGCTGCACTCAACGATGCGAATCGTAATCTCGGTCATATTCTGTATTATTTTGCTTTGATAACCTTTGGAAACCTTGTTTTGAAAAACGTCTTAAAGTTCTGTTCTGTGTATCAGCGACTTCTTGAACATGTTTAGAAGATCTGTACCCGTTGATAAATTAATAGTAGCTTAGAACCAAATTAACAATGAACCTACTAGCTAGAGGGCGCTGCTTGATTTATTAATGAATCGTGTTTTTTAAAAAATATCAAAAGGAAACATAAAATTTTAATTATGTTATTGGGAATAGGAGTGAATGTTCAACAAAATGGCTTTAACCGCTTGTTTAAATATTTGTTCAATCTCGAGATTTCTTGATAAACATTTGAATTGCGAAAATGCCTAAGTTCTGGTAGCGCTATATAGCAAATTTTACGGTGGTAGATAAAGTGGAAAATTTTAGGTAAAAATATGGAAGAAGTTAGTATGTGTTTCAAATTGAGTCGAAATCTTGGAAAGAATTTGGAATCTATGCTCTAGCAACCTCTTCCAAAGTAAACACTGGCACTATTTAAGGATATAGTTTTTACTTCTTACCTTCCATATTTTTGTATAATAAATAATAATATTATGAATAATCTTGAGCATCGCAGAGAAGAAATCAATAGTTAACAAGACGACAGACGTCACATGCTCGTCACGTCACTTGTCGTATATATTGGAACCGAAGAAGCAAGTTTATATCTTCCAAGACAGCATTTTTATTATTCAGTGTATTCCTACGTAATAAAAAATAGGTAGAAACGACAAAAACACTCTTCTAGATTGAAAAAAATTATTGTCATATATGTACCTACCATTTCTCTTGACGACCCATACAAAAGAGAACACTTATGAAGATATAACTGCCACGTTACAAAACCCTTTTAATACAATATCAATCAAACGGGAAGTGGGTGGAATATGGGTAACACCTGGATACGCACTGAAAGAAAATAGCTTTCTTATTATGGATGTTTCATCATCATGAGTTATGGCCTGTATAAAATTTATACTAAACACAGTTTCTCAGGCGTCTATAAAAGTATTTTTGATAGTCGAGATAAAAGTTTTTTCTTCTCTATCTCTGGCTGCTTTTTTAATAACAATGTTTTACGAGGATCTTAGACCTTTTGCACCATAAAATGGACTATAAAAATGATAACAGTAATAGCAAAAGAGAATACATTATTTAACCTACAATAAGATACTTCCAAAAGTTTATTGTGAGTAAGTGAGCATGAATTGTAACAACTGTGTCATTTTTAACCGACACAGAAAGATGGAGGAGCACAAATGCTCATATACATACCTATATGTATAACTAAGAAAATGAACATGCATAGGGTTGCGGCACTTACGTCTTTAGGACAATGAAGATTCTTTTCCAATTACCAACGTTTCGATAGCTTTTTCATTGCTAGATTTTTACTATTTCGTTAGTGATTCTGGATATTCCTAATGTTTGTTTGGGATTGAATTGTTTGGCTTGTGTAGATAATTTGGTGATGATTGGTTTAATACTGATCATTATGATTTCGATGAGGTTGTTATAGAAGGGTTCTTGTTTCGGAGGCAACTGTACCTAACCTGGTACACATCCTTGGTCGCAGGCACTGTGATTCTTTGTCTGTCTTTGGTAAAATATTCCGGACATTCGAGGGTTTGTTTACGATTTGATATGTAATGAATAATTGAATCAGATGACTTAAAGTAGCAGTCTGATGGCATCAGACACTCACTAACTCACATTGACCGAGTCAGAGGAATGCGATTTACTACAAGACTTTTGAATTTGTCCGGAACTGATCGAAAACAGAGTTGGCAGAATCGATACAGGCATGCAAGTACTCGTCCTGTAAGAAATATGTTTCTGTTCTAAATATGTATAAATAGGTGGATGAACTATGACTTTTTTCAAAACTTTGGGTTCTAACCACTAATTTGCTTACTTCTTCAATGGTTGCATTTCTCAACAGTCCTTTTCTAATAAGTGGAGAATCATCAAAATCGAAGCACATTTACTATCCCAAACCCGCGTTCTTTTATACATACAGGCTGTATCGTATAAAATACCCCAAGCTGTAACTTCGTTATTTCTGGTCGGATTTTAAAAATTCAAAAAAATGAATGGTTTGATATAGGTACTATACAAGATCTCAGCAACTTTTTTTAACTTTGCCCTCAGTGACAGCGATAGTCAACTTTTTTTTTAAATAGAAACATGTCTTTAATTTTATTATTATTATTATTATTATTATTTATTCAACATTTGCATATAATTTGACATAATTTTATAAGTAATTTTCGTACATGAAGACTTGCCTTTAGAAAAATGTCAGATCGTGTCACTGAATTGTCAACATTTTTTCAGAGAGCAGTGCGTCTCAGCATCAATCGATTCCGAACAGAGATATTCCAGATCGACGAAAATTCTCAAGACTTGAAAACAATTCAATAAATTATGGTAGGTAGTTTCAAGAGGCCTAAAAGAAACCATCGTCAATTTAATGAAGAGGTGGAATTAGGCGTTCTTCTCAGTGTTCAGGAGAAGGCGAGAATGTCTACACGTGAAATTGCTAGTGATTTGAACAAATCATCCAAAGATACTGTAGACTGTAGATAGAATATTTTAAGAAAAAACAAGTTAAGCCGTACGCAGAATTGAATTTTGCTGTTTTTATTTAGACGCTGTTCGAAGGAATGGTAGTTGCTATAGAATAATAATTTGGTCTGATGAGTGTATCTTTAGCAATAATGGCATTTAAAATAGAAACTAGACTTATTAGGGAATTATTGGAAATGCTATATAAGGTAAATGCATTATTATGGTCGTCCTTGAAATGACAGCGAAGCATGCGCACTGAAAATGTAATAATAAGAGAACCATAATAAAATACTGCCTTCCTCTATTTACGACTAGTTACCGTAAGTATTTAAGGTTTTCTTATTTCTCTTATTCAACGAGTCTAACCTCACAAACAACATGATTTCATTATTACCTTCAAATATTTGGTTTGTTTGTGTTGTTGTTTGTGTTCAAATTAGCCAAATCACTTTTAAACAACAAAGATGCAGACAAAAGTAATAGGTTAGCTGCTGCTGCTGCTTATCCAGACTAACTGTCAATTTGAAGAGTGTGTTCCAATAAGTCTTTATTTTTTCGGGAAATAAGGGTAAGACCTTATTACAATAAGGCAACCCTTTATAGTGCCTGACGTAAAAAATATATTTCCAATAACTAATAATTTTGAAAGAAAATTTACTGCCAATATCTGGTGTGGTATTTTGGGCAATTGTTTAATCGGATCATTTTTTATCGACGGAATTCTTGATAAAAATATCATGATCTTTTGAATGAAAATATCGAAAACTTTTTAGATGGACTACCCCTTGATGAACTCAATAGAATTTATTTTCATCACGATGAGACTCCTCCACATAATGCACATGTGAATTTATTTAAATTGGTTAAAAAAAAGACAAATGGACCTGTTCGGTGGCCTGCTCGTTCCCCTGACTTTACGCTCTTTACTTTTGGAGTTAATTTAAAGTCCAAGTTTAGCCCCAGAATGAAAACTACCTTAGAAGAAGAATAATCATAGTCGAGTTAATAAGTTGTTTCGAATTTTTGAAATCCGTCAATAAGTAAATAACGAAGTTACAGCTTGGGGCGTTTTTTACGATACAGCCTGTAGATAGAAAATAAAATTGTAAACGATCTGTAAGTACCTATATATAACCTTATATGATATACCTACATCTATTCCACTTTAATAAGTAATAAATTATTTTTTGACCGACTTCAAAGAAGAATTATTATTATTTTAGTTTCAAACTATTTACCTACTGTTCATTCCTTACTAACAGCTTACATATATATGAATCGCATCGTCTCAACTTTCGTCAAAATCGGATACCTATTTCCGGAATACTCGTATGTGAAGCAATATGAGCCGACTGAGATCGGGTAAGAAATTAATGGAGTTTATACGCAACCGTTTCGGTAGCCTGAGGCATGCTCCATGGTATTCATATTTCCTAATTCCCGTCATCTCCTTTCTATTTTATTCTGTTCTCCTCTTCCTGAAGGATATTTGCGTTGAAGCTGAAGAATCTTCAGTAAATTGCTCTTTTATTTATACCTTTGAATTGAATCCCTGTATAGTCGAAGATCCTATAAAAATAGATATTTGAATAGAGTAACTATTACAATATGGCTTTTGGCGAGTGATTCAACTAAAATTAATTTGAGTCCTTGTAGAGAATCGTGACATTTAGCGTAAAATATCCAGTTGTTATTTTGAATAGACCGGCAGAATATTTCAGCAGAATATATATGGAGAATAATAATATCGACGTTTTTCAAGATACCTATAATTTTGATTAGGTATATATGTTTCGAACAAACAAAAACAAGAAAAAAGCTTCTAAGGTCAGCTTGTTTACTTGTTCAGTTCGTTCTTATTTGTTTAAACTTGATCTCCGGTGTAGAGCTTGTGCAAGAATATCAAGCTACCTGAATGAAAATTGCGGCAAGTTGAAAGATAATAAGAGAATATTATAAATAACTCTGGAGGCACCTTGAAGGTGCCCAAGTTGATTGAAAGGGAAAATTTCGTCTTTTATGAAAGAAAAATATAGAGAGGCAAATTGGATGGAGCCGCCATTATTCTGTAAACTAATTAAATTTCAATAAAGTAAAGAACAAACCTGGGAGTTTTTCTACTCTCTGCAAATATTTTATCAATAGGATAATTTGTTATACAAACAGATCGGCAGTAAGTTGCGAATAGTAGCTATGGTTGGTTCATTTCATCATTTTGTCGAGTACCGAAAATAATACAGGAAGCACTGTTATGGGACTTTTCTCTCTGATATAGACACTAGTAATGGCTGTGTGTTTTGTGTTCCTTGAAGGGTGCCTTTACTATGTCTGTCAACGAGCTGTATCTTGGAACCGTTATAGGTACCTAGACAGTTAAAATGTTCAGAGAAACTGTATTTCTAATTCCGTAATCACAACTAATAATAAGAAGAAGAATAAAATAATAAAGTGGAGGAACCTTCAAAAAAGTGAGTAATACTACATATAGCTGCCATAGTAACAAAGAATGGAAATAAAATAAAATCAAACCCCAAGTGGGGATCCCCATCAACAAATGATATATTTGCTCCCTTTTAACAATGGTTGTATCTTTTGAATCGGAACCCTTCAAGTATGAGTCCCGACACAATCTTTGCCGATTCTTATTATTAAGTAGTCGCCCTACGGATCTTCACCTGTCAATACAATAACTTGTTGGTTATGCGATTTTTAATCTGTTAATTGTTACTATATATCGTCTCCCAAATGGTAACTTTAGTTTTCTTGATGTATTGGATAGCTCTTTAAATACAATTTTTAATATGAATTAAGTTTGTGATAGTAACTGGAGATTTTAATATACATTTTGATAGGGAATATGAAATGAAAAGTAATTTCATGAATATTATGGAAAGTTATGATTTGACTCAACAAGTTTTTTGTAACACTAGAAATAGTAATTGTCTTGATAACGTATTTTTAAACGTGACGCTCCAAGGGTTGAATGGTTTGGAGAAGAACTCGAGCTATGAAGGAAGAGCTGGCTATTCTAAATGATCTTCGTAGGGGGGTCTGATTGTCCTTTGATTCACAATGAATTCAGACTGCTGCGTGGTTCCGATAACCCATCTAGGGCTGCTTGGGACATCATCAACAGCAATAGGCATAGTTCGACTACAGGAATAGCAGCGGATCTAGATGTGAATGATTTAAATTCTTTTTTTGCAGATATTGCTGATAGTTTAATATCGGCTCTTCCTGATTCAAATTTACCATTTGATTTTTACCTGGAGCAGCTCAGACCAAACCCTAGACAGACTGGTTTTGCTTTTCATGAAGTAAGTCTAATTGAATTAAGAGATGCTATTGGTAAATTAAAAAAGAAAAATATAGGGACATATTTGGTTTTAATACATTACTATTACATTCTCGTCCTTATCAGCCCTCTTTAATATCTGTATTGTCGAGGGAGTTTACCCTTCTATCTTTAAATTAAGCATGACTATCCCAATTTTTAAGAATGGCGGCCAGCGAAGCTTTAATAACTATCGTCCTATCTCTTTGTTACAAGTTTTTTCAAAGTTTTTTGAGGTATTACTCAAGGACAAGCTCTATGGGTATTTTGAGGAAAACGATCTGCTGATTCAACAACAGTTTGGTTTTAGGAGGAAGAGGTCGACTACTGGAGCAGTGTGTAGCATAGTAGAAGGCTTTGAGGATGGCGATTTTGTGAGTGCCACATTCTGCGACCTCTCCAAGGCCTTTGACTGTGTTTCTCACGATATACTGCTGCAAAAGTTAGAATTCTATGGTCTGGATGTGAAGAGTGTCGCCTTGATTCAGAGTTATCTGTTGGGCCGAAGGTAGGTGACTAGTCTTGGGGGAAATGTGTCTGAGGAGAGAATCATGGGGTACCTCAGGGTTCGATTCTGGGTGCCCTACTCTTTCTTATATATATTAATATCATAACATCATCTATGCTGGATTGTGAAGTGACTGTTTACGCGGACGATACAAATTTTCTTGTAAGATCAAAAGATCATGGAACCTTTATGGAGCGAGCAGGTGAATGTACAATGGGTGTGAATGATTGGTTTTGGGCTAATCGCCTGAATCTAAATCTGACCAAGACTGAACAAATGGCCTTTTCCTTGAGGAGGGATGATGCTATTGATAATCCGGACAAAATAAAGTTTTTAGGAATTTCGTTAGACCCCAAACTAACATTCGAACAACATGTTGTCACTATTTCCAAAAAAATAACATCTGGAATATTTGCTCTTAGAAATTTGTCCAAAGTGGTTGAGGGTAAAGTGTGCTTAATAGCATAACTAACTTATACGTTCGGTGTGTATGTATGGCAAACTTGCATGGAGTCATTCACCTCATGCTTCTATGGTGTTTGGGTTACAACGCAGAGCATTGCGGATTCTGGCTGGGATCGGATATAGGGCTTAGTGATCTCACATTACCTTCACAGTACATTCTTGTATGTCTGCTATATGCACACAAGATCCATCAACATGAAACAAGAAATAGGAATGACCTGAGGATACGGTTCTTGAGACTCAAGATATCGTAGAATGCAACTCTTCACTACTCCCCAGCCTTTTTCAACAAATTACCTTCACGGGTGAGAGCTATGCCCCTCTTGTCATTTAAAAGAGTAGTGAAAAAGTATTTAATACAAAAGGTTTTCTATAGCATCGATGAGTTTTTAACATGTGATATGAGAGATGATGACTTTTCTTAAACGTAATTTATTGTAATGTTATTCTTTGTCTAGTCATTGTACAATTTTCGAATTTTTATTATCAATTTTCTTGTTACTGTTTATTTTATGTAGAATAACTTACTGTAATTTTTAATCTTAGGCTAAGTGACGATTGTTAAAAATATACTGTTCGGTCATGAATAAATCTATTGACTATTGTCTATTAGTATTTGTTGCCGTTTTGTGGCTTGCCCTTAGGTTTCTAAATAATTATCAAATAAAGTTCTCATTCAAGATAAATTTCATAGGATATATAGGTTAGGTTAGGATGTAAATTTCAAAGAAAATCTCTAGCTGATAATTGTATATAAGACGGCATTATGAAAGTGAAACATAACATTGAACATTTATGTTGAGGAGATATTCACTAGACAAGGATTTCGATTTAGTACTTACACTCAAAATATCAATAAATTTCTCAGAAAATATTGATCGTTCCACAAGTTTGACGAAGAGGCCAAAACCAGTCATAAGAATGGTCATATAATCCCGGATAATCCTGAAAGTGGACTGAAACTGGACTCTATACGACTTAAAACTCGATCTACGCAAGTCTTCATTACCAAGTCGATCGAAATTAAAGTCGAGATATTTCGAGATTATCAATTAATTACTCTCACTTTTAATTTATTTGATAACTCGACTGATTCAGAACTCGGAACGTGCAACCGATCCCGAAAACTCAAATATCTTTGTGTCTGAGAGAAATATAAGCCCACAACAAATGACAACAAAAACTCAATGAAGATATTTTCAGTTAAGTTATCAGAACCAATGCTTGAATGTAAAAATAAGACAATGACTGAAATACATATCTAGTTATCTTAGAATACCACGAGAACTATTCTTGAACGTCAAAATGCTCGGCATATTCTGACCAGTCACTGTCACAATGTCGTTCATGTGTATCTCCCCGATCGTATTAAACAAATACAAAACGTGTTTGGGATAGGCAAAAGTCTACTGCATATTGATGTATTTTAGGTAAATTTCTTATAGAAATGTACCTATTGCTATCGTTCACACTTTTGAATTTTGAAAAAAATTCAAAGGCATGTTGTTATATGTCTATAAGTAAGTCCAAAAAAAGTTTTGGTTGAAAAGTTTATATATATATATGGGATATTACGAAATTTGTTAACACGATAGAGGTCGCAGTTTTGGAGGTATCAACTTCAAATTTGCTACAAAAATCAATCTCCTAAATATCTCGGCCAAGTTCGTTATTGAGCATTATCGGGTGAGTAGTTTCAAAATGGCGACCGTTCAAACATGAAAAAAATATCAAAAAAGGGCCGTAGTGTAAATATCATCAAAAATAATTTTAAGTTATAGATATAATCAGTAACTACAACTTTTGTTCGAAGCGATTTTTCATAAAATGCACAGAAAAAGAGATAAAAATTAATAAAGAAAAAATAAGAAATATTGGTAAAACATGAACACTCAATATAAATTTGATGTAATTGTACATTTTCTGGAGATCTTAATATAGACCCTTATTAAAAAAATATATAGTACATTTATTGATAAGAAATAGGCGAAAAAATTGCCTATAGTGAAAACCATAGACATCTGAACACCTAGACAACGCATAGCCTCTTTCAGAGCGATCCAACATCTCAAGACCATTATTCTTCTGGTCCATAATGGTTCGTGTACGACTGATACGATTAACATACTTGCCAAACTTCTTATTTTTCATGGCAACTTCTGATTTATAGAGTAATAATCAAAGACATTCAGACGTAATTGAAAGGTGGTCGTTGATAGTTATTACTGATTATTCAGGAACACCTGCAGATTAAATTATGTACCAAATTTATATTTTACACAAAATATTTTTTTTCATTTGTGAAATAAGGGGATTATCAGTCGATATCGATCGATTGAGTTAAGTGCGGCAACACAGGAAAATATAATTTAGGCGTCCGTATGAATTCGTCAGCTTTCGTCGCTAGTCGGAATATTGTTGTTTGTTGTTCCATTCATAATTTGAGTGTTGCTACTACGTTTTACGAATTTATATGCTTCTACACAGGTACACTGTTGCCAAAATTTCCTATAGGAAAATTTTGTCTCTCTCTTACACAATGAAAATACCAAAACAATTCTCTAACAATAACAGATCGCCTTTGGATACATGTTATGAATGAAATGCTTCGTCTAGGTGTTCAGATGTCTATGGTGAAAACAAGTTGTTTGACACGCCATACGCCATCGCTGCATTTGTTTACATGACCCGACTTTGTAACTTCATTTTAGTATAGAAATTTTAATTGTACGTCTGTATTGTCAAAACTCAGCATTGGTAATTATGACTACTTGGTTGAAGAGCCGAGTTCTGAGAACTCGGAACGTGCAACCGATCCCGAAAACTCAAATATCTTTGTGTCTGAGAGGAATGTTTTGATCCAAATTACACGGAGCTTTTCTCTACAAAGTATAATTTGAAACTTAAATTAATATCTAATATTTCAAATTTAAAATTTAAATTATATAATGGCACTTCAACCAAGTGGTCATAGTTACCAATGCTGAGTTTTGACAATAAAGACGTAAAATTAAAATCTCTATACTAAAATGAAGTTACAAAGTCGAGTCATGTAAACAAATGCAGCGATGGCGTATGGCGTGTCAAACAACTTGTTTTCACCATAGACATCTGAACACCTAGACGAAGCATTTCATTCATAACATGTATCCAAAGGCGATCTGTTATTGTTAGAGAATTGTTTTGGTATTTTCCATGTGTAAGAGAGAGACAAAATTTTCCTATAGGAAATTTTGGCAACAGTGTACCTGTGTAGAAGCGTATAAATTCGTAAAATGTAGTAGCAACACTCAAATTATGAATGGAACAACAAACAACAATATTCCGACTAGCGACGAAAGCTGACGAATTCATACGGACGTCTAAATTATATTTTCCTGTATTGCCGCACTTAACTCAATCGATCGATATCGATTGATTATCCTCTTATTTCACAAATGAAAAAAAAATATTTTGTGTTGTAAAATATAAATTTGGTACATAATTTAATCTGCAGGTGTTCTTGAATAATCAGTAATAACTATCAACGACCACCATTCAATTACGTCTGAATGTCTTTGATTATTACTCTATAAATCAGAATTCGCCATGAAAAATAAGAAGTTTGGCAAGTATGTTAATCGTATCAGTCGTACACGAACCATTATGGACCAGAAGAATAATGGTCTTGAGATGTTGGATCGCTCTGAAAGAGGCTATGCGTTGTCTAGGTGTTCAGATGTCTGTGGTTTTCACTATAGGCAGGGCTGCATTCAGGGTCACTCGAAGTAGTTGAAATACTGTAGAAAAAAAGTTAGAATCTCTCTTCTGGATTTGTTTATTTAGGTTTTATGTATACCTACACTTTACTGTGATATAATTGGATAGTTGGATCGGGGGTTGAGAGCGACATAGGAGTGTTAGGAAATTGATGATTTTCTAAAAAATAAATTGGAAGGTTAACTAAAAAAAATGTACGAAATTTGAATACCTAATCCAATTATTATCCGAGAGGAAAATTTTATTTTTGTTACCTGAAGTATACAGTATATCCATAACAGATTGGACCAAACTGATCAAGATAAATATTTATTCCAAGCAAAAACAGTAAAAAGTTGAATCCTTCGACAATTCCAAATGCCAGTTTTGCGAGCTACCCTTCTAACAACGGCACTTAAAAGCATGTCATTTGGACTATCGAAGAATCCCCTTCTTGTAAATATTTAAAATCATTTCCTTGGTCATCAAAATGCCCCTCTCATACCCTCTATTTAGGTGGACTAAGATCATGAACAGCAGGGCCTTCAACTCCTGTATCCGTACTTGAAATTTTTTTTATTCTCATAAAATGAACAATGGCGCTATGCCATTTTTTTACGACTGTGAAAACGAAATGTTAAAAAAAAAACATTAAAAATGAGTAAAAGTATTGAGATTATGGATATAAAATCAATAATAACAATAATCGTTGACGACTCATCCTGTACAGTTGACTTGATGTGAATTTAGCTTAACTTATAAAATCAGACAGACTTTATAAATGTAGGTACTTACTCCACACACCTTTCTACATTATTACACAAAAAAGCTTAAATAACATAAGCGAAAAACAAAACCTATTTATTCAATGCAAGCAAAACAATAACACTCTAGATCAAAGACGAGCTCGATGAACTTCAAAGTGCTGTAATAAGTTCGCACTTATTCCTGTTGCCGATTCGCCGCCACCGCATATGGAGAATGACTTTCAACGGTTTCGAGCAGGCGGTGATCACGCATTTATATGACCACCTCTGTAAATTGATTTTAATAGAACATTCTTGGCCTTAATAATCCATCTTCTTCCATAAATTAGATGAATGAATTAGATTTTACTGCTCTTTGAGGAACTTGAACCATTACATCAATGCAGACTGTCATCTGCAGAGTTGACAGAGCATTATATACAAAAACCAACGGGTAACACAGGACTTTTCTATAATATTGCTACTTACATTGATATAGTTACGACATCATAGACATATGAACTGATCTCTATGCGAGACACCTATCTTTTCAAATTCATTCGTAATTTATGCAAGTAGTTATGTCAAGGTTCGCTAGTGTAGAGTAAGGTATCAAATGTCACTGAACGTCATGGTGCATTCACATCAGGATCTTATACCTAATATAAGTTTTGCATATCCGGAAGTAGGAGTGTCACACTTCTTGAAGGCAATTTTCGTAACTCAGGGTCTGGATGCACTGGGCGCTATAGTCGAGTTTGTTGTTGCCAATAGTAGAAATTATGATTCTTGACTTTACTATGTGACGACAAAAAACAAGATAATATACTAATATAAAAGAAGATTAATTATCGACATTTGATATAAACGCCACATAGGAATATGGCTATAACAAGAATTTAAAAAAAAACATCGATATGCAGGAGACTTTTGCCTATCCCAAATCCGTTTTGTTGCAAGACCACTTTAATACGATCGGGGAGATACACATGAACGACATTGTGACAGTGACTGGTCAGGATATGCCAAGGACTTTGACATTTAAGAATAGTTCTCAGTACGCACTGTAATAGATATTAGTATTATACAGGGTGTCCAGAAAGTTTGTACCGGATATGATTTGGAGCCAAAATAATGTTAATACTTTATACAAAAAATGTCCCTTTCTTGCTTCGTCATGGAGGTGAATTTGAAAAGTTTATTGTATTTATATATTTTAAACAATTGCGATGGTATCTACCATAAAAACTATCCCAATTAAATTTATACATTATTGAATGAGTTGATAAATTTGACTCTCTAGTCCCATCTCTTTATTCTTTCAACATTTTTCTGAAAAAATTTCATTCGGTATGTTGTATCGTTTTGGAGAAAATCGCATTTTGATAATAACATGTAATGTATCTACCAACGATTAAAATACCATAGAAACTCAATGTATTTGATAAATTATCAAGAATATTGTTGAAAAGAGATTAAAGATGTATCTCTCTCTCAATTATTTGATGAGGTTTCTTTGAATATTTGCAATAATATGTAGATTATGCATCTTCTAATTTCAGTATACTAATATAAATATATTAATATTACATTTCACAACCATTTGATTGGCCGAGATGGCCCTTTGCATGGCCAACTCAGTCTCTCGATCTTAATCCACTTGATTTTATTCTTTGGGGCCATCTTAGAAGTTTATTGAGCTCCTGTAAAAAACATTAAACCGTATACTTTCACCTGCTGACATTATTAGAAATGATTACCAAATGTTATATGGATTACAACGGAAATGTTTAACAACATCAGAAAATATATTGAAGTTCGAGTTGCAAAAAAAAAGAAAAGAACTCTTTGAGTCTATTCTGTAAGACTATCGTTAATAATTATCGGACGTTAATATATTATGCTTTTAACGTAAATTGCTATTCTGTTAGCTCAACATTTAACGCATCCGATAAAATCTAATATTTTAAGGCATCCGACAAGTCGTCTCTGAGGTGCCACGAAACACGCTGTTTTTTATGGAAAGTGATCACAGTTGTCAATTCTTGTGCTGTTTTTAAGGTTATGTTGAACTATTCCTATCATAATATATTTGATAGAAATGATAGAATTTGGAAAGAGTAGAAAATAAACCTTGAGAATAATAGACTTGTGAATTGATTCATTTAAGAATTTATTTTTCTGTTGCTGTTTCTTTAGATGAATAATTGATGACATAGTAATAGGTAGGTACCTATATTTTGTATATCGATCAGAGAGTCTCAGACGACGGGTATTGTAATAAGACGTGAATGTAGAATGTATAATTTCAAAAGTGTGAACTAGTTTCGTTTGAGACTTGGTTGCTGCTGATTTAGAGAATAAATATCGCAAAGCGATTATAGAAAAGGTGGGTATATGTATTATGTCTTAATATTATACAGAACTTGAGTATAAAGAGAAAATATAAAAAAAATATTTACTGATTACTTGTCTATTTACTCCATTCTTTATAGTTTTAAATCATAATGACTATGTGCGTACCCCATACATTGATGTCACTCGCTTTGAGAATAATTTGAGCAATTTTGTACTACACCTCAGCAATATCTACATGCTAATCAGAGATATGCAAAGCTGTTATTAGATTTTTTTGATAATTTTTCAACATTTTGTCAAGTTCATAACCAAGTTTTCATATATAAAAATCAATTACAAACATCTGATACCATAATTTGTATTTTAATGAAGAGGAAACTATCTCTAGATACTCCTAAAAAATGTTAAGACCAAATAATAAGCAAGCCTTAAAAATGTTTCTCAATATCTTAAATTTAACGACTGTAGTTAAATTTAAAGTCTGTTTTTGGCTTGCAGAATAGCAACTAACGTTATGGATTTCGATCAAGCCTTAAAATTATTGGATGCAGGTTACAGAATACCTATTTAGATTTAAGGACCTTTATTTTTTAACGAACCTTAAAAATTAACGTCTTGGTTACAGAATAGCCCCAATTATGAGTTAATCTAACTGCCCAAATTTTGTTGATAACAAGGTAACCGCTTAAAAGTTTCACTTTCACGGCGAATAACTCCATAACTGATAGTAATATTTATTATCTAAGTACCCACTATATTATTTTGGCTCCCATTACATCATTTTGCAGACGAACTTTTCGGATACCCTATGTGTTGTTTGCATGTCACTTTACTTATTCTAACAACCAGACTATTTTCCGCTCGCAACTTCATCAGCCAAAAACTATATATTATTTGTTATTGATAATTCCGCAATTATTGAATCAAATATATTACAAAATAAAGGCCAGGAAAATACCGTAATACCCTCTCAAGTCTCATTCAGTGATGTTTTCATGATGTGGGTTGGAAAATCAGACAGACAAAAGATCCAAAAAGGCATGTTCTGATTTCTTTTATATGCCTAAATAAATTATATTTGATGTAGATAATTGAGTTTGACCAATTTTAGCTCTCGTAATTGCCAAAATAAGGTAGCTACAAATTTTAGGTACACAGTATTTGAAAAGTTTAACCTTTGTTTGAAAAAGGATTTTCAACACACAGGATATTTTTTCAGAAAGAACAGATGTTTCAGAAGGATTAGAAGAAGAAGAGAGCTAGCCGTGAACGCTGGTTGATCAAATACAGATTAAATTTAGGGGGAAAGTGAATTGATACCGAGAATTAAAATATTTCTTAGTCATCCTTGAGGAAAATTCTAAATAACGTTAAATATTCAAATCAGAATAATCATCTGAACTTATGAAAAATTGCTGTGTACCTTGTATTATCAGTTCCTTGCTGCAATTTCATCCGCGTAAATACATATCCCCACATACACTGACTGGTATGAAACTTGTATTGCTCTATTTATTTATTTCTGCTTTTCATGATGTAAATATGTAAAAAAGAAAAAATGATTAATTTTGAATTCTTTACTTTTTCAATATTTTTTAATAAAATAATTTTCTTGTAGATGCAGTCATTTAATAAATAAAAATAATTTTACTTTCATTTAGTGATTGATGGTTATGAAATCTTTCCTGTTTGTACATACATAGTTAATTTTTCCTAACTTCATGAACTTTGAAGAGATTAAATATTCTCAAAAGTTAGGCTGAATCCAAAGAATTTTATTTATTATATTACTGCATCCCCAAAAGAATCTCATTTATATAATGAATACATGTACAGGGAATAGAAAATCAAAAAAGTCTGATATGTCCACTCACATGACATTCTTAACGCTTTCAAAAAAATTTCACTGAATATAAGTTGTCAGATCAGATGCAAAGACAATCAACAATAATGGTCATTATATATTTTGACGTAATACGAATTCTGTTGCCAGAATATGAATAAAAATTTGGCAGTTCCTATGAGTTTTTCCAGCTTTTTCTCAAAAATTCGTCGTTTCATGATGGAGAGTGTTTTAGTAAAGTTTCATCAAAATCAGAGATGTTCGCGAGCAATAAATGCTCAATCTGTGTCACCGGTAAGCCATATCGACTCCCAAAAAAATAAATCTATACATCCATTCTAGAGATAGTTTTGGCACAAAAATAAAGACCAATGACGAAAAATATGTTTTTTGGACTCAGTGACCTCTGAAACGTAAACATCTATTGAAAACCGGTCACTCCAAATTTCACACGATTAGGAAAGTAAATTATATGCTGTTATAGGTAGATAGAAGAATTTTGGCACCAACTTCAAAAATACCAGCTTTCATCTATATTCAGCGATTTCACAATAAAGGCAGCAATCTTGCACATTAATATAACAACTGTAACTCTGAAATCATTGTAGCTATTTGAACGTTGCTGGGCATGATTTGCTCTTTAATTTGAAGGAAAGTATGTATATTTCTGAATAACGGCTGAATGATTTAGCCTGATTTTTTTGTTGTATTTCATATGATAGGCGAATAGGAGTCAAAAGAAAGTAACGTTATTCTTTCATGCAACTCTTTATTGAACTCTAATTGATAATTGCATAAGACTCATGAGCTCCTACAACACAGAAAGAATTGCTCACCGTCTTCTGTTGCGCCATATGGAACTAAGTGGGGGATTAATTACGAATACTTATATTAAGATTATTTAGGTTTAAATAAGATGCCAAACTTATTTGATACTTAAAACTGTTATCAAGGAATGATGATGTAACAAATTTAATCATCATATCGTTAAATTTTATGAAAATTTTATGAAAAACTACAGCATAACACTTGAACTATATAAGTGATTATCGGGTGAGAATAGATGGATCTGCGATGGTACGAATTTCATTCTTATGGTTCGTAAATGAAATACTGAACTGAACTAATGATTCAGAAACAAGAAACAGTTCGAAATTTGAATATGATAAAGTAAGTGTAAGAAAATGCTAAACAAATTTCGACTCGTAGACTATCAGATACCTAAAACTTTTTTTGTACATTATATGATTGCGTTCAAAAACTCTTCAATCTATTGAATCTTTATGTAAATTATATATCTAGGTAGGTACCTATATATTATATCGAACCTAAGATGAAATTAATTTTCATTTAGATTTCCTATATTGTTATACAACCAGTCCACCAATGAGCCTAATTTCTTCTATGTTTTGATTGTGTTTAAATCCATAAAAAATGCGAGTACGAGTACAACTCATGCACCCAAGGTATCAAAACATTTATATTACAGCATAGTTAATAAAAGAACTTTATTGCAGAAACCATAAATAGAAAAAGAAATTTTAAATTTGCATAAATAGTTTTTCAGCATCAAAGAAGTTAACTTCAAGATCACTTTTATCTTGTATTTCATTCAAGAATAGAAATTGCTGATATCTCATAGTTTCTTTAGGCTACATTTATTTTTTCTCTAAACTAGACATCTAACTGAAGCAACTCAATTTTTAAATAATTTATTTAGTTATTTTCTAAATTAAGGGGGCGTACATTAGAGACACCATCTTCCATTTCTACCTACTTATATATGGTTACATAGTTTAGAATAATTTTACTACTATTATCCGAAATATCCATTTCACCCATCCACAACAGCCTTTTTGGTCATGGTACATGGACTGCTGAATTCAACTGGTCTTTATATATCGCATGTGAATAATTTTCTATGACCCATGTTGGGGTATTTTTCAAATATGTAATAATGTGAAATGTTTTTACCTTTATTAAAGTAGAAATCGATACAACAATAAGTAATCAAGTCACTGTCCAAAATCAAAATTACAGTTCCGGAAACTGACACCTCGGAGTATCTAAACGACGTATCTTAAAAGACGCACCACCACAGATAGAGCGAGAAAGTACACAGAGAGACTCAAGTAGACGGTTACGCGTGAACCGGCAAACTGGAAGGCGTCGCGACGGTGCTCGCAGCTGTGGTTGCCGGCCGGTGAAATTCGCGCAGAATCTGCCCAAAGGAATACACAAACTTTTTCGGCCTGCAGATTTGCCAGGATAAGGATGTTGATAAATATGATCATCGCCATATACGAAACATAAGGGTATATGTATAGGTGCAGGAAAACAAAGTCGGTGCGATGATTTATGTGGCAAGAGTTTGACCCAGCTAACCAGCTTATATCCTAAGCAAATATATTTTACTGGACAATTTTCTTCAAAATTTGAAATTGCAGACGTTAATGAAAATGTCGCAAGTGTGATTAGAAGTCATGTCTTGTCACCTACATTTATATTACTTGAAAGTATTGAAAATACATCTTTTTCAAAGAAACAATCATACTTCTTTGTGAGAAAAGAAGTCAACTTCAGGAATCTTTATCTCTATTATTCTGTTTCCTCTTATTATCATTATATAGAGTGATTAAAAGTAGGCCTTTGAAAATGAGAACATGTCTTTGTTAAACACAGATAGGAAGCTAAAAGTGACAAGTGATGTTTCAATCAAAATAACTGCATCTGCAGATGATTTAAGTAAAGACACGCCCCCATTTCAAATGCGAATGATTTTTTTTCGATCGCTCGATGTTATATTCTTTTATAATATCAGGGTTTGCCAGTAAGCAATAAATACTTTTAAAATTCACTAATACTTGCTTATAATACTATAATTACCCTTGTTATGTTCCAGAGCAGAATATCAGTTTGAAGAAAGATAAATTGAAAAATATGAAAGCTAGCCTCAATCACGGTGGAGGAGTAGCAGCATATCGCAGCAAGTACTCAAATTATTTGATTATATTAACAAATACCATTTTATCGAGACAAAGATCTAAAGCACAGAAAATTTAGAGTTCATAGTTGCTTGCACAAGTACCTACGGAAATGTCAATAAAATACTAGTCACCAGATTTGAATTTGTGACTCTCAGTAGAATAATTCAATAGTCTCCCAATATCGAGAATCAATTGAAAGTGAACATTATGTAAGCATGGAATTTTACCTGACGACACAAGAAAATTAAAGAATTTGTGATTGGTATTCATAGAAAACTAACAAAATATTGGAATGCTTTAAATTTTTTGTAGTTTCTTTTTATTATTGATTTTGTTATTTAGAATTTTTTCATCTAAAATATGTCATTAGAATCATACATAATTTGATGAATTATTTATTGCTTTTTAATCATGGTATATTCGAAGCAACCATAACTTTATTTCAAATTAACAAAACTTAATTAATTTAATTTAAATGTCTCCTTTGTTCAAATAAACATTAAACATTAAACATTGAAACCATTAGCTAGTCGTAGTCGTATCAGTGAATCTCGAAAGGTGAAATAAGACATAAAGTAAGATGCTGTGAAGTTGAAGTATCATTGAAGGAGTACGAAATAAATTTGAAGAAATGAAGGCAAGAGGTATAACTTATGCCTATTCAAGTTAATAAAGCCGGGTATAAGAATGCGAGATTTCGCTCACCAAAACTTGATACTCTTAAGAGGACCAGACATTCGACATTCAAATAGTTGCCTTGGAACAATTCAGCCAATTTTATTTGTAAATCTCGTTGGATATCATATAAACAGTTAATCATTTTGCGATGACAAATGTACTTGCATCGAGAAATGGACTAAACGTGCTCGATTTTGATGATTATTTTCTCATGCGAAAAGTTACGCCTGAAAAATGATATCATATAATTTTAAAAATATCTTTCCAAAGGGATATAAATTTATTTCTTTAATTGAAAATAGTATATAGCTGAAGTTGATGACTAGATCGTTTCCGTCAAAATAAATTGAACATGTAAACGGTTTTAAATTTGCCTTTGTTTCTTTGTATTCACCTAAAATCAAGAAAAGTAATCGCTGCTGATACAATAACCTACCAACGAAATTTACAAACGTGCAAACTTGACTACAATTTCAGTTGATGTTATTATAGAAAACTCTGTACATTCAACATTCTCTGTAAGCTTTTTTTATTTTTTCAAAGTAATCTTTAGAATAAGGAGATACCCATCCAGTTACCTGATCGACCTGGTGACAGCACATATGATTCATGCAAACATATATTCCTAGAACATGAGTGAGTATTCTGAAGTCCACGATAACTTATTGTTATCTACTGAATCCCGTTTAAATACTCCTGACGATATAAAAAGCGATACAACGTTTGTATTGTAACGTTTAACCCTGTGCTAAACTTTGTGGGATGAGTTCACTTGCGTAATACTCAAAGTTCGCAGATTGCTTCCAATGGTTTATTTTCAACACTCTGTATAAGACCATAAAACTGTCACCACTTGTCACCTTGACATTCTAGCCTGTCACTGTTTTTAACGACGGAACTACTATTAACATCATGACATGACATTCATCGAGAATATTCTATGATTATCTAGACGCACATAATAATGTACTAGTTGCTTGTCAAACTGAAAATATTGTGACAAACTATACCTCACATATAGTTTCTGGAGGGATCGAGAATAGATCTACTAATTCTAGATGTAATTAATGAACTATACAACCAGCAACTGTAGTAAATAAGTATATAGAACAAATACATACTAAAAGAAATATTAACCGTAAGTACATGACTACCTATCCACGTTACACTGCCTCCTTCTTAGCTTTGATCGTCCCGATCAAACATCATCCCAATACATTCTACAATCTCATCTTGGGGAGCTCCATGGTTCCGCTTCTCCCAGATCTCATTCTCACTTTCGGAGGAAGATATATAAAAAATGTTTCACCGAACTATGATTACCTCCAGGTGAACATCCTCGAACAGGTGATCTGCTTAGTGAAACCTTTTGAACAGGTGATCTGCTTCTACACAAGATAACACGATCCTTGGTGGCCATACAACCTTCACCACTACGTGATCTTGAATTACAATTACGCAATCTAGGTACGTGGCAAGGAGACGTCAATTTACTACAGTACATTTCAATACCTTCAATATTGCGAGAACTACTGCGATTGCGCCTACTGTCTAGGTCACTGCGTCGCCTCATGCGGTTTTTTATATTGCGGCCGAAGCACCTTCTACCTCCTGAGCCTCTTTGTGGACTACTGCAACGTGAATTGTTTTTCCCACGACCACTACTGCCCACACATTGCCTGGTACTTCTTCGACATCTGGATATACTGCGCCTTCTAACTAGACTTTTTCTTCTACTGCTTGATCTCTCTCTGGAGATACTGCGCTCCTTCGAACTATGTATGGCATCTTCCCTCTTAACACCAGGCTCGATATCTGAGCTGTCTTTGTTAGAGCAACAATGATATTTCTGTTGGGCGCAATTTTCTTCCTTCCGGATTTCGAAATTTTTCTGTACACGGCTAGTTTGAAATTGTGGACAGTTCTTCTTCATGTGTCCTTCTTGTCCACAATTCCAACACACCCTCGGAGTACTGAAATTCCCTGGCACATTGCTAGTTTGAAAGTGTGAACAATTTTTCTTCATGTGATCTATTTGTCCATATTTCTTAACATAACCTCTGAGTACTATGACCAGTTGTTTGCCCATCAAGTTTTCGCAACATTTCAATAATTTGCTTAATGGCGTTACTTTTTCTGTATCTCTCCTTTTGTATTAGACCAATTCATCGAATTTGTCCCAGATAGAGATGAGTTCTGGACGCCTGTTTAGCAGCTTCATACTCAAGTGGACATGCAAGAGCCTCTTCAAGTCTTGTAAGTCCACTCAACCGTAAGGCCTGCTGAATCTCAAAATCTCTTAGACCATCAATGATTGTTTGTACTGTTAGCCTATCAAGAAAGTCTATTGGCGCTATAGGGTATGCCAGTAGAACGAGCCGGACAACATCAATTTCATACTGCTGCAATGTTTCGTCATACCTTTGTTGCCTATACTTTAACTGTGCTTGGTAAACTTGTTGTAGATGTTGGTTACCGTATCGCCTTTCAGGTTTATTCACTAAACCCTCAAACGAATGTTCGCCGCCCGTCAGGGTATTTAAGATTTCCAAGGCATCACCACCTAGAGCCAAGATCAATACGGTAGCTTACTCTTCATCTGAGCAACTACAATCAATGATTGTATGTACTGTTAGCCTATCAAGAAAGTCTCTTGGCGCTATAGGGTATGCCAGTAGAACGAGCTGGACAACATCAATTTCATACTGCTGCAATGTTTCGTCATACCTTTGTTGCCTATACTTTAACTGTGCTTGGTAAACTTGTTGTTGATGTTGGTCACCGTATCGCCTTTCAGGTTGATTCACTAAACCCTCAAACGAATGTTCGCCTTTAGGGTATTTAAGATTTCCAAGGCATCACCACGTAGAGCCAAGATCAATGCGGTAGCTTAATCTTCATCTGACCAACCACTAGCCAAAGCGGCAGCATCAAATTGCTTTTTATATGTAGACCAAGACTGTTTACCATCAAATTTTGGGGCCTCAATTTTTACTGGATTAACTACACAATTCTGAATTTCATTGGATGATCTTCTCAGAGGCACTTCAGCTTTCGTTTGCAACATCTTTTCTTCTATTGAAATTTTTGATCAAAACTTTCTCGTTTTTTAAATTTCTGTTCAACTTCTTCCTGTTTATCTTCTTGTCGCACTCTTACTTTTTCTTTTAAGATTTGATTTATTCTTATTTCTTGTTCTTCTTTTTCCTGTTGTCTAATTATTTCTTGTTCTTCTTTATCTTGTTGTCTAATTCTTTCTTGTTCTTGTCTGCTACTTTCTTGATTTTCTAGAATTTGACCTATTTTTGTTTGATCTTCCTCTCTTATTCTTACTTGATTTTGTAGAATTTGATTTATTTTTATTTGGTCTTCCTGTCTAATTGTTTCTCGTTCTTCTTTATCTTCTTGCCTACTTCTCTCTTGATTTTCTAGGAATCGATTCATTTTTGTTTGGCCTTCCTGTCCAATTCTTTATCGTTCTTCTTTTTCTATTTGTCTAATTCTTTCTTGTTCTTCTTTTTGATTTTCTAGGTACTTCATTATTTCTGCAAAATTTGCCATTTCGTCGTTATCTTTCGATCTGGTATTCACCATATATTCTCAGCAAAATTTGATGATCCCACTTCTGACACCAATTTTAACGTTTAACCCTGTGCTAAACGTTGTGGGGTGAGTTCACTTGCGTAATGCTCAATGTTCGCAGATTGCTTCCAATGGTTTATTTTCAACATTCTGTATACGACCTTCTGTAAAACTTCCACAGCTTGTCACCTTGACAATCTAAACTGTCACTGTCTTTACCGACTGAACTACTAATAACATCTGATTCCAAAGACTGACTCAATAAACTGACTTTATAAGACTGACAGTGTCCCGCGATCGTCACGGCTTTATATACCTGAATCATGACATGACATTCATCAAGAATGTTCTATGATTATCTAGACGTACATAATAATGTTCTAGATGCTTGTGAAACTGACAATATTGTGACAAACTGTACCTCACGTATAGTTTCTGGAAGGATCGAGAATAGATCTACTAATTCTAGAAGTAATTAATGAACTATACAACCAACAACTGTAGTAAATAAGTATACAAACAAATACATACTAAAAGAAATATTAACCGTAAGTACATGACTATCTATCCACGTTACAGTATGTTATTTCACAATAATATAAAATTTTCTCAGTAGGTCCATCTACCTCCCAAGACCACCATTGTGCCATTCAATAAAAGCATCTATTATGATGGCTAAATCCAAAAGGCCTGATGTAAATTTATACCCTTTGCAGGGATTGGATTTCCCAGTACCGCTTTCATATTTCTCTTTCAATATTTTCAGGTGTGGATCCATTTCATTCCCTTTTGCACGAATTAGAGCAGCTTACAGAATTATTTATGATGATAGGGTGTCCCTTGCGTATCATGAGTGTGGACGTGGATTTTTTGGTGACCTTTGAAGTTATTTTAAGCTTTCAACTACCTAATTTACTAATGTACCGTCAGATAATGAACATTTGCTAGTAAATATTCTCATTAACAGTAATAACTAATCAAGAGATGCGATATTTACAAATAATGCTTTTAGTGAAAAAAATTGCTGAGTAAATGGGAAAGTGTGTACCTAATAATATGTATTTACCTATGTAATCCTCACATTTTTCTCTTTTGAAGACAATAATGATTTGGACTAACTTATAATTGTTCAGTGGAGAAATTTTGTTATATACGGTGACATGAAATTTTGAGACGCGAGGTATCTTAGAAACTGTCAGAGTTAGATGCAGACATGTATCGTATGAAATATTCAGAAAAGGTTGAAGAAAATTTTGAATTAACAATCATTTCAATAGCGTTCACGTATCAAAGGTTTTATGATTTTTTATTTAAAAGATATCGATGCGCATCGCGCCGCATTCCCGTCAACTCGCAACGCCAACCCTAGTCGCCACTGTCTGCTGTTAATTCAAGCGATTATGCATAAGTCTATTTCTTTCCAATTAACAGAACGCGCTTACACCCGTATAGGTGGGCAACATTTTTGAGGGAAAATACTCTCAAGAATGATTATGTTTAATAGAAAAGCTAATAAAATAATACAAATGTTGTTATTACTGTA
Organism: Crioceris asparagi; assembly: GCA_958507055.1. Taxonomy (NCBI): domain Eukaryota; kingdom Metazoa; phylum Arthropoda; class Insecta; order Coleoptera; family Chrysomelidae; genus Crioceris; species Crioceris asparagi. The sequence continues at coordinate 72,025,791 of OY293828.1, forward strand.
TATTTTATAAACCTGAACATTTTTTCCATACCATTGAAATATAGGTTACAAAAGTAAGTCAGCAATTTATACACAGTCTTTGGTTATGACTTTCATTACATCATTTCGGATGACAGTCGTGGTGCTGTAGATGATGGAGTGTGTCTTATGGGAAGCTTTGGTTGTCAAATTGGAAATCTCCTTCTGAGTTTGTACTATTTCAGTTATCATCGATACCCTGTTTACATATATTTTAAAGAGTTGTTTGGACACAAAACGCAACAGACGATTTGCCAGCCACTTTTGTCAGAATCACATTTTTTTTTCAAATGTTAGAAAATCGATGTCTAAAAAACGGAGATATTTAAAGTCGTCTTCCATGCCAGTGGTGGAGGCACTGGTGTGGACTTATAACATGTTCTGCTAAAATAAATGTGATAGAATATCGGCACTACTGAAACAAGAGATTGTCAACAAAGATGAGTTCCTCAACCAGACTCCAGTTTATCACGCCAAATTTAGGCGAAAGTACACCAGAGATGAATATCGAAATAAAGAATCAGGCAGCGTGTGTAAAAAACCCAGGCTGAGTGCTAGATTGCAAGATTCAATAAAACTAAATACTATACACATATACATATACAGGGTGTAAGGTAATCGTACGGAAAAAAACGGATTATTCCTTGACATAATCTGAAAATATTCTGTCCTACGATGATTTTTTAAGAACCCCTTTGTTTCGAATATACATGGTGAACAAAATTTGCGACAACTACATTCTATAATTTGTTGAAATCTTTAATGTATGGCGTACGCCAAGGAGTTTATCAAGTACAAAAATTTGTTTACAATGTGCTGTTATTTTTTCGCTCCCGATCACTTGGAACGCATGGCCTGCACGATCCCCAAACTTAAGCTCACTGTATTATTACGTATGGGGATATCTGATGTCACTAGTTTATGATACTCCAGTGGAGAATTTGGACGACTTGCGAAATCGGATAACTCAGTTAGAATCGACCATGGTGAGTTTGAAAGAGTTCGGCAATCAATGAGGTGAAAATTGAATGCTTGTTTCCAGGCTGGAGGAAGTCATTCCAAACATTTATTGTAGATCGAGCAACTTTAAATGTACTATTTGATAATAAAATGTTGTTATTGAAGCAAATTTTATACGCCCTGTATCTTCAAACAAAGGGATTAAAAAAAAGATCATAGGACAAAATATTCTTAGAATAAGCTAAGGAATAACTTCTTGAATATTTTTCGTATGTTTACCTAACACCCTGTATATACTTATATAAAAGCGAGATACCACTCACTGATTAATCACAAAATCTAAGAAACTCACGTGCTAGAAGTCTCAAATTTTGCATGGAGGTTCCTTCTAGAACATAGGTGCTGACTAAGATGGGATTTTGCAAAATTCAACCTATAAGGGGGTAAGAAGGGGTGTTAACGTTTGTATAAAATTTCTACAGTTTTAATAGTAGGGTTTTGACTATACATTAAATTTTATTAGAGCAACAGAAGCCAAAACAACAGTTTTTAGAATGTTTGTCTGTCTGTCTGTATGTCTGTACGCGCATCAAGCAAAAACTACTGCATGGAAATGCAGTTTTCACCGCTATATTACTAGAGGTCTAACTTTAAATATAGGCTAAATTTTATCGCGTCTGTTTGTCTTTCTGTATATTTGTACACGAATAACTCAAAAGTTAATATAAGAACGGAATGGAATTGAATACAGTTTTCTACGCGCATGAAGTCGCGGGCAAAAACTAGTAGTAGTACAGGCACAGATTCAACTTCTACAGATTCTGAGAGCCAGTAGGAGATTTGAAATTTGACAACCAAATCTTCCCATAAGATACATTCCAACATCTACCACACCGCTACTGTCAGTCGAAATGAAGTAATGAAAAACAAAACGTAAGACAGTATCTACATACATATATAAATTGCTGACATACTTTTGTAATATTTCAATGTTACGTAAGGAAAAAATGTAAATTATTGCAAAATACACAATAATAGTGTATTGGTTTATTAGCTTCTCTATTAAACATTATGGAGGGAGTATTTTCCCTCAAAAAAGTTGCCCACCTAACATCGGTTGGATAAACAGCAGACAGTGGGCGACTGGGGTACGGCGTAGCGAGTTGACGAGACTGCGGCGCGACGCGATACCTTTTAATTAAAAATTCATAACTTTTGATAAGTTCACGCTATCAAAATGATTGTTGCACCAAAATTTTCTCCAATCTTTTCTGGACATTTCGTATGATGCATGTCCGCTTCTAAATCTGACAATTTCTAAGCCAACTCTAGTCCCAAAATTTCCCGTCATATTTCTTATCTAGCGTCACTAAATAATTTATACAACAATTATTAATAAACTTTTTGCAGTCTTGGATTTTTTTTTGAAATAACATTTTTTTAAATATTTATCTTCGGTTTGTTTGCAATTGCAAATTTAATTGCGCCCTCCAGATTCGGATCAGCGAGACAATCTGCCATAATGTTCATATTTTTTAAAAGTATAGGATCGAGTGTACACCTCTTGAGCGATTTCGGGCCTGCTTACCTCCGACTAATATACATGTCTTTATCTCGAACTCCGTCGATGAAGTACTGGACACTAATTTGATCAATAAATTCGTCGGCGGCCTGTGGATAAGCCACTCGCACCATGCTCTCAATGCTACTACTGAATTCCTGCGGTGACTCCGTTGAACCTTGAATTATTCTTTTCAACTGGCTCTGATACACTTGAATAAGATATTTGTTGCCGTATCTTAGTTCCAAGGCGCCCGCTACAACTGAATAATCAGTTTGTTTGGCTTCAGGAATGTTTTGAAGTATTTCATGCGCCTTTCCTCGCAAAGCCAATACCAACGCCGTTGCTTTCTGCTGATAATCCCATCCATTTGCATTGGCTGCAGCCTCAAATTGACGTTTGTACATGGCCCAGGATGTTTCGCCGTCAAACATTGGTGGCTTAAGTTTTTCATTGGCTATTGTGATCGCCGACGTGTCCAATTTGCTGCTTTTGTCTTGGTTGGCATCCCGTATTTTCTTCACCTCTTTCTTTAGTTTTCGGTACATTTCCTCAAACCCTTCTCGAGCTGTTTCTTTTCGAACTGTCCCAATTTTTTCTCGAACTTCTTGTTTTACGGTCTCGATTTCTTGATGGACATTTTGGAACCATCCTGCAATCTGCTCGAAATCTCTCTATCATCTTACCTCTTCTTCTTTCTTTTCTTGTTGTCGTAATTCTTCTTCTGACACAAAATTGTTGCTTATGCGGGTTCGCAGATAAGTGGGACTAAGAAATTAATATATATATAATAAAAAAATATTCTCAGTAGCTTACTCTGACTCTTCTATTAAACGTATTGCACACTGTCTTTTACACACTGTCTCTCATGCCGACAATTCCAAAGACTCTAGATCTTTCGAGCCGCCTTTGATTCACCAGCTGCCACTGAACTTCTCTCGAAATCCTTTGTTGGCATCCTAGTGAGCACATGCGCCGCACTCTTTGTCAGCGGCTGCTCTCAAAATTCGCATAAGCATCAAAATGAGGCTGAACCTGAACCAATAGAGTCTTGAAAGGATATAATTTATGTTGTTTAAAATTATCCTTATTGTTGTGCGCGATACACCAGATGAGTTAAACAATTTCCTAGAGTTGAGGGTCGGATCCATTGCTACATGATCTAAAACCGCCACTTACATCGCTTCGTCTCTTTCATGCACCCTCTTTTTATTTTCGACATTTATTTTAAATGACGTTCGTTGAATAAGTTATTCGCGCAGAATTGTCATTCTTGAAAAATAATTTTTAAATTTCCACCCTTTCTTTTACGGAATATACCATTTTATTCTAGTGAAAACCACAAGCGAGTTAAAACGGTGGTAACTTTCGTAAAAATTCACGATGAACTGAGGTAAATAGAGGAGTAAATAGCATGGTCACAATCTGTTTTGAACCCAATCACAAATATTTTACCTTGTCATTTCGTTATAGATTGAAGTTTTTGATTAAAATTTTAGGGTCAGATAGTACCTACTCGAGATATTCGCATCATCTGTAATTGTTGTTGTTGACATTGAACTTCGACTAGAACAAATATTTTTTATCTATTTATGAAAAGGTTTAACCATGTTAAAAAAATGCATGATGATTGACTATATAAGAACAAGGTTTTTAATAGACAGATATTTTCTTCAAATTCAGTGATTTGATAAATATATCTAACCAAAAAAATGGCAACCTCATGAATTATGTTGACCATCCTTGGAGTGGCAGTATTGGCTTTGGCAGTACAGGTAAGATAAATTGAAGACATATTAATATGGAAAATCATTTCAATTTTATCAATGGTTCTAACTTTTTTAATGTTTTATTTCACATTTTTTCCTTATTCCCTCTATACAGGTGTCTTTTAAAAAGGCGAGTGAATCTGGGCAAACTTACTTTATTGAAAATTTGGGTATTTTGAGTGCTATACCGTCTTGAAGTTGTAAATCTATTTTTTTTCACTTTCCTACGCTATTATAGTAGCTGTATAAGGAAAGTATTGTATTGGTGTGAAATTTTCGGTATCGAGATTTTTACATATGTTAATGTTTCAGAGTTTTCTAAGTCTAATAAACATATTTTCAGCCATTGGTCTGTCCGTCTGTCTATCTGTGACAGCATTATCTCGGGAACGGATCGGTGAATTTTGTTGCTTTCTTTTTTATTTTGCTTGAAACCAATATCACTCGTCGGTGGCACTGAATGAGAATCCTGTATACACTGGGTGTTGAGCTATAGCCAAAAAACGTGATTTGCTCAAGACTATAGCGCGAAAACGGCTTTAAGGATTTTGATACAACTTACCTAAAGTATTCTTCTGAGAGCCATTTACTAGCCGCATATAGCGCCATCTCTGAGAAAATGCACAAAAAAAGTTATGCTTGAATGAAAATCTGTATTTTCCACATGTTTCTTCAGGTTATGGCTAAACGTTTCATCTTGCGAAAAAATGTTACATAACCATTGTGGTTTGTTTTGATATGTTGAAAAAAAAATGAGTGGTAACACGATTTGATCAGATGATTTTAAGTTTACTACCGCTATTATCGTAATAATGTAAAATATCATTCACTGGAATTTGCCTGCGAGCTGTAGGAAAGTCGAGTGAGTGGACACACCAGATTTTTTTGATTCTTTTTCGGTTCAAGGTTACTGAAATTTGGGGAATAATATAAGGAATATAAATTGAAAATGTTGATTGACCATTTAGTTTTTTGTTTATAGATATTTTGAAAAACTTTTATGACATGTCTTATTCACATGCATCGAATATTATCAAGAATACCTTTTTTGTAGTAAATAAAACTGCCCAAATATAATGACATACTCAAATTCGTCTTTATCCATTGGCCCAGAAATTAGATATAAGAAATTTATTTAAAAACTGAATAACTATTGTCTTCTATTCTCCGCAGTCATACGTGGCTCCACAGCCAAGAGAACAATCTTGTGAATGCAGTACAGAACGCCCTCCCACCAGCTGTCGACGTACTTGACGATGAAGTTGCATCACTAGTCACACAGGCTGATGGTTTAGTCGCTGACCTATATTCTACCTTGGAACCTATCCTAAACGCAGTCCTTGTCAATATCCCTGAATGTGCCGTCAATGGTACTCGTGACACATTAAATGGTATAGTCGATTTAGCCAAGAACAATCTCCAAAATTGTCTTGATGGTATCATCAAACCAACCCAGAGCACTGTGGTCGATGTCAAGACAACCGTAAAGCATAATCAACTAAATTTGTACTAACAAATATATCAACATAAGTACACACACATATTAATATAGGTACATAATATGTGCACACATATATAGTAGCTATACGTATTGAAGAAAATCATTGACATTGGTGAGTTGAATAATATTTCAAATCTTCAGGCAAATTATTGAAACATATCAGACCAGCACTATCTGGTGATGATATGAAGTTTTATACTTTGTTAATGGAATTTGAAAGTTCTCCTTGAACGTTGTGCCTTTATGATGCACATCTGACCTTTTGAGATATTTATCTTTGTTTTAAAAATAAATAGGCATAATTCAGATATATAGAGTGAAGCTACCGTCAAAATATTTAGTTTCACAAACAAATCCTTGTTTGAGAACTCCGGAAAGTGATCTTATTATTATTTTTTGAATAAGAAACACATTATTTACTTGTATGGACCAACCCCAAAAACATGTCCCATACCTCAACCTCGATTCAACCCGTCCGTAATAAATATATTATTAATTGTTTTTCATCCATGATCTTCCGTAAATTTATAAATAGGTAGTTCTGTGAACTGAGGTATTGAATTGATTTGTCACAGTGTGATTTCCAGCTTAGTTTATTATCAAAGTGAATATCAAGGAATTTAATGCTGGAAAAACATTGTACCATCTGATTATTTATAATTTCAATAAGTTTAGAACAGGACTTTTGATAATTCTGGAATCTGAGGATGTTTGTCTTTTCGGTATTGAGGTCGATAGAGAGAGTAGGCAGAAAACCATTCATTCAACTTTTTCAGTGCACTGATTTTGTAGTAATGTATCGTTTTTGTGTGATACAATTGCAGACTTATCATCTGCATACATAGTAAGGGGGATATCACACATTGACCTATCCAAATCATTGATACATAAAATAACTAATATAGGTCCTACAATTGAGCCTTGAGGTATTCCTATGGAAATATCTACTGCAGAATATTTAAATTCACGTTTGATATATTGTTACTACTATTTTGGATGTTAATATAATATTGACGGTTTCTCAAAAAAGTTTCAATCCACTTGTTGGGTGTACCCGGTAAACTATAACGTTTTAGTTTAAGGAGCAATTTATTATGATTTACACAGTCAAATGCCCTAGATAGGTCACAGAAAACTCCAACGGGACATTCTACTGCATCAAGTAAACTAACAATTTTATAGTAAAATGAATGAATATTATATTTCCCTTTTCTAGATATATACTGAGTCGGCTTAAGTAGGCATATTCAAACATATTTGAGAATACTAAAGCCAGTATAATGAGCCGATACATATAAATCATTTTGTCGCCTTTTTATGTAAAGGAATAACTTTATTCATTTCTAAAAGTTTCGGAAAAGTGCCATTGCAAAATGAGAGATTTCATATTTCATTTCATAAAGTTTAATCAAAGCGTGTACGACATTTCTAACTAGGAAATTAGGGATCTCATCAAAACCATATAATTTACTATTTTTTAACTTAGTTTTTAGTTATAAGTAAAGTTCTTCTTGGGTATTTGGACAAAGGGACAAACAGTAAATTTTGAAGAAAGTTTTAATTCAGAAACAGAGTAAGAATCCTACATATTCGTAGCTATCTTATCCACTATGCGGTGAGGGGTTTGTTGAAAGTGTAAATTAAAAGTGTTACCAACTTGTAAAGGATCCGTGATGATTTCGTTTTGTGATTGTTTAATATGAATATTGCTCATTGTGCTTTTTTATTAGAAAGCTCAGAAACAATTTGCCAACATGTTCTATTCTTATTAGAGGAGTTGAATATCTTATCTTGGTAAAAAGATTTCTTGTAGCTTCTAATAACTTTTCATGAAAATTCTTTTTCCCTTTGTAAAAATTACGCAGTTCAGGATTTATGCATGAGATAACATGAGTGTTCTTCAAATCATTGCTAGAAGATATGATTTCATTTGTGATCCGTTGTTTGCTGGAGTATTTTTCAGTATTCGTAATTTTTGCGTAGGGGAAAATAGGTTTGAAAGTGATAATTGAAAATATCCCAAAAATAGGAGTTGGCTATATTGACATCATAACAGTCATACAAATGATTCCAAACTTCATAAGGAAGAGCTTATTCTGCAAAGTTAGACAGTGCTGGTTCAAAGAAATTCCTTTTCCGATAAGTGCAATTTTTTGTATTTTCTTCTGTGGTTTCTCAAAGCTATATAGGATCGATTGATGATCTGAAATAATGTTGTCAAATACTTTAAGATGCCTTTGTTTGCAAAATTATCAAATATATGATGGTTGAGATAGTGGTCATGGTTATACGAGTTGGTCCACTAGTAATTCTGTGTAAATTAAAACCTGCAAGAAAGTTTGTGAGTTAATGGAAATGAGAAGGATAACTGTAGCTATCAAAGTTTAAATCACCGCTTATGATCATATTGATTTTGGGATTATAAATAAAATCAAAAATGTTATTCAATCGAGTAAAAAAGATATCTGGATCTTCTGAGGGTGAACGGTACAAGTTGAGTATAATAGTAGTTTATTTATTCATTAAAATCGACACAGCACATAATTCAATATGTTTGTCAGTACAGTACTATATATATAGCGGATATTGTGTTTTATTTCCACATAGCTACCCCGCCTCCTTTATAGAGGGTTCTGCAATAATTGCTTTTTAGATTAAAGTCACTTATGTATCTGAAAGTTTTTAATTGAGGTATTATAACCCCATGTTTCAGTGAAACATAGAAAAAAAGTTTTCTATATTTGCTTGTCTATCTTCTTTGAATTAAGAAGCTGAATGTTAAATAAAAATTTTCATTTGATAATAGATAATAAGCGACCGCTGTAACAAACTTTACTCGATCTAAAATATAATTACTAAATTAAATTTTTAATAACTTCTTTCAGTTTTCCGACAGTTTAAATTTTACAATAGGTAAGCTAAGGTCTGGCAACTTCTAAAAACATCTACAAGAAATATTAATTAATCAAATTAATATAATACATATGGAACACGGCATTAAAAGAAAATGGATTATAAATAAATAACAACAAACCAAAGTCATATAGAAAAGCTGAAGATAGTGATAGATGGAGACCATATAGAACAAGTAGATCATTTCCAAGACCTAACAGTAACCTTAGACGAAAATGGGAAACAAGAAATAGATCTCAACTCCAGAATACAAAAGCCAATAAGCTCTACTTAGCATTGAACAAAAACATTATAAACAAAAAATACATAAATAGAGATACAAAACTCAAACTTTTAAAACGATATATAGACCAGTACTTACTTTTGGTTGCGAAATATGGATATTGACAACTATCTTGTTGGGGACACCTGCAGAGGATGCACGAAAACAAACCAGTTAAGTGAGTATGGAGAGCTAGAATACAGAAGAATCGCAAAAGGGGTCGACCAAGGAACAGTTGGGATAAAATAATCACACAACTGCTGGAGAAGCAAGGTACGAACTGAAAAGATGCCACTGGACTAGTATAAGACAGGAAGGAATGGAGAAAATTTGTGCAAATATACAAGATTGTAAGCCCTACACCATTATATATGGTAGAAAGGGTATATGGATTATATACAGGGTGAATCACGACCAACGGGATGGAGGTTTATGGCGAAACGGTAAAAGTTTTAAAATTTTTGTTACTTTAGTAGTTTACTACATTAATAAAGGCCACATTCTAAGATTATTTTGGAATATACAGGATGTCCCAAAAATTTGTGGCATATCAAAGTTATATTTTTTCTTATGGAACACCCTATATTTTATTGAATTTTCTGGTTGTCCCTAATACTCTTTCATAAGGGTTCCCTATATCTAAGTACAGAGGGTTCTGAGTTATGCTGACTTTTCTTAAAATGTAAACTTTTCGAAAAGAATTCATATCTAATTATTATAACACATTCTAGCAAATTTTCTCTTACGTCTAAATAGTTGGGCGTTCGTTGAATGTATTCCACGATTGAGTACTAAACATCTCTTTACAGGGTGTTAAGAATTTACAGTTTCATTATTACGTCATTGAATTTGTAATATCGAGCTTATTTTAAATGAGACACTCTATATTTTATTAATTCACCTTGTCAAAAAAGAATTCTTCTTTCGAATGGTATAAGGGTGTCCTATACCTAGGTATTATACTTTTCATGCAATTTACAAATTTCAAATTTAATGGTAAATCGAAGTTTAAAACATTTGCAATTCTCTCTAAATTTTTAAACAAATCATCTTGGCACAGTTGTTGTAAAAAACAGTGTAGTTGCTAATAAATATGCACACGTGTAGTTGCTGAGTACATAATAAAACACAAACACATCTTTAATAAAGCAAATACATAAATACTACAAAACGAACAACGAATTATTAAAAGCAAAAAATGTAAAATTACTATAATAGATGGTCAAAATGCTATCTTCAAACTATTTACTTACATTATTCAACATATCGGGTGTTATAGACGCGAAAGCGTTCGAAATTCTTAATTTCATATCGACTGGTGTAGTAGGGGGTGTAGCATATACAATATTTTTAATATAACCCCATTTGAAGAAATCCATCTTGGTCAATTCTGGTGACCTAGCTGGCGAATTATAAGGACCGCTTCTACCTATCCATTTATTTCTAAATTTTTTATTAAGGTAGTTCCTAACAGCACGTAAAAAGTGGGCAGGAGCTCCGTCCAATTGTAGCCACATTCTCTTTCGGATGGTAAGTGGTAGGTTTTCGAGAAAGATCCAGAAGTCTTTTTCAACAAATTTTCTTCCATTCAGGTGTCCGTCAAAATAATACGGGCCGATAGCATATTCGCCCACAATCCCTCCTCAAACGTTTTCACTCCATCGGTGTTGGCGTTGTCACCAGTAACTGGTTTAGTTTTATTCACCTGCTCGTATGCAACGTTACCAGTATCACGGAGTAGTCTTTCAAAAACTTTCTTTTTTGGGTGAGCTCTATCAGGGTACTTTTGAGCGTAAACTCTAGATGCTAGTAGATAATTTTCTAAACATTCCCCAATGCAAAGTAGCATGTCGAGTCTTTCGTTTAACGGGTTCTGCTTCATTTTGAGTAGTAATAAAATTTGAAACTAACACAGAATTGTTGAGATAATTAACAGAGAAATGTCATAAAATGACATTAAGATAGGTACCAACTAGATTATGTATGCATTTTTTGTTTTTAAATCGATTTACCATTAAATCTAAGAAAATTGTAAACTGCACGAAAAGTATAATACCTAGGTATAGGACACCCTTATACCATTCGAAAGAAGAATTCATTTTTGACATGGTGAATTAATAAAATACGGAGTGTCTCATTTAAAATAAGTTCAATATTACACATTGAATGATGTAATAATAAAACTGTAAATTCTTAACACCCTGTAAAGAGATGTTTAGTACTCAATCGTGAAATACATTCAACGAATGCCCAACTATTTAGATGTAAGAGAAAATCTGCTAGAATTTGTTATATTAATTAGATATGTTTTTTTTTTCGAAAAGTTTAGATTTTAAGAAAAGTCAGCATAACTCAGAACCCTCTGCACTTAGGTATAGGGAACCCTTATGAAAGAGTATCTTAATTTTTAGAGACAACCAGAAAATGCAATAAAATAAAGGGTGTTCCATAAGAAAACATTCTTTGATAAGTTTCATACAGTGTGAGTAAATATATAAAATATAACATTAATAAATAATATACGAAATTACTTATATATACATATAAAGGGTGTTTCAAACTCAATGGCCTATTAGACGTTTATGGAGATCTACGAGACATAAGAATTTCAAATTTTGGTTGTGGCCAAAGTCAACGACGGCCTATATGAAGAAAATATTTTCAGCATTGCAGTGTTGTCACATCTACCCGTATCTGATATCAACTTCATTATTTCAAATGACACGGCCTATATTTTATTTTATTTTTTGATAGAATATCCATTTCAAAGTTACTTTTGTTAATAATGTCCTATACCTATATCAACCCATTCTTAAGATAATAATTATGGAAGTGTTTTTTTCCTCGAAAACATATTAATCTAAAAAATTATTTGTAAATCTGTACGCAATGGTCTTGGAATAAAATTGACAGAAATCTTATGAAAAAAGGCTAAAGTAACTAGAGCTATGTACGAACTGCATTAATTTTAATACAGGGTGTCCAAAAACTATATCTTCGAGAGTTGTAATGAAAAGTAACCAAAAATCGATTTTCTTAAATACAACATACTGTATATTATTCGAGAAATGAATAGAGTAGAATATTCCCGATCTTTTGATGTATGATAGTCCTATACCAATCTCTTATGATTCTTTAATTATTTGCGTTTTTTTGTAAAATGATTTTATATTTGCTGACAGGTATGTACACATAGCTTAATAATTATTTTCAGAATGCTATGACTCATGGCAGAGTTAAATAAGTTTCTCTTAAGGTTGGATTTTTAAAAAGAGAAAACTTTATTATTTAACATTTTTTAATGTGTACAGGAACAAAGCTAATTATAGACTAAAATATACGTTCTATCTATTCCCTATTTATATACATAAATATGCCTACTCAGCACTATATCTATTCATTACATTATTGTAAGCTACATCATCTATAATGACCATATAACTCCTCCCTCCTTAAGATTGAGAAAAGGGGGATGCCTTTTCGAGAGTTTTGAGTTCTATGCTCATTTTAGTTTTATTTCTATTTTTATAACAACAATAATAATATAACATAATTATAATTATAAGAACAATTAACAGAGACAATATAATACTAAATACTGAAACTCCTGTATTTACATCGAAATGGTGGAGTGGGTGTATACTCAGAGTTTCAATATGTTTTAAATCATTATGTATTGACTCTAAATTGAGTTCTTCCAATTGTATTGGCTCAATTTTCTGAATTAACTCCTCATTGATTTCAATAGGTGGTAACTTTAATCTCAAATTAAGTGTGTTAACTTCTTGAGAGTCAAAATGCTTATTATTTATTGACACCTTACATTTTTGTGGAATTATCAGGGAAGGTTTATTGATTGTTTCAATAGATTGTTCATTGAGACATTGGAAATTTATCTTTTCATTTAGCGATGGCACTATTATAATGGAATTATCCTGTAGTTGAGTAATGGATAAATCTTTGTGTTTTATTGGAGTTAGGGGACAATGACTTGTTAAATTTATTGTCTTAGCAACACACGGTTCATTTTTACTCAATTGACTGTCTAAACACAAGTTTATTTCTTCTACTTTTTGACATTCTCTGTTTACATTAAAATAGTCATCTGAGGATATCAAGATAAAAGGATTTTTAAGGATCATTATTTTATTGTCTAAAGGGATTGGATATAATTGATACATCAGATATGGCTTATTAATTACTAATGGAATTACTATATAAAATATGATTAGATTATTTTTGATTGTAACATCGACATGTGCAACTTCATAAAACTTAATAATGTTATCAAAAGGTATCTTTTCTTCTGGCTTAATTTTGGAAATAACACTTTCTAATTCGTTATATTTAAGGATACTGTAATGCATTATGTTTATTTCTGCAAAATTGATAGCTGTTTGAATATTTGAACAAATTTCTTTTAAAATTCTAATATTGTTTTCAATATTATCAATTAGTATAATGAATTCCATAGTGGATTGGGTAAATTGAGTTAATTCATTTAATCTTTTACGTAACTTCCTTTGATTATGATTGATATTTGTTAATTGTGTATCAATTGTTTTTGTTACTTTTTTAAGAATAGTTTGAGTGGATGAAATATCTTGTTGCAACACATCTTGATTCTCTTGTAACATTTTTATATAGTTATCATATCTGTCTCCATCATCGGCATCAAGAGTACCGAACAAATATTTATCTATTTTTCCAATAATATTCAATAATCCTCGTTTACTTCTTTTTGTAGAATAATGATTAACAAATTCTTCTATTGTTCTAACATAATCAAGCAAATTAGTAGTTCTCACTATTAATAGGTCAAATAAAGGTGTTGTACGATTTGTTATTTTGGATGTGATGTTTAGTAAGGTCAATTTAGTAGTTCTGACACAATTTCTTATATTTGTTAAATTTACATGATAATATACGTGGTGGTGATTATTAACAATGTATGTCGTACCTAACTTGTATGGTAGTAGGGGATTTGTCAGTTCTTCTATCTCGTATTGGTAAGTGGCAAGAGGAAATAGAAGTATAACTAAGAAGACGGTATTCATTGTCCTGAAAGAGAATTATTGTCGTCTTTTAATATCTTTTGGATGTCTCTGATTTTTAAATAATTTCTTAATAAATTTTGGCTTTAACTTATTTGTATTCAATTGTTGAGGGGTAGTCATAAATTGATCAGTTCCTTCAGGGATTTCTGGATCATTCTCTCTATTATCATTTAATTTTGCCAAAACATTAGCCTTCCGGGCATTTAATTTCAAATTAATATTTTCGTTTAACTCTTTCAAAGTTTGGGCTAGTTCATGAATGTAATCGTGTTGTATTTGATTCAAATTCTTTTCGAAATTAAGTTGATAATTGAGATTTCCTTTTATAATTTGGAAAGGTGTATAATCATGTGAAGAATGAATACTATTATTGTAATTTAGAATGGCAATATCAACAAGTTCTTGATTTGTTTTCGAATGATAATTTTGTTTCAATGCTATTAAACTTTCTTTCAAGGTTGAATGGAATCTTTCAACAGGAGAGTTAGAGTTAGGATTATAGGGTGTTGTAAAGTGCAACTGAATTTGGTATAGTTTGCAAAGGTCTTATATCAGATTACTTTTAAAATTTTGTGCGTTATCTGTTGTGATAATATTGGGGGTTCCATGTTGTGAAAAGAACTTCAGTAAATTCTGACAAATTTCAATAGAATTTTCATTAAGTGGATAAGCTGCTGCAAATTTTGAAAAATTATCTTTGATTGTCAAATATTTCTGTGAATTTAGGGAATAAATGTCAATATAAATATGTTCGAAAGGTTTCTGTCCAATAGGTGTTGGTTTGAAAATTACTTTGTAAGGGTGTCTGTCGTATTTTGATTTTTGACAGATCTCACAGGTATTTATATAATTTATAACGTCCTTTTCTAAACTAGGCCAATAGTAAAACTGTTTAATATTTTTGATATTCTCTGTAATACCTCTATGTGATGTTTTCACTATGTGATATCTTTCAATGATTTCTTTTTGTTTATCTATATTAGTGATATCTTCAAGAAGTGAATTAGAGATAACAAGTTTGTAAGAGTTATGCTTAAAGGTTTCTTGGAAAATTCTAAGGATCAAAGGTTCTAGTTCTTTCTGTGGAAAATGTAAACAGTAAGTATCTGGTGGTAAATAATCTCTTAGGATCTCTTGAATTTTCTGTGTAACAGGATTATCATTAATAAATACGATGAATCGTTTCTTTGTTTCAAACAGTTTCTCACAAGTTACATAAGGTTGTTCTTTATGTGTCCATTTGAAGATAACTTGGTTTTTAAAGGTATTTACGGTTTTGTTTATATATGCTGCATTTAGGATAGGATTTTCGTGAGAGGAATGAACTGTTTCTGTCTCCGAAGTATCACGATTGTTCTCTTGTTCTTCAATCAATAAATTTCTAGAACAATTTGTTGAAATTGATTGGGGAATGATATTGGATTGTTGTTCCGTTGGAGGTTTAATCTGGATGTCTGAGATAATATTGATCTTGGGTTTTTCTGATAAAAGACAGACGAGAATTTCAATGTTTTGATCTTTAAAAATATGATGAAGCATGGCTTTTACTTTTTCCCAGTTAAGCTGATCATATCCACATCCTAATTTAGGAATAGCAATTTTCTTAACATTGTTTTTCAAAGCATGATTTTTCATTTTATATAATGATTTCCATAATGTAAAATATGTTGGTTTTTGATGAAAATCTTGTTTAGTAATTAAATAGTAAATAAATCGATTAGATTTATTATCAAATAAATTTGCAATTTCGCCTACCTTTGCTTTCTGATCAATTAAATTTTGAATGTTTTTGAACTTGTGTTTAAAAACAACAGCAATACCTTTTTTCATATGAAGGTCAGCTGATACACAATGAGCTAAAGCATATTCATTAGATTGTTCAAATAAATTTCCGTTAATTTCCTTAATTACATTTGAATTATTGACAGGTTTCCAATTTTCATCAAATTTATTAAATTCTTTATTATGATCTATTATTGGTTCAAAGGTCGGAAGTGGATCTTGCGTTTCGAAATAATGTTTAATTCTGTCATGCCATAAATATTGATCATCATCATTGATTTTCGATTTCCCACATGTTGCTGACATATGTGTTAGGAGATCGTCTTTTTCTATTGCATGGATATCAATAGGGGTCGAGAAAGTGCGTCTGCATTGGAATTTTGTTTACCTTTTTTATAACAAATTGAATAATCGAATTCTTCCAATTTAAGTCGCCATCTTACGAGTTTTGAATTTGGTTCTTTTATTGAGAAAAGCCATTGCAAAGGCTTATGATCTGTAATGATTGTAAATTTTCTACCAAATAAATATGGTCTGAAATACTTTGTTGACCAGACTATAGCAAGTAATTCTTTTTCAATTGTGGAATAGTTACATTCCGCTGAATTGAGTGTTCTACTTGCATATGCGATAGGTAGATCATTTCCAACAGTGCCTTGAGATAAAACAGTGCCGATTGCAAAATTTGATGCGTCTGTTGTTAGTAGGAAAGGTTTTGTAAAGTCAGGATGTTGAAGAATCGGATCATTCATAAGTATATTTTTACACGTGTTGAAGGCTTCGACAAATGCTTTGTCGTGAATAACCTTGACATTTTTCTTTAAACAATTAGTAAGCGGTTTTGTTATCTTTGCAAAATTTTTAATAAATTTTCTATAATATCCAATTAAACCGAGAAAGGATTTTATTTCTTTTGGAGTATTTGGAATTTTGAAATTTTTAATTGCTGATATCTTATCAGGATTAGGCTTAATTCCGTTTGGTGTTATAACATGTCCTAAAAATTCTACAGTCTTTTTCAAAAATTCAGATTTGTCAAGTTGTATTTTCATATTAAAGGAGATAAGTCTTTCGAGAACTTTTTGAATAGAATCTAGATGTTCTTGTAAGGAAGTTGAGTAGATGATAATGTCGTCCATATAGACCAGGCAAATTTTACCTTGAAGTCCACGCAATACATTGTCCATAGTTCTTTGAAAAGTGGACGGTGCGTTTTTGAGTCCAAAGGGCATACGTTTGTATTCGTAATGTCCGTGTTCGACATTAAAAGCTGTTTTTTGGATCGAGTTTGGGTCCATTTCAATTTGATGAAACCCGCTAGCTAAATCGAGGGTCGTAAAATACTGTGATCTTCCAAGTTTATCTAGAATGTCCGTGATATTAGGAAGGGGGTAACGGTCTTCAATTGTCTTTTCGTTTAATTTCCTATAGTCAATTACAAGTCTCCATTTCTTTTGTCCAGAGGCGTCTAGTTTTTTGGGTACTATCCAAACCGGAGAGTTCCAAGGAGAATTGGAAGGTTGGATAATGTTATCTTTTAACATCTGATCAATTTGTTTATTTACTTCATCTTTATGAACATGTGGATACCGATAACTTTTTGTATGAACTGGTATCTCATCTGTTGTTTTAATGATATGTTTTACCTGATTAGTGAAAGATAAAGGATCACCAGGTTTATGAAGTACTTTATTACATTTCTGAATGACTTTAAATAATTTATATTTTTCTTCTGAATTTAGATGTTCGTGCCTGATAAGTGATTTTAAATCATAAATATTATTTTGTTTTTTCGTTGTTACTTGAGGTAACTCAACATGAAAAATTTCAAATTGATCTTCATCAAATGATTTCATTGGGAATATATTTTCGTCGATATTGTATGTGAAAGTGAAAGTCTTGTCAGTTATATTAAAAATACCTATAGTATAGTAGTCATTTCTAACAGTAATAATTGTTGGTCGAATTTCTATGTCTTTTGTCTTAATGTGTGGTATAAGCCAAGAAGAATTATTCGGTAATATTGTGTAAATTTTGACATTTTGTAAAGAATGAGGTGGAATTTCCAAAGTATATTGATCAAAATTTTCTCTAAAATAAAATGGAATTTGTATAAAATCATTTCTTAGTAAGTTATTATCTAGATCAATGTTTAAATTAAATTTTCTAAGATCTTTAATACCTAATATGCCATCAAAATAATCATGGAAAGGATAAAGGATAAATTCAATTGGTTGAGAAATGCCAAAACACAAAAAGAGAGGAACATTCGCTTTACTATTTGCTTTTTTTGTACCTGCACAAGTTTGTAATTTAGTTATGTGAGGCTTAATCAATTCGGGGCAATATTTTTCAACTAAAGAGGGTCTTAATAAAGAAGCATGTGAACCTGTGTCAATTAGTAATCGGATATTAAATTTGGGAATTTTTATATAAGGAAGTTGGTTAATTTGAAAACTGTTTAGTTGGAGGCAGGGTTTTCCGAAGCTGGTAACCGAAAATTTTCTAACAGTTCATCAGAGAATTCAATATTTTCATCAATCATATTTTCAGGATTTTCTTGGTAATCAATGGATTCAAAATTTTCATAATAACTTGACGAGGGGTTTTCTATCGATTGATAATTCAAACCTGATTGTTCTAATTCCTGTTCTAGAGTTTCATTCTCTAAATGAGTAAGTTCTTCAAAAATGTACTTAGGTCGAGATTGATTTCTATTGAATTGATTCGGGAATTGGTAATTTAATGGGCGTCGGGGTTGAACGCTTACACCTGACATTGGTTGAGGATATGTCTTTTGAACTGGTTGTCTTGGTTGAACAGTTACACCTGACATAGGTTGAGGATATGTCTTTTGCGGAGATTTAAAGAAGTTCTGATTTAAATTAGGTTTAGGAGTGAATTTTGGTTTATTGCCAAATACTTGTTGTGCGGACGGAAGATGATGTTTAATAGGTTGTTGATTATTAACGGGGAATTTTGGAAATTGAGGTATATTCATTGGTTTAGGAGGATTCAAAAATGTATGGTTGATTGGTTTATGCTTTACAGGCATATTCTGAATAAAGTTATTCTTGAAATCATTTTGACTTGTCAATATTTCGTAATTTGAAATGATATCCATAGCTTCGTCTAAATTTTGAGGATTTCTTACAATTAGAAGAGTTTTCAATTCGTTAGATATGTTTGATAATAAATTTTGAGTTGCTGTTAATTCGTTCTGGGTTATTAATATTGTTCTAGCTTCTAAATTTTGAATTTCGATACAGATTTTATTATTAATTTGGGTGACTAAGGCATTAAGTTTTAGGATATAATCTTGTACTGATTCTCCTTTATTTCTTGTTAAAAATATTAGTTGTTGTTGTAGGTTACTCCTTGTAATTGGATCACTAAATTTTTGACGTAAAGCTAATTTAATTTGATCCCATGTATTAAGATCGGGTCTGGTTAATAAGAATTCTTCAGCATCATCTATTAATTTAGCTTTAATGGCTAAAATAACGTATTCCTGCTGAGAAACATCGTTAGTAAAATATCTAGTGTGGAAATTATCGATTTGTTTTATAAATGATTCTAAACGACTAGGAGTACCATTAAATGTTTTTAATAAGGAAACAGTGGATTTTAAGGCGTCGGCCATGATATTAATATTGTATTTTTCTTCCAAAATTGTTTCTAATAAATTAGGATTTTCGACTGTTGTTGACGAATAAACTATCTTTCTAACTTTCGGATAAGTTATATCTAAAATTCTATTTCTGAATTTTTTCATAAAAATTCACATAAACAATTGTATATATATAAAAATGATAAAAATAGATAAATATAATAGAATATAAATTTTAATAATTGATTTTATCTTTCAATAGATTAATTAATTTAGAATTAATAAATATTTTCTTCAAATGCTTTTCGCATAAATGATATAAATGATATATTAATATCTCAGTATTAAATATTTCTTCAATCTTAACTAAACAGAATTACAACAATAGGAGAGATTTTAAAACTCACTGAGTCAATTAATCTTCTTCCCTGTCTTGCTTCTGCTATCGGGTAGTGGCTCTTCCTGGAAGATATACGTCTAGGCTGGCTGCTACTCGTCGTGGATGCTAGTTAACACCAATACATCCGTGGTTTCCAGATATTAGTTACACCAAAGTATCTGAATCCCGAAGAAGTTACTGACTTGTTGTGGATGGTTCCAAAGGCAAATCAGGAGTCACAATCAACTTTCTGCACCAAGTTCTTTCGATACACCTTAACATGTTAAAACAAGACGGTATGCACTATTCCGATTTTCACTTGGAAAACTATTCACAAGAATCGATAATTAAAATGATACCGGGTGTATCCTACTGACTGCGCCAGTTAAATAAGTTTCTCTTAAGGTTGGATTTTTAAAAAGAGAAAACTTTATTATTTAACAATTTTTAATGTGTACAGGAACAAAGCTAATTGTAGACTAAAATATACGTTCTATCTATTCCCTATTTATATACATAAATATGCCTACTCAGCACTATATCTATTCATTACATTATTTTAAGCTACATCATCTATAATGACCATATAACTGCAGCATAGTTTTAGTAAATAAATAAATTTTCATACAGCCATATAGCCACAGATAGTTTCTTAGTTGCTGCTTCAAAATCACAAGAGATCCCTTATAATGGAGAATAATTCGTATTCTTACGAAAATATTATGAATCTATTTCTCATAAATGGCGAGTGCAATTAAATTTTGAATAGAACATGTAGGGAATTCTATAGACGCTATCCCAATCTGCAGAAAATGAGTGCTAAAAAGTTTTTGAGAATCAGTTCTGCATTTCTCAACTTTGTATGTTTCCGTACTCGATGAAACCAAAGACAACAGGTGATGGGGGATAAGGGTAATTAATGTTCTTGGATATTTTCATGCCAATCCCAATTTATCTATACGAAGTGCCGCAAATGACTTGGGAATATCCTGTAGATCCATTTGGAGAATCCAGCACATGCATCAAATGCATCCATACAAAATCATAACGCAACAAGCTTTACATCCTGAGGATCCTCAAAAAAGGGTACAGTTTTCTGAATTTATGCTAATTAAAATAATTGTGGATTCTGATTTTCTCAAGAAAATAATTGGGTGTGACGAATCAGAATTCTCTTGAGAAGGGATATTCAATAGGCATAACAACCATTTTTGGGCCGCTGCTAATCGCCATTTTGTTAGGCAGGTTGGGTTTCAAAATAGCTTTAACGTATTTTGATTATTGATGGACAATAAATAAGCAATTTGTATTTATGACGAAAATTTAAGTGCTAAGAAATACCTGCAGATTTTAAGAGCGACGGTGAATGACTTCCCTGAGAATTTGTCTTTGAATATTTTAACAAGGTGTTGATTTCAACACGATGAAGCTCCTGCACATTGTAGCCACCCTATCAGTAATGAGTTATTCAGAACGTTTGAAGATCGGTAGATTGACAGAGTAGGTCTCAGTTTTAAAGTAACTTTAAAAAAAAAATGTTGATGATATTGTTCTCAGCATACCTAGCAATGGCAGGCGAACTTCTAACAGTATTTAATAGTTTATAATAAAACAATTCCCTTCTTAGATAACAAGCTACATCGAATAAATGATAATAAAATCATAACTTACTGACTTTTCAGTTTTAATCTTTTTTTGTAAGAAAATTAAATGGCGTGATACATTTTTGACAGACGAACCCCGAACGGAGGAGGTATACAATTCGACTGTCTGCTTTATTTTTTTTTTTTTTGGTTCGTGCGCCCCTTTTATATAGTAGATCTCCGATTTTGATGATTTTGGATTCATTTGAAAGAAGGGGATTGAGAAATGGTCCCATATTCATAAAAACGCAAATCCGAAATCTCCTTCCCTCCGAAAACCGCCCCCGAAGGGGTGGTGGGGGCGAATTTTCTCGAAAATCGAAAATCTGAGTTGGTATAATTAAAGATAGGACAATATCCGGAAACGTTTAAATTGAACATTTTTTCAAAAGTGTTACGGTTTTCGAGATCGACGAATGTTAAATATGTATTTTTGCTATGTGGAGAGAACAATTTCTTTCGAAAATTGAAAATTTTTCGATACTACATGAAAGATATAATTATTTGTAGCAACATTTATAATGAACATTTTTTCCTTACAATTACGGTTTTCGAGTTAAATCGGTGTTAGATGGTAACAACTAAAATATTCAAGCGTATTTCCGCCGCGATGTTCTGAGATCTCAATAATAACCACTACAAGCAAGGAATATACGTGGGTAATAGGATAAGTATTATCTTCATTGATATGGTATAGTGAACGTTCAACGATTTTCGGGACTAATGTTACACTCAAAAGTGTGAAATAAATATTTTTTACAAAAAATTGGACCGACGTTATAGTTGATGCACTGAAAAGTATAAAATAATATTACTTCTATTGGTGATGGTACTTGTGAAGTTGGTGCCAAAAGCTATCAATCTAACTGCAACTGCACAACTTCAAAAGTACCATCACCAATAGAAGTAATATTATTTTATACTTTTCAGTGTATCAACTATAACGTCGGTCCAATTTTTTGTAAAAAATATTTATTTTTATTATGATGTTAAAAGCCATATAATTAGATACATTTTGGTGAAAACCACGACTCGATATCTGTACTCGCTTTTGAGTTATTGTAAAATTGATATTTTGTTTTATAAAGAAAGTAATAATCATTATCACTACCTATTTAAAGATATCAGCTACTTATTGCTTATTAGTTAGGTTAGGTGAGGTCCACCATTGGACCATTGGATTATTTAAGTTAGCGTGAAACTAAAAAACTGACAAGATAATTGGGGCCATAGAAACAAATTGTTATTTGATCGAGGAAAAAACGAGAAAAAAATATAATTATCTATTTAAACAATATTAATGGTTTAATAACAACGTAAAATTATTTGAGTGAATTAATAATTTTAATAATACGGACATGGACATGAAACTACCGTCAGCTTCGGCTGTCGGGGATAACATTGAAAATGTTGGACAACTGAGTAAAAGGAGTGTTTGTAAATGTGTACTGTGTGTGTTTCTCTTACTTAAGATTCCACCGCACGCTACTGCTCATAACAAAAAGTAATGATAAAAAATATGTGCTGGTACTTCGAATTTACTATTTGGCGACAAAAAAGGAAAAACATTTTATTTATTTTCTTTAGAATCAGTCGATAAGTATTTTTGATTCGTTTGAGATTACATTTTACAATAATTCATAAAAGAGTAAAGATATCGAGTCGCGGTTTACGCCGAAAAGTAGCTATTTATATGGCTTTCAATACCGATAACAAAAAAGTGTATCGTGTCATTTTTTTTTACAAAAAACTATGAAAACTGAATATTGTTTATTCAGCGCCCTCTAGGAGTAAAAGTCTGAAATTTCGAACATATCTGATATTATTTTTGAAATAAGCGTCGAATTATCTTTCAAACATGACCAAACTCGTTGAAATTGGATAACGCGTCTAGGAGATTACAGCTTAAGAAAGTACTGTTTCCCAGTTCCCCCCACCCTTATAATCAAAAATACGGAAAAAGTGGAAATACTAAAATTACGCAGAATTTCATGAACTTTCCATTTCCGGTACTAAAACAATAAGTTAATGTATCGAGTTTTTGAGAAAAAATAATTTTAATTTATACCATGGTAATTACGCCACCTAGCGGCCATTTTAGAAACTTGAAAATATTTTATCTTTATTTCTTTTAGCCAATTTACTTATGAATTTTTGAAGTCGTAGGGTTCACGGTTTCCCAATTATCAATTATCCTACCTCGCTGACCTTAGTGGGACACCCGGTATACCTATATATTATATATATATATATATAATTCTTTTCCTTTCGATAACCATAACCTATAACTACACTAACTAGAGTAAAGTAAAAATATTTATATTTTTTATTATACAAGAAGATACATCAATCTTATCATTCAATTCAAGAATATCATTTGACAGAATAAGATACTTCAAAATTTTATTGTATTTATGTTATCTTATTTTGAAGATGATAACGTTGATGTGAAATGTGAATATCGGCAAAATATATGGAATAATCAAGAAAATTGATTTTATCGATTGAAAGAAGCTCTAGAAATGTAGGTACCTATATAAAGAGAAAAGAATTGGCAATTGATTCAATTATTTCAGTTTATTAGAAGAAAAAAACATGGCAAAAAAAACTTTCCTGGCCATCCTTGGTATAGCAATCTTTGCTGTGGCTGTCCAGGTAAGCACAACATATTTTAAATAATTATCAATTTTTTTGTTTGGGTATCTGGTATAAACCAATGAAAAAATGTGCAAAGATTTCAAATCTGTATTATATAGTGCGTTCATAAAGTATGGAAATATTTCAATATCTTCTAAACTATTAATATATAGAGAAGCTCATTTTTATGCAAACAGCATCATTTTATCCCCTCTACCTTCCAAATTATGACGTCTTCGTTAATTTTTTTAAATGGGAAGGCCATAATTTTAAAGTATAGGCGGAAAACGCAATTTTCTGAGTTCAAAAATACCAAATGCAGGGTGCTAAGAAAATAATATATTTTCTTTTGCTGTTTTCAATTTTATACAAATTATTAGCGCATAAAAACAAACTTACTTTTGAATCGGACTCCTTAACAACAACTAATAAGTTCTTAGTTACCACTGCATATTAATATCTATTATTATAATATTATATTTTCAAGTTAAACATTGTTTTATGATTTTTCTGATTGATAAACTCTGACGTAGTACAACTCCAGATACCATGAATCACTTATCAGAAAAAAGAATAAATATAAATATTAGGATATAGTAATCGTAAACGGATTAGGGAAGAAGTATGCAACATCTTCAAAGAAAAATATTCAGAAAGAAATTTTATAAGCAGGTCCACAGTAAGTAAAATAAAGCGTAAATTTAATGAAATACAATAAACATGAAAGTGGCAGACCGGCCATTACTGAAGATACCTAACAAAATATTTTATTAGAAGTTGATGAGAATCCTCATTCTTCAATCACAACGTTTTCCCACAATAATAGGATTTGCCGTGGTGCTGTTCACAAAGTATTAAAGAAAGCCAAATTATATCCTTATAAAATTACACCATCCGATGAATCTAATGAAACCGATTTTGAGAGACGCCTATAGTTTTGTAACAAGATTCACAGAATATGTAACGAAAATAATGGCTTTGAATATAAAATGTGTTATTTTCCGATGAAGCAACTTTTTCTCAAAAGGTTCAATGAACAAACAGCATTCCACACCCAGTATCCACAAAAAGTAAATGTTCGGGCAGGGTTTATAAAGAATAATATAGTGGGACCATATTATTTTGAGGGAAATGTCACTGCTGCAAATTATACTGAAATGTTGCGAACATATTTAATTCCATTTTTGGCAGTAACTTATCCAATATGTGACAGAGATCCCAATACTTGGATAACAAGAATGAGCAAATCCTCATTATGCTCTGTTGTTAAGTGATTACCTAATTGAGGTTTTGTCCAATCCCTGGATAGGACGACAGGGATCTATTGAATGGACTCCTAGATCTCCAGACCTAACCTCTCTTGAATTTTTACTTTGGGGTTAGTCGAAAAGTAAACTTTTCTTGAGCCGAACCATTAATATAGATTAATATAGAGCTCAAGAAAAATTTTGAGCGGAAATGCAACAAATTACAGCAGAAATTTTGAAAAATGTAATTAAGGAATTCGTTGCTCGCATTGGATACTGTCAAGTTACTCAAGGAGAAAAATTTTAACATTTATTGTGATATAATTTCGCGTTTAACTGTTTATTAATTAATTGTTTCATAGGTTTTTGTTGGGATATTTTGTTATTCAAATATGTTTTTACTGTTGCATGAATAAATGAATTTAAATGAGAATATTAATATTCTAGCATCTTGTATTTCATATTACTTTATGTTCATACCCCCATGTTTTTTGTAATTTTTAAACTCAGAAAATTGCATGTTTTCCATTTACGATATAAAATTATTGCCTTCCCATTAAAAAAATAACGATGACGTTACAATTTTGAGGGTAGAGGGGATAAAATGAAGCTGTTTGCATGAAAAAGTAGAATAGTAGATATTGTTAAATAAAAAAAAATTAATATCACACCACACATAGTATTATGAAGTAATGACAATAACGCGGACATGACAGACCAGATATTGATAGACTCTAGCAATGACATGCTGAGAAACCTTTCTCATTTACAATAGCCAACGTCGAATTACTTTTTTATATCAATCGATAGATACATACCTACCCACTGCATTGTTATTACATTTTTTTTCTGTTCGACTAGACTATTTCCATTTTATCTGCCACTCTCTCTTCCAGTCATATGTGGCCGATCCTGAAACAAACCCCATCAGTGACATGATTGCCGAGCTTGTCGAGCAGTTACAACAACTTGCCGACAATGCATTCAAAACATTCTCCAACATTGTTAACGCTGCTGTCAGCAAAGCCAGTGAAGCTCTTGCTGGCGTCAGAGATGCTGTTACCAAAGTCATTGGCCCTATGATCGAGCAGATGAAGAATACCCAAAAGGGTGCCGCGTCCAAGGGTATCGATCTTGCCGTATGTGCTATCGATAAATCCATCGAAGAAGCTAAACATATGCCCGAAATTGCCTTCAATGATGCCAAAGTTTGCGTTGATGCTGCTATAAAATCTAGCCAGAATATCCTCGACAGCGCCGAGAAACTTGTAAGTAGAAAATCTTGGCTCTATGATTAAGTTGATCTCCATTAATCATAAGGTTGAGAGTTCAAGTCCCGTCCATATAAGTTTTAAAAAAAAATGATGCAATGGTAATTTGAGAAAATATAATAATGGTATTTGATAATAAAAATAAAATACTTTATTTATATGTTTATTAGATTAATGCTTGCATTGAAGAAACCCGCGGCTTAGCTGATGCAGCCAGCAAATGTGCTCTGCTCGACCCAATGTGCTGGACCAAATTGGCCAGCCAGGCCACCAATCTTATAACAAGATTGCCCAAAGAGATTGGTGAATGTACTGAAAAGACTGTCAAGGAATTGACCAAATTGGCCGGTCAAATGGTCGGATGCACATCTGAAGCCGTCGCTGATATCACCAGAGAAGCTACCACACTTTTGGCTAATGTTACTATATGCGCCGCCAATCAAGGATACAAGCCAGTAAACTTATAGATGCTCTCAGATTGTTATTTCTTATAATTGTGTACTTAAAGTAAAATGATTTTGTTATTTAGAAGCATCTGTCAATTTGGTTTAAGTGTTCTGCACATTCAATCTTGAGCCTAGGCTGATGTGCGAATAAAAAAGTATCAAATTGCAATGATTGCGTGTTCAATTCAATTCAAAGTTATTTTGATAAATCTCGAATCAAACTATAATATATATCTATATACTTCGTTATGGAGTAACAGTCACTCGAAAAGGGAATATATCTACTAATAATATAGCAAGATAACTAGCCAACAGGTGGGTTAAAGGTCATCTTGTCCGTTCGCAGGTCTTGAGTCGTAGGACTCCGTGTT
Source organism: Crioceris asparagi (assembly GCA_958507055.1). Taxonomy (NCBI): domain Eukaryota; kingdom Metazoa; phylum Arthropoda; class Insecta; order Coleoptera; family Chrysomelidae; genus Crioceris; species Crioceris asparagi. The sequence goes on from OY293828.1 coordinate 72,053,218, forward strand.
TTTTTTTGGTAACTTAAAGTGCAAATATTGCTTACTTCTTGCTAGAAAATTTAAATAATGAGTTGGAGCCAGGGCAAATTTCGAATCAGTGACTACTTGAGGAATTAAGTCTCAAGCAACATGAAATTCATGTTGAGATACGATTTCCTGCCGATCATATCTTTTAGATGTTCAGTGAGAGAAGCATCGGGAAAGGTAGCTGGCCAGGAGAATTTTAATCAGTATAATTTCAATTTAACAGATTATTTGCCAAAATTTCGTTAATATTCCATATGTTTAATGGTTGTAGAAGTCCATTCTCAAAGTGGAGTGAAGTGGTAAGATGAAAAAGAAACACAAAGTCTTCTCCACAGTTTATTCTTAAAGGTTAATTATTGAGACATGTTTCGAGATTGTACAATCTCATTTCAATCAAAAACTGTAACTGTAAGTTCTGTAAGTTCTGTAACAAAATATATTATAAGATATTGAAATGTAAAGAGAAAAAATTATGTAGTTAATGATACAAAATGTTGGATAGTATACTCACATGGAGATGAAAATATTAAAATCTTAAGAAAAAGGAAAAACTAGAAAAACGATCCCAAACCAATAAAAATTATAGATTACAACTTAAAAATAAAAGCGAAAACAATTAATTATTCCATTATAAAATAATAAAAATAAAGTTAAATTCTAAAACAAAAAGCGAAATTCCAAGTCACATTGCCTGGGTGACCGTGCCCGGTGCGTATTTTTCTGGTCGGGGATTGTTTAAATAGTTTTTTCAATTATCATGTAACTAGAGCCATCTCATGTTGGTTAGTGAACATTTTTGAAGTTTAATAAAGAGAAAATAATGCAAATGGTAGAATACTGTTATATTTGACTTATAGAATTATAGACAAAAAAACTATTTAAACGATCCCCGACCAGAAATATATCTCTTTTACCATCAGCTGACCAACGATGTAGTCACCGGGTACGGGCACCCAGACAATGTGACTTGAAATTTCGTTTTTTGTTTTAGAATTTAACTTTATTTTTATTATTTTATAATTGTATAATTAATTATTTTCACTTTTATTTTTAACTATTAATTGTTAATTCTCATTAGTTTGAGTTTTTCCTTTTTCTTAAAATTTCAATATTTTCATCTCCATGTGAGTATACTATCCACCATTTTGTATCATTAACTACATAATTTTTTCACTTTACATTTCAATATCTTATAATATATTTTGTTACAGAACTTTGAACAATTTTTGATTGAAAATGAGATTATACAATTTCGAAACATGTCTCAATAATTAACCTTTAAGAACAAACTGTATTTCTTTTTAGTCTTCCTTATGTTTTATTGAATGTCGCACTTTCGATATCATGCAATATAAAAATATAGTAGAATGATGTGATGCCTGATCGCCCGAACGTTGACCAGTTAGTTGATTACAGTTTTTCTTTTCGAAGTAAAAGAACTGAACTTCAAATTGCGCATTACCCTTCAGTCATTAAGAGGCAGATTTTATTGACAGATTTGGTGGCAAGAAGTCGCAATATACTTATCAAAAAATAAATTTTCATATTATGCTTCGCATCTGCTGATTTTTTACTTCACCATGAACATGACATCTCTTATAAATAATCAAAGTTACGGACATGATTTATCAACTTTATTTAGAATATCAACTGTTAAAAAAATGCTGTGAAAATATATATTTTTACCAAAAATTGGAACGATTTTATTAATTGGTGCAATGAAAAAACAAAGTAATATTAATTCTATTAGTACTGGTAATTTTGAAGTTGTGCAGTTGTAGTTAGATTGAAAATTTTTGGCACCAACTTCAAAAGTACCAGAGCCAATAGAATTAATATTATTTTGTATTTTTCAATGCACCCACTAATAAAGTCGGTCCAATTTTTTGTATAATAGTTATTTATTATAGAAAGGAAAAAAGTACTAGATTTTATTTCGAGGTAGTATTGTAGTGTATAATACAGTATTTTTTTCTGTGACGGAAAAAACGATGATTTAATATTGAAAAAATATTACAATATATTAAAGTCAGAAGATTATCGAACTAAAATTTGAAGTGTTAGGCCAAGTAAACCTTTAAAGTAATCAAATATCTGTCAGTGAAAAAGTCCCGTGGGGACAAAATGATATTTTGTCACCTGTCAACAGAGATAAAATTTCATACTTTTTTCCCGTCACAGAAAAAAATATTTTTCGTTATCTAGATAATTTAGTAGGAAAATCACTACATACACCATACGCCGTACATGTATCCCAAATTCGAGTCTCATCATTGGGATCTCGGAAACTAGAAGAGATATGAGGTCTGATGAATAGAGAGAAAGTTGCGCAATTTAGTGCTCATTAAAACGCCACTTTGAAATTCTGAATACTTAGATTTTTGTAAAAATCGAATACCTACTCATGACTCCATTTCAATTTTTTTATAACTCTGAATAAATGCGAAAAATAAATTTTCCATTCTCATTGTTAAATTTTCTTTCTACAAGATAGTGTTATCAGATTTTCAAGCCGAAGTTTCGTCTTTGTGCTGCCAAAAAACGGCTTGTAAGCGCTTTTTGTTGGAATATCCAGAAAGACGGCAACCGTATTATAATTATTTTGCTAATATTGATAATAAGTTGGCTCAATACGAAAGTTTTATTAAGCCAAAGGTTAAATTTGGAAGATGAATCAATCCATCAGAAGAAAAAATATCTTAAACACTGTAAGTTTGAAAACTATTACAAAGTAGAAAGTAAAATGGATACTTTTGAATTATCTTTTATGGTAAATAATAATCCTCGAGCTTCAATTATAATTTTCTGAGACAAAGTAGTATCGCCGCAAATGAATGTAAGGAGAACTTTTTGTAATCGTGGATATAAATCATATAAAATTCATATTAGTCTCACATTAAGACCTGGCAATGATGAGAAACGATCAGAATTTTGTAAAATAGAATTAATGGAAATCACGATTTCCTAAATAAAACTATATGGACACATGAATGCATTTTTTGAACACGAAGACTATTTAATAGACATAAGGAAAACCATTGGCAAGGATTGGAAACACCCTATTAGGCAGATTCAAGATGTAAGAACTCATGGACGAAAATCATTTAATGTACCTATGGGTCAGCATGTGGCACCATAAAATTATCGTCGTCCTGTTTTTTCTTGAAGGAAGTTAAATTTCCGAAAGACGTGTAGAATTATTAAGGACCAATATACTGGATTCCTCCATAATTGGAGACACGTTACCAATTTATTAAATGAATTGTTCCCTAATAAATGGATTGGAAACCAAGGATCCGAACGTTGGCCAGCTAAGAGCCCGACCTAAGTCATCTATATTACTTTCTTTGGGGATCTCTGCAAAACCGTCTTTATCGAAACTCGCCATAAAAGCTTGAATTTTTACGTCAAGACCTAAAAAGAGAGATAAGGGCACGGAATATTCAGTGTGCCATCCATAAAATTCACCGACTGTGACGGAAATACATCCAAGCAGGCGGATTGCAATCTGAATATTTGTTCTAAGTTTCATTATCAAATTTTATAAAGTTTTCGTTTTACCTTGAAACAACATTGTTAAAAATTACACATCAAACATCGAATCATTTTGAAAACATTTTTTATATGATGAAAACTTTAACCTAAATCTTATACGAATCCATGTAAACAGTTATAATGGGTAATAAATTTCACATTCTCATTGTCATTTTTTTCTGATCTATAAGATCGTCTTGGCAGATTTTCTATTCGACTGTTACTCTTTTAAGCAACCATCATCAACTTTATTTTTAAATACGGCCGTGATTGTTTTTATATCAATATTTAAATGCTTCTAAGGTCCTAAAACAAATGATGTATCGCGCTTCTTCGAGGAAAATATTTCCTAATTTCCTGGTAAGATCTTACCAAAAATCTATTATTTGTCTCTCTCCAACATTTGAGTTCTAATGAAGAATGCCATGCATACAAATTTTTCGAATTAGTGTGATACATCCTGATTTTTGACCGACGAACTCCGAACGGAGGAGGTATACAATTCGACTGTATGCTTTTTTTAATTTTCTTTTCTTTTTGGTTCGTGCGCGCCTTTTACATAGTAAACGAGCTCCGATTTTAATGATTTTTGATTCATTTGAAAGAGGAGGAGGCTTGAGAAATGGTCCCATATTCATAAAAACGCAAATCCGAAATCTCCTTCCCTCCGAAAACCGCCCCCGAAGGGGTGGTAAGGGCGAATTTTCTCGAAAATCGAAAATCTGAGTTGGTATAATTAAAGATAGGATAATATCCGGAAACGTTTAAATTGAACATTTTTTAAAAGACTTACAGTTTTCGAGATGGAGGCATGTTAAATTCTCAAATGTATCTATTTTGGCTGTGTGGAGAGGGCGATTTCTTTCGAAAATTGAAAATCTCGATCTACATGAAAAACATAATTATTTGTAGCAACATTTATAATGAACATTTTTTCCTTAGTGTTACGGTTTTCGAGTTAAATCGGTGTTAAAATGGTAACATATAAAATAATTAAGCGTATTTCCGCAGCGATGCTTTGAGATCTCAATAATAACAACTACAAGCAAAGAATATACGTGGGTAATAGGATGAGTACTATCTTCATTGGTATTAGTGAACGTTCAACGAGTTTCGTGACTAATGTTAGGTACACTCAAAACTGAAATAAATATTTTTTACAAAAAATTGGACCGACGTTATTAGTTGATGCACTGAAAAGTATAAAATCATATTAATTCTATTGGTGATTGTACTTGTGAAGTTGGTGCCAAAAGTTACCAATCTAACTGCAACTGCACAACTTCAAAAGTAGCAACACCAATAGAATTAATATTATTTTATACATTTCAGTGCATCAACTAATAAGGTCAGTCCAATTTTTTGTAAAAAATATTTATGGCACTTAAGAAGCTCTTAAGATCCGTAATAAAAAAAATGTATGGCCGTATTAAAAAAAAGAGACGGCTTAAAAAAAAATTATATTATATTTTTATAGAGCAGAAAAAGTAGCAATGAGAATGTGGAATCTATTTTGTTACATTTATTCGGATATATGTATATATACGTACACCGTCAGACATTCTCCTGAAAACCTTTTTACATGACTTTTAGGAACCTTTAAACGTCAAGATTTGTCAAGATTACAAGTTCGTAAATTCGGACCTATTAGGTAGGTACAATAACTTCCTACTGGGATGTTATTAAATCTCATTTTCGCAATCAACTTCACAAAAATTTCAACAGCCTTATCAATTTTTCGCTTTATTTTCAAAAGGTTGAAATTTGGATAATCACGAAATGCGTATCTGCTTATTTATATTTTTTACCTCACTCTTACACCTAAAGGCGTTGAGTTTCGAAGGAACCTTTCTTTCTCCTAGTATACATCGTCAAAAGAAACGTTGTACAAAATTTCAGCTTCTTAGGTCCAAGTGTTTGTGCTGGGCAATGATGACTCACGATATTTCTTTAGGTATATACCTACCTGCAGAATCCCCTACAAATTACGTCCCAAAAAAATACAATAATGACTCCCATGTCGATTTGTTAGATTGATACTAGATTTACAAAAGCTCGAATTGAAATATCGCTTTTTAGATCTATTTACCCCCATTTCACGCTTTAAAGAGTTGATTTTTCTAAAGTCACGAAGTACGTTTTCACTTATCCATTTTTAAGAGCAGTTCCACAAAATCAAGTCAAAATAATAATAATATTGATTATTATTTTACCATAAACAAGTTGTACGTCCATTTTACCCCATCAGGGGTTGAATTTCGAATTATCCTTACTTATTGCTTACATTTCTAGATCCAAGGATTTGGGATTGGCTTTGGTGAGTCAGTTGAAAAAACAGAATAATAAAATTATTAAAAGATTTTGGGTTATCATACAGTGAAGTTTTGATAATTTCAAAGTAAACCAGTGTCTTTTGCGTATATTATAACGTAAGACAGTTACGTTGTTATTTTAATGAGTCATTTGAAATTTCAATTGAAAAAGAAGAAACACCAATTCATCCCCATATTTTATTGCATTTTAAATTAAGTTGTGACATGTTTCTGTGTTCTATAAATACAATAAAATGTGGAGATGGAGTTTCTTCTTTTTCAAATTATATTCTATTCCACTTTGAGATCATGGACTTTTACTTGAAATTTCAATATTAAAAGGAAACTTCAGTGAGAACCAAAGTTTTGCGGGTAATAGATTGACAGAGAAATGGTACTAAAATATTATTCTATGAGCTATTAAAATGATCTTAGCTAGTACGCTTCGCATTACTTTACAGGGACCAATCACTAAGTCGATCCTCCAGCTGTATCTCAAAACATCGTAAATCCAGGAAGAAAAAATAGCAAAAACAACAAAGTGAAATCGCTGGAAATAACATTTATGTCCCTAGCTTTACCGCTAGAGGGCGTAAGTAATCCTTAAGGAAAAGGTGAAAAACATTTTTTCTTCAAAATATGCCAAATTTTAGTAGGTCTTAAATAAGTAAACTAGAATAAGGTCTAAATTCTGAACAAATGTTCTTGAATAGTTTTCCTCTTTTTTTTCGAATACAGGATGGATGAGAATGTGGAAGTGTTTAAAAAGAAACGCCTAGAACTTTGTTTTTGCTAATTCAACGAGATTAGCTTCATGCGTTAGACTGTAGAGAAATAGCCGATCATATATGAAATAAAACAATTTGAATTAGTTCCATTTGTTGCAGGTAGGGGGCACCTTCGGATAAAAAATATTAAAACTCCCTTTGAAATGAAAAAAAATGAAAATACCCAATTATGCTGAATTACTATAAAAACAGATCAATTTCTATACAAAATGGCAGAAACCGCAAGTAGTACCTATTTGTTTACCATGAATTATACATTAAATTTACAAAATATGTCACTATTTGTGCTCTAGGTATGTACTGGCTTAGGATAAACAATTTGAAAGTAAATGAAAATAAGAATCAAAATAATGTATTCATTTCTGACACAACACAAAGTACTGGTAACAATGTGAAGCTAATTTGAATTATTTTCGATGATAGAATAAATATACATATACAGGTGTCCCAAAATTAGCCAGCCAAACATCATCAGCGGATTCTAAGTTTAAAAATAATGCTAATAGTTCCTATAAACATAGGTGCGCTTGAAGAAAAAATACTTTTCTTTTTCATGGCTACTATGATCTCATATTCTTTGATTTACATTTGATACAAGAGGGGTTCGATAAGAGTATCTGTTTGTAGTAGAAAATTCCAAATTCTTATAAGCTTACGACAAAATTTATAAAAAGCTACATACAGAAAAGTTATGTTAGTTTTTGCGCCAACGCAGCCTTTTTTGATACATTCCTGCTTAAAATTTTGAAATTGCTATTAACATATCATGTGGAGTCAAAACATCAGAAGATTCGCATCCCTATTTACTATTTAAAATGTTTAGATTGCTATTAACCTATCATGTTTTGAGTCAAAACATTAGTAGATTCATAAAATTTGGCTGCATTATCTCCATTAGTTTTGGAGATATTGCTTGAAACCCATATTCACGTTCGTACGTTAAACAAGGCTGCAACTCCCATAATGAACATCTTTCGACCAATGTTTAATGGAACTTTTTGCATTATTTTTAAACTTAGAATCCACTGGTCAAGATTGGCACTCCAGCACATTATGTTCTGTGTATCAGTTACGACTTTAAATACATGTTACCATTCGGTTTTGTAGATCACTGCCTATTATTAACGATAAAATCCTTTGGATCCACGTTTACGTGAGTTCAATTTTTAGAAAAAATATTTATAATAATTACGTTTGACACTTAAATCAGCAGATAATAAAACAGTTTTGTTTTACATCCATCCAATTATTGAAGCAATTATGTTTCATTGAAATGTTTTCTACTTTTGTGATCGATACAACATTACGATGCCCTTATAATTTTGATATTCCTAGAGTATTTGGCTACAAATTTGGTCTTATAATCATCTGAAGATTCTTAAGACAAGAGTTACCATCAATATTCCGAATTCAAGAGAATTGGAGTTTCTCATAGATAAGTCAGTGAACAACATTTTTAAGCAACTGGAGCAATTTTATATAAATAAATAAATATAAATCAATATCCAATATTTTGGAAGTTGAACAGAAAATGTAAACTACGTTCATTTTGAAAAAATAGCTTTTCTTTACACCACTTGCACTAAACTTGGATGCTTCAATAGCATAAACAAAGTAGCAACAAAGTTATGTTCCAGTTCAATTGTCTCAATGCAGTGTTACTGCCTACTACCCTTTGGAATGTTTTTACTTCAACATTGTCAACTTGGTATATCCAAGTAGCCTCTACGCCAATTGACGCATTTCTACTTGTTTAAAGTAAACCTAGTCCAGGTAAACTCACAATGAGTATGTAAGTATTATATAATATTTGAGATAAACATAAATTAAATAAAGAGTTATCATTAGTGTACTGGTTTATTATAATCTAATCAGTCTTAAACCTCTATAATTTCAAGCTGGATTGGTTCTTATATATGTACAAAAAAAGGACCAACCATCTCGCTTCTCAAATGAACACTTTTTAGTCTATAAGATACAATGTCATATATACAATGGTAATCATATTCACATAGTTGATATAATCTACATTATATTATCAAATATTTGCTTTTGAAATTCGTTATATTATACAAAATATATAAATAAATATGTTGCAATCAGTTGGCTCAACAGTTTCTATAAAATGTAAAATTAACGAAGTCGATAAGAGAATAGAACGAATTGAGCATGGACTGGAAACATGATTATTATAAAGAAACTTATTAATATAAGAAAATATAGCATTTTTTTTTTCTAATTATCTATTACTTTATGATCGTTTAAAGACAACTGAGAAATATTCAAACTCTCTCATCTTAATTAAAATACTTTTTATAAGTTGAGCTACCTGATAACATTGAAGCATCTAGGTGTGCAATAACATTTTTTATTCATTTATTACCAATTGCCCTCTGTAGTCTCTGGTACTTTCCAATAGCATCCTGGACCATTACAGCGGCTGCTGATATTTTGTCGGGTGTCATGAGAGATCTCATGGTTTCTCTGTTGATGGTTGTAAATGCAGGAAATGAGATTACGCATATCGGTGTTAGAGTGCATAGGATTGTGGTGAATATGCCACCAACTAGGAGTAGAACTGATCCTCCAATCAGGAAGAGTCCGAATTTCGCCAGGACTCTCAAAGTGAACTGAAGGGCAGACTGAAAAGGAAAATGCTTATATTAGTTTGTACCAGTTTATATGGATTTTGGAGAGGGGTGTTTTTTTATGTTTTATTGAGCTTCAGCAATATATGGTTCACAACTTAGACTGTATTTGATTTTAGATATGTTTTGACCTAATCCATGGAGATCCTTACCGTCACTTGTAGAATCACGGACACCAGTGGAAGAACCTACAGAATTCATACAATTTTAAATCTTCTCAACTAAATTATGAGAAAGTTGTCGGGGACCCATCAATGGACCCATTAACACTCGATATAATTATGACAGATTTCAATCAGCTGGTAAATAGTCATCATCAACAACGGGTATTCCGTAAATCAACACTCTGTGTCTATAGTGTAGTATTCTAACCATAGACCTGTTCAACAATATTTATGGAAATGAATACTTTGTAGGCTGGTTTTAGAAGATTTCATAGTGCTCCGTTTCCTTTTCTATGGAAAATATTTAAAATAAATATTTTTTACAAAAAATTGGACCGACTTTATTAGTTGGTGCACTGAAAAGTATAAAATAATATTAATTCTATTGGTGCTGTTACTTTTGAAGTTGTGCAGTTGCAGGTAGATTGGTAACTTTTGGCACCAACTTCACAAGTACCAGCCCCAATAGAATTAATATTATTTTATACTTTTCAGTGCACGAACTAATAAAGTCGGTCCAATTTTTTGTAAAAAATATTTATTTCACAATTTTGAGTGTAACAATAGTCACGAAAATCGTTGAACGTTCACTAATACCAATGAAGATAGTACTTATTCTATTACTCACGTATATTCCTTGCTTGTAGTTGTTATTATTGAGATCTCAGAACATCGCTGCGGAAATACGCTTGAATATTTTAGTTGTTACCATTTTAACACCGATTTTACTCGAAAACCGTAACTCAAAGGGAAAAATGTTCAGTATAAATGTTGCTACAAATAATTATGTCTTTCATGTACTGCAAACAGATTTTCAATTTTCGACAGAAATCGCCCTCTCCACATAGCGAAAATAGGTATATTTGAGAATTTAAAATGTCTCTATGTCGAAAACCGTTACTCTTTTGAAAAAATGTTCCATTTAAACGTTTCCGGATATTGTCCTATCTGTAATTATATCAACGCAGATTTTCAATTTTCGACAAAATTTGCCCCCTCCACCCCCTTCGGGGGCGGTTTTCGGAGGGAACGAGATGTCGGATTCCCGTTTTTATGAACATGGGACCATTTCTCAAGCCTCCTCTTTCAAATGAATCAAAAATCATCAAAATCGGAGTACGTTTACTATATGAAAGGCGCGCACAAACCAAAAAAAAAAAAAAGCACACAGTCGAATTGTATACCTCCTCCTTTTGGGAAGTCGGTCAAAAATCATATCGTTCCGACAGTTCCCCCTCACATCCTCTTATTTAGTTTATTACAATATTTCTCCAATCTTTTCTCAATGATGTGTCTAGTGAGTTTCAAGTAATTTCCGTGAAAAAATGTTATAGGTGAATTGACATAAATTACATTTAAATGGTTTTTCGACAAGTTTATACTTGATAGATATCTCATTGCATGGATAGTAGAAAATATAGAATTACTCGTTTATTTATTAGGTATACAACCTACTTATATTATCATCATTGGCGCACTCCCATTTCAAGACTTCCCGGCTCCATCTCAAAAATAGAGAGTGACAAATTATGATAATGATAGAATATCTATTGTATCATGATGCTTATATGGCAGTATACAAAAGAGATTCCATCATTATCATAATTTATTACTCTCTCACTTTTTGAAATAGAGTAGGCGTAGTGTAACCTCCGCAGAATCCATTATTTACCGACGAAACCAAACGGAGGAGGTATTCAATTCGACTGTCTGCTTTTTATTGGTTTGTGTGCGCGCTGTATATAATAAACGTACTCCGATTTTGATGATTTTTGATTAATTTGAAAGAGGAGACTTGAGAAATGATACCATATCGTAAAAAATCAAATCCGAAATAACTTTCCCTCTAAAAATGTCCCCTTTAGGGATGGAGAGTGCAATTTTTCTCGAAAATCGAAAATCTCAGATAACAGAATTAAAGATAGCACAATATTCGGAAACGTTTAAATTGAACATTTGAAGAGTTACGTTGTTCGAGTTACAACGATGCTAAGATTTCTAATAAGTGTATTTTAATAATTATTTAATTAAATAAAGACTAGATTATTTGTAGCCACATTTCTATTGAACAGTTCATAGAGTTTTCTAGTTACAGCGGTGGTAAACTCTAAAATATGCGTATGTCCGCGACGATGTTTGTAGATTTCTGAATAATAACTAATACAAGCAAACATTGGTAATGGTATAAGCCAAATTTCAACGGTTTTCGTGACTATTACACTCAAAAGTGTGAAATAAATATTTTTTATAAAAAATTGGACCGACGTTATTAGTTGGTGCACTGAAAAATACAAAATAATATTAATGCCATTGGTGCTGGTATTGGGAAGATGATGCCAAAAGTTTTAAATCTGACTGCATCTGTACAACTTCAAAAGTACCAGAACCAATAGAATTAATATTATTGTGAGTTTTTTCAGTGCACCAACTAATAACGTCCGTCCAAATTTTTGTAAAAATTATTTATGAACCTCAATCTCAATTTATATAATATATATTGAAATATTTTTAAGTTGCACAACAACAGTGAGTACAAATTAGTTATTTAATCTAGTCAAGTACATGCATCTATTTTTCTACTCTTGAACATTACTTAAAAAAATATACTATTTGGTATAAAATAAGTAAATCTCTTTGTTAGGGTAGTCTACCTAAAATGGTTTTTTAAATCGCTATGTCCATATTTGAAACATTTCTTTTGTTGCCTATCAAATGAATGTCAAGAATAATGTTCGAAAACATCACATGTCTTGCATCTTCTTTCAAAGAACGTATGAGTTGGCGTAATTTTCCTATTATTTCTGGTTTGGTCTTTCAGATATAAAATATGCATGTGTAGATTAAAAAAGAATCAAAATTAGGTAGGTACATACCTATGGAAGTTTCAAATATCTTCACTTTTTCAACTATGGACATATTTCATTCAAAATAACACAAACATAGTAAATTGCGAAGCAACGAATTTGAAAAGATAAGTATATACATATAGCTAGTTAAATTCAATTCAGAATAAAATTGTTTTTCCACATTAGTTGGGTTCTTTTTTTTTACAATGGTAATAAGGCCTATTCTTATTAATCTTATGATATTATAGTAAAGTCTGTAAGTATGTACGTACTATAAGTGTACCTTCAATAATTTTGATTTTGATGACATGATATATGTACAAAATAATTTGAAATGATTTATTTAACTAGAACCATCTTTATTAAATGATACAATAAAAATAAGAAAAATGTTAATTGTTCAGTTGCTGGTACTTTTCTGGTACTACCAGCATCAGTAAAGTTATTATTATTTTGTACTTTTCAGTGCACCAACTAATAATACTAGTTTTTGTAGAAAAGAATTCTGTTAATTTTCAAATAAGCCTTATCTATTTTATTTTTTGTCTTTTATTTAAAAAAAAGTAATGACAGCGGTGGGATTCGAAAAAAATTCATTTCATTGGTATTATCAATATCATATTTTGTTATTTTATGCTATACGACCTAACTTTGTGTTAGTACTAAAGTTAAAATTTTCTTGTTCTGCAACTTTGGAGAAAACAGTCTGTGACAGAAGGACATACTGACGTATACCAGATCGTTTTTTATGGGTTTCGTTGGATACACAGAACCCTGAAAATATCGGAAGTGAAACAAGTAAAAAAAAGTTATCTTTGTTGTGTAGGTTTTTGGTGCAATTAAATCCAGATCTTTATGTGAAACAATTCAAATTTTCTGTTACTAGATATATGCTCACCCAAAACACTCAAAGGACAATTCGACTGTCTGCTTTCTTTTTTTCGTGCGCGCCTTTTATATAGTAAACGATCTCCAGTTCTGATGATTTTTGGTTCATTTGAAAGAAGAGGCTTGTAAAATGGTCCCTTATTCATTAAAACGCAAATACGAAATCTCCGTCACTCCAAAAACCGCCCCCGAAAAGGGTGGATGGGGCGAATTCTCTCGAAAATCGAAAATCTGAAGTGCTGTAACTAAACATAGGTTAATATCCGAAAACGTTTGAATTGAACAATTTTTAAAAGAGTTACGGTTTTCGAGTTAGAGGCATGTTAAATTCTCAAATATGTGTATTTTTGCAATGTAGAGAGGGCGATTTCTTTTGAAAAGTAAAAATCTGTAGGTACTACATGAAAGACCTAATTATTTGTAGCAACATTTATAAAGAACGTTTTTTCCTCAGAGTTACGGTTTTCGAGTTACAGCGGTGGTAAATGGAAACATCTAAATTACTTATGCGTATTTCCGCAGCGATGTTTGAGATCTCAATAATAACAACTGCAAGCTAAGAATATACGTGGGTAATAGGATAAGTACTATCTTCATTTGTATTAGTGAACGTTCAACGAATTTCGTGACTAATGTAACACTCAAACGTGTGAAATAAATATTTCTTAGAAAAACTTGGACCGACGTTATTAGTTGGTCAACTGAAAAATACAAAATAATAATAATTCTATTGGTGCTGGTACTTGTGAAGTTGGTGCCAAAAGTTATCAATCTAACTGCAACTACACAACTTTAAAAGTAACCACCAATAAACTTAATATTATTTTGTATTTTTCAGTGCACCAACTAATAAAGTCCATTTTTTGTAAATATTTATTATATTCATACGCTCGCTTCCTATATAAAACAAACTTTGATTTTGAAGATTTTTTCTCATTTGAAAGAGAAGACCATACCTATACCGCAAAATGTATTTTTGATATTTTTCAGGAATTTAATGGTTTCTGAATTACAACAGTGGTAAACTCTGAAATCTGTATGTTTCTGCGATGTTTGGAAATGTCTGGATATAAATGAATATTCAACGATTTTGATGACTAATGATTTAATGATTCATTCAAAAATGCGAAATAAAACTTACAAAAATTAGGATACATTTGATTATTGGATGCAATGAACTAATACAAAATAATATTAATTGCATTAGTGCCAGTACTTTGTATATTATTCTGTATTTTGCTATGCACTGACTAATAAAGTCGGTCATATTTATTGAGATTTTTTTCATGGTATTAAAAGTTCTAAAAGTGGTTAAATCCAATCCATTGGTGGTTTTCGAATAATAATAGCAAGAGCTTCTAATTCATCATACAAGAGAATTTAATTGTTCGGAGAATGACAACTTCTCCAAATAAACATAGAAAAAAGATAGGAACGCTTGGGCATTTTCTTTGTAAACCCTATCTAGTTTTCAGATAAAAAGTTAATTATCAATAGCTAATTTCTTTTGTGATAATTTATATTTCACAAATACGATTAGAAATCATTATTAGGTACTGATCTCTGCAATCCGGATATAATTTATGTAAATCAAACATATTTTACCTGCGTTGCTGGTATGATACTGTTTCCATAAGGGTTTTCTTGTGGTGTAGGTTCTGGAATATGATTTGGCCTCGCCACTGAATGAGGTGGATAAAAGCCATCATATCCATATGCATCAAAATATGGATAAGGCGCTGGGGCAAACTGTATGGGAGGATCTGATTTATAAACTGGCTGTGCAGCTGGTTTTGGTGGCTCCAAAGTAGACTTGAGGACTGGTTCTTCATTATCGGCAAGTACGTTTGCAACAAATAAAATGAAAAACCAGAATGTCTTCATTTTCACTGAAAGACGGTATAAAATCAGCTAGATATTCACCCGAGTCTATATGTTTTTAAATTTTGCTCAATTTGGAGAAGGAGAATTTGATTAAGCAATAATTGAGACAAATAGAAGAAGAAAATAAGTTTTAGAGAAAAAGTGCTACCTGCTTAGTTAGAAATAAGAAAAAAAGCAATTTGAAAAGATTGAAGCTTGTATCACATAAATTATATTTTGATTATTGCGAAGTTCGCCAAGCTAAAGATTCAAAAATTATTTCAAAACAAACAAAACAAACATCCGAATATATGACTTTCGGTTGAGCTTTCCAAAAAAGAGTGAAGCCCTAAATTATTATTATTTTAAATTTTAGTCTTATTAGTTTCGGATGTAGAGAAAGACAAATGGTTCAATTTTCCTATTCTATACATTTTCCAATGTAAATTGAAATAATTATATACCAAGTTTAAGATATTAAGCAGAAGCAGATATTTAAATACAAAGTTCAAATTAAAGTACCTATAACATATACACTGATAACAGTAATTTTATGTTTTAAAAATATAAAAGGTATTCCGATCTACCTAATTCTTGTTCTCGGAGTACAAATATTAAGAAAAACCCAAAGAATCTAATCTATCAATTGAAACATGGGATTATGGTACAAGTATATAAATACATACCTAACATAACAGTGACAGTTGTAGTTTAAGAAATCATTAATACAAAAAAACACTTTCTCTAATCTATTTTCTTAAAATCTAAATCCAAATTTGATAAAAGTTTGTAAACATAGGTATACCTAAATGATAATTTGTACTTACAAGATAAATAACAAATAGTCGTTTCAGAAACAGTGACAGTTGCACTTTAAGAAATCAGCACTAAAATGATTTCGGCTCGAGAAATATTGCTATTTTATACGGCCATTTGGGAAACGTTTGAACTCCCACCCTCTCTTTTTGTACCTAGATTTATTGCACTTGAAACTTAGCAACGAGGATTTTCTGTTATCTGGCACAAGTGCAAGTTGTTGCTGGTGATTCAGGTGGCAAATTGTAGCTCTTTTGTTAAGGGTATAAGTCTTTGAGATTATAAATGCTGAATAAATTTACCTCAATATGAGAGATTAGGAACTACAACATCGAGTATTGTATTATTAAGAACATGATCGCTATAAAGAAGAAAAACTCCTCTTTTCAATCCATCGGTAATGTCATTAAGGCTGTATTGTATTAACATTAACTTTATGTGTGTGAAAGTTGACGAATATAAACATCAAAGAACTGTGAAACGGTTCATTTATGTATGTACAACGTCATTTATTGACAAAGAGAAATGATTTTCCATTATGTGAAACAGTGAAACTTATTGCCAATCAAAATCAGAACGGTCGGAATAATTTGATAGATTTTTAGCAAATTTCAATTAAACTCAAAAGAGGTAGATATTTTAATATTTTCAATATTGCTGAGTAGCTACTGTTGTTATTGATATAGAATTCTTGGAATGAAGTGAAGGTAACTCGAAATTAACTGCAACGATGTAATTAGTTCATATTAAGCAATGGTTAAATTCGCTAAAAAAATTAAAAAAAAGATAATTTCACTTCAGATCTAGTGATTTCTATGTCTTCCTATTGCAATAATTAAACTTGTAATCATTTCTGTGGACTCAAATGCCTGTTGTTATAATTTACTAATAACAGAATAATTACTATAATATTTTTAAAGTATCTAACTAATAAGAGAACATATCCAAACTGATGTATCGACTTGTTATATCACTTTTAACCCATTTCTAGAGGTTTCCAAGATTTTGATGCAACAGGCAAATGTATAGAGTGATAGAAAATATATTTGCCTGGACTATCTCCATTCGTACTTTTGTATATAATAATCTTCTAGTTTAAGGGTCAGTTACATAGAGGCATTTAAATTAAAGATTCAATTTTATTGATAGCATAACATAGTTCACTGTAGGAAATTATTTTAAGCGAAAATTAACTAACTATTCAGGGTGCTTCTTCATAAGATGCTTATATTTAAGAAGGTTATTTTTGGGCCTGTTTTGAGAAAAAACATCATACGAACTACAGATTTCTCAAGTTTAATGTTTTTCGTATGATAACTTTGATATGACTCTAGATATTTTTATGCACGTAAAACGGATATAAAAAAATTCTGTTGTACAATACATATTTTTATTCTTGCCAGTGGCAATGAGCGGGATATGCACTAAATCATTTTAATGAGAAAAGCCATACGCCACTGCTTTTTCACTATGTGAAAATTATTTTTGAAATCCTCACTTTTCTAAGCAAAAATGGCCTCTCCGTTTTTTGTTTAATGTACGCTATACACATAAAAGTTTAATTTCATTCATTTACACCTGGCTAGACCAACTACGAGAAAAAAGAGTTATTTAACTTTAAATAAAAAACTATTTTAGGGATTATTCTTAAAAAATGCTGAATTTATAAAATTAAATTAATCAAAATATCTACATTTTGGAATACCAAAATTATTAAAAAAGGTGTTTTTTTAACTTTAGCATCCTGTAACTAAAAAGTTATGACCTTTAGGAATTAAGTTTTTTCGTAAAATGGACCCCAGAATAACCTCACTGAGAATTAGCATTTTATTGAGAATTACTCTGTACAATGCTCTGAAAAATACAATTATAAGTTCAAGAGATAAATTATCAGTTAGATAAACGTATACGGTTATTTCAAGAGCTACAAAATCGGTTAAATGGGCTCCTGTTACCATTTCAAAACGGCTATTACAGTTTGTCAATTGTTTTTGGTTTTTGAATAAATCTTGAAAAACCAAAATGGCGAGTTTTTGACAGTCCCCTGTATCTCCATTGTTTGAGATTATAGGGTATTTTGGTATAGACATTCTTTGGGAACTTTTTTAAGGCCTTTGCTATAAAAAATAAAACAAAAGAATATCTATTTGCGTTTTTGATGTCATCACTATAACTTTGTTTTTTCTTACAGACGCAATATTGGATTTTTATTGCATTAAATAGGACTATTGATTGCCTTTTAAAAAATGTATCACAACATGGTATTTTCTTTCAAAATAAGGCCGAAATAATTAAATCAAAATTTTTGAATAGTGCTTTTCAATGCATCAAAAATCCAATATGGCGCCTATAAGAAAAAACAAAGTTATAGTGATCATCTCAAAACCGCAAAAATATATTTTTCTTTTATTTTTTTATAGTAAAGCTCTTAAAAAAGTGCCCATAGAATGTCTAAACACAAATATCCTACGTTCTCAAATAATGGAGGTACGGGGGATTTTCAAAAACTCACGATTTTGGTTTTTCGCGATTTATTCAAAAACCAAAAACAATTGACAAAATGAAATGAAGTTTTGAAATGGTAATAGGATCCTGAGAAACATTGCCATTTAACCGATTTTGTTGCTCTTATAATAACCGAGATAGTAATTCATGCAGCACCAATCTGGGACACTGTATAGAATACTACTGTCTTATCGTACCTACTTGTACTTTATAGAAGGTGCTAATAATATGAATATTATTGCTCCATATGTATTTTCAGTACCTTACCTAATAAATTGAGTCCTCTAGTTAATATTAAAAGTTTTATTATTAAACATATAGACTATTCCATAAATATAATAGTTTACAATTTTGTGAAAACTTCCCTTTCCAAAGTCTTTAAGTTTTAGGCCGATGATGTTTTTAAAAAATGGTCTCTTCTTCAATTTTGTCATAACAATTTTCAATTTTAATTTTGGAGGGAATTTATCGAAAAACAGAGAAGGTATACAATTCATCTCTATGTGTTCTTTTTATGTAGTTATGTTTACAGTTTACACGTTATGCATAGTACGAAGGCACGCAACGATTTTTATGATTCCTTTATCATTGTAATATGTGTTCATATTTTTATTAAATTCAGAATGTCCATTCCTAAAAATACCCCCAAACTTGGTGGAAGGGCAACATTTGATCGAAAATTGAAAATTTCTGTTCAAATATAATTTCGACATTTTCCAAAAAAGACTGTCAGATTTACAGGGCAACTGCAACATTGTTATTAGTCCACGGGCAACTTTTTAATTTGCGAAAATTCTGAGAAGAGGGGCGTTGTTTTCATGATTTTTGTTTGACTTTAGGGCTATTTTCCAGCCATTTTTTAAAAAATAAACTTGGCGGAATAAAAAGGTATGACGGCATAACTTTGCAGTATTACGTCATAGTTGTCTAATATCGCCAAGCTGATCTTTTGAAAATTAGTTGAGAAAATAATAATGATTTTTTCAATGACATTGTCCGACAATTTTTTGGGGGTACAGATGTTGTCCGAAGCCCTAGAGTCAAAAATGTTATGAAAGAAAACACTACATACATATTAATTACACTGGTGCTGGTAATAATTATGAAGTCGTGCAGTTACCTTTAGCTAGATAGAAGACCTTAGTGCACCAGCACTACTAGTTTATTTTTCTGTGCACCTACTAGTAAAGTTGGAACTTTTTTTGTAAAACCTATTTATTAATATTAAATTCATAATGGATCTCTCAAAATGTTTAATGAAGCTGTTTCTCAGCATTCTTTTTCACTTCTTCTATGGTATAAAAGCACAATCACCAAAAATTATTTATATTTAAGTGCATTTCAAATTTAGCCTCCTATTAAAAATTGGCGAATCTAATTAATTATGTTTAAAATCAAACCCATGAAAAATTGAATGTGAAATGTGTATTGAAAATGCATGCAGCAAAATGAAACATCATTTGAAAGATACCTATCTATTTATTACTCTAGCCTTCCTTCTAAGACAGCTAATATATGTGTCGTTACTTATTCATGTTTCAGGTAATCGCTCCGGCTATGTTATCAATATTCGCCTCCCTATCAACTGATTTGGAAAGTTCCGAACAGTAAATTCGGTAACGTGGTGGTGCTCCATATTGCTGAATCTTTTCAAACTCTCATCATCAAGAGCTGCACATTATTACTTTTTACGTTATCAATGTGTGAAACATTTTCTCCATCATTTTTTTGCTCTAAATGCAATAATAAGATATTTGCAAACACAATGGAGATTCCTTTCAAATGATATATCATAAGAATGTGAAATGTTCTGTGATTTCCTGTAAAAATTGACAATAATTGAAACAGACAAATATAAACGTAGAGTTTATCGGTTCTACCGAATTGTCTAATTGATTCATAATTGAAATCAATTTTCCCTTATGATATTTAAAGGTATTGATTGACATTTGCATACGTGGTTACTTGTTACTAGATCTATAAGAATTAGTTCGTTAAGGGTTCTTTCATTTCTGACAATTATTTAAAGGGTGAATGCTGCTGTAGATATACAGTGGGCTCTGGAATATAACCCAGCATGATGACATCATGATTTGATGTCAGGAGACTGTTAATTCGCACCGATTGCCAAACAATTGTTCTCGATGTTAATTCGTCTGTAGGTACTGTGAAACGATTTATCTTTTTTTGGCTCACTACAATAAAAACAAAAAGGACAAACATTGTGAGGACACCATTCAGCTAAATGGTTTTACACTATCTTATCTGTACCCTTAAGATACCTAAGAAAAGTAATATAAATAATTTTGAGTGACCAGGTAATGACGATATTTTTTCTAGGAATTTTCGTTTTAATCTGCAAAATTCCTTGCTGTAATATAACAGGTGATAGTGTGTAGGTACTCGTGGTTTTTAAAGTGAATTTTCGTGTACCAGCATTAGGACCTTTGATAAGCCAACTGTTAACAATTGCAGAGTAATCCCCTGCAGGTACTTTAGCTTTAGTATTCATGCAGACTGTAAAATGAAATAACTGAGAATTATTATATTACTGTTACAGGTGTTAAGTAATAAATAAGATATTCGCAATAGAATAAGTGCCATAATTCTTAAAAAAATCCTTTTATATTTTTTTTAAATAATATCGCATTCTAATAATATTTTATTGGTTCGGCTATATACCTACTCAGATATGTTTAAATTCATACAGATAGAATGAAGGATGGATTTTGTCAATAAAAAATTTATGTTTTGATTAAAAATATTAACAATTACAGAGAGTTTTTAAATGTTAACTTCTATGTAAACAAGGCGTAACAATTACCAAATTTTCAATGGCTATAAATTTATTAGAGATAACGCAAATTTAGCGACGTTTCTAACGGAAATGAGTACTTCCAAAGACTAACAGCTGTATTCAACATCCACTTCTAACTAGAAAAGCTCTTCTGTACTTATTTCTTTTAAAATCGATCTTTCCTAAGTTTAAATATTTATTTTGAATACATTGGGGCATTTAAATGAGCCATGTCTTCATCAGCTAGAGACTTTTAAGTCACTTTTTTTATTGTCCTTCCAACATCATTTGACAATGAGAATGCATAGATAAATTAGACAGAGGTTGTTTTGAAATTCATCAGTTTGAATAGTAGAGTTTTACAGAGTTGTCAAACTGATTTATTATTGACATCTACAAAGGACATTATCATGTTTGTAGCTTATGACACATCAATTGTCAATACTGAACCAATTACAAGTTCGTTTATTTATGTCAAACATTTTGAGCATCTAATGAAACAGAAACATAAACGTAACCTATCAAAAAGGTAATAAGTTATTTCTAAGTATTGTCAGTTCTACTTTATAAATTTCAGTCTAGTCTAAGAGAGGATCTTTGATGAGCATTTTGAAAGAATCGACCTTGAATAAGTTTTAAAAATATTAGAAATAAGTACTGCTAGCAGAAAATAATACACTGGAATCGTAATCTCATTTTTTTCTAGCAAAAAAGCATTTCAAGTTTCAGGAAAAACTTCTTCTACTCTCTTTGCAAGGCATTTTTGAAGGAAAGAACATTCTCGATAATTGAAATCAGAGCACGGTTACACGTTTAGTATGCAAAATGCTCGAACGTATATAAAGACAACCTACAACAGATATCACTTTGAACAGCAATCTAACATCAATATTTTAAATCTTCCCGGTATCCCTCTACCTAACTGAGTACATTCTATACTTCAGCGCCATCTCTTTTGGTTAGAGAACAATACTATTGGTACATCGAAATTGGTCCCATTTTATCAACACTAAAGCTACCTTTTGTGCGTTGGAGATTTGGGGATTCGGGTATTTGGAGATTCAAGTCATTGGCTGAAATGGCCAAAGCGAGAAAGTCAAAGTTCGTTCATTCAAGTTCAACATTTTGACAGTCTCCACAATTACGCGCAATTTTCGATTGGTTTGTTGGCGTCGGCTTGTTGTTATTTCATCAGGGTCAATTGACATTAGATTAAATTTATAAATATTAACTGAGGACTGTGCTTTTAGATAAACAACTTCAAATATAGAAGAGCAGTGGATTAAACCACAAACATCGTCTGCTGGACCGTCTTCATCCATTGCTTTTTTTCGTAAATAGAAAAGTTAATACTAAGAATGATTTTTTCAGGGAAAAGGTAATTAGAATATAGTGGCAGATGTCATTTCTGTAAGATGTTAGCCTTCGCAATGAAGAAATTGAATGGTCTCAAAAGACGACAACGCTAACAGCGACATTGACAAATAATAAATCATCGAACATCGAAGCAAGGAGACTGGAAATAGGAGAGTAAACTCGCCCTAAAAATCGTGTGAAATTTTATACGCATATCTTTTGTAAATGCGTCTTTGCGCACCATGCCGTGCGCAACGAGTAGACAGCAGATCATGATCACGAAGATAAATAAAGACAACAAATATTTAAGGTAATTGTCAAGATTTTCCTCAATGTTCGCGTACACGAGGCCACGCTATGATATGCAACCTCTGTAATCTCATGTGGCTACGTAGAGAAGCATAGGAAGTTTACTCTCATTGTTTCCAGTCTACTTGCATTAGAGCGCTGTATAGATGAGTATTATCGCCGCCCGCCATTGTGTGTCCTGACTGTCATCACTGTTACGTCAGTGGTATAGGTTATACCATATACTTAAACTTCTATACCGCTAGCATTGTGGAAAAAATTAGGCAAAAATGAAGCCAAAGACCTGGGGATAGCTGGCGATATGCGCATGCGTCATGAACCTTTTTGGTAAGAGAAAGGACATGTCCCTATTTCATAACCATGAATACCATATGTGGCATACATATGTGACTCCAAGCCACCTCCCCCAACTTCTCCATTCGCGCATGCGTACTAAACTCGCAATCCCCATAGTGAGCTTCACAAACAAATTCAAGGATCAAATTATAGGTATATAGAATTATGTGGGTTATACACGTAAAGATACGTAAACAAGCGCTCTACCTACAACATTGACGTGACACACAATGCCGGGCAGCGATAATACTCATCTATACAGCGCTCTACTTGCATCGAAGTATAATCGTCTTGATCAATGTCATTTTGACGTTCATGTGGATACACTTATTTGCATCGTGTTCCTAAAGACACAACATTGGCTTGGCGTCTAAATTATGTCATCAGTCAATGTCATATTCCTATATTGAGTCCATACATCTGTCAATTTTCGACGGCCATTCTAATCTAATGTTTTGTATTTAGAAACACGCTGCTTATGTATTTCCATCACTTGGATGAAAATGTATGAGTATCGAACACGACCAAGAGATTGTTTTAGAATTTATCAATTTTACAGAGTTATCGATTTATTTATGTCTACAAACATGACAAGAGAAATTGTCATGTTTGTAGATTATGATCCGTATTCAATTATGACGTTACTTGTCAATACCAAACCAAATCGCAGTAAAAATTTTGTACTAAAAACTGCTGTAACTTGGAAATCTATTATTTTTTTTGGATAAATGTCCAAGTCAAATATTGCTGGATATGACCTCTTTTTCCCATCTCAATCTCCAATCTTAAATTTTCGATTCTTGGATAAATTTGCCCCTTCCTCATAACCGAAATACATATTTTAGACTGTAACGCAGAAATCTATGATTATTTAAAAATGTCCAATTTAAAAGTCGAATATTATACCTCCTCTGTTTGGGAAATCAGTTAAAAATGATTAGGTTTATCTTTCGACAATAGTTTTTGCCATAATAATATAGCAAAATGAAGCCCAAACATATGTATTTATATAGTGAGAGCCGCGCCTTGATATATTGAAAAACAGAGATTTAACAAAAAAAATCAATGGATGTTGTCAAGTTTCCGAATTTTTTCAATAATAATACTATATTTTGAGATTTATTAAATAAATGTAAAGATATTAGGTATAAGTTGATAGCTATTGAACATGCACACCAAAGCATCCGACATTCTACTGTCTCGATATTCTGTTCATAAGATATAGACGTCTTAGTATTTTTTGTTGTAGCGGCAACAGATTCTCACACATTCTCTAACAATTTCATCTATCTACTTTTTTAGGTTTTAAGACAGAGCCCGCTGACAAACGGATGGACAGCGGGGTCTCAATAACAGAAATTAAAATCAGTAACGCTTGTTTTTTGTGTTACTAAAATTTCCGTTCCGAAACTAAGATCCTAAATGTTTCTTACAAAAAATTGAACTTTATTGACTTTATTCGTTGATGCACTGAAAAATACAAATATTAATTCTATAGGTTCTTTTCATATTTTGCAATTGTAGTTTGGCACTATTCTCAAGAGCACCAGCACCATTAAAGTTAATATTATTTGTATTTTTCGGTGCACCAACCAATAAATTCGGTCCAATTTTTGGTCAAAAATACTTATTTCACAATTTCGAGTGTAACATTAGTCATGAAAATCGTTGAACGTTCACTAATGCCAATGAAGATAGTAAGTACTTCTCCTATTACCCATGCATATTCTTTGTTTATACTTGTTATTATTCAGAGATCTCAGAACATCGCGGCGTGTAAAGCAAACATACAACCAAATTATATATCTCCTTCGTTCAATAATCAATGTTAGCTTTTAATATAATTGGCATAATTCATGCTTACGTTCATAAGTTCTTTATACTGTGAACCTACACAGGGTGTTCATTTTTTAAAGTTCCTCTTCGGATTTTTCGTCATTTGAAGATTTAAAAAATCGCTGAAATAAGGAAAAAGTGCCTAAGTAACGTCGAATGATATAAGATTTTAACCAAAATTGGTTCCCCCTTTCATGCCCCCTGTCTCCCTTAGGAGTTGTTCTGGTCTTTAAGGTTTGATTATTGAAAATGAAACTGTTTGTTTTAAAAAAAGACAATTACCTGTTGCAAGTCCCTAACGGGTGTATTTGGCAAAAAGCAGCCATCGCCGACGCGAAGAAAATGTTTTCGTACTGAAAGTTTAGGCTTGATCAAATGCCCCTGTTGGGAAACTGGGACAGATATTTCTGCGCCTCATTCTAAAAATCAAAAGCTAAATGAAAACAGTTCAATCGCTTGGTACCTCATACCATTTAAGACTTTTAAGAGGATAGCTTCTGGGGACATGAGTTAAAAAAGGGCGATATTATTTTTTTCTTATTTTTCAAATCACCACATTCTGGAAATCCGAGGTGGGAACTTTTAAAGTGAGCACCCTGTATAGTTGATATGCACTTAAGCATGAATCATGTCATTTTTATTAAAGGTTTTTTTATAATAATTCCTAGTTTTGAAATAGAAACAACGATTAGAGATTTTCATTTGTTTCATTTTCATATATCAATATCGATCTATGTGTATATCTAATATCTTCTACTTCTGAAGAATCTCAAAATACAGAATTTTTATTTGAAAAAAAATGAAGAAAAAAGTGGACTTGCCAAAATCCATTGAGTTTCCTCATAAAGTTTTTGAACTCTGATGTGTTGGGTTAGGTGCAAGATATGAAGAAGCGATTTTCAGTAGCCTGTATTGGCATCATTTTGCTGTTATATTATGATAAAGAACTAATTCAACTAGGTAACTGTTTTACCCGGCACCGGCACTTCCCGGGCAAACACTTTAGTAGATTTTACTACGAAAACGCGGGTGACACGCTCTCGCCATCTGTGGCATGATGTTGACAATGGCTCGGTCTACTCCTACGTACTCTATAGGTACGTGCACCGCGTCTGTAGGTTCTGCTCCAGAGATGGCGCCCGCGCTATTTTATTGTTCTTACATCTTATTTATTTAATTTGCTTGTGAAACCAGCTATTAATCAATATAAAATACTTCATGTCGAGTGAATAGCAGTCTCTCATTTAAAGAAGTATCATCGAAATTGGTTCAGTGATAACTGTACACGGACGGACACAAAAATTCGCCGTGAGCTATCAAATATGTGTGGACAATGGACAGTGTCGAGTCTAATGAGATGGTGGTGATGTCAGTCTGCCCATCTGCACTGCTGCTTGTCTTGAAATATAAAAAAAATATTTTTGCTTCGTAGTTGACTGTTTCTTGCAGCGAACCTCCAAAAATTACACCAATGAAGCCACATTATTTCATTTATTATTTATTGTTGTTGAATAACAGTCTATCTTATTTTTCAATACCATGAATATTCAATTATTTGGCATTAGCCTATCAACGGTGGCGTGATGTATTTGCGACATTGCCAATGTTGTTTGTGTTTGTTATTGGTAGCAAGAATCAGTCATCTCCCCGACAAGTACAAACAAATGGGTAATGGCAAATATATTAGTGAACGTTCAACGATTTTCGTGACTAATATTATACCTACACAAAAGAGTGATATAAATATTTTTTAGGTAAAATTGGACCGACGTTATTAGTTGGTGAGCTGAAAAATACAAAATAATATTAATTCTATTGGTGCTGGTACTTGTGAAGTTGGTGCCAAAAGCTTTCAATCTAACTGCAACTGCACAACTTTAAAAGTACCAGAACCAATAGAATTATTATTATTTTGTATTTGTCAGTCCACCGACTAATAACGTCTGTCCAATTTTTTTTAAAAATATTTATGTAGTAGACTGCTAAACTTGTATTAACAAAGAGTAGGAGACGATTCCTAGTTAAAGGCCGTAAGAGGTTGAGTCTACTCTGTTTTTAAATAGTTTTTATTACTTTCGGTTCTTGTATCAAGGAACTCCGCAGCGATTTCTCAGGCCCCATACGGTCTAGAGACTTGAAATTTCGAATTCGAACTTAGATCGCAGACATCTTGCCGCCTGTTAATCTCCAAGTGTGACCCAATATTTGTTAATTATAATTATCTCATTCAAGCAAGATCACTTTTTCTTCGACATGGAACAACAATGTCGGACAATGGGATCCGTCACTGGAATTACGCACGAGCATGGAGCGTATATATAGGTACGTCTCTGTTCTCTGGTATATAGGTCGTCTCTGGCAGATCGTCGTATATATTACACTTTGGTTATGTGTGTTGTAGTAGACAAACAGTAATTTGTTATGAAATTGCTGTTGCTGGCAAACAGATATACATAAATATAGTTCAAATCGAGAGAAGGAGAGCAATAGTAGGTACTTATCGGTACGGTTCAAATCTTGGCTGCCTAATAAAAACTATTTTTATTTTTTTTTTAAATATTCCACTTGTTTGTTTATATTTTATATCATATTTATAACATTAATATGATAATGATGTTACATTTATAGTTATTTAAGTAACAAGGAAAGTAAATACATGTTAACATTCAAGGCAAGTGAGTACATTCCATTTTACGTATTATATTTTTCCCCAGGCCGGTAATGTAGATAATAATTATTTTCCTAGGAATGTGAATGACAGTATTTACTTTCTGTCTTCTAGGAAAAATAATACATGAATTATATTTTCTATTTTCATGTTTTGTATCTAAAAATTATTTATATTACCGGCAGCGGGAAAAAGAATTTAATTTATCGTATTTGAAAGCTGTCGTCGCCACAACTACTTATATTTAAGCTAATACTGTCAATAAAGACAGAAGTTGGGTTAAATACCGTACGAGGAGTAAAAAGCTAAAGACTTTTCTCAAAATAATAATTATTATTAAACTTCTGAATTTTCAAAACTTAAATTGATTGACATAATTTTTTTTCACAGACACGAATACATTTATATTTTGATATCCAATATTCACGATGCTAGAGACATCTCTGACCGAAACTGCATATCATCCATCACAAGATTCTAGATTTCATTTTGATGAACACTACAGTAATTCAAGTTGCAACAACTAGATACTGCTATAATTTTTTTGTCTATTGATTGGAATCAACAATGCCTTTCGACTCTTTATTCTTTATGTTTAGTATCCAACATGTTTACAGGGCATTTCAAAAGTTTCACATACACTTATTTTTGTTAGCTATCTAGAAAGGTTGTATTTAACAATCAACAGATAACAAACCTATAAGTTTCACCTTTGTATCAACGATATAGATGTCTGAATCTTTTTATTTTTCCATAGAAAATGAGCTTGAGCTGCAAAAAAGGCAAAAGTGGGCAATGAAATCTTTAGTGAAAAACATGTTAACTTGTGAATACTAAAATATATTAAACAGATACCGTGTATGCCACTGTTCCTACTGAAATGATATACCTAGCTATTTGAATTAGGCTGAGATGAAAATAAAACATCTGGCTACAAGAATAAAAAAAACAACTTTAAATAGAATAATGCTTCAGACACACATGTTTAATGAAATTTAGTCAATGGCTGCTCTTTGAGAGTTTTTTAAAATATTTGGTATAGAGATATGTACAGTGTGTTCCAGATTGGTGCTACCTGTATTACTATCTCGGTTATTCTAAGAGCGACAAAATCGGTCAAATGGGCAGTGTTTCTCAGGATCCTATTACCATTTCAGAACTGCTATTACATTTTGTCAATTGTTTTTGGTTTTTGAGAAAATCGCGAAAAAAACAGAATGGCGAGTTTTTGACAGTCCCCCGTATCTCCATTATTTGAGAACATAGGGTATTTTGACTTAAACATTCTATAGGCACTTTTTTAAGGTCTTTACTGTAAATAGAAATAGAACAAAAGAATATCTCTTTCTGTTTTTGAGACAACCACTATAACTTTGTTTTTTCTTATAGACGCCTTAATGAATTTATATTGCGTTGAATAGCACTGTTAATTCCCTTTCCAAAAATGTATTACATACATGGTAGTTTCTTTCAAAATATCGCCAAAATAATGAAATCAAAAAAATTTCTAATCAGTTTTGCTGGTCTGTTCAATTTGGTCTAGTAGGCGAGCCAACAGTATTTATTAGAACTGTCAAATTAAAGTTTGTTAGATTTTATTCAGTCATGTTCATTTTGTTAATTGCTTTCTGTTTGTTTAATTTAATTTCCGTTACGTTGTTATTATTTTTAAATTTGGCTATTAATTATACCAATGAAGAAAAATATTAGACATGATACAAACTTACTTCGTAGTAGTCCACAAAAACTGTAAGGCGGCTGCGGAAATTTATGAACACAAATTTTCAGAACCGCATCAACCAAACGCAAGACATATTATTGATCTGGTACTAAATTTGTTGAGTTAGAAAAATTGGCAATGAAACGGATATCCCTAAGTCATCCGTTTTTCCATGAACATTATGGACTGACGAAACTCGATTTACCAATTTCTGAATTTTTAACAGGCATAATCCTCATCACTGAGTTACAAAAAACCCAAAACTCAACACACAATGAAGGTTTCAAACAAAATTTGGATTTAATTTTTCTTCTTCTATGAGTGCTGTACTCGTATTCGAGCGTTGGCGGCTTCTCTGCGTTGAAATTGTTACCACAGACAAGGGGACCTACAGTTTAACGTGGATTCCGAACCCCCGATGTGTCTCAAGATAAATCTTAAGTGCACACCCTTCCTGTACTAGGAAATATACTCTCGCTGGTTTCCCGTTGCCTTGCGTGAGGAGCAGAATGCAATGCGACGAACGCGCGCCCGCATCAACGGTCGCTCGTCCAAACTTATTACCCTGCTTAACTTCGATGATCGAAGTCGATCAGAGTCACAACTTATTCAAAGTATTTGAATAAGCTGTGGTCTGGGTTAACCCGAAGCAACGCGCTCCCTCTTTAATGTTTGGTGCGGTATAATACGTAAATCTAAAACGGGATTTACTTTTAAATATAAAATTATTATTATATTATATTATTTTTAGGAATTCAAATAATTGAACCAATAATTTTTAGATTCAATTTAAATGCAGCAGGATATCTTCTACTCATACAAGAACAAATGATGGTATAATTAACAACCATATTTGAAAATATTAACAATATAACGGAAATCAAATTAAACAAACAATAAGCAATTAGCGAAATGAAAATAAATTAATATAATCTAAAAATCTGAAAACAACACAGAAGACAGTTCAAATTAAACAAACTGTAGTTTTACATTTCTAATACATACATATTGTTGACACCTACTATACCAAATTGAACAAAGCGGGAAAATTAATTATTGTTAGAATAATAGCTTTGTCGATCTATGAAATTTGTCGACCTATGGAATATGTCGAATCTAACGTAGTTCGAATGCGACAAGCTCTACCTTGACTGGAGGGGATGCTAGGTTCTGCACGGACATACTACGACGCTTTTTCTAGAGATCGATTGTATTGATTGATGTGAATTGAATATAGAGTTCAGAGTTCAGAGCTTTACGTTAATGTATAGTTTGTTTATATAAAAAAAATAGATAATAAACAATTAATCATCTGTGTTGTGTTTTTGTGTAGACAATTAGTGTTCACCAGTTATAAAAATAGAAAAGGATAATTCCCGTTAAAATTAATCCTAAAATTATGTTGAAAGAAAGTATCATGTTGTGATACATTTTTGGTAAGGGAATTACCAAGGCTATTCAATACAATAAAAATCCAATATGGCGTCCATAAGAAAAAAACAAAGTTATAGTGATTATCTCAAAAACGGAAAGATATATTCTTTTGCTTTATTTTTTACAGTAAAAACTTTAAAAAAGTGCCCATAGAATATCTAAACCACAATACTCTATTTTTTCAAATAACAGAGATACAGGGGACTGCCAAAAATTCACGATTTTGGTTTTTCGCGTTTTATTCAAAAACCAAAAACAATTGACAAAATATAATAGCAGTTCTCAAATGTAAATAGGATCCGGAGAAAAATTGTCCATTCAACCGATTTTGTAGGTCTGATAATAACTGAGATAGCAATACATGCAGCCCCTATCTGGAACAGAGGGTGTATTGTTAAAA
Source organism: Crioceris asparagi (assembly GCA_958507055.1). NCBI lineage: Eukaryota > Metazoa > Arthropoda > Insecta > Coleoptera > Chrysomelidae > Crioceris > Crioceris asparagi. Next base: position 72,084,456 of record OY293828.1, read on the forward strand.
AAATATAGGCACTGTTAACCTTCATATTTTTAACTCGAACTCGACAGATCATACTTATGTTTGCTGTGACGGAAAACCCTATATTTTAATAATGTAAAATTATACTGGGTTATACAGGGGTTTTCAAGAGATACGTTCGATTTAATTAAAGAATTGAAATGATTTCAACTTTCTGTATATTAATTAAATAATGATATAGAGTGAATTCTATCTGTGTCTCGATTATTTTTATTTAAGTGTTCTAGTAATTACCAGTATTTAGATGATTGCATGAATTGTATGTACACGTGTGTACCCTGTAGGGTAGGTTAAAACTCAAATACAATATTTTCTCGAGTTTTTCATTGGGCTCACCCTATACTCCATATCATAAATGAAAAGTACATTTCAGTTAAATTTTTATTAAATATTCCCTAAACCTAGAATGTATTGTTTCGAAGATATGTAATGTTTTCTTAAAATTTTAGGTATACATACCTTCAATTTGTGAGAATGATAATAAAACATTGTGTAACAAGTGGAATTTTTGAAAAAAAAATAAAAATAGTTTTAATTAGGCATCTAAGATTTGAACCGTACCGATGAGTACCTACTATTGCTCTCCTTCTCTCGATTTGAACTATATTTATGTATATCTGTTTGCCAGCAACAGCAATTTCATAACAAATTACTGTTTGTCTACCACAACACACATAACCAAAGTGTAATATATACGACGATCTGCCAGAGAGGACCTATATACCAGAGAACAGTGCGTAATTCCAGTTACGGATCCCATTGTCAGACATTGTTGTTCCATGTCGAAGAAAAAGTGATCTTGCTTGAATGAGATTATTATAATTGATAAATATTGGCCCATATTGGGTCACACTTGGAGCTTAACAGGCAGCGAGATGTCTGCGATCTAAGTTCGAATTCGAAATTTCAAGTCTCTAGACCGCATGGGGCCTGAGAAATCGCTGCGGAGTCCATTGATACAAGAACCGAAAGTAATAAAAACTATTTAGAAATCACTTAACAAAAAACCTATTAAAAATAACTAGTATCAATTATCTGTATCGATACTGAACATAGACAGGACGATATTATGATATCAACTGTTTCCTAGATAAAATAAACAATATTTATACAAATGTTGGAAATGCTCAAGTGATATCAAGCGGGCCCTGATATGATGCATGTTTTGAAATACTCTCCCAACAACAAACAAGAAATTTATTCAAAACTCAAACACACTTTTCTAAATGATAAAATTCTGATAATGAAAACTACTACATGGTTATCCGACTATTCGATTATATCTAGATATGACACTGCGAGAATGTCCTTAAAAAACTGTCTTGGTTTGTTATCGATACTGAAAACTGATACTGATTAGTTGTAGTAATATTTTAATTAGATGTTAATATTTTTCATACAGTGTAAACTTTTCCATTTCACAAATTGAAGGTATACCTAAAATTTCTAAAAACCTCTGACAATAGTAATTTTAGGTATACCTGGGTACTATTTAAGAAAAAATAAACTAAAATGACATTCATGAAATAAAATATCGGGTAAATCATTTTAAAAAGATTGTTAAGCTATTGAATTCGAGTTTTGACTTTCCCTTTACACAGTTCTCGCAATAATGTAAAAACAGATCATGAATACCAAATTATTTAATGTGAACAAAAGTTATACAAGCAGAAAATTGTCGTTGTATTACCTATCAATTAAGCAATATACCGGAATCATTGAATGTTTCTGTTTAAATCGATCAAATCTTTTCAATTAATCTGTATAACCCAGTATAAGTTTACATTATTGGAATCGGGAAGAAGTGTAGATTCCCAGATAATTGACCGACGAACCCCGTACGGAGGAGGTATACAATTCGACTGTCTCCTTTTTTTTTTGACTGCGCCTTTTATATAGTAAACGAACTCCGATTTTGATGATTTTTGATTCATTTGAAAGAGGAGGATTGAGAAATAGTCCCATATTCACAAAAAGCAGATCCGAAATCTCCTTCTTTTCGAAAACTGTCCCCGAAGGGGGTGGTGGTGGCAAATTTTGACGAAAATCGAAAATCTGAGTTGGTATAATTAAAGATAGGAAAATATCCGGGAACGTTTAAATTGAACATTTTTTCAAAAGAGTTACGGTTTTTGAGATAGAGGCACGTTCAACGATTTTGGTGACTAATGTTACACTCAAAAGTATGAAATAAATATTTTTTACAAAAAAATGTTCCGACGTTATTAGTTGGTGCACTGAAAAGTATAAAATAATATCAATTCTATTGGTGCTGGTACTTGTGAAGTTCGTGCCAAAAGTTATCAATCTATCTGCAACTGCACAACTTCAAAAGTACCAGCACCAACAGAATTAAATTATTTTATACTTTTCAGTGCACCAACTAATAACGTCGGTCCAATTTTTTGTAAAAAATATTTTTTAAAATATAGAGGTTTCCAGTGCCTACAATTTTTGCACCTATTTTTTGTCCGTATAAACCTGTATAATGTATAAATGTATAAACTTTTTTATTGACAAATAACAGCATGCCGTTGACTTTTATTCGAAATTCGAAAGTGCGAACGATTGCACTAGGGGTACATACCCTTTCGATTATGATAAGTCATGGATGAGGACTAGACACTTTGTCTGAAAGTGCTCAAGGATATTTTACCATTCATTTATTAGTAGTTTTCGTATATATAACAGTGGAAAATATAATATATACATATATTTTATTTAAATACAGTGAAAACCCTTGATGAATGAAACATAGAGTAAGGTTAATTATGGTAATAATGTTATGAACTGACCGGTGGTGGATAAATTCTAATGCGCAAAACGCTTCCCAAATTACCTAACAATAACGATATTTGGTAATAATTGTCATGTGTTAACAACATAATGGTAGAAATTTAATATACTATTTTAATTTACTATGGATCTCTATGACGTATCAGCCAATACAATCTTGGGGCAATTTCGGTTGTGTACGTTTGGCTGGAAAAATATATCCTTTGAGGACAAAAGGCGCTCGCTAGCATGCTCTAGCACAAATAAAAGCCGTCAACTGCCGACTTTAGTTATTTTCATAATCCGATAACCACATTGATACATAACATCACTTCAAATATAGATAGATAAAATGGAGAGTGATTATGTATATTATAGACTAAGAACCTGCGGACGAAAATTTCTAATCTTTATGACGCAATTTTAGTTGCTAAATTCTGGTTTAGATAGATACCTACTGGGGTTTTGCCGAGGTCAGTTACTTACAGAAATATTTTACTTAATTCGAATCTAATCAGAGCTTCCACATATTCATTTGTGATTAAACAAAATATATTCAAAGTGAAACTATGATATATGTACCTAGTTAAACTGAGAATGCACCAATAGGAAACCAACAAGTACCTACCTTTTAAGCAAATAAATCGATTTTAGTACACGAGGAATACAAACCTATATTTCTCTGTCGATATAATTTCTTTACCAATACTTGAATAATTACTGAGCGCAACAGCCGTTATAAAAAACAGCTTGTTGTAATTCACGTTACTAAGGATACTAGTACCTATGGAAAAATACCTGTAGTAGTAGTCGAGAGAGTCAAACCTTTGAAAACATTTGCTAAATTGCAAGGTGTGCTATATGTGAAAATTATTACCTTTCAACCTGGGGAACTGTATGGAATCAGAGGGCGTTGTTCCCATCAATAATAGGTAGGTGGATAAATATTAACATAAAATTGGAAGAAGTCAATATTTCACATGATATTCAGTTTATCTGATTCATCGAACAGCTTCAAAATATAATTGTGTAAGTCTGAACAGTACTGTGATTCGTATATTAAGGTAGAATCACTACCACCCTGAAGTCAGAAATAATTCAAAGCTTTTGAAAAAATCACATATATAATGCCCTAAAATCAAAATAGATTTAGATAAAATTAATAAATAATCTATATAAACTAACCCTTGAATGGTTCTCTTCTATGGCTAGAATGTCACTTAGTATTTTTGCAATCTATTACTACTTTATATGCCCAAAACTTTACTTTCAATTTTTTATGAGGAACATTAAAAGTTGTTTTTGTAGTATTGGAATTATATTCGCTAATCAATGCGTTCTCATTATTTTTATAAAATGCCATAAAGATCGAATCATCGAAATACGATCATTGTCCCATTACTGAATAACTTGACTCCCTCTACATTCTACATATTCCGGATCGTTTAATATTGCGGGTGACCGATGGCCAGGAGTTAATCTTTTTCAGGTTATCATACTATTCCGGTTATTGGTAGTGTATACCTGAGAGTATCCTAATATGGGTACCTTCTTCTCGATTTGTAAATGTGCTACACAAATGTTGTGCAATTTTCAGGAACACAGTAAATTTAATTGTTGAAGGTCATCATCGCATAAGGACATCGTAATAGATAAATCATGATAATTCTCTCATATTTGATTAGAGATAAGACAGTGCTCACACTATAAATAAAATGCGATATTATGGAAAACTTCAGCCTTTCTCTCACATTTTTAAAATCAAATTATTCTAATAACTTCTCAGCACAGACCATTTCATTGAAATGAGCTGATTTCATTCGTTTTTCCTACATCTTTATTTTTATGTTCAAAAGTTATTTTCGAATGCTGAATTAGAACATAGATTCGGTCACTGCCTAAATTCGTTAACAAAGGGATGTGGACAAATCAAATTACCCTAGTCATGTTCTGGGTATTACTAGTAGGTCAATAACTGAAATGAAATACCCAGAACGCGTTGTGAAATGACACATTTTCGCAATCACTGATCTAATTTTTCACTTCGGTCTTTACGCAAATGCAAAATAGACACAACACGATTTGGCTCTATCCGTTTAGAAACTAAAAAAATATTGTAGGGATTTCACTTTTGAAAAATATAAAACATCATAACTGAACTAACGTAAAAAATGATAATGTTTTTGCAAAACCCATAGCATAATAAAATACAATAATTTATTCATATTACCTATCTGATCACTAATTATTCATGTATATGATCTCGAATCAGATAAACTAATCAATTCTTACAAAACGAAAAATATTAACAATACTACATTGGCATAAAGGCCTAAAGTCTTAAAGCAATAGTCAAAATTGTAAAATTCATGGTAATAAGTAACTTTTTTGTATAAAATAGTACCGATTTCATCATGCCCTGAAAAGAATAAATAATGTCTATCACTGATCTTACTGAACACAGTCATAGTCATGTATACCTACAGCTTGCGAGCCTTTGAGTATTTGTTGAAAGTTTTTCTGGATTCCTCGACAGCCCTAATGGACATCTCTTGATATTTATCTTTGCGAGAACCTATATAAAAAACTATGGTTACCAACGTAAATTTTAAACTGATAAACAAGTGAAATTTTTGAAAAAAATTAAAAATAGTTTTTATTGGGCATTTAAGATTTAAACCGTACCGATGAGTACCTACTATTGCTATCCTTTTCTCGATTTTAACTATACTTATGTATATGTGTTTGCCAGCAACAGCAATTCCATAACAAATTACTGTTTGTCTACCACAACACAAAATTAAACTTTAAATTAACAACGTCTGACGTCTGACTATTGCGACATAACCATAGACGATCTTCCAGAAAGTACCTATATACCAGAGAACGAGACGTATATATACGCTCCATGCTCGTGCGTAATTCCAGTGACGGATCCCATTTTCGTTCCATGTCGACATTATAATGATCTTGGTTGAATGAGATTGAATGAGATAATTTTAATTACCAATATTGGATCACACTTAACAGGCGGCGAGATGTCTGCGATCTAAGTACGAATTCGAAATTTCAAGTCTCTAGACCGTATGGGGCCTGAGAAATCGCTGCGGAGTCCATTGATACAAGAACCGAAAGTAATAAAAACTATTTAAAAATAGCTTCAACATTTTAGAAGCATTTCAGCGGAATCCACCATATGTAGGTACTAAACAATGTTCTGGATTTCTCAGTCGGACCATGTTACCTATGATACTCCATATGGAGTTAATTACGATTAAAAATATTACTACATACAAATAAGAAAATATTCAATAATACTCAAAAACTCGCCGATCTGAATACAACTAAATATAATAATAGTTTTTTTAACACCAAACACATTTGTCTTTAACCATCGCCTATTAAGACCAATCGTATACCAAGTGCTCAGAAACACAAGTTTTTTACTCAAAACACTTAACGTTGGCATATCATGTGACACATTCTTGATGTTGCAATAAAAAAATCCACCTAATACAGAGTGCTCTTTTCTTTCGGTCCATATAAAAAAAACTAGTTGATCATAATTCCTAGAAAATGAAACATGCTATTATGATATTTTAAACGACATTTTGTAGAGCTAAAAATGTTGTTGTGAAGAGGTTTTTCCTGTTTCTTCCTAGCTCATTTTTAAACAACAGAAAACAATAAAATAGAAAATTGTTTAAATTGGTTCTCTAAAATCTCGAGAGTCAAAATAGATATTACACTTTAAGAAACACGATATAAAAGACTATCTAATTATCCAATTTTGTAGCATTTAACCGACTTCGTATCTATTACCGTTCCCGAAATAGTAATGCTATCCCATCCTTATCTTGGACACACTGTATAGTGTGAAACAAACGAAACTTATTTACAGACAACGCGTTATTGCAAAAATCATAAAAGAACTAGTTGTGTCCAGAGATGAAGTATGAGTCATAGATATATTGAACATTCTTGTCAACAACTTCGAAATACTATGATATACAGATTAAAATATTTTTATGAAAATATGGACCGTTTGATAAATAATAGAAACATTATTTCTAAGAAAAATCTAAGCCTGCCCCTATAAGATAATCTTTATATAAGTACCTATTATTACTTATTTTTCTAGTATTCATTTGAAAATTGCGTTAAATTCATTTTTCGTTATATCAAATATTTAAAAATGCTGCTTTTGTAGGAAGATGTTCAATTTTGGAAAATTTTGATGTTGGTACACGTAACATGGATATAATAGATAGAATAGAATAGATATGTGGATGTTCAGGGTATAATTGATTTTAGATTACAATCTTAAATGCGTAGAAAAGCCAAAAAGGCAAGCCATGACAAACTATTAACAATCTCTCCATAATGATCATTTTCAAAACTATTTAAATTAAAGCAATAATATTATCACATTAATAAGCTGCTTTATTCTAACGAAGAAATCCTAGTACCTACTGAAGTTTATTTACTTTTTGGTACAATTTAACTTGAACTCACACCTCCATACATCGCCGAAGTGTACTGTTTATATCGGTGATTGTGGAAATATAGGTATTTGCCCACAACACGTTATGGGGATTTCCTCACTGACAGTGACCGTATAGACATACCCAGAACGGGACGTGAGTATTTTTGACCGACGATCCAACCGGAGGAGGTATACAATTCGACGTTCGCGTTCATGGTGAAAATTTCGATCAGTGGCCAAACTCGTTCTTTAAGAGTAACGTATAACATATTATTCATATCAAAATTTACCCACCGTCATAGTGATGTTAACTGAACCACCGAAACCTCTACCTCGTCATGCTAAGCTTTCTTTGGTCTTCCCCTAGTTCTAGTTGATTTTCTTTAGAATTTTGCATGTCATGTATTCTTTGATTTTCTCCAGTCTCACATTCTTATTTGGTGTCCATACCATTCTGCTATTTGCCTTTCCATTGTTTCTCACTTGATCACTTTGACAGTCCTAAGGTACCTATCGCAGTTTCGATGTTGTACTTCATTTGTCTGTTGTTTCTTAAGGATCCAGCTTTCACATCCAAATGTCGAATCGGAGATTGTGTTGTTGTAAGTTTAGTTATGTTTTCTATATCATCGTTGAATTCAACTTTTTTTTCTTTCTTGTTAACTTTCACTCCTAGGTATATATTATCTTTGCTACATTGGCAGTCTTCTAGACTCTTCTTCATTTGTAGTATCTAATCTTTTATCGACTGAAATCAGATGCCCATTTAATTACGATAAAGCAATTTCGAAATAAACTAATATATAAAATAAATCTATGATTAGTGTTTTATTAACAAATGTTTGTTCTATATTTAATTTTGGCATAATTGTCTAGACTATAAAGTAATATAAATAGTAACTTCTAACTATGGACCTACTTGAAAATTTAATGTCTTCATTTAATTTTTAACTTTTTGATTTTCCAGTGTTTTCAATCCAAAGATGATTAACCATACGATTGAGATATACTATTTTCCTATGAGTCCTCCCTCACGGTCTGTATTATTATTGATGAAAGCTCTTGGACTGAAGCATAATATAAACCTGGTTAACGTATCTGAAGGGGAACATATGAAGCCTGACTTCATAAAGGTAAAACTGAAAGTGTTTTCACATTATAAGTTAGCTTTACGTAGAAATATTTCTACGCATCTGGTATTCTCTGCAGCTTGACTCGTTTAAAGTGGTCTTAATAGTATTTTACCTGCTCCTGTTTAAGAATCAGAAGATTCCCGTTATTTCGTCAACGCCTACGCTTAATTTATTAGTATAGGTAGATTTATGTAGGTACCTATATTTTAGTTGTACATTTGAAAAGTGCGTCGTTTGCATCTGTCTTTGGTACGAGAAATAACCTTACAAATTGTTTAAAAATATTATATTTTATTTCCTCACACTCAATCACAAGAAAATAATAATATTTCATTTTAAGTACCTAACATACTTACGTATGGGCTTAGAAGAAACTCATAAACCTCCGGCTGAATTTACGTGACCGCTTTAGACATCCGAACCCCGAACGGAGGAGGCATACAATTCGACTATGTGCTTTTTCTTTGGTTTGTGCGCTCGTTTTATATAAAGGCTGTTCGAGCAGTAGTTTGGGACCGCTTGATAACTGTTTAAAATGCGCATGTGCGGTTTGAAACAATTCCCAAGTGGTTTGGGATTTTGTTGCTCGAACACCAAACTGCAGTTTGCAAACTACCCCTTCCACTTTCTTACAATTTTGTCGTCATAGAACAAATGACTATGCCGATAGATAAACACAAAACCAGGGTTTAGTTTAGGACTGTGGTGGTGTTCTCTGAAAGGGATTTCTCCAACAGCAACAACAGAGAACACTATACTCTAAGAAGAAGAAGACGCTTCAACTGCGCCTGTCTCAAACTGAGTTTGGAAATCGTCAAACTACTGCTCGAACATCTTACTAGTAGTTGGGAATAAATTATTTTATCGTAAAGTGAAGTGCGCAGGCGTCTGACGGTTTGGGACTGGTTTGAACCGCTGTTCGAACACCCTTATAGTAAACATACTCCGATTTTGATGATTTCCAAATCATTTGAAAGAGACTTGAGAAATGGTCCCATATTCGTGTTTATAACAGTCAGTCTTATAAAGTCAGTTTATCATAGCAGTCAATTGGAGACATAAGTCGATAGTAGTTGAGAGGCGATAGTCAAAGTGACAAGTTTTGACAGTTGTACTATAACAGAAGCTCGTTGTTTTTCACCTATTTCTTTTCAATAAATATTCTATATATTTTTTTAATCAGGGTCTATATTAAGATCTCCAGAAAAATGTACAATTACATCAAATTTATATTGAGTGTTCATGTTTTATCAATATTTCTTATTTTTTCTTGATTAATTCTTATTTTTTTATCTGTGCATTTTATGGAAAATGCTTCCACCAAAAGTTGTAGGTACTGATTATATCTATAACCTAAAATTAGTTTTGATGATATTTACACTACGGCTCTTTTTTATATTTTTTTAAAATGTTTGAACGGTTGCCATTTTGAAACTGCTTACCCGATATTGCCCAATAACGAACTCAGCCGAAATATTCAAGAGATTGATTTTTGTAGCAAATTTGAACTTGATACCTCCAAAACTGCGACCTCTTTCGTGTTAACAAATTTCGTAATATCCTGTATATACATATATATATATATATATATATATATATATATATATATATATATATATATATATATATATATATATATATATATATAATTATTATTTTTCATATTCATATAATATATATATATATATATATATATATATATATATATATATATATATATATATAGATAAAATGAATTGTAAATTCTTGACTGTCTAATTAATGATGAATTTTTAATGATTGGGGTTGCAGTCAAAATGCCAATAAAATTAAAACTCTTTAATCAATGTCGAGCTTTCGGTAACGCTTGTTACCTTCATCGGGACAAACTAAAATAACGAACAAATTAATTATAACAAAAAATATATTAAAAATATTTTTTACAAAAAATTGGACCGACGTTATAGTTGATGCACTGAAAAGTATAAAATAATATTACTTCTATTGGTGATGGTACTTATGAAGTTGTGCAGTTGCAGTTAGATTGATAGCTTTTGGCACCAACTTCACAAGTACCATCACCAATAGAAGTAATATTATTTTATACTTTTCAGTGCATCAACTATAACGTCGGTCCAATTTTTTGTAAAAAATATTTATTTCACACTTTTGAGTGTAACATTAGACCCGAAAATCGTTGAACGTTCACTATACCATATCAATGAAGATAATACTTATCCTATTACCCACGTATATTCCTTGCTTGTAGTGGTTATTATTGAGATCTCAGAACATCGCGGCGGAAATACGCTTGAATATTTTAGTTGTTACCATTTAACACCGATTTAACTCGAAAACCGTAATCCTAAGGAAAAAATGTTCATTATAAATGTTGCTACAAATAATTATATCTTTCATGTAGTATCGAAAAATTTTCAATTTTCGAAAGAAATTGTCCTCTCCACATAGCAAAAATACATATTTAACATACGTCTATCTCGAAAACCGTAACACTTTTGAAAAAATGTTCAATTTAAACGTTTCCGGATATTGTCCTATCTTTAATTATACCAACTCAGATTTTCGATTTTCGAGAAAATTCGCCCCCACCACCCCTTCGGGGGCGGTTTTCGGAGGGAAGGAGATTTCGGATTTGCGCTTTTATGAATATGGGACCATTTCTCAATCCCCTTCTTTCAAATGAATCCAAAATCATCAAAATCGGAGACCGTCTACTATATAAAAGGCGCGCACGAACCAAAAAAAAAAAAAAAAAGCAGACAGTCGAATTGTATTTACCAGCTACAAACATTTGTTATTATGCATTTAACTTTATGATTGAACTTTTATGTTTCATAATTAAAAGTTACTATGGAATTACGCATACTAAGATCAATCTATGTATGTAGCTAATAAAAATGGAACACACTTCAGAAATCAAGTCAAGTCGGTCAAGGCACATGTGCCTTGACCCAACATGCCATAAACAAAAAGCACACTATAGATTTTGAAAACTCAATTGTTCTATGTTCTGAAAAGAACATTTTTAAACGAAGTTTCTTAGAAATGATTCATATTCAAAAAGAAACAAATGTTATGAATAAACGTTCGGATATAAATGGACTTAGTTCCATTTTCTCATATATTTTAAAATTATATAATGATAATTATCATAGTGTGCCATCTGATGTTTCTCTAAATTAATATATTGTTTCATATTATACAAGATAATGCCATATTTTTATATTATATCCATTTTTTAAATGATATATCCTGTGATTAACTTCTGAAGTGTGTTCCATTTTTATTAGCTACATACATAGATTGATCTTAGTATGCGTAATTCCATAGTAACTTTTAATTATGAAACATAAAAGTTCAATCATAAAGTTAAATGCATAATAACAAATGTTTGTAGCTGGTAAATTTCATTAATCTCACGATTGTAAGTAGTTCATATTATTAATATTTTTTGTTATAATTAATTTGTTCGTTATTTTAGTTTGTCCCGATGAAGGTAACAAGCGCTACCGAAAGCTCGACATTGATTAAAGAGTTTTAATTTTATTGGCATTTTGACTGCAACCCCAATCATTAAAAATTCATCATTATATATATATATATATATATATATATATATATATATATATATATATATATATATATATATATATATTGATTTTGTATTCTTGACTGGATTTATAATAAATAAAAAGATGTTCTTGGGGATGCAGTCATATATTCAATAAAATTCTTTGACTGAAGCCGAGCTTTCGAGAATGTTTATTCTCTTCTTCAGGGCAAAAATCGTGAATTTATAATAAATTAACCAAAAACAGGAAAGATTTCATATTCATCAATTACAAATGTACAGTCAAAGAATTTTATTGAATATATGACTGCATCCCCAAGAACATCTTTTTATTTATATATATATATATATATATATATATATATATATATATATATATATATATATATATAAACTTTTGAACCCAATGTTTTTTTGGACTAACTTATGTCTATAATGCTGAAATTTTTTTGAAATTCAAAAGTGTGAAGATCGCAATAGGTACATTTCTATAAGAAATTTACCTAATTAGAAAGGAAGACCAAACAAAAATGTATCAATTTCTAGAAAATCATGAAAGAATTAGACAAGAAGATAAAGAAGAACAAGAAAGAATTAGAAAGGAAGAGCAAAAAAAATAATCAATTTCTAGAAAACCAAGAAAGAATTGGTGAGCTGTGCTTTAGGGCTTGAGGCAGCATATAGGCCCCGAAAAGCTTTTCGGGCATTGCTATAGAAAAAACTATTTTTATTCTCTTAAGCCATTCTCAATAGATGAGCTTGGCGGTAATAGACAACTATGACGTCATAACTCAATAATGTTGTGATGTTATGACGTCGTAGTTGTCGAGTACTATAAAGCTCATCTTTGGAGGATTGGTTGAGAAAATAAAAATAACTGTTCTTCATCAGCATTATACAAGCAAGTTTTTCGGGACACAGATGCAGTCCGATGTCGTGATGGAAAATGCCCCATGTACCATATATTTTAGCAAATAGAAAAGTTTATTTATTTCTGGCGTTATTTTTTTCAAGAAAATCAAAGCTTTAAAGGGACGATGATAATGCCAGATATTTGATTATTTCCTGCTTCAATACTTGCTTCTTTAATAATTAATTTGCAGCCTTGTACGTAATAAGGTCAATGTTTCAAATAGTCACAGGAACAGCCATTCTCATGTCTGAGAATTTAGTGCCTACATTTCCTGAACTCGGTTGTAGTATAATATTACTTACTGTAAGAAATTTGTATACAGGGTGGTCCGAATTATAATTGTAAAATTATTTTTAGCCATTCCTTATGCCTTATCTATAACTTATCTCCAAAAACGCTTCGTTTTTGGGGTGTAGAAATATTGCGAAAAAACGTTTCTTCTGATTTTCAAAGAAACTCTTCTAGATTTTGCTTTCAAACTTAGTAGATATGATTCACAAAATTGAACAAATTTATAGAATGATAAACACTTGTTTTTGTTTTACCAGTAGCGTTCATGAGAACGTTTTAATTATTTTAAATAATAAAAAAAATATACACCAATGGTTTATCACAACTTTAATAATAAATTCAGATATATTGATCAATTCTAAACAAAAATGGTCACTATGGTCTTTTCGCTAAAACGAAGCGTTTTCGAGAAAAAAATAATTATTGTTTGCATGTGCACCTAATATCTTAGGCTTGCAAATGTGTGACGTAAATAAAAACGAATTATCTTAATTTATTTTTTTCTCGAGAACGGTTCGTCTAACTGAAAAGACTACAGATACTATTTTTGTTTAGAATTGATCAATATATCGAAATTTATTAACAAAATTGCGATAAACTTTTGGCGTACATTTTTTTATTTTTTAAAATAATTAAAACGGTTTCATTAACGCCACTGGTAAAACAAAAACAAGTGTTTATTACGCTATAAATTTGTTTTTAAGGGGCAAAATCTAGAAGACTTTCCTTAAAAATATGAAAAAAAAAATTTTCGCAAATTTCAACACCCCGTATCTCCAAAACGAAGCTTTTTTGGAAATAAGTTTATATCAACCTTTTTAATTATTTTTATCTGCTGAATACGCTGTTAAAGTCTCTCCATTATAATTCGGACCACCCTGTATATGAAAGAAAAAGATTTGAGATTTTTGAAGTGAAAACTTCTATAGACACGTTAGGCATTTTTCGGATGGGTAAAATCTTCCCAGCTCGCGACACCGATGACCTCGACATGCTTGTGACGTACCTACTGCACATAGTATAGCGGCCAGTGTACATGTATGTATACACTTGTATACAATAATACCACGTCTCTCTTCCCTGCTAATATAATTTGAATTGATTATAAGTAGAATTACTGTGCAGTACAAAAGTGAGAACTTGAAATATTTATGTAGAAAAATAAATGAATAAAAAAAGTATTGTCGAATATATCCAAAATTGTTATTGATATTTGCTTAAAAAAATTTGATATTATTTATTTTTCTAATATTTGATATCTACAATCTGGTCTGCAATACATCTTGTAATGAATATTATATAGTGCACTAATAATAGGAGGATTTGTTAGTATTTAATAAGATTTTTTCATATTTATTATCGAAAATTTGATAATTTATACGAAAAAGTTTCTGACATACTCGAAAAAAGATTTGGTGAAAAATCTGACGAGATTCCGATGATATTATGTGGGGACTTCAATATTCACTTTGCAAACCTATTAATAATTGAATTTCTTTTTGAAGCATTAGGTTTGACTATACTACTAAATAATATAAAACAACGATCGATGCAGTCTTTACGCAATACTTAGATAAATTTCAGTCTAATATATTTGTTTCCTATTCTAGTTACCATAATCATATTATGTCTTTCTTAGAATAAAATTAAATTATTAAAACTACAAATGGACTAAGTATTATTGAACTTAACGATGATAATAGAGCTAATAATGAAAATAAAGTTCATTAAAACTATGTAACTACTAATACAATATTGATATATTAATACTGTTATTAAATGTTTGATTAAACTGTATACAAATATAAATACTTATTGCTTGGAGTGCCAATATATGTGAAAACCAGACTAATGTTAATAATTTCATTTAAAAAATCAGAAAATTTCAATAATATGGTTATTCCTTTGTCTTAAATTTTCACTTCTGTCGGCAGTCCTTATGACTGCCTCTGTTTTTTTTTATTATTTTCTCGTGTATGATACACTCCTAGAATTTGGTTCACTCCTTCCGTGTCACCTTGTATAATATTTTCATCACTCTTTTGATAATAATTTTGTAATTCCCAATGTTCATGTGTGAGCAGATCTGACTTTTAGTTGGTAGGTGATTCAATATATCCAGAAAGTAACTTGTGAGTTGGTTCACTCAGAAATTTCGTTTGAAAATAAGCTGAAAAAAATATAAAAGAAAAAATCTGAATAATATCTTAAGGGGCACATTGTAAATTGTATATGCTAAGCCAATGGAGATATCTTATAAATGAAATTATTTTTCATAGGCTTAAGCTCATAGACTAGACTAAGGAGTCTCTGGGCCTAAGATCATGAACTTGGCAGAGTATTTAACATATCATGAAAATAAAATGTGACATGATCAATTGGCCTAAACTTATTCCTAAGATTAGGAACTATGAATTGATGGTTTAAGTTTGAAGTGAGTGGTTTACTTTTATGATTAAATCATCTGTGATTTTAACTGCGGTACTATTCTGCTATTATGTTGATGCTATGTAAATTATTAAATTTATTTTATAATTATTATTATAATTATTACAAAAAAGTGAGGGCAGTGGATGATCTATTCAGCAACAGATGACGCAATCGCTATCATGCTTTCCATTTAATTATGGAATTCGCTTTTGATTCTCTTGGTACAAACGCATCTCTGGTCCAGCATAACATTTTTTTCTCGATCAGTGTCCTCAAAGCCCAGGGAATATTTTTCTTTTTGCAAGTAGTAGGCAAACATCGACAAAACACCCAATAGTAAATAAATAAATTCTCTTCAGGGATGAAATCTATTGGTATCGGCATCGGTATACATAAACACGAATTTTGAAATGAAACAGTAGGGTTTATGGATAGGATTTATTGCTTACAGACTTAATATTTCGATAATTATATGGAACTGATCCAGTAGTGCCCATTTCAATGTCTAGTAATCTAGCTCGGTAAACTTTTCCTGTCTATTCAAATTGAAAGGAATTTAATTTTAGGGGCAAGTCTAGGATAGAATAGAAGTACCTATCAAGGACATTTTTGAAATGAAAAGAACTGTGCATATTTTAAGGATGGGACATACTTAATTATTTCTGTTTTCAGTTGAATCCCCTTCATCAGATTCCGGTGATCAAAGATGGTGACTTCATCCTTTGTGACAGGTAAAGCCATTATTTTACGTTTGTTTAGGCCAGTGTTCTTGGTTTGGTATAAAAATTAAAAATAGCGTGCCAAAAATTGTAACGAAATATAGTCTTTATTAATCAACTTCCCAAAACGAAGAGAGGAGATTGTTTCGTTTAAAATCAAGAAATCCAACATGTACCTATTTTTCCCCATTTTATTAGACGGTGCACTGAAAAATACATGATATTAATTTTATTGATACTTTTGAAGTACATGGCAGATGATGTATGTTCATTGCAACATCATCTAATAGTGTTTGTTCTTTTTGTTGAAAAATATTTATCTTACATATTCATGAATATTGGCTTTAGCGCACTATTCTGGATGAACGCTAGAAATAATCCTGATCCTTTCATTACATAAGCATATGAATAATTCATAACTTTATTTCGAATAGCACTGCAATCATGAAATATTTGGCTGAACAATATGCAAAAGATGACAGTCTGTATCCCAGGGATCCCAAGAAAGGAGCAATCGTTTGTCAACGACAGTTATTTGTGGCAACTTACCTCTTTCCAAGATTTATAGCCTTCTACGTAAGTATGTGATAGTGTTTTACTCCTCTATTTTTATCTTTTTCTCATTGGAGATAGGTACCATCCCTTTAATATTAAATACCTATGGCAGTAGAACCAAAAATACGAAAGAAAGCTCAGTTTGTTACAACACATACCTGCAAGATAAGTCTTGGATAGCAGCTTTGCTAATAAAAAAATTGAGATCTATATTCTCTATAATATCTATTGGATAGTTACCAAGTTCTTTCGAAGTTCGTTAAATCATATCTCCTGACATGCATTACGTTCGTCAGTTCCGTAGAAAGAAAGTTTACCATGTTCTTTAGTATTCAATAGTGCGACTGGGCAAGTTTCCTCTTAGTCATATATCACTGATTGAACTCTATATAAACATCTAATAAACTAAGTTCAAAATCAGATATCGAAAACTGTACATATCTTAGGCCTTGATGAGCCGTTGAATGTAGGTACTCAAATACTTGTTGACTAGATCGTTGACAAAAAAATACTTGAATTCATTGTTCCCATATTTGAAGACTAATTTTGGTGGGTAAGAACTTGCCAAGTTGAAAAGCAAATAACCTAATAATTTTTTTAAAAACAATTAAAGAACGTTATTCTTGTCAGGAGCTATGATTTAATAAACTTCGAAAGAACTTAGTACCTATACAGTTAGATATCTTTAGTTTCATTAGATAAGCTGCTATGCAAGTACCTACTTATAAAGCAGGTTTTTTTGCAAGGAATTGGTTTTGTTTCACATTTATATTTTTGTTAGTATATCATTATTTTTGGGCTAGTTTAAATTTTCTCGTTATTTAAATAAGAGCTTATTAAATTACTTGAAATGTTTAAGCTCACTGCGAAAATGCATTCTCTTCTATTTAGAGTAAGACTGTTCAGTAATAACAATACAAAGTTAAATAATCAGCAGCTTCATACATAATATTCTAAAGAATCCGCACCATTATCTTTGAGTTCTATACCATCTATCAACCATCAATAATGTGATATTAGATTTTGTCCTATATATATATTACCAACAACCTACCTTCACACAAATTTTAAACTTCCTAAGTCATCTGGAAGTAATCAATATTCTCGATGACTGAGTCAATCGTAAAAATAGCGATTGCAAGATTGTTGGTCAAAGAGTAGCAGTTTGTCACCCTGTTGCCGTGTATTTAGACAGTTATTTGGTTCTAAAGAAATGGACGAATGTCCTTTGCAAACGGAATATATACCTACTACAGATTTGATATGAAAATCTCGTTAAATGGGTTTTATAATGAAATGGAATTCAGACCACTCATCAAGTATATTACAGTAAACATATTTCCTGTGAAGATGTCACATATTCAACTAACAGCTGTAGAATCATTGCCCATTCTTTTTTTAGAGTTATAAAGTTACTAGGTGCTACTACTTCCCTTTATTCTTCTTCTTTGAGTGCCCTACTAGTATTCGAGCCTTGAAAGTGCACCTACAATTTAACGTGGATTCCAAACCACCAATATGTTTCAAGATAAATCTCAAGCATTCCAGAGAGCTGTACTAGGGAAATATACTCTTGCTGGCTTCCCGTTGTCTTATGAAAGGAGGGGAATGTAAGGCGATAGTCAGACATTCAAACGCGCCCGCGTCAGCGGTCGCTCTTCCAAACCGTACCCAACGTATTGTGCTGCTTTGATGATCGAAGTAGGTCAGTGTTAGCCCGCAGGTACGCGCTTCCACTAACTCAATCTAAAATCCATTCTACAAATTTTATTCCAATCGCGTCTTCACTTTGAGACCAAGAGATGAAAGATTTGTTAAATGTATGTAACGCATAGATTTTAATATTTATTATCATCCATGTTTCAGGTACCTACTCTGTTTGGTGGTCAAGCACCAGACCAAGATAATAAGGACAAACTTGAAGAAGCTCTGAAGCATATCGATAACTATATACATGACTCAAAATGGTTTGCAGGAGATAATATGACGGTAGCTGACTTCTCTATTATTCCATTGATCGTGACGATGGATGTGAGTTGTTTTTTTTATCATGATATGATCGTATCTTATAAGAATTAGGCTTATCATTTATTTGGAAAAAGTGGTCTTTACCAGTAAAAATAAATAAGATGCGGTTACCTTAGAATTACCTAATAAGATTCAATGAACAGAACGTTCTACAACAACATCAAATTATCATTATACATGAACTACAAACATGCAGAAGTTCTTGGCCCATGATAAAATGAGATAAAGAGAAAATAGACTTCGCGAACTACTCAGTCAAAGTCGGAAAACGACATGAATAATAGTGGGGATCATGAGAGCACACTGCAGGCTTAGGATGCACATAAACGTTAACCGTCTGGACGAGGACAATTTATCTACCTAGGTTTTTCCATGAAGCAGAGGAAACCGTGATTCATATACGCTGCGAGTGTACAGCCTTCGTAGGAATCCGGTTTCAACTATTCATGTAGGGAGAGCCGAAGACAGAGAGTTACGCGAAGGTCTTGGTATGTATGACGTATAGTCACTGTAAAATATAATCTAATTTAAATCGCTGAACTGTCAAAACAATACATACACACCAACAAAATATGTGTGTTAGGTATATTTAAATATTTAAATGAAAAAATAAATATTTAATCTGGAATTAGTTTTTAGGAACGCAATGGGAACAAGAGTTACGCATTTAAATTTCGATAAGGTCTCATAATTCTACTGATGGATAAAAACAGAAACAGGGTTGAAATTAGGGTAACAACAAATTTGTACTTTAAACGCCCCCAATGGTACGGGTGGAGAAAAGAGTAAATAAAAAAGAAGAAAAGAACCATTGCAGTGAAAAACTATCAACAAAATCAGATCAGATGTTGATGATAAGATACCTACTGCAGAATTTCTAGTAGATTTGCAAAGCCCAGTGGATTGAGTAGTAGAAAACAGGGAATAGGCTCACACTTAACACAAGCACAGGACGAAAATTATATTGACTGATGGAACGATAATGAATGCAAGTTCGGTTCACACCTAAGGATGAATGATGCTGTTCAATAGAAGCGGACTTTATTAGTAGCCTCGGCAAATGCCGTTGTCGACAGGTATTGGCTCAATGAGTTCACCAGTCATCTTGGCAAGCACTTCTTTTCTTTTTCTTATGACTTTTACCAGTATGTTCATTGGCTGCTATCTCAATACATTTTTTGTTTCCATCCAGTCATTCTCAATTCTATTTTTTTATGTCCACATTCGGCTAATATTTCTACTTGCATCATATATTCTTTTTGCGTATTTTCGTTCCTTAACTTGTCTATGTTCAATTTGGATCGCTTGTTCCTCTTACTATCTGTTCTTTAATTTTTCTACTACTTTTAATATAAGCATAAATTCGTCTGACTCTACGCAGGTAGGTACATGATCTATCTGTGTACATGCTTTTTCATCAGGTGATGTTATCTTGTGGTGTTTAGGATGTGAATATTGGTTCTTGCTGCCATATTACATAATTGATGTCCGTTGTCGTTTGTTTTATCGTGTATTGTATATTTTCCTGCTGCCTTTTCTATATATATTCCTCCTTCCCAATTTGTGCATTCAGATCTCCAAGTAGTAGTATTGTTTCTCCTTAGGTATGCTTTCGAATTCTTCTCCATTTTGTCGTAAAACCCAGCTTTATTCTCCTTGTTTGTATTTTCATTAGGTGAGTATACGTCCTGAATTGACAATTTTGATGGTCGTCCTTCTAGTCTTAGATATCTATCTATCTTTTTATTTATCGGTTTACACTTTATTATTATCTGTTTTTGATTTACAAAAGTCCTGAAAGCAACTCCGTACTGTCCCAGATTCCTTGAATTGCTGCAACATCTATTTTGTATCTTTTAAGTTCATTAGTAATTTCTTGCATTTAACCTGAGAACAGCATCCTTCTGACATTCCACGTGTTTATTTTCATAATTTTATTTCTCTTATTACTACTTTTTAAATTTTGATATACTTTTTTCTTTTTCTGTAATTTTCTTTCTTTCAATAATCTTGTCCTGGTTTGCTCCCATTCATCAATTTACTTATTTCCTCAGATACAGCTAGTAGTTTTTTTGTTTCCAATTTTTCCATGCACTTTTCTTACCATTACCGCTCCTCTCCATCTATAATCACATGACTCTATCATATTTTTACATTCTTTCCTCCTTCTCTCCACTTCCTTGCTAGTTCTCTTATTTATCATTGTTTATATCGGTTAAATCACCATTTATATATATTTTATGTTTGTCGTTCTCTTCTTTCAATTCTACTAAAAAAGTACTGCTTCCTATTTTAGTAACTTTTAAGCTATTCACAACCAGCCCCAAATTGTCCTTGATCAAATTTTCCATCTTATTCTTCGTTTCTCTAGTTTCTTCATCTTCTATGGTTAGCCCATTGAATATTACTTTGTTTTTATTTTTATATTTTTGCTCTTCTTTAAAACTCTCGTTTTCTTATTTTCATATGCTCCTTTTCTTTTATCAGATATATTTGTTTTTATTTCCGATATTTGCTCATAGAGATTTTTTGTGCCGTTTTCCTTTTTATTATCTGTATTTCAGTTTTTATTCATTTTTGATCTTCGTTTATTTCATTGGTATCCTCTTTTTATTCTGTTTTTGTTTTTATTATCTCCATCTTCTATCTGCCAGTAAATCATCTAATAATACCTTTAATTCTTCTCCATATTTGTTTCTTCTATATTACTTTTTCTTCTTATGGGGGGTGTTTCCAATGGTCTACTTCTTCTGATTTTTTCTAGTTCGAATAAGTTGTCGTGCTCTGGTTTACCTATCTCTATTTGAACTCATCTAGCAGGTCCGGTGCCTCGAGCCAACTAAATTCAGTTCACCGCCACACTAACTATTTAAACCAGTTAAAGAATATTCGTTTACTTATTTTCTCAAGTATTCAAAATCTTGGTGGAAATCCCTCACTCCTGACCTGTACGGTTGTAGCGTTTATTGTATTGAATTTACCTTATTGTCTATCGGTATCCAGTTATATCCAGATTTTATTTGTTCTTGTCTAATCTTGATACATATTTTATTCGATTTATATTAAAAAGATTTAATATTTAGAGTTTATTTCTCCTCACAAAAAATATTCTTCAAATTTACCAAAATTACAATTCAGATTATTTGAGAAAATATTACCTTCTCAAGAATCTAGTACAGGGCGGGAATACTATTGTAGTATTAGTAACTGATTTGAAAGCTAACACATAAAAAATAGAGAAGCTAAATCTGCCAGCCGCTTGAATAGGATATACCATGTTCTACCAGATCAAACTCTTTGCACAGTTTGTATAGATTGTGTCAAATTGTGCTTTGATTACTTGTAGCCTGTGCTAGTTAGTTTTAAAAGATTTGATACAGTAGATTTTCCTCATACATATTCATACTGCCCATCAATAATTTTCTTTTTGTATTTTTATGTTACCCTTAAAAATAGGGACTTGCTTCAAGCTTCTCAGGGAAAATATGACTCTGGACTGATAAATTAAAGATATAATAAATTGTCTTTGCTAAAAATCTATATACCCCTTGTATATGTAAGGAGGGATGTTGTCCCTGTTTATTTTTTAGACTTCAATTTCTTCCTACTTTTTTTTATAATGTTCTCACTAATCTCCGCTTCAGTTTATATTACCATAGTGACGTTAATTTTCAATGAGTTCATCTAGAGATGAAGGGCTGAAAACAGATAAAAGAAAGTAGCAAAACCATTTGCAATACGATTTGCCTCATAATTCTCTTCACCATTAAGCTGCATAGTTTTTGATAAGCCTGATGAGTGCTTGGACCTTTTGTTAACATATTGATCAAGGCAAAAATAGATTTTCCCCTAGAAAACGTCTCCAAACAGCAATCAACATCTCCTAGGCTCTCCAAGAAACACCAACCTGAATCCCTGATTAACCCATAGAGAAGTTCAAAATCCTCTCGTGCATAATCGTAGACAAAACTACCTTAAATTTTATTATCCGATTTAATATTATGTTAATGTAAAAATTCCATAATCAATTCTGGATGTAACTTATTCTCATGCACAAGCGGACTTAGATCTCTTTTAACCTTAATATCAAAGTTAGCCAATAAATACTAGACTAGTTTGCTTGACATGAAATTCAGAATGTAATTATATTATTTTAGATTATTTATAGCAAAAAAATCTATTCTCGCCTTACTCTTCTCCGAACCATTCGTTTCGAAATCAGGCAGGTTAAAGTCTCCCACAATTAAAGTTTTTTGTTCCTTTTTATTATGATTAAGAAGTTCCAGTAGGTATATGTATTCAGTTAAGTTCGTGATTGGAATATTTGGAGGAAAATAAAAAACCGAGAGTACTATTGCCTCATTTCTAAGTTTAACCTCGGAGACAGGCTGTCTCTCGGTCTATTCTAATTACTATGTATCGCTCATCAAGCACTTCAGAACCGCAAATCCCATTAGTGAGCCAGGATTCAGTCACTGCAATTATGTCAAAATCCTCCGATACATTGTTTGTATAAAAAGTTTCAGTTTTTGTTCGCAATCTCTTTGTGTTTTTGTAGTAAATAGACAAAGGTTTCTTTTCTCTTTTAGATTGAGCAGAGTTTAAGTTTATGTGCATTTTGAGGATCCACGGTTTCTGTGAGCTGTAATAGCATCCTCCTTCTCGCGAAAAAGCGAGATACCACAGTGCCTGCTGGCAATATCTCACTCTTCCATGACAACCTAAATTAATTTTTTTGGACTTGGATATTGTGATATGTTATTTATGGCTCATACTGAACTCCATTAAAGTGCGGATCTATTATAGCTTTTAAGTGCTTCCGGAGAAGTATTAGGTTTTAATCCGGTAACATGCAGGGAAACAAGTTTTGGTCTATTGCTCTATCTTGCTAGAACATTCTAGTCAAAAAACAACAATAAAATGGTTCTGCTCTATTTTTTAGCCATAAAGAACCGTGGATTATGTTTGGCAGAAGATTGATAAAACATTAGAAATGTTATAAGATCACTCTGATGTCTATCTGTTTGTCCGTCTGTCACAACATATTTTAACCACGAGAAATATTAAATTTGGTACCTACTGATAGGGTATATAAATAGAGTTAGTCAACCGCAAAACAGAATTATACTTTTCATGAACTGGCTGTGATACTGGGGGTTAATTTTAAGTAGAATATAAAACAATAAAAAGAAAACAGGTCAAGCCTATCATGTGACAAATTGAAGGGCTCAGTATGAGTCAAAATATTTTTTTTTCATCACCCTCGAAGAAATCAAGGAAAGCTTGGAAATTGGCAATCTACTCCTTTATTTTAGAAACTACTAAGGTAGAATATAAAATAAAATACAATATATTTTAAGCCTTTACTCAAAGTTTGGAAGAAAACCTATCATACTCAGCATTTGTTAAGAATTTTTGATGAAATTTTGAAAGCAAAATTTTTTTCTACGGTAAGAGTTTATTCTTCATGAGAATCTGCTACCCATTTCAAATTTTAGAGGTTATAAATGTTGCTCAAAGGGAACGTAGAGAAGATTTTTTCCCACTGCTCTCCTGAAGTCTTCGTCTTTACAGAATCTTAAATTGGCGTGTTTCGGTGTTGCAATAACGACAATAATCTATCCCATTTGTTTGTTTAAGTCTTTTACATTTACTGCAGGCAGTAACCTATTGCTATATAATTTGAAGGATATTAAAGACAATATTATAATGCATCCTTATTTCAGGCTGTCGAAACATTCGATCTCAAATCATACTCAAACTTATGGAATTGGTATCAACGAACAAAATCTGAAATGTCTGGATTTGGATTTGAAGAAATTAATAAAGCTGGAACTGATATATTTCAAGAATTGTATAAGAAAGGTCTTCAGAG
Source organism: Crioceris asparagi (assembly GCA_958507055.1). NCBI lineage: Eukaryota > Metazoa > Arthropoda > Insecta > Coleoptera > Chrysomelidae > Crioceris > Crioceris asparagi. The sequence continues at coordinate 72,109,250 of OY293828.1, forward strand.
CTAAATTGTTTGGATGTAACTAATAGATACCCAAATAATATAATTCTGTACTTGAAACATCCTAGCTATTGTTATAATCATGGCTGTCTATATTTATAAAGGATGAGTTTGAAATATTTGTAAATATCAAAACCCATGATTAAATATAATGTAAAAAATGGATTTATAATATTGAAAATTAAATTGAATAAGGTCAACAGCCCTCATATCAATACAACAATAGAGACAATGAAATTCAATTTCAATTAATTTTTTTGTTTTCAGAAAGATATTAACAATTGTGTGTGTGTAATTTATTATTTCATTTTCTTCTTGTCTGATAGGGGGCAAACAATGAAAACAAATATATCGTCAACAACAAAACATAAAAACATAATTCGAGATGTTGATACCTAAAAATCCTGCTTATGATTCAGAATCAAGTATCTTGATAATTAATCAACATTTGATCACAATTTATGTGCATAATACATTATAAGCTATACACAGATTTAATATCGGTGATTTAAAAAAGAATGTACCTCTTTAAACACAAATAACAAAACCGTAAACACGGAACAAAATTTGGAAAACCGTCAGTATAAAGATCTTAAACAATAAATGTTTTAAAATAGCAATAGATGTTCATAATCAATTACAGTATAAGTTGCACACGGTAATTCGAAGAAGTACCTACGTAGGTACTCGTATGAATGAAAACAACATAACCGTGATAACTTTGAACAAAATATGTAATATTTGTAGCTTTAATAATCGTATGATTTCACCGTAAACTAACACCAAACCACTATTAGATATAGAACAACTACCTCCAACTGTTAGATAAATACATCGCCATTGACATTGCACGACATGATTGTGTACAAATGAAATGTGTCAACTATTCAAATCAGAGGCGGCGCTGAAATATTTGAGTCAAAATGATTACTTATTTTTTGATGATTTTTTTCTCAGAAACTTGTCAATCAATTATATTTTTATATTTATATCGACATCATGAAGATCTACAGGTCACAATATTTGCAAGTATTTCAGATTCACCATTCAAATACCAATATTTCTATTAAGGGCAAAAACACATTCGGAACTATAATTGAATAACCATTTATAATATATAAGTAAGCAAACTCCATAGAATAAACCATTAGGAGTATATTATGTGATATTGCATTAAATCAATGGCAATTGATATGAGGTTCAGAGCTGTAATGAATTTAAATACCTACAGAGTTTGGTAAAAAAATCTCAAGCGAAACTTTAAATATTGATTATTTTCAAGTATCTTGTATTGTAGAATAAAAAACTGTAAATCTTATCTTAGATAAGGTAAATAAAGTTGGTAGGTACAAATATCACACGAATGATCAATATCATTTATAGTTATACCAGACTGAGAGGAGGCCGTCAAATCATGATGTTGATCCTATTCACTGTACAAATTTATACTTAATGTAAATGTTTTTACCGAAACATTGGGACCAGCGAAAAAATTGCTTATTTAATTGTATATAAACAACTGTAGCATAATTACTTTCAAAATAACGTATGGCTGCTGTAGCCATCTTTTTCTAAATGAAATTGTTATTCATTTAAAAACACACAAAATAGATCTTGTTACAAATCAATGTTATTCATAAAAAAATAGATATTAATCTTCGTCAATATTTTGATTACTTACCTTCTCCCAATGTTTATTTTTGATAGAATAATATAATCTCTGATATTTGTAATTTATGATGAATATTGCTTTAGGATTTTTTCGTTCATGTTTTCATTACATTGGTACTTACTAGTTTATTTTGATATTAAGAAAATCCCAGTATTCATTTGTGAGTACTAGAGATACTGCTGTAAAACATTTGGATCATTAGGACAGAGTATTCATTCTGATCTATTTTTGACCGACTTTCCAAAAGAAGGATGTGTACAACTCAAATCTGTATTTTTCAATCTCTTCAACCATGTTTCACATATTGAACTTGTCCGAAAACTATTTTTTCTTCTCTATCTTATAGACTAGACCATATTCTTGAAATATTGGTACTTGAGATTTCTTGATAAGTCTCACGATTCTCTAGTTATGGCTCTGAGAAGATCATACTCTTTCAGAAAACATCAATAATGTTGCGTACAGGTAAATATAAACAACTATCAATCTGAAGTAATCGCATTTCCTATAATGCATTTATTTATCCTATTCATTTTATCCTCCATTTTTATATGCCTCCCCTCCCTCCAGCCCTAGATTATATTGAAAGCTTGATTAACAAATGAATGAATATAATTATTATATATTTTTCATGTGGTAGGTATAGCTATAGAAGATTTTCACGAATAATTGACATTCATCTATTTTGAAAAGACCTGAATTGTATTGAAAACTGAAGGTATTTTCATTAATAAGATCTAGAATTGTGGTTCCAATTTTCATCATATTAGTGAAGAAAGCAATCTGATGCTGAGAACAAAGTTGATCAACTTGCCCCTACACACTCCAACACGTTTCCAGAATCTGTGGCTCCGCCCATGAACCTCAAAAGTGTTCTTGGTCTCCTCAACAAGTTTATCAACTTTGATTTAGTTTTTTTCAACCATAAACGATTCAACATTTACCTGGACTCGACCAAGTTAATGGGCATTATACCATTTTCATATAGTTTAATAAAAGTTCACAAAAATCCACAAAACAAAAAAAACTGAAAATTTAATCTACAAAATTTAAAATAACAAATTTTACAAAATTTCAATTCTTCTTACACAACGAGTAGCATTCAGTAAATCATATTGCTAATCCTTGTAGGTCTGTAATGTAGGCCTAGAAAAATAAGTCGAGAATCATTAGACTGATGAGTGTCCATTTAGCATTTTTATGCAAGATATATTAAACACCAAAATGACTATAGAACATTTTCACAACTCATGGATTTTGAGGTGACGTTTTGTCCTGCTAAATATATTTATAAAGTTCGGGGTCATATTATACAAAAGTTGTTCATTATTCCTTTGTAAAATATCCAGATAGCTATTAGAATATTTTTTTTAAATCATTAAATATTATTCGATTGCCTAAACTTGGTTCTGCATTATTTCACGGAGGTTGAAACCAAACCATAAATGGTGGTAAGATTTTAAAAGAGGGAAATGAGACACCGTGTCTCCGTTCTTAAACTCTTATTTTTTTCTGTTTTTTTTTTAAATTCATTGTTTAATATTATTAATTACTGAACAAAAAATTACTGAGGATACTTGCTAGGAGACATCTGATACCTCACCATCAGAACAATTTAATGATATCCAGCAGGACAAAGAAAAGGAGCTGGAAGAAGAGAAGGAGAAGAACATTACATTCGAAGTTTCATTAATTAATTATCAGACAAATTGTTTTCTCAAATTACTCATAATTCATACCAATTTCATAATTTTCAATAGTACATTTTTTATTAAATAGGTACTTACAATATTATCAAGTAGGACCACAATAGATCTTGGAATAGGCCTACTGCGAAAACCACGTTAAAAAGCCACTACCTCACAGGTGGCTTGGAAACATGTGAGTATTATGGAGAACAGGAGTTTTACAACTTTCTGAATCGCTATTTCTTAGAAATGGTGAGCCTGAGTTTGGCTTAAAAATGCAAAAAACAATTTTTGCAAACGTTGGCTGAATTTGTTTTGCATATGTTGTATCGATAGTGACTTTTCACGTTTCATTTTTAATGTTGTGCGAATTACTTTAACCTTGAATATGAAAGGGGTAATGGCGTTAGTTTGAACGGCATAACCCCAAACGACAGTTTAGTATACAAATATAATGGTTAAAAAATAATTACAGTATCGTAAAAAATAATGTTATATATGGTTCCTAATACTTAATAGAATTAATGAAATAAATATGAGAATTAATGACTTATCAACAAAGAATTCAGCCGATTCGTCAATAGCCAATATATCTAGATTTTTGTACCTTCTCCAAATCCACCTTTCTTTAAGCAGGAGAAAACTTATTGTAACCTGTTTTAAAATATGTATGAGAAATCTTTGAAGCTCATAAATACCCTCGTAAATATCCAAGCAAACTTCGTGATTCAAATCGCTAGAGATATTACAGTAAATAAATTGAATGCTTATATATTCGTAGTTAAGCTCTGAGTTGTGTTAGCAGAGATGTTTAAAAAAAATCGATAATTAGGTAGGTGAAGGTATCAAAAATTCAAGGCATAATCAGGTATTTCAATATCCTGGAAAATTATGTACGATTCTAATGATATGTCTCTCCATTTCTGTGTAAGTACCTACCCAAAAAGAATGCATGTTTGAATTTTATGATATTTTTTTGGATCTTCAAGAAAGTTCCTACAAATAGTCTAGCTGTGCGACCTTGTACATCATTTAAGTTAGAGTAATTATTGTTAAAACTTAAAATCTTATTTACTCAGACGATACTCAGATAAAAGTAGGTTCTTCGTAAAATTACGTTTGATGATATAGATAGCCTAATTTATATCAGATTCTTAAAATATTGATAAATACTATTATGAGAATTCACATCTTTTAGCTCCTACTTTTATGAAAAGACGATTTGATGCAATCTCACCAGTGTGCTGTCTTCACGTGAAGTTTTCACTAAAATACTCCATGTTTCATACATAATTGTCTCTTATTAGAACCTTACATTAGACTTTGGGAGGTAATCATTTCGTATCTAGTACTCGTAGTCTTACATTGGGGTTTTACAGATTTGTACCTAAAGCTACAGCAGAATTATCAATTTTAAACAAACATCTGAAGGCTAAACATATCATGCAATTAATATGTTGATTTTTCGCAAGGCACCCATTAGTACCTAATTATATTATGACGTTTTGATGCTTCAGGATTCTATAGCAGACATGCTGCTGTCGACGTTTCATTGAAGACTCTTGTGCAGGTTTCGGTGAGCCGTTGTCGGTATCGGACTGGAATAAAAAAAAAGGTTGGCACATGGATTTTGCAGTAAGCTGCGGAGAGGTATGTCGGGCCAGTCGCCATTACGATATTGAAAATACGGAGACAACTGCCAACAATGCATCGCTCTACTCGAAAAAGTAACAAGAAATTTTCAATTTCAAACATGCTAGAAGATTATGTTCCAATTGATTTTATATAAAGATATTATGTTCGTTTTTTATTTTTTAATTAAATAATTAAAACTTTTCTTTTTTGAATTTTCTTTTCAGCTCTTTTATGCTGCCCCCTAGCTACCGGCTAGCTAGCGACGCCTTTGGTGTATGCAAATTTGCCCAAATACGAGTTGGTATCTTCATTCAAACGCTCAGTTTAAATTGCATACCCACCAGCAGTAGACCCACACAACAGTTGTGTGCCAGTATTGTGAAGTGTGTGAGCAAAACGATTAATCAGGAAGACGAATTACTTGCAGTATCTAGTGTTTTAATACATAAAAAGTTAAAAGTGCCAAAAAAAAGCGAAGACCGTAGAAATCTTGGCCTGGAAAGAGAGCCACTTACTCCCACATTAATTTAATTAAATATTTAGCTAATGAACCAGACGATTTGCATAATAACCTGTGCATGGGCGAGACAGCTTATCGGCATTCATTCATAGATTTAGTTACACCAATAATACAAATAAAGCTGTTATGAAATGTTCCATTACACCACATAAACGATAGGCTGCTTCATGCTTCCGTTATAAAATTGTAGTTTACACGTTCAGCGCAAGCAGACGACTTTTGGTTTTCACGCTCTTGCAATTTGTGCAAGTCGTGCATGTACAAGTCAATTTGCGCAAATTGCATGAGCGTGAAAACCCACTATTTAGAGAACAAACATTTGGCATTCATGTTCCGCCTTAATTTTGTATTTTAGTATCGTCCTAAGGATGTTAATCACATTTTTCAGAAAATAGATTCGGCTTACAACGTCTTATTGCATGTGATAAAAACGTGTGCTGTAGTTTATTTTTACCATATCGGCTTTGAGACACAATTAAGTCTATAAATTTTAATAAATAGGACGTTTACTTCAAAGAAACATAAAAACAATGATGAAATAAATACATATGCAATGTAATTGATATTCAAATAATCTACCCTGTTGTTCCAAAAAATAGCCAAATCTGTGACATAAAGACAATCTCTCTTAGGTGTCTAAGTAGATTTGGCAGAATGTTAATGCACAGTTGGATATTTTTTCCCTTTAGCAGTTTCTGTTAGATATTTCCACATAAAAAATTATTTGGAGATAGATCTGGTCAGAATCCACTTGACCGTTCCATTTGTTGGAATTAAACGCTCAGGAAACGTGTTTTGGAGAAATTGTTTAACTGCTACCGCATTGTGACGTGCACAACCATCCTGTTTAAATCAAATACGAGCAGCATCCTCCTCAAATTTAGTTATAAATTAGCTGTAGATGGCTATCACCATACCTACCGATTATTTAACCGTGAAAGAAAACTTGGTGGTTCTCCTGGCCCCACGGAATAGATCTCAAGACGTCTGCTGTATCACCTCAGCAGGCGACAGTTACAGAAACGGCCTTTTGTTCTCCAGTCCATTAATTGGCCTTGGCTGCAGGTTAAACTGCTTTAGATATACCTGAAAATACATCCGCTCCACATTCGCCTTTGCATCTCCCGCTGGCCTTCTCATTGTTTTGTTTACTGTTGTCGCCATTCATAACTGTCATTTCCAATTTCTGGATCTTCTGTTCTATCACTCTGTTTAGAAATTCCACTGATTTTCTCGGTGAATTTCTTTTCTTGTTATTATGAAGATTGCCTGATTTCATCATGAAAATATGCTGAATATGCTCACAAATTTTTCATCAAATGTCTTGGAAACTTCACATCAAGATCTCTAGAATCTTCTCCGAACTTTTCATCATTCTTCGAAACTTTCTGGAGGGATGTAGAAGCTTCTTCCAATTTTAATTCGACAGTTCTTACTAATAGGTCTTATGGCCAGTGGAACTCAAAGATATCTGGATCTTCTCCATTCTCCATCATAACCTCTCGCAGTCATCTTAGGGAAGTTGCTTTGATACCGCTATCATCACAATCACGTTCCAGTAATTGTTCTTCAAGTTATTTCTTGCTCAACTAAGCTAGTTTCATTGTTAAAGTCTATTTCAACACATAGGTCTAGTGCGAAAACAAACAAATAATCTGTAATACACAAATAACGTTCTCAAAGTCTTTAACTAAAAACGAATCAAAGTATTGAACACAAACACGAATAATCGAACGTAACATTTAACATTCAACAAAAAGCAGAGAGTCTTACACACTAACGATAAACAGAATATAGGTCTTCGGCAATACAAATCTGCAATGTCTTTAAATCTCAGTTCAAATTTTTCAGGTTCTTACAATTTTAAAATTGCACACCTGACAACAAATACTGTAACGGGACCTGCGATATATGGGTTCTATTTATATTCAAATAAACTAGATTTATTTTCACACAGAAATTTGTATCTATAACTATGTTCGAAGTGCATTAACACAGGTGCATGCACTTAAAATTAATAAGAATACTCAAATCTACCAAACCATCATCATTTTCTATAAAAACAAATCTCTCTCGTACAATAATTCGTACCAAAAGTGACTTCATTTATCAGCGTGACTCCACCTATTTCAGCCTATACTGAGTGTTCTCAGGTTGCAATAAAGGCCGATTCTCACTTGGCGATGAAGGCAATCGTCGCGTCGTGAAGTTTTCTGGTTCCAAATGTTTAGTTGCTTTCAAATGGCTGAATTATTATCAGTTGGCGACGCGAACCAGGGGCCGCGCGTTGCGATAGATTTTATCGCCTCTTGAAAGAAAGTAAATCTTTGAAAGCAGGAAATTTCGCGATGCGACGCCAAGTGAGTATCGTTCTTAAGTATATGCGCCATTCAGATAGTATCATAAGGAGACGCTCTTACGTTTTAAAATAGCATCGTTTCCATCATATTGAAAGGACTGTTTGACATTTTGACAAGTAATGAGCGTTCATTGCGTGTTTTTGTTTTTTGTACTATTGAGTTTATTGACTTGATTGTGATTCAGTATTATTTATTTCAAATAAATATGGGTTGTTGTGCTTTACGTTGTTGTTTCAGTAAAAAATCTGTAGATATTAAACAAACATCTAGAATTACATTGAAAAAGTAAGCGTAAACAAATGTCAGAGTAGTATTTAGAAATTTTATGCTTTTATGGGTAGGAAACATTATATCTATTGTTAATTATATGATGCATTGATTTTGCTTACCACTTGTACACCTAAAGACTAAACATAAATAAATAGGCTTTAATTATCAAAAATAATTCATAAAGTTGAATAATACCTCAAATAAACGGTTGCAAAAAATATTGTAATTTTTTTAAAACACTGAATTTATTTGAGTCCGATACTGTGCACGTCGCCATCTTGAGATTTACTTTACGTTACTACAGTAATGTCATTCTCGTAAATGAGTTTCAACACATATCTCATCTCCCCCTCCTATTACTAACTCAATGGTATATGCAATAACTGATAAAAGCCATTATCTTATCGATACTAATTTGATAAAAGTAAATAAATTTAAGCACTTTTTTAATTTTCATTTTAGTATATTTCGTGACTGTATAGTTGTTAGTAAGGTATGTAAACAATTAAGAACTTATGTTAATTTCTGTCGGACTTATACCTAACAAATTATGAATTAATTTGGTTGTGATGATAAGAATATTCCATATTTTACACATCATTATTTGTAAACCTTGTCGCATTGTGAAGATAGATGTATAAAAGCTTAGTAAAACTGTATTTAACCTTTTCTTATAGGTTATAGTTTTATATTTATTGTGACTCAGTTTATAAGTGACTTGTGCAATAATTCAATGGAATAATAATGAATATCTTACGATATTAAAGAACTTGAAGACAAAATAGGAAACTCATAATTCATATTCTCAGGAGGTAAGGCGTGAATTATTTTTAGTATCTGCTTATGTCTTCAGATGAGTTAGAATGCGATTATTTCCTTTCATTGTTTTCACAACTTTTTGGATATAAAGGAATATAGGAATGTAATTAAAATATTTTTTTCCGATTTCTCTCTGAATGAATTGACTTTCTTCTTAGAGACACTGTTCTGCGCATTCCCTATTTCTTCTATCTATTAGGTATTTATATGTCATTGGTGCCATCAGTTCGACCTGATTCAGCAACAACAAAAATACACTGAAAATTTACAGTCTTCTAGAGAGAAGTTTGCTCAAGATACGTTAATAAACCGAAGGAACAATATGCTGACATTGTATTTCATCCGACAACATTTCCAAATGTTATCAGACTAAGGTTCTGTTTACTTTATTCATATAAAATATAAGACATAAAATTTAAAAAAATAAGGACCGACTTTATTAGTGGTTGGTGCAAGGAATATATAATAAAAAAGTAATAATTATTCCACTAGTGCTGGTAATTTTGTATTGGTGCAGTTTTAGGTAAATAAAGGGTGGTGCATAAGTCCCGTTTATTTGTAAATAAAAAAGAGTCAGTTCAGGAAATTCAATTCATTTATTTGTTCGTATAGCTATTAAAACAATACCTGGATATTAAGTCGGAACCATATGTAATTTTTTTATTAATTATTGGTTTTATGAAATAAAACTTATTCTTGATAAAAAGTTCTGCATAGTCTAAAACTTAAAATGCAACCATCAGATATAAAAATCTCTAACCCGTATACGAGGTGAGTCGAAAAATATGAAATTTGTTCAAGAGTAAAGTACCTTTATTTTCCAAAATATTTAAGTTTCTATTAAAAAAAGTTGATCATAATAAAAACTATTCTCAGATATCCAATATTATCCATCAGCTATAAAAATAATTTTTGGTATAAATAAAATACATATGCAGATTCTTTAAATTACACATCAGCTATTTTATTGTTTTGTAACAATGTATTATTCTAATTGAATAGTAAATGCATAAATATCATATCATATCGTTCTTTTATGCAAATGAAACGATAAACAAGTTAAATAATACGTAATAAGTAACATTCATAACAATATTGGAAATAAAATAATTTATATTTTTTTTCAATTCACAAAAGCCACAATACATCCACCATCTCTTACTAAACATTTAATGGTTCCTTTATCAAAGCCCCTCAAGACATTCTTGATCACATCAGCAGTAATTTCGTGAGATGCTTCTCTAATTGTCCTTTCCAAATGATCAACATTTCGAAAAGGTCCTTATTGGTAAACTCTATTTTTTAACAAACCCCATAAGAAACAATCCCGAGGGGTTGAGTCTGGAGATCTAGCCGGTCAAAAAATGGCTGAATATCTATCTATTACTTTGTCATTGAAAATAGTTTTAAGGTATTCCCTACTGTAGGATTACATGAAAAAAGTACGGTCATATATATTTTTGTAAATACCACACCCACACCATACGTTGGTCTTGTTGTTGTACTACGATAGCATCACATGTAATTCCGTGTCTTTGACAACCCGCTTCTGACATTTTTCATTAAAATTATTGTGAACACTCCCAGACGTCTTGAATTTATTTAGATTTTTTTAAACTGTCGAATGCTGAATATATCTAATCGGGTGTCTGTTATAAAAAAAGCTGCTGCTTTTCTATGAGTTTTATAATTATCTCCGACAATTAAAACTACTTAATATTTTTCCTCGCTAGTTAATAGAGCCGCAATTTCTTGTATTTTATAAAACGAACTAGCGATTTGAAGTTTGAAGTCAGTGCATCCTAGATTGAATGTTTCTCGGTAGATATAAATTATCAATTATAAGGTTTTTTCATGGCAAATGGATATCTGCATGGATGGATATATGGATATATTGGATATCTGACAATAGTTTTCAATTAAGATCAACTTTTTTAATAAAAACTTTCGATATTTTAAAAAATAAAAGTACTTTATTACTCTTGAGCAAAATTCATATTTTTCCACTTGCCTCATATACGGAGATTGAATAATTGATATCTGATGGTTGCATTTTAAATTTTGGACTATGCTGAACTTTTTATCAAGAATAACACTGTATCGCATGAATCGCAAACAGTAAAATTATCGGCTTCATGATCACACATCTATTTGTTTGATATATCTTATTTGCTGCATCATAATGTATGCACTAAGGTTTATATTTAATATGGCATTCTTATCATTTCATGATTACTTGCACAAGTCTTGCAACAGGTATTAGAGGAACACTTTTTAGCTGAGTGACAGAAAGCACAACACTTGTACCATTGGTTGAGATTGTATCATCAAAGATTCGACAGTAATGAAATCTTGACTCTAGATATTTTATAGCTCTTATAAGTTGAATGATAATAACAATTTTATACGAAAAATAGGACTGACTTTTTTAGTTCGTGCAATGAAAGATACAAACAAGGTTGAAGTGGTGCAGTTGTGAGTAAATAGAGGACTTTCAGCACGAACTTCAAATGAACTGTAGAACTAACTTTATGTAACTAATATTACTTTGTATTTTTCAGTGAACCAACTAATAAAGTCGGTCCTGTTTTTTAATAAACCTAGATAGTAAAATTAAAGACTATTTCTGAATAAGCTTGATAACTATAGATTTGATTTATTTAGGAAGACTCCAAAATAATTTGCCTTCAAACTAACAAAAAGTGTAGACGATATGGCTGCTAACAATCTACAGCGATTCATCGGCAAAGTTGCCGTTGTAGCAGGAGGAACCTATGGAATGGGGTTTGCAGTAGCAGAAAGACTGGCCAAAGAAGGAGCGAAAGTTGTAGTTAGTAGTCGAAAAAAAGAAAATGTAGAGAAAGCCGAAGAAATGCTCCGAGCACAAGGATATGAAGCTAAAGGTGTTGTTTGTCATGTGTCCAATAAAGAACAGAGGCAAGAGCTCTTTGAGGTCGCCGAAAGATTAGGAGGACTAGATATACTGTTTCCCAATGCTGGTGTGAATCCATCATTTGAAGGTGAGTACCTACAGACAATACAATTTTTGATTCTCATTCTCATTGGAGTGGCTAGAGAAAAGCGGTAAAGTCCACATGAGCTATATCTACGTCTCAAGGGCTTAGGAGAGAAACAGTGGAAAAATATTGTTAACTAATAGCAAGTTCTTAGGAAACAATCGAAAAAATATTCTTTCTAACTAGTTCAAAAAATTGGAGTTGGTGTGGTTGTAGTTTGTTGTTGTAGGCACCAATTCCAAAAGTACCAGCACCAAAAGAATTAATATTATTTTTTTTATTTTTCAGTGCATCAATCAATAGTGTCGGTACAATTTTTTGTAAAAATATTAAATTCACACTTTTGAATGTAACATCACTCATGAAAATTCTTGAACTTTCACTAATACCAAAGAAGATAGTACTTATCCTATTACCAAGTATAAGGCTTAGCTTGTACATGTTTGTATTCAGAGATCCCAAACATCGCGGCGCAGATATACATATTGCAGACTTTACAGCAGTCATCTGTGGTGGTTTTAATGACGAAGATACTGAATACGTAATTTTATAAAATATTTTTGTGGATAGAATTGTACCACCTACCTATTGGTTTAAAGTTGAAATGTCGTGTCAAAAAATGATATTGGAAGAGTGCTACAAACATTTATTAGAGTGATAAAGCTCCGTTATTTACAAAAAGTGTAGCCAGCTTCACATTTTTAAAATTCTAAAATTATTTACAATATTAAATACCTAATGTTCCTTAACACAGGTCAAAGTTACGTTTTTTTCAATGAAACGCCCTGTATTTTATTTTAAATTTATAATCCACTTCACTTCCGTATTACAACAATATAATGATGTAATGTCTTATTCAAGGTATTTCAAAAGCTATGACCTATTTTCGATAAAAATCGTAACAACTTTAACTACCTGTATAATTGAAAAAGGGTACGAAAGCCATAGGTTTTGAAAGATAATCAAAATTTATAATTGGTAGGTAGACTTTGCGAATATTCAGTAAATTAAATAAAGAGTGAGTGAAAACACAAATACGTTATTTTCTCATTTTTCCCATCGTTTCACTTTATCATTTCCAATATTTCCTATTACATAGCTAAGACGATTGATTTTGGAGATATGTTCTTGAAACTTTAGGTTTCCATTCAATTTGTGAAATTAAAAATAACGTACTGTATAAAAGAATCTTAGCAATTATTAGAAAAATCAATTACAACTAAACAATATCGATAGCAGTATTATATCAACTGTTCCGTAAATAAAATAATTTTAATTTAGATATATGTTGAAAATACTCGAGCAATACAGGCAGGCTGTATGACCTCGATGAAAATTCAAGGTATCAATAATTTAGTAAGTACTGGATACACGAATCTTGCTGAAAAGTCACACACACTGTGACTAATACTGATTTTATTATATAAGTAAATTATTTCGAGTGATTCAAAAAAGTAGTAATTCGAACTGTGCTTGTTGTAGATATTAAAAATGTATAATTGTATAATAATGAAAAGAAAAATCCAATTTCATTGTATTTATGATCAAACAATGACTTACCTTATGCTTTGATGTTTAATAATCTGTCAGTTAATTTTGCAAAGAGAGTCAAAGTTCTTGGAATTATACATAAATGAAAATATTGATTGTTTGCGACAAATAGAATACATAATTAGTAAGCTTAAAAATAATTTGTACAAAAAATTGGGCCGACGTTATTAGTTGGTGCACGGAAAAATAAAAAATAATATTAATTCTATTGGTGTTGCTACATTTGCAGTTAGATTACAAACCAGCACCAATAGAACTAATATCTATTATTTTTAGGTTTTCAGTGCACCAACTATAATGCTAGCTTTGTGTCCCCCAAGCAATTTATTCCAGATGTTATGAATGGATAGTAGTTATCATTTACCAATCTATATACTTATATAAAAGCGAAAGGTCACTCCCTCACTCATCACGAAATCTCAGAAGCTACACGTGCTAGAAGTCTCAAATTTTATATGGGGGTTCCTTTTAGAACATAGGTGCTCAGTAAGACGGGATTTTGCAAAATTCAATCCCTAAGGGGGTAAAAAGGGTGTCAATTTTTGTACGAAATTTCTATAGTGTAACGTGGATAGGTAGTCGTGTACTTACGCTTATTATTCGTTTATTAACTATTTATTCTACTACCTTGTTTACTTACAATAGTTCTTGCTTGTATATTTCATTATGTAGCTCTAGAATTATAGTAGATTTATTCTCGATCCTTCCAGAAACAATATGTGAGGTACTATTTGTCATAATATTGCCAGTTTGACAAGGCTCTAGAACATTGGTCGTGTCCACAGCAGTGTCTGATTACCAATCGATTAGTAATCAGTAATCAAAAAGTTAACGTCTTTAATATGACAGCTATCAGAAAACCTTAGTGTAAGACAACCTATATTTTGTTTCAGATATTTCCCATTTCTATTATGGACCTCTATCTTTCCGGTTACCACATAATCTTTGTCATTATAAACATATTGAATAGAAAATACTTTTTCTTCTTCCATTTTCAAGTACTCTAATATGTGTAATTATAGAATTAAATTATTTCAGATCTTTTGACGGGTGTCAGTTTGACAAATGATGCATCAGTAATCAGTCGTGTCCTCAAGATACATATTTTGATTACTGATTACTAATCGATTGGTAATCAGACTCTGCTGTGGCCACGACCAATATTATGTGCGTCTAGATAATCATCGAACATTCTTGATGAGTGTCATATCATGATTCAGATATATAAAGCCGTGTCGATCACGGCACAGAGTCAGTCAGTGAGTCTTATAAAGTCAGTTGATAACAGTCAGTCTGTGGAATCAGATATTAATAGTAGTTATGACGGTAAAGACAGTGACATTATAGATTGTCAAGGTGACAAGTTGTGACAGTTGTACTACAACAGAAGGTCGTGTACAGAGCGTTTGGAAATAAACCATTGGAAGCAATCTGCGAACTTTTGAGTCTTACGCAAGTGAACTCACCCCACAACGTTTAGCACAGGGTTGAACGTTACAATAGTTTTGATAGTAGGGTTTTGAAATAACCAGAAAATACTCATTTAAAGAAATTAGAATGTAGTTAATAATTCTTCTGAACAACCCTTGAAATAAGGGGTATAAGTTGGTATATAATAAAATTGTAACAGGCCGATGTCTTTACATTAAAGATATTAAAAAAAATATATGGGGGGTATTTATTTGAGCAACAGATGCCAAAACAACAGTTTTGAGAACTTTTGTCTGTCTGTCTGTATGTTTGTACACGCATCACGCAAAAACTGCTGCATGGCATTGAATGCAGATTTCACCGATATATTATCAGATATCTAACTTAAAATAAAGGCTACATTTTATCGCGTCTTTCTGTCTTTCTGTATGTTTGTACACTTATAACGCAAAGACTACTACATAGAATTGAACGCAATTTTCACCGTTATATTGCCAGAGGTCTAACTTAGATTATAGTTTTCATGTTTTCACGTGTGTCTGTCTGTATGTATGTTTGTACACGCAAAAACCACTGCATGGAATTTAATGCAGTTTTCCACGCGCACAAAGTCGCGGGCAATAATTTATTACTAAATAAATCTAAGTATCAGTATTTAGATCACATTATAAATAATGATTTTCATCATCTGAAAAATCCCAAGGCAATCCAAAATTTTAATTGTTTACTCAGTGCAGTGACGTATTCACAGACAATAAGACTGTGTACTCATATAGCACAAATGGTGCAATTTTATTTAATCATATAAGTATTTATTAACAGATAAAGTTGATTACAAAAATAAATAAAAGTACTGCACTAAGGATCTCATTATGGTAATTCTATCAGCATGGTAGCATAGTAGCATAGTTATATTTCTGGATTTCGTACGTTCGATAAAAAAAAGAACTATTGTAACATCACTCTGATGTCTGTCTGTCAGACTAACCGTCTGTCACAGCCTATTTTGTCCGAATGTACGAAACAAAGAATGTTAAATCAACAGACAATAAGACTCAGTACTCATATAGCACAAATGGTGCAATTTTATTTGATCATATAGGTATTTATTAACAGATAAAGTTGATTACAAACATAAATAAAAGTACTGCATAAGGATCTCATTATGGTAATTCTATCAGCATGGTAGCATAGTAGCATAGTTATATTTCTGGATTTCGTACGTTCGATAAAAAAAGAACTATTGTAACATCACTCTGGTGTCTGTCTGTCAGTCTAACCGTCTGTCAAAGCCTATTTTGTCCAACGAAACAAAGAATGTTAAATTTGGTATTGATGGCGGGTTTCGTGACCATAACACTTTTTGAACAAAATAAATCTGAAGCTGGTGGTTGTTTTTGTGGAATAAATTAGAAAAAAGAGTTGTACAAGCACATCATGTGATACACCAAATCAAAAGGCTCGTTATGAGTTATTGAAATATATTTATTTTCATAATCTTACAATGAAGGGCGTAGAAGGATATTGAGGAAAATATACGAAGATTCACTTATCCCCGAAACTACTGAACTTTGAAAAAAGTATGGAATTTCGACTTCAACTGAAAGTTTACAGGAAAACCTATACGAAAATCATAAGTACGAAACCCAGAATTGGTCCAGAATCATTGTAGCTTTTTCCACGAAATGAAACATGCAGGGTATTGAAAAAAAACTTCTCTTTTTCTAAATGAGGCCTTTGAGGTCAGCTATCAGTGAAATTGATCGACACCGATATCGAAATACTGGAGAGAAAACATATTTTTTCCAATTCATATCACTTTAACCGATCTGATCTTTACAACAATCGTTATCAGATATTTTTATTTACTAACTTTGGATGTAAATTTGCTATTGAATTGATTTCACAATCTGTTTTCAAGATATTTGAATTCATTGCTAGGGGTAAGGAAGGCATCGCCTAGGTGACTATAATAATTATATTGTGAACATTACGGGATTATCAACATATGTATATTGTTTACCTATCCACTAAAATTGATTCAGACCCGATAGCACTATAGACTCTTGACACATGTGTGAAAAAAGCCATCTTTTCCATAATTAATTTATGCAAAGAACTACCAATATTTATTTTTGACATGGTATTTATTATTTGGGTATGTAAAAAAAATCTCATATTCGTTTTTTTTAAATTATACGCTTAGTAGTTTTGGAGACAATAAAGTGGAAATTATCAATGTTTGTATATTAATATTTATTATTCATTAGCCATAATATCTTTAAAATGAATAACCAAAATATAGCATAGATAGTCCTGCAAAGGCAAATAATATTACCTGTACGCTGTAGTTGTGATTGGTACAATATGTTCTAAAGGTTCTAATGGGTGAAAAAAAAACTTTGTTAGTGATCTAAAATATTTTTACACACGCCAAACATACAAAAGTACGATACAATCTATTTTTTAATATATACTTAAACCTAATGGAAATAATAGTTAACACCGTATTAAAATGTACCATTAAAGCGAAAATCGTATACAAAGCAACAGACCAAAAATTGTATCGGTGTGTTTCAGCTATTAGGTACTGAGCGTATGCAAATGATTTGAGATTTTTTTGTCGAGTTTTGCAGAACATTGGTCTCACCTCCAAAAGTTTTACATTGGGAATTTTTTTTGGGGATGCAATATTAGAGCGATTATCTCAACTAAAACTAAACTAAACGTTATAAAAGATAAATAATCCCAAAGAAAAGGCCTGGGAAACAAACTTATTCTTAAAACTAGTAATTTATTCTATATTCGATCTGAAGCAGTTTTTTATAATTCTTTTTTGCTAACATGCTTATTATTATGTAGAACTTTG
Organism: Crioceris asparagi; assembly: GCA_958507055.1. Classification (NCBI taxonomy): domain Eukaryota; kingdom Metazoa; phylum Arthropoda; class Insecta; order Coleoptera; family Chrysomelidae; genus Crioceris; species Crioceris asparagi. Next base: position 72,127,079 of record OY293828.1, read on the forward strand.
TGCTCATTTCACATAATGTTATGAGTCGTAGCATTATGTTAAATAACTTTCTAGAAATATAACAAACTTTTTATTTATCGAGATACATTTATGTTATACTATATTATTTAGTAAATATTACTATTTACTTATATATGTGATGACTTAATCAAGTACATGAAACATTTTTAATATTTGTAGGAGTCTTGGATTGCCCTGAAACAGTATGGGACAAAATATTTGATGTAAACCTCAAATCAGCATATTTACTATCCAAAGAAGCTGTACCTCAATTAAAACGGAGTAAATGTCCCCGAATTATCTACATGTCCTCAATAGGAGCATTCGTCATGAACAAAAATTTGGGTGCTTACAGTGTCAGCAAGACGGCTTTGCTCAGTCTAACCAAAATGGCATCTCTTCAACTTGGAAAGTATAATATAACGGTTAATTGTATTTTACCTGGTATTATTGAAACCAGATTCTCCAAGATTTTGACACCAACACCCGAGAAGACTGAAGAATTTCTCAATTCAATATCATTAAGAAGGTAATATTAGCAATAAAAATTTGACACTAATATCGTGCGACCCAAAAAAAAGTTATTCGATGTATGGCATTGCAAATGCAGTCGAGTCCTTAGCATATCTTTGCTAGAGTCATTTGGAAATTAGTTTTCATATCATAAGCAATGACTACTGAATATTTTTTTTTATAAAATTGTCAATATCGTTCTGTCATGTCCATGTAATTGTCATTGTTGGATAATATTGTGTGTTATGTGATTTTATCCATACCAGCGCAAAGATGTTGGAAGATGATTTAGATTCTATTCTAAGCTGAGTCAATGCAGTTCAAAATGTAAATATTTCAAAGATCATCTTTTGAATAGCGAAATACTAGATTACCAGCTTTAACTAAAACTGTTAGACAATCAGCTGTAGAGGATTCAAAAACACCAATTTACAGAGTAGGTACTTATTTAGACAAGCTTTGCTTATAAATGTAGCAATTTATCTCTATTTAGGAGCTTGCAAGACAAAAAATTAAAAAAATTATTCAAACGAAATTCAAAATTGATGAACTATGCGGAAATGATCAATTCACTTCAGTTACCTATTGCCAAATGTTATTAAGATCTGCAAAGTGAAGTTCAAAAATATTTGGAAGAATATATTGGCATCTTAAATTCATGTGTTGATCAACACATAAGTTCAGGCTTGTGTATTTCTTTCAATTTTAATCAATAAAATATTTCCACTCCAAAGCGTGACAAGTGATGTTTTATTATTATACGGTTTCAGATGATTCAAATAATGACATACCTAGAGATTCTCCCATAATTACCTGATATCATTAGTGCATTTAAATGTGAATCACCAGTTTCACATCTTCAACGTATTACATATTTTTTAGAAAAGCTCTTTTGAAATCACTACTTGAGATAAGTTGCGGAATCGCACTCACCTGATTAATTTTCATAGTTCGTTAAACATTTTCTGTCACATTCATCCTTGAATATATTCGACATAATTAATAATATAATAATAATTATAAGGTGTATTTGATAGTGAGAATAACTGCTAACGTATACAAATCATGACAATAAGCCTAGATTTCAATAATATTTAGAAACATTTTATTTATATTCGAGGGGTAAGCCGCAGAGGAAATCTACAATGTGTACAAAAATCTGGAAATAATAAGGTAATCACAAGAAATTAAGGGGCAATCGAAGGAAATCTGAGGTCTGGGGAAATCAGTAGGCAATCAGAGGCAATTGTGAGGGTATCTGGGGAAATAATTGACAAGTGCGTATGCGCTATCAGTGTGAGTGATGTTAAGAGACGCCAACCCGAAGTTGCAACGAAACGTGAACGGCAGTGAACGCAGTGGGAACTTTATCACGGGAAGTCTTGAAGAAATCAAAAGGAAATCTGGTGTACAAAATATGGGTAGCGATTTCATATACATTATTTAAACTTTATTAGGTAAAGTTATTGAGCTGCCATCTCTCAACTTATATCTGAAGCATTCAATGAACAGGGTCAAGTTCAGGTGATTTACACATATATTCAGAAAGCAGGCATTTGTTCTATTTCTTATAATTCAGTCATAAGTAAAACGCAGTTTTTAACTTCTTTCAAATCGGTACGCAATAGATGATTTTTACAAATAAGTTTCGTTTTAAATTAATACCTACTTAAGGCCTTGCTTGGCCTCAGATGATTCCAAGCTACCTCAAAGTGAGCGATTTTAAAACTCACGATAATAGTAATTTCATAGTTATATTTTTTGGAAGTATATTGATCTTGGATAGTACTGAGCATTGCCAAGTAACTTTTAGCCTTACTCTTCTTTTGTTATCCTGCTGATAGAATTGAAAGGTGCGGTTACAAACTTCATCGAGTGTTTTTCTCATCCTTCTACGCATCTCGATTTTGACGTCTTTGCAAGCAGATCTGGCCCAGATAATATCGACACTGGATATAGTTTTTAGCCTGAGAACACGTAGGATTTCGTGTTGGCAGCGGTTCACGAATACTTGCAGATAAAACACATGCTTTTAATGTCGCATTATTGTCTTCTAGACACAAAAGAGTGCAGAAGTATGTTATTATGATGATCGCTTGTAGACTGGCTGCATCTAAATGAGGTAGCTGCATAAGAGCACTACATCTCACTTGTCAATCGATGAAATGGATAGATATGTTTCCTTTTATGTTTGCATATTTTGCAGCAAAGACAATTAGATGGACATAACAGTACAAGATTATGAAATATCATAATTATTATCAATATACACGGTTATAAACTGCAGTTAGCTTTTTCTTATGTTGAATTCACAAGAAATGAAACGACTCTTTTAAGATAAGGTACCTAAAGAATCATTTGTCATACGTGATTTTTCTGATACCGTCTACCGTTGGCTCATTTAACTAGTCATCTGAACAAACCCACATCGTTGATGAGATGATAACTAATTCCTATCTGACTTTAGCATTGACATTGACAATCTCGACATAAGAATGTAGTTTTTAATTTCATACAGAGTACATACTCTCTTTTATTTAAAGTAACTCTAACCCTTATGCCATTTCGTGGACGAAGTAATTCATTAATTTATTTGTCTCAGAAAACTCCTATCGCTTCCCTCTATACTTAAACTTATACTGGTCTTTTTTGCGTAGACAGAGCTTAAGCACTGGTATTTTAAGTAGGTTTTGAAAGCAAAATTAAGAAATGATTAATAAAAAAATATTCTGTTTTGCAGATTTGGTAAATCGGAGGAAGTTGCAAGTCTAGTGGCATTTCTGGCATCTGAAGAAGCAGCATATATAACTGGTGAGAACATCGCAATTTGTGGTGGAATGAATACAAGACTTTAGAAGCAGTTATTATCCCTTTCAACTGAAATAATTAATTAGGCCCTGACATTTAAAAATATTAAGCATCCTTTTACTTGTAATAACATTTAGGTATAACTTTAAGCGTATAATCATAATTTCTCAAAATAACGATATTTGAAGTATTTATTTATTTTTATACCTGTGTCAGCAATTAAAATATCTCAAGCACATGGGATTTAATGCATTCGTTAAATTATGAGTGTATAATCGAAACTAATTGGAGAATATTATAAAAAAATTACAAGGCTACTGAAGACAACGATTAATACTAATACATCCAAAGAGTGCTATTGAATGACATTTTAATACGCTTTTATTTATAGTTATGTGTGTAATTATAGACTGATATTGTTAGAAATATGGGTTATAAGCATTGAGTTAGTATCATAGGAAGAGGCTGTCACGTATCAAAAGTGGCATCGTTTCCACCATATTGAGAGGCATATTTATAATTTTGACTAGTAATTAGCGTTCATTACGTGTTTTCAAATTTTTGTGTGTTATGCAATATTAATTAGTTATTTCAAATAAATATGCTGATAGAAAAGGAAACATTCGGAAATACATACAACAATTAAGTGGAAACAAACGTCAGAGTCGTTTTAAGAAATGCTATGCTTCTCATGGTAGAGAAAAATTATATTGTGAATTATTTGCTGAATGGACTTTGCTGCTACTTGTACATTAACTATACTCCATTTAAGAAAGGTGTAGAGTAATTAATTATTATAATCAAAGGATCTCTATTGTATTATGGCGCTTATTTGGCAGAATACAATAGCGATCCCTTCATTATCATAATTTATTACTCTACACCTTTCTCAATAATGGAGTATATATAAATAGTCTTTAATTATCAAAAAAATACACAAATTCAAATACTACCCAAAATCAACAGCTGCATTAAAATAATTGTCATTTTCACGCATTAAATTAATTTGAATCGAACACTGTGTAAGTCGTCATCTTGAGAGAAACTTTACCTCACTGAAGTGATGCCATTATTGTAAGTGAGTTCTAACATATATGTCTAACTCAATGTTTATAAGTAAGTATTCATGTGTTTGGATATATCATGTTTATCATTCACAATCACTATTTGGAATTGTTTTACCTTCATGTAATAAATAGAACTATTATCATGAAACTTACTATTGTCTTATTACTGTCATAATTTCACAGTATTGGGTGCAAAATTTTTATTTGCTCGTAAAAATTGCTGTTAAATGAAAGACGTCAAAAAAGTTGATTGTAAGTACATCATAAATATCTTTACGTAAAAAATTCTGTAATCTCCGAAACCTATCAACCGATTTTAATGAATAAGTGACCGGCAAGATACAGTGTATCCAAATAAGTCGGTGAAATATTATGGAAAACGTTTTTATTATTCGTTTTACGAAGTAGAGGTTATGGAATATTCATATATGTATAAGTTTTTTGCATTCTTATACGAGGTTTCCAAAAATCTTGATTTTACTCAAATGTTTTTTCACAATATTGACAATCATTATTGAGAAATGTTGATGCTAATTGAAAACTATGGTCAGATAAATCTATAATAAATTATCCATCTAAATATCTAATTTTGTACGAGGTGTCCTGGGCTCCCTCTAGTAGAAATATAAAAAGCATGTATAAACATATATATCGCCAGATTTGGTCGAAGCTGGTTCATAGATACAGTTTCACTCCACTATTTACAAATTAAAAAAAAACTATTAATGCGGGAGTAAAAGCAATGATTAATTAATTAGATACGTGTTTGCATAAGTTAAGACTACTGGTCAGTTTAAGACAGCTTGAAAGTTTGTTGAATATTTCTTAACCCTTACTAAATGCTTTTTAACCGTATTCAATTATGTTTAAAGTACCAGTAGAACTTCGGTCCTGAGGATTAGGTACAATTATATTACGGTAAAGCATAGTAAATACATGGATTTTAGAGGAGAAATCATGGATTAGTAACAATTATATAAATATATTTTCATAATCTCAGGAAGATTTACTAATTATATTATATTTCTTCTATGCTTATATTATTATAATTTAAAAATATATTAAACATCTAGAAGAAGTTAGGATCTACTAGAGGGATTCACAGGGCTGCCTCAAGGAGGGGTTCTTTCACCCCTCTTGCAGAGCTTAGTAGTCGGAAGCATATCGAGAGAGCTGATCAACGCTGAAATCAAGGCGGTGGATTAGGCAGCTGATATAATTATTCTGGTTAGACGAGCATTTGAAGAAGTCGTCCGTATAGCCTTTTGTCAGATGCTCAGTGGGTCGCAAAAGTATGATGCGAGGATAAAGCTCTAAGCATTTAAAGAGATAAATCAGTAGGTAGCTATTATCTTTATGATGTCCGGATGATCGAAGGTTGAAACTCAACTAAGGGTCAACCTAGACATGCTATATTATAAATCCTTAACCAAAGGTGTGAGTTAGAAATCAGGTATATCAAGATACCGTACATGCCGAAGACTGGAAGAAAGCTACTCTGGCGGGAGCATCTGATGGCTAAATGCCAGAAAGACATCTGGTAGTATAGAAAAGCACTACGGAGGAGGTGGGGTATGGTTCCATAGGAAATAAAGTAGATTTACGCAATCATAGTGTGCTGGATTAGGACACTCATGGTTATTAGGGATAACCGACTGGTCCGAGTAAAGAGACCCTTCCTCTGGGGCCATGAGAAAAAGTAGACCTCATGCTGTAATTAAGGCCATGTTGGGGTTGTCGACTTTGGCTCTAGGATACTAAAATAACAGCATACTGCTTGTGGAGTCACAGAGGGTCAAAAACAGATGGTAAACTTAATAAAGTAATATTTGGAAAGGAACTGAAAAAAATCTGGAAGGAATTCCAGAATAAAATCTTAAATCTTGAAACTAGAAGAAATCAACTAAAGAGAAAGAATCATGCGAGAAAAGAAGGAATGGTGATATCTGGTAAATGCAGGGGTCAAAAATCCGGATCAATATACCAGGATCAATTCCACCTTGTCTCCCAACTACCTATCAAAACATGGACAGAGAATATTAAAAAAGATGAAAAGAAAGCCTTAAAACCACTGGTAATGCCCTTTCAATATACAAATAGCATATTAGGACGGCGGTTGAAATGGTAACAGGTCATAGCAACCTGAGAGGAGTCCAATTTAAAATCAGGAGAAGAACAGAAACACGCCGTATGTGAATGCTCAGCCTTATCGGTCACTAGACGGTAGTGTACTTACAAATGGTAGCAACAAAGGAAGTCATAGAGCAAAGCATCAAATAAAAGTTAGGTTAGGTTAGGATACTGCAAAACTGTAGGATTGGCTAAGTTAAGCAACTAGGTGCCGGGGAAGGGAAAAGGGCGCGAAGGTTACTGCAAGTGCCCTGAACCACAAGGTTTCTCCGAGACAATCTAATTTAATCTAAATCTAGGTTGATCAGACCCTTTGAGCAGATAGGCTAGATATGTGATACTGTTTCTATTTGGATACGTGTAGTTGATATATAATTCCAGATGATGTGATATTAATCGTTTTTGTCCAAGATGACATTTTGAATATAATGTATTCTCTTAATTCAACCTTTACATCACCTCAATTTTACACAGACGTATAACATTAGGAAATTAGAGCGGGGGCGGACGAAAGCTAAGCTAGACTATATATAGGTATCTTGTCACCTTCTAGGTACCTAGGGAAGCCTAAAATTGTCTCAGACAAGCCCCATAATACCAAATACCAGTAATTATGGCCCGAGTAGAATTTGTAAAGTATAATGTTACCTTAAATCAGCCATATTAATCCGGTAATTTAGATTTTAACGATTCACATTATGCCTCTGGAAATGCAATTTGGTACATCCATTAATTTCTTCCACTTTAGTGTTTCATGAAATACACTAAGACGAAAGCATTAAAATCATTTAAAATGATCAATAATTATTATTTATTTATTATATTATTATTTTTTTTATACTATTGATATTAGTGATTTTGAAGTAGTGGAAGGATACAGTTAGATTTAAATCTGCAGACACGACATAAAGTGAAAAAGAATCGCGGGCGATCACCAACCCGTAGGACTGAATTGGTAGAAGAACTCGTGTGGATTCAAGTTTTGCTTCCACAGCACTGTAAGCAAATGACCAGAATCGCTGGAGAAGGACAGTCCAGCAAGACCGGAGAAAATAAGTAACCGAGGATGACAGTCATACTAACACTAACGGCAACGATCTCAGGACTGACAAGAACAAGATGCAATTATTTCATCGAATTCAGACTGTCATCAGAGGGGCCAGGATAATTCTGTTCAGGTAATTATTGAAATTTATTCATTGATTCATGCCAACAGACAGATATAACATTATTTATATAACCAGAATATTGATAACAATGCAAAACCCAAAACATTTCTCGCAACAGAATTTGTTGACAAGTAAGTATAAAGAGGAGTTGCAAAAGCACAGAGAGGCAGTGATAGCCCGGCAAGCGTCATGCACAATCCCCTTTCTTGAGGTATTAAACTGTTCAAGTGAAGTGACTTATTAGAGGCATAAGTTAGTTTGTTACCATTGCGTGATTTTTATTAAAACAATTAAATAATTTTTAATTAATTACACTGATTGTTGGTTTGATTCCAGAATAGACGAACAGAAGTCACGCTAAAGTATTTCTTAAACTCAGTAAAATCTAAGGAACTGGGACGGCTCCGACCACTCAAAATTGTTACTGCAACTGTAAGATTTCGGTCTTTCTTGTGTTTGAAAATATTAATCACATAATTTGGTATTAGTTTTCAATAATTTAAAATGATCTTAGCTAAAATTCTTCGAGCTTTTTATGAATTTAAACTATTTGAAAGTATCTACTTATGTTTACCTTATGGTATTCCCTGTATTTGAATTTATTAAAGAGGCTGTCATTCTACGTACTGAAAGATGAAATAAATTATCAAAACAATCGTTTTGCCGTGTTCTTATGGTTTCTTTTGGCAATATAAATACCTCTGTTATTTGATAAAGGCGGCCGAGGACTTGTGGGAGATTTCCATACACGATGTAAGAAAATTCAGTAACTCCGCTCATTCAAACAATGTTTTGATATATGCTCATTTAACAAAAGCAGGGTAGTCTCCTGTGTGAACTTTATATTTAAAATCATAAATAAAGATAAGTTTGACAGGTTATGTTGAATTTTTATGTCAATTCAATTGTGAAAATTGGATTATGATCTTGACATTTCGTGAGTACGTTTGTATATCTATATATAAGGTTTATGTTCTGTTCTATGTCAGATACGTGGTCACATTGATGTTCATTTGAATGAACCTTCATGGGAGACGTTTTGTCACTTAACATAATCTCTAAAACTTATATTGATTTATGATTTTAATTATAATGCACCCATAAAAGACTACGCAACTTTTGTTAAATGAGCATATATATAAATATCACTTGAATAAAACTCATATTCTGGAAAAACACTGTTTGAATGAGTAGAGTCACTGAATTCTCCTACATCGTGTATGGTAATCTCCCACGAGACCGCGGCCGCCATTGTCAAATAACTGAGGTACCTATTTGTATTGCCAATAGCTCAAATAATTTATGTTACTTATCCACAGTAACAAGAAGTTTATTGCATTACATACTTGACTATCCATAAATAGTTTTATTTTCCAGAAAATCTTTACCAAACCGAAATTACATACATACCTACATATTAAGAGTTATATTCAAAATGCAGATGTGACAATTACTCTTAAAGAAAAAAAAGAGGTTAGAGGTAAGACAGAAAATGTCAAAGATAATATTATTAAAAAAACATATATTTGTTTTAACTCAAAGCTTTTCTACTAATACTTTATACCCATGTAAAAGGATAATACCTGCGCAACTAAATAAGCCTTCACTTGATTCTATGTAAATATTAATACAGAAGTATAACTGCGTACCTCTGCATCAGCTTTGTTGGGCAGAGAAAATATAGCGCAGGTACTCACAATTAAATATATTTATGGAAATTGAGGAAATTAACAAAAGGTTGTAATAACTAACAAGAATGAATAATGATAATGAATTAAAATTAAACAGGAAACGGATATCTTGTCAATGACATAGTACATAGAATAACACTTACAGAACTACAGAACAAGATACATTACAGAACAGTAGATTATAAAATAATAATACATCCTAACACCCTCACTTAATCTACTGCCTGTAACAAAAGATTACTCAATTAATCATACCCATGAATTGGACACAAAATTCATGTTTAACTTTTGAAAGAACTTTTGTCAATACATCAGCTATCATCTGATCTGTTGGCAGATAGGCAATATTCACAACGCCACATTTCACCCAATGTCTTATTTGATGAAATTTGACATCAATATGTTTACTTCGGCTACCAGACGATTGATTCATGCATAATTTTTGAGCTCCTTGATTATCATTGTATATCTTGATACACTCAATCGGAAACGACAATTCTTCAAGCAAACCCTTTAAAGATATACCCTCTTTTCCACATTCACTCGTGGCAACATACTCTGCAAACGTTGTGCTGTCCGCTAATGTCACTGATCTCTGTTTTTTAGCTTTCCAACTAACTGCTCCACCTGCAAGTGTAAAAACATAACCAGTAAATGATCTTCTGTCAACTGCACAGGCAGCATAGTCGGCATCTGCGTAACCAGTTAAATTTAATTTGCCTTTACAATAATTCAAGCCCAATCCTACTGTTCCTTTCAGATATCTTACCACTCTAAGGGCTGCATTGAGATGATCATCATCATTACAGCTATTGAATTGACTCAAATAGCTAACTGCAAAGCAAATGTCAGGTCTAGTACTCACGGCAAGGTACATTAATGCTCCTATCAACTTTTGATATACTGGATTGTTTGCACAGTTCGTCGGTCTAGTCAATTTAACACCTAGTGGTAAGGGGGTGCCCACTGATTTACACTCCTCCATGCCGTAACTCTTGATAATATCCTGGGAATAACTCTCCTGATCCAATTTTATTGTGTGGTTATTTCGGTCTCTTGTAACTTTCATGCCGAGACATTCACTGACAGAACCTAGATCTCTTATCTTAAAACATTTAGACATTGCTTTCTTGAGGTTCTCAGTTTCCTGCTTTGAATTTGAAAAAATATAAAAATCGTCAACATGAAGTCCAATAGCCATAAATAAATTTCCTTCACTTCTAGTGTAGACACATGCATCGTGCTGAGAATTGTGAAATTTATGATCAATGAGAAAATTATGAATTTTATCATTCCACGATTTTGCGGCCTGCTTGAGACCATATAAAGCTCGCTGTAATTTGCAAACCTTTGATTCATTATTCTTCTCCACAAATCCTTCTGGCTGCTCCATATAGATTGTTTCAGACAGGTTACCATTCAAGAACGCTGTTGTGACATCTACATGATCTATTTCATAATCAAACTCAGAAGCCAAGGCAAAAAGTACTCTTAAAGATGACAATCTTACAACAGGTGCAAAGGTTTGATCATAGTCCCTTCCTGGCACCTGAGTGAATCCTTTCGCTACCAGTCTTGCTTTGTAACGCTTTGATCCATCAAGACCTTTCTTGAGTTTATAGATCCACTTACATTGAACAATGTTATGATTTGTGGGTCTATCCACCAATATCCATGTTTTGTTATTTGTGAGAGATAACATTTCCTCTTCCATAGCTTCAATCCAGAGTTTTCTATCCGAACTAGAGCATGCTTCAGAATAGTTCTTAGGATCGCGTGGCCCCACGGAAAGAAATGAATATTCAAAATCCTCGTACCTTTTTGCAGTTCTAGCACGATGTGGATACCTTCCTCCAACTGGCTCATTCTGGATCCCCAAATTATCAGCGTTCTTAGTTAAATCAGTATCGTCATTGAAACTTGAATTAGAACTACTAACAATATCAGATGTTGTTCCAATAGGTACAGATTGTGTGGATTCATTTTCAATACATTGTATTTCATTTTTCATTATTGACTTATTCGAGGATTCATTAATTCTTTGAACAGGCAAATTCACAGTTCTGGTTGGTACATCATTTGTAGTGATTTGCTCAGAATCATAAGTACTTGGCATTTCTTTTTGGGCCAATGAAGAACTTATATTATTTTCTAGAAACACTACATTTCTCTCAATAACAACGTGAGTAGGATTATTCATATCAACAAGGCGATATCCCTTTGTCTCCTCGCTATAACCGACAAAAATCATTTCAATTGACTTTTTATCTAACTTCTGCCTCTTTTCCTTAGGTATATGTTTCTGAGCTTTACACCCAAATACTTTTAAGTGAGATAGGTCAATTTTCTTACCAGACCATACTCCTTCTGGTACTAGACCCTTCACTGCTGCGGTGGGAGATCGGTTTTTGAGGTAAATAGCTGTATTCATGGCTTCAGCCCAGAATCGTTTGTCCAAATTTGACTCAAATAGCATACATCGAGCCCTCTCTGTCAAACTTCTATTGGTTCTTTCAGCAATACCATTCTGCTGAGGGCTGTATGGTACTGTGGTTTGATGGATGATCCCATGCTCCTTCAGATATGACTCGAATGATTTGCTCGTATACTCTCCACCATTATCTGTCCTTAAACATTTGATTGTTTTACTAGTCTGTTTTTCAACCAATGCCTTGAAGAGGCGAAAATAAGTAAGTACATCTGATTTATTCGCAATCATGTAACCAAAAACTTTTCTTGTAAAATCGTCTACAAAAATTAAACAGTATCTAGCACCACCCCATGACGGTACCTCCATAGGTCCTTGTACATCACTATGAATAATATCTAAGATATCTTTGGCCCTGGATCCTCTTTTAGGAAATGGTTTAATCGTTTGCTTACCATCAAGACATGTCACACATACCTTGTCTATTTCTTCACGGAATGAGATACCTGATACGATGTCCTTCAGTTTTTTCATATCCTTGCGGTTTAAGTGACCAAGTCTCTTGTGCCAAAGTTCATGATCAGAGATAGTGGTGATTGACATTGCCCTCACTGGTTCCTGTGAAAATTTGTTTATTGCATAAAGACCATTTGTCTTGGAACACTCAAACTCCAGATCACCCTGTACAGAAAAATTTGTCCCATCATAAACTTTACAAGATATGTTATCGAAGACAATTTTATAACCTTTATCCGTCATTTTGTTTACAGACAATAGATTAAATGATAAAGTTGGTGCATACAAAACATCAGTAACAGTTTTTACATTGTTATCACCTACTTGAAGTACAACATTGCCAATACCTTCACATGCAATTTCAGAATCATCAGCTACAGATATAGGAATATTAATATTAGAATTTAAATCATAAAAAGAATTCTTATCTTTAGTCATATGTGAAGTTGCCCCCGAATCGATTATCCATGCTGTGGGAGACATCTTTGCAGCGAGGGCCTTGGTGAGTAGAGTTACATTCTTCTTAGTTGACGCCTGGTGGGCCTTCTGCTTCTGTTTGTGGTTTTCTTGATTGAGCAGCTTGGGACAGTCTGGTCGACGGTGCGAAGGGCTACCGCATTCATAGCATCGGATCTCTTGAGGAACTGGTTTCTTCTTGTACCGATACTGGTTATGTTTATATTTGTTTTGCTTAGAGATGAATGCTGTAGCTGATGTCGATGACACAGTACTTTTCACTGTTCTTCTCTCACTCTCACCAAGAAGAGCTATTTTAACATCATCAGACGTGGAATCTTCTTTCAGCTGCTGATTCAAAGCTGTCACATAATTCTCATATTCGTCGGAAACACCGTTTCTCATGACAAAAGAGATCCATTTGTCTTCCAGAACCTCACCAATATCAGCAAGTTTCTGCACCGTAGTTAAGATATTATTGATAAACTCTTCCATTGTGCTTCCATCTTGTCTCATGTTAAAAAATTGTCGGGTGAGTTCAAACTTTGTGGCCATGCTGCATCCCTCAAACGCCTTTTTGAGGTTAACCCATGCCTCTTGAGAATTTTTCGCATTATGCACATGCACATAACAGTTAGGCTTAACCGAAAGACATATCTTAGCAAGTGCACTCTGATCACGAACAATGTCCGCTGGAGTGCTAACCGGCATTGTGCCATCAACATAACCAAAAAGTCCTTCGAGCATCAAACACATTTTCATTGCGAATTTCCAGCTTCCATAGTTAAATTGTCCTTCTAGTTTTTCTATATTTGGCACTGATGATGATACAGTTACACTCGAACTAGTAGGCATTGTTCCCTGCTGTGTAAGCATTGATCCGGATGGCGTGGTCACCATTTTGTCGTCGCCGGCCATGCTTTTTACTATTTCTCAAAATTATAAACGAACAATTAAATATCGTTTCGTAATTAACAGTTATGTCCTGGGCCCATAACCTGTTGGGCAGAGAAAATATAGCGCAGGTACTCACAATTAAATATATTTATGGAAATTGAGGAAATTAACAAAAGGTTGTAATAACTAACAAGAATGAATAATGATAATGAATTAAAATTAAACAGGAAACGGATATCTTGTCAATGACATAGTACATAGAATAACACTTACAGAACTACAGAACAAGATACATTACAGAACAGTAGATTATAAAATAATAATACATCCTAACAAGCTTAACATCTGTTACTCCTCAAATGTTTGATTGCAACTAAAGTTGTCCTGGCACACTCTCAACTAGTCCATAGTCACGATTTTGTTGACCTGTCGAAAGGACATAATAAATGCTTTGAAGGTGTCAAATTGAATGAATTCAATTCATATTGACTTTTCAGATGCGTTTGATGGATCTAATCATTAAGTACTAATTTAAAAATTTACTTCTAACTTTGGAGGCACCGTTGAGTAGTAATAGAAGGGGGGAGACACACGTGTTGGGATTGATTTACAAGAATGACATCCCTTCAGTGACGTAGAGTTACTCTCGGATTCAAATTAATTTAATGCTTAAAAAAATTGTGAATACTTTTATTGCAGCAGTACGGATGAAATTGTTAACACACATATTTTATATATTTATTAAGAAGATAAGTTGCAAAAGGATAAATCAGTTTGTTGATTACCTAACAGAAAGAGAATTTTATTTTTTCATTCGAGACTTTTATGGTAATTGTTACAGATCTTTACAATAATTTTTCACATGTTATACATAAATAGATAACATTTTTTGATGAGTATCGGATACGTTTTTAGGTAAATTTCTTATAGAAATGTACCTATTGCGATAGTTCACACTTTTGAATTTCGAAAAAAATTGAACGGCATGTTGTTATATGTCTATAACTTGCCTATCTTCAGTTTGCCGCAGAGCATCGAGCCGTGTCTGATAATCAAACTGAACAACATAACCTTCAATATAAGCAATTATATTCTATGATTACGAAGAAACTGGATCTAGCATAGATTTATGACCATTTTCAATCGCCCTTACGACTTTAACACAGTCTGAATCCTTATCATCAAAATATTTAGCTGACGTTATATTTAAATTTACAGATGTAAACTGTCTGACCGTAGGGTTATTATTGTTACGACCTTGAGAACATAAGTTACAAAAAATGTTGGGAAATTTTGTGAGCAGGCAAAAAAGTTAGATAATTACTTTTTAAAACACTTGTTCAAATATACTTATATTTCAATCCCAATCTACCTCACTGCAATAAAATATTTTCTGTAGAGTTTGCTTTTGAAGTTGAAATATATTTATCAGCCTTATCAAGGAACGTAAATGTTTCAAATTAGTTTTCTAGCATTAAAGATTTCTTAAACCAGATTGTAGCAATTTCTTAATTTAAACCATCAAAGATATTGTAAATATTCTTACAAATACCAATAATGGCATCAACATCTCTAAACTCTTCAATTTGAAGAACATCTCTACAAAACTGAAAAGAGGTTCCTACACTGTCATCAAGCAAACCCCGTAGCTAGCCTAACTTTTATTTTCTGTTTATAAATTTTTATTTTTCTTTCTATTTTTTTGCTAAATGGAAAGATTGAAGATCTTGAAATTCTTAAATCAATAAATTGGTTCTCATTATTCATAAATGAACTTTTGGCTCCATGTGAGTTTCCTCACATGCTTCATCATATGGGATGGATCCAAAAATAGAGCCACTTCTGTATTGGAAAATGGATGCTTTATAGTTGTTTCATTTGAAATTCATTAAAGTTACAGCCCCAACGCTTCGCAGTACTTAGATTGGTAGCTGCTCCATCACATGTCAATGAAACATCATAAATAACTAATTCAAAAAATATTTTTCTTAGGAATTCCATCACCAAATATCCTTTTTGCTGACTAATGATGCCATCTATCAAAAATATCCTAGTGGTACCTTCCAATTACCATTGATACAATTCAAACCTGTGTGCATTTAAACATATCCATAGGATTTTTGAGTTTAGAGTTTGGACCCACTTTGCATACCGTCGAAATTCCATTTCATCCATTGTTAGTCCAGTAATAGTTGGTAATAATCTGAGGTGACTTTACTTTTGAATGAAAAGCTTCAAATGCTTCAGCTGTTAGGCCTGGTTCACCATTTCAACTTTGATACCACCTTCTAATTGTCCTGTGATATGGTAAACAAGTGTTAAATGTTACATAGTTGTCTGCAGCAGGTGAATTATAGTAGTGTGTAGTGTAGTATAGTAGTATAGTTAAAGCAAACTTCTTTAACTCGACGAGTATTTTTTCGCCAATGACTTCATTGTGGTTTTGTTATATCATCTTAAATACAATTCTTGAGGTCCAGCAAGTTTTCAAGTTACCTCCAGATGTTCACATTGTACATAAATTTTCCTTTTCAAAGCGGCAATAATATGACGTTCATGTTTGCAATTTTTTTTAGCGATTTGGTCTTTTGTTAACGTCGTAATTTTTACTTTCTTCTGTTTATAATGACAATAGTTCTTTCTGATTGATTCTTCTTTTTCCTGGGGTTATTTCGGTATCTTCTGTATCTCCTATTTGCTAGGGAGATTCTGTCACAGCTTCTTGTCTATATGATGAAGTTGGTTATGACTCATTTATGTTCTGACAATATTTTCACCTTAAGTGGTAGATAAAGCTTCTACAAAAGCACCTATTATGACCAGAGAAGTCTGAATAATATAGAATCATATCGTACGGAAATCTTCATTGCAAGTTACGCCCTAGTTTGAATTCCAAAATATTGGAACCATAGTGGTCTTTATATCAAAGGCGGGAAACGCAGTGAAAAGCTTGTCATTTAGACCGATTAGACTTTAATAATTTCTTCTGAAAAGTATGGAAAATGCCTTGAAACTTCATTTGAGAAATAGGAGCCTAGCATGGAACCCTCTACATAAAAAACTGATATACCCATCAAAAATGAAATTTGTTAATCAATGGCCTTAGTAGCCTTACCAGTAATATGGAGAGAGAATGTTCGGCAATACCACTTTTGAGGCCATTGATAGAGAATCTGACTAGAAGGTAATAGATTCCATTATGATAAAAATTATTAAATCTACGCTAAAAATGGGATGACTGTCCAAAGTAGGTGCTAAGGGGATGCTCAGGAAAACTCACAAAGATGAGAATAGATTTCAGGAGATTTGAGAACTATGTCCATGGAAGCCTTCTTGTCTTTATTTCCTTTACAATATCTGGATCTTTGTAAAATTCTGATATTTCTTGATTGGTTCTTACTCTGTACTGTTGTGGTAATGGGCTTCGCAGTGGTTCAAAAATCTTCTTTCGTTTTCTTAAAGGAACCAATGGAGGTTATCATATGCATTGCCCCATTGCGCCTGCACAGAAAACGAACTGCACTGGAAGAAGCCTTGAGAACCCAGTGAACTGGCAATGAAGGAGATGCTATGGAATTGAAAATCAATTTTGGTGTTAAAATCAGAATGCCTGATAGTGACGAATTTAACATGGTACACTGAGGGCTCGGTTAAAGAAGAATGAGCTGGTATGGAAATTTATGAACTCTCGACGAGGGATATCTGATCTTTAAGAAAAGGCACCAGGCACCAATATCTAGCCCTATCCTTGTTGAATAATAATAATAATAAATAAGTTGCAACTAGGGATGGTAAAACTGTTTTTGTGGAGAATTCATACCTTACAAATTTGAGATTTATTCAAGAAAACCCATCAATAAAATAAATATTATTATTTTATTGTCCATTATCAAAGATATTGAGGAAGGCAAATTCATCTGAACTCTATATTTTCATTTTTATTTTAGAAGTTTCTGTTAATAATTAAAACATTTAGCTTTATACTTTTCTTGTTATTTTAAATTATTTCTAATATTTATTCAAAAGGAGAGCCACAACGCTGACGGTATGAAAATCATCGTCCGTTCTCACACTAGAAGTGCTGACTCCGTGGGACCGTCCGAAGAAACTTTTCGCATGCGTTTACCCATAATACGTCATTTTATCCTATTATAAATATATGTAAATTAGATCTAAGACTCACTCTGTTCTTTGCTTTCTTGCTTGTAATAAAACTTTTTTTAAACTATTTTCGTTAACCGAAAACCATTATTGGCGCAGTCAGTCGTTTTTATGCAGTTTTTGGCTAAAATACGGTAGAATACGTATTTTTGGACACTAACGCGGATCTTCATCCCTTGACACTAAAGAACCTCCCCAGTTCCACAAGTGTTTGGTACACCTGAGGACAACGCAAGGACCCAAAGCAGTTCCTGTTATTTCCTTATAAGAAAATTTGATACTTCTAGATTTATTAGAATAATATACATAACCAACCTTAAAGGAGTAATAATTTATGAGTAATATTGACGATTTAATAGATAATTTCTCAACAACACTTAAAGTTAGTAACAAAATGCCAGATAGTAATAACGAACAAATCATTAGCGGCTTAAATATGCTTAAAATGTTTGTTGATACTATACCTAATTACGATGGCGATATTAATTTACTTAATAATTTTATACATGCTTGTAACATCCTTTTTGATAATTTTGGAAATACAACAGATATAAGGGTAAGAAATTATTTAATTAGAGTTATTCAAACTAAACTAGTAGGTAGGGCACAAATTTTAGTTGGATCACGCCCAGAACTATCTAGTTGGCCGTTGATAAAAGCGGCTCATGAGAAATGTTTTGGTGACAATAGAAATTTAGAATGTTTAGAGCAAAATCTGTTCATGGCTAGGCCTAATAGAAACGAGAGTTCTCTTGACTTCGGCAAACGCTTGCAAGATTTAAGAAGCAACCTTGCACAGGAAATTGCTAATTAATTCATGAATGCTGCTACTAAAGAGATACATCTGAGACAATACGACCAATTATCCCTTAGAACTTACATTCGTGGTTTGCCTGCTCATTTGCAATTGTTTATTAGAATTAAAAATCCTAAATCTCTAGAAGAGGCCATTACAATTATTATCGAAGAACAAAATTTTCAATATACCCAGAATCTATTTAGAATGCCTATGAATAATCATAAACTTACCGCTCCTCAACCACCACAATATTATCAATCCCCTATGCAAAGAATTCAATCAAGCTATTCACCCCAACATCGCTTCCACCCACCCCAAAATTTCACTCAAACCCAAAATTTACAATGTCCAGGACCATCTCAATTTCCTGAACCACATTTTCAATCCCAACCAATTCAACAAAAAAATTTCACTAATAGAGAAGTTTTCGGACCTCCTAAAGACGTATTCAAACCAACCGGAAAAACTCCAACCAATAAACCAGAACCAATGTCTACCAGAACCAGCTATACACTTCCTAGTATGAAGAAACATACAAATTCTAGAAATTATTTCAAATCCTCTGGTCCACGTAATTTTATTTCAGAAGAGCTTTATCAAATTGACGGGGAAACTGTCGAGAATCCTGAAATAAAATACGATCAACCAGAGATTTTAGGAAACTATCTCGAAGGGTACGATAATCCCGTTACAGAAAATCAAAACCCAAATTATGTTGAACACTCAGAAAATTTTCTAATATATGCCCAGGAAACACCAACCCATTAACAATAACATCCGAAATGTACACTGCAATTATTAACAGCTTACCTTACATAAAAATTCAAAGCCCTCCAATGAAATTATTGATAGACACCGGCTGTTATAATTCTATCATAAAACCTTCTATTGCACAAAAATATTTTAGTGATTGTATCTATCATTGTCCAACACAAATAAGGACAGGCGTAGGAGAAAAAGAACTCCGTTTTAGAGCTGAAATTCCAGCAATGCCTGAATTGAAAAGCGATAAAAAAATAACTTTTATTCTCTTCGATTTTCATAATTTCTTCGATGGTATTATTGCTTTCAAAGAGCTTCAAAACCTTAAATTTTCGATTGACTTGGTAAATAAACAGCTTTCCTATAATAAAACAAATATCCCAATTATTTTTAGGAACCCTGAAACAGAAAAATATAAGATTACCCTGAACTCTTTTGAAATTGCTTCCCTCTATGTGCCTGTATCCGAATGTGATTGTGATATCATAGTTCACGAATGTAAAATTAAGAACTTACATATTCCCGAAACAATAACAATTGCAAAAAACGGATTCGCAAAAATAGAAATTTTTAACAATAGCGATGAAATTATACAACATACTTTCGATAACCCTATAAATGTGTTGCCCTTCCCCGATTCCGACAAAAAGAACTTTCACATTGAACATTTTCTTCCAAATCAGAAAGAAAAAAAAAGTTAGACATAAAAAATTTAATAAGACATGACCACCTGAATTGCGAAGAAAAGATATTACTCGTAGACCTATGCCGTGAATTTTCCGACATTTTCCACTATGATAATGACAAATTATCATTCACAAACCAGGTTAAACACGAAATCAAAACTAGTGATCAAATTCCAATACACAGAAAATCGTATCGATATCCATTTATCCATAAGGAAGAAGTTCAACGGCAAATTTATAAAATGCATTAGGACGGCATAATAAGAGCAAGTCAAAGCCCTTGGAGCAGCCCTATATGGATAGTACCAAAGAAGTTGGATAAAAGTGGCAAACAAAAGTGGAGATTGGTGGTCGACTATAGGAAAATCAACGAGAAAACAATTGATGATCGATATCCAATTCCTAACATCAACGACATCCTTGACAAATTAGGGAGATGTCAGTATTTCTCGACATTGGATTTGGCATCCGGTTTCCATCAGATAGAAATGGACCCGAAATCGATCCCTAAAACCGCCTTTAATGTCGAAAATGGACATTTCGAATAAGTCAGGATGCCCTTTGGACTGAAAAATGCTCCAGCCACATTCCAACGGGTTATGAATGAAATTCTTCAAGGTCTTCAAGGAAAAATCTGGTTCGTGTACATGGACGACATAATAATTTTTTCATCCAACCTCGAAGAACACATGAAAAACCTGAAGCTTATTTTCAAAAGGTTAAGAAACTGTAAACTTAAAATTCAACTTGACAAGTCAGAATTTCTTCGTAAAGAAGTTGAGTTCTTGGGACATGTGGTCACATCGGAAGGTATACGTCCAAACCCAAAGAAGATCGAAGTCATAAAGAAATTCCCGTTACCAAAAACTTCAAAAGAAATAAAATCATTTCTCGGTTTATTAGGATACTATAGAAAATTCATACGAAATTTTGCAAAACTTACAAAACCCTTTACCCACGTACTTCACGTACCTAGAACCCAGCTGAGATTAATTACAGCACGATCGAGAAAGAGCTCCTTGCGATTGTATGGGCCACTCAGCATTTTCGCCCATATTTATTCGGTAGAAAGTTCACAATAGTTACGGATCATAAACCTCTTCAGTGGCTATTCAGTTTAAAAGAGCCAAATTCTCGACTAGTAAGATGGCGCCTTAGGATGGAGGAATATGACTATCAAATACTATATAAAAAGGAATACAGAACACCATCGCAGATGCGCTTTCAAGGATAGAAATTCATGCCATTGAAAATGAATCCCTCATAGGCAATCCTGGCGATATATCAATAGATATAAACGAATTCCTTTCTCCACAACCACCGCATAATAACGATAATCTTAACGATTTCGAGGATATTCCCGTTCCAATAAATGCTAATGTGACCATAGACGATCTCGAAAAAAATGATAATATCTTCATTCAAAATGCTCACCCGCCACCACTAGAACCGAAGATAATTATACACTCAAATATACAAGTGCGCCCTCCAGACTCCGATAGCGAAACGACACATTCAGCTGTCGAAGACCCCATATTAGAAATACCTTTCACCGAAAATTGTGTGAACCACTACTCTAACCAAATTATTTTTAATCAGAGTGCTAATACATCATACCATAACATCAGAAGCAAACTTTTTGAGACCAAAACCAGGCAGACAGTTCACCTCTCAGAAAATTATGATTATGAGATTTTCAAATTCTTCAAGGAAAATGTTGACCCAAAGAAATTGTAATGAATTTATGTTTGCAAATCAGAAATCGATTTCATTCCAGCATTAACCATAACGCTGGAAAAAACCTTCCAAAACCATGCCTGTAACTTGGTAATATCCAACCAATTTCTCAAGGATGTTACCGAAAAAAATAAACAAAGGGAAATTATTTCACACCACCATGAAAGAACATACCATAGAGGAATAAACGAATCCGCCTCAGCTCTGAAGAAAATTTCTTATTGGCCAAATCAAAATAAGAACATAACCGAATTTATTAATAACTGCGATAGATGTACGATAGACATCCCCCGAAAATCAAGTTCGAACTCACTGCAACTCCAACTCAACCACTCGATTCGATCCATATGGACACTTTCCAAATCGCTAACACGAAATTTTTAACCATAATCGATGTATTTTCTAGATATGCTCAAGCTTATATCCTAGAGCCTACCTGCAATGCCCTCGTAGTCTTTAAAAATTTATTAAACTTTGTATCACATTCGGTATTCTAAAACTCATAACCTGTGACAACGGAACAGAATTCAAAACATAAATTCTTCTATTTATAATTTCTGTAAATTACATCGTATACAGTTACATTTTACTACTCCAGGAAATTCCAACAGCAATAGCCCTATTGAGAGAGCACACTTCATCGAACTCTTCAGAGTTCTCAAATTGAAAGATCCAAACGCATCTATAAAACAATTGATGAATTTCGCTGTCATCGGTGATAATTCATCTGTTCATAGCGTAACGAAACAAAAACCGTTTGACGTAATAAACGGCAGAATTAATTCACTCGATCCATTCGATACGACTGATGAGATCATTTTAAACCAATTTATGGCCGACCGGCGACAACGACTAAAATTTATTTACGAAAAAATATACGACACATCATTACAAACCAAATCTAAACTAATTGAAAAACAAAATATCAAAAGAGAAGACCCTCCGGAATTTCTACCCAATACTAAGGTATTTATTAAAAACAAGAGTGCCCTTAGAAGCAATACTAAACCACGTCATATTATTACAACTGTCGTTAGAAATATTGACAATAAAATCCAAACCTGTAAAGACAAATTCATACACAAATCACAGATTCAAAAGCCTAAAGCTTTTCATTCTTATTCGCAGGGCAATGAAGTGAATAGCTATACATCGAGTATAAGCAGCCATCCCTGACGTCAAAATAAATCCCATAGATAGTTCATCACTTCCCTTCCACATTGGACAAACTCGAGTGATAAGCTCGAAACATACTTTTATTCAATACTTCCAACTTAAACCTTTACAAGATCAATTGATAAACTTAGACAATTTCTTCTCCAATATAGAAAAACCCCTAAACCTTACGCACAATCACCCTGGTTTATTCTTAGGCCTTTATACTAGTATATTAAACCATGCAAAATATCTAATAACTGAAGCAAATACCAAATTGAATAATTTAACACCGCATATCTAGTTGGAAAAACCTCCAAATGGCTATTCGGCACTCTCGACTCAGACGATGGATTAAGATATGACAAAGCAATTATAGATCTCCAAACAAATGAAAACACAATGGCAAAAGAACTCTCGTTACAAATATCTCTCTCAAGAAAACTTATTGATAATTATAATTCAACATTAACTATTTTGAGCGAAAACCAAAAACTGATCAAGATGCGCTTAGAATATCTTCAAGGCTATGTTGATAAAACTATTGGCGATATTGTAATTTATTTAAAAACTCAAAAAATTCTAGGTCAGATTATTCTTAATTGTCAAAGTCTCATAAATTTTCTCGATAACTTAGAAAACGCAATATTATTTGCCAAAATTAACACCCTTCATAACTCCGTAATTTCAGCACAAGAATTAAATAACGTAATAGATCATTTAGTAAAAATATATGGACAATCCATATTCCTTATTTTTAAGAATACTATGGGTTATTATTCCCTAGCTAGCCTTCAAATTTCGTTCTCTGGAACTAAAATAAATTTCGCTATACATTTACCAATTTTCTCACCAGAAACCTTTGAAAGCTTCCATCTTTTTCCAATCCCGATAAAACAGTCAATAATCATACCTAAACTACCCTACCTTACACTTGGTAAAACTGAAGAACAATACTCAGAGGAATCCTGTCCTACGATCAACAATATCCAAATATGTCCTAATCATCTCGAGCCATTAACTGAAAGCTGCATAGCCAACCTGATCAAAGAAGCAGAAGCAACTGCCAAACTGTTACTGCCCATGTACAAGAACCCATTCTGGAATCAATAACTGACGAGTATTTAATAGCCATTCCATCAAGCAGTCCTCTGAAACTCCAGAACGTTTATAATTTCCAGGAATTCAACTTCATAGACAAACCAAGCTTAATCCAAATCTCTTTTAATTGCGGCATTAAAGACAATAACTTGGAGTTTTGGAACAAACAAGAATTATCCAAAATGAAACCACTACGATTACCAAAGATTGACATTGCGATATTGTCTGTGTCTAGTGTTGACCAACCAATAACACTACAGACACTAGATCTAAATAAAATTCAAAATCTCAAACAAGAAATTCAGACACCAATGAATTTCCCACAAGAGACTTTTCATCCAGCTACCTGGAGTTTAGCAACAACTCTTACGTTATTTGCAATGGCCGGATTGGTAGCATTTTTCCTAAGAAAATGGTACAGAAAACCAGCAGTAATAACCAACGAAACGGGAAACCAAAGCTCACCGTTTTCGTTTCCTCTTCAGATGGGAGGAGTTGTGGGAGCCACAACGCTGACGGTATGAAAATCATCGTCCGTTCTCACACTAGAAGTGCTGACTGTGAGACCGTCCGAAGAACCTTTTCGCATGCATTTACCCATAATACGTCATTTTATCCTATTATAAATATATGTAAATTAGATCTAAGATTCATTCTGTTCTTTGCTTTCTTGCTTGTAATAAAACTTTTTAAAACCTATTTTCGTTAACCGAAAACCATTATTCAAAATATATGTAAATATGTTTATTGTTTATACCCATAAATAAATAACTATCCAAGAATATGTCTTAATATATTTAGGTTGAACTCACTGTTTAATCTAAGAGTAGGTGCACACCGCGGGAGCAGACGCGTGTAATGATACAGCTCAGATTTGAGCATTACGTTTGAGGGATACAATTCCATTTGAAAGAATAATAAGTTTACTGCACTCCATACTAGTGTCGCCATCCTTCGAGTGAGCCAAATAATTATTTTGTATACACGGTTACCAAGAAAATTGTTTCAGGGCACACATTTGAGTTGCCATTATATTTTAGTTGTTACCTATGTGATTGTATCATATGCACAAATGAGGTTTACTAATGAGTCTTTACTGCATGATAACGAGGATATCCATATTATAAATAATATATGGCAGAATGATTGGTACCTATTACAAAAAATACTCCGAATACCAATAGCCAACGTTGATATCTACAATGAATTACAAATAAATCAGATACATAATTTCATGGTGAAGTCAAGATGCAAAGGTGAGTGGTTCGTAGCATATTATACAGAAAACCATTGATAGTGTAGAATCATTCATATTTTAGAGTTTGTATGTACATACCTATTTTCTTTTATTATATTTATAATTTTTTCAATCACTTGCATTTTTGATCGTCTTCTCAAAACTGAGTAGGTACATAACTCGAATATATGATTGCTTTTTTCGGTCTATATTGTAAACGTTCATTGATTTGGATTTTCTTTTTAATTGAAAATTTAAATTCAAATATAGCAGAATTTATGAAAAGATTATCTCCTCCAACAAGTGAATCTGATTCTATGAAAAAATCAACGGCTTCTGAGTTTGAGCACTAAGATTGTGCAAGATTTTTAACTACTTCGCATATTTGTAGCTCTTCTCGTTTGTATATGATGTGAAGTGTTAACTTAGATTTTAATTGTTTCTTCAATTTTTCGGTTAACTATTCAACAATAAATACGTACCATTCTATCACTTTAATTTTAGGAGTAGTTTTTGATTCTTTTTGTAGAAAAGATTATCTTTTTGTGGATGAAAATTGTTCTGGAATATGTCTCATGATATGAGCAACCACTATGATTTTTTTGTTTCAAAGTTGATGAACTGTTTCCCACCTATTATGCGAAACCTCCAAAAGATTTAATATATTAGTAGATGATTTCGCACTTCGCTACCACATACTGTTTGTGTACGAGTTGATTAAATTGACATATTATGTCAATCTCATTGCCTCTATATTATTGAGGATATATAAATATATATATATATATATATATATATATATATATATATATATATATAATCTAATTATATTGAACGAGCAATGCTTGTATATATATATATATATATATATACAATACATACATATATTTATTTATATTATGTGTTTCTAAGTCTGTTATAAATATTTTTTTAATAATTGAATAATAACTTTTTCTTTTTAGTAAACTTATATCTGCCTCAATATGTTCAAGTTTAATGTGTAACTTGTTAAAAAACAGCTACAAACACAAAGATAACTCCTATATGATCTTTTCTAAGAAAACTTGAATCTAGACACTTTCAACTCTAGATATGCCGTTACCATGACATTTATAAATAACTAATGACATTTCTGATTGATGACTATGAAATCTTTCCTGTTTGTGGTTAATTTTATGTAATTTCATGAACGTAAGTACTTTAATTAATAATCTTTTATGTGGTTAAGAAAATTTGTAACCATTTTTAGTTTGCCCCGACGAAGAGAATAAACATTCTCGAAAGCTTGGCATAATCCAAAGAATTTTATTTATTAAATGACTGCATCCCCAACA
Source organism: Crioceris asparagi (assembly GCA_958507055.1). Taxonomy (NCBI): domain Eukaryota; kingdom Metazoa; phylum Arthropoda; class Insecta; order Coleoptera; family Chrysomelidae; genus Crioceris; species Crioceris asparagi. The sequence continues at coordinate 72,153,726 of OY293828.1, forward strand.
AAAATCTATTTTATCAAATATATATATATATATATATATATATATATATATATATATATATATGTATATATATATAAATAAAAGGATGTTCTTGGGGATGCAGTCATATATTAAATAAAATTCTTTGATTGAAGCCGAGCTTTCGAGAATGTTTATTCTCGACTTCAGGGCAAAAATCGTGAATTTAGAATAAATTAACCAAAAACAGGAAAGATTTCATAGCCATCAATTACAAATGACATTTGTCATTACTTGACAATTTGTATAATATTAGATTGTATAGATAATATTATTTTCCTGTGAATATGGACACTTTGAACTTTACTATATATAAATAGATCTATGTTGTAAGTACTTAATATTTATTTTCAGCAATTATTATTCTTATTTTATGACTTCTTCATATTAAGATGTAATAACCGAGTATGTGTCCGATAGCATCATAGAGCGAGAGTAGTCCTATGGTTAAGCATCCGGCTATTAACCTGGAGTTCCTACGTTCCGTATCTTAATCGGCTTTGGATTTTATTCAATAAAATCCATATTTTGCAAATGAATGATATAAATTTGAGTTACTAATAATTTAATTGGAAACTTTCAATGAAAATTTTACATATCTAATATATTAATACCAGCAATTCGGTAACGGCTCTAACGATTTTGATCTAATTTGGTATATAGATAAGGTTTCAACTTTTATGATCATTTATTTATAAGTGACTTTCCTGTCAAAAAGCGAGGTTGTCACTCTCGAGGTTTATGAACTTTCCTTGAATGATTCGACAGATTTCGAGAGATATTTGCAAAAAGGAGTAACTCTTCCGTCCCTATTCATATTTGAATCTGTATGCTTAATCCGCAAGCACGTATCTTCTATTCCAGAGAGGCCATCTCACAACTATCCGCTTAGAAATACAGAGCATGATCTTTATCTGCCAACCCCTCGCTCAGAGTTGGTAAAAAGCTCTATACTGTACAATGCAAAAAAATGCACAATCATCTACCATTTAAAATCAAGTCCATAAGATCTTTTCCTGAATTTTTTCTGAAGGTTTTGAAATCATACTTACTGGAGAGAGGCTTTTCCCAGATTTTGCCAAACTTTCAATTAAATTACCTACAACCTAGATAATGCCTTTTATGCAGTTAACGATTTTTTCACTAAGGCACGTTTCTGCTCAGCTCACGCACTGGTTTATTGTTTGTACACAATTTGTTTTTGTTTTTTGTGATTTAGTTGGTGTTTACCTTCTGAATGAATTTACAGCTGTATATTAACTTACTTTCTAACCGAATATACAGCTGTAGGTTACATTCTTATACTTATTATCTTATATTTTTACATCTTTATATTTTTATATTTTTGTTTTATATTATATAAATTTATTTAATTTCAATTTAATTTTTAGTTTTGACTTTGTTTTGTTTGTGTATTGTTTGATTTTGATTTTGATATTTTTATATTGCTTTGTCTACAAAATTTAAATTTTTTCGACAATAAAGCATTTCTCTCTCTCTCTCTCTCTTTTCGGGGCCGAGAAATCGTTTGGTGATACTTACATATTTAATGGGTGTGATCGTCGAGGTCCCTAGGTATTTCGGGAATGGCTCCGCAGATAAAAAATTTAGTAGGTATGTTATTTGGTGGTCGAGAAGTCGATTGATGATACAGCTGAGTTCTGGTATGTTTCTCTATAACTTACGAATATTATAATAAAAGCCATGTTTAACGATCTCAATACATTTTAACTAGAAATATGCACATTTTTTGATAAGATTAAACATCTTAAATCTTGTGTTACCCGAGCAAAGCTCCGTTCCCAGATTTAAATAATTCATGGTATGAACACAAACTGCTATTTTTTAAATTCAATTTGAACATTAATTAGGAGTTCTCATGTAGAAACGATGCTCTTCTCTAGGATAAAACTCACCTTAATCTGTAACTAAGGATATAAGCTATGTTTCAACATAGTATTTTTTATGTAGTACCTGAAAATCAAAAAAAACTCGCATTAGATTTAGAAGAAGTAGGTATGTGCAACATGTATTAAAGGAACAGAGTAAATTGCGAGAAGTAACTCAACTCTCTCTCGAGGAAAACAGTGAGTGTGTTTGTCACTTTACAAAGCGAGTACTCGCGACCAGATAAAGAAAAAATATTTTTTACAAAAACTCGGATTGAATTTTGTTAGTTGAGGCACTGAAACATTATATATAACAAATAATATTAATGCTATTGGTACTGGTTATTTTGAGGTTGTGCAGTGATAGATAGAGATAGAAGATACAGTTAGCACCAATTACAAAAGGACCACCACCAATAGAATTAATATTATTTTGTATTGTTCAGCACATAAGCTAATGAGCAAACGATCCTAGAGAATATTCATTTCACAATTTTTAATGATCTATTAGTTATGAAGTAAGTCGAACGCTCATTTATATTCAACAATTTCACTATTGTGCTATTTTTAGAGGCAGCAATCTTGCACATTCATAGTACCTACTTTATCTTCCGTTGAAGATTTAGAGAAATGTATTTATTGGGGGAAGGACATGTTGGCTTTTTAATTTCTTTTCAATGGGACCAACTCTCAGCAGTCCTCCCATACTCTAGAATGATGATTTGAAATTAAACATTTTTTAATCTGGCTAAGAATTTTTGTCTTTTAAATGATAAAAAGCGACCAGCCACATTCTCAAATATATCGCTTTTATTTTCGGAGATAAAGAACAAATTCAAATCCTTCACATTTCACGGTTGCTTACATCTTTGTCTTCAAATCAAAAAGTCTATTAAAATGAGCAGCATCCTTACGATATCGAATAGGGAATTTCTTGTGACAGTTTTATTGACATACATTGACACTGTTACCTATACAAATATTGCTTTGAAATCAATCAGTTTGAATAATCGATTAATGTTTCTAGGCTCCTATTACTACCTGTACTTCAAAAAACAATTACAATACTAAGTTGCAATTTTATTAATTTTTTTGTCGAATATTTTGAGGAATAAAAGTGACAAATTTGTGATATTCTCGGACTCCAAATCCTGTTTAATGGCAGTATCAAACAGATACAACTCCAACCCATTGATCAATTCAGTACAAAAACAGTCGCCCACCTCAAGAGAGAGAATATTACAGTGGAACTATACTTGATCCCATCCCACCAAGACATCAAGGGCAATGAAAAAGCAGACGCGGCTACCAAAAACAGCCTAAACGATGTGCTGCATGAAAATATCTCAACCCCCATCAATGACATAGAAAAATGGTTATTCAATAAAATAAGGATGAAATGAAACAAACAATGGGCAAACCAAGATACAAGGCTCCACAAAATACGTGTAATCACTCTAGCCAATCCTTCTAAAGTCATGCTGAATGGAAGAGAAGAATCCTGCCTAAGCAGAAGACGAATTGGCCAAACGAATTTTATCCATATCCATTACATCACCAAGCACCCTCCAAACGTGTGTCCTCGCTGGAATAACCACAACAGCATTTTCCACATGCTCACGAAATGCCAAGCTGTCCAAATGCACAGAGAGGAAAACGAATTATTACTAAATATTAAAGATTGTTTCACCTCCAATACCGGCCAAAAAGGTATTCTCCAATTTTTCAAGGACATCGGAATATATAACAAACTTTAATGTGGACAATATCTTCTAGTGTGCAATTTGTGTAGATTTCAACATCATACAATCAATGTAATCAAATTTGTAATAAGCGTGGTCGCTTATAAACTTGCTGTTCAAAAGCGCCCTAAAATTAATAAATAAAAAAAGTCACAGAAGATATTATACAAATATGATAAGTAATTGCCTGATTCCAATCAATTCCGAACTTACGATTTGACAACGTTGGAAATTTCAGGCATTCTAATCTACCTGTGATATTTAGACTGTAGATAGATATTTTCACGTGCAGTTCATTGCTGTGCTAGTGATTTTTGAGTTACGACCCAGACTTATGATTTTCTAAATAGAACATCATGCATTTTCAATTTATTCGATTGAATACATGATTATCTTTCAAAGATTACATAACATTCAATTTTTGATTTTTTATAGACACTTGAAAACTAAGAAATAAATACCGTATTCATAATTAATCTTAGTTCAGTAGGTACTAGTTTATTTTGTTTGTTAACTATTATGGTTATATATATCAAACGTGTCAGCTCTAGTATCAAACCAAACTATTACCGAATTAATATTGAAAATGAAAATGGCTGTAATAATATGTTTTAAATATAGGTATGCATCCTCTATATCTTGGAAAACCATCAGGCAATACAAAGGATCAATCGAATTAAATTTGATTTTATCTGTTTCAGAACTCTTATATACATGTTTTAGTAAAGTTCTATAGAATACTAATATCAATATGCAAAAAGCAAATAGGTATATAGGTATCTATGTTAGGGGTTGCTCGTTGAAAATCACTTCCTATTAATTTCTACACAACTACTTCCCTAACATTTAAAGTTACTGTTGTAAAATTTGAACCGACAGATGCTTAATGAAACTTATTGATTAAGTAGTTAGAGCGACTGCAACTAACAACTTAAGATCAAAAGGATGTTAACAGATCAAATCAAAAGCTAAATATTTTCATATGAACTCATTATTTATAGTTTTCATAAAAGAAGAGGGGAACAGCAAAATCCTTGTAAATGTCTTCTCCAAGTTATTCATGATCTCTGGGAACATTGAATGTTGCTGCTATGAAATATAATACGGTAAACAACTACAATGTTGCAAATAATAGTACTTTCCTTCATATGCTTAATAATGGTATCTGGTTACAGAGTATAGACATCATGATACGAGTTGCATCTCAGATAAACGATATACAATATTGCTAATAATGGACTCATTGTGTTTGGATACACAATTGCTCCTTAATAGATTTAAACTGAATGAATTAGTTTCTAGGCGTTCATGTTGCTCAGTTATTTTCTTGTTTATGTTGCATAATGATATTAATTGTAATAAACTTACTGATTACATTAGGATTAGAGTTCCTAGAGTAGAGGCTAGAAGATGTGTTACATTTTTAACATCTATCCCACGAACAAACATTCTTGTAACATCCCCATTTTACCACATGTTTAAGAACTATGAAAAAATTGAGGCCAATATCGATATATTCTGTAGTAATATTTCCCAAATCAAAAGGATATTTGTTTAGTAATTAATTGTTAAGCTACGACTATTTTCTTTTCCTCTCTCTTTATATCTTAAGTATTTTTTATTATTATGGCTATTTGATTATTTGTTCTTTAAAGTACCCATGTATGTTATACAAAACTTATGTTTTCTTTTCCTCATCCTATAATTGGTTATCTGTTCGATGTTGTAAAAATAAATAAATAAAAAATAAATAAATAAATAACATCTATGATAATATTCTAAATGGGAAGTTAAGAGTTACTTTGTCCGTTTGTCTGTGAATTTTTCGCATTCAAGCTGCTGAATCTGATTCGATGAAATTTACAATCTTATGTCTTTGGAACTAGAATGGCGAAATTTGCGAATCACAAAATAGTTTGCTTATTTAGTGCTAATCTAGTAGCTACTCAAAAGTCAAATTTAATGCTTCCATGAATAAGTAAAAACCGCTAGGTAGTTTCTAATTAAGTTAGCAGTGCCATCAACTGACATCAGCGCATTGTAAAGAGTTAATAATTTAACGCTCAATTAGTGCTGCCAATCAGCAAATTTTAAAATTTCATCTAGATATCATATGGCAGAAGAATATAGGTTGACATAAATAAACATTGTAAACTTAACAACAAATCTCTTTATAGTGTTTAATTATATCAGAAACTGGCCTAGAGAAACTAAGCAGGTGAGGATAGTTCCTCGAGCAATAACCATAAATAGGGATTTTATTATAACAGACTTTTCAAGACAAATAAATTAGCGGTGAATTTCAACAATATTTATTTATTTACGCATTATTATCAGTATGATTGCAAAGATATTTCATTCATTATTTACGCCATAATAAATTCCTAATCCTTCTGTAAATAAAAATTTGTACATTCATTTTGAAATTCATTTTTAATATTTTTTATCGGATTTTGATTGAAAATGGCCCTGTAACTAAAAAAAAAAATTAAATGTTTGAAGGTCATTTAATCTCTGGTTTAGTTGAAGTCGTTATTGTTCACGCGGTAGGTACAGGGGACATGAAACATTAGGTACCTACTACTACTGCAAACTTAATAGTTCCTACAAGAAACTTGAATAAAGCTGCATAAAAAACCTAATTAATAATTTTAGTTAATAGTTATGTAGGTATTTGACAAATATATTATTAGCAAATCAAAACATGTAATTTGACAAAATAAGATGTATTCCACCGATAAAATGTCTAGCCACTTTATAGAAGTTTATTTTTTTATTATTATAAAGTTTATTAGGTTTGTCTCTAAAGAAAAAAGTAATCTTAGTGATTTATAGAAATTAAAAGCAGCACTGAGAGCAGCCAATTCTTTCATTTTAATGTAACAATATGGATTTTTTTGGTTTCTTATTTATATTGGAACGACCTGTTGCAGTGGCATCTAGTGTTGCATTTAAAGCCAATTTGAAAACACAGACATTTTTTATGGTTACACTTATCATTGCATGGAAAATTGGCTAAGGCATTCACTTAATGATACGGTCACGATAGCTTAGTGGGTTAAGGCGCTCGAAATGCATTCCAAGATTGTGAAAATACATAGGGCACGGGTGAGACTAGCCAAATCGTTAAAATACAATAGGAACAGAATAGGTCCCAGTACAGATCCCTGAGGTACACTAACCTAATTTTTGAGTTACTATTTGTTTTTACGAACTAGATACGATCACTTAGATAAGACTGAATCCAACTAAGGCTCTGATTCCTGAAACCATAGCATTGTAGCTTACGCAAGAGTATTCCATAATATACACAATCGAAAGCCTTCGACAGTTTACAGAATACTGCCGCGCAAACCTCTTTGAGATTGACTCTACTGTATAATTCGTTTAGGAATGAGAAAACAGCGTCTTCTGTGCTTTTTTGTGCTTGGAACCCAAAATGTTGAGGATTCAAAACCTTGAGAAAAATCTGAATTATGTGATCTGTATATACATAACACATAAAGTTTTGCAGCACTAGAATAAGCCAATGAGAATTCGAATTGATTTTCCTGTGTAAGTTTGTCATATCTCGATACATTCGTTAGGCCTAAGTTAGATGCTAAATCGTGAATCATTAAAAATGCACCACCACAGTTGAATTCACTTCTGCTAAAATTGGATATCATAATGATATATAGGTTCCTCCTTTTTCAACCACTGCTCATTGAGTAACAAAATATGGGGAAAATTCAGACTTTCGAGGAGTATATACATATCATCCGCTTTGTTTCTGATAGACTGTACATTAAGTGTAAAAGTTGAGATTATGTGTTCCTTTTGTGAAGAAATGTTTGTTCTAAAAAATCATTGCGATTTGAAATATCCTTTTTGGAAAGGTTCAGGTCAATAACTTTTATATTTAGTTACTATAGGGGCTGTTTTTAAAGTAATATATATATATATATATATATATATATATATATATATATATATATATTGTTTGATTCTGAATTCTTGACTGGTTTATTATTTGATAAAATAAATTTTTGTTGGGGATGCAGTCATTTAATAAATAAAATTCTTTGGGTTATGCCAAGCTTTCGAGAATGTTTTGCCCCGACGAAGAGAATAAACATTCTCGAAGGCTTGGCATAATCCAAAGAATTTTATTTATTAAATGACTGCATCCCCAACAAAAATCTATTTTATCAAATATATATATATATATATATATATATATATATATATATATATATATATATATATATATATATATATATATATATATATATATATATATCCACTACCATCACCATCAAAGGCCACGCCCACAGGATATCAATTGAGACCACGACACAAGTATAAAAGCAGACAACCGAACGGTTAAATCACAGTTTTCGATCAGAATCCAGTTAAGATTATATGCTTATGAAGATGCCCAATGAGATTTGGGCGAAACGTCAAGCAATTTTTCCAAAAAGGAACGAACAACGGATGTATTCCCGAATAAAACCACCAACATATATATATATATATATATATATATATATATATATATATATATATATATATATATATATATATATATATATATATATATATATATATATTGAATCTTGGTGGACTTGTTTTTTTATTCTACCTATAATCTCCAATTTACTACCTTTATATTTCCTATCAGAAAAAAAGTTTATGTAGCAATTTCTATTATGCCGTTTGAATATATTCACTCGTTTGAATATTAATTTATTGATATAAATATCATGAAGAGCACTACATTCTGAAATGATAATGAGGTTTGTGAACTTACTTATACCTAATGTATTCTTTAGGAAAATATCCAAAGTTTTGCTATTACTAATATTGTTAATATTGAACATAATAATCACTGTGTCATCTTGAACAGTTCTATAGTTTCCCTTAATATATTTTGTGTTAGTTCAGAGAGTTCGGCATTATTTACTATTTTATTTTCAATAATATATTCAGAGCCACATAGAATTTTATTAATTACCGTAGGAAAGCCGGCAGCATACTGGTCCCCATAGATTATACACCATTGTCGATTGTTCATATCCACCATTAAAGATGCTTAATCTTGTACAGGCGAATTCATAATCGAAATGCTTCTCAATTAAGTGCGGAGGTCTAACCTTAAATTTGGTTTTGGACTCTTATGTCAAAGTTATGTAGGATAGTGTTTTGTTTTTTATTTTAATACGACACTAGCTAGTACCGAACTAAGACTGGATTATGAATACGACTGATAATCTTTCCTTAATCTATCGCTCATAGGTACTAGTCTTCACCATCAGTTGTATGCTCATACAAGTATGAGGTCCAAATTAGGACTGATTGTCAAATATGGCTTTTCACCCTGCGACATACTGATGGGAGGCAACAACCTCAAAATCATAATATATGTCTGGGAGACGGATGCTATGTTTGGTAATTAATCTGATTGAGCAGTAAATTTGAAAAACGCATCAAACGCAATATCTCGACGACAAACAAATGTTCTTATTGCGGTATTCTACGAAATTAAGGTTCAGTTTACCAGGTAGGCAATAATTAAATTCATACTAAAATATACTTCAGTTTGCCGCAGAGCATCGAGCCGTGCCTGATAATCAATCCTTATTTTTGAACTCATACAAGTATTCAAGTTGACCGTACCACTGACGGTGGAGACCAATATGAGCGATGCATTGAAAACGTTTAGCGGTGTACCGGTCATATTATGATAATTCTAAATATGAATTGAATTGCTACATAATCAAGATGATTATATGTCTAACATCAGTCGTTTCTGACAGAAACCTCGATTACGCTAGGTCGTCTAACTGTGCCGGAACGTTGTTATAGTTGCATTTGTTTGTTAAGGTTTCCCAACGTTCTTAATGAATTCAAATAATTTTTGTTTACAAATCTAACTATAATCGAAACTAATTCATATTAGTAACGATATTGATATCAGAAATTTTGTAACCAGCGTTTTGGTTTTGACACTCGGCTATTATACCGCAAGAGAGGTTTTTTATTTGATAATATATACCTTAAGTTAAAGTTCTGTTAATTGTATGGTTTCTTATCAGAAAAAGTAAAATCAATTGGGGCTGTCCTCTTACACCAATATAACATCAGGTCTGTTGCCTATTTCCATATGACTTTGAATTCATATTATTGACGAGATATGATTGAAGTCTATTGGTATGACTATAATTATATACCTATATTTGAATAAAATTTTTATGAATAAATAAGATTCTCGCTGAAATCACAGATTATTCCATCAAAGTACTGGATTATAAAAAGATCTTGATAAGACCATAATATTACATATCCAAATATCATACAGTTTCTTACTCTTGTGTCAATGTGATCTGAATATTTATAGAGGTAAGTGCTCTGCTTCGATATAGATCAAATTAGGTTATAACATTAGTTTGGACCGATGCCTCTTTTTAGTTTTAAAGTTTTTGTCTATCTCAAAAATGGATTATGCATCACTTTTATTCGAAGAGAATAATAATATTATCGAATTAGAAATACTATAGTCCATTTGAGAAAGGTGTAGATTAATTAATTATGATAATGGAGGAATCTCTATTGTATTGTGGCGGTTATTTGGCAGAATACAATAGATATTCTTTCATTATCATAATTTATTACTCTACACCTTTCTCAAATGGAGTATACTTCAATAAAACAGGTCTATATTAATTCTGAAGTACGCCTTAAATAGTATAACATATTGTAGTCCATCATTAAAAACTCTTAAATATCACTGTTACTTGATATTGATTTTAACTAGTATTCTTTGATTTTAAAAGTCCAGCATGGAACAAGATGATTATATTTTTCTGAAGAAAATACCATCTGCGGCATCCGTGCATTTTTGACCGACGAACCCCAAACGGAGGAGGGATACAATTCGAATGAGTGCTTTTTTTTTGGTTTGCGCGCTCCTTTCATATAGTAATCGTAGTCAGATTTTGATAATTTTTGATTCATTTGAAAGAGGAGCCTTGAGAAATGGTTCCATATTCATAAAAACGGGAATCCGACATCTCCTTCCCTCCGAAAACCGCTCCCGAAGGGGGCAAATTTTCTCGAAAATTGAAAATCTGAGGTGATATAATTATAGATAGGACAATATGCGGAAACGTTTAAATTGAACATTTTTTCAAAAGATTTATGGTTTTCGAGATAGACGCATGTATAATTCTCAAATGTGCAATGTGGAGAGGGCGCTTTCTGTCGAAAATTGAAAATCTTTGGGCAGTACATGAAGGACATAATTATTTGTAACAGCATTTATAATGAACATTTTTCCCTTAGAGTTACTGTTTTCGAGTAAAATCGATGTTAAAAAGTTAACAACTAAAATATTAAAGCGTATTTCCGCAGCGATGTTCTGGGATCTCAATAATAACAACTACAAGCAAGGAATATACGTGGGTAATAGGATAAGTACTATCTTCATTGGTATTAGTGAACGTTCAACGATTTTCGTGACTAATGTTACACTCAAAAGTGTGAAATAAATATTTCTTACAAAAAATTGGACCGACGTTATTAGTTGGTGCACTGAAAAGTATAAAATAATATTAATTCTATTGGTGGTGGTACTTGTGAAGTTGGTGCCAAAAGTTATCAATCTACCTACAACTGCACAACTTCAAAAGTACCAGCACCAATATAATTAATATTATTTTATACTTTTCAGTGCACCAACTAATAACGTCGGTTCAATTTTTTGTAAAAAATATTTATTAAAAAGTTCTCATGGAATAGGTAAATTTTTATTTTTTCAGTAATAGTAGAAAGTCCAATTAAAAACAATTTATTTGCTGAAGTAGATGGACACAGTGGCACAAAACATGAATAAAAAATGCTTTTTATAAAAAAAAGAACATTAGTAGCATTATTATGTACATATACAAAAAATTGCAATGCAATACTTATGAAAGCCAGCGACGAACAAATATTAAATATGAGTGACAGTGACAGACATGAGTGAATTAATCAGAACTGTAGCTCCGTTTTCGCGCAAAATTTGAAACAGTCAGCTTAAAGCCGCATTCTCTGCAATAAGTTTAAATATTTAATACTTTTAATATACTTACTTGTGGTCTATTCTAAATTGAATTCTTTAAAAGGAAAGCGAGAATAAAAATATTGCATGTTGCCCATCTTCTATAATATAAAAATGAATCGCTGAATGTGTTGCTAAGCGCAAATTTCGAGAGCAGCTGAACAGATTTCGCTAATTCTTTTTTTGTTGTGTTCATTATTATCAGAAGATGGTTCTTACGAACGAAAAAATTAAGAAAGGTGAGCGGAACATTAGAAAATTTAACATTTACGAAAACTTAAAGACAAAATCAATTTTACATACAGTACATATAGTTATTTGACAACTGTCAGTTGTTTGAAATAACTGTCAGCTGTCAGCAATATACAGAACGCGCGCTGCAAATATCGTTTAACATAGATGAATCGATTGATAAATAATAGTTTCATTTCAATTTATTATACAGTGAGTTTTTGATGTGTGTGAAGTGTTTATTCATTTCGGTAAGTTAAAATCAATCACACCTAATATTGAAAGAATGAAGTCCCTGGGTTGTGTGTGTAAAGCCAAATTGACGCCATTGGTACTGCCACCAGAGCCTCTGCATTCATTGGTTTACGGAAATGGGACAGATTCTATACACTTTTAACTCATATACAAGAATACAATAATTGTTTTCAAATGAAGTCATTTGGCGTAACAAAAGTTATTCAAGACAAGTTTATGCTAACTTTCAAGGTAACTATATTGTAAAACAATAAACTTTTACCACCACGTACCTGAATACGTTGGTAATTTTCAATTGAAATTATATATCAATTCTTTAATTGAATTTAATTGAATAGCGTACAGTAGGTTTGTAGCTAGGTGAATAACCAAAAGCAGCCGGTCTTGAAAGTCACATTGTGGTAAAATTTTGGTTGTATTTTTCAAGACTGCAATAAAACGCATGCCGTCTGATACCTACCACAAAATTGTCAGCAAAGCCGATAAGACGCCTGCATGATAACACGCAATACGCTATTATATGGCAACAATTGATGAAGTTGCTATTGTTGTCATGGGTGAAAATTTTGAAAACCAAGACATTGTTTTTGCTTTTGTTAAGACAGGACAACGTCTAATAAATTTGTTAATATTTCTTAAATAAATATTAATTCATCATGGACATTAATTTTCAATAACAGCCCTTTGAAAATATCTAGCAACGTTGAACAAACATATATCTGAGAATAATATTTTTGGAAACTTGAAAAGTTTTCTGAAAAGCTCTTTTAAACAAAACTGTTGTTCTTAAGCCAAAAATTAAAAAGTCTTGTCAAATTTGTCTGGGACGAGTTTAGTATTTATTGTTATACCTACTGAAAATAGAAATAGACATTCAGTGAAATTTTCATCTGCCTACTTATTACGGTTCATAAGATACAACCAGCTAACCGACGAATGTATAGATGGGTGGAGGAACAGCGTAGTTTTATTAATAGGGTCTCGTTTTCACGCGTTTGGTACGGAACCCTAAAAATGATAAAATAAATATTTAGAATCATCTCTTGTATTAGAAAATACTTCTTTTATTTCAGGAACCCAAAACAGAAAATGGCTAGTAATAATTTTCAAAGATTTATTGGAAAAGTAGCCCTCATCACAGGAGGAACTTGTGGTATTGGGTACGCAGTAGCTGAGCGATTAGCACGTGAAGGGGCCAAAGTTGTAATTTGCAGCAGAATCAAAGATAATGTAGAGAAAGCTGAAGATCAGTTGAGAGCTCAAGGTTACCAAGCAAAAGGTGTCATATGTCATGTCTCAAACTCAGAAGAGAGAAAAAAAATATTTGATGCAGCAAATAAGTTTGGAGGATTAGATATATTATTTCAAAGTGCAGGTGTTAATCCATCGTTTGAAGGTAGAACCTACCTTTTAAAATACAGCTTTAATGTGAACAAGTAATAGATATTGTGTCTTAGAGGTGTTTTGGATTGCTCAGAATCAGCTTGGGACAAAATATTTGACGTGAATACAAAAGCGAACTACCTTATATCTAAAGAGGCATTGCCCTTACTGAAAAAAAGCTCCGCAGGAAAAATCATATTCAATTCATCCGTTGCCTGCTTTCATCAATTCCAAAAATTAGGAGCATATACAGTTGCTAAGACAGCATTATTGAGCTTAACCAAGATGGCAGCCCTACAGTTAGCGCCCTACAATATTACTGTAAATTGTGTTGTGCCTGGTTTTATTGATACAGAATTCTCAAAAATTTTGGAAAGAGATAAGAAAGAAGCCGAAAAATTAATGGAGGGTATGCTGATAAGGAGGTAAATACTGGTCATTCAGTTTTCAATTAATAGAATCAAATATTGTGCTTTTTGATAGGTCCGGTAGACCGGAAGAAGTAGCAGCTCTAGTAGCCTTTCTAGCTTCAGAGGAGGCTGCTTTTATAACAGGAGAAAATATCGTCATCAGTGGTGGAATGGGTAATATATTGTAAGGTTTTGAAGAATTCCTGTAAATGTATTATTATTTGAATAGATACTGCTTTTTTCTCTATGTTTATTATTTTGGTCATTTGGTCAGTCGGTCTGAGCTAAGATTATCTCGGACATAGACCAATTTGGTTGCTTGCTTTTTTGTTTCGTAGGGTGTAGTGCGAAGACGACTATGGAAGTTTTTATAAAACTTGTCTAAAGTAATAACCTATAAGTCCTCAACTATTTGCTTAAAGGCGGATATCTGAGAAAAATCAGGAAGAAGATTAAAGGAAACGTCATTTTTTTTACTAGTGTATTTGAATTATGGCTAAGTCATAATTATTTAGGAACATTGTTATTTGGCTTGGCATGCTAAAAAACACTAATGTTCGTACATCTTGATCAGACGATTTTATATGCAATGGAATTTGTTTTGAAATTCGTGTTAGTGGACATACCTACCAGTTTTTTTTTGTATAGTTCGTTTCTCTTTAGGAGAGAATAGTTCGTTCTTGTTTGGCCAATTTGTAATATGGCAAGCTATTTTCTAAATCGGTGAAACTCATACATATATATGATAAAATAGATATTTTTGGGGATGCAGTCATTTACTAAATAAAATTCTTTGAATTATGCCAAGCTTTCGAGAATGTTTATTCTCTTTGTCAGGGCAAACTAAAATTCAATACAAATTGCCCTGACGAAGAGAATAAACATTCTCGAAATCTTGGCATAATCCAAAGAATTTTGTTTAATAAATGACTGCATCCCCAACAAATATCTATTTATTTATTCATGGAGATAAAATTTTAGTTATTTTGCGTCACAAGCAGTCTGTGGTTGGGCAGGATCAAATCGTCTTTTCCAGGGGTGGAGTGGCTGCATATATTTGAGTGGTGAATGTATTTATCTATATTTTCATGCACGTAACATAGACAGGAGGGTATGAATCATGATGGAATGGTAAGTACTTTAAGCTTATCAAAAAGCTCTCTGCAGCTGTGAGTCTGTGCAACTCCAACAATTGCTCGCACCGCCTTTTTTTGTTACTGAAAGATTCGTTTTGCTTCCGGAGCCGAGCCCCATACAAGGATTCCATATGTGGCAACGCTATGGAATTGTGCATAGTAGGTAAGCATCGCCGCTTCTTCATTTACTACTTAATTCTTCGTATGGGATATATCGCTGATGATAACTTTTTACTAAGGATGTCTATGTGGTTCTCCCAGGACTTCAGAGAATTGTCGATTGTAATTCCAAGTACCTTTATTGAGATATTTCCGTTATTTCGTCTTTTTGTAGTTGCTATCATCCGCTGAGTTTTATTGAAGTTCAATAACAGATTATTAGCATCAAACCACTGATGTGCCTCATTTAGCGAGGTCCAAGTTCGTTGTTCGAGTGTCGTGCTGGAGACTGATTTATTAATGAATTTTACGTCGTCAGCATAAAAATATTTTTTTTGCTTCCTTAGATTAACTGGCAAATCGTTTATATTAATTATGAACAAGACAGGCCCTAAGATAGATCCTTGTGGTAATCCTATATCATTTTTTTCTTGTTTGGAAACAGTACCCTTCCGTATCGTGATCTGGAATCTATTGCTCAAATATGATGTTAATATCTTGTATATAGGACCTCTAGTTCCATAATATTCTAGGTTTTGTAGTAATATTTCTCTATTTACGGTGTCAAAAGCCTTGCTTAAGTCACAACAACAGATTTCAGCTTCTTCTTTGTTTTCCAGTGCCTCTAGTAGGGTCTGTATTATTTCCGTCATTGCTGTAAGAGTTGATTTGGACTTTCTGAAACTGTGTTGAAGTAGACTCAGTTGTGATTTTGTTTCAACGTAATTTATTATCCTTTTCTTCAATAGTGCTTCAAGAATTTTTGAGAAGGTAGGCAAGATAGATATAGGCCTATAATTGTTACAGTCGTTTCTATCACCATTTTTAAAGATGGGGACAATCTTCGCCGGTTTTAAACAACCCGGGATAGGCCTTGTTCAAAACACTTGTTAAATATGTACCTTAGTGGTTCTGCTACAATATTAATTATTCGCTTCATTAAAATTATACTAAATTCATGAATATCCACCGACGACTTACTATTCATCTGTAACACTACTTGTAAGATTTCATTTGGTGAAGTTTCGTATAAGACCATAGAGCCATGATTTTTAGACTTCATTACAAACGTACAGCGGGTGCATATAAACACCCGGCAAGAGGAATTGATTGTTTCATTATTATTCTGTACCAGTCATATTACGATATCTCTGAAAAATAATTCAGTTGCTACATAACCAAGATTATTACTTATATATATAATATCAGACGTTTCTGGTAAATAATATTAGATTAAGCTAGGTCGTCTAACTGTTCCGGAACGATGTTGCAATTGCGTTTGTTTGTTTGATTTCTCAACGTTCTCAATGAATTATAATTATTTTTGTCTACAAATCTAACTACACTTGAGACTAAATAATTTTCGTCACGTTATTGATATCCGAAATTTTGTGGCCATTGTTTTGGTCTTGTGACATGCCTATTTTACCGCGAGAGAGGTTTTTTATTTGCTAATATATACCATAAACTAATTTCTGTTGATTTTATTGCTTCTTATCGGAAAAAGTACTTAGTCATTTCAGACAGTCCTCTTACACCAGTATTTGGTATGCTGCCTATTTCCATAAGTCTCGGTTTGAATTCATAATATCGACGAGATTTGATTGAAGTCTGTTGATATGTCTATGACGAAATATATATGAATAATTTCTGTAAATAAAAAATTAAGATTATCGCTGAAATCACAGATTACTCTATCAAAGTACTGGAATATAAAAAGATCGTGATAAGACAATAATATTACATATTCAAATATCATACAGTTTCTTACTCTTGTGTCAATGTGATCTGAATATTTATAGAGGTGAGTGCACGGTTTTAATATAGATAAAATTATATTATCACATTTGGACCAATGCCTCTTTTTTTTGAAGCTTTTCTCAATCACAAAAATGGATTTTGCATCATTATGCATCATTTTTATTAAAAGAGAATAGTATCATTATCGAAATAAAAATACTACTCAAGAAACCTTTCTATATTATTTCTGAATAACGCCTCATAACTGAAGCATGTAGTCCACTTTAGTACATGGACTTTATAAAAACAAATAGTGTTGCATGACAAATTGAAGTTGTTGATATAAACTAATCTGGAGAGGTTTTTGCTACAAGTATATGTTTGTTAAAAACTTGTAAATATCACAATGCCGTTACGTAACATCGATCTGAACATATATGCTTTGATTTTAAAATAATCCTTATCATGTCCGACATGTATTTCTCTCCATAGGGATTGATGAGGATTATTTTCTTAAGAAGATATCATCTGCGGCATCCAGAAGATCGTGCATTTTTCAAAAACTCTCATGGAGTAGGTACATTTTTTCTGTAATCATCCAATAAATTTGTTAATATTTTTTGAATAAATAATATTCATCATAGACATTAATTTTTATTAACAGCCCTTTGAAAATATCTGGAACAAATATCTGATAATAGTATTGTTGGCACCTTGAAAAGTTTTCTGGTGAACTCTCTTAGACAAAACAGTTATTCCTAACCTAAGATTTAGAAAGTCTTGTCAAATTTGTCTGGGACTAGATTAGTATTTGTTGTTATACTGAAAATAGAAATGGACATTCAGTGAAAATATCATCTGTCTACTTATTACGGTTCAAAAGATACAACCAGCTGACCGAAGACTGGACAGAGGGACGGACGAACAGCGGAATTTTTGTAATAGGGTCCCGTTTTCACCAGTTTGGTACGGAGCCCTAAAGACTATGAAAGAACTATTTAGAATCTTCTCTTGTCTTAGAACATGTTTTTTTTGATTTCAGAAACCTAAAACTGAAAATGGTTAGTAATAATTTTCAAAGATTTATTGGAAAAGTAGCCCTCATCACAGGAGGAACTTGTGGTATTGGGTACGCAGTAGCTGAGCGATTAGCACGTGAAGGGGCCAAAGTTGTTATTTGCAGCAGAATCAAAGAGAATGTAGAGAAAGCTGAAGATCAATTAAGAGCTCAAGGTTACCAAGCAAAAGGTGTCATATGTCATGTTTCAAACGAAGAAGAGAGAAAAAAACTGTTTGATGCAGCACATAAGTTTGGAGGATTAGATATATTATTTCAAAGTGCAGGTGTTAATCCCTCGTTTGAAGGTAGAACCTACTTTTCAAAATACAGCTTTAATTTGAACAAGTAATAGATATTGTGTCTTATAGGTGTTTTGGATTGTTCCGAATCGGCTTGGGACAAAATATTTGACGTGAATACAAAAGCGAACTACCTTATATCTAAAGAGGCATTGCCCTTACTGAAAAAAAGCTCCGCAGGAAGAATCATTTTCAATTCATCTGTTGCCTGTTTCTACCAAGTCAATAAATTAGGAACCTATACAGTTGCTAAGACAGCATTATTGAGCTTAACCAAGATGACAGCCATTCAATTAGCGCCTTACAATATTACAGTAAATTGTGTTGTGCCTGGTCTTATTGATACAGAATTCTCAAAAATTTTAGAAAGAGATAAGAAATACGCCGAAAAATTGATGGACGGTATGCTGATAAAGAGGTAAAAATCGGTAATTCGGTTTTCAGATAATAGAATCAAGTATTGTGCTTTTTGATAGGTCTGGTAGACCGGAAGAAGTAGCAGCTCTTGTAGCCTTTCTAGCTTCAGAAGAGGCTGCTTTTATAACAGGAGAAAATATCGTCATCAGCGGTGGAATGGGTAATAGATTGTGAGGATTTAAAAGAATTCCTGTAAATGTATTTTTATTTGAATAGATACTATTGTTTTCTATAAGATTATCATTTTGATCAGTTGGTCAGTCTGTCTGTGTCATGATTATCTCTTACATGGATAGACCAATTTGGTTGCTTTCTTTTTTGCTTTACAGGGTGTTGATACCGCTTGCCTCTATAACAGAATAGTTATCCCGCTCGCTAGTTTCTAGGGCGAAAAACGATTTAACGTAATATTGTATTGCGGAAACGACCGTAAATGTTTTAATGAAACTTGTCTGAAGTAATATCCTATAAGTCTTTAACCTTTTGCTAAAATATGCCTATCTGAGAAAAATCAGGAAGAAGTTTAAATGATATCAATTTTTAACGGTGCATTCGTATTAGGGCTAAGTGGTTCTAACGATAAGTCATTATTATAGGTATATGAATATTATTATTTGGCATGACATGCTGAAAAAAATGTTAGTACATCTTGGTCGGAATATTTTGATATGCAATGGAATTTGTTTGAAATTTTTTGTTTACTTCATTATGCTACCGAGTAGAAAATGTTTTCAGTTGGGATAAAACAGGAATATCTGGAGAGAAACATGTAAAACAAATTCCTGGCTAAATTAGAAGAAAATTACATTTGTATTTTCTTTAGTCTTGTTTTGCGATCTGTCCAACAAATTTAAGTTATTCTATGAATTTGACAATTTATTTCTGTAGAAGATACCGACATATGCAATTTTAATCAAGCCCCTATGGTAGGTAGCTTCTTAGTTACAAAAAGATTATTCAAATGTTAGATTCCATTATATACCTATCGTATGTGTCCTATAAAATACTTGCTGTTGGTGATCAAACAGCAAACCAATCGAATCAATACATGGCTGCTTTGATTGCTTATAGGTATCAACGTCGTTGGTTGCATTCGATATCGAAACGTAAATAAAATATTTTGAAATTTATTGTTATTCTAAATGTGATGAAAGAAAATGAACCATGTGGTTGAAATTAAATTAATTTTTGGAACTAAACTGAACAATTCTCATTTCTTGTTAAAAATCATAAAATTGATAGGTGACATGAAAAAAAATAGAACAATCATTCAACAATTATACAGTTTAAATAAATAATAAATTAAGAAACTATTTAAAATTGATGGTACTGTCAACACAACATCGCTTCAAGCTTACGATTACAAAAGAAAAAGTATCCCCTTAGGAAGTTACTAGAACATAATCCGTTCAAAAATAAATGATAGAACAAGTCCATGCCTGTACCGATACAGCCAACACTGTTTTCGATCAGCACCGGATAAATTTAAGAATGTCTTAGTAAATCGCAACCTCATTCATCTTATTATCAGTTAATGTGAATTAGTGAGTGTGTGATGACATCAGTATACTATTGTAAGTCAGTTAATTTAATTAAATATTACATATCAAACTGTAAACAAATCCTCGAGTACCCGGAACAATCAGTCAAGATCAAACAAAGAATCACAGAGCCAATGATCGCGGATGTGCACCAGGACCGTACTCAGGTCAGAAGTAACTACCTTTCCATGATCGAAGAAACTACTATGGGGACTACTGACTACAGTGGTCTTCAAAAGAATAACCCTACTGCAAAACCCCCAACGAAATCATATTCATCAGTCTTAAATCAATCAACATCAGATTATCCAAACAAGAAACAAGCCATACTATTTAAATCAGTACCAAATGCGAAAGTCGAAGTAGCCAAATAAATCAATTCCTATCAAGTACTATCAATGTCCAGAATCACTAACGAAGGAGTTTATATATATTTCACAAATGAACAAACTGTCAATAACTTTCTAGCTATAGATAATGGAAAAATTGTAGTCAACCAACAACTCCTTCAGCTAGGAAATTAATAACTCCTGAGGAGTTATGCCCAACCCTACCGCATGATATAATCGAAAAAGAACTCATCAACTTCGGTATACAATTGATTTCACCTGTAGATTTCCTTAGGATAGATACAACCAAAACGGAATTTAAACACATATTAAGTTTCCGAAGACACACTTGCATTGTCCCATCGAATATCGATAAAGTTCACTGTTGATCAGTCATGACGACACCAGTTACCGAATTTTCCTCTCACTTGAAAAACAAATATGCTACATATGCAAAGAGGAAGGGCACATATTATCAAAATGTACAAACACTATAGTTCGACAGACCTCAGTTCCTAAAAATTTAACCACAGAAAAATCAATACTACACCCACCACAAGCCAACAACAGTCCAAATGAACATCCAATAAGACTCACACAACCAACCCAAATATCTCAACGAACACAACTTCCTCTACCAACACAACCTTCTCAACCAACACAACTACTCCAAAACACACAATCATCCCAGCAGACAAAAACCTGTCAACCACCACCAAGCATAACAATAACATTAACACCTACTGATATACCGCAAAACAACTACAAAAAATGCCTCAGAAATTACTTTTCCTCCTACTACATCTACTGACAAGAATTTCGTCACCCTCAAAAATCGACCCAAAATAGTGAAAACAACCTCAGAAAAAATCTCAATACAATCGAAAAACTCCCCCCAGCGTAGCCAAATTATATACAAACAATATCGAAGACTTACTCAATACACTAACTAAAATATACCAGTACATGAACCCACGTTATTTGAAAGTGCGATGCAAAAAATTAGGAAAAAAATAGCTAAACAACTTAACAAAGACAATCAAAAAGATATATACAGCTATTCATAAATCGATGCCATCTAAATCATTTAACTCTTCAATTCTATAATCCAATGGAAGCTAAACGTGTTCTATACCCCTCTGGAAGAAATAAAACTCCTTATAGCTGAACATAAACCTAGCGCTCTAGTTTTACAAGTAACTCACTTCAAAGGAAATAAATCAGATAGTCTCAAACACAACACACCCTTCTACAATAATAGAAATCATATTGACCATGCGAGCCGAGGAATCGCTATTTATGTACACGAATCATATGAAGCTAAGGAACAACAAAGGTTAATATATGCAGTGTCTACATCCTCCTGGCCATAAAACTAGCGCTAATGAAATCAAAACATATTTAATAAAATAACTCACCCCCGTATAATTCTAGGAGATCTTAATGTCCATAATTATATTTGGGGAGTGAAAAGATAACACCTCTAGGACGCACATTAGAACAAATAATAACTGTTTCAATTTGTTCTATCAACCAACTGCCATCCATTGATGATGAGAATGCGAATATAAGGCACATACTGCAAGGTTTTGCCAATCTCATCACAGAAGTCGCCCAGGAGTCCTTAGGTCTATCAAATCTACAAAGAAACAGAATCCCCTTCCCATAGTGGAACACCGAGTACGAAAATGCTATCAGAGAATCTAAAAAGCATTTAACACATTCAAAAAACATAAAACAGTCGAATATCAACTAGAATTAAAAAAAGATAGCTTATACCAGATACATTCTGAAAACAAGTAAAAGACAGTCATGGCAGAAATATGTATCAACTTTTAATAGCCCGACTCCTACCCCAGAAATATGGAAAATGATAAATAGAATATCCGGTAACAATATCAACCATAACATAAAATACCTCGAACAGAACAATATCACATATAGTACCCAATACGGTACAGCCACTGTTTTAGCTGAAACTTACCAATATAGCTCCAGTCATGAAGCACCCCCCAATGAGTTATTCCAGAGCAGAAATCAAGTAAATCTCGAGGCTAATACCAACACATTCCTCAACTTCAATATAATAACGATGGACAAACTAGAAGAGTCGTTCGGCCAAATGAAAAATACCAGCCCAGGCCCTATATTCCTTAAATTCCTTCGAATGAAAGCTAAGGAATACGTCCCAGCTATTTATAATACCATTTGGACAAGACAAGTAATCCACTTAGATTGGTATAACTCAATCATGATACTCATATGGAAATAAGGCAAAAGCAAATCCAGTCCAGTTTCTTATAGGCCTATCTCCCTAACATGCGCATTGTGTAAGATATTGTAGAAAATTGTGAGCAATAGGCTGAGATGATTCCTGATGATGAACAACTAAATTATACCAATACAAAGTGGTTTCCGTAAAGAACGCTCTACTACAGACAACCTTGTGGACATAGAATCTGAGATCCACGAATCTTTCGCCATTGGTCAAATCTGCCTGGCGGTATTTTTCGATAAAACCAAAGCATATGATACGATAAGGCAAAAATGGTTAATCCATGGAAATATGTTTCAATTCATTGTGAACTTCCTAAATCAGAGAAAATTCAGAGTCCGTGTAGGCAACACGTTCTCTGACTTGAGAGCCCAGGAAAATGGGAATACTCCTAGGACCTACGTTTAGTGTAGTACAATTTCTTATACCCATCAATAACATAGTTGGATCACGACAAAACCTAGTTAAAGCTAGACTTATAATAATTGCGGATGCCAGGGAAAAAAACAAATCTACAAGAAGTTATCCACGGCTTAGTGAAGTGGTCAAGTTCAACAAGCCTACGGTTATCCACTTCCAAATCTAAGTTAACGTGGAAGGATCATATTAAATATCTACGCTAAGCCTCTCAAAATGGACTCAATTTAATGAAGACTGTTTCCCATAAACACTATGGTGCCGATTGCACAATACTCTTAATCCTTTATAAAGATTTAATCCGTTCAAAACTTGAGTACGAAGCAGTGGCATTCAACTCTGCGAAACCAACAGTACTTAAAGAGCTAGATATCATACATAACTCAGCCATAACATCTTAGCCTCACATATGCCTCGAAAATTTCTTCCAATCCCAATATTTCTTTTGCAGACAGATTTAACTCCATTTTCAATTCAAGAAATAGACTCAATCTGGATATAACAATACCTAATATACATATGGAGGACACAAGCCCTCCACCACCATGGAAAATTCCAAAGCCCACGTGCGATACAAGCCTCACCTGTCACAAGAAACAGCATATTTATATAGATACCACCATTTTTTCTTTGGGACTAATTGCTCTTCTTCAAGCAACAAAATTTACCAACAATAAAAACCTGGACAAATCCTTGGTCATTAGCGATTCATTGAGCTCCTTAACACCCCTCGATCAATTATATCCCAGACACCCTACCCTTATCTCTATAGAATCCGAACTCCTAAAATGCCAATACAATTATTGTTCTGTCCAGTTCCTATGTGTACCATCTCACTGTGCTGTGCGAGGAAACAAGAACGCAGATGTGACTGCAAATGAAGCTATAAACAACCTCAAGGATAACAACCATAGTTCTCTCTGATCTGAAATCTTTATTCAGGAACAAAATTTTGGGCAAATGGCAAAACAAATGGGATGCTTCGAATGATAAGCTTAAATTAATAAAACCATCGGTACTAAAATGAAACAATCTGCCCACTAAGACAAGAGAACAGATAGCCATCACAAGATTGCGAATAGGACATACCAGAATGACTCACGACTATCTCTTCAATAGAGAACTCGCCCCTGTGTGTAACATGTGTAACGTAATATTAACAGTGGAGCATTTAAAACTAGAGTGCCCCTCATACATCCAAGAAGGACAGCAACACAATATCCCCAACACGCTAAAAGCAACTCTAAATGAATCTTGTGACTACGAACAATTAAAATACATTTCCTCCTCAAAACAAATCTATTAAAATATCTATGGTATAATCTATTTATTGTAACGGTTCAATGCTAATAACCCTCCATGGATGAAGCCCACAAATAGAGAAAAAATGATATAATAATAAATCCCACTTCTAGTGCAGCCAAGTGCCTTTATTTCAATGCATTTTAACCGACTTCAAAAAAAGTGTATATCAATTCCACACAAATATATGCAATACAAGGAACCCCATGCAAAACTTGAGACTTTTAGCACTTGTAGTTTCTGAGATTTCGTGATTTCGGTTTTACTAAAATTGACGAAAAAAAACACAAACTTGCAACCCCTATTCTCCCACTTAATAAGGATAGTTTCTAAATATAAAAAAATAATCAATAATTACTTTTTTCAAAGGGTATATTATGTGAGTTTGGAATCCTTAGTTTTAAAAAGAAAGGATTTTGATACAAACAACCCTTATTTCTCCCTTTTTTAAATGTTGTTCAGAAAAATAATTGACTACATTTTAATTTCCTTAAATAAGAAGTATTTTCTGGTAATTTCAAAGCCCTACTATTAAAACTACAGAAATTTCATACAAACATTGACACCCCTTTTTACCCCCTTGGGGTTTGAGTTTTCCAAATCCCGTCTCAATGAGCACCTATGTTCTAAAAGGAACCCCTATGCAAAATTTGAGAGTTGTAGCACTTGTAGTTTCTGAGATTTCGTGATGAGTGAGTGAGTGACCTTCCGCTTTTATTTATATACAGGGTGACTGGTAAGTGGACGTATTCCTTTAAGGAGGTGAAAGTAGAGCTTAGTTGCTGCCGATTAAACATTATTTACCTGTATACCATTCTTTACGGTTTTCGAGATATTATCTTATTTAAAATTTTCTAGAAATTCAGTTCTTTGCCAAGCAAATATTTAAAATTAACGAAAATAATAAGAGCCTTTCTAAATTATAAGCTGACAGACATACACAAAATATCAGCAGTGAAAATTATTGAAATACTAACGACAACAATAAATTATTTCGGTGTAAACTCAACTTTCGTTACCAAGTTTCCAATTAATGGTTCCTTTATGCTCAAAAATTTAGAATATGTCATAATACATCAAACGTACAAATTATGGTTAAAGGTTCTCCATTTTATTGCCTTCAAAATAAGGTACATTATTTCAGAATTTCAGAATTTTTGTTTTATTATTAACTAAATAATTTTTATTTGCAACTACTGCTTTTATTTTCGCATTTATAAGAAATAAGTCACACTCCAACACTATTTTGCATTTTTTTCCTATCGCATTTTGGGGTGAAACTCGCTTAATTATGTTGGTATTTATCAATACACCATATTTATTTATGCGATAGGAAAAAAGAATTATAATCGGACTATGATCATTTTTTAAATTTACTTCAACTTAGGGATCTTTATTTTTCAGAATATGCACTAACACATGAAAGTGTAAGCCTGGCTTATATAAGTACACGTGTTTTGCATAGAAAACGTGCACCGATTTTAATGATTATTTTATCAGTGGGAAGAGATAAATGGCCCTTTTTTGGTCATTATCCAATATTTCTTCCCCCCAAAGATACCTAGAAAGGGGGTGGCTTAATTTGTTTCGAAAATTGTAAATTAAAATCACCATTTTCCGGGGTATAGCACTAGGAAAGTGAAATATTGTTACGGCACAAAGCATAAGTTGATCTAAAAAAAAATAAACACAAAAAAATTTAGAATAAATCTTTTTAATATAAAATAATTATTTTAATTATATTTGTGCTGTTGCTTTTGAATTGGATGTCGAATGTCTACTGTATACTAACAACTGAACTACATCAAAATTATCAGCACTAATACAATTAAAATTATTTTATATTTTTTAGTATACCAACTGAAGTCTTTATTTTTGTTATAAGAATAAAAAAATGTGCCAAAATAATCTGTTTCTTTTTTTTAGATATAGCTTTTATTTCGAATTTCGAATACTTTATTATTTAAGTATATGAACCTGATAATTCGGTTGAATATGACTTCAAAAGTATCAAGGAATGTTGGTTAATGTATTTACAGGGTGTTTAATAAAAATTACTTTCTACAATTTCTTAATTATGCCGGAAAATTAAAAATTTGGAAGCTCCATGTACAATGCAAAACAAATTCTTTAGACAGTAACAAATCACTAGATATAGGTAAACTATATTCAGTACTTCAACATTCTACGAATTCAGCTACCCCATTAACAAACATTTAAATAAAGCGTATGTCTACAATGAAATAAAGTAGATTAATTAATTTCTTGAAAACGGTATAAAATAAATATAGGGAGGTGTTATGCAGAAATAATCAATTTCGATAGTGAAGTTAAACATTTAATTATATAACAGGCTGGCCTATCGAAGAAATAAAATTTGTTGCTACTTTTCCATATAGTTAAGCGGCTGTGGTAAGATTCTTTAGGTCGAGAGAACATTCGTCATGTGACAACATTTTCGAAATAATCTCATCTCTCATTTTCCGATAACGGATAATCGACCGTGAATTAACAACTTTTATTGAATTATTGTATGAATAATCTGAGCCCAAGTTGTTCTTCTAAAGATCGATATGAGAGCACATGAATAGAAGGTGCCATCAATAAAATCACTGTTTGATGAATTTTGGTTACAATTAAATAGGTACAAAAAGTACACTAGAATTAATTCTAACAAAAAAATCACAAATCGATGCATATTATTTTCAAAAAAAGAATTACTTTTTAATAATGACGTTTTCAACTAGTTGGTGAAACATCGACGTTATACCTATTCTTAACTAATTTAACTAGAGCGCTATATAGATGAGTATTATCGCCGACCGCCATTGTGTGTCCTGACTGTCACGTCAGTGTATAGTTTATACACGTAAAGATACGGAACAAGTGCTCTACCTATACCACTGACGTGACAATCAGGACACATAACGACGGGCGGCGATTTAATTATACTCATCTATACAGCGCTCTACTTTAACTAATGTTCATTGTTGAAAATTTGATGGTGAAGTCGTAAGGTTACTGCTTTATATATATATATATATATATATATATATATATATATATATATATATATATATATATATATATATATATATATATATATATATATATATATATATATATATATATATATAGGAAAATGGAAAATTGTAATCTCTTGTTTCTGTTATTTCAAGCACAAACAAATTAAAATGCAATGAAATAAATATGTTGGTCAAGATATCAATGTTGGATAGAAAGTTCCTTGATAAAATCTATTTTTAGTGATTCATCACTATGCATAATCATCGACCGCTATTTGATTATCTTTTGAATTATTTCAGATGAAATAATGTAATATAATTTGTGATTTAAATTTTGATGGCGACTTCGAATAATTAACCTTCATACATAAATATGAAGGTAACTAGACGAGATTATTGTCTCAGAAATCCAAAAATTACAATTCACATTATAAAAGATAAATTGGATTGCATTACGATTAAATAAATACCAGATTAACATATTCCAATTTACTGAGAGTAAGATATTTCATTACATTCTCCATTTATACCTTTTTAGTTAAATTTCTCATAGAAATACAATACCTATGGCAATCATTCGCACTTTCGAAGTTTGAAAAGAATTCAACAGTATAGGTAGAGTTCGCATCTATAGGGATGTCATATTCAAAATTGCAGTAAAAATCAATGGCACAAATATCTCGGTCGTGTTCGTGAGTGGGCATGATCAGACAGGTAGTTTAAAAATGGCGCCCAATCAAAATTTTAAGAAAATCTAAAAAAATCTCGTGTGTCCACTAACACGACTTTCCTACCGCTCGCAGGCAAATTCAAGTGAATGAAAAATTTTAGACTATTACAATACTCTCCGTTGCATAGCGACGATAATAGCGGTAGTAAAGTAAAAATCACATGGTCAAATCGTGCTACCACTCAATTTTTTCAGCATGTCAAGACAAACAACAATGGTTATGTAACATTTTTTCGCAAAATGAAACCTTCAGCTAGAATCTGAAGAAACATGTGGAAAATACGGAATTTCATTCAAGCATAACTTTTTTTGTGCTTTTTCTCAGAGATAGCGCTATATGTGGGTTGTAAAGCGCTCTCAAAAGAATACTTTAGGCAAGTTTAATCAAAATCGTTAGAGCCGTTTTCACGCTATAGTCTTGAGCAAATCAGGTTTTTTGGCTATAGCTCAACACCCAGTGTATACAGGATTCTCATTCTGTGCCACCGGCGAGTGATATTGGTACCAAACAATATAAAAAAGAAAGCAACAAAATTCACCGATCTGTTTCCGAGATAATGCTGTCACAGACAGACAGCAGACAGACCAACGGCTGAATATATGATTATTAGACTTAGAAAACTCTGAAACGTCAACAAAAATCTCGATACCGAAAATTTCACACGATTACAATACTTTCATTATGCAGCTACTATAAGTAGCGTAGGAAAGTAAAAAAATAACCCTGTACTAAATGTTAACAAAAATATTTTCTATTTATAGATATTACTTGTACCTACCACTTTTATATGAAGCATTTGTCTCTAAAAGTGAATCAAAACCTTGAGATATACCTAACCGCTGGCTAGGAGACGTCGGGTTTATTTAACATTTATTATATCAGGGTCATTTCTTTTCTGATCAACGTCGTATACAAAAAATGCAAAATTTCTGTATTAAATTTTTGTTTTATTTCAACATAAATAACCCCGCATCAACTACAATGTATTATTAGCAAGAATAGACAAAACACGAGAAATTTGTAGTTACATTTTACTGTATAAGTTAGTGATCTTTATGAAACTAAGCACTTTCAGTACCGTTGAGGATTGTTTTGATGTTTGTACCAAGGTTGTTGGAACTTCTTTCATCATTGTATAGAGAGCACTCCACCAGAAGATGACAGTTGGGTCGCACAGTTGTTACATAAAGTAGTTGGATTCTTTTGTAAGATGTATTGGTGAGTTAATAGTGTATGTTCTAGGCGGAGCCGATTTTTGGGTAGGGATAACTTCTCGTTTACAGACTCTTTAACTTCTTTTAATTTGGATGTTGTTTGGGACCAGATGTTGGTTATGAAGTTTTTAATTTCTGTGAAGATGGGAACGAATGTCGAAAAGGTATATTCTAGTCCGAGGCAGCCTTAGAGGGTAGAGCGTCTACTTTCTCATTTCCCTTGATGCCCATGTGAGATATTTGAGATGTGTGATATTTTTTCTTCGTTTTGCAATTGGTATGATACTTCTTTGATTGATAGGAGATTTGGATGATGAGGATATAGTTGATACAGTCCATAGATTGCACTTAGAGAGTCTGTGATTATAACGAAATTATCGCTGTGATGTGATCTGCACATTCTTAGTGCTTCTACTATGGCAGTTGTTTCTCCTGTAAATATACTGCATTCTTGTGGCAGACGTATGGAAATGTTTTGGTCGCCACATATGTAGGCTGCAGCACGTCCTTGTGCGGTCTTAGATGCGTCGGTATTGATTTGGAGGAATTGAGAGTATTTGGAGATGGATTCTATTAATGCAGTTTGAACTACCTAAGGATTAGTGGATTTTTGGGGTAAATTGTTAAGGATTTATCAATATTTGGTTCTTTGATTATTCATGGGGGTTGATTTGAATGATTGTAGCTTGAGAAATTTATTTTTGAGATATTATAGTCGCTGCGTTTAATTCTTTCTCGGAAAGGAATACATTTGATTGGCTTGCTATCGTACAAATTCCGACGTACCAGACTCGTTTCAAATGTAGTCAAAAAAATTAAATTACTTTTGTTTAATGAAATTCTGGCCGCATAGTTGAGGGCCAGCTGTTGGCGACGTAAATTTAGAGGGGGTTCGTTAGCAGCTACCTGCATACTGCAAGTAGGGGTGGTTCGGAATCCACCAAGGGCCAGCCTCAGGGCTAAATTTTGAATTGGGTTAAGTTTATTTAACAACGTTTTATTGGCAGTGCTATAACAAATTGATCCGTTATCTAATATACTTCTTATCAGTGTTCTATAGAGGCTGAGAATAATTGTGTCGGCGCCATATCTGATGTTCGATAACATTTTTAGGATGTTCATTCGTTGTTGGCAGGATCTTTGTAAACTGAATAACTGAATGTGAGGCTTCCATTTTAAGGTGTTATCAAAGGTGAGGCCAAGGAAATGTATGTTTCAGATTCTTTAAAGATGGATCCGTTTAGCGTGAGTTTAATGTTTTCTGTATTTTTTCTCTTACCGAAAACCATAAAGCAAGTCTTTTCTACTGAAAACAAAAATTCTGTTTTGAGTGACCATTTTTCTATTTCGTGAATGAAAGTCTGCAGTATTTGACTCGCGAAAGGAATATTTTTGCTTTTTGTATATATGACGAGATCGTCGGCATATAAGTTGGCTTTCACGGGAGATCTCACTTTGCTCAGTATGCTGTTTATGGCTATTAGGAATAGAGTTGGGCTTAAAATAGATCCTTGGGGAATGCCAATTTGGAGTGGTCTAGAGGTGAACGTAAGTCCATTTACTCTGACCTGGATTGACCGATGGTTCAGAAAATGTTTGATAAGTGCTAGCATATGACCTTGGATATTCCTGCTTTGGAGAGTTTCAAGGATGTGATATCTACATGTGTTATCAAAAGCTTTGTTGATATCAAAGAATACAGCGACTAGTTTCTGATCTTGCAAGAAGGCCTCATGGACTTCTGATTCAAGTGCCACCACGTTGTCCGTAGTGGATCGGGATTTTCGAAAACCACTTTGGAATGGAGATAGGAGTTTTTCCTTTTCTAAATACCAAGTAAGTCTGTAGTTCAGGACTTTCTCCATTAATTTGCTCATACTGCATGTTAATGAAATTGGTCGGTATGAGGTGGGGGCATCTTTAGGTTTATTGATCTTTAGTATTGGCACTACTATTGCTTTAGACCATAGTTCAGGAAAATTTTGATTTATGAATATATCATTGTATAAATCTAATAAAATGTGTTTAGCTTTGTAAGGAAGGTGTTTCAAGAAAATAGGGGGAATGTCATCAGGTCCAGGGGCTGAATTCTTTTGTTGAGATAGACTGTAATCTAGTTCTTGCATTTTTATAGCTTTGTTGAGATGACAGTCTATTTCATGTATATGGATTCTTTTGATTTCTTCTATTCAACGAACGAAGAGGTTAGATTTTGGTCGCTGGAATTATATTGACACACATCTGCAAGAACTTCGGCGATTTCTTCCTTGCACGAAACTAATTTATTATTGTGTGAGAGCGTATTTATAGTGCTTAAAGAATTTATGCCCTTTAGTTTACGTATTTTATTCCATATGGTTTCAGTTGGTGTGGACTCGCGTATAGTGGAGATGTATTCAATCCAGGTTTAAGCAAGGAGTTTTTTGAATTTTAACAAATTTTCTATCGTCTTATGTCTTTTGAGGACATTGAGTGCATGGTTACTTGCAGCCCTTGCTACTTGGATTTCATTGTTCCGCCAGGGTACTGGGGAGCCATGACATATTTTAGTATTTCCGATTGCCGAAATAGCTGCTGTTAAAATAATATTGTTAAAGATTGTAACAGCTTCGTTTATGTTACTAACATGAACAAAGTTTGAGAGATTGTTTTCTATGATATTTTGGAAGCATTCCCAATTCGCGTTTTTAATTTTCCATGATTGATGATTGGGTATTCTGATCTCTGATTTTCCTGCATAGTAACTGTAATTGGAAAGTGATCACTGTCATATAAGTCTTTTGATGTTTTCCAGTCCGGGATTGGAGCGAGTGAGGGACTACAGAATGAGAGATCAATATTAGAAAAGGAGCCATTGTAAGAATTGAATCTAGTAGGTTCTCTAGTATTCATTAGAAATAGATTTGTGTTGTTTATGGTGTTTTGTAGAAGATTGACATATTTATCACTCCTCGTGCTACCCCAAATCACATTATGGCAGTTAAAGTCTCCGACGATTACTTTGCAATTCATCAATCAGCGTTTCAGAAGGGTGAGGCAAATAGACATTGCAAATATTTATTTTCTTTCGATAAGTTATTCATACTGCTACTGCCTCTAGGTTGGTATTTAGTGCAATCTTTTTCGATTCAACGTCGCTTCTCACTAAAATAGCTACCCCTCCGCTTGATTGTTCTGCGATTCTGTTTTTAAGATAAGATGAGTAATTTCTTAGATTCATGTTCCATTCCGCTTTTAAGTGAGTTTCTTGCAAACATAGTGTTATTGGTGAGAATTCATTCAAAAGTAATTTAACCGATTCGATGTGAGTGTGGTAACCGTTCAGATTCCATTGTACTATGAATAAATTAGCCATTTCAAATATCCTGCTGAGAAAGTGGTTCGCCGTCTGTTTCTTCTGTTGAAGATAGATTTGATAGAGTGAGTTTCATTTTTAGTCTGGTTATGTTGCTTTTTAGACTTTTGTTCTCAATGTTCGAGTAAATGAAGTTTAGTATGTCAGTTAGTTCCGATGTTTCGTTAGAGTAATGTTTAGCTATTATTTCTGGATTTTTTTAAGTGAGTGAGTTTTCAATGTAGTTGCATATTTCTGTGTAATATAAGATGAAAGGAGGAGTTCTATTTTCAATTTTGTCTTTTATTGAATTTAAGATGCTGGAGATACGGTCCGATGAAGTTTAGTCTTTTTTGTCTTTTTTACTAGCCATTGGTGTAACAAAGAGGGAAAGATTAGGATCTTCTAGGACTTTGGGAGAGGTTGATATTTGCCGTTTAGTTGTAGGGTGGGTTGAGCTTTTCTTGCAAAGTAAAGAAGAAGTTCGGATAGAGTCTGAGTTGGATTGAATTGGAGTAGTTTAAGGTGGGTTGGAGATTGAGTCAGCTTTATTTGATAGGTTGATAGGATTGGAATTGAGAGTATTTGCTGTTTCTTCGACAATTGTTGAATTTAGTGAAACCATTTCTGCTTCTGGAGCCCGTATGTATAGATTTTCGGTGATATCTGATTCCCGATGTCCTATTATTTTGCAGTTTGAACAATTAAAACCATTTTTATATAGGAAGGCGGTAGGGGGTATCTTCATGGGAAATGGTGAAAGAGTCCGAGATGTTAGGATTTTCTAACGGAGTGTTATATATTTGTCTCCGGAAACTAAGTACATGGCTATATTCGGATTCTGGCATGCCAACTCTAAGATAAGTCATATTGGACACGGCTTTCAGGCCCATATTTTTCAGTTGTTCTTCAACGATCGAGTTTGGGATGGTGGGGCAGATATTTGATATAACTAATATTTGAGCTGGGGATATCATTCTTTTAAATTCTGCCTGGGATCCATTGATGTTAACTAATTTTGTTGTTGCGAGGAATTCGTCGACGATCTTTTTGGATGAGAGATAGTTGCATATCCGGCCGTTTGATATTTTTGATGCATATAATAAGTTTTTAGGATGAACTATATTGCCCACTGCGATTATATAATCGTGGATTTTTGTTCCGTCTAATGTTGAGAGAATTATGGCTTGGTCTCTAGTAGGGGTTTTTTGTATAGTAACTATATTTGAGTATGTTGTTTTTTGTGTGTTTTGAAGTGGATTCATTTCGGTTGAATTTTGTGAGTATATTATATCATTCCGCTCGCGGTTTTCCGAGGCCTGACCTGTGGCCGTTTGAACTTCGGCTAACCAGTCAAGGTGAAATTGTTTCACCTATCATTTTTGCCTAAATAGCTGTGGTACTAGAAGGAGATCTTCTCGAGCACGTTTTTCACATTTTTGAAAATATAACTGAACTTCACATATCGCTATGTCAGCAGATTTTGTTTCCAGATTATTGTAGACCTTTCAGGTTGTCAGTTTTCTAAGGGCACGGTCTCTTAGTGCACATCCATAGCATATTGCTGGTTTGCCGCCGCTGTCCTAGCGCCGCTCTTTTGGCGCCTGGACGATTTGTCAACGGGACGTTTTGGCACCGGCCGTTTTGGCGCCGTATTAAGCTATTACAAAAAATTGAATTGTAACTTTAATTGCATATATATACATTATCGTATTAAGCAGTAAAAATAAGGGTGACTTTGTGTAGGTTTGGCTATACCAAAAATTAGTAGTTTTCGTAATAAGTGGCAATTTTTCGTTTTTCTATGAAAATAATAAATGTCAATAAAAGTCAAATTTATTTATATTTATTTATTACTTATGAAGAATGTGAAAATGTTTGTTTGAAGAACATGTAATACATTTGCAACTAGATATTCAATGAATAATCTCTATCCAACAATTAGTATAATGCAAGTAGCGTTCGAACCGGGAATAATCTAAAACTTGTTTTGCAGAAATTGCTGGATAGTCCATACATTCCAAAATTGCGATTTAAAGATTTTCATTCTTATAACAACGGATTTCTTTATAGGTGGTACTTTAGCACTTACAATTCCCATGCTCTTGAAGTTTTTTATAATTTCCTTAACATATTTTGGTGTTGGTTTCTGTCCTATAGCGTCACAAACTTATTACCTACATTATGTTCTTAAAATAAACATTTTTACTTGCAGTCAAGAATAATAGATACATTTTGCGATAATTTTTTGTGATTATTATTCTAGATTTACTTTGTGTTACGTAAAAAATTAAGGGATATTCTATATTCTCAACTATACTGTAACGGGGATTTATATTAAAACTGGGTTCGATTTATTTTCACTTATTTATTTACACCTATAACTACACGACTATATACACATTTATATTCACACTTATTTCTCTGACTATATACGACTTTCTACTGTCTATGATCTATGACCGATTGTGATCTATGACTGACTATCTCCGCGGTCCGTGTCTTTTTATATCCACTTAACCTTCTATCTTGAAGCTTCTCGTCCTTTCTAATATGTTGTTCTGGATGTATTTCCCAATATATTCCTTCGGGAATAGACCCAATCAATATATTCTCCATGTTTCTGGATGTTTGTGACATTTGTGAGTGTGTTTTGGTGTATTCAGGTGAGTTTTCACGTTACAATACATAACGGCTCCAAATCGGCGGCGCCCAAACGGCTTAGAACGAAAATAACCTACGTTGTCTAATACCTACACACTTTGAGCCATCAAAATGGTTGGTGTACAAAACGAAGAAGTCGAAAAGTCAAAAACGGGCTCATAATTTCACGAGAAGAGATTATTTCAGATAATTTTTTGTTGTCTAAGAAACGCCAGAGTAGGGAACAAGAATATACCTCATAATTCACTTAGCATCTTCTCAAATCCCTCCCTTGTTTGTTCCATATTTAATTCTAAGACTAGACCAAGTATCACCTAAAATAGGTACTTTAGTCCTTTGAGAAAGGTGTGGGGTAATAAATTATAATAATTAAGGGATCTCTATTGTATTCTGCCATATAAGCGTCATAATACAATAGAGATCCCTTCATTATCATAATTTATTACAGTACACCTTTCTCTAGTATGCTCCTTGTCAAGAGACAACAATAAATGAATTAGACAACTTTATGCAGACATCAAAGCGAAAGAGGCTCAATCTTACTCCCGACAAAACAAAAAATGATTCGGAAATAGAGAAAGAAAACTTCAAGAGATACCTGGATGCAATATTTGAACAGGTGAGACAACTCGAAAAAATGGTAGGAGACACCTATAAACCGAAGAAGGAGCTCACAGAAATAAGCTCCAAGCTCACCTACTACGCCAATCAAATGCAGGGAAAAGGGCAAAGGAAATGGCTGGAAAGAGTAACAAAGGAATCAAACACTATAGAAACTCAAGTGACTGAGGAGGACATCCAACAGGAATGGGAAAAAAGGAGCTTTCAAAAAATACAGGAGATACAGAGAACTCTCGACGAAGAAAAGGAATTCGCAAGTCTAGCAAAAATCCTGGATGACCAGTGGCCAGAAGATTTCTATAAGGTGGTACATCCGCAACAGAAGAAACTGCTTGGAGCAGGCTGGCAGGAAGACCTGGTGTTATTTATGGACCCTACAAAACACGATGAGGACTACGAGGAGCTCGTAGCCCAATATCCCAGTATAGCCGCGCTAGTGGGGGAGGGGCTCACGGAAGGGATCATGGACTTCGTGAAGCTACAAATCGGCGTAAGTAACAGAAAAAAGAGACAGGAACAAGCGAATTTCACGCAGGCGATATTCATTATGCCAATGACAATAGATAACAGCGGGGTGGACGATGCAGAAATGATCTATAAACTAAGTACCCAGCTAAAGGAGGAAATAGAGAAAATGACAGGAAAAGCCTTAGGATAGGCACAATAGGAAAAACCAATCTTGACTACATTCGAAAATGTATGGAATATACCTTGCGGGGTACGGATACCAGGGCTATACTATGTGTCAAAGGAGAAAATAGAACACAAAGGAACAAAAAGGAGATACTTGGAAATAAAAGGGGTAGACATTTCGACAAGGATAAAATAATCATCAAGGCACCGAAAGGAGAGAGCTACGCAGATCTGCTTAAATCCGTTAAAGACTCAGTGAACATAGAGGAGAAAGGGATAAAAATATCATCCATAAAAAAAACGAAAAAGGGGGATCTCATGCTGGAAGTCATAGGAGGAAGAGGAGAAGCAATGACTCTTAAACAAACCATTCAGAATGCAAAAAATAACACCGAAGTGATCATAACTACAAACGATACAATTGTACATATAACGGATATTGATGCCAGCATAGATGAACGAGAACTGAGGAAGGAGATATCAAAAGCAGAAGCCATCCCAGATAATCACTTCAGGATTATTTCGATGAAACCAACACAGAGTGGAAATCAGACAGCTGTTGTTGCCATGAAAAGAGAATTAGCTGCCAGGGTGATAAATAGGGGTAGAATAAAGATAGGATGGATTCAATGCAGAGCCAGAAAAAGGGTTAACTTGCAAAGGTGCTTCAGGTGCCATCTCTTCGGACATAGGAAAGAGGACTGCACAAATGAAGATAATTCTGAGCACTGCCTTAAGTGCACTAAGACTGGCCACAAGGCAAAAGACTGCCCAAACCCACCATCTTGCATCGTATGCAAAGTAGAGGGGCATAGGGTAGATCAAACAAAATGTCCACAGTTCAGGAAGTATATCAGGGATAGAGCCAGGATGTTCCCTCTTGCTGGCGGTACTCACGAAAATGACAATTAGAATCCTGCAGACCAATCTGGGAAGGGCACATGCCGCCCATGACCTGGCCTACGCAACAGCACTCAAAAGAAATATAGATATCTTAATTGTGGCAGAGCCTAATAAAAAACAAATGGAGAGTCCTCAGTGGATTAAGGATAGAAGAAGGGATGTGGGCATCCTATTCACTAACAGAAGGCTAGGAGTAGAAGGTGCGTACTCGAAAGAAGGGTATATAAGGGTGTGTCTGAAAAACTGCCAGCTGTACTGCTGTTATATCTCCCCAAATATTTCTTTTGAAGAATATAAGAAATGGGTGGACAACTTTATGGGTGACGTCAGGAGAAGTAGAGGTGAAAAAATAATTTTGGGAGATATAAATGCCAAATCTCCTACATGGGGCTCACCAACGAGAGATAAAAGGGGGGAGTACTGGGATGAGTGGATGTCAGCGTTAAACTTGAATATATTAAACGACGGCTTGAAACCCACATTCGTAAGAAGACAGACAGAGTCATATATTGACATAACATGCTCGACCAATAAAATTCAGAGTGCTATAAGCGACTGGCAGATACTAGAAGAAGAGACGCTCACTGAACACCAGTATATTTTCTTCTCGATCTCGACGAAGAGTAAAAAACAGGGCATTGGTAAAAGTTTACCGATATGCGACTGGGTCCTGTTCAGGGAGCTTGCGACATGGAGAATAACAGCGGGAGTTGAGACCATAGAAGATTTGGAAAAGGTTATGAAAGAAGCATAC
This sequence comes from Crioceris asparagi, assembly GCA_958507055.1. Lineage (NCBI taxonomy): Eukaryota > Metazoa > Arthropoda > Insecta > Coleoptera > Chrysomelidae > Crioceris > Crioceris asparagi. The sequence continues at coordinate 72,192,289 of OY293828.1, forward strand.
AAAGGAAGCTCAACATCTACAGAAAAAGCAAGGATACCTTTCTGGTGGAATGAGGAAATCCAAGAAGAACGAAAGAAATGTCTGAAACTCAGAAGAGAAATCACACGCGCCAGAAAGCAAATACAGGCAAATGCAGAGGGAATAAACCAAAAACATGCGGACCTCAAGAAGTGTAAGAAGCAGGTGCAGCACCTGATAAATGCGTCCAAAAGAAAGCACTGGGATGACCTATGTAGCGAACTGGAAGAAGACATATGGGGCATGGGATACAAGATAGCCGCCAAGAAGCTCGCAGGATACGCTCCTTTCGATATTACGTTAGAAAAAAAAGAGAAGATCGCGAAAGAATTATTCCCAAGGAAAAATAAAACCTGGCGGAAGCTTCGAACCCAGGAAAAGATCGAACTTTTCACGGAAAGAGAGCTAAAAAGTATTCTGAAGAAAATGAAATCTGGAAAAGCACCAGGGGTAGATGGTATCCCAACGGAAGCAATTCAAATTCTGGAACAGATTTCTCCTGCGGTTATTCTAACGCCTCTAAATAACACCCTCAGAAACAAGCACTTTCCGAAGGAATGGAAAAGAGCAAAACTGATCCTTATACCGAAAGGAAATCCGCAAGATATGAAATTCAGACCAATTTGCCTTCTGAACGCTATAAGTAAAGTGTACGAAGGACTATTGAGAGAGAGGCTAAACGAGGAACTAGAAAAAAGTGGAGGTCTCTCGGAGCGCCAATTTGGTTTCCGCAAAGGAAGATCTACAATACATGCCGTCGAAATGGTCGTGAATACGGTGAAGAGCAAAACAAAAGATAAATGGGCGGCACTTATTACGCTCGATGTGAAAAACGCCTTTAACACGGCATCGTGGGATAAAATCCTACAGAAACTGGAATCTAGAGGCATAGCGAGCTATCTACTAGAGATCATAGATAGCTACCTGGACGATAGAACTCTACAGATTGGTAAAGACACATGTATGGATATCACTGCTGGGGTTCCACAGGGCTCGGTCTTAGGACCCACCCTCTGGAATGTACTCTACGACGACGTGCTGGACGAAGTGGTTCCTGAGGGTGTTAAATTGCTCGCGTACGCTGACGACCTTGCAATCGTCGTTACTGCCAAGACCAAGGAGCAACTGAAATGGAAGGGTGACGAAGCTGTGCATCAAATTCATGCCTGGATGAAGAGAAACGAACTGAACTTGGCACCCCAAAAATCTGAAGCAGTTATCCTCAAAGGAAAAAAAGGGAAGGAAGCGATCCGATTCGAATGCGGAGGAGTGGAAATACCCAGGAAAAAAAGCCTCGTGTATCTGGGAATCACCATAGGCGAAAACTGCAGCTTTGTTCAGCATCTGAAAGCAGCTGCGCAAAAAGCTGAGAAAAGAGTTGCTGCTTTGAGCAGGATAACACCAAATGTGAGAGGTCCAGGAATAAAAAAGAGGGTGTTGCTGTATAATGTAGTGCAGTCTATCCTCTTATACGGAGCGCCCATCTGGCATGAACAACTCAACATCAAAAGATATAAACTCCTACTAACGAGAGTTCAACGGAAAATGTTACTGAGAGTGATCAGTGCATACCGCACTGTTTCCGCGAAGGCGGCACAAGTGGTCGCCGGCATCATACCAATCGAGCTGATGGCGGAGGAGAGATGGAGACTATATAGGAGAGAAGATGGGAGTACGTCTCAAGCCAAGGTAGAAGAGAGATCAAGAACACTAGAAAAATGGCAAGAACTGTGGGAAAACACCGAAAACGAGGCACAATGGACAAAGACACTGATACCACGTCTGGAAAAATGGATAGAGTGCAAACATAGGCAGGGAGACTACTGTCTTTCGCAAATTCTTACAGGACACGGATCTTTTAAAGTTTACTTAAAAAAAAATGGGTAAAACAGACAACGAAAAATGCGTGTACTGCGGAGCAGTAGATACGGTGACACATACAATTTTCGAATGCGGAAGATGGGATGAGGTAAGAAGGCAAACCCAACTAGCCATTGGGACTGATCTGAACTCCAATAACCTGATAGAAAGCATGACAAGTCGGCCAGAAAACTGGGATATTATACACACTTTTATTAAAGGTGTTATACACAGGAAAGAAGCAGACGAAAGGCAAGCAGCCAGTCAACGATAAGGAATAAAATTTCTGAGTCCACCTAATCTGACGATATGCGAAAAGCTTTTCCAGAGAGGTGGTCGGACACGGGGGTTTTTTAGTCAGTAGGAGTCTGACACTACCGACTCGTGATAGAGTTCAAGCGGTCGGTGCCCTATGCAGGGTTTTTCCCCTTGAAAAAAAAAAAAAAAAGTATGCTCCTTGTATCTTTTCTCGGAATCAAAAGACCTAACCTAACCTAAGATCTTCAACACAGGCAGATTGTTTCAGCACATTCAAGATAGTGGCCATTCAAAGACGTTATTATCAACTTTGGTCAAGTCAAATGTTCATTGACATGAAATTTGGGCCAACCATGTAAACATACAATATGGATTTCTTATTGGCCGATTAATGACGTCACTTCTTGAATTTTGACCGCAACGTAATAATCCGTAGCTGCTAGGCATTTTAATCCATTTTTATGATAGGTTTTGATTAATTCTAGTTGCTTATTTTTTGAGTAACTTGTGGTAAATTATTAAAATCCAAATTTAACAGAAACCATTGGAGTTATAGAATATTATCACGAATACTAATGCTGACTAAAAATTAATTCAATTTTAATTTACTTAAAAATATTCTTATGGATGAATATTTTTTAGATTTTGGTATACCATTAGAGATTCAAAATAAGACCTCAAATAGCTTACTTTAAACTGAGGTATATTAAATATTTTATAATCTAGAATATTTATAAAAAATAGGACTGACTGGTAATATTGAAGTTGTGCAGTTATAGATAGAAGACTTTTGGCACAAACCTCAAAAGAAGAAATTAAATTATTTCGTATTTTTGACGGACGAACCCAAACGAAGGAGTTATAGGTACAATTCGAGTGTATGTCTGCATGTTTTTTATGAATGTTCGCGCCTTTTGCATCATGAACGTGCTTCGATTTTAACGATTTCCCATTTGAGAGAGGATAATTGAGAAGTGGTCCCATTAAAAAAAGAGATTGGACATTCCCCACAAAAACTTCCCCCACAGGGGGTAGTGAGGGCAATTTTTCCCGAAAATTGATAATCCGAGACGGAAGAATTAAAGAAAATTCCATACTCGGAAACGTTTAAATCGGACATTTTTAGAAATAGTTAGATTTCCGCGTTAAAGTTTGAATTTCAGCTATGTGGAAAGGTTAAATTTGTCCAAGAATCAAAAATTCAAGATTGGAAAATTAGTAAGGGGACCATGTACATATAGTTCGGCAAAATTTCACTCAGTCATTGTTGCAAATAATTTAGAAATTCTTTAGTAGTTCTATATAGAACAATTGGTTGCAGTTTTTAAAAATATTTTGAACTATATAGGATGCTTCAAAATCCGTAGCATACCAAAAATACATTTTTTTTCAAATGGAACACTGTTCGTGGGTTCTGTATCTCCAAAACCAATCTAATGAAATCAAAATAAATGGCCGAGTTTTTTACTTTTATTTTGTAATATAATTTATAGAGGAAGATAGGGTTTTGCTAAGCTAATAATTTATACGTTTTTTCAAATGGAAAACCCTGTATATTTTTAATTTTTTTGATGGACAATATCACATAGAACCTATATGTATTAGGGTTCCATATAGCTATCTCTAACAGTTCTCCAATTATATGAGGTTTTCCAGCAAACAACGAGTTGAATAGATGAAATAAGGTAAAAGTATGCTGTTATTTTGAGTCAGATTTAAGAAGTTAGTTTTTACTTTCAGTTTTGATTGTTCTTCATTATTCTCTTCTACAGTGGTGAATCGAAATTTTCAAGTGCTTAATTAATCTTATTTTAAAATGAACTATACATAGCAAAATTGAATTAGTATTATTGACTTTATTATGGGGAATGTTTTGAAAAAATAGAGCACATATCTCTGAAATTCGATCATATGATATCTATAAATAAATTTATCATAGATATATGCGAAATCGTTAGCAGCTGTTTCGGAAGGGAGGGGAATACCTACTTTTTACACCTTTTCTGAGAACTAACTGCGAAACCCTCTTTATCGAGATATTTTCAGGTACCTTCAAATTTTTCAAGAAATAAAATCTTCTACAAGATTTAACAAAGAAAGATTCACTTTTTGGCAAACAAATTCTATCATTTGAAGGGCTTTCTTAATGCGACGAGTTCTATGAAACCCTCGAAATTTGAATATGGGACCATTTCTCTGTCTTCCTCTTTTAACACTTTAACTGCGCATGATTCCGATCGGAGCCAGAGCGATTTATGGTCAGGTGCGCGTGACTCCGATCGGAGCCAATAAGTCATATTTGTATAAATAGCCGGTATTTTGTGAGCATTAGGCATTGTAGCTTTGTTAGCGTGTCGAGTGAGCTTTATCCTTATAGAATATCGATGCAGTTTTAACTTAGATTTTTTCAAGACCTAAAATATCGAAAACTTCTATCAAAGACCCCAATAAATTAACAGAGGATGAACTTCTAGCATGTTTGGACAGTAGTGAAGAAGATATTTTCAATGCAATGATTCTCAACTAAGTGATGGCGAGCTTGATGATATTTCGAAATCGGACGAATATACCGACGATGATGGATCTCATTTATTTATATATTCTTGTTACCAAGATCTCACTTTCTTAGATATTTTAACAGAAGTAGCGACTGGTATATACGCAATTAATGTTGAAAATGATGAAATTGTCAAATGTATTTTGATATTTTTATTGTTTTCTCTTTGATGATTTTATTTTAAACTCTCAAATTCCTTCTGGTGATGATTGTCCAAACTGGATTGACATTCAAGACAAAATGTAAAAAAAATCCTTTAGTAAAGGTAATAAGGCATTAATAAGCTCGAGAAGATAAGAAGTCAGTCGATTACTTCCGTTTATTCTTAATGATTAATTACTGGAAATGCTGGTCGTTGAAACTAATTGCTGTGCTCAAGAAATCCATTGTAATGAGTGAAGTTCAGAGAAATCGAGGATTACGAGATGGAGACCAGTGGATAATAAAGAGATGATTATTTTTGTGGCATAAGTACTTTGTTAGTAAACATTTATATAATTTGACAACTTTTACTATTTCAAAACAGCCAATTCCTGTGCCTCCGATCGGAGCCAGTCAGCACTGAGAACAAAAATCTTAGCCAGGTGCGCATGACTCCGATCGGAGTCACTCGTCAAAATCATAAAAGTAGGCGTTATATATATATATCAGCTACTACCAACAATGTATTACTGAAACTAAATTTAGCCATTTAAATTTCAAATTCGAATCTCACCATTCGGATCTCGAAAACTATAGGGAATACGAACATGGTTAAATTGGGGAAAAGTTGCGCATTTATGTGCCAACTTATGATACATCAGCCAAAAGGTAATAAAAAGGGCTATTCAAATTTGTGGATGGCCAATATGGCTCCCATAAGAAAAAATAAGATTTATGATAGTTACACACAGACGAAACTTCAGGTTACAAAACTATTAACACCATTGTAAAGAGTGAAAAAAGTGGCAATGTAAATGTGCTATTTATTTAGAAATTCATCAAGAAATAAAGCCAGGAAAAAATAAAATGATTTTCCGAAAATTCGGTTTTTTCCGGATATCTCCGGAACTACTAGAAATTTTGAAACTTTCTAAACGGCGTATTGTTGAGCACATAAATGCGCAACTTTTCCCCAATTTAACCATCTTCGTATTCTGTATAGTTTCCGAGATCCCAGTGGTGAGAGTCGAATTTGAAACAGCCTGTATATATATTCAGCAACTGGGGTGTAGAGCATGTTGGAGGGTAGCAAGGAAAGTGTTAAATGAAGAACTAATCATCAAAATCATCAGTGCACGTTTACTATAAGTTAGTAGAGTTTTATACCTTCCTTCGTCGTTTCTGAGAAGTTGGTCATTAAAAACAATTATCCAGGTAGTTATGAAAGCATGTTTAAACAGTCATAATTATCTAAAATTATAGTCTAGAATAAGAGGCTTAAGATAACTGAATTAAGACAATATAATTTTTTAATTGCCAGTAATGAATATAAAAAAGTAATATACCAATTCTCAGATCACATTAATAAATAAAAATGGTTATATAACAGGTGACGATACACCTTGAAAATTATAAAGATTACTTTTTTTAAAATAATGAGTTATCTTTTTTTATAGTTAGGTAGGATCGTTGACATACTCTAATATATCATACTATGAGGTTAATTTCTTTTTATTAATTTCACACAAGAACACTAATGATAGCGATTGCGAAATAACAAATTAAATATTACATTTATATCATAAATATCAACATTTCCGTATACAATACACGTGGATAGGTATATTGATTGGTGGAATATATTTGAATAAATAGAAACAACGAATTGAGATTAATTCTAGTTTTTGATTGATGGATTTGTTGAATTCTCACGCATCAAACCAATGAAAATGTTATTTGAATTGTCACATGTTGGATGGAATTCAGTGTTAGGTACTTGTTTGTAACAACATATCAAGTTCGCAGTATAGAAGCTACGCAACATCATTCTTCTGTTCGCAATAAACACATGAATATATTATTGCATGATGAATCTTCGAATAATAAATGACATGTATTTACTATTTGGAATCTGGAACGGTTTGTCGTAGATAGAAACAAAAAATAATAAACACCAAATTACCACATTAAACAACAACGATTTATTTTGTCAAACCCGAACCAATACCACTAGCCGGTGGCACTGAATGATCCTGTATAGACTGGGTGCTGAAGTATAGCCAAAAAACGTGATTTGCTCAAGACTGTAGCGCAAAAACGGTTCTGCGGATTTTGGTTAAACTTGCCTAAAGTATTCTTCTTTGAAAAAAGCACAAAAAAGTTATGCTTGAATAAAATTCAATATTTTCCACATATTTCTTCAGATTCTAGCTAAACGTTTCATCTTGCGTAAAAATGTTACATGATCATTGTTGTTTTTCTTGGCATGCTGAAAAAAGTAGTCGTAGCTCGATTTGACTAGAGGATTTTTAATATTTATTATTATTCACTGGAATTTGCCTGCGAGTGGTAGGAAAGTCGTGTGAGTGGACCCACCAGATTTTTTCGCGAGTTTTGCATAGTAAATCTGCTCCAATTTTGATGCCTTTTTTTTCATTTCAGAGAGGAGAAATGGTCCCATATTCATAAAACTCAAATCCGAAATATCTTTCCCTCCGAAAATCGCCCCCGAAGGAAGCAATTTTTCTAAAAAATCAAAAATCCGAGAAGGCGGAATTAAAGATAAGAAAATATCCGGAAACGTTTGAATTGAACATTTTACAAAAGACCTACGGTTCTCGAGTTTCACCGATGTTAAAAATCCGAAATAAATATTTCTTACAAAAAATTGAACCGACGTTATTAGTTGATACACTGAAAAATACAAAATAATATTAATTCTATTGGTGCTAGTACTTGTGAAGTTGGTGCCAAAAAATTTCAATCTAATTGCAACTGAACAACTTCAAAGGTAGCAAGACTAATAGAATAATTGTTATATAATTTTCAATACATCATCTGATGGATCCTCATCACACAAAAAACAAAACTGAATACATCAACCATTATACACCGCGAAGTGAGTTAATCCTGCTGTTTTTTTCCTTTCATCAATAATCCGGCAAATTCAAATAACAAATTCTTATTTTCTTAATAATTATATCCCCAAAAGACATTCCCAATGTAAGACTTTTGGAGGTGAGAGCTATATTCTGCAAAACTCGACAAAAAAAATCTCAAATCTTTCGCATACGCTCAGTAAGAGCTCCACACCCATACAACTTTTTATGTTTTTTTGTATACGAATTTTGCTTTAATGGTATATTTTCATCTAGTGATTCTATCGCTTCTCACCGCCCCCAAAATTCCTTCCATGAAATTACAACTTGACGTATTATATTCATAACCCATTGTTCCACTAAATATGGACTAGCATTTCCAGTCACCTGCTCACTTTAAATGATAAAATTGTCACTACCTTGCATGCATACTTGAAATGAATGCACTATATTCCGTCTTGGAAAAGAAGATGAAATAAAACAGAATTAATATCGCATTTGAACTTATATTCGTTTTTACGAACTTCATGTGTATATTTAACTATATGGTCAAGTTCTAAAGAGTTCTATTGGGAGAAAAAATCAACTTTGTTAGTGATCTACAATATTTGTACACACATCAAAAATACAAAAGTGCAATACGATCTATTTCTTAATATACAGGGTGTTTCAAATATATTCAAAGGACTTGAGGATGTGATAGTTCGTCCAAAAATATGAAAAAAAAGTTTATATTAACTTACAGTTTAAAATGCGTCATTTTCGAAATACCTACAGGGCGTTGAAATTAAAAAAAATCGTTTCTTGTGACTATCTCCTGAACCGTTTATCGTATAAGTTTTGAGTCAGAACAACATTTTTGTCATAAATGGTGAAGATTTTGAAGGAGTAGTGGGTGTTTTTCCCCACAATTTCTACGCTAATGGAAAAAGTACGGTTTTGAGATGCCCATTGGAACCGCCAATGTTTTCTACACCAAAAAGGTACTGTTGGTCGTGACCTCTAATTATAAAATTGATTTTTCACAAAAACAGTCGAATTCAGAGCCCACGACCAATAGGTTTTTTTTATAGAAAACATTGGCGGTTCAAATGGGCATCTCAAAACTGTAAATTTTCCGCTGGCGTAGGAAATGGGGAGAAAAACACGCAACGATATTCTAGAGGATAAGTTAATTTTTTTTTCATTTTTTTGACGAGCTATCACATCCTAAAGTCCTGCGCATATATTATGAGACATCCTGTATATTTAATATATTGGGGGCGGTGAGAAGCGATAAAATCACTTGATGAAAATGTACCATTAAAGCAAAATTCGTATACAAAGAAACATAAAAAGTTGTATGGGTGTGGAGCTCTTACTGAGCGTATGCGAAAGATTTGAGATTTTTTTGTCGAGTTTTGCAGAATATAGCTCTCACCTCCAAAAGTCTTACATTGGGAATGTTTTTTGCGGATACGTATTTTTTTTGGAAGTCGATTAACTGTCACGGACTAACTTTAATTTTCAATAATCATATTGATTGTAAATACAAATATATATGAACAAGGTGGATCACGGTCGATGGTAACTTAAACATTTACGGAGAACGGGACATAGGATCGTTCTGAAAATTTGGTTGTTCAAGTAATTGCTCCTAATCTATCGATCTAAAATATTTTCATCGATACAGCGTTGTCGCTTATACCAAAAAGTAGCAGCATCTTTGTTTTTTCAAATAGAACACCCTATATATTACTGCGTTTTGCATTTGTCCTCACTTTCTCAATATTTTTGCCACCATTACACCTATCTTTAACGGTTCTCGAGATATTATTTTCCATATTTTTTATCCAAAACATAGCTCGAATTAAATGTTTATTTCTGCGTTATTTCAATTCCTAGGAATTTGTCCTGCGTTATACAGGGTCGTTCAAAATGTGTGATTTTACTGCTAGATACAAAAATGTTTAAAAATGCGTTTTTTAAATGCAATATTCTGTATATTATGAAATATCCTGAAAGATACTTAAATTTCCTTCGATTTGATGTATCATGTTCCTATAGTAGCCAGAATTCCGAGATAAGAGCAATTGTCTAAAAAAATCAAATTATATTTCTCATATTTATCTAGGTTGCTATCAAATGTCATCACAGTACATGACTTAATGAAAATTTGACAATTAGTGCATTATTAATAATACCTTTGAGTATTTCTCAACGTAAGTGATTTGAAATGAATGAAATAACAATTCAAACGAATTTCTAATAAAAATTTTTATTCTTCATGGAAAATGTGTGGAAGCAATTGCAACAACGTGCAGATAATAAAATGAAACGTACTTTGATTTACATCCAATGAACAAGAGGAAGTTTGTACGATCACAAAATAATTTCATTAATTATCTATTAAAATTTAAAAAATGTTCATAATTAGTTTTAAAAATGCCGACCATTGGCTTCCAAACATTTCGATGTCCGTTTATTTGTAGATATAGTTGTAGCCCTCCTTATTTCACTGGCATCTAGTTCTTCAATGCAGTTGATTATCCATCCATAATGCGCCCGTACCAGTTTACTAAAGTTCTAGCTCTAAAACCAGAAGATCATCAAAGTAGGGTTCACTTTTGCAAAACAATCCTATTTCGCATCCAAGAAGATCATGAACTGTTAAAAAAAAATAATTAGACAGACGAATTAAAATTTTCCAGAGAAGGATTTTTTATAGAAGGAACGGGCATTTCTGGGCTGATCAAAATCCAAATATTTTCAAGGAAATGGGATTTCAGGAGAAGTTTAGTTTCAACGTATTTTGCCTTAAAAAGGATCACCGAATAACTTTTCTTATTTACGATGAACCGTTGAATTCCGAGAAATATTTGGAAATTCAGGTCAGTTGTGAACGACTTCGTGGACAATCTGTCATTGGAAGAGTATCGTTGCGATAGTTTCCACACATTTTCCATGAAAAGTAAACAATTTTAATAGAACTTCGTTTAAATTGTTATTTCATTCATTTCAAATCACTTACGTTGAGAAATACTTAAAGTTATAATTGATAATGCACTAATTGTCAAATTTTCATTATGTCATGTACTATGATGACATTTAATAGCAACCTAGATGAATATGAGAAATATAATTTGATTTTTTTGAAAGCTACTTAGGTATAGGAACATGATACATCAAATCAAAGGAAATTTAGGTATCTTTCAGAATATTTTATAATATACAGGGTGTTCCATTTAATAAAACGCATTTTTAAACATTTTTGTATCTAGCAGTAAAATCACACATTTTGAACGACCCTGTATAACGCAGGACAAATTTCTCTATTCAGAATCCATAAACATTATCTCGATGACCTAACCATCGACCATGAGCCACCCTATATATATACCGGGTGTCCCACTAAGGTCAGCAAGGTAGGATAATAGGGAAACCGTGAACCCTACGACTTCGGAAAAAAAAATCATTAGTAAATCGGCTAAGAGAAATTCAGCTAAGATATTTTCACATTTCTAAAATGGCCGCTAGGTTGCGTAATTACCATGGTATAAATTAAATTTAACTTTTTCTCAAAAACTCGATGCATTAACGTATTGTTCTAGTACCGGAAATGGACAGTTCATGAAATTTTGCGTGATTTTGGTCTGCATACTTTTCCGTATTTTTGATTATAAGGGTGGGGGAGCTGGGAGACAGTACTTTCTTAAACCGCTGTAATCTCCTAGACGCTTTATCCAAATTTAACGACATTAGTCTTGTCTGAAAGATAATTCAACGCTTATTTCAAAAATAATGAGTACGCAAATTCACACTTCTACTCTTAGAGGGCACTGAATAACCAATATTCACTTTTCATCGTTTTTTGTAAAAAATTAAATAGCACGATACATTTTTCTCTTGGTATTAAAAGCCATATAAATAGCCACAGTTTAGCGACGCGATATCTTTATTCGTTTTTGAATTATTGTAAAACGTAATCTCAAACGAAACAAAAATACTGATAGACTGATTAGAAAGAAAATAAATAAAAATGTTTTTCTGCTTTTGTTAGAAAATAGCAAATCCGAAACCAGCACATAGTTGTTATCATTACTTGTTGTTATGAGCAGTGGCGTGCGGAATCTTCAGTAAGAGAAGCATATACAGTACACATTTACAAGCACTCTTTTTACTACTACTACTGACGGTAGTTTTGTGGCCATGTCCGTATTATTAAAATTATTAATTCACTCAAATAATTAATTTTATGTTTTACTTTACGTTGTTATTAATCCACTAATATTGCTATATATAAATAGATAATTATGTTTTTTTTCTCGTTTTTTCATCGATCAAAAAACCATTTGGTTCTATGGCCACAATTATTTTTTGATCAAAAATTAATTTTACGCTAACTTAAGAACGAATAAAAATAATCCAATGGTCTATCGGCAAAGTAAAATTGCGCAGCTATCAACATTTTTAGGGATATTATGATTAAAGAACCTAAAGAAATAGTTTTTCTTACTCAGTGGTCACCTAACCTAACCTAACTGAATAAGCAATAAGTAACTTATATCTTTAAATAGGTAGTGATAATGATTATTACTTTCTTAATAAAACAAAAATATCAATTTTACATTAACTCAAAAACGAGTAAAGATATCGAGTCGCAGTTTTCGCCAAAATGTAGCTAATTATTTGGCTCAATACCAATGAGTAGTAAATGCATCGTGTCATTTAATTTTTTAACAAAAAAATATGAAAACTGAATATTGGTTTATCAGTGCCCTCTAGGAGTAAAGATGTGAACTTGCGAAAACATCCGACATTATTTTTGAAATAAGCGTTATATCTTTCAAACATGACTAAACTTATTAGATTTGGATAACGCGTCTAGGAGATTACAGCGGTTTAATAAAGTACTCCCCCCACGCACATAATCAAAAATACGGAAAAAGTGTGAGGACCAAAATTACGCAGAATCTAATGAACTTTTCATTTCCGGTACCAAAACAATACGTTAATATTTCGATTTTTTGAGAAAAATTTAATTTTAATTTATACCACGGTAATTACGACACCTAGCGGCCCTTTTAGAAACTTGAAAATATTTTAGCTGAATTTCTTTTATCCTATTTACTTATGAATTTTTTCCCGAAGTCGTAGGGTTTACGGTTTCCCTATTATCCTACCTCGCTGACCTTAGTGGGACACCCGTATATACATATGCTGCATCTTTCTTTTCAGCGCTTGCCAAGAAATTAAATATAATTACAGATCTTGAAGCATATTTGCACAACATTGATAATGGTAGTAACATTACATTATTGTTGGGGACATGAATATAGATATACTAAAAAAAATGTCAAATCGCGAATAACTACATACTGACTCTCTCATCCTTTAATTAATATCTCATAAAATATTAGCTATAAACATAAAGTCATATTGATAAACTGACATTGTTTCTCTATTTTGATCTGAAAAATAAATTAAAATTATAAACATTCCATAAGTAAAAACAAAGTTGTGTTCCAACTAGATAGAAACACCCGGTATAATTAAAAATACTTTTATGTTGTAGAATGTTTAAAATACGATTGGGTTAGTTATAGACATTTTCTCCTAATCTTTACAATAACCCCGTAATCGTCCGAATACCTACGCACTCCTAATCTCCCACCTTCTATTTCATAACTTGAAATGTACCTAGATATTTATCAACAGCGGGCCGCGTCTAATTATAAAAAAAACTATATCGTGTGATGTGAACCAAAAGATAAAACCAAAAAAATGTACGCACGCGTAGGCAATGTTAGAAGAAATATAACTAATAATATTAATTAATTAATTAATAACCCACAGCGTACGAAAACCATAGACTAATAAATAGAATAACGAAAACGTCTAATTCCTAATCGCTCTGCCATCTCTTAGTAAATAGATGTATTAACATTAAGGATTGCAGTTCTATATACGTCTCTGTTCTCTGCTACTGCTACATCTACCTCATTGTTGCCATTTAGTATAGTATAGTAGTAGTATACGTTTGACAAATATTATTAGTGCCTTAAAAATGTACCACTTTCGAATAAGAGCGAAGAAGTAAATAAATAATAAATGATTTTACAATCATTATCATAATTAATTTGTCAGTTTCACTTAGGTATTGATCCGATATCTATATCAGTTAGGTATTTAAAAACAGGTAAAATTTTAGCACCGGCAACACCGTAGAGTCGTAGAAAATAATAAATTGTGAAATCCGTCTATTTGGTTTTAGATATATTGATAATATAATTATTACAGCCTTTTACGAGTTGAAAACATTTTCAAATGATTACTTATCATTGAAGGATTGTATTAAATACAATATCTTGTTAATTTCAAGCCATATATTTAAATTAATCGGGAAAAACCATTACGTGACCTTGATAATCCAACATTTTTCTGTAAATAATGCTTTTGTACGCAGAAGTGAGAGATACCGCTCTCACCTCTGTTATATTTGGACTGACGGTACTCTTTAGCTTTAACGAAGCAGTAAGTTTAATTAAACCCTGAAAGTTTCAAAATTGGACCATCTCCCAGCAGTCCTCTTTAAAATGAAAAAATCTGGTGTGTCCACTCACACGGATTTCCTCAAAGGCAAATTCAAGTGAATACAAATTTTTACACGATTACAATACTTTCCTTACATAGCGGTAGTATAGCTAAAATCCTCTGGTCAAATCATAATACCAATCGTTTTTTTCAGCATGTCAATACAAACAACAATAGTCATGTAACATTTTTTTGCAAGATGAAACGCTTAGCCAGAATCTGAAGAAACATGAGAATAATATTAAATTTTATTCAAGCATAACTGTTTTGTGCTTTCTCTCAGTGATGGCGCGGTATTTGGACTCTCAGAAGAATACTTTAGACAAGTTTAATCAAAATCCTTGGAGCCGTTTTCGCTCTGCAGTCTTGCGCAAATCACGATTGTTGGGCATAGCTCAGCACCCAGTGTATACAGGATTCTCATTCAGTGCCACCGGCGAGTGATATTGGTAAAAAACAAAATAAAAAAGAAAGCAACAAAAAGTATCATATATTTAAATAGATTTCACTTATGACAGAACAAATATAAAGATCAATAAACTGACAATAATTCAATATCCATAATAAAAAAAAGAGAAAATATCGATTCTTTTCTAAAATCTTTTTACCTACTTCCCGCCTACGACTCTAAATAAAATTGAAGAAAATGTTAAAATAAATAAAAAAAATCTTCAGGTGGTATATCCGATTGTACACGGCAAAGTTGTGCGTAATATAGCCCAAAGATATCAACCCCATTATAACATATTATTGAGGCAGTTTCAGTGTTAAAACAATTAAAAAACATCTTTATAATTAAAAGTAAAGGCTCTAGATCTACGGTGACAAACTGCAAAGCAAAGTATTTGGTACAATCAACAATAAATGCTATCAAATAAGCTATACAACATAGGTTATAAGAGGAATAGCATATCCCTAACTCAAGAGTTGAGTCCGACACAGAATCAATAGTTGTTGGTGTACCACAAAGCTCTATAATTTATCCGATTCTGTTTATCATAATAATTAACGAAATCAATGAAACATGTGATACACAATTTTTCAAGCCTGGAAACGCTAAAGACAACGAAAAAAAATAATACTTACCTAACTTCAAAACAATCAAGCTTATACTGTAACTATGGAAAATGGTGAACCGATTAACGTACGTGCCTATTTTACCAGTAACCTGGGTTTAGTTATCGACAACTGCATATTTTTTTTGATAAACAAAATTTCAAAAATTTATCCATTTACTATGAAAGTATACTCTCTGACAAAGAGTATCCATAATGTTAAATTTGATGTATTATAGGCGAATTTCGACCACAGGCAATCACTAGTAATTATTAATAATTAAATTGCAATTAACTTTAAGACAAAAACTATTACTTTTAATTTCTATGGAGGATATTACAGATGATATTATATAGTTTTGTCCTTTGATCTATTTTAATAACTCATTATATTTTCTCGCTTTTGATTTCTTAATGCAAAACATATATAAACGATGTAGTGGTTTAGGAGTAACTAGTTCAGTTTCATTAAACAATGCTGTATATTCTTTTGGGAGTTTCTTATCTCATAGGTGGTGCTTTGGCAATACCATTGCGTAAGTTGTAAATACATATTATCATAATCTATACCTACGTACACATCAGGTTTATTTGCACGTCAACAATATTAAAATTAGCACTATTTGTAATAAAATATCGAGATTTTTGTCTTTTTTTACCGACTTCAAAAAAAGGAGAAGGTATACAATTCGGTTGTAAGATTGCTTTTTTTTAATTTTTTTTTATGGCTGTTCGCGCGTTTTGCATAGTAAACGTACTCCGATTTAGACGATTTTTGTTTCATTTGAAAGAGGAGAGTTGAGAAATGGTCCCATATTGAGAAAACTCAAATCCAAAAATCTCCTTCCCTCCAAAAACTGCTCCCAAAGGGGGTAGAAGGGGCAATTTTTCTCGAAAATTGAAAATTCGAGACGACAGAATTCCATATCCGAGAATGTTTAAATTGGACATTTTTAAAAATAATCATACGTTTCCGCACTACAGTCTGAAATATGTGTATGTAGGGCAAATTTTTCTGAAAATAGAAAATTCGAGATTTGAAAATTAGAAAGGGGACCATATCCGGAAACATTTAAATTGAACATTTTTTCAAAAGAGTGACGTTTTCCGAGTTTCGCAATGGTAAAGTCTGAAATATGTGATAGACGTATTTTCGCTAGTACAAGCTAAACCTACCTATAACTTTTTGGGTATTAGTGAACGGTCAACAATTTTCATGACTAATGTTACACTCAAAAATGTAAAATAAATATTTAAAAAAAACTGGACCGACTTTATCAGTTGTTGCACTGAAAAATACAAAATAATATTAATTCTATTGGTGCTGGTTCTTTTGGAGTTGGTGCCTACAACAACAAACTACAACGGCACAACTTCAAAATTAACAGCACCTGCCTAGTAGTAGGGTAGTAGGTAGTTGTTTTTGGCACTGTTAGAAGTACTACCACTACACTAAATACAGACCAGAGAAAACATACCTCCAACAGAATGGTAACTCCCATGTTCATTTTTTTGACCATGATTTGAACTTGAGTATACTAGCGCTCAATTGGTACACTCACGAAGTTACGTGTGGCGGCAGATTTACCCCAACCCACATTATTTGTAACACATGCCGCTAAGGAGTGAGCAGAGAAAACATACCTCCAAGAGAATGGTAACTTCCATGTTAATCTTTTTGACCATGTTTTGACCTTGAGTACACTAGCGCTCAATCTCACGAAGTTACGTGTGGCGGCAGATTTAAATCGGACATTCAAATTTAAGGTGAAATATAAAAGTAGCGCAAAGTAGAGAAATGAATAAAACATTCAGAAATTGTTGAAGAAAGTTAAAAAAAACATTATATGAATGCAGCATAGATTTTTTATTAAGTGTTTTCCAACAATTTCTGAAAGTTTCACTCCTTTCACTATGTCTAAGGATAATTAATTTCATAATAAACCAAAAAGTTATTATAATAAATTATTACCTAGAGCACTGTCTAAATAACTGCTTTTGTGAAACACTTATTACACCACCATGACCCGGACGCTGGATACTTCATCTGCCCTTGCATTGCTCCATTTCTGCTTCAGCCTTTTTCCGTTGCTCCTCAATTAGACGTGTAAATAAAAAAAACAAAGTTTAAACATCTGCACCGTATATTACAAGTAAACTGAAATAATTATAAGCAAAATTCAGCTATACTCACATTTATGCACTCATTTTACTCTCTCTATACCACAAGGACCCGGCAACTAGATTCTTCAAATGCCTTTGAGGTGTTTTACTTTTGCCACATCCTTCTTCTTCCGTTGTTCATGCAAACATTCGATTTTTCCTTTTGCACCACCATTTCACTGGAATAAAAAATACATCATTACAAATCTGGGCTGATATGAGAGAAGCATGCTCGGTAAAGAGTTCACACGACAAACAATCAAATTTGAAAGTTCTCTGAAGTGTAACTGTAATAGCCGTCTATTTTATTAGGGATCTATTGAGTATTCTCTGATCTCTTTGTATAATGAGCTAGACGATAATCTTAAACAGCAATAAATTATAAACTATCAATCATGCCTAACAGCATGTATTTAGTGGCATTTTCTTGCCACTGAGCCATATCAACACTGAAATAAATGAGATACGAATGATAAGAATAAGATACTAAAATAGAAATAGAGAATAAAATTCACACTCAACAACTTTTCTATATTTTTAGCTTCACCGGAGTACTAGTTCGTTCTTTCACCTACAACATGGTATGCTAATTTACCTGGTAGAAGTAGATTTCAGTTATTTCCTTATTTCCTACATGTTATTTGCGATCTCTTTTGTTTACTCTGATCTCTATATAATGAGCTTGACGGAAAGCTTAAGCAACAATACGTTCGAAAATGTCAATCAAAAAGCTATTCATGATACACATACCTTTGCTTAATATTCCAGTTTTAGGATGAACTTGCTTGAAAAATTTGTATATATAAATTGCGTTGCTCTCCATTTTCCTTTGTATTTTCATCATACCTTACCTAATTACAAATGTTTTCCTGGTTTTAACCAGCTTTCTCGGCAGCCTTACAGCATGTCTTTAGTGGCATTTTCTTATCACTGAGCCTTACGAAAACTGGAATAAATGAGATACAAATGATAAGAATAAGATACTAAAATAGCAGAGAATAGCAGAAAACACGTGCATATTCTCTCATTTCTCAGATACGTACCTTCAAAACATCCAAAAGCTACAAAATCCAGAGAAAACATACCACAAATACAAATACAAACAACGCTTCAGAAAAATGAGGTTAGAGGTGATACACAGATAACATATTATAATAGAATATTTACGTATTTAAATGTTACCGCCACTAATTGTCGGAAGCGATTCTAGCGATCAATCGGTACACTTGGCTGATGTAACATAACAATCTGGATTATGAAGTACCTATATATGTATTTTATATTGGATTCTTCTTCGAAGACTTTTTAAAAACTTTATTTAATTTTACAAATTTATTAGTTGACTTGAATAATTATAATTTTGAAATGACAGGCCGAATCTGAGACAAATACAGTAAAGAATTCCACTTCACTAATTTTTACATACTAATCTGACGATCGCTCTTGGATGTCTGCTTAAATAGTTTTTATGTGCAAGTTGAGCAGTTTCTAGAATGTTCTTGAACAATTTAGATTGCACCGTTACAATTTCTAGGAATATTCTATGTTACATGATATCGTATGCTATGGGAGGAAGCTGTAGGTTTCTTACTGTAAGGCAACATCAAAAGATAAAATTTAGTAATTGTACGTGTCTCTTGAAAAATACCAGCGACAGACTGTCGCGACGGATAAATCAAGAATATTAAATATTTATTATATATCTGAATATTTGTAATATAACAGCTATCCAAATTATTTCTAATATAACATGTATACTAAGCTCAACTGCGTAAAAATTGGAATTCATTTTCAAAAAATCTTGATAAATATTTGATATTTGATTTTGTATAAATATCCACAATTTCGCACATGATATTTTCTATCACAGCAAGTTCAGAATTTGAAATAGAATATTTACTGTTTAGTATCTTTCAATTCTGTTTAAATTTTGCATCCAAATGCACTAATTAGAAATATAATTATAGGCTCTTTTAAGAATTTATATTTCGTTTCAAAACATACATGCGATAATTCTTTGTTATTATACCTTTATTTATTTATTATTTTACACCATTACATCTGAAAGAAAGCTGTCCTACGTCTCAAAATGAGCTCAATTATTAGGTATATATTTATCAAATTTATAGGGGACATAGGTGCAGTTACTATCAATCTATTTATATAAAAATGTATGTTGGTATGTCTGTCCGTTCCAAGTTAATAGACTTTGACACCGCTTGATATATCATTATGAAAGTTAGGTATATGTATCTTTTTGTGGGGAAGGTTTTTACGCTATCCACTTTTTTTTTGTAACTCGCCACCAGATGGCGCTGCTACACGTCAACTTTTATATCGTTCAAACGATGGCGACGATAATTTGTATACATAAGTAGGTACTTGATATATTTTTGTGTTATCAACTTTGTTACAATTCACCACCAGATGGTGCTGCAGCACATCAACTTTTTTACCGTTCAAATGATCGCGATGAAAAATCGCATTCCTAGATATATGAACAAATAGAATATTTTTGTTTTATTAACTTTGTTACAACTCCCCAAAAGATGGCGCTGCTGTACTTCAACTTTTATACCGAGGCAAGTGGGCACACAAACTGACAGAAATACCAACATCAATTTTTATATAGGTCTATAGATTTATAAAATTACATTTTTTCTTTTTTCTTTTCTTCACAATTTTCTACAACGCCTTATACATTTTAGGTCAGGCAGGACGTCTGCCGGGTTCGCTAGTATTATTATAAATAAAGATAAAATAACATTCGATTATTCACTCTAATAATGTCAACTCTCATATCTTGTTAGTATTATTTATTTTATAAAACATACAAATGGTTCCTAAATTTGATTAACTCCTTATTATGGTCTTTTTTACTATTTAATTATTTGATTTTTCTTGTATGACGGCTAACTTCTACATGATAATCAAGTATAATTTCGCACATAATAGATGGGCAGACTATATTCAGCTATAGGTACATCTTTTACTTTAGAAAATTATGATAATTCATATATTTCTGTCTTTTATTTTAAATGATTTTTGACCAACGAACCCCGAACGGAGAAGGTATACCTACAAGTCGAATGCCTGCTTTTTTTTGTTCGCTCGTTGTATATAGGAAGCGTATTCCAGTTTTGATGATTTTTGTTTCATTTGATAGAGGAGATTTGAGAAAGGGCCCATATTCGTAAAAACTCAAATCCGATATCTCCTTAACTCCGAAAACCGCCCCGAAGGGGTTGGGGTCGGGGCAAATTTTCTCGAAAATGGAAAATTCGAGATGTCAGAAGGTTACGGTTTTCAAGCTACATTAATTTTAACATCTCACATATGGGTATTTTTGATTTTTTTCTAAAACTGAAAATGTCTTGATACCATTTTTTCCTTACAGCTACGATTTTCGAGATAATCGGTAGTAAAATGGTTAAATCTAAAATACTTATGCACATTTCCGTAGCGATTTTCTGAGATCTCTACATAATAAAAAGTACAAGCAAAGAATAACGTGGGATATAGGATAAGTACTACCTTCTTTGGTATTAGTGAAGGTTCAACGATTTTCGTGACTAATGTTACACTAAAAAATGTGAAATAAATATTTTTTACAAAAAATTGGACCGACGTTGTCAGTTGGTGCACTGAAAAGTACAAAATTATATTAATTCTATTGGTGTTGGTACTTGTGAAGTTGGTGCCAAAAGTTTTCAGTCTAACGGCAACTGCACAACTTCAAAAGTACCAGGACCAATAGAATTAATATTATTTTGTACTTTTCAGTGCACCAACTGATAACGTCGGTCCAGTTTTTTGTAAAAAACATTTATAATGCTTAAAGTTTTGGTACATCTATAGCTTTGATCAATATCTGAAAACTTTTACCTACAATAAAGCCGATCTAATATACTGATTTGTTATAGTGAATTATGAAATTAAGCCATTCCCTTTTAATGTCGTCCTGATCTCATGGTTTCATAATTAAATTTACACGATATTGTTGTTGTTTTTGCTTGTTTTCATGTTTTTAACCAAACATAATATTGTATTGATGTACTTTCTTTTAAAAGAAGTGTTATCATTCATTGTTTTCACGTACCTATTTGTTTTTTCCTTATGACAATTTACAAGGTATTAGGTATGCACTGCACTCTCAAGTTCATGGTTTTCTTGCAACTATTTTCTTCATGGAAAAATGCATTTTATATGTTAATAAAGACTATGTATACGATACGAGATGTATACCTACAATGTACGAGACTGAAATGTGTAATGATTTCATTTATTGATCTGTGGTATTCAAATATTGCGGTATTATTCAAAAAGATATGTATATAGTGAAGTGATACAAAATAGTTATTGTATTTAGTAAAAGATAGCAGGTGAAGAGGTCTTCGAGAATGATTTTTCTAACATTAGTTTTAATTGTGTTAAGTGGTGTGTCAAGCTTACATCACAATCACTTGAAAAGCCGTTTACGTAAGTTTTTTGTTGATTATTGCATGGTATTCTTATACTTTTCTTGCAATTAAATACTTCTTATTTCACCTATTATATTCATATATATTACCACACACTTGTCATGAATCTCAGCAATCAGTCTAGGAATATCTAAGCATTATCTGAATTCTTAGTTCACTAGGTATTAGTAGTTGCAATGAATAACGTCAAGTAAGTACATGAAACAAAAAAATAAGAGTATGTTTCACGTTATTGAAATGACTGAAAAAGATAGTTTCCTTGACAATGCCTACAAAGACATTTGTCTTATCGGTTGAAATCAAAGTTATTGGGTGTTGCAACAGATCTGGTGCCATTTTTTGGCACAGCTTTCCGCTTCATGGTTCTTAGAATTGAATATACTTTTATCTGGAACTGATTGTTCATATTGAGGATCAAATTCCGTCACTTACAAAAATTTTTACCAAGAATGCGATGGGGACTTCGATATAGGAATGTGTAGGTACCTAGTACATGAAGTTCAACTTTACAGAAAGAAAACTTTCCATTTTTAAATCTATGATATGATTAAAACAGAATATAAATTTTATAATTTCATGGATTTGACTGATCTATTTAGCAAAATGATTATAAATCATATAAGGCTAATACAGAGAAGTAGATTAATATCAGATTGTTACTTTGTCTTTGATTACTCCTTGCCTGTTTTTGTTTTTCTATGCAGTTAAGATAGATCTCTGAAATTAAGCTACAGGTTCAAACATCAACGTTTTCAAAAGTGAACTTCTATTCACAAAAACAGATAAATTTATAGAAACTAAAAAATTTCTTGTGGTGGAATTGTAGAAACTGATCATTTATTGCCATTTCCAAGTCAATAATATCTAATAAGTAAAAGTTCTCGTAGGCACTTTAAAACGAGCTTCGATCATCTTTTCTCGGAATCATCTATCAAATATTAAAACGTTTCATAAATTTTTAATCTTCAATTTTTTTTTCATATGTTAAATACAAAAGAGCTCCAAATATGAAACACATTATAATGTACTTATCATGAGTGTTTTGAAATTGTTCAATTTATATATAAATTATACTTCATCTCTTTTGATGATGTAGGTACGTGTAACAACGTGTTGTCTGTTAATAAATTTAGTTTTTTTCACGCTATACGTACCTGTTTATTAAAAAGTATCAGAACGCATAAACATTTTCTAAGCCGCTTATGTTGCGCTCATAGATTAATTATACTATATTAGAGGGCTTTTGAGCACATGCGGAATTGAATGAACGATTTCGGCACTGTCGCCAGATTTCTGAGTTTATGTTTTAGTGCAACTTAACCGGTTTTGAAGAATAAGTGTTGCACGCTATTTACTAAACCTGTATGCCTGTGTTTATATATCAAGATCAATATTAAACATTATTTCTTATATTTCTCTATTGAATTCTATTTCTAAAACCGAGAGAGTAACAAATTATGATGATAAATAATTTCCTATTATATTACAACATTTATAAGGTGGAATACATTTTTTTTTAATGGAATATAGTAAACCCGCTTTTCGATCCTGTTTAAAGGGCAAAAAATTATAACTTACTTACCTATAACCGAAAAGCTTTTTTGTGCTACTAGATATCGCTCTTCAATAATAGTACAATTTATACTTCCACAATCTATTTATTAGAGTGGGATAACAATCTGAAAATAATATAATTAAAGTTATTTCTATTTATCAAATATAGATTATGTTTACTCAGACTTAAACTAATAATATTTTCTTAAAGTTCCTAATAACATCGGCTGTCTCAAGTCAAATGTCATACGACTTAAGGCTTAAGCCGGAGACACATTACGCTCTACTTCCCAGCAAGTAGCACTCAATGTTTAACCGGGCTTACAACGTTCAAAGATATATGATATACGATATTACACATCAAATGTAAATATGACTACCTTTATATAATGGGTTTATACAAAACAATATAAAATGATTGTGAAATTGTAAAAAAAATGTTTAGGCCAAGTTGCGGGTTTCCAGAAGCAAAACTTCTCTTTTAGCCCGATAGGGATCCACTTTCACACCTAAAGTAAACTTTCAGCGAATGGTCTGATGAAATCGATTTTATTTTAAACAAAAAAGAGTTAATTATTACATAATAGGTGCATTTTAAAATTTTTGCTATTGCTTTTACTTGAAAGTACCTACCTATTGTATTCTTATATTAATATTAACCTCAATGAATCTGGTTTTATAATTTTATAGCTGTATTTTTAGAGTGAAGCTTCTTTGGCCACATAACAATGATTTTTCAAGGTTGCGTCACGAAATCGTCATGGCACTATAACGAAAAGTTTTCCCAATCTTTTGAAGTACCTACGTATCTCCTGCTATCCTTAACGATCTAATTTTGAAAACGGTTTCAATGTATTGTAGAGATAGTACCTATATACAAAATTAATTTTAAGTAAGAGTAAATGAGTCAATAATTTTTAAAGTTTAAAATTGTATGGCATATATGTAAACATCGAATCTTACAATTATTTTAACAGATATTAATAGCGCCTGTTGCTGGCCTGTGCTTTATTGTTTATATTGTTTGTATAGCACACAAATGTCATTTGTATCTCTGCGCCATTGCTCTAATATGCATTTTATTTATTTGACATACAAGTGAACGTAGTTTTTAGCAATCATTTTGTTGTCAATACGCATTCTATAATGGTTAAATCCCTTCTAATATTGAAACATTATAAAAACAACACGAGAGAAATAACTTTAAAATTTTTATCGCTTATATATTTGATATTTATTTGGATGACAACCAAAAAACTTTTAAATTATTAATCACAAAGTAATAAACAATGAGAGACATACATTGATAATAGCAAAATGGTAGGTATAACAGATATAAAAGTACGGTATTGATTTTTACACTAGTGTCAATATTGACAATGGACAACAAAGTATATGCAAGTTATTCATAATTCCTAATTCTTATTATTAAAAAAAATACCCGAACTTTATTTGACTTCTATGAAACTCGATTATTTTGATATGAGTCTAATGCATTCCAATTCATAAACAAATCATGTGAGAGAAATTGGCGATAATCTAATTGCTGAACTCAAATTATCAAACGTAAAAATAATTATTGTTATCGAACAGATCCATATTATATAGTTATCTCCGAAACACAAAGCCGACGATATCTTGTGTTTTATTTTATATACCGTTCGTTCACTACTTGAGCATATTAGGAGTACAATTTTTACAAAAAGGTATTAAGTTTTCCTGGCGAGGACGTCAAGTTTTCAACGGAATTAATTGTAGAATCAAGCCCCTCCATTTAATTTTTTTCAGCGATATAGACAGTAGCCACCTCACCCTTTCGCTTCTCTAAATCATTAATCTAAATAATCAGGATACAGATTCTGTTTACGTATATAAATCTGGGAAATAACGCCTCATTTGAAAAATAGTCCAGTGATTATTTGCTGTAACGGTTTAGGAAATAAAAGAAACTACACATTAAAAAACATTCAGGCGTATTCATAATCCAGTCTTAGTCTATCCTACCATAACTCTGACAGAGTCATAAACCTAATTTACTAAGAAGCGATTATGAATACGCCTGATAATCTCTAGGAAATCAAATAAGAGAAATAAATTCTAAGCTCTTAAAATAATATAAATTACAAATCTAATTAAATAAATTTTCAAATAGAACACCTCTTGTTGTGCCAAATATTAGGTAAATAGTCATTCAGAGATTATTCTACAGATATCTGGGTAGATTGGGTGAAATATTGTTACAGTAACTAACAATTTCCATCGAGATATTCGTGGCTATTTAAATTTTTAATCGATAAGTAGTGCTTTTTTCTTGTTAAAACAAACATTTTAAGAGATTATTCAGAATTGGCAAAACTCTCGGAATAATTCGATTTTGGAGAATATGTAGATATTTGCTAGGGCTTATGTTACCAACAATAAAGAATCAACATAATCATATAGGCTTCCGACATTCCTGTCTATACATTAATTTCTCAGATTTTATGAAACGGCTTGAACAGAATCTATCTCGTAAGTTAGATGCAGATGATAAAATCTTCAAACTGGGTACTTAAACTGCCTTCACCTGGCGTCTCCAGAATACGTCCACTAGCCCAATTACCGTTCTTTCTAACTCAATATTACAGTCATACCTAAGCTGCTGCTCCAGATCAATGGTGACAAAATGTCGTTGATTCTCGGTAAAGACTTCAACGTGATTCTTGCATTCAAAGGGTCTTTGCGAGTGTTTATTGCTTTTAGTGAAGGATTGAATCTAGAAATGAAAAACGATTTGAACATTGAAACGACTAAATTAGGAGCAACAGTTGATGCAATATTTTCAAGAATCAACAGCATATTATAGGTTTCATATTTTAGTTACCTACCATAAAGCCATAGTGTCCGCTTCACCTATATATGTAGCAATTGCAGATAATTTTCAAATTGAAGAGATAAAATAGAAAGGTTTTGAATTTGTATTCTACACCCTAATCTAATGATTTTTGAAGATCTTCGGAGCGCATGATTTAGGTTAAAGTTATTAGTCGGGATACATTTAAAAAAAGAGGCATTAATTGCTAACAACACAATATTTTTGATTTATTTCAAGACTTGATCTGTAGCCATACACATACCTCTGCTTTCTGTAGGGCTTATACCAGATATTTCAATATTTCAGCCTCATATATAAAGCCTTGCAAAATCAGCGATCCAGAATTCGAAAAGTGCTGTTTACAACATGGAAAAGATGCCTATCCATATATTATCAAAGGTGACCGAGAGTATACAATACCAAGTTTAACGCCACTGTCAGTTTCCTTAGTGAAAGTCGATGCTGGAAAAGAATTGAAAATTGATTTGACCGATGTTAAAGTTAATGGTTTAGCAGATGCAGATATTCAACAAGTTAAGTAAGTATCTATCTTTTATCTTTGTTCTATTTTTCTGGAGTATTTTTTATTATTATTCAAACAAATTCAATGTGTCTCGACAACGTTATGGCTATTGACACAGGTACAGTATAAAGATAAGAAGTAAAGTATCTAAAAAAATCTATATCTAGTTGTAGGTAAATATATAGAAACATGGATTTTAGATTAAATTATATTGAATAATCGACAGTCGTCTTTTAGGTATTTTATCAGGGCACTGAAATCAATGGTGGAATCAAGAATTTATTTTAGTTTCCCTTGTAGGGCGTTCGGGTGTATATTTGGTACATTCCAATAAAATGTGACTAATGGTGATCGGTTTGTCACAGTCGTCACAATGTGGGGGTTTCCATAGTTTTGCTAAGTTTGGCATGGTCTTTTCCAATGATCAGACACCATTTTGCCGATATGATATTCTTTATTCTCCTTCTGAGGTTATTTTTTTCACGAAGGCTATCTATCGGTAGGTTTGATGAAGATGCTAATTTTGCAATTTGGTTAGCTTTCTCATTACCACAAATTCCTGCATGTGACGGGACCCAGACTATAGTAATGAAAACAGCTGCATTATCAAGATGATTACGGATTTCATGGATTTTTTGGACAATTGGTTTTGACGAAAATGTGGTTTAATATTTTCATTATTTATTATCTCTAAAACACTCATTGAACGATGATTTACCAACATGAATCAGAATTAAATCTTTATAGTTTCAGGCAAAATGTGAAAGAAAATATTGATTAGGCTGCTCATATAGCTCTCTATCTCTTACTTGCATGCAAAACAACCAAAGATGATATAATATAGGTACTATTATTAACAAATTTCATACTATAAGCATTTTCATATGCTAGAAATAGAACTCAGATTTTATAGACATTTGGGAATTTTATTTAACTAGGTCAGTTTATTTACTTCCATAATTCGGATTCAAATACTAGTCTTGCTTGAACTTTTTTGAAATAAAATAAAATTTCATGAATAATCTGCCTGCTTTATGAGTTATCAAGAACGAATGGCACCTTGCTTCATAATCTCTTATGCGAATTAAGAGTAAGTAAAATACACCTTCTATAATTTACACAAAAATGCTCGAGTATAACAATTTTTAAATTTGATGATACTTCCTTTAACGCCTTTGTATTGATCATAGAAAATATTTAGATATTGATTATAAGGGCAATAAGTCATAATGACATTTAATTAAGAACTTGCATTTATTTCATTCAATAAAAAAAATCCCATGATCAGAGATTTCCCAATGACGTCTTAAACGAAAAAAAAAGTTACGTGTCCGAGTATTGTTTTGTTAAATATGCAGGGCGTATTTTATTTACGGTTTCCATTCTATACTCATAGAACAGACACGACACCATTTTGCCTTTGTCAAATAATGCAAGTGTAAACTAAGACGATACTGAAGCGAGCAAGGTCTCTATGCTGGAGTATTCGGAACCTCTCGAAGAGCGTGCCTAGAGCGCAACTGATAAGTCCTATTGGTAGGGGATTACTCTAGAGTTCCACTACCTCACTACTTTATATTTGAACTTTGAACCTTTAATTAATTCAGCCTCACTGAAGAATCACGAATTCTGTTACAATATAAAGAATATTTGAGGTTTCATTCCAACTAGAATGTTTGTACTTATTAGAGCATTTTTTCCAGAATTGATATGAAAAATAGGAAGATCACATTGAAGATAGCCGTTCCCACTTTGGTGCTCACCGGCAAGTATAAAGTAAATGGCAAACTAATGATTCTTCCAATAATAGGCGATGGAGATTTCAATATCACAGGAGGTAAGCACAATTTTATAAGTATTTCACAAAACTTAGAAGAGCTATGAATTATGCTCACAATGCCCGGTTATTTTTTAGTTGATGGTAGTTATGAATATAGCATGGAGTATAATTTGAAAAAAACTGATAACATTGAATATGTTAAACTGACAGATAATGATAAATTTGATTTTAATCTTGGTAAAGCCATTTTCAAATTGGAAAATTTATTCAATGGAGATAAAAAAATGGGTAAGTTCAAGGTCTACTGTTTTGTTTTTGTAATTGATTTTTGTATATACCGGGTAGACCAATAAGCCGATCTTCCTGAAGTTTCATCTTATATATCTTCGAGAATAATCGTTGGCAAAAACGACCAAGAAATATCACTTTAAATAACATTCGAGTCTCATCTTTAAAGAAAAAGATAAAAACCATCTTTATCCAAAACATGTCCAATTTTAGTAGGTCTTGAATGAGTAAACTAAATTGTAGAGAAAATTTCCTATATTTTTCTCAGATAAATACTGGGGAGAGTGGTCTTAAGGAAGAAGTTCCTATAACATTGGTTTGGTTAAGCCGATTTAAACGAAATTCGTTTCCCATGGAATAACGTAGATCAGTCAATGATATATGATATATAGAACAATTCGATATAGTTCCAGTTGTGGTAGGTGGGGCGTTCTGGGATGCAAAATAATCAAACTTGCTTTTGCTCAGATATTGTCAATTTCTATGAAAACCGATTGTCGATATTGTTCTAACTCGAGATATTAGTCAGAACACATAAACGTGATTACCTAGTATTTGATTACACGGTATTATAAATTAAATATGAAGAAATACGATATTTCCGCTGCATGGAGATCGTGTACGTACACTTTTCCTGGTAAGTTGGAGATCATTTGAATGAGATAATAAACTAATAAAAAGATAGAAAGGAAAGTATATTTTCATGGCCCTGCTAGATCACCATACCTTATTTGTCTGATCTTCTATATAAGCCGAAAATTGAAGGATTATAGTAAAGTTCAACATTGCATCAGGACATGAGAGAATCTATTAAAAACCCAATAAATCAAGTTCTATTGATAAATATATTAGCATTATCTTCCTCTTGCTGTTTTTAATTCCAAAATAAATTATATTTGATCTGCCATCTTCCATTATTATTAGAATAAATTTTGTAGTTATTGAGTGATGGTTTTATTTATTAATTTATATTTTTCTTTATTTACGGTTTCTTGTACCCCATTTTCTTTGTGGAGCTGATAGTCTTGTAAGGAATTAGTTATAAATTTGTTGAATTTAATTTATATATAATAAGTGAATATAATACATAGTGAGGAAATACTACTTGAGCAAAAGTATACGTTTTTATTTATATCTCGAAATGGACAAATATATCGAAATGAGGTTTCCGCAATCTTTTATAGAATTTAATCTGTTTTCATAGTAATTCAAAATAATAGGGTGTTTCCATTTGACATTCTCAAGGAAAGGGAGTTATAATATTTTCATCCGAAGATGCCTGCTACCTACGAGAATTGAAACTCGAATTCTTGCATATCATATTTATTATATGATTACGATCTGTTGCATGAAGCTAATCCCATTGAAACCGGCTTAGCCAAACCAAAATTACAAATGAATTTAATCATAAAAATTTACTGACTCTCTCCCACTCTTTATTTGAGAAAAAATTAAGATAAGTATCTAACAAAATTTGTTCAAAATCCAGGTCAGATACTAGTTTACTTATATAAGACCTACTAAAATTTTAGAGAATAGGGGTTTTCCAATTTCTCCACAAGGATTACGTAAAGCTATAGACTTTTTTCAGTTATACGATGAATACTTTCTGAGATACAGCGTGAGGATCGGCATATTGATCCACCCGGTATATATTCCAATATTTAATGATTTTTATAGGAGCACAAATGAACAAATTCTTGAATGAGAATTGGCAAGAAGTAATCAAAGAACTTGGAGGAGCAATTAGTCATACTGTATCTGCAGTAGGAAGAGCAATTGCTTCCGGATATTTCAATAAGATTCCTTATCACGAGTTGTTCATAGAATAATATCATGATGTTGTATTGCATTGCCATTTTATAAATTATAGAGAATAATTAAAGCTGCATCTTAAGATACTTTATTTGTTATGAGTTTTGAATAAAAGTAACCAAAAAATGGTGATGAGTGAGTTGGTCCCGTGTGGAGAGGGTTCGATAGGAATTCCTCATAGGTGTTCCTTTTATCAAAATATCATACTCTGTAGTTAAAAAAAGTGGTACCTTATTTTTCCCGTGTTATCTTAGATACTATTTATTTCAAATATTGAAGAAAAGATATTTGAATATATTGTAAAGAGCCCTTTCATCCTATATCACAAAATTTTGTATACATTTTCTAGATTGTTCCTCAAAAACCAGCCCCAGTATTAGATGATATTTTTTTTATGTTATTCGACAACAGTTCTCTCAGCAAAGATTCAAGCTGAAATGTTTTTAGCTGGTCTGTAACACAAACGACCATTTAGGCGTAGATTTCAGGAATTTGAAACTTTTTAAATTCTAAATTAAAGTCAAGAGATTAAATAAATAATACCTACTTGATTCTGCCAAGGCGATCTAAAAGAGTCAAAGTCCATTTTTTTTAAAATGTTTGTTTCCTCTTTTTTGTCCGTATTTCTCGAGATTATTGAGAAATTAACTTTTTATTTTCCTTTAATTAGAAAATTACGGCCAATTTCAAAATCATAATGTAATCTCCCAATAATTTTAATCCTACATTAGAAATTTTATATTTTATATATAATATATTTTTATATAATATTTATATATATCTATAATTTTATTTTTTTGATTGGACATGAAAGTCTTCAAGATAAGCGTTACACAAATTGAAAAATTAACTACATTACGGATTCATTATGAAATCGGCCCTTAGAAATATATGACATATATACCTAAATATGACATTAAGATTAAATAATGTCCATATAAGTGAGTGATTACCAATCGATTAGTAATCAGTAATCATCACTGATCATAACTGTTGTGGCAGGACTGAAGCATAGCTTAGATTTAGATTTAGCTTATAATAATAGCAGAAACAAATGTTAGGTTATGTTTCACTATTGTTCACTGATTACTTGTCAACTTTCTGATTACTAATCGATCGTAGCTTAATGTTGCTGGGACTGTAAATCGTCCTCTTCCTGCATATACACATTCCATCTTCTTTTAAAAATAACATCTGAAAACGCTAATAGAAACGAGTAAACATTGTTTGTATAGTTCCAGTGTATCTAATAGTGGTAATTAAGTGTTTATCTCAATTGCAACTTTGAAAACAAGAAATGCGTATATTGAATATACCTACCTATGTTATTATACAAACAGACTAGCTTGTCACAACGTTTATAGTACATTGTAAATTTATTAATATTCGCCAGCCACCTTTTGTGGGCAATTGACACCACAAGATGTGCGCTAGATTGGCAGCCTGCTAATGAACATTATGTTAATGAATGTTTCAAAAATCAAGAATGTTCCAAAAACAAAGTTTCCAAAAAATATCAAGCGGTTGCCATGCATGACGATGAGAATGTAAAATCGCAAGGCGGTACGTAGCATCGTCGGTAAAAAAAATTAACATTTGCATCCAGAATCTCGAAGAAAAGAATCTGTATACTCTTGGCTAGTTCTAAGCCTTTTGAACTTCTAAAATCATTCCTACAAAAATTGAGAATATAACAATGTATGTTTTGTCAACGATGATATCCAAATCATGTCAAATTTAATGCCTCCTCCAAAAAAAGACTATATCACAAAGAAAATAAGAACAAACAAGCCTAACGAAGGACAATCTAATTTCCGTTTCAGAAAACTATTGTGGTATTAGCAACCTGGTCTAACATTATACAAAAGTATAGGTACCAAAGACTTGAAATCATTACTATTGAACCTAGGTACAGTCAATATACACAGATCTAGAAGAAGATAGATATATCGAGAATATGATTTACCGACTAACAAAAAAAATATAAACAGGTCATAGAAAGCGGATATACCTCAAGTAGTCTTTAAAGCATATTTTCACTATCAGAGTACACAGACGATGACATCTCAGACTCTCCCGAAATGCCTCGACTTTTTTCAAACAAGCAGAAAATCTAATACTTATAAACATGGTATCTCTCTTCTCACTTTTCTATAATTATTATACGTTGCATTCGGTCTAAAATAATGGTGCTGCGATGGGTTTTACCCAAATCTAGAGCAAATACAACAACAAGAAGCTAACTTCACACATAACCACAACCCATATCTGAAAAGCTACGCGGGTCATTATCATATCCAAACTACACACCAACGCGTCAGTGGTGGAAAATCCATATTTATATCCAAAGACATATATCAATGCAATAGCAGTGCCAGGTTTCTTTCCCATCAAAATAACAATTTGCAGTATCTACCTACATTCCTCTAAACTACTCCCTCATAAACCATGACATTGAAAACCTAATAAACCAACAACTCTCCCCATTTATAATATTTGGAAACCAGTGCACGTAATGCAATATGGGGATCAAACCACAATTTCACCAGAAGAAAACTCTTAGAGAACGTCAACTTAAATCAACATTTTAAACTCAGGTGAGTACACACAATCATTTAGCATCTGGTATTTTCTCCTCGATCACACAATTTCTCCGCTGGACCACCACAGGTAATTTATATGACAGTAAGCATAGTTCCCTATTCCTATTTCAAACAGTCAGAATCCACTAGAAGTATAGTGGCCTTTAAAAAGTGCCGATTGGAATCTACTCAGATTAGCTGCTATGCAACTAATAAATCAAATGATATTTTCAAATAATGTATAAGAAGCTGTGAAGCAATTCATAGATTTTATAACGCTATCGGTTTCTTGGTGAAATAATACGTGCAAAGCTGCTTTATAATAATGCTTGAAAGTAGTAAAAATATCGTAGAACGCGCAACGAGCAAGACCTTGTCATCTTTAATCTTTAATATCTGTATCAAGGCGATGTCGTTACAGATGATCAAAATATTGACATTATCTTTGCATTTCATTTATACAACAAATCAAAACCAATTTAATGGTGCCTAACCTTCGACAAACTCCCATGACCAAAAACTGCAGTGATATCATTTTACCCCAAGCACTTGATTAATTTCAAGCTGTCCTCTCTTCTATCAAAAAACCGCCGCTGGACCTGGTAACATACCCTCTGTGTTTCTATAAAACCTGCATACAAACAAATTATTAAAGCTCTTTGAACTCTAGAATAACATCTGGAATACTTACCATCTCCGAACATTCTGGAAAAAATCAACATTAATTTCACTGATAAAAACTTATACATCACCATACACGACAAACTCAAAGATTCAGGACATAGACCTAAGTGCATTTTATGGACAAATTCTTCCTCCTTCAAATGGTGTTCCTCAAAGGTCAGTACTTAGCTCAACCCTATTTCTTCTGGTCATCAATGGTATATCCTCCTCAATAACCTGGCTTGTCAAGTATATACTATGATGACCCTAACATTTTTTGCCAAGGAAAAATTACCCACACTACTTATTCCCTTCTACAAACACAGGATTTCAAATTTCACCATCAAAATCAAAAGTCATACAGTTTAATAGAAAGCGCGTCCTACAATCTCAAATACTCTTAATAAATGGTGGCGAGTTCAAAGTCGTAGAATATATCAAGCAACTTGGAATGACTTTTGATAAAAGGCTAACTTGGCGTCATAATATACATGAAATAAAAAGTAGTTGTTTCAAGATACTAAATATTATAAGATCCCTTGCAGATCATACATGTGGGGATAACAAAGAGATTTCTACTTTCTCTCTATTTTCATCCAGCCCAGCATCCTTCCTTCAAAATTAAGCTATAAGGCCTCCACGCACTAACAGAAGACAACGACTACTCACAACCTACTCGAAGAGAGTGTCTGCGTAGACAATCCTTTATATGATTTTATCACGCGACCTGATTCAAATATTATGAATAGCCCTAGATCTCTCCAATCCCCCAAAATATCCTTCTAAAACCCCGCCATGTCTAGCTACTATCAACACCACCAGATGCAACTATAGTAAACAGGGAAACCTCTAAATTCGTGGTCAACCAACTATTCATTGAGACTACCTGTCCATGTGAATGACATCGACATAATCCTATACGCAGATGCCCGGAAGAACGAAAATAGCGTTGGCTATGTAATAACAACAATGAATAAATATTACAATCACCTTATACCACCTCCCCAGTCAGTGTGGCATACATACAGCCGAGCACTTCAGCATATGCAAGGTCTTAAGCACCCCATCAGGCGAAGTAAAATCTATATCCAAATGCACCTACTCTGTCATTTAGATTATCTACAAAAAAGTGTACTCCACAAACCAATAATCCAAGACATACTCCATCTATGCCATAAACTAGGGACACATACATAACAATAACTGGACATGAATTAGCTTCCAATGCATCTATACATGGGAGAGCCTATAGAGCACAACTGATAGTATATACTAAACACCATCAAATCCACAACCCTTCATCAAAATAACCAAAAAACTATTGCAATAAAAAAATATCCATAGAATAGAGAATAGGATATTGCCCCCTAACTTATAAGCACCTAATGCCTGTGCCAATAGCAACAACAACAGGCTTACCCACTGCAACAGTTACCAAGCCCTACGTCGCCAACATAATGTGGCCTAGACATCCTAGAAGATATAATTTTGCTGCACTGATAAACTAGAGAATGTAATAGATTTCCTGAAAGATGCCCAATTACCACACTCATATGATATCTTTAATATTTAGTACAATGTAAATAAAATATATTCGCAAGCTGTGTCAATGGCCTACTGTAGCCAAGACATGTTAATTCATTAAAAAAAAATAACATCCATAATATATTTATACAATTCCATAGATCAAGTAGTATTTCAAGATTGGTGGGGAACAGTTGAATGAAACCTTGACATAAAAACAATAAAAAATCTTTGCTTAAAATCCAGTTTACCGAAACAAGGTCTGTCTATGCAAAAAATACCAAAATGAACTAGCGGAAAGTCGTTGAAAATATGTCTACTAAACAATAATTTATTCCAAAAAAACATGCAAATGAATGCTAAGAAATATTATGAGGACTAGAGTTGGTCTCATTTAAAAAATCGAAAACTAGAGAAGGCCAAATCAAAAAAGAGATTATATTTATCTAAACTGAATATTTTTCAAAAAAAATTGAAACAAGGTCTGTCTATGCAAAAAATACCAAAATTAACTAGCGAAAAGTCGTTGAACGGAAACAAGTTTTTTAATGATTTAGAAGGTGATTCCGAATAAAAAAACAAATTGAAAAAATATATGTTGGAGAACATAGCTTTTATCTTCAAAGGTGGAGTTTATTTTATATAAATGTTTTTGTTTTTACCACGTGACACAACAGAAATCATTCGAAGTGTGCCTTGGAATGTGAGATTCTATCCTCACTTTGTTTTTTTGAAATTATATAATATTCAAACTTGTCACTTTTAGGCTCTGAAATCTATTATAGAGTCATTAACGAAAAGAACATTATAATTATTATAATAATTGAAATGAATTGTTTATTTCATTTCGGTGTTCTTTAACTCTATATTTTAGTTTGTTTCAATCATCTATATCTATATTGTCAAAGCTCAGAAAGTTTAAATTTAAGCTTTCTTCATTTACAAGTGTAAACATTTGTTTATTGGTGTAATCCTCTTAGTTGTTTGTTTAATAGTTTTATTTAAAGCAGGTAAACTTTTATTTGGCCTGCGATACTATTTTTTTAAATTCTGCCATTCTGTCAGATAACTTTCTCAATCTACGACAAAATTGCCCACCTCTCTTGGCGATTTTTTTTTCATAGAGGACATATTGGAGTTGAGAAAGTTCGCTATGGAATTGGAATGAATTGAATTGTATGCATCCTCCTTGTGGGAAGTCGGTAAAGAATAGGCGGATCAATATAGCGTTTTTAGAATGCCACCACTCCAATTTAAGAAAATTAAGAAAAAGCCACTCGAACTGAAACACTTATTTAAGGACACAATAAACAACTTCAGAATAATTTATTAAAATTCTTCAGAGATTATGGTAAGAAAATTTCATCGAAGGGAACTTCATCATAAATGTTGCTCAGGATGCTATTCTGGATTGTTCTCAATGTTTCTCTGAATGATTGCCTCAAGTCAGAATCGACAATTTCCCAGTTTTCGCTTAAAACTTGGTTTAGATAATCGCCTGTAATTTCAGATTAGTAATTAGTGTTTCAAATTTTTATAAACTAAGGAGGGACAACTTACTCATTTCTTTGTCCGCAAACAAATGTTTAAAATCATAGATAACTTTCTTCAATTGATAATCATAGCTGCTGTTAATAATTTTTGCAAATCTCTTACCATCTCGTTCAACAAAATCCCAACCAAAATCATATTTGTAAGTCCCTTGGCCTTAAAATATACAAGTATGCATTTATATGGGTTATTTGGAAAAACATTCTTCAGTACTCACTTAAAGTTATATTGACAGGACCATGACCGTTCAATGGCATTATTATAAAGTTTCCAGTAAGATTATAATGTCCTAGAATGTACAGATTTTCTGCATAGGTTTCAACATGGGCCGTCCTCTTGTTAAAGTCAGATCTAAGGAGAGGTATTTAATTAATATCATAAGTTACAGGTAGCTATGTCGCTCCCAAGATTATACGACGTCATGTGAATATATGTAATGCTTCCATAAAATTTCTATTGATATTTCTTTATCATAGAATAGTATAAATTTTCCTTACTCAATTTTTTTGGGTATCACTGAGTCCAGACCATGAACCTCAACATTTCTCAATGAGAGATGGAAATTATCAATTCCTTTCAAATCAATTAAATCTATTTTCAATGGTGTCAAAGAAGGGATCTTGTATTTACGATCACCTAAGAAAAAAAATATGTTATTCATTTGTTCTTCATTCAAAGATCCAAACAGAAATTGTATTATTATAGACTTGATACAGGGTGATTTCTCAGTGCAGTAAAATAATCGCGATTCACTTCTGTATACTGTACTCTAAAAGTGGGTCCTACCGTTCTTATTTTAAACAAAATAATATGATATTTCTTATATGTTACGTTCAGAGACCGAATACGGCCAATGACCGGAATTTGCAGTAAATTTTAACCACTAAATAAATTCTTTAAATTTCGACAAATTGATCTCAAAGAGAGTGTTGCTTTTGAATAAAAAATGTTAATTCTTATTTTTTTTGGTACATGTAGATAGACAAGAGATACGTGAATAATACACTTCTAATTAATTTTAGAGAAGATTCTTGACTGCATAGAACAGCAAACAACAGAGAAGCTGTAAGAAGCTTATTTTGAAAACTACTTAAAATAACTGATATTAACAAATTTATTATTTACCTACATCTCCCGTAGCGTACTTTTTAAATCGGTGAAACGTATGTATAGAATTGCACTGATAACGACGTAAACGATAGTACTTCCATATCCTCTTATTCCAATGCCTACACTTGACCTCTGGTTTATAAAACACGTGTTATTTATCATCTTAATTATTCTTTTAAAAGCACTAAATTGTTAGCTTTAGACTCACTATAAGATTCGTACTCTGAAACTATTTGATATAGTTACAAGAGAAGATTTCGACTAGAATACTAATCGGAATACCTAGATGAATTCAAATCCTACTGAAATTCTTATTAATTGGAAGTAATAGAAATTTTAACTTGCATCAATAAAAAATGAAATTTGTGACGTAGTTCTTAAATAAAATATAGAATGATCCATCTTAATTCCACCGTAATGCTTTTGTTTCTGACCTAATTTTTTGAACTCCTAGGGTAATTTTTATCAAGTTTTTATCCATCCAGAACAAAGGACTAATACTCGCTCATAAGTTGATAAAGAT
Organism: Crioceris asparagi; assembly: GCA_958507055.1. Lineage (NCBI taxonomy): Eukaryota > Metazoa > Arthropoda > Insecta > Coleoptera > Chrysomelidae > Crioceris > Crioceris asparagi. The sequence goes on from OY293828.1 coordinate 72,231,041, forward strand.
CTCATGTCCTGAAACTCATCTCAGGGAAACTTATTTCATTATAAATCATTTTAATATGTTTAGTCCGTTTTCTCACAAATTGTGAATATAATCAAAATAAGATTTTGAAAAACAAAATCTAAGGACAAAATAAAATCTCGATTTTATATAAATAGCTTAAAAAGAACTATGATCGACTCCATTAGGTGATGCACTAAAAATAATATAATAAAAATACATTATGTAAGAATCATAAAGACTTTAAAGTTGGTACTATATAGCTCCTGACACCAAATATTTTATGATTCATGTATTATTATTTTGTTCTTCTTACTGCATCATCTAATGAAGTCGGTCCTATTTTTTGAATTATTTATTTTTATTGATCATGGTAATACATTCTCTTGCCTCTGGGGCAGTGAAGAAAATATGTCTACTAAACAATAATTTATATCAAAAAAACATGCAAATGAATGCTAAGAAATATTATGAGGACTAGAGTTGGTCTCATTTAAAAAATCGAAAACTAGAGAAGGCCAAATCAAAAAAGAGATTATATTTATCTAAACTGAATATTTTTCAAAAAAAATTGCGGTTTCAGTATTGGTAAACTCTGAAATATGAGTATTTCCAGGATGTTTTAGAATCTCTGAATAATAAGAAAATAATGTTCTTCTTTGTTGAACGATGAAAGATTTTAATGACTAATGATATACTCAAAAGTGTGAAATAAACATTTTTTAAAGAAATAGGACACACTCTAGTGGTGCACATAAAAATTAAAAATAATATTAATTCTATTCTTTCTGGTTCTTTTGAAGTTGGTGCCAAGAATTCTCTAACTAAAACTACACAACTTCGAACTTACCAGCATTAATTTAATTAATATTGTGTTATATTTTTCAGAGCACCAACTAATAAAGATGGTTAGGTTAGGTTAGGTTAATATAAGAATGAATAAGAACCAGAATAAGAGATATATGATTCATCATTTTATAAAAGTGCCCTTGTTTCAGTAATTCGCTTATTATTGGGAAGGCAATAACTTCGTATTTATAAACAGCTTTACTATAAATATATTTTGAATTATTAGTAGCTGTTTCTGAAATGACTGAAATGCGTTATAGACCTTATCACGTGACTTTAACATAAAACCCATAGATTCATCGAGGTGTTTTCAAGTAAAAATGTTTTGAGAAATCATATGTTATACTAGATCTAACAAAGAATGTTTCAGTGAGCTTTATGAAAGCCTCAAAATTTTAATATGGTGCTCGTTTACTATGCCAACCAAGACTACAAACTTAAAACAACTAACATCAAATCGAATTGTATACCTCCTTCTTTTGGAAAGTCGGTCAATAAAATTGTTATCATTTGAAACAAGATATTTAGTACCTCTTAAAGAATCAAGTGGGCTTATCACTATGAAACAGGCTTATCATACCGGTAACTTACCCTTTAGAATATGTGGTATAGCAATTTTAGCGTGATCTAGTGCACATGCACTGAAGTTGTGGCTCATAGAACATGGTACAAGGTAGCTCGCTGTAAGAAAAAAATCTCATAATTTGTGGGCAATATGTGTTATTATTTTTTACAGAATGCTTCAATAAAACAATCAATAAATAATATGTTAGCCTACTTATCGAAACACTTGTGAAGCATACTCACGTCTATGTAAATAACTTCCACTAACTGATGACACTGTCACTAGGAATGCGGCAAATATAACTAAATTATTACTCATTTTTCTACACTTTTGAAATGACTACAAGAGCCTCCTTTGATTTCGGTCTTTATATAGCAGGTACGTAATTATGTGAAAATATGTCTGGATTTCATTACATTGGGAGAAAGTAAAATGTAAACGATTCAAGTACTTTATTTATGAGAATTTGATGAGGGTTTTATTATTTCATGGAAATACTAAATAACTTATATTTGAAGCACGTAGGTAAATTCCTTAATATATTCTCATCATGAAAAAATAATAGTGCAGCCTAGTATATTCTTATGTAGCTGGGTGCAGAATTGCCCACAGGTCAAGTGAGAATATGACTTATAAAGTAACTTCAAAAGAGATTAATTTGCTTGTCTACAGAGACTGGTGGTTTAATAATGAGAGTTTATCATTAAATCATTTGTTTTTCATAATATTGAATATGTGTCATCCTATTATCTGATACAGACTTTCCCACAAAAACTTTTCAGTTGCACCATACTTTTTTTTCAAAATTACACAATATGCAAGTGAGGAGAAACAAAACTGATATAAAATTAGGTACCTAGTAATTTTGATCAAATTTTTTCAGACCTGCCGATCTTTATTTGTCAATACGATTTTGTTAATATTTGGTGCCTATATAGCTCGTACATGGTGATCCAAATACGTTTTGAAAGTTTTCAATTTTATTTGTTATACAATGTTCAGTTCAGATATTTGTTATTGCAGTGTGTCACGAATTATACATGTATATCCTTTAAACATCTTAGCAAGCGATTAGCGTAAATGGTTGATCGGAATTTAGAGAGAAAGACAATATTATTCCCAGAATCTAGAATCTAGATCTTATGTCTAATTTAAAAATGTAGAACATCTATTTCTTTTAGCACCTTAAATGCATACCTACTTACGAAAGACAACAGCCTCGAAATCATGATAGGTATATGTCTGGGAGACTAATGCTATTTTCGGTAATCAATCTGATTGAGCAGTTTAGTGGAAAAAGCGCATAAAACGGAATTTGTTGACGACAAAAAAATCTTTCTTATTGCGACACCCTACGAAATATAGGTTTAATTTACCAGATAGGATTTAATTTAAACGCATATTCTAATTTATTTGACTGGTACGGATAATTCTCATTTAATAAATTAATTATACACCATTGCCAATTGGTCATATCCACCATTATTTGTGATTAATCTATCGCCCATAGGTACTAGTCAGCTGATTGAGCAGTATAGTGGTGCACTATGTATAAAAAAATAACTGGTAAGTTTCTTATTTGCTCTATTTTCAAGAAAATGTCCAATATATTTTGTCGTAATATTTTAAAATCTTGGCAGCAGTACCTTAAGTTGATTTTGAACTTCACCTAGTTTTGAAGTTGGTGCCAAAAGTTTTCAATCTAACTGCAACAGCACAACTTCAAAAGCACCAGCACCAATAGAATTAATATTATTTTGTACTTTCCAGTGCACAATCCGATAACGTCGGTCCAAAAAAAATATCTGTGAACTCGTCTGCATCGTCTGTTTTTTGTTGGTTTTGATACTCGTCTGTTTGTTACTCAGTTGTTTTTATTTCATTATAGTATAATTGTTCCTTAACCCAAATTTTGTGCTCTGTGGTAGGTTTAAAATTCTGGTTGGGCTTATTAAGTTAGTTCCTAGTCGAAATACTGATGAGCTGCGAAAGATTGTTATAATAAAAATATAAAAACTAAGCAAGAGTTGTATCGCCATACTGATGATGTCATCAGGAATACTGCACATTACTTCATCTATAAATATGTAGGTATATATAGAACTGAGGTGTAATTTCCTTCTCACAATGTGGGTGCAGGAGGCATTTTTTTTAAAATTTTAAAAATTTATTGAAGTTTAAATCTCAAAATATAAATGAGCGTTCAATATTTTCGAGGAGTTGATACACCCAAAACTGTAAAATATTTCTATACAAACTGTTTGCCGCCGAAAGTCTTCTATCTATCTGTAACTGCACTACTTCAAAAGTACCAAACACTAGGTAGAATCGATTTATTTTATATTTATTTTTATTTTTTTTAATTTAATAACTTGATTGATATGCAACGAATTGAAAAACAAAAAGCACTTTTCCATAGTAACTTTTTCTGTTGTTGTATCCAGTTGTGCTCACCATTTTTTGGTACAACGTTTCGTCAATTCACATCCATCATCAACCAAAAAGAAAATACGGACGTGGATTTTTAAATTGCTTTTATGATTGCTACGTATCTCGATAACATTAGAGTGAGGGTATTTCTTGATATTATCACTTATTTCCAATTACAATTGATAATAAGTAAAAAAAGTTTACGGGCCGGAACATGGTTTGGACATGAAAACTGAAGAATTTATTTTTTGACATAAATTATTATTGAGAAAAACAAAAAAAACAGCAGTCACAATGAAAACCAAAGAAACATGCAATTTAGAATAGTTACTTACCAACCATTTGAAAATTTATGTAGGCCTTAATAATAATTGTTATTTTTGTCACGAATATCAGATATGCCTTGGAAATAAAAAACAAATACCTTTGTTATGTCAGTTATATGAGTTTGTTGAACTGTGAGTTTGCATTGAAATAGGGGTTACTCAAATGAAAACAATTGTGACATGTTGAGACTGTATTTCATACACCACAGAAATTCTGTACGTGCCAGTGAAGCTTATCTTTAAGAATTCCCGGAAAGACGGTAGCCGCATTACTCCCGTTTCTGCAGATTGGAACGAAATTTGATTGAATATGATTTTTTTCAAAAACCACGCTACAAATACGGAAACAGGATTAACGAAGAGGATGCTGATCGAGTGTTACAACAGGTTCATTTTCAAAATAGTATGTTTTTCTGTGTACAATGAAAATTTTAAAAAAATTACAGGTTTCTGCTCATCAGAGAAAATCGAGAAATGAAATAGCATTTGAATTGCATTTACCCCAGAGTAAGGTTTGGAAAATATTAAATCAAAATAATTACAAGCTCTGGAAAATTCACGTCTCAGAGGCTGGTACCTGGAGATTTTCGACGGCGATTAGCTTGGTGTAACTGGCTCAGACAACAATTTGGACCGACGAAAGCAAGTTTACCAACTGTGGAATGTTCAAAAGAAATAATGAACATTTCTGGGCTGTAGACAACCCACACCAGAACATACAAATTAGAAACCAAATTTGTTTTGGTTTCAATGTGTGGGCCGGGATCTTAAGCGGTGAAGTAATAGGTCCGTTTATTTACGAGAATAATTTAAATGGGGCTACTTCAATGACCTATTAACAGATATAGACGGAACTTTAAACAATATATTGTGTTGACATCATGCCTTGTTCGGCCACGCCTCATCGCATATCAGCTTCTCCCCCCTTATTTAAATACTTGGTGTTTTGGTTGTTTTTGAATATTCTATTATATTCTTTGGTTTCAAAACTTGAAACAATGGTTAGACTTTGCAAAGTGTGCTATGTAATAGAATCCACGAACCCAGAAGTAACTTTTCATAGGTAAGTAGCCCGTCTAGGTTAAAATTTGCTAACCTAGATATTTGAATTTTGAAAAAAATTATTGACATATAAACGTCGGTCATGGGCGTAGTAAAAAAATTATTACCTTACTTACTTATTATTATTAATTTACTTATTAATACTTACTTATTAAATTACTTATTATTAATCATTGTTATTTCATTAGAGATTTTTATATTGTTTTCGTTTTTAAATCATAGACTTAAAAAATAGTTATTATACATACCTATCAATTATAATAAAGGTAAAAAATAATATTTAATTAAATTTAAAATAATCAATAACAACCAATAAAAAGTAGAAGAACGAGACGCCACTGTCGTCATATTTCTTACTCGAGTAAGATCACTGGAGTGGAGGCGGGGTTTAGTTAAAATCGTTGTATCTCCCAGTCTGACCGCTTCCACAGCTCACCCTCCTGGCCCATAAAGATGTTGTCAACAAACAAAACGTATTTTATCAATGAAGTGTTCTGTCTATCTCTGTTAATAGGTCATTGGGCTACTTATTTGAATTTTTTGGAAAATTACTTAGCCAATTATTTAGAAAATTTGTCAATAACCTAAGAGCAGTGGGAGATTTCCTGTACAGAGAATTTCCTGGACACTGGATTGGAAACCGAGGAGTAGTTGGTTGGCATGCGAGGTCACCTGACCTATCGCCTCTCGATTTCTACTTATGGAGAACTTTAAAAAATTAAATTTATGCTGAACCCATACGCAACGTAGAGGAATTACGTTCAAGAGTGTTAAATGCATTTGCGACAGTAAGACGACGCTTGCTATATATAATATAGATCGATGCATTAAATTATTTTTTTTTGGAAAATTTGTTGTAAATTATTTCATTGTGATTGTTGTTTTTTGTTGTTTTTCTCATTAATTGTTTTAATTTATGTCGAAAAATAAATTCTTCAGTTCTCATGTCCAAGCCATGCCCGTAACGTTTTTTACTTATTATGGAATTTCATGGGAAATAAGTGATAAAATCAAGAAATACCCTCACCCTAATGTTATTGAGATAAGTAGCAATCAGAAAAGCAATTTTAAAATCCAGGTCCGTATTTATTTTTTTTAGTTGATAATGGTTATAGAAGACGAAGAGTTGAGACGACTAAATTAAAAAAGAGGCCATATCCGGCAACGTTTAAATATTTTGAACAAAAAAATAGTAGGTTTTCGAGTTACACCAGTGGTAAAGTCTAAAATATGTGTGACTCCGCTATGTGGTGGGGGCAAATTTTTGATAATGGAAAATATGTGTTGGTCAAATTATAGAAGTGATTATATTCAGCAGAATTTAAATTTGTTATTTTTCAAAAAAAACATACGGTTTCCGATTTACAGCAGCCTGAAATATGTGTATATGCAACGTATTATCTTATTTGGTGAACGTTGAATGATTTTGATGAGTAATGTTGCCCTCAAAAGTGTAGAATACATATTTATTACAAAAAATTGCACAGACTTTATTAGTTGGTGTACTGACGAATACAAAATAATATTACCTGATTCTATCGCTTCTAGTACCTATTTTTGAAGTTGGTGCCAAAAGTTTTCAATCTAACTACAGCTGCACAACTTCAACATTTCCAGTACCAATAGAATTAATAATATTTTGTATTTTTCTATGCACCAACTAATAAAGTCAATCCAATTTTTAAAAAAAATATCTTTCTTCTAGTGATGTATTTGTTTGAAATGGCTACTATTTAGCCATCAGTTGTCCGTATAACATGTTGAGTTATTCACCTTTGTAATGAATGCTAATCGTTATATAATATTATTCATACACGTTAGAAAATTCAAACTTTTAGAATGAAATGTTGTCACCAAATAGGCGTTACCTTCTTATAAATGATTAACTATAATTATGGCACTATAACGAGGTATCAAGATTGTAATAGGAAGTTGACTCATTAATATTAGTAATATGCTAATTATTTTTTTGAAAATTATTCTTATCTTTGATGATTGATTAGTGATCAATCGGATCTTATATCTTGACTTTTTTCTCGCAAAAAAGTATCTGGCTAAACACGAAGAATCTAATAAATTTAACCTTCTATCAATACTGGTTAGCCTTCAAATAAGAAATAATAATATTGTTAGCAGGCTTTCAGGAAGATCATTAAATTATTTCCATTGGGCCAGCGTTGTGTTTTTGTTACATTTTATGAAAGTAAAGAAAATATACATTTCGTGGACAGTAAATTCTTCTGCCATTCTGACTCAATGTAAACACAATAACATTTAGTGAAATGCAAGTAACTGACAGATTTGTGCATCATATGTTTTTGTATTTCCAAGGCACATCATTAAAAAGACAATGATATGGTTATCCAATCCAATTTGTTATCAAGTTTAGGATGCATTTTTTATTTATTTTTCTCTTGCCACAGACAATATCCACTCCAGCATCATTCTCTGCATCCATATTTTGTATATACTCGAAAAACTTGAGCAAATTAACACCCTCACGTGCTAGGAATCGAATGTCTATTTTGTCAGTTAACAACGCGATTTTATCTACACGAGAAACAGACAGAATTTAACTTGTTTACTCGATCACTAGACATTACAGGCAACCAGCCCTATAACTTTCTACTAAAACCATCACATGTTATGCCCATATGACTTTCTTAGGTGAAATAGTGTGGACTTATGATGTTTTTAGAAGAACAGGCCAATTTTTAACTGTTAATACTATGGAATGTATGACGGTTTTACGAGAAATAATGGTTTGTAGACATGCATATGGAGGTTAGCGAAAAGATTATATCATTTTCGGACAAAATGGACTAATGAGGTTTTTCCGAGAAACGCCTCAATTTGAATAAATAATTAAGTTAGTGTGTGGCAAATGCGACATACCATATAAATCAGAAAAAAATGCTTAATTCAAATATGGAAAAATCCAATATGTATGTGATGTATTCTTCTCGGATATAATTGGAAAAGAAAATTACGGAATGAAAGAGCATACAAAGTTAAAAAGTTGTAAAACAATGTTTTGATCTAATCTAAGAACGAAAAAATTACAGCAATATTTCGAAATAAACGATTCACGCTTCTCTTATATTATAACTTGTAGCATGTTAATGAGCTGAAAATTCTGGACAACTTTCCCCATTTATCCGATTCTCTATCGCTACGAGTAACAAAGATAGCTATGTTGACAAACGTCCGGTGAGACAGCCTGTATTACAAAGACATATTATTGTCTATACCTATCAATAAAACATAAAATAAACAAATTGATGGTGATTCTTTTTAGGAAAGATTATAGAAATCCCTAATACAGGTTCGTTATAAAATTGTAGTATTTACTACAGATATTCGAATTGCATTTTTAAGTAAATTTAATATAGAATTGTCAGAAATGTTTTTTCTTTGAAATTTATACATATATATTGTAATATAATCTGGTTTTATATTCAATAAAAAGATGATGCATTTATTTAATAAATAAAATTCTTGGAGTAAAACCGACCTTCCGAGAATGTCTATTCTCTTCTTAAGGCCAAACTGCAAATCGCTAAAAAATAATTTAAACAACAACTTAATAATTTCTCGACTAAAAAATCTCAGAATCTGGTTTAGTATGAATACCATAAAATTATTCGGAGCAGCAGTCAAGAAAGATAGATTAGCATGTATGAGAGCCAGCATCCGAAACGGATAAGAAGTTTTAGAAGAAGTAGAAGGAGTAGAGTTCCACAAAGAAATTTAGAATAAATGATTTCTCTAAATTCAGCTTAGAATAAAGTAAGGTTTGTACCAGGTGGACCAATAAGTCGATCCTCCTGCTGTTTCTCAGGGAATATTCATCGTGAAAAATATGGCCAAGAGAAATTTGTACAATTTGAAACTTCACCGCATTGGTAAACTATAGTAACGCCTATATTCTGAAAAAATCTTGTTGATTACTTTTTTTATATATATTTTAAATGAAGGATGGTGTAGAATGGGGAAGTTATTACGAAAAAATGCTCTAGTTTGTATTGACCTCATCCTGGAAAGCGTTGATCATCCAATCACATATCGAACATTTCCATTTTAGTTCCAACTGTCGTAGATAGAGGTAGGAGGCCCCTTCGGATGAAAAATACTTCCTGAGATACAGTCGGAGGATCCGCCTAATAGTCCACCCGATACATCTTTTTCAATTTATAAAGACTAACATTTGCTTCGTGCGCGTGGAAAACTGCATTCAAATCCATGGGGTAGTTTTTGCGTGATACGTGTATAAACATACATGCAGACGGACGAAAATTCTATGAACTGTTTTTTGGCTTCTGTTGCTCTAATAAATGTCCCCTTCTTTAGTTTTAAATATCTGTGATCTACAGACATTGGCCTGTTACAATTTCATTATATGAACCTGGTGTGCCAATTAAAACATCCAACCCCTATATTATTTCCCAACGGGCAATGTTTTGTTTTGAATCGCCAAGACACGTCAATTTTGTTATAGAGGGGAACAAATAATGACGAAAATATCAGTGTTTTTAAATCTACCTCTTTGGTAAGGCTGTAAAGTCTCCTTAAGTTTTAAATGGCACGTTATGTGGATTGACACCTGATTTTAAAGATGTTTTGATTCGGATTACGAAGACACACGTCTTTTTATAATTTTCTTCGGGCTACGGACATTGAATCATGCAAGTTTAAACCGATTCGATCCCAGAAAAAGCTGGATCGAGTTTGGAGCTAGATTTGATTTGAATCCGAAACCGTGCCTGATTACATGGAGTGGATCTGGACTGAAATCGAATTTAAATTGAATTCAATCTTCCCTCTACTTCCGAACAATAATAAACTCTTTTCTCTACTTCTAAGCGATCATTTCGAAGTATTTGGTAAATTTTTCACTACAAAAAACTTCATACTTTATCAACTTTATCAACACAATGTGCTATTATTTAGTCGAGACCACATAAGATCCCATAAAATCATCACAACGTTGATTGAATTTCAATTAGTGAAAATGGTTCATACCATAGATCACCTGAACACCTAGACCACGCATAGCCTCTTTCAGAGCAATCCAACATCTCAAGACCATTATTCTTCTGGTCCATAATGGTTCGTGTCCAACTGATACGATTAATATATTTGCCAAACTTCTTATGTTTCATGGCAACTTCTGATTTATTGAGTAATAATCAAAGACATTCAGACGTTATTAAAAGGCGGTCGTTGAAATAGTTATTACTGATTATTCAGAAACACCTGTAGATTAAATTATGTAGGTACCAAATTTATATTTTACAACACAAAATAAAAATTTTCGTATGTGAAATGAGAGAATTATCAATCGATATCGATCGATTGAGTTAAGTGCGCCAACACAGGAAAATATAATTTAGACGTCCGTATCAATTCGTTAGCTTTCGTCGCTAGTCGGAATATTGTTGTTCGTTGTTCCATTCATAATTTGAGTGCTGCTACTACGCTTTACGCATTTATACGCTTCTACAGAGGTACACTGTTGCCAAAATTTCCTATAGGAAAATTTTGTCTCACTCTTACACAAGGAAAATACATGGATACATGTTATTAATAAAATGCTTGGTTTAGATGTTCAGATGACTATGGTTCATACAATCGCTGAAAAGTGGAAATAATTATTTTATTTTACAATAATAAAGACTGTGCACAACAGGCCACCCGAATTTGTAATGATCATCATCCGGATAAAAATACTACGCATCGGAACGTCTTAAAACAACAAATTTTCCGAAACTGGATTGGTTGCAAGCAGAAAACATCAACGTAAGAATATCCTAGAAGATAAACAGGTAGCTGTCCTAGGTGCCATATAAATGGAACCAAGTACTTCGGAATTTCTCTACCTTGTTGCCGCCGTATCTTAAAACTTTATAAGTGTCACCCATACAAAATTTCTCTGCTATATCATCTTAATGAATATGATCCTGATCGCCATGTACATTTCTTGGAGGATATGAGTCATCGTGTCCGAATAAATCCATCATTTTTGTACTCAATCTATTTATCCGATGAATATACGTTTTAAGTGGATGTCCAAGTCAACCGTTATTGGAGTGATAAAGATATCCAAGAATATTTCATGAAAGGTATTCACAACATCCGGATAAATGGAATGTTTGGACTGGCATACTGGGAGAGCATATCATTGGATCTCTCTTTCTGCTGGGAAATCTGAATAGAGACATGTATATGAATCTTTGGGAAACGCATACCTACCCGATGATTGTGGAAACATTGTAAAATGATAACGCCTTAACAGAAGACACGATGTGTTTTTAGCAAGATGTTGCTTCACCACGTTATACACGAACGTAATTAAGAATTTTCCAAATCATTAGATAGAGCGCAGAGGTTCAATCGGATGGACTCCCAGTTCGCAAGATTTAATGCCTTTAGATTTTTTTCTATGTGACACCTGGAGTCTAAAATGTATTCAAAACCACCAAACACACTTGAGAAACTTCATCGGTGAATAGTTGAAGAATGTCGTCAGATTACACACGAAATATTTGTTTAGAAGTAGAGCAAAGATTCTATTATTTTTGGGAAGTAGAGGACACACACTTTGAACATTTAATTAAACAAAATTCTCGCATTTATTGATATTCTGTTTTATTTTAAATTTATGATTTTATGGCCATAACCCAAAGAAAATAAAAGAAATCGTCTGTCGTCGTAACCCGAATTAAAATATCTTCAAGCTGCGGTGTCACTCAATATAGGGTGCTACTTAAAATGTAAGGGTACTTTACGCCCCTGCCTAAGGGTTAGGTTCCAAGACCCAGAAACTGTCGCCACTTTGTGTTTCCCTGAATAACAAAATTGACGTGTCTTGGCGATTTTTACAAAACAAATCCCGTTGCGAGATAATAGGGGCGGAAAATTTTAATTGGCACATCATGTATAGAGATCCCTGTTTATCGGCGTATGAATTCATAGACTTCATCTGATACGAAATATTTAAATACTTAATAACCTTTTTTTCCATATCCTTGCTAATGGGGTCTCTATCATATTAACAAGTTTAATTCAATTCTTTTAATTCAAAATTGCGAACGATCCCAATAATAAGTCGATTTGTATATGAAATAAATCATAAATTGCCTTATTCTATTCCAATTTATTATTTCAAGATCTAGGATTTGGGATAATTGAATGAGAGCTAATCCTAAATAATTTCACCACATCAAGCTTAATAAATACAGCTTAAATTAGATAATAGAACACGTTCTTCCTGTGAATTTACTCATGCCTAATAATAATTTTAATTTTTCCAGATTATTCTTATGTATCTGGGATTTTGTTTTCATCAGAAGAAATAACTTTATATTAATTCGTTTTTGAATGGAAATAAATAAACCCAAAAAATATTGATTAAGTACTTCATTCTTTTGTAGTTTAGTAATAACTTGTAAAATTTGCATAAAACATTGCGAATAAATGTCTGTTCGACTGGTAATGGCGATTTTATTATTTGGTTCAAAGTCAAAGAAAAGGTGATGGAATGTTACTGATGTATCTACAGCAATAAATATAGATTTTGGTGATGGCATTGCATAAATTAGACCGTTTGGCTTTTCAAGAACAATAGTGTCGTCAATCTGCATTTTTCAATTTAATTTTTTTGCATAATCTATTCTACAACTTTGTAATTATTTTACAAATAGGTGAATCACTTTATTTATACTGGTTGAATCAGTCCATTCGGATCATAGCCCGTATAGATATCTATTACCAAATGACTTCGACCAATTCACTTTTTCATAATTTGTTCCATAAAGAAAGAACAAGGAATTTTCTGCAATGTGAACGGGTCTGGAATTTTTTCAGCCATTTATTCATAGACAGGATATCTGTTCAGGATTTATTATTGATTTTTTGTATTTTATCAGAGGGAGATAGAAGACGTTTGGCACCAACATTAAAAGTACCTACCAGTAGAATTGATAGGATATTTCTGATTATGAATTAAAATTGTTATATAATCAAGATGATTATGTATCTGTCTGGTAAATAAATAGATCAAATTACAACGTTTAAATATGCCCACAACAACTACTGCTAGGGCAAACACCCCTTCGTTTATTGAATAACATCAAGGGCGATCGTTTTTACAACATTAAAGATTTAGTTTAATATCCATATTGCAAAAAACAAGATTTTTTTTACAAAATGGATACAATTGAGTATTAATAATAACTAATGTTATTGTCTACAAAACATTATCTAAAATATGTACCTTGGCAACGCTATTGAGCTTATTATATTTTTCTTTATATTATTATCATTAATTTGGCCTTCTTGAATTTTTGATTTAAAAAAAATGTGCTCTTCAAATTGTTGAGACACAACACATATATTTCATAATTAAGCATGTCTATAATTTTGAAACCAATAATTTCGTTAAAAAGGTCAATCTAAATGGATATTGCCTCTACTTTCATTTGGCTGAATTATTTTTGAAAAAACTACCCACTTTGTTGGCCGTTTTGTGAGGAAAGAAGTTTTGGACTTCAAATTTGTTTAGTATCGTACAATTTCTCAGAAGTCTTCTTTCAAATAAAAAGAAACAAAATCGCAAAGCTACTATGCGGAAGACGCAAACGAACGTTAAAACAAAAATGCAGACAGTTGAATTGTATACCTCCTCCGTTTGTAAAGTTGGTAAATAATTTTGCCTGCTGAAATTTTCAATTTTCGAAAAAATTGTTCCTTTACCCCTATTGGGGACCTTTTTTGGGAAACAGGAAATGTTGGACAAATTTATTCAGTATGGTAATATTTCTCATCATACGCAAATAAAGAAAAAATAGAATCGGCCCACATTTAAAAAAGTGCTTGGCTTCCGAAACATCAGTCTCTTATGTTTCGTATAGGCATCACAAAAAAATATATTCGAGTCATAAGAAGGTGAGCTCTCACGTCACATAATAATAATAATATAAAAGTATACAGGAAAGGTAGTAGACACCGATCACATTGGTTTTTTCCCAAGGTCGCATTTGATAATTATGCTGATAATTTATTGTTATCACTATAATCCAATTGCTCTGAAAGACTGAGGAGTTATTTGGGATAAACAATATAAACATAATTCCGGTCTTTTTTATTCAGAAAAAAAATTGCTGTAATTAATTCTACTAAACTATGTCAAATAAAACCTAAGTCCGTTATTAGTTTGGTTCTCGAAAATCTTTTGAGAATAGTGCCAACATACAGCTGTAAACTTTGAAAATAGTATATCTACTTCTCAATACATTCAAAAGAATGGGCCTTGGTTATTCAATCAATATATTTCTATAACAAATGTGAAATCTAATTCAGCACATCCTAGAGCCCTAAATATTTTGTTCCCATAAAAACAAAATTAACACCAATAACCCATAACAAACTATAAGTCAAGCTTTATAAGTGTACATACAAGCCTAAAAATGCTTCTTCTATACATTATAAAGCAAAGTCGCTTCCGCCGTCCGTACGCTATTAACTAGGCGAGAGTTTTTAATGGCGGTTTTCATCAATAAGCAGAGGGATTCAAAAGGATGAGTTATATGAATAATACATGCAAATTAGAGTAGAGAATTTCAAAAATTTGTAATGTGATATCACAAAAAAAAATTGTGTGCGCTAACATTGCAAACGCTCGCAAAACCTCAAGAGATAAATTAAAATAATGTACTACTAAATTGTATGTATAGTGCTAACATTGCGAAGCAGGAGCTGATCTCTAGTATAAATATACCGTTCTTCTATTAGGGTAATTTGTTTGCTATTGGAGGGTCTGAAGGTAAATCGCTATACTTAACGTATACTTTACTTTTAAAGAAAATCAGCTTAAAAATTCACCATGGATTATCAACATTATCTTTCATTCAAAGGCAAAATTCACAATTGTCTCACTTCATTCTTTGTAGTACACTCAAATAAATGATTTTATCTTATTGTCATCCTAAATTTCACTATATAGGTAGAGGAGCTTGCCTATATTGACCTTCTCCATGGAAAGGAGGAGGGTTCATTCAGTTGTATGTTTTTTTTAAATTTAAGGTACCTACTTGTGGCTATCCCCGGTGGTCTGGTTGGTAAGACGTTGGACTACTAACAGAGAGGTTGTAGGTTCGAGCCCAACTAGGTCAAGGACTTTTTCCATTCATGAAAATTCCGGGGGTAGAAGGATCGCTATAAAATGCCAAAAACTAGTGGTCGACATCACTTGCCCCTTACCAACGCCACGTTGAGGCAGCGTGGTAAGGCACGCCTCAAAAACCCTCTGATCTGGTAGAATAGTATCTCTTAGATACATGTCGGTGGTTCGGAGTCCACTTTAAGCTGTAGGTCACCTTATCAGTTGCAATACTGATAAGGCAGTGAAGAGGAGGCCTGTTCAGGAGTGGACGCAAAAAGGGAAAAAGGGCTGACGACGACGACGACTACTTGTGGCTACCTCATTTTGTATAGTAAACCTGCTCTGATTTAGATACTTCATTATTCATACAAAAAATCAAGGCACAGAAATGGTAGCATAGATTTTTTAAGTTCCTCTATATTTTCATCCAAGAATATTACCAAGGAAACACCGAAAGTATTTTTCAAAAACTCTATCACTTCCTTCACTTCCTTTTAAGAGTGCTTGGAAGGGGAAGTTTTCTGTAGATGTTTAAATCATTGCAGGATCTAAACTCTAGAAACCACGATTCTGTTAGGAGGGCTCATATTGGAATATAGCCCGTCGGACATTTTCATTTTCCTTATCTTCACATTTACTGAGATATCCATGAGAGCTTCCTCAAAACATGTCAAGTAACAAATCAGACAAGATTCAAAATCAATAGTCAATAATCAACATTAAATCTGATATTAAACAATGAGGCACTAGCAACTAGTTACGGACTCTGATGATGATCTGCAGTTGACTCTAAATCTTTTTAGTTCCGAGAGTCATGTCAATAGCTTTTTTTCACATATATCCATGCCTAATTGTTCAAGAATCATCTCGAATATACACAGTCCTATAATTTTATATTAAAAGTAGCTTTTGCCCGTGACTTCGGGTGCGTGGAAAACTGCATAAAATACTATGCGGTAGTTTTTAAGTAATTCTTGTATAAACATACAGACGCAGTAAAATGGCGAATACATTGGTGAAAATTGCATTCAATTCCATGAAGTAGTTTTTGCGTGTGATGCGTATACAAACATACGGAAAGACAGACCGACGCGATAAAATGTAGTCTATATCTTAAGTTAGTTAAAATTGAACTATTACCTATGGGAGTAAAACCCCAAATCTAAATATTTCTATCGAGGAGCTTTCTCCAATGCCTGTACCTGCAGTGTCAAAACGACAATCCAGATGAACACAAAAAGCTAAACAACTTACGAAACGAGTACTCCATACAATAAAAACCTAATTTCAAAAAAGAATGAGGCTTCTACGAAATCTCAACGGAGGAAAAGAAAGCAGAAAAAACGATTGGCGTCAACTAAAATCAAAATTTAAGACAGATAAAATTCAAGAAGATAGTGGTTCTGCCAGTTGTGTAGAAAAGTAGTAAATGAGTCCTCTCAGGAAAGTCTTTTTTCTACAAAATGTCTAAACAATGAGTATAAGAACATGTAGTTCATTTTCACTTCGCTTCCCCTAAATACGTGCCCAATATAGGACACAGGTAGGCCAATTTAGGAAACCAGTCTCCTAAATTGGACCACTTGCAGTTACATTTAAATAAACTAACAGATAAGACAACAAATATTGAACTATGCATATTCAATGCAAAAAAAAAGTTCCAACGCCAGATATTTTATGAAAACCGAAAATCGGTCCAATAATGGCAACTTTCACCTACTTGATAAATTGTTGAATTCTCTCCACAATAAATCAAAAAAACAGAACGGCAAAAATTCAAATAGCACCAGTTTTTTAGACCTATCTCTGTATAGAAACATTGTTAGAAACATGTAAAATTTTGTGACTCGACCCGAATATGGTATGAGGGATCCATTGCCATTGCCAGTGCCGCAGATTATATGAAAATTTACTAGCAGATTCGGAAGTTCCAATTCATCTCCAAAACATTCTTACTCACTGTTGGAATGATTTTAAAGCTGTCCAGATTCTTTTGGATTCCTTTCCAAAAGATTCTACAATGGAATTCTAAGAAAATTTGGTCTGCTATCATTGCAGGTAGAAACTTGTTTTCACTCATCAGTATTAATATTTACTCTACCTTATTAAAGAACACTTCGAAAAATATCTGACTCTATTTGAAAGAATTTATCAAGATTAACGAAATGTTATCCATTATCTATGATAATCACCAGGTTATTTGATAGTAGAAATATAATTCTTACTTGGAACTGAACTATTATTGACCTTATTAGAGTGGTTTTCCGCAAGGATCAACTATAGGACTCCTGATATTTATTTATAGCACTAAAGCTTTTTAAGCAAACGACACCCACGTGTGATGATATGCAACAACAAAATAAACTATATCCTTCAAAATTCACTTGCTTAATACTTACCGACGTGTTTGGTTAGAAGCCAGGTAGCAAATGGTAAACCTAACTTAATTTCGTAGAAACAGATGTGGTAAGCAATCTAAAATTCCCTCAATAACGTGATAATTAATTTTAATACTCAATATTCATTCCATATAACAGTAGAAAATCCAAATTAGAAAGAAGATCAAACTATTCTGGAAATTTTTCAGTGTCTTGTTAAACGACTCCCCCTCATTCAAACGAAACCCTCTTACTTAACATGGTCAATTTGAACCGTTATATAAAGAAACTTGTTAAGACAACATCATGAAAATGAAAATGGGCTAAGTGCACATAAGGCCATTATTAAGATAGAGCCAAAATAAAAGTTTGGAGACCACCTTCGATTTTTTAGCTTTATTTTATTTTCAGTATTTGTTACTAGGGCAGCTATTATAGCATTATTCAATTTTTGATAATGTCATGTGTTAACCTATTAAAATCCCAGAGATTGGTAAGGTCTTGTTAAAAACGCTGAGAAAATCATTTTTTTATTAGAGGGCCACTCAGGGTATTGTTGACACATTGATACGCAACTCTAAAAGCTAATTGAGGTAGCCTTATTATCAATTAGACCTGACATCCCTCTATACTCGTAATCAGTAACTCTTGAGAACCTTTGTTTTTAAGGAAGTTTATGCATCTTCCACAAGTTACGTCATACTTTATTATGCGAGTAAAATTGGCCATTTTTGAAGATGGTGCCCTGAAAGAAAATTGTGATTCTTATTTTAAAATGTTAGATTCTCACTTGTAATAATACTATAAAAGCTTCTCTTCAATCTGGAAAGTTAACGAGATCAAAACTCAAAAATGGATCAATCATTTCCTTAGTTGTAAGAAGAATTTAACACGTCACCCAGATAATGTGAATGTTGGGAAGGAGGTTGTTATTGTTTATTTACGATAAAAGAAGAGTATTAGAAATATCAATAAATTCTAAGTAAAAAAGCAAATGAAACAGTTAGTTGATTTACCATTTAATGTCTTAGGACAACACCTATGCCTGTTTTGTCTTACCAACAATATCGTAACTGTGAATTTTTGTATTTATAAGTAAGATTGATAGATGGATCCCATGTTTAATTGAATTATTATTCAATCAGAAAATTTATAATTATATTCGGCTATTTGAATTGAACAAAAAAACGTTGCCTCTGAAAACCAGTATTCAAATAACTGTCAACGTTTATCTTCTGAACTCTATATAAAATACCTGCAGCACATTTTTATTCATTCTACTTAAAAGTGTTTCACAATAGTCATTCAACATTTTGTTTTAAAAATGTGGTTCAAGTTCGCTTTGGTTCTTCTAGTTTGTGGTGTTTGTTCTTCATTGAAACTTCGTAAGTTCACTATAAGTTTGAGTGGTGGTCATAATATAAGCAATTAAATTGTATATAAATATGTTCCTTCTGTGAGGGCTATTTTTCATTTTGAATTATTTTAATTATCGTAATCATGTCGATAGAGATAGGTAATACAGATTTCATACAGTTTTTTTTAATGGAAGTACACAACATATCTATCATATCTATCAGAGCGATTTGCCTTAGTTTTGAGCGATATCAATAAAGAAAAGGGATATATCTTCTTAAGAGTTGTAAAATTTGTACTATTTTGCATAATTCCACACCTAGCTACCAGTGTGATTCGAATGTCCAATCTGTGTCCCGGCGAGCGTTATCAATACCATACAAAATTAAAATTGAAAAGTCTAAATCGGTCCTTTCATTCATGATAATCTTGGCACAGAGGGATTACTGTCTGATAATATGTTTTTGGACTCAGAGACCTCTGAAACGTAAATAACTGTTGAAACCCAGAATCTGAAAATTTAACAAAATTAAATACTTTCCTTACTATTTAGGGCTATTGAGGGTAGCGGTAAGAAAGTAAAAAGTCAAGTTCGAAAATTCTAGTCACTGAATTCTCAGAAATCATTGTGAAGTTTCATTGTTCTTCTGGCTTTTTCTCTGACTATTTGAGTGCATATATTGAATTACCAAATAATATCTTATCAAGCATCATCATAGCCCCTTTAACGAATTCAGATTTAATAGAATTTGTTGTCTACAATTTCCGATCTCTTTAATAATTTGTTTTATATTTTATCGATATTCTTTTAAGTCTAGTTACGCATTCTTATAAAAATCAAGAGAGTAGTGGCTTATTTTCAAGATTTAAATGTCTTTTGATCTGGAGAAATGGCTATTTAACTGTAAAATTACAAGTTATGTTTCAGTTCAAGATACTTAATGCTTTTGTAAGGATTTGTTTCCATTCTAATATCCTGCTAGATATGTAATGAAAGAATTGATATTGTGTAAAATTTTCAGTATTTCCGGTTTTCAAAATATGTTTACGTATCAGATATCTCTGAGTAAGATCATATTTTCAATCATTGCTCTGTCTACAAATTTTGAGCTTAGAAAGTATCTGAAATTTCTTCCTCTGATCGGTTATTGCTCCCTAGTGTATTGTGACATTTCCCCTTTCAGGCGGCAACTATAGTCCCTTTTCAAAATAGCTTTATGGGTAGTTTCTTGCCTTATAGGATTGCAGCATTGCACGGTATTGTGCGTACAGGTTGGTTTCGCACTTCAGGACGTCTAGTTCAGTGTCTACTTTACTTTACTTTAATTATTTAACAGAGGCTCCCATCTTATCTCAACGAGTCCTTCATTGCTAAAATCTTAAGTCGCCCTACCCATGGTGATATTCACAGCCACCAGACCAACTGTCACACCGAAACCTCAAAAAAATCATATCATAAATTTTCTATCCTCTACACATAGTTATCACCATGAATCCTAACCTTCGTATATCTCATTCAGACTTATATCTTTACTTCCCAGAGAAAGCAATGAGCTTTTTACATGTTTGCATTTGTTGCTGAGCAATAACTGAGAAACGTGTTTCGCGAAAACCTTTCTAGAACACACAACTTACTGCTACAACACGTATCTCAAAGAAACTGCAAGAAAAAATGTAATACTCAAATGAACTGTCAAATTTTCAAACTATTCCCTCATGTTCTGGCTAAACGGTGTCTCCTACGTAAAAATTAAATGTGACCATTGTTGTGTATCTTGGCACGATATAAAAAATTAATGGTCACACGACCTCATCACATAATTTTTATTTTCGATCGAATTTGGTAGAGAGTGATAGGATGGCACCCTCTTACAAGGTGGATACATCAAATTGTTTACCTAAATGTTTATTTTTGAGAAATCTCAGTTCAAATAAGATCTAGTTAGAGTTGTGAGAAAAAACTAAATACTGATTTGTAGATAATGTCTGCATTCATAACATAGGGACTGGACAGACTAAATATATATATATATATATATATATATATATATATATATATATATATATATATATATATTGATTTTGTATTCTTGACTGGATTTATAATAAATAAAAAGATGTTCTTGGGGATGCAGTCATATATTCAATACAATTCTTTGACTGAAGCCGAGCTTTCGAGAATGTTTATTCTCTTCTTCAGGGCAAAAATCGTGAATTTAGAATAAATTAACTAAAAACAGGAAAGATTTCATATCCATCAATTACAAAGTCAAAGAATTTTATTGAATATATGACTGCATCCCCAAGAACATCTTTTTATTTATATATATATATATATATATATATATATATATATATATATATATATATATATATATATATATATATATATAAATAAAAAGATGTTCTTGGGGATGCAGTCATATATTCAATACAATTCTTTGACTGAAGCCGAGCTTTCGAGAATGTTTATTCTCTTCTTCAGGGCAAAAATCGTGAATTTAGAATAAATTAACTAAAAACAGGAAAGATTTCATATCCATCAATTACAAAGTCAAAGAATTTTATTGAATATATGACTGCATCCCCAAGAACATCTTTTTATTTATATATATATATATATATATATATTATGCTACGCTCAAAGACCGAATTCGGCCACTTACCAAAGTGTTTCCTTGCCAACGCGACGTGGACATATGTGTATTATTGTGTATAGTTCCTTCATCAGAACAAATCAAACGTGAGTACCTATGTCCACGTCGCTTTCTGGGTAAGAATTTCTGTCATTGGCTGAATTCGGTATTTGATCCTAACATATATCTTATTAGGTATATTAAATGAGAAATGCTTATATATATATATATATATATATATATATATATATATGCAAATTTTATCTCGGAATCTGGTCTACCGATTTCGATGAAAATTCATATGTATGGGTTTTAGAGTGTATTGAATCGATTGGTTGTATTCACATTCACAAGAAAAATCGTTTTCAGCAATTAATAATTCCATTTTAGGAGTTTTATTTCAGATATCAATATGAACCCGATAATGTCATAGGAAAAAATAGTCCTATGGTTAAGCTTCCGGGTATTAATCTACAGTTCCTCGGTTCGAATCCTGTTCACCTTTGAGTTTTTTAACGAAACCCATTATTTAAATAAAAGATTTTAATTTAATATGAATTTCTAATAATTTTATCGGAAATTTCCACAGAAAATTTGTACATATCTAATATATTGCGACCCTTAAGCTACCTCATATTCAATCGGTTTGACCCTCGAGGTCCACATTAGCTATTTCAAGAATGGCTCCGCAGATAAAAGTTTCAGTATGTATAGTGTTTGGGGGTTGAGAAGTCGATTGGTGATACAGCTGAGTTCTGGCATGTTTCACATTCATATTTATTTTGAAATCTTTAAACTCTGATCCAGGTGAATGATAAAAGCAATATTTACCGATCGCAATACACTTTAACTATAAATATGCACATTTTTGAACTTTAGGGTAACTATTGTAAACCCACTCTAAATTCTGTGTTACCCGAGCAAAGCTCGGTCACCCAGATATTATATTTATTAATGTTATTGTATCCAGTAAACTATTCTTTTATTGTATTATCTAGTTTCATTAAAACAAATTAAGTCCATAATCTTCTTAAGTCTGAGATGTTATTCCAAATTCCAATAAAAAAACAGAGGTTGTCATAAGGACTGAAGACAGAAGTGAAAACTTAAAACAATGGAATAAATATATTATTGAATCTTTTTAATTTTATAAATGGAATTATTAACATTAGTCTATTTTTCATATCTATTGGCATTCCGAGCAGTAATTATTTACATTTTTATACAGCTTATTATTGAATGAAACATTTGATAGACTGCACAAGCTCAATACAAAATATCAATATTGTATTAACATTTACATAGTTTTTATTACACATTATTTTCATTATTGGCTCTAATCCTTAAGTTCAACAATACTTAGTCCATTTGTACTTTTAATTATTTCATTTGATTCTAAAAAATATATGAATGGCTTATGGTAACGGGAATAAAAAACAAATATGTTAGACTGGAATTTATCTAAGTATTATGTAAAAACTGCAGCAATCGTTGTTCGATCATTAGACATGGTCAAACCTAATATCATTAAGAAATTCAATTAGTGTTAGGCTTTTATCATCTGCAAAGTTGATATTGAAGTCCCCACATAATATCATCGGAATATCGTAAAATTTTTCATCAAAACTTTTTTCGAGTACCTATGTCAGAACCTTTGTATAAATCATAAAGTTTTCGATAACAAATATAAAAAAAACTTATATTATATTAATAATATTTACTGCAAGATGTATTGCAGATATAAAATATTAGAAAAATAAATAATGTCAAAATTTCTTACGCAAATATCAATAACAATGTTGGATATATTCGACAATACTTTGTTTTTGTCATTTATTTTTCTACATAAATATATCATGTTCTCACTATTGTAATGTACAGTAATTCTACGATCAATCAATTCCAATTGTATTAGCAGATAAGAGAGATGTGGGATTAGTGTATATATGTGTATACTTCATGTAATACTGGCCGCTATATTATGCGCAATACATCACAAGCATGTCGAGGTCATCGGTGTCGCGAGCTGGGAAAATTTTACCCATCCGAAAAACGCCTAACGTGCCTATAGAAGTTTTCACTTTCTATTTTTTTATAATGGATTGTATTAAGGGCCAGGCTCCTACTTAAGCCCATCCAACATCTTGCAAAAGTAGTATTGGTCATAAATAAAATGTAAGCATAAATAAAAGTGCTTTTTTCTTATCATGAATTCCGGGGATTTTGCTTTGCAACTAATGGGCCTTACTTGGCAACAGTACGTTAAAGCAAAACAAGGATTAGACCTTGCGCTAGGTGCATGTTAATGGGATGGGTTGTTTGTTGAGTAATTTTCTAGTAACTATTTTAAATTTGTCTATACTATTCTGTTGTACAGTTGTTCCAACTGAATATCTGAGGTAGTAACGAAAAAAAAGTGTTTTGTGGGTAATATAGTATTTTTTAGGCTTGAAATTATGAGGAAATAAGTAACTGACTCTATTAGAACACTTTTCCAGCTATCTTTATTAAATTTTTATAATAATAATAATTACATTGCCATAGTACCTACCTAATCGTACGTAATTAATTTTTGTGCTTGACTGGATTAATTCTCCTTTTTCTTACGTAAATTAAATCGCAGCTAATTTGGCCTACCGATGGAAGATTTAGTAATCCCTCATTACCAGTGTCATATTTTTATTCATGAAAAGTGATTTTTATGGTTAATTCAGATTAATAATTATAAATTAGGTCTCAAATTTTTTGTTATTAAATAAGTACATATAATCCTGTGGAAAAAGAGGTTGTGTGTTTATTATCATGCTTAAACAAACTCATATTATGTATCTATATGAAGATCTTATTACAACTCATAAATTAAGTCATTCTTCCATGACATTTAAACCGCATTTAAATAATTATCTCTAATAAATAAGCAACCATTATATCATCAACTCTACATTAAATTTTATATACCTATATGTAATGTAAAATCGCGTTTGGAATAATTCCATCCAAATAGAATTTATATTGTTTATTTATCCAACATATTATCTTCCTACGTCAACAAGTTTTGAATATGCCTATAGGCAAACAAGCCGACAACAGGTTGTATCAAAAATTCGACTGTCCCTGTGAAGCCTAATTTTTTAGACCACCTTGAATAAATATACTTACAAGAAAAATAGTGTAGATTAGTTGGAATTTGATAAAATATTTCTTTTTATTTACAAACACTTAGATCGACTTTAATATATGGTGAACTGAAAAATTCAAAATAAAATTAATTCTAGTGTCGCTGTAAATGCCAATACGTAAATTTTACGCATTTCCAAAATATGTGTAACAATTTTTCGTCCACCGATGTTGGTGATGTGGAGGCATTTTTAACATTGTATTTTTCTTGTTATTCAAATATCTTACTTCAGAAATTATGTCGTCACTAAGGAATAATCTGAATGCAGTGATAGGTTTGATGGCATCTTTGGCTTCGCCTGCTGGATCGGGTGTGATATCAATGATATTTTCTGTATTTCTTTGGGCAAAACTCTATCATTTGTAACAATCTTTACTTAACAAAATATTTGACGTTGCCTCTTCTGAGCCTTTACTCGAGCAGTAGTAGACGACAGCGCTTGCAAATCCATGTTGCTCGAAGTCGACGCTTCTTTGTAAGTTTTTCTTAGCATAGATCCACACTTCTTGTAAATCTTTCTCGTATTCGACCTTATCGATCGGGTCTGGAACATTATTTTTTGTTTGTAATAGGTAGGTACTCTCATCCCTGCCATAGTCCCAGTCTGTTTCAAATTGATTTTCATTATCTTTGATGTCACTGGAGTCGCTAGCTTGGATAATTTGTTCTGTCTTTTTCTGATAGGAAGTTTTTTGAGCTTAAGATTTGTTTTGCGCTAATATTCAACTAAAATAGAAAGAAATAAAACCTAAGACCTGAAAAATAATCTGACCAATGAGACGTACACTATTCCAACAATACGCAAAATATACATATAAGCACCATACAAATTTGCCAACTATACCTAAAATTTACGCGCGGACAATCACTATTTATTCTGTCAAGTACAAGCCACAACTACCACATCAGAGAGGCTCCGGCAGCATAATGTTGTGATCGTGGAAGATGCACTGCTTGAGTGGCAAAAGAAGGATACCAATAATAGGCAAATTATTTCAGATTCAACAAAAGCTAAACGTAAATTTTACGTAAGTTGGCAATCTAGGGTTAAGTAGAGCAATTATATGTAGATAAAAGATTCCTGGCACCAACTTTAAAAAGATCAGTGCACCAACTAATAAAATCTGCCCTAGTTTTTATTTTAAATTTTTGAGTGTATTATTCGTTACCCAAATCGTTGAACGTTCACTTATATTCAGATATTTCAAAATATAATGGCAATGCTTCACTATTGCTGTTACTCCGGAAGTGGTAGATCTTTTTCCCGCAGCCGGTAAAGTAAATAATTCATAGATGCTTAGATACAAAACATGAAAATGGCATTATTTTTTCTAGATGACGGAATGTAAATACTGTCATTTACTTGTCTAGGAAAATAAAAAGTGTTATCTACCATTTTCATGTTTTGTATCTAAGCATATATGAATTATTGACATTACCGGCAGAAGGAGAAATGTAATAAGTAACATGGAATGTATCGACTGTTAACATCCTTGGCAAGTGACAAGCGGATTTCGTCGCGGCTCCTACTCACTTTCCGTGAACATGTCTTTACATTCCTTGTTACATAAATAACTATTAGAAATATCCAATTTAATTTTGTCGCCTCAAATTTTCGATGCCCTTCGTCTGCTCAGGGTGCAGAGTTTTTGGAGAAACCAAATGAATTTTAAGATTTGCTCAATATGAGTTGATTTCTCATAACTTCTCTATAAAATGAAAAAAAAAATCGTCACAGTTGAAGCACATTTACTATAAGAAACACATGATCATCAATTAAATTATCTGAGGTGATGACAGAAAACAATAATATTCTACATCTATAGTGGTATTGGTCTTGGGCATAGAATAAGAATAAGCTTTTTTAATTTATTTTCTGTTTCTGGTTCATGAACTATTATTTGAAGTCATTGAAAACTTATTAACAAAAGAATTTGAAGATGAGAAACACGCCTTAAGATATAGCAACGAACTGAAGAACAGATCATTTGGTTCTTTATTGAACAATAATAACATTTTAAAAAACTTGGACTGTCCTCATTATATGTTGCAGTATGATATGACAGCACATAATGAAAAATTTTGATGATGGTGCCAACAGATGATGTATCAGCTATTGAATTCTTTCCCCTGGGATCCTGCCTCCTAGCTAATTTACAACCAGCTCAGTATCTCAACTAGCCACGGCACCGTTAAGATTTTGCGAAACATTTTTGTTATACAAAAGTGTCGTTAATTCAGATTCATGGCATTTATATTGATATATATTGTTGGGTCAATAGTTGAAATTATAACCACATATTTTCAAAATAAGTAGGATGACACTTTTCTTCACTCATAGCCCTAACTACAAAACCGCGAAATTTATCGAGAAATTTGCTAATACTTACAAATATTTTTATAAATGGTGTGACCAATATGAACAGTTTTTTTTTTCAAAAAACACTTCTTTGTATAATTCGATGGCTTTTTTCAAAGCTTTATGAAACCCTGAAAATTTAAATATGTGACTTAGGTATGCCTAATACAACTGATTTTTCACTTCGAAACTCACATTTTTCTGGTACCTCAGATAGTCAGATCTAGAAGTGACATAAAAAATATTTCACTTTGTGGCAGAGAGAGGTGCAACTACAAAATAAATAGAAATTTTGAAATTGGTTAAGGAGTCTGGCTTACATACTAATTAAATTTAAACGTCTTTTTTAATGAATTAAAAATAAGCGGTCGTTTTCCAGAAGAAATCATCCAGCTTTTTTTCGGTTTTCTGATATGCCTATTTTGGACCAACTTCCCAAACGAAGGAGGTATACAAAATTTGATGTTGCTTTTTTTTCTTACGTTCTATCGCATAGTAAACGTAGTCAGATTTTCATGATTTACTTTTTATTTAAACGATGAACATTGAAAAATGGTTCCATATTAAAAAAAAATCCAAAATATCCTTCCTCCCAAATGGGATAGGGTTTTTATTTCTCGAAAATCTGAGACTGTAAAATAAAACAATCAACCATATCCAGAAACATATATATTGAGAATTTTCCAAAAAAAATATGGTTTCCGAGTTACAGCAATATCTACTAAAGACTAAAATATGTTTTTATATCCCTGTGTGTAAGGGAACGTTCAATGATTTTGCTGAATATGAATACACTCAAAAAAAGTGAAATTAATATTTATAACAAAAATATAGGTCCTACTTTATTACTTGGAGCACTAATCTAGTGGTGCTGGTACTTTTGGAGTTGTTACCCATATTATTAAATCTTTATATTCTTCAATTCTAAACACATTTGTATAAAGAAGCTCTTAACAAATAATTTGAGTTTGTTTTCTTGCAGAGGTAAATTGACCTTAGTATTTGTATGATTAATTTGATAATTGTTAATGCCGGGCTATCATGAATAAAGGATGGGAATCAAAGAAATATATATACCTACACAGGCTGTTTCAAATTCTACTCTCACCATTGGAATCTCGGAAACTATCGGGAATACGAAGATGGTTAAATTGGGGCAAATTTGCGCATTTATGTGTTCAACGATACGCCGTTTAGAAAGTTTGAAATTTTCGAGTAGTTCCGGAGATATCCGGAAAAAACTAATTTTCGGAAAATCATTTTATTTTTTTCCTGGCTTTATTCCTTAATGAAGTTCTAAATAGATAGCACATTTATACTGCCACTTTTTTCACTCTATCCAATGGTGTTCATAGTTTTGTAACATGACGTTTTGTTCATGTGAAACTCTCATGAACTTATTTTTTTCTCATGGGAGCCATATTGGGCTTCCACAAATTTGAATAGCCCTTTTTATTACCTTTTAGATCATAAGTGGGCCTTGTCCTAAAAATCCGAGAAATTAAATAAATTACTTTATTTATTTATCCAATCGGTGACACGTAAATGACATTCTGTATTAAGTGTCAATTGCTGAGTCGTTGAAAATGGAGTTCTCCAATAAAAAAAACGAGATATGATAACACTTTATTACAATAATGATAGAAACGTGTGAATAAATACATTGTTAGTGTATCTTAAGATGAACCCCGAGAGACGACAACCACAACCAAATTTGTCCAAATTAATGGACAAAATTCGCGATGGGTTTGGCTCGTTTGAAAAACTTGATAATGAGGTATTATTCATTAGAAATGATTTATTTAGTTTCTTCATCAATCCTGTCTCCAGATTTTTTTCTGGGTTTTTTAAAGGATCCATGCTCAGCTAAATTTGTATCCAATAAGTTGGATAAAGATCGGTGGGGTTATCGTCTTTCGGGATACCTACATGTTAAGATGATATACTTCCAATGTATTCATACTTTTTCTATCATTCTTGTAATAATGTTTTATCATATCTCGTTTTTCTCCATTTTCAACGACTTAGCAATCGACAATAATATAAAATGTCATTTACGTGTCACCGATCGGAAAAATCAAAGCCAACTACTTTATAAAAGTAATCTATATAATTTCTCGGATTTTTAGGACAAAAAGGCCCAAATTTGTGGAATGCCAATATGGCTCCTATAAGAAAAAAGAGTTCATGATAGTTTCGCTTAAGCGAAATGTCATGTTACAAAACTATGAACACCATTGGAAAGAACAAAGTGGAAATGTAAATGTGCTATTTAATTAGAAATTCATTAAGAAATAAAGCCAGGAAAAATTAAAATGATTATCCGAAAAATCGTTTTTTTCCGGATATCTCCGGAACTACTCGAAATTTTCAAACTTTTAAAACGGCGTATTGTTGAGCACATAAATGCGCAACTTTGCTCCAATTTAACCATCTTCGTATTCCCTATAGTTTCAGAGATCCCAATGGTGAGAGTCGAATTTGAAACAGCTTGTATATATATCCACCTATATATGTATATATATTTTTTTAAATAGAAACCTATTTATAATCCCATTTTTAAGGCAACTAAGGGTAACTTTATATGAGAATATCTATTCCGAAAATTTGTAGCTCTAGCTAACTAATGGGCAGCTTACAATTGTCTATGGAAGAGCTCTACATACATTTTATGTTGTTGGAAGTCGGCCATAATTCCAAAGAAAAATTACAATTGTGAAAAAGTCAAAGAAGTGTCATAAATGTAGATATTATATTTGTTATTAGCAATAATTTCTCTATAATTATTATAATGTTGAAACCACTAAACTATACAAATACTTACATAGAGGATTTAAAATGATTAATTATTATTTCCATAAAATGCTTTGAACACACATCCTGATTCAAATGGCATGTAGATATTGTTTGATATGTGGCAGAATACCCAAAATTGCTATTTCAGTAGGTATTTTCAATATTAACAACTAGTTTGTTATTTTCTACTCTAAATCTGACGGAACCAAAACTCTTAGTATAGATAAAATAGGTACATCATCTATCTATATATAAATAAAATGACAGGTGTGTGTGCTAAAACTGCACATGGCAAACGCATATTGTTGCTATGTCTTAATAGGTATAAGGCTCCTATCGTGCACTATGGTGGTTGCAAGTTGATACCTATATGGGTGTAAAAGATACGGAGATTGAAACATGTAATTTCTAAAAATGTGTGATTATCATTAAACTAAAATGATTTATATTGATAGAGGAAATTCTAGAATGATCTAGAAATTTCTAGAATTATTTAGAAAGTTCTCAAATGTAAACCTATATTCTAATCAAATAAGAATGCTTTAGAAAATTTTAGAATGATCTAGAAATTTCTTGAAGAATCTAGAACATTCCAGAATAATTTGGAAATCTCTAATCCAAGGCTCTGATTGATCGAGCATATTGGAAATGTACGAAAAAAAGTCTGGAATGACCTAAAAATTTCTAGAAATTCCTCCAGTGATCTAGAAACCTCCAAAATGTATCTCAACTTGCTGATCGAAATAAGCCAGCGAACGGGTATTCACAGCTAGTTTGTATATATTTGTATTTATATAAATTGGTCGTCCCGGCAGAATAGTACTGAAAATTTGCAAATAATAAGTGGAATATTTACATTTCTATGAAACTTGTTTGACACGTGTGAACAAAATTTTGGAGTAGACATCCTTTTTGACCGCCGAACCCCCAACGGAGGAGGTATACAATTCGACTGTCTGCTTTATTTTTATTTTTTTTGGTTCGTGCGCGCGCGCCTTTTATATAGTAAACGGGCTCCGATTTTGATGATTTTGGATTTATTTGGAAGAAGGGGATTGAGAAATGGTCCCATATTCATAAAAACGCAAATCCGAAATCTCTTTCCCTCCGAAAACCGCCCCCGAAGGGGTGGAGGGGGCGAATTTTCTCGAAAATCGAAAATCTGAGTTGGTATAATTAAAGATAGGACAAGATCCGGAAACGTTTAAATTGAACATTTTTTCAAAAGTGTTACGGTTTTCGAGATAGACGCATGTTAAATATGTATTTTTGCTATGTAGAGAGGACAATTTCTTTCGAAAATTGAAAATTTTTCGATACTACATGAAAGATATAATTATTTGTAGCAACATTTATAATGAACATTTTAACCTTAGAGTTACGGTTTTCGAGTTAAATCGGTGTTAACATGGTAACAACTAAAATATTCAAGCGTATTTCCGCAGCAATGGTCTGAGATCTCAATAATAACAACTACAAGCAAGGAATATACGTGGGTAATAGGACTAGTACTATCTTCATTGATATGGTATAGTGAACGTTCAACGATTTTCGGGACTAATGTTACACTCAAAAGTGTGAAATAAATATTTTTTACAAAAAATTGGACCGACGTTATTAGTTGATGCACTGAAAAGTATAAAATAATATTACTTCTATTGGTGATGGTACTTGTGAAGTTGGTGCCAAAAGTTATCAATCTAACTGCAACTGCACAATTTCAAAAGTACTATCACCAATAGAAGTAATATTATTTTATACTTTTCAGTGCATCAACTAATAACGTCGGTCCAATTTTTTGTAAAAAATATTTATGCAGAGTTGCTATTATGTACATTGCTTTATATGATAAAATTATAATAATAGTCAGTTTTCAGTTTTCAAATATATAAAACAGAGTGGTGTTAGTTACACCATTTATAACTTAAGATTGGCTGGAACGATTTTAAATATTGCTTATTTTTTGGATTCCTCTTCGCATCGAAAACAGAATAACTATTAAAATGTCAGAAAACTAACTGAAAAAGTATATAGGTAATTAATTTTCATACAAATTAAGATTGGACATCCGCCATATTCCTTGCCAATAAGTCAAACGCCAATACCATATCGGATCGTGATTTTCATATAATCTTCAAAAGGTGGTGTTACCAAGAACAATAAATACGTTAATAAATTAAGTTTAGAAACTTAATACTCAATACAGCACTCAATGACTCTTGGTGGTGCAAAGTTCGCAGGGTCGGCTTGTAATAAATAAATGCTACTACAGCAAATCTTCTTCTTCAAGAAGGCAACTTCAAATAAAGGCTCCTTTATAGGAAAAAAATGATAATTATGTGATGGTCTGAAAATCTAAAAATTGCAATATGTCAAAAACACTTAAAATTAGGTATAGAACATCACGTGCTTTTAAACGAAGAATGTAATAATGTGATAATATATAGGACGTTTTATTTAGAATACGAAAGTTGGCATAACCGGAAGTGCCTTTTTATTCTATTAAGCCCTATTAACTTTAGTATACCTACTTTAGAATCTTAAAATTCGGTTTTTGATATTTTTATGTTTTCGGAGAGACAAAGTGTAGGTATAGATTTGCTTAGCAAGTTTGTATTTTTTTCAGCCTCCTACATTACACCATGTGCCAAGAATGATCCAAATTTAAAAAAATGTGTCTTAGAACATGCCAAAGCAGCACTGCCAACTGTCGTTAAGGGTGACAGGAAATATGGAATTCCAAGTTTTAAGCCTCTTCTTTTGGAGACTATCAGTTTGGAAAATAATGACCGACTCAAGTTGAAGTTGATCAAAGTGAAAGTTCACGGTATCGAAAACTTGGAACTCGATAAGGCTGCGTAAGATATTTTTTTTATAAATGTTATATACCGAATTTTCCAAAATATCATGTACAAACGGAATGAGTTCTTTGACATATCGCATCACTAAAACACTACTAAAACTTAGGTTTGCAAACATTTTTACCCAAGTTTCAGGACATTGAATTTGCAATATTGCTTATTGTTCGGGAGTTATTCCAAACACAGGTCATTTGGGGTGGTGGTCGGGTTTTACCTTAATCCCACGAAAGACTTAAGCGCAGGAACTTTGGTCAATTGGGCGGGGCTGTCATTTTTGTTGTCGGATGGACTTAAACCCTTTTACTGCCTGGGTAAAAAACAATGTAATACTTAGATTTGGGCTCGTCATTATTATATAGAAGAAATTACATTCATTAGTTTTGTTATTACAATGACTCATATTAATGAACAGGTTCGATCATGTATGGGCATTAAGAAATAGTAAATACAATTTGTTACATTTTACAAACAATCTAAAAATTAAATAATTAATTTTTTTTGTGATATTAATATGATTTTATAGTTCATATGTAATTAATGCCACTAAGTGTCTCTTCATATGTAAAAAAATAACTATTATAAATTATCAAGTTTTTTCAACGAGCTCTGAACTTCAACTCCATGATCACACATTCACAATGACAATTAAGGAAATTGGCCCTACTAGGTAGGTATATGACAACAACATTTTTATAATTATGTTGATCAGGGCGGTGAGATTCTGGGAAATTATAATTTCTTAAAAGTGTCCTATATCTTCAAGGAAATTGCTAATTGCCGGAGTAAGAAAAGGTACCGGCGCGCCCAAATGACCAACACCCGTTTTACCCCAGTACTCTCTTGCAGGGCTCCTTAGGAAGTACAGTTTCCTAGTATTTGCCTATCATAAAAAAATTAAGCCCGATTTCTTTAAACTCCAGATGATATATTTTTTTTTAGTCTGGTAGATTCAAATTCAATTTAGACAATTATTTCTATTAATAATTACAGTTTGGTCGGAAAAACCTGTGAAAATGTCAAGCTTTCTATAATCTTTTTTTCGAAAATTGAAAATTTTAAAACAAAAAATTAAGGAAGATACCATATCTGATAACAGTTAAATTGGAGATTAAAAAAAATACAGGTTCCGAGTCACAACTATAGCAAATGAAGAATGAAATATGTCTGTTATCGCTTTTCTGAAATCTCTCAGTATAAGTCAACGTTGAATGATTTTGATAAATATTGATACACTCAAATATGTGAAATATTTGTCTTTACAAGAATGAGCACCGACTTTATTACCGCCACAAAAAAATAAAAAAGTAATTCTACGGCGTTCGACGACTAGCCTGCAAAGCCGCTTAAAGACCTAGGGTCAATATACGAGTAGCGCGCGAACTACCTGAGGTATACCTGCACCAGCGTCCTTCTTTATCCGCTGAAAAATGTACATTTTTTAAATTAATCAAATAATAGGAAAAAAGAGGATCCCAGCCTTTTTCGATTTTTTAACTTGAACCAAACTCATTATATTGGTATATAGGTACTATAGGAATGTGTAATGTTTCTATAATATTCTGAGACATTATATATGTAATCGAATAAATGTCGTGCACCTCATCTATATTCTCCTTGATATTGTGCAATTCTTTCTTTTTATAATATAAAATAAAATAAATATCCATGGACTATTAATCCATAATTGCATATTCAAAATTTACAACCATCTTATATATGAAAAAAATATCTATGGATGTTCCCAACATTTATCAATTATTGATTGGAATAAAATGTCATGTGTTATTTTTTCTTTCTTTGGTGCATCTATAAAAAAATGTCTTATTAAAAACTAGAATCATACCACTATTTTGCAATACATAGAATTCAAATATCTTTTGCCTGTTCTTATTGCACGGTCTTTTCTAAATCTATAGTTATCGATCACACGTTAACTATTTTCCTTTCGCACTTAACATAGATAACGTACTTGAAAATTAGAAAAATAGAATAATCAGGTGAATAAAAATATAATTATTACTATTATTATTATTATTATAATTATTATATCATATACCAATATTATGAGTTTGATTCAAGCTAGAACAAAAATTCAAAAAAGGCTGGTACCCTCTTTTTTTTCTATTATTTGATTAATTGAAAAAATAACTTTTTTTCAGTGCATAAAAAAGGACGCTGGTGCAAGTATACGGCAGATAATACCACAGGTAGCTCGCGTGCTAGCCGTATACCTACCCCGCGCGCTGGTGGTATAAAATGGGGATTATTTTTAATGCCCTGCGCGCTAGTCGTACATGGCCAATTCTACTGGGGTTGGTACTTTTTAAGCAGCCATGAGTTTTCTATCTAGCTAGAACTGCATTACTTCAAAATTACCGGCACTGGTAGAATTAATATCATTTTGTAATTTTCAGTGCATTCTATAAAGTTTTAGTAATAAATTAAACCAAAGCACCACCTGCTTCCTTCTGTATGTGATATTTATAAGTACCATTGTTGCTAGAATTTTGCATTATTATTTGACTCTTCTTTTCTTGTTAAAGATTCGATATTGACAAGAAAACAGGAAGTTTCAGTGGATCCATTCCAAGGATCACCATTGAAGGAATGTATAAAATGGAAGGAAAATTGTTGGTACTTCCAATTAATGGAAACGGCCGGGCCAACATAACTGTAGGTAGGTACAAAAATATAACAAATAATTATTTGTTTGTTTGTTGAACTAATATATTTTTCTCTAGATAATGTATATGTTACTTATGACTTGGGTTACAAAGTATCCAATGATCATTTGGAAATTGAAGACGATAGTATTGACCTAAGCGTGAAGAGACTGTATATCGATTTTGAAGGGCTCTTTGATGGAAATAAGGAACTAGGTATGAATTATTGACCTTTTATTCTTAATAATCTTGTAAAATTGCAACAAACACGCTTTGTTATCGCTCCTTTGTGGAGTTGATATAAAACTAGTATGGAGTAATAATAGGTATTAAAAATAATAAGTTTCGTTTCTTTGTCCACAATCGTAATGAAATATAATATTTTTCTTTTTCACATCCCATAATTCTCTGATTCAAATCAGCTCTGGCAAAAATAAACTGAGCATTATTTTTTGCAGGAAAAACCACCAACATGGTGCTAAATGAGCAATGGTCCGAAGTATACAATGAAGTGAAACCAGCTTTAGTTAACACTGTGTCAGTAATCTTCAGACATATTATTGCCGGTGTTGCTTCTAAAGTAGAATATTCAAATATTTTCATATAATTTCTTAATAAATATTTTCTACTTATATTCTTCTATTTTATTCCCTTGAAAAAAATATCAAGATTGTCCTTATATTTCTAGTTTAGTATTAATACGATAGCTTACACAAATAAAAATTGTAGGTAGTCAATAGACCTATATATTTATTTCTAAAGTATCTAAAATTTAATAATACTGTCTATACCTACTGATTGTTACAATTGTTTATACAGTGTATACTGTCGCTTACGAAGCTTTAGACATAGAATACTCTTTCCATATAAACAAATTAACTTACATGTACCTGAGAAAATACAGAAAAATACATAAATACAATAATTATCCTATCTTTATATTTCCTACTAAGATTACCGAACAGACGTAATAATCACTTGAAGTCCACTTAAGGTTCTATGAGCAAATTTTGGTCAGGAACAAGAGTACCTAGCGATTTACTTAATAATAAACTATTATTTTAAATAATTAATATTAGCAATAAATTATTTTAATTATATTTCTTTTATAAAATTCGTAATAAAGAATAACTTAGTTTGCTAATTCGCCTTTTTTTCTAAGGAATGATAGTGACAATGCATTTCTCTGAATACTTGAGTTTAACGTGGGTGTCTGCTTGTAATTCGATTTAGTTTTCTTCTTGTTTAAAATGTGACTTGATCAAGTGTTTTATTATTAAACTGTATCTTTATGTCTGTTTGAGGTAACGTAGCTTCGAAACGGATGAAACAATTTTGATTTAGATTTGTCTGTTTCACAGATGTGTGCGTGTTCCTAAATACAAACCATCAGCCTGGCCAGGCCTAAATTATGTCATTAGTCAATGTCATATTCCTGTATTGAGTCCGTATATCTGTCAATTTTCGACGGACATTTTAACCCTGGCCAGGCTATTGGTTTGTGTTTCGGAACAGCCAGTGTGAGTGTTTTTACCTAGTTCTTCTCAATCAAGTCTAACGGCTGTACTTGTTTATCTGCCTGAAGTAGATCGTAGCTGAAAGGCATGAATTGATTTTGATTCAGTATTTGTTTTGTTTGAAAGGTGACGTGATTCTTCTTTTTAGCTATATTGTTGTTAATATATTTCATCCTTAGAATTTGCAAGATACTTATGGAAGTATACATACTTAATGCTTAAATACGTACATCACACACGATGTTAGAGGAACCCATGCCAAATTTATAAAGTCAGGAGTCGCACAGCTCTTCTCCAGTTTTTCGTGGGTGACATTGGCAGATGCTTCCTAATACAGGCCACACAGGGTCAGTATATTGACCAAGATAAGGAAATATCAAGCAATATATTGTGCTGACGTACAATATTTTCAATATTTATTTGATTTAGGTTCTCACTTTTGTAACCTATACTTACCATGATCTAGTATCACGTATATCTTCAAATGAGTGAAGATTTTGCTGGAGTATGTTGATGAAAGTCAGCAAGGAACGCTTCTATCAGACTTCTTGAAGAAAATATGCGTTATGGAATTCTATTAGGTATGCCATTCTCATTGGTGCCAAAATTTTTCATCAAAGTGCAACTGCATAAGTTCAAAAGTAACAGCACCAAAAGAATTAATATTATTTTGTATTTTTCAGTGCACTAAATAATAACGTTGGTCCATTTTTTTGTGAAAAACATTTATATACAACAAAAAATAGAATGAGAATAAGGTTAAATAGTAAGTAAAATCATTGAACTGAATTGTAGTTCGGGATCCTCTCTGCTTCGCCAAAATAACAAGAAACTACGATTTTGTGGGTTAATAATTTTATTTCACCCAAAATAGAATTTCTATGGCACGCCACTGGCAACATATGTATATATGTGTCTATATATTCAATTGCTGATTATTTTCTCTTTTTGACGTGTCAAAAATTACTTTGTAATTTCTGTTACGAATAAAAATATCTATCTATCTGTCTAATATTATTTGAAAATGAATTTATCAATGCCACGTGCAGAATGGTCTGGTTGCAGATCCTCCGATATGGAGCGAGTCGATCAAGATGTACCACTTTCATCTTTTCCCGTGGTGTTCGTTGGATACGATAAACGACATCGTTGAATCGCGCCTGTATGGTGTAAAGACCTTTCCAATCGGATTGCAGTTTGGAAGAACGGTCAATCGTTCTTTTTGGATTGAATAGCTAATACCGGTCTTGCACCTGGTAACCCTCGGAATTGGCGCATCGATCGTACCGTGTTTTCATGCGGTCGCTGGCCATACGGATATGTTTTCTGGCTTGTTCATGAACTTCTCGTAGTCGTTCTTGCAGCCGACTGGTGAACTCATCCATGGCTTCCGTTGATGGAAAGGGTCTTCGAAGCAGCAAATCGCAGGGTAACCTCAACTCTCTCGAACATCATGCAAGCTGGGGTCTCTATAGTAACTTCATGCACCGCCGCACGATATGCCATTAGGGCCAAAGGAATATATCGGTCCCAGTCACGTTGGTTGTCAGACGTGAACTTCTTCAGAAAGCGGACGATTGGTTGAACTTCTCGACCATGCCATCGGACTGCGGATGCAGGGGTGTTGTTCGGGTCTTTCTTATGCCAAATATCTTGCAAACCCCTTGGAACAATCGGCTCTCAAAATTCCGTCCTTGGTCTGAATGTAATTCCATGGGAATGCCGAAACGGCATATGGTGTCAACCAGAGCCTGTGTCACCGTGGCAGCCTCTTGATTGGGTAGAGCGTATGCCTTCGGCAATTTCGAGAAATAATCCATTATCACCAATATGTACCGGTTTCCATCATCAGTCGTAGGAAATAGCCCTGCTATGTCGATGGCTATCCTCTCAAATGGTGCGCCTACAGTGTATTGCTGAAGTCTTCCTCGGGTGCGTCTATGCGGTCCGCGGGCGCTGGCACACAAATCGCATGGGTGCCGTACATAAGGATTCCTTCAACTTCTGATGAGCCTCTTCGCAATTTGACTTCCACTCGAATGGTTGGTCTTTTTCTGTCAGCCGATGTAATGGCTTAGACAGGTTACTGAAGTCCTTGACGAATCGGCGGTAATAGGAACATAACCCAAGAAAGCTGCGTAGCTCTGAGACATTCCTTGGACGAGGCTATTGTTGAATCGCTGCTAGCTTGGCTGGTTCTGGTCGGACTCCTTGTGGAGATACTACGTGATCGAGGTATCGTACTTCCTTCCGGAAGAATTCGCATTTATCCGGTTCAACTTCAACTTGGCTCCTCTCAAACGTTGAAGTACTCCTTCCAGATTACGCAGACGTTAGCCAAATGTCTTACCCATGACTATCACATCATCCAAATAAACCGCACAGCTCTGCCAAGACAATCCTTTTAGAACTGTATCCATCAATCGCTCAAAGGTGGCAGGAGCTTTAAACAACCCAACATTCAATTGCCAGAGTCCGTAAGGCGTGATGAAGGTAGTCTTCTCTTTATCTTGTTCTTGGATGCCAACTTGCCAATAACCACTGCGAAGATCCAAGGTAGAGAACCATTCAGTACCTGCCAGTGTGTCGATGGTGTCCTTTCTTGTAACGTCGTTGAAGCCGTCTGGTGAAGCCGTCTTTCTTTCGCACCAGAACTATCGGCGACGCCCAGGGGCTGGTGGATGGTTCTATAACGTTCCCCTCCTGCATATCACCCAGCAGTTGCTGAACATCTGTTTGGCGATTGGTAGTCGTCGGGCTGCATGTCTGATCGGAGTGGCATCTCCGATGAATATCGAATGCTGCACCAGATTAGTATGATCCAGATCATCGTCATGCAAGGAGAAAACGTCCTGATACTTTCGTAGCAGTGACTCAGCTTGTCCAAGTGCATCACTTGTTTTACTGCATGGCACGACCCTAATTTCGTCCCAGATTTCAGGATCACCTCCTGGTCGCTCATGTTTATGATTCTGACTGGAATTCGACCATCTTGTACTACGTTCAAGGTGCGTCCCACCAGTAGCTGCTCATTCTGTTGGGGTTCTACCACGCCCACAAACTGTCTACCAGTATCACTAGTGATAGCAGCCATTAGCACCTTTTCTCTTCGTGCCGGAACGCTGGCGTCGTCTTCAATGGAAACTCGAAGAACGGCAGCTGAATTATACCCATCGTCTAAGAGGATCTCTTCACTCTTGGTCTTCAACCTTCACCCTTTTGGATCTATCAAGATGTCAAATATCGCTAGAAAATCAAGCCCTATGATAACATCGTCCCTAATGTTAGCTATGAAGATAACAGTTTGATATTCTCTAGAACCCAATCGAACTGTGACCTCACGTTGTCCCAGGATTGGAAAGCGTTCCCCTGAGGCCGTTTGCATCACACAGGCCCTGTCCAATGGTTCCCAGCCTCCTTTGATGATATCGGATCGGACGATGCTTCGTACTGCTCCAGTGTCTATTAAGAGGGAGCAACCGATACTCACAATTTCGCCATCAACCGTCAAGGTTTGTCCTTGGGTCCCGACTTTACTAACGATGACGGCAGCTGATTGATTCCTTTTTAGTCGCTCGGTCTCATTTAGACTACACCGACCTTTCCCATATCCAAACCTTCGGCAATCGTATTCCATCGGTTATAGGCTTCGCTGATGGGGATGAGGGATTGAAGGCCAGTCGTCTCACCTCCGGACTGGTCTTTTCTAGTTTTCCGAATGCATCGGAGCAGGCGAAGACCTGCGTCGCCTAGGGCGACGGGCCATGAGATGTCCCTATTTACCGCATCTCCAGCATCTTGGCACTGATGGGCCTTCCTCCTCCATGTCGCCAACCTCTCTGACTGTCACAGTTGGCTTGGCCACCCTCTTAGCAGCTTCCAGTTCAAGTGCATGGCCCTGCTGGATGTCACCATCTTTAATAGCATCAATGAACGCTGACAATCCAAGGCCTTCCCGTACTTCACCAGTGACACCCTCCGGATAAGCCAGATGCGCCAACCTTTCAAAATCCGCTGCCAACTCCTGTAACGATTCATTGGACCGTTGACTTCGATGTTTCAATTGGGCGTTGAAGATGGCGGCCTGATGTCTCTCCCCAAATCGCAGTTCCATGGCCTCAACCAACTGCTTGATACTTCATGATTGGCCATCGGGAAACGATTTCAGAACCTCCATAGCACTTCCGCGGAGTGCCAATACCAGTGCCGTCGCCTTCTCCAATGATTAGTGGTAGCGGCTGCCTCGAACTGCCTCAGATAGGTTGTCCAAGAGGTACTGCGGTCGTAGGTAGGGGCTTGGATTTTACACTCAACTCTTGTCGAATGTCCTGAACAGGTACGGTTCTGTAAGTTGAGCCGCTCCACGACATTGCATTGGATGCTCTCCACTTTGATCTGCAGCTGCTCCGTTTTTGCTTTGGCCTCTTCAGCTGTTGTCACGGCGGCTTTCGCCCTATCGTTAACCTCTTCTATTTTGCAGGTCAGGGCGTCCATACTATTGTTCCATAGGTCCTTCTGCTCTGTCAACTGATCATGAAGGCGATCGACCCGTTCTCGCATCTCTCCCAGATGTTTGGCTTGCTCCACTTTCAACCGTTATTCCATACCCTGCAGGATACGCTCCTCTAATCCCAGGGTTTGCTCAGCTTGTGTTTTGGCCTGTTCTGCTAATTTGGCTTCCAGGTTGCTAGACTGCTCTGCTTGTTGTTTCCCTTGCTCTGTTTGTTGTCTCATCAATTCGGCAAGGGTTGCCATAATGGGTTCCATGTCGGCTTTCCTTGTGGACATCTTATGTTCTTGTTATTTGGCTAGAAATCCCACTTTTGACACCAATTTAACTGAATTGCAGTTCGGGATCCTCCCTGCTTTGCCAAAAGAAACTACGATTTTGTTGGTTAATAATTTTATTTCACCCAAGATACAATGTCTATGGCACCCCACTGGCAGTATTATTTGATAGAGAATTTATCAATGCCACGTGTAGGATGGTCTGGTTGCAGATGACTTCCTTCCTTGATAACTCAGCTGGGAATAATCTGATTTCGAATCTCACTGATTTTTGTTCTACGAGGTCTCTAGGAGAAATGAACTGCCCGTCGTATGAGATTTGCAGTTTATATAGGAAATTGGATTGATCCATCATTTTTCCACTTATTTGAAGTGCATTTAACTATTCCTCACACTCCGTAACACATGGGTTTCATCTGGACAGATCCTTGGCTTTCCATGCTCATTCCAAGTGAAATTCCTTCTCTTGCTTTATGTTGTTTGTTGTAAATAGAGGAATTTTCGTTTTTCTTAATTAACTATTCAATTTTATTGAATAGAACCCTTAATTTTCAGTACATTATGTTGTTTAGATTTTTATTAAGTTATATTCCCTATCTGAATAATAAAATAAAAAAAGTAACAGAATAAAAAAACTACCTATAGGTACGTACAGCTGTTTCGGAAAAAATCGGGTTCGAAAAGTAACAAGTAGCACTTTTTGTTTGCAAGATTTCAACCAAACATAATTAGGTATATTAATAATAATACTGCGGAATTCTGCCCATTTGAAATTAAAGTTCTTTAAAGGCGACCTTTTAAATCATATTTTATGAAGTACCTAACCAAATAATGATACTCCAAAATAGATTTTCCTGAATAATGTAAGGTTATCTGGAATCTATCGTTGTCATGATTATCAAGCAGATAGTTTTATTGAAGATCATAAAGATTTTGTCCTAAGCAATAAATCTGTCGCTAATCACATTATTTTAGGTGATGTCAATTTAGATCTTATAAAATTTGAATGTAAAACTACAGAATACTTCTATTCGCTAGTACAAAGTGGTTATCAATCATTGATAAATAGATGTACTCGCCCTCCTCAAAAAACAAAAGAGGCTTGCATAGATCACATTTTTATGAAAGGTTTATATATAAATCAACTGCGGGCAAACTAATTCACCCTATCACAGATCATTACCCTCTGATGTTATCGATACATGGAAACAATATTAAATATAAACAAACAGAAATTCGAAATAAAGAAAAAACCTTCTTTGGAGCTATGTGCTAATGAAGATTGGCACCAGATCTATAATATTCAAAATAATGAAGAGGCATTAGATTTATTAATTACAAAAATTCAAAATATTAACATACTCTCTTTGAAATCTAAACCTAAAATACAAAAACAGAACAAATCCTGGATTATACCTGCTCTTGTTAATTCTGTAAATATTAGAAATAAACTATATAAAACATGCAGAAGGATCAAGGCAATTTGCTTAAAAAACAGCAGTTCTTAAATTATGGAAAAAATACTGAAATCGCTATTCAGAGCAGCCAAATATAAGCACGAGCAAAAACAATTACAAAATGCTGATTTAAAAAGGATGTGGAATTTTGTGCATAGTTAATTGCATCAAACTACAAAAATAGGCAAATCAAGGAAATTTTGATTGAAAATAATTTATGTGATTGTGATTGGTCTAAAACTAATTATTTCAATGAATATTTTAGTACTGTTGGGTCTAGTCTTTGTGCTTAGTCCTTCTGCACCCATCCAGCAACATATTATACCTGAATTACCTGTAAATCAGAATACTTTATTTCTTGCACCAGCAAATAATCAAGAGGTCTTCCAAAATATTCATGATCTAAAAATTAAAGTCGGAGGGTATGATGATATTCATGCCTTTTCTCGGCTGATGGTCTATACAAAATATACAATCTTTTCAATGTTTCTTATAGAAACGATTTTGCCATTCAATGGCACCAGGTTCGATGAAATACAGTTTAAATTTGTCACGTATTTCAAGATCAATTAAAGTTTCTGTTGGTGCAGGCATAAGATCATCCAAAGTAGCTTGAGTTGGAGTAGTTTTGCTTCTCGTAAAACGCTATACAGAACACAGACACATATAATGAATTTATCTGTGGTTTCGGGAGTAACAGCTATGGGATGGAGTATTCCGAATGCATTTTCTATATAGTACCTATTCCTTTCACGAGAAAGGCGATAATAACTGTACAGGGTGTCCCATTTTGGGTACTTTTTCGGAGTAACCTCCGTTATTCTTACAGATAGAAAGTTCCGGTTTTCGCGACATTTTTGCTACTTTTTCGTAAAACTAAAGATGCCGTTAACAAAATTTTCGTAGCCCTCTTAGTTTTTAAGATACAGGGCAATTTTGAAAAGGTTTAATTTTGGGACCCCCCTAGTATATCCGTTATCCTTCAACTTATCGAAAAAGGTAGAACAACGTTCTTATAGATTTTTTTCATAGAATGCAGTTGTATAGATAATTTTTGTTACACATTTACTATTTTTCAGTTTTAAAGCAAACTTATGCTTTTTTTAATGGAATACTTATAGATTATAGAATTTGTCTTTTTTTCCTTCAAAAAATATATAATAGTATGCACTTTTTCACGGGAACAACCAATTAAATGACAATTTTCTAAAACTAAAAGCATCATTTAAAGGTAGGCCATAAATAACAACAAAAAATTGAAAGTTACATTTTACTAACGAAGAATTGATTACCTTGCTTGTATCTTTTTATAAAAGCATAACAATAAAAGAAATATCTATAGAGTTTTTTTTATAACAGTTAGTTTGT
Organism: Crioceris asparagi; assembly: GCA_958507055.1. Taxonomy (NCBI): domain Eukaryota; kingdom Metazoa; phylum Arthropoda; class Insecta; order Coleoptera; family Chrysomelidae; genus Crioceris; species Crioceris asparagi. Next base: position 72,275,789 of record OY293828.1, read on the forward strand.
AATAACCGCTTTGTAGTATAAACTCACAATACAACCAACACAAAAAATTACTTTATTAGAAAAAAAAATATTTCTAACGGTGGTGTCCAAAATGACAACCATTTTCTCGAATGCAAAATTGGCACATCTTTGTAATTCTCTGTATAGCATTAATAAGAACCATTGGTCTCATTCGCAGATTTCAAAGCTAAATGAATTGCCTCTCGATGTCCTTCTATGCTCTCATATCGTGTTTTATATACCTACTACATTTTGTATACATATAGCTCCATACAAAAAAAAATCTAAAATTGAGAGATCTGGAGATCGTGGAGGCCATCTATTAGATCCGTTGGTATTTATCCATCTCTGTGGAAAGTTATCATGAAATGCCCTTAAGAGCCCATAGTTATGACTTGGGGTACCATCTTGCTGTAGGTAAACAGCATTAATAATGTGATTTTTTGTGTTTGTTGTATTGTTACTTTATGCAACAGAATTTTTATAGAAAAAAGATGCAACATTTTTAAAAATGACCTGTATCTTAAAAACTAAGAGGGCTGTGAATATTGTGTTAAAGGCTTCCTTACTTTTACGAAAAGGTAGCCCATTGTCGTGAAAACCGCAACTTTCTATCTATAAACATAACGGAGATACCCCACTAAAGTACCCAAAATGGGACACCCTGTGCACAGCTTTATTATGATAAATGAGTAAAAAATCCTCGCAAAGTTTATCCAATGCCGAAAGTCAAAATAGCTTATGATGGTTTTTATTGATGAATACCAATTCATATCATGCCGTTTGAATTGATGTTTCAGGATATGGTATACGTATACCCGGGAAGGATAATATGATTATCTCCATTGCATCCATTACGGAATAGCAAATGCACTTTCGTACTGGATCCTACAACTTTCCCAACAATAATGAAATTATTTCTCAATTATAAAAACTTTTCTCCCGAAATTCTTGCTTAGTTTGGATATTGTATATTAAATGAATCATTTCACTGAATATTTTTTTCACAATTCCTTTGGATTGCAAATTAGTCTAACACAACTTCATATTTTTTTTCAGTTTTATTCATAAATTAACTCAAATAGTTTCAGTTTTTACAGAAAATTGTAATAATATTTTTAGCAAGATAAGACATTTCTTGATTTTTATTGAATATCTCGATAAAGGTTGAGTTTAGATATAGGAAATGCACGATAAACTCATCTTAAAATTCAGCCACTGTGCCCATATGGTAAAAATTGGCACTATCGATGGAACATCAAAAGTTAGCTTGGACTTTCACGTAATAGTTTTCCAAATTTGGGTTATCATTTTGAACTGTTTGCGAGATGAATACTTTTCATAAAGTAGTACGGTGATATTTTTTTTTTAATTGGCATATGTCAATAACTGTAACATAAATTAATAAAACTGAATGATTTCACTCAGAATTAGACATAATCACCCGTTATATAGTTACCTGCTTCCTGTCTTTGTGCCCAATTACACTTATCACAGTCCGGCCCTATCAACAAATATTAGTATAATCAAGGGTACTTATCACCGAAACCAAAGTTTACAGAATAAATATATATATATTTTATCTATGCAGAATACTATCTTTGCTGAAACGGGCTTAAACAGTGGGAGTCCCTCAGGTAGTTTTATTGCATTCATTACGTCGCAACCAATATTTATCATGAAAAACACTATAAGGCTATAAGGCCTTTGTGATTCTCTTAGAAAATACAAACTGATATCAAAGATAAGAAACATCAGTCTTTGCCGATATATTGTTTCGTTGGGACGTATGGCTATTACCTTACAGAGGGTTGTTGAAAGTCTGGGTGATTCTGTCAAGTATGTGAACGAACCAGTCTCAAAATAGGTATGTATATAATGTAAAGAGTTTGTTTGTCATATGTAAATGAATCAATGACCAAAATTACATTTATAAAATATGTTTATTGTATTAATCAGTACTGACAATGAGATCAAATAATGTTATGCAGTATTTCTTAAAATAAACAACTAAGATCGTTAGTGTATTCTTCTTTTGTTGTCATTTCTACAGGTAAAAGGGTTTTATAGACCATTGGTAGACGAATTCTCACAACTTGCAATGTCATACGTTCTTCAGCTAAAATTGTTCCTCTAATTTGAGCTATGGAGTTGAGTGTATCAATTATGACAGATGCCTCCAGATGACTTTTCAGACTTATTGGAAAAACTGCTTTTCTCTCTGGATTATCCTCGTTCTTTATAACCAGACCCACTCTGTCAGCCTCAGTGAATTCTCTAAGAATGTACTTCAGCAAGTCTGTGAGAGCATCCTGAAATAATAAATTATTTTTCGCAACAACAGCAAATTTTTCGAACAAGATATTTATAGTTAACTGACAAAACCTAACAAATAAGTCAATACTTTTTTTAGGCATAAACTACCATAGAGAAAAATATGACCCAAAAAGTCGTCATAAATTGTACGCCTTCTTTTCAATGAACTGCAGTTAACTCTACAATAAGGAAAATAATTAAAGTTCGTTTCAAGTGGGTAATTGGCGAATATCTGACAATCGTGATAATTCAACGTGAACTTAGGTATAGTTTGAATACCCATCGAATGGGGTTTCGCCATACCTTGTCTATCTCTGTTTTTCATCTGTAAACTAAATGAAATAAAATTTTAACGTCATAAACATATGTCTTCGATCAGATCGGCTGATTGTTATTCTGACGTTTGTTCTTGTTCTCTTTGACGTTTAATGTCAAACATTTCTTTTTGAAAGTGATTTAGCCCCATTACAAATGTCAGTGTCAGTGTTTTTGGGATAGGAACTAAAATTTAATTTAAATTATTTACGACATGCGTAAAATGGCAGATAACGTCAGGAATCGTGACGAAACCCCACTCGATGGGTATTCAAACTATATATATCAAATTCAATGAAGGATGAGTTTGATATATGTCACGACTCGCATTCACTCGTCACATGAGTATACTTTGTTTCACGAATGTTGGCGTCTGCCTTGAAAACACGAAAAATTGATCAATCCAACTGACGGGAGTAAATCAGTGGCGTAACGATTTCGAACTAAGATTTAAGGAAGTTCATATAATTAGAGGAAAAAATATCGATTGATTAAATAAGCAAACATAATACGAAAGATTTATTATCAACAATAATGCAGAAACACAAAATACATTTTATAAAGAGTTATTGCTTTAATTATGAAATATAAATTTATGCAACTGAATTATCTGAAATGTCACAGTGACTTTGTGACACCTATGAAATAAAGATTGCGTTGCCTTCGGACATACGTGCAGCCCCCAATCATTGTATGGAAGGAGATAAGTTTGACTTTGATGTCGTAGCTTAGATCGACAAACGTAGTAGAGAATTTCATGATAATGAGATGCGATGAGACGTATAGCGATATGTACGTAGCTCTTGAATGTTTACACACAATAGATATGATTCTTGAAACAAAGTATACCTATCAAACCGAATTTGACATAATATACCTAGAATCTAGAAGCCAAAGTTGCAACACGATCGTGAGCTTCGCCCCTTTGCTCAATTGTAGGATTGATTATTCTGGAAGAAGTTGAATTTATGAGAAGATAAACCTGTTCATAATATTGATTTCCAGAAAATAATATGAAATTTGATATTTCATCACTGGTTATTTTGTTGTTTTCAATTGGCTAATTTACTCACGTTTGACATTGTATATGTCACAGATAACTCTGACTCACTATAAAGTGAGTGCTGACCATTAAAATTATGAGGTTGCAACGGTATGACATAAATATTTTGTTATGGAAGTATATTTTGAGCAAACGTAATGATGTAAAGTAATTATTTTGGTTCTATGACAGACTGACACCATAGTCAGTGCGTAAAGTCATTTTCTTTTCGCACTAGCGCAAAAAGTAATTCATTGTAGGTACCGGAGAATAAATCAGTTTACGCAATTTAATGAACTGCAGTTAACTCTACAATAAGGAAAATAATTAAAGTTCGTTTCAAGTGGGTAATTGGCGAATATCTGACAATCGTGATAATTCAACGTGAACTTAGGTATAGTTTGAATACCCATCGAATGGGGTTTCGCCATACCTTGTCTATCTCTGTTTTTCATCTGTAAACTAAATGAAATAAAATTTTAACGTCATAAACATATGTCTTCGATCAGATCGGCTGATTGTTATTCTGACGTTTGTTCTTGTTCTCTTTGACGTTTAATGTCAAACATTTCTTTTTGAAAGTGATTTAGCCCCATTACAAATGTCAGTGTCAGTGTTTTTGGGATAGGAACTAAAATTTAATTTAAATTATTTACGACATGCGTAAAATGGCAGATAACGTCAGGAATCGTGACGAAACCCCACTCGATGGGTATTCAAACTATATATATCAAATTCAATGAAGGATGAGTTTGATATATGTCACGACTCGCATTCACTCGTCACATGAGTATACTTTGTTTCACGAATGTTGGCGTCTGCCTTGAAAACACGAAAAATTGATCAATCCAACTGACAGGAGTAAATCAGTGGCGTAACGATTTCGAACTAAGATTTAAGGAAGTTCAGATAATTAGAGGAAAAAATATCGATTGATTAAATAAGCAAACATAATACGAAAGATTTATTATCAACAATAATGCAGAAACACAAAATACATTTTATAAAGAGTTATTGCTTTAATTATGAAATATAAATTTATGCAACTGAATTATCTGAAATGTCACAGTGACTTTGTGACACCTATGAAATAAAGATTGCGTTGCCTTCGGACATACGTGCAGCCCCCAATCATTGTATGGAAGGAGATAAGTTTGACTTTGATGTCGTAGCTTAGATCGACAAACGTAGTAGAGAATTTCATGATAATGAGATGCGATGAGACGTATAGCGATATGTACGTAGCTCTTGAATGTTTACACACAATAGATATGATTCTTGAAACAAAGTATACCTATCAAACCGAATTTGACATAATATACCTAGAATCTAGAAGCCAAAGTTGCAACACGATCGTGAGCTTCGCCCCTTTGCTCAATTGTAGGATTGATTATTCTGGAAGAAGTTGAATTTATGAGAAGATAAACCTGTTCATAATATTGATTTCCAGAAAATAATATGAAATTTGATATTTCATCAATGGTTATTTTGTTGTTTTCAATTGGCTAATTTACTCACGTTTGACATTGTATACCTATGTCACAGATAACTCTGACTCACTATAAAGTGAGTGCTGACCATTAAAATTATGAGGTTGCAACGGTATGACATAAATATTTTGTTATGGAAGTATATTTTGAGCAAACGTAATGATGTAAAGTAATTATTTTGGTTCTATGACAGACTGACACCTTAGTCAGTGCGTAAAGTCATTTTCTTTTCGAACTAGCGCAAAAAGTAATTCATTGTAGGTACCGGAGAATAAATCAGTTTACGCAATTTAATAAAATTGAATTTAACGTCAAGGCTGCGGATATCGCCTCGGCAATCGGTGCTCGAAAGTTAAACCTTAAACCTTCAAGACATGTGTTGCAATCTAATGTTTTAGTGGAAAGTGAGTTTCCGTTATTGAAGATAGAAAACAGGTGGGTATAGCTGTGATCAGGTTTCCATGTAGCCATTCTTATGGACCATAGATATACAGAGATGGATTGATTGTAAGAGAGACATGGTAATTTTAAGACAAGAAGTTGTGCTCCGGCTGGGAGCTCACTTTGTCTCTTTAAAAGAGCAGTCTATTTTTTTATCGGATTGGCAGTCCATGTCTGTAATGAGTTTAGCAATGTCATGTAATAGTAGGTTTATATTTTGATTCGTTTCAACAATGTCGTCAGATTATCGTCAAAATTTCGAGGTTAGGCTTATCAACGAAACCAGATTAAAGCGAAGTCTAGCTACACCGAGACAAACTATCTGTTTTAGCTCCAATAAGTGGTGACTTGATCGAGACTTTATCGTGGGCATTTGTCTGAGGGGAAAGGAAATCGACGATTCATAGGCATGCGGCTATTATTAAAAATAATTTATGTATATAATAATGCTTTATGAAATCCCTATCAGCTCGCCCAACCATGAGTCACTATCTACAATTTTGGTACTATGCTATAGTCTTTTTCAATTAATTCTATCCATCTGAGGTATCGTAGCTCTCAAAGGGATAAACAGATTTCGATTAAGTTTGTATTACTAGTTTTTGTTGAGGTTTCTTTCATCTATCATATTTTCTCTCAGTGTTACTGACTTGAGAAAAAAACGACATGAAATATACTGATTAGTCTATCTATATATCAATAATTATTAATGCTATATTGGTACTTACTCTGAGCCATTGGAAACAGCTTACATCCGGATCCTTTCTCTTGAAAGCGAAAATGATTCTCCTCTCTACAATATTGAGTTTCATTGACTCCCTCTCATTCTCACCATATTTAATGAAATATTGGAAATGAATCTCATCCGTAGAGAAATATCTGAAAATTTCTTGAGAATTATACTTTTGAGGAGTTTGATTTGCCCTTATAATGTCAATCAACTTTTGTAAATGTCTATAAACTTCTAGTTCATCCTTAGATACACTATCGTTATTGAAAATGATTTTATAGTTTATAGCAAAGTCGGCCATTTTCACTTCATCTGCTGTCTTGAAATTACCAGCCGCGTACATTCTAATTATTTCCGAAGCAGTGAAATTGTCCAGAAATTCCAAGAAAAATTTCATTGTAGTGCTATTGAAAGCAACAAACTTAAGAACGAATGTATAATTTACTTTGAGTCGAAGACTAATTACATCGAGACGGCAGTACCTGGACCTCGTCTACGTTGATAGTGTAATGGGGTTTTTATGGGTGGTAATTTGGACTTCGTAAAGATAAAATTATTGAATGGAAAAGAATGCTATCCTTATCGTCTTGTTAATAGTTTTCTAGAACTTTCTTGGTTACACCATTTCAAATTTAATAGACTATACCCTCCTAAGCTTGAAGGTACAACGATGTTAGTGAGATTTTGTTTATTTTCTATTTTCTTACTCAAAGTCATATTTTGGAGGAATTTTTCCAAATTCTGATAGTTTTGAAAGTGGGATTCACCCACTCAAATTTTTTAAATATCTGTAAATTGATATTTATTGATGTGTAAGTTTTAAATAACTAAGATTGCACACTTTTATACAAATAAAACTCCCGATCGTCAATAATGTCTATAGTCTAGGCGTCTTGAAAGCATATTACCTACCAAAACAATATTATTTGAATATAAGTTTTAATAAACTTCTTTCAAAAGAAATATTTTTTAACGCACAATCAAAATGATTTCATATTCATTCAAAATTTTAAACCACTTGGGACAAATCGCTACGTGACATAGAATGGATCCATAAAGATTTATTATTGGGTCTGACTGGTAAGCAGGTCACTCCTTTTTTTCCCGTCAGCGATTATGGAATGATATGATATATCCCCATTACCTTTCTCTATCAAGAGAAACCTATGCCCTTTACCTTTTCGCATAATATGTCTACAAAAGTTTGCCTTGTGGGTACTAATTTTAATTAAAGATGAAAAGGTTAATAATATTGGATTAGAGATATTTATTTTAATATAGAATATAATCGAAATAAATTAAAAACTATCTTTTGTACTACCCATTAGATTTTTACTACTACTACTGTCTTTCGAAGGTGCATTCAGTTCCTTGACATTTTGCTTGAACTTGAAGAAAAACCTCAACTCTTTCAAAAACTCTTCTTTGAATGATATATTCTCCCTTCTCGTCTTTTTATAGTTGGCCCATGCAGCTTCAGCTATGGATCCGAAGAATCCCAGAACGGTTCCCACGAATAAAACCAAAAATACACCTCCAACATTTTGGAGATCCAATGGTGTAGATTCACTGTTCTCTTTCGTGCTCTACAAAAACAAAATTTACTGAACGATAAATAGGGTTAAGGTGATATCGATATGCAAGCACATGCTAAAAATTATACCACTATTAACATTTTTTTCTGTTTTGCATATTTAAGTCAATAATTAGTCTAGGAGATGCTGGCCTATTTAATAGGCCCCTATCGAGCTATGGGTAGGGAATAATGCCTGAGCATATTTTATTACAAATTATTTTGTTTCTTATTTCTTGATTCTGCTTCCAATGATATTAAAATAAACAGGTGGCCCATTTTGAAATATGAACACTAAGGTGCTTAAAAATTTTTGAATATTCCCACTCTGTGAATAATTATATCAATCTGCCTTAGCTAAGGACTCTGTCTCTCCCTTTTTTCAATAGGTCCCATGTATGATTTTATCAACGATGTACTATTTATAAATTAATTATTTTTTTAAGCCCGTGGTAGAAAACTGATATTCTTTAGTTTCTTTTGGTGATTATCACTTAGCCGATTTCAGTAAAATTTTAGGTACATATAGGCATAGAGCACACAGGTAGCACAGAGGTACTAAAATAAGCATCAAAATGTATCACATACTATTCAGAGAGTTCATCAACATGGCGTCACAGAAATTTGGGATACACTTTATAATCCAAAATAATTTCAGCAGTTGAGCTGAACGTAATATATGAAGAATGCAAAATAGCTCATAGTATAACAAACAAATGAGCAACAATAGACGTTAACTGAGTTGTAGGAACCTATCAATAAGCATTCACTTACGGCACAGTTACCACCACCTCTTTTTTCTTTCCACCATTTTATCTTGAGGCCTGATAATATACCTTGCTCTTGTAGCTGTAATACAGCACGACTCAGATCATTACGATATGGTGAATCTATAAATGAAAAAGTTATTATCTTCAAGTTTAATAATATAGAAGCATTAAGAATTTTTATTATAGATAGATATCAGCAACGTTGTTTAGTCTATATCTGTTGTCTGTTAGCACTTTTGATCAAGTTATAAACTCATTTCAGTTCTCTAGTCCGACCTCCTCGGTCTGGATATTGGTATCATGAAATATGAACAACGTTTATCAGAATAAAAAGCCTATCATTTCAATTGCCAAAACTTGCATGCCCAAAAGCTCAAAATACTCTTGGTATTATTAAATGTTTTTTCCCATTATGTTCCACGTTATGTGACCATATTCATATACAGATTCTTTCTTTGATACTACTTAACTAATAAACTGAATATTAACTAAGATGTGTATATAATCCTGAATTACTAAATTACTGTTACAGTCTTACCCTACTGGCGTTTTGGAAAAACGTTATGGCAATAATGCTTGTTGATATGTATTTCTTATATAACTACACTCTGTTCAACAATATAGGGCTATAATTCAATATTTAACAAATAAATATCGGCTATCTGAATACATACCCTTTTTCATTGCAATGCCATAGCCCTTATCATCCAAGAGTCCTCCAACCTGAGCGAGTGTACAATGTCGCTCTGTTTGGTATTCAATGGTAGTTGATTCCATCAAGAATGCATAATTTTCAGTCTCCACTTTCTTAACACCTTCCTCATTGGTCTCCATCATAAGTTCTGGATGATGGACCATATAGCTCCAGACTTTTTGATAGATTGTTAGATTTGAGTCCTATTTCAAGAAAATGTCCGCAATTTGATTTGGGAAGCATTTACTGCAACTCAACAGATAGCCGTAAATACCGCTTACCCGAAAATAGTTTGCTGTTGCTCCATTCCTTTTTGCACCAAATTTAATTTCAGTTTGAGCAGCCAGTTCTTCGATATCCTGGAAAGAAGTAACTAATGTCTCGACGGTTAGAAATGCTGCCAAGTTTGCTGTGTATGACGAACACATAATCATTACAAAAAACCACCATGCACCTGAGGCAGTTCTTGTTGAAATTGATCTGAAACGATATAATTCCAGCTACATTATCACAGTTTATATTATACATCCTGATTGAAACTATAATGGAAGATACTGATATATTCTACCTACATTGGGGCCAATTCAGATCCCTGCTGCATAAGAGCACCAACAGTGAACCAGAAGGAATTTCTGATGCTGAACTGATTGACAAGGTATTCCGGTTCTTCAATGCAAGGATAAGGGTTCTGCCATTCGGTAGGTGATAGTCTGCCCATGACGAAAAAAGCTAATGATACAAGAAAGTAGGCTACCGCCAGCATAAGCCATACCATTGCAGAAAATGGAGATACAAACATAAATAGACTGGGCGGAACAGGTTCTGGTTTTCTATATAAAATACTTATACCTGAAGAGAAAAGTATCAGTAACACCTCAGCTGATGTGTCCTTTATAAATTTTTCTCTTTGCTATTCCTCTTACCCAGATTCATAAATGGCGAAGTAAAGTCCACTGCCTTCTCCCTCTCTGAAGTTACTGTGAGATCGGTTATAGCTAAATCTGCATCCTGCAGGTAATATTATCCTACCAAAAATTCCCAAAGTTTCTATTATATATCCTTACCCCATCAAGCACCTTTCTGATCATACCATTCCATTCTTGGCTAGATTTATTGAATGTGCCATACTCTCCATCCTCTTGCACTATGAAGGTGTAATTAAATCCAAGTATCTTTGATAACTCCGTGATAACATCGATTCCAAACCCCTCATATCTGTCATTACCAATTAACTGTGTTGTAGTTTCTCTCAACATGCCATAAGGTTGGCTCTGGAAATAGTTCCATTTTCAGATAAGCCAACTCTAATACATATTATTATATGTATTGGAAACTAACAAGACTTATGACAACAATGAAGGTTCTATTAAATGGATTATCTTCAATGAAATTATGAAGTGTTCTGGAAGGTCGTTGAATATTCAGTGATCTCATAGTGGAATTCCAATTGCCAACTTTCACTAGTCCCCCTAAGGATAGTTCTAATATATCAACTAGGAAGTCCGTTCTCATTCCTTCGTTATTAAAACTTATGAGACCTGTCAAGCCCACCATAGATTTCTGAAATACATAACACAAGTCTTTGAGATATATACATAATTACATACTACGTATAATAACTAGAATTTTACATAACTTTGATAACATATTAACATCTGAAAAATGTATGGCCAACAAGATTTGAATCTTCATAGGTTTTGCTAGGGATGTCAATATTCTTGCTGAAACACGTGCCCGGGATTCAATGGTCGAATGTTTGTATTTTGTTATGTTATAGATCTATTATGATAAGAAACTTACGCTTTTCATAAGATTAGTTATGGTATAACCTTCATTCCAGTTATCGTTCCTGTGGCAATAGATTGGTTGTTCTCGAATGGTCTTTTTCTTATCAATAGTTAAATCATATAGAACGTCGTAGAAAAGATGTACAGCATCAACTATAAGTGCAGTTTCAAATTTTAATTTCCACCCTGGGAAGAGTATATCTTCCTCATCTAATAATTTCTCTCGACGAATTTTGTGGATGTTTTCAGCTGTTTCCATGACCTCAGTCTCTTCAGGATTGATCATTCTAACCTGAAAGAGATTTTGGAGGTTTTAATATCCTAATTAGAAACAAAATACATTTTTCCTACCAATGTAATATTGGATTCAGCATATTGATAAGGCGAAAGATCAACTGTCTGAGTATCCAAGTTGGCTATGATATAACTATAAATCTCAGTCATCATGCCAACTTGCTGCAATTGCTTAAGAACCTCCTCAATGATCTCCATAGAGCAAGCTATCACAAATTTGTTGCCTTCTTCCTTCTTCAAACCAATCATCATCATTCTAAAATTACGACTCTCATCATCTGCTTCTAATTGTTTTAGAACAACTGTTCGTCCTCTGTACAAATTAAGGTCCAGCAGATTTTGTACATTTAGTAAGTGATCATCGTCATCATAGAGTATAATGACATGTTTCCAGTCATATGCTTCGACCAGATCGACAAACAAATTAGACAGAATTTTGGCATGCGGATAAATATTAACAAGCGTGTCATTCCTTTTTATGTTAAAGTCTCTGTATGTCTCAATATGAGGTATCTCTTTTAGATCACATATGGATTGGACAAACGGAGATGATAGCATGGAATTTGGTCCAAAAAGACCACTAATACCTACTTCTAATAGCGTACAAGTTGATCGATAGGCCTCTAAAGTATTGTGACTAGTGATGATACTTGTGACTGGTTCCAGATTCAATTCGGAAAGTGGATATTTATTAGATCTAGAATATGCAGCTATACGGAATGCTATTTCATTGTTTACATCACTAAAAATACCACCTGAAACATTTATTTATTGAAAAAGAATCTTCACACAAATACGGAGGTTTTATAATAAAAAAACACTCTTCTCCGCAGTTAATTTGAAGAGCTATTTTTAAAAGAAAATCCAAACATGAGTAGCATGAGGAGCGAATAAACAATTTCACTTACCGATCTTGTAATGTTGTTTTTCATAGGAGAAAGAAAAATATACACATGAGATCAAAAATAGCAGAATAATTAACTCCTGCATCATATCGCACATTAATTGTCAGTCACTAGCATTATTGAAAAAATCAATAATCTAGTTGCAAAGCATAAACACTGCCATGTGACATTTTGTATAGACTGATTGTGACTGCGTTTCAATGAACCTTCTTCGATATTTTTAGACAAAGACAAATATAAATTAATAGTGTTCTACAACGCCCGCTAAATATAACAGCTGCGTTAATATAGGAAGTCAAAGTAAGATAGTTTGGTAAAAGTATTATTATGGAAGGTCATCAGCACATCTTTTCCAAGGGTTATTAGAACAAAAACAGGATTTGGTAAGAACTAAACAGCTCTATGGGATGAATATAGACTTTTAAGATATAATTTAATTTTATGTCAGAGTTCAGCGGAATAGGCGTTTCCTAAGTCTCTATAGATCTAGATCTACTTGATTTCGAATTGACTTTAAGTTGTTATCTAGTTTTGATTAAAAATGTTTTAGATGAAGATTGGTTGTCTTCAGCGAAAAAGTTTCCAAAACACGAGTAAGATTATATCTTAAGAGCTTAAAATTGAATATGGACTTCGCGCATTGTATATTCTTTTCTTGCCAAGAATATCTGGCTTCACAAACGTAATAATATTATAGTTTCGACATAACAGAGAATATTTGAAATACAGTTTGGAACAATGTTTGTTTTCCTTCAATGCTCCCAAAAATATCCGGTCTATAAAATTTTAATTTATTAGAAGTTATGTTAATATTGCGCCAGAATTACGGATATGTCATACGAACAACTTGGATCATGTAATTAACATAAGTATGTCATTATTAATTAAGTAAATTATTATGTTCATATCCATACTGACTGTCAACGAACTATGTGATATTTAATCTACTGTGAGTCACACCTTGCCAAGGGATATATTTGTAATCCTCAAAGAGTATTTCCGTGTTGTGAATTCATTATAGTTGACATAAATAGAAAACAATAAATTCCTTTTTATTGGCCGACTTATATTTGCAAAAAGCATATTTGCTTTTCTCTGCAATTACAAAATTGGAATCCAACATGTATTTCACCACAAAAATCCCATTCAATAGGAGTAGAGAGGGCATTTGTTTTCGAAAATCAAAAGAGATGGAAAACTTGAAGACGATAGCTCTGGTTTTATTCTATCACTAAATTATCAATTCGAACAGAACATTTTTTTGAAACTTCAACGGCTTAGGAGCCCTTGGGCAGAAGAGTTTTCAAAAAATATGTAAATCATTTGTACATATTTATTTGTTTATTGAAATAAACAAACTTATAGTAAATTTCGGAACGACTTTATCAGATAAGGAAAAGAAAAATACTGGGAAAGACACTTTTAACCTTTATGCCTAGATACAGCTGCGAAATAAGCAGTGCCAATATAATAAATTTTATTTTGTATTTTCCAGTGCCTTAAAAGTAGGACCTAGGCTTTGTAAGACGTCATCTATAATAATAATGTAACGTTTAAGCATGTGCTAAATGGTATGGGGGAGCTCACTTGAGTAATTCACTCCAAAGTTTTCCTTCAAAACGTTTATGTCCATTTTTTCACAGTTTTTTTTGACAATCACCTATCACCGTCTGTACCGACAGAACTATAATTGACTTGTCACTTGACTTTCACTGATTGATTCCATGGACTCCCCACCTCACCCTGGCCGGTTTCGCCGCTCGTTAGCCGACCTAGGCACCCCAAACTCGTCCAGGGTGCCCATATATAGACGCCATGCTTAGTGTGGATGTCCAGTCAACATGAATTATATTACATCAGGACTCCCGACCTTAATCATACACCAAAACATTTGATGAGATCTTTGTAAGATGGAGTTGCCTTAACGAAACATCTTTTTTGTAACAATTTAATCAACTATATTAGATGATGCGTAGATGCTTTATAATTTTAACAGAACCTTGAGGAATCCTGTTTGCCCTTCTTTCTCAGATGAATATTGAATTAGGGGTGACCTATGGTGATCCCAACTAGTTGGCCTAGGTTCTTTCAGTGGCAGTGATGAGGCCGAGGAATTAGATCAAATACTATAAAGTTTTCATTGTAGTATTCCATTAAATTAACATTTTCATAAGAAAATATATAACTAGATATTTTAAAGAATAAGTGTGTTCATTTATTCAAACTTTTTATTCTGACTGGCTTGTTCAAGGTTGTTTCAATCTGAGGACTTTCCTCCTGCTCCCATTTTTAAGATTATGCTATGATACATTGCTTTGACCACATATGTTTTGGCTGTTCTTCTGAAACCATGATAATTATCAGGTGTGCTTGTTCTCATATCATCTTTACTCAAAGAAAACAATATAAATAAATCTTTTGACTATTTATATTAGGTATGTATTAATTATATTTATGAATACAACCTGTCCTATCTACACATTGTAGAAAAAAGGATGAATAAATCTATCTATCTATTTAAGTATTATCAAAGGACTAAGGGCCGATTTCATAATCAAATTTAATCTCTTATTAATTTTAATCCTAGATTAAAAATTTCATAATTTTTTTGCTTGGACATATAATTCAAAGTTACTTTAAAAAAACGAAAGAGATGGTAACTAACGTTGTAGAAGTTATTGAAAAATGCAAAATTTTTATTCCGTTATCGAGATATGACTTGAACAAATTGGAGAATTAACTAATCTCCCATTAAGGATTCATTATGAAATCGGCCCTTAATATACTCATTTGACTATAATTTACAACTCTGAATTTATTGAATTTAATATTAAACAAAATCTAAATAATTTGGAAAAATTCCAGTCGATTATATACAGAGGTTTCAGTTTAATGACTGGTTTCTACACATGATAGTAGGGCAAACAAGATATGTTCACTTGATGCACGCGCCTTAGACCGCTGCGCGCATGTTATTCGTTCGCGACAGAACGGTAGAATCGAACATAATGTAAAGTTTCCGTTCCAACACCTATCAGAAACAGTTTCTTATCGTCGGGATTCTATGCAGTAGCATAACGAGTTCTAACCGAAGCGTCTGACGATAAGCAAACTGTTTCATCTATGATTTCTGACAGTTTACAAACCATGAGAACGGTTTGCGAATTTTCTTTTGAGCATCGATTTGGCACATGCGCAATGGTGCAGTTAGCTGGTTGATCGTCGTCGTCGAGCTTGTTGTTTGTTTTATCAATCACAGATTATAAGGTTAGGTTTGGTTGCTTTATTAATTTTCTATAGTGGTAATGGGATCGTCAGTGATCATTTGTTTTCAGATTTTTTAATCTCGATTTTGGAAAAGAACAACAAGATTTCAGTGAAATAATAGAAGATCCAAAATATTCACAAAACACACAGAGGCAAATGTTGGGCACGCAGGTATCAGAAATAACTTCACAAGAAGGCGGAGAAGAGATGTATTAGATCTGCGGTTAATTAAAATTTCAAGTCTTCGTCCAGTTGTTCATCAGCTGTTCCAACATCTGCCAAGATTCGTCAGATGGAAAATTATCTAATAAACATGCGCATTGAGGGCGATTTGCAAACTGCTAGAAAACGGTTTCCGGAAGCGTGTTGCAACGAAGCCATAGTATTACGTGGATAAATTATCACGTACTTATCTATTTGTGCTACTGTCTTCTTTAGTATAGTTGTTTCTTGTGTATTTCAATAAATACTTTTAGAATTAGTAGATTTATTCTCGAACCTTCCAGAAAAAATATATGAAGTACATTTTCTCACAGTATTGTCACTTTGACAAGCGTCTAGTTCATTCTCGATGGCTCTCATGTCTAGATTCAGCTCAAGAAAACTGGAAACAAGGAGAGTGAACTTCCTATGCTTCTCTACGTAGCCACATGAGATTACAGATGTTGCATATCATAGCGTGGCCTCGTGCACGACGAATATTGATGAGCATCTTAACAATTACCTCAAATATTTGTTTTCTTTATTTATCTTCGTGATCATAATCTTCTGCTTTTTAAAGCGAGAGTCGCTTGTTGCGCACGGCATGGTGCGCAAAGACGCATTTACGAAAGATATGCTTATGAAATTTTACACGATTATTAAGGCGGGTTTAATCTCCTCTTTACAGTCTTCTTTATTCGGCTATACAAATAATGCCGCGGCGATCATAGAGCAGAGTTCTATAAATGTCAGTGAGTTTATGAAATGAGTCGGTCAGAATGACAAGTTGATAGAAGTACAGACGGTGAAATAGGTGATAGTTTAGATTTCCGAAGTGACAAGTGGTGAAAAAGCGTATTACTATGGAAGTTGGTCTACAGGGTGCTGAAAATAAACCCTTGAAAGCAAAGAGCGAACTTTGGAGTGAATTACCCAAGTGGACTCCCTCACAACGTTTAGCACAGGGTTAAACGTTACAATTTGGACATATTATGGCAAATTAAATTTATATTCTACTAGGTCTTGGTTGATTATACGCTTATGATTTATGGCATCATATTGCAGAGACTACACATATCATTAGCTAATTATCAATCAAAATAAAATTAGGTACAGGAAAACCCAAATTACAATTGAACACAAAATACGATAACATCGATTGAAACATTTGTTTTATGCTTGTTTCTGATCTGACTCTGATCTGATTATCATCTTGAATAGCTCTTTTTAAGTTTTTTTTCATTTCTAATCGTACGTCATTTTTGATTGGCATAGTACCATCGGTTTACTTTTTGACGATATTTCTTTGGATTCTGTTAATGTATTAATATTCCTGTTACTATAGTGCGGCATTCTTTAACTGTTATACTTAGTGCTTCATATAATTCAGTACTTAACATCTTGTCATGAGAAACTGAACTGAGCCGATCATCGAAGTTAATCAGCACAATACGTTGGGAACCGTTTGGACTAGTGACTGTTGATGCGTGCGCGCGTGCGAATCTCTGAATGTCGCATTGCATTCTCCTCCTCTCGCAAGGCTACGGAAACCAGCGAGAGTATATTTCCCTAGTTCAGCTCTCTGGAAGGGAGTGCCTTGAGATTTATCTTGAGACATATTGGTTGTTCGGGATCCAATTAGTCTGTAGGTCCCCTTTTCTGTGGAAACACTTCATTGCCGAGAAGCCGCTCGAATATGAGTTTGGCACTCATAGAACAGACTCATTCAACTGTGCTATTCTTTTGCAAAAAATACTATCATTGGATCCGGTTACCGGATCCGGTATATTGATAACGAATCTAGTAAACATTTGATGATGCCGGATTACCGGATGCGGTTTTCCGGATTGCAATTCAGTCACCAGGCGTTACCGTCGTCGCGATTCATTTGATTGATCAGACACTGTAAATTCACGAGATACTATCAGCTGAAATGGTACCTCATATATATTTGTAATGGAGACAATTATACTTTTATGGTTAACAATGGAAGGCTTCTCACTGAGAGTTGTCCAAGACATTCTGTCTGATTTCGAGTTTCTTGGGTACTTTACTTCAGAAACCACAGCATTCGTGATTCACAATTTATTGGAATGTATAGTAATATTTAGGCTTATTACTTTAAAAACATGCCGTAGTTAAATTTAAGCTTTTTTGGTAAAATAGTGACGAAAATGATGCAAGAATACGCAAAAAATAACTTTAGTATACTGTATCGTGATAGTAATTGATAATATTTGACACTGTTATTAGGCATTCGTCGTACTATGTATGTTTTAAACGAATTTAGATAACAATGTTAAGCATTTATCCAAGCCCATTTTTATTTTTTATTGTAAACTTCTTGTAAAGTACCATATTCATTTATAGTCCACTGATCTTTTATAAAACAAAACTAACAGTATAAAAACAACTCTCTTTATTCAGATAATTCATTCAGTTTATCATATTTATAATATATTTATGCTAATGAGAGTAATGACATTATTCATGAACATTTATACATATTTAGAGAGATTTGATGATTTTTGATTGGAGATCATATTATGTACAGAAATATTAACTTCGATATATCTCAAATTCAAATGATAAGCAACTCAAAACATCAACATAGCTACTGAATATGTAACCAAAACAAAAATCTCTACGATTAAAATATTCATACGTTAATGCAGTTGGCATAATAATAAACCTGTAATTAACAATATGGGGGAAAAACTTGAAAATTACTTCGAATTAAAGTGTTTTTGTGTTCACCCAACAAAATCTTATTCAAATATTAATAGTGGAAGTGGAAACACCAATGCGCTTAGCTACAAATTTTGTTAAATCACAAGAACTTATTATTGAGCTCTAGTTTTTTATGATATCTCCAAAATTACAATGTTCGAACTTACATGAGAGCAGCTATAACTTTTGCAGAGAAATTCATTTGCATCTTGTATTTTCAATCAGGTATGTACTACAATGTAAAAATTAATTTGATTGTATTTGAAATAGAAAAGCTACAGAATTGCTTTCGTAAGTACAGATAAATATAAACCTATGCTTATCAGATGAATATGAGATATCACAAGATTACTCATTTTTTAATCAAAAACGGTCAGGACTAAAGATATAGCAAACTTAATATCCCTTCAACAATATTTATAACAAAACATAATTTAGAATAGTTTGCCCAAGTATCTAAAAGATTCAAATAGGTATATCTTTTCAGTTTATCTTTCTGAAATCGATTTTACCTTTAAAATATGATGTCGGTCAAAAATTCAGTAACTTCGCGTCATTCTGCTACTTTTGGGCAAACTTTTATGAGTTTATTTTTAATGTGTAGCTCATTCACATCAAGCTTACAAAATGAATATTTACAAATATTTTTAAAAATATAATCTATTTATTTAGTATAGCTACCAAGATATATTACAAGGTATTTATGTTAATACTTATTCTTTCCTAAATCTATTTAGATCTGGATATGGAAAATGACGAGAGATATATTTATTAATTTATACATTTATTCATTTTTATATTATCTGAGTTTTCATGGAATTGAATCACATCAAAAAATTATTTGTTGAAATGTGTGATGGATACTTTTGAAATAGACTTCGCAACGGATTCAGATGAAGACAAATATATTAGAACGGGAGCCTTTGACAAAGATGTACTATAAAAAAGCGTAGATGACTTACTGTATTTGAACAAAGTTTACAGATAGTATTGTGTAAAAGAAATGATATACAAGTCCTAAAGAGCGGTACGTGACGTCTTGGTACTACCGCTTTGACACACGTGTGTAAAGTATTTTGCGGTTGTTTGGTCAATTATTGAAAATAATTGCTATTTTTATACATTATTCCTTTTTTTAAAAAATGATACTTTGACGGTTGATTTTTGTACAAACAAGCGATATCATGATATGATTATCGAATAGGTCGATCTGGATTAGAGCGATAGATTTACAGAATAGGAAACTCAATTATAATTAATTACAGCACAACCAAAGAGATGTAGCATCAACTGCAGTCAAAAACAATTTGAACAGACTTTGAAAAAGCAATTATTGGATTATTATGAGAAAATTTGCTTGTAATACATTATTTCAGAAAGTATTGGAACGCTTCGCTCAACTTTCATAGGTTCATTTTATACAAATATTCAACCATGAATGGCAATTTCCTTATAAGTAGCTGTATCGATGTACTGATACTATTTATTTAGTTTTATTGAGAAAACTTTCAAGAATGTTCTTGAAAACCAGATCTGTACCAACAATTATGCAGAAGCTGCTCACATTTTGTATATTTATTGATTAATTTAACCGTAGGCTGAACTTTTTCTTAAAAGTGATTTGACTTCACTGAAGAGAAAGAAATGTCACTTTACAGATGACTCGGCATCAGCAACATAGTTTTTGGTGATGCCGAGACAAGTTGCTACAAATATCGACTGATTCCGTTTCGCAGAGTAGGTAATAACATTTGGTGATGTGCTGGTACTGTCTCAGATTTGTTATTAAAATTCAACTGAATCTGCAGATATGGCCAATTGCCATGTGATGAGATACTTCCTATCCATAACATTTAAATTGAATCGAAGGTACCTACGAATTGAATAAACATAGTAGCATGTGCCAAGTTGAATCGATTCGTTATCCAGAAAGAGCTGATTTGTACCTTTTTTTCATGTTTTCTTGAACTCTTAGTTTTAGTTGATGATTTTTAATTAAAGAATGACTTTAACTCCTTAAACCACTTACACAAAGCCATCTATGAATCTTAGTTATATGATATCTGTAAGACCTCTGATCTCGGACCATAAAGGCAGTTGCATCAAATTTATTGTTACAGTACATTCTATTTTGGTTCATGTGTAATGAATTTAGTTCAAGATTGTTTGGATACGACAAAACACAACTAAATTCCGAATGTGCTTGTGTGTTGTTCCGAAAGTTTTAAATTTCATATTCGTATCCATAGCAAATAATGTTCATTCTGGCATTAGCCCAATATCATTTTTCAGCCACTGTGAACTGTACTGGAATTACAAATCTGTTGAAAATCCTTCAGATTTTATAAATTATTATACGACTTTTCTAAAAGTGACTTGATATATTCAGTCAACTGTTTAGTCATTTTAAATTATATTTATAATACAAAAACATTTTAATTAGAAACAAGTTTATTAATAGAAATTTCCCTCCTAACAAGATGAAAATAAAGTCACAATATTTCAGACTAAATAAAAAATCCTGTTCTTCAGAAATTATGTTGTATTATTTCGCCTCTGTGGTATGATATTTATTATTATTTCTTTATTCAGATTGTGTCTATGGAAATTCGTTACATAGAATTACTAAAAACAACCTCTTTTTACTACTTTGCTAGTATCTAAATTTTACCATATTATACAACTGGGTTTATCAATCGATCAAAAAAATCCATTCGTAGTAGGGGATTGAAAATGAAAGCATGTCTGTTCTAAAGTACAAAATATCGGAAGTTGTTGTCAAGTCATAAACACTGAGTGTGATTAGATGACCGGTGAATTGTGAGCCTACGAACAGCCGAGAAAGTAAAATCACAGATAATGAATACATATTTGTCTCTTATATTGAGTGTTTCTGTAATTGCTTATTAATTACCTACAGTTGAAAAATATCAGTGAATCAGTGCCTTATATAAATGTATCTAGTTTAAAGGAAACTCCACTCCACTTCGAGATTATGGACTTCTACTTACAGTACAAATTTATAGATTTATAATAATTGTGATTTTTTATAATCTTGTCAAAATCTGTTCAGTCATTTCCATGTTTTTACGTCATTGCTGCATATTGTGTAATATTTATATGTAGGTACACTGAAGAGAAAATGTTTAAGGATCAATTTCAAGCTAAATCTGTCAATTTCTTTATAAATATGTATTTCAAATAACATTTGTATGAAAAGTCAAATAAGAGATTACCTGCTTTAACTGAAACTGTTAGACAATGAACTGAAAATGATTCAAATACCTACTCGAATTCTAAAATTCACATGTTACAGATTATTTAGAAAAGCTTTGCTTATATATCAAGCTTCTTTAGAATCTTTCAGAATAAGAATATTCACATGATTCAAATTAACTGGAATACTGGAATCAAAAAATGAAGAACATTTCCAAATGTTATTGAGACATGTAAATGAACTTTAAAATAAGTGAATAAAAATATCACTAGATATTTTAAATATTGTTTATTATTATCACTTTATTTTAGGTTTATGCATTTTCTTCAGTGTTGCTCCATAAAATATTTCATCTCCAAAAAGTGACAAATGGTGTCTTATTCACACACACAAAATCCACACTTCTAATGAGTTATTTTTTGACAGCTCGATAACAGCAATAATTATTGTAGTTTTAAGCCTTTTTGAGTCAAATAATAGAAAATTGAAAATAAAAAAATACATTTATTCTATAAACTATATTGCAAACTAACCCAGCCAACCTATAAATCAAATATGGAAGGTGAAATTTCAGAAAAAAACTTTTCAGTATCAAATATATCTTAGTAGCTATCTAGTTAATTGGCTCCTTGCTAACAAAGCCATACGATGTAAATGATCCGGGGGGATGGAACCTACCTTCATCCAAAATTGTGGGACTGCATGATCTTTTCTTATTCTTGATAGCCTTTTTTGTATCTTTGCAGCATATGGCATGACTAAATTCGGATGCCATGTCAGCACATAAAGAAGACTGGAAACGTAAAATGTGTTCTATTAATGTAGGTATCAATTTTCATGAAATAAAAAATAATGGCTATGTATGTGAAGCTAAATATGATTTTTTAATGAAAACTACGTAGCTCATTTGTCCGAAGTTAACCCAGCATAGACCACCTTTTTTATATGCCCATCTTTAACTCAAGATTTATTAAGAAAAAAAATATAAGTTGAGAACCTGTTTAAATATTTATGTTTTTTTGAAACTCTTTGTTTTTACGCTTAGGTTCGTTTCCCCAAGGTCAGCGCAGTATATAACTTTTCTTCTGTTTGCCTAGTCTCAGTTCACAAATTAGGTATAACACAAAGATTTCTTTTAATAACGAAACAATCGAAATTAAAATTTATAAGTTTTGTTGTGTTTACGCTGTGGCCCTAAATTTTTTTTTAAATGAATTTTAAACAAATACTGATAGAGCCCCAATACTATAAAGCGGGAAGATAAAATATCATAATAATATGTATCCTTTCTGGCCTAGACCTGCCTCCAAACATTCGTTATCTTCTTCCTGCTGCATTCTAGCGGGTCGCGGAAGCGGGCGCACTATATCCGTACCCTGATTCGTGTTCTCAAGATGATTTGAAACTAGAAGAAATTGTCGATTTCTCTACCTTAATGAATTCAACTGATTTGCCTAACTAGTCTACTTGATAGTTCAATTGTTAAATGTTTTGCTCTTCCTTGTTTAACGAGAAATTATCAAAGACATTACTACAAGGAAGATATCCATACGTTGAGGCACTATTTTTGAATTAACTTATTGGCTGATAGCCCAACTTTCTTGAAATTTGGCCTATCGTGGCAACGAAAAAAAAAACTATAGAGTTTCTTAGCCTTTTCATAACTTTTGGATCACAAGTGGGTAAATGGAAAAAAGGTAGCTATCCTGGGCTAACCATGAATTAGCTAAAAAATATGAATTATATCTTAGCCATTAATTCAATTTTCTCTGTTTTTAGCTAATTTGGTCACTAAAATTTAATTATGTAACTATCAGTTAAATTTACCTTCCCGTACGCATTAAAATGTGCTATTTCGATTTCTACAATCAAAACTGTAGGTTGCCATTTAGAAACACATATTGTTGACGTCATCTCATTTGATTGTCTCCCCCTCTATATTTCTTTTTAACAAATAACAACTTTAAAAACCCACGGGTCCGAGCGTTTTTCGTTGAAGCTCTCATTTTAGTTTTTACGAAATTTATCCGCTACTTTACAAAAGCAGTGTATATATCTGGGTATATATAGTCCGTAGATTTGACAAACCCGAGCTGAAACTCATATTCCGGCAGCTCTTATTATGTAAAAATAGTGACCCAGTTGCTTTCGATTATTATTTAAACTGGTTACTGGTCGCAAAAAAATCGTATTACGTAAAGTGGTTGTTTACTATGCAGTCGCTGGTTGATAATAAGCTGAATTCAATGTAATTATAGCTCCTGGTAGAGACAGCACTGTTTTCAGTTGCAATTTAGTCGCAGTTGCAGATAAATGATACCAAAATTGACGTCTGACAGCGACAATTGCACAATTCTCGGCTGTCGCGTTATTATGCAATAATTAGTAGGTAGTTGCTATCATTTTATTGTCACATTGTAGGCGCAGTGTTACAATTGTTAATTTTTTTGATAGGCAAGCAATACGCTTACATATTTAGTTCTTTAAAAAAATTGGCATTTATTATTCATACAATCAACTTCACTTCGTAAATGGTACGTTTTTTAGAGCGTGAGTTTAAGATCATGATTGACTCTTCGGCAAAACTGTACCAATTCGTCGTTTGGAAACTAAAGTTTGTAAAATAGTTGCAGTCGCGTTGCAGTTGTTGGTTACATGATATGCGGGCCAGTCGAATTTTTAGTAACAGCAGACGCGCTTGACGTCTCGGCTCTTTTCGGATTTTTAGTGATGAGTGATAAAGGTGAGCGTAATGTCCTAAAGTTATTTTGGCCCAAGTCAACTTTGCTTTTATGTTCATTCCACGTTTTAAATGCGTATTGGAAGTGGATTCAAATTTCTTAAAATGACATTCCAAAAAAGGCTCTCAAAAGCATACGCAATATTCCGCAATATTCTCACCTCTCAAACAAAAGAAGAATTAAATAATGTAAAAAGCAGTTCAAAAAATATCCAAATATCCAAAATTTACTAAGTAGGTATATAGAACGAATGCTAGAACGCTTTGAGTTACCTTAACTCTCCTTGCTTATTTCATAGGCGCAACTTGATGATTCGGAGAACAAACACAAATAATTACATTGAGTTTATGTTTAGGTTACTTAAAGATATAGCTTTAGAGAACAAAACCCTTTAATTTAACTTAGTTGTCTGATCTTATAATAAATAATTTTGAATGTTATTATAAGCAAAGGCTTCTAGATGTCATTTTAAATAGTGTATCAAAGTCCACAAAATTACGATACACTCATGATGATAAATATGTTTTACCATCCAGTATTGTCAAAACCTTGGAGTATAGCATAACCTCTTCTAAAGATAAAGATGTTACATACATAGTTGATATGATGTGATGCAAATGCAGTTGTTGTTATGTGGGATACAATGGAAAACACTGCATCCTGCTGCTGTAGCAAAAAAGGTAATATTATTTTTTGCATGAACACATTATCTTCCATTTCAAGGAGACCACGTTGATACTTTAACAATAAGCCAGCCTACATAATTGTCCGATATTGCAACTGAATCCTCTTCAATATATAAAGTTGAAGCATGTGGAAGTTCCTCGTAATTTCTGAATGTCAATGTTCCACATTCTCTACAAGTAAGTGTAAGGATGAACATAGGCGTAGGCGAAAATAAATTTAAAAATGATCTCCATTTTATTTTATTTTTATATTTTTTGTCTTCAAATGTTTTTGTAAATATATACTTGAATTACTAGATCAAAACGCCGTTATTTGTTTTTCAGCCATAAATATAATATAACTAATAATAAATAAATGTAGTTTTTACTTCCAGTTATATCTATTTAGGAAATATTTGAAGGTAAGAATCAGACGACGTTCTAGGCTTAGACCGTCTACTATTACTCGTACTTACGTCGCCGAAAGCAGTTCGGATATTTAGCACGTCTGCTGTTATTGAAAATGCGGGCCGGTCAGCATTGTCGTGTTCTGGAAAGAGTCGTTCCTTAAACGTTTCGCCAAAGCTTAATCTTGAGGACAACGTCAAGGGTAATCAATGATGCTTGGGTTGGTGTTGCCGTTACTTAACATCAAGGTGTAAAGCAATTACAGATTTTCAAGTTTGAGGTGAGTATTAGAAATTGTTAAGATGTTTTACATTTCCTATACATTTTCTAAGTGTTCAAGAAATAGTCTAATTAATACATTTTCTGTATAAGTTATTCTGGACAAGGGAAATGTCACTTTGCTGCGAATGCTGACTTTATATTCAGACCAGTTTGGCGATACTCGTATATGGTTTTGGAAGAAGCAACAGTATTAAAGTTGTAGAAAGACATTGCTATTATGGAGTGTCTATCCCTTACAACTATTACATAGTAGTAGTCATAAATGGTATAGCTGTAGTTAACCAATTCGTGTATCTGGGATCGCTTATAACGAATTCAGGGGGATGCACATCGGAAATCAAAAGGCGGTCAGCAGTTGCAAAAGAAGCCATGGCAAAGCTTCCCTGTCCACCAAAATTAGATTAGTTAAAACTCTGGTATTCTCATATGCATCAGAGTGCTGGGCACTCAAGGAAACGGATAAACGCGCTATCGATGCTTTTGAAATGTGCTGTTGGCGAAAGATGCTACGCATATCATGGACGCAAAGAATAACAAACGAGTCGATTTGTAACCACCTGAAGATCAATAAAAGTCTACGCACCATCATCTACGAGCGAATAATATCCTTTTTGGGACATATCGTCCGAAGAAACGGATTGGAGAAACTCACCGTCCAGGGGAAGGTGATCATAGCATGAACCAGAATGATACATAGATACATATGGTTGAAATTCTTTAGCACATCCTGTGAGGGAAATAGTTAGCCAAATTTGAGAATAATTTGTGACTGGAGTTTATGAAACGCTTTGATTTTCATCGTGTTGTTTCAGAATGCCCAGCCATTTTCCTTCGTCAACAGCTGGATCGACCGGTACTTTATTTCTGATTGCATTTCTTACCTCAAAAAATAAGTTTTCTTAAAATATACTATTCAACGTTATATAATACCAACTTTTTTAAATATGTTTTCATTATACACACTAGGTAGTATGATAATAAACATCATGTTTAACCTCAAAATGTTATTTTTTTATTTTATGAATCATAACCGTCATTGGTTTCCACATAAATTAAAATGCTTTTGCAAGTGCTAATAATTGATTGACATAATTTATTCAAAAGTAATTATAATTATTATTTGTTTTCATTATTTTCCACATAATAAACAAGAGCTTACGTCTCTATCAGCTCACTTTCTTTTCCTTTTTGCAGACGTCCATGACACTTTATCATCTTTTTAACTGATCGCAACATAAGTGCTTCTTCAGAGTTATATACCAGTGAAGTACTATCAACGATTTTTTCTAATAATTCATTTTTTTGTATAGATAATATTGCTTTCCCAGCCATTACTTATCAAAACAGTACGAAACTTTCGAATAGCCGCCGTTTCAATATGGCTGCTGCGCCTGCGCTCATCACATGATGAAAATGCCTATTCATAATATGTTATTGTTGTTAAATTGATATATCATGAAATAGATTATTCATACAACTAACGACCTAAGATAAACTAATAATAGGTATTGTGAAAGTCGGATCTATAGATTGATTCTATGCGTGAGAAACTTACCTCCTATAATTCCAAAGCAACAGAGGAAGCACAAACAGTACAATAGAACTTAGATAGTTTTCTATCCCTTCGGAAATTACACTTATAATAAATAGTTCGGAGTGAGTTTCTGATCTGATGTTAACTGTAATAAATTATAAGCTGCAATCATTTGATTGTTGCATAGATCTTAGAAGTACGATTATTATTCTAATCAACTCACTCTGGACTATGGCATCAAATAACAAAGTATGATAATTAGATTTATATAACATGATTGTAAATTGAGATTGGCTTTGTTGATATTGTCTGTATATTCGTATATAATATAGGCAAACACAGTTTGTCGTATTGGAACATTCACAACTCTTCACCTTATTCGAGACAGTCTCGTTTTACTGAATTATCAAACGAATAAATACACAATAATATGTCAGCTAATATAATGATGTAGGCCTGTTCTAAAATATTAAGTATATAAAATAGATAATAAATGATTTTTGAATTTTTTAAACCAAATCAGCTGTAATTATTGAAAGTCCCCATAATAAATTTTTATAAAACTCCATATTTACAATTTCCTAAGCTTGAGCTCGTGAATGAAATAAAATTCATAGGTGTACCAGTTTTCAGAGATGGTGACAAGATTTTTTCATTGTTTCAAAGATAAACATTATAACACATTTTATGGACATTGGTTACTTTAACTAAAAATAAAAACGAGTCCGTGAAAAATCATGTACCTATAAACGCAGAGAACAATGAATTATAACCAACTCAAATGAACCATTAATAACACATTAAGAATGATATATTTTATAATGATTATATATTGTATACAAGCAAGTTGTCATTAGATGGAAGGTACCTATTTATCATATCCTGGCACATATTCTTGGGATAATAAAAGATTAGATTAGAGTGACCTTAGTACAAATGGTTCGGACATTATACGATCTTAAGTCGCAATTTCAAAATAGAAAGTTATCTATCCATATTCGTAAAACTTTTGTGTTTAAAGTGGAAGTTCTTTGGACGCATCAGAGTGAATTTTGAAGGTCACGTCACGGCACGTTATTTGAAACTTTTGTTGCGATGCCATATGAGAGATAGCTGTACACTCATGAAGATATGCCCATGAGCATCTCCAATGTCGTCAGTAAGTGACAAAACGTCAGTGACAACCATAATACGCAAGTTTCAAATGATAGTCTTGTTTTTTTGTGCTGGCATGCAATTTTGATTGCGGTTATTTAGGTTTTTATTTACAAAATACATAATTAGTTTATAATACTTGTGACTCCTGGATAAAAAAGGCTTCAGAATTAAATTTATATAAAGTTACCAATTTACTAAAGAAAAGGTTAATGCGGTGTAGGTTTCGCAAAAATAATCATGATAATAAAATATGAATTGAAATACACAAAACATAAAAACAAAATCATTACTTTTCTACGCCAGGTCCACACAACTGTCACTCGTGTGACTATTTGTTTCCTGTCAGGCAATTTTTTTTGCCAGAAATGAGTCAACAAATTAATTTTTCTTGTTTTTTTTTTCTGATATGCTGCTTGCGAGAATAGTCAAGGACGCTTTGAAGAATACTCTAGACATATTTCTTATAGTCATAGTCCTTAAAGGCCTTCATATAGCTTGGGGTAGCGGTCGATAAGTAAGAGACTATAACACATTGGTTAATCTATAACAGTAATAGAAGCTTATCAAAAGCCTACCTTCCTATTTTGTCCAAAAGATTCACGTCTGTGTATAGATAATTTTAAAATTAGATATGGAATATTTGTATTAACTTTCTCAATGTACCTACTAAATTTTACTAAGATCAGATGAGCTGTTTGAAATCTATAAAAAAATATTTTGAAATTATAACTTGAGAACGGCACAGTGCCAAAACAAGGCAACATTGTATTAAGTTAAGTTTGCTCGAATCAGCAACATGTGGCAGCATTTTGCAAATATCTTTGAAAATCAACATGTTATGAAAACTCACTTTGGCACACCTATAACATTCAACACAGATTAATTATTCATAGAACATAATCATAGTTTTACCCTATTAGCCCTAACTGGTTCTCTTATAGCTACGTGTCGTGCAGAATGCTGCTCACCCTTTCTTCCACTGCAACTTTTCTGGACTTCCACACAAACTCACAGACTGCTATAACACATGCTACACCCATGCCGCCCATTAGAACAACAAAAACTCCACCAACATTCGCCAGGCCCAGCTCATTGGCAGTGCTGCTGGCTTTCGTCGTTTCATCCTAGATATAAATGAAAGATTTCAATTCGGGAAGAAGATTATGACTTGAAAACAAATAACTTAGTTCAAAGAAATGGTGAACCATTAAATTGATGTGATCTTTTATACTTTTATATTTTTTATGATCTCTATTTGTTTGTCCATAATTTGGAACCATTTAATTGAAAATACTGTAATGCAGGCTCACTTCTGTTTTGGAACTAGGATACCTTACTTTCAGTTATTATAAAAAAAATCCTGGAAAACTACAATTCTAATGGAAGGAGCAACATTTCCATACAGCACTGGAATACGAATACCTAAGTGTCTTAGCATGCAAAATTTAATGAATGAAAATAACTCTCTAGCTTTATTGCTATGATCTGCCGTAGCCAGAACCTATGCTGCCTCAAATTCTTCATATGCCAGAAGACGTTACTCATCTGATTTCAACAGGAATTTTGAGCAGGATAACCGTGGGACTGACATATGAATTTAGTTATTTTTTATGATGACTAACGTCAAAATTTTACGATGATAACTTAAGAACTACTAGTATCGATAGCTTCAAATATTGCATTTTTTTTTTTGGTATTTGATTCTGAAATAATAACAAATTGAGATATTCAACAAACTTTTTTTACAACGAAGACAAGTTTAACTAACAAATATACCTATATCCTTTACGATACTCAATTTTGTTGAGATTTCCGATTTCCTAGTTCCGTTTATCTTCCTATATTCTACTTTCATACGAAAACCGTTACTGTTTTGATAATATTGCTCTTAAATATCTTAATAAGAGCAACTTTTATATATTTTTTGTTTTCAAACTACTATTGTTTGGATTACCTGTTACACAAACATGATCCCTTTATACATATTTATCACCCGACTCCCTGATACCGGATTACTACGACTACTATCAGTCGAATATATATTGGGTATTATTCAAAGCGATTATTGAACACTACTATATGTTCTAACAAGTATGGCAGTTCACAAGTTTCCAGATACCTGATATCTTTGATAGATACGAGAAATATTGTGTCATAAAAATTCAGAAAACAAAAAGTGATTATATTGGGCTCAATCTTTGGAAAATAGACGTATTCATTCGATGAAAATAAATGTTGGATTTAAATGAATTATACAGATTACTTCCGCCTCAAGGTCCATTTGCTCCAAAGTACAAAGAGTCACAATCGCTATTCTCTGATAATCATTTTCAGAATAAATTAATAATAATAATAATAACAGTTTATTTCCCAAGAAACATAAATGTTTATAACAGGGAAAGTAAAAAAAAATATATATAATAATAAAAAAAACACAAGTATTAAAATAAACAATGAAATCAGAAATGTAATTAAAAAAAAAGTTGAAACTTATTTATTATAATAAATATTTTTTCAAACTATTTTTGAATCTTGTTTTGCCGATTTTTTTAAGAAAATCCAGTAAGTCATTATATAATTTTATGCCGTTATAAAGAATTGATTGTTTTCCAATTGTTGTTTTAATTTTTATTAATACAAGATTATTGGAACACCTAGTTAAATAATTGTGTTGATCACAATTAAACCGAGAAACTAAATTTGAATGTTTTAAATTATTTATGACCAGATGAATGAATATACAAATTTTAATTTTATATAATGAATAAATGTCAAATAATTTCCTGGGCTTATGTAAATTAACTGTGGGTTCTCTGTAATTCAATTTGAATATGCACTTTATAATTTTATTCTGAAGTATTTTCAAAGGTTTCAGTAATGATTTTGTTGCTGAACCCCAAACTGAAATTAAATATTGAAGCTTTGAATATACTAATGAAAAGTATATTAATTTCAGGTATTTTAGAGGTAAATAATTTCTAATTTTATACAGAATTCCAATTATTGTAGCTATATGTTTTCTCAATTTTTCAATGTGTTTGGACCATGTTAGATTTTCATCTATGAATAATCCAAGAAACTTTACAGTGGAAGAGTATTTAATATTATCATTATTGAATTTAATTTGATTTTTTAAATCAGTAGATATATTTTTTCTGGCTATAAAAGTAAAAGATGATTTTTTATAATTTAGTGTTAGCTTGTGACATTTTAACCAACTAGAGATTTTGCTGATATCCTGCATCATATTAGTTTTGATTTCTTGTAAATTACTTCCACTATATATATATACTATAGAAGTATCATATATATATATATATATAATTGAAAGGCAAAATAACTTGATCACATTATTTATTTAATCGGATATTTAAGTTAACAACATGCCGTAGAAAATATATTCTGAAAACCAGCAATCAACGATTTAATGAACTCCAGTATTTATGAATATTAACATTTCTTCAGAAGCTTCAAAACAATCCTCACTCCCGTTTCAATATAAACTCATAAGAACCTAATAATGCATTCGATATAAGGTTGATGTGTACGTTTTATTCTTACCCGACATTTGCCGCCTCCTCTTTTCTCTTTCCACCATCTTGTTTTTAATATATGCAGCTTTCCTTCTTCTTGTAGTTTCAAGATAGCCCCACTAATGGCCGTCCTGAATGGAGAATCTAGAACATTGTTAGGTACCATTAAAAGTACAATAACAACTAGATGCTAGACAAAATACAGAGCACAATTTGTCTCTGTCAAATGTATTTATTTCGCAACGAATAATGGTCTTTGTTGTAAAGGGGAAATACAAAAAGCTTATATTCACATCAAAAACATTGATTCACATATATGACAGATACAAGCAAACAGAGGAGAGTAAGAATTAGCTATTTATTTGAATAATTGGGTAGGTACATAAGAATTCAAGATGTGCATATCTCCCGCACTAAACATTATTTAAGAAGAGAAACAGATATTCATTATTGTACATTTGACAAATGATAATGAACTTCTTTTAAATTGATACACAATATATTGATAAGTCGATTCTCCAACGTCTTTGGAGGTATAGGGCATAAAGAAATTTTGAAGCTTGAAATAATATGCAGACTAAATAATTGGGAAAATTTGCCACGTCAATTGTATATTCCTTGTTATTTTCGAGAGTTGAGCATAAAAGTTCCTCATATTCAAGAACATTGACACCTAGAACCTTTATATAATAAAGATTCAGATAATCTAATGTAAATACATTTTCAGCAAAAAGAGGTTTTTTCAAAGAAATATTATTCGTGATCGATATTCTCATAAATTTTGTATGGTACTTTTTTCACAAAAATTTGTCAAATAATAAATACACATACTTGGAGGCATTGCAATTCCATAACCCTTTGAATCCAACATACCACCGACTTGAGTGAGTTCACAATTACGTTCGATGACGTATTCTATGGATGTAGACTCCATTAAAAAGGCATAGCTGCCTTTGCCTTTGACTACTTGCTCAACACCCTCCTGATTGCTGGATGTAAAAACACTTGGTCTTTGTGACTCCATAAATGCCCACATTCGTTGATATGTTGAAAAGTTTGAATCCTACGAAAAGAAAATAATATAATATTATTTTATATACATCCATGCCATCGTTATCATCACATTTTAATGTGCTATAATTTATTTAATTATAAAAGCTAAGCTCCCGCGCAGCTTTAATAACAATGCAACTATAATGTTTTGTTACGTAGAGAGTTTATCAATTATGGATTACGATCATTATACGTTTAGTACCTATATGTTCAACTACGTCATTTACTACAGTTGATACCTTGTATAATATACTTGGGTAATATGATGAGTACTATCTTCATTGGTATTAGTGAACGTTCAACGATTCTCAAGACTAATGTTACACTCAAAAATGTGAAATAAATATTTTTTACAAAAAATTGGACCGACGGTAGTAGTTGATGCATTGTTTTGCGTTAAAGCAGTGATAAAATCTCAAATATGTATTTTTCCGCGATGTTTAGTAATCCCTAAATAAGTATATTCAACGTATTATGTGTCTTCTCTGGTGAACTTTTAATGATTTTGATAAGTAATGTTGAAATAAATATTTTAAAAGAAAACCGGACCGACTTTATAAGTTGATGCACTAAAAAATTCAAAATAATATTAATCTATTGGTGCTAGTACTTTTCAAGATGCTGCTAAAAGTTATCAATCTTACTGCAACTGCACAACTTCAAAAGTAACAGTATCAATAGAATTTATGTTATTTTATATTTTTCGATTCATCAACTACTAACGTCGAACCGCTCTAAATAAAAATTGCAAAATTCATTTCTTCGATTACGATCATTTTGCTCCAAAGACTGCGCTTTTGGGGAAGGTACAGTATTTTTTAAATATTCTATCTACAGTATCTTTGGATGCGTTGTTCAAATCACTAGCAATTTAACGTGTAGACGTTCTCGGCTTGCTCCAAACACTGAGATAACTCCACCTCTTCATTAAATTGACGATGCTTTCTTGTAGGCTTCTTGAAACCACCATAATTTCTTGAATTATTTTCAAGTCTTCAGAATTTTCGTTGATCTGGAATTTCTCTCTTCGGAAATCGATTGATGTAGAGACGCACTCTTCGTCCACTATTTTTATTACATTCAAAATACACTTGGAGCATGTCGGTCGATGTGCTGTTATCCATCATAGAAAATGAAGTGATCTTTTCACAGTATTATAAAAATAATCAAAGAATTGTGATGTTGATAATTCATTGACACGATCTGGAATTTTTCTAAAGGCAAGTCTTCATATGCGGAAATGAATGCGAAACAAAAAGCGACTTATTAAATGATGTCAAATCATATGCAAATGTTAAATAAATATTTAGTTAAGTCATACTGTTGA
Organism: Crioceris asparagi; assembly: GCA_958507055.1. NCBI lineage: Eukaryota > Metazoa > Arthropoda > Insecta > Coleoptera > Chrysomelidae > Crioceris > Crioceris asparagi. The sequence goes on from OY293828.1 coordinate 72,310,262, forward strand.
ATTCCAAATAAAATTGTCTACAATATGACGTAAAATTAAATACATGTTTCTATTTAGGAAAAAAAGTTGACATCTGCTGACTCTTGTAGAATATATCAAACCATTCATTTATTTTTTTGAATTTTTAAAATCCGCTGATAAATAAGGAAGTTACAGCTTAAACGACCCAAGCTACGATACAGTCTGTATTAACGTTGTAACTCACAACCCATTTAAGTAATCAATAAAGGATAAATATTTCTTATATTTCTTACAAAAAATTGGAACGACTTTATTAGTTGTTGCACTGAAAAATACAAAATTATATTAATTCTTTTGGTGCTGGTTCTTTTGGAGTTGGTATATACAACAACAAACTACAACGACACAACATCACAATTACCAGCACCGATAGAATAAATATTATTTTGTATTTTTCAGTGCAAAAAATAATGAAGTCTGTCCAATTTCTTGTAAAAAATATTTATTTCACATTTTTTAATGTAACATTAGTAATGACAATTATTGAACTTTCATTAATACGCAAAAATATATAAGCTTAGCTTGTACTTGTTATTTATTATTCAGATATCTCAAAATATCGCGGCGCAAATATCATATTTCAGAATCTACTGCAGTAACTAAAATTGAGTGTTGCTACATAATATAATCTTTTCTTTATTTTGGCCGTTTCACATTTTCAATTTTCGAAAAAAAAAACGGCGCTTCCACATAGCGGAAATACGCATATCACATATTTCAGACTTCACAATTCTGAAATTCGGAAATCGTAACTCTTTTCAATTTAAACATTTTCTGGTATGGTCCCCATTCTAATTTTCGAATCTCGAACTTTCGATTCTCGGAAAAGTTTGCCCCTTCCACATAGCTGAAACACATATTTCAGACTGTAACTCGGAAACATATCATTATATCTAAGAATGTCCAACTTAAACATTTCCTGATATGGAATTTTCTTTAATTCTGTCCTCTCGGAATTTCAATTTTCGAGAAAAATTGCCCCCTCCACGCCCTTTGGGGGCTATTTTTGAAGGAAAGGAGATTTCGGATTTGAGTTTTTCTAAATATGGAACCATTTCTCAACTCTCCTCTTTCAAATGAAATAAAAATCGTCTAAATCGGAGTACTTTTGTTATGCAAAACGCGCGAACAGCCATAAAAAAAGAAAACAAAAAGCATTCTCGTTTTTTTGAAGTCGGTCAAAAATACATGTTTGAGGGTACTTTAATTAGACGGTGAAGGAAAGCGGAGCAAAAGTTAGTTCAAAAATGCGATTTCTCAAATGATATATGCTGGTCTATTCAGCTGATCAACGGCGTGGTCTATAAACTGTAATCAACGGTCCTTCCTGCTTGTATCAAACTAAACTGGTGGACAGTTGCTCAGCAACATGTAAATTTTTAACTAAATTCGAATCTCGATATTTTCGGAACGGAAAAGAATATCGAGTTGTGGTACTCGGGAGGTTCTTGACCAACTCTTTGAGAACACGTGAAGTGTTCGACCAGTATATATCCACTTATACAGGGTGAGCAAACCTGTAAAAGTTTGGGGCTATGTCAGATGCTCACTTTTTGATCTTGGAACTTTTTCTATGCATCTTTTTAACTTTGGACTATCCTAAAAAAGCAATTATTAAAATTTTTCGATAATTGGCTATAACTCAAATTATGGAATAATTAATAAAGTGTTACATTTATCCCTGAAAAAGGTACTTTTTCGTGGTTTCTCTTGACAATGTATATTTTTTCTCGTACTGTTGTATAATGTGGAATGTTTTGGGCCAGAGAAAAGATTGAAGCACTAAATGAACGTTATTGCCTCCAGTGGCGTGCAGTAAGAATTTTTTACATTGACATTTTGTAATTTAAACCGAATTTATAAATTATACTATGTGATTATAGAGATTAATGAAGAAATCCAAGATACTACACATAATATAGGAGTGTATTCCACTGGCGTAACACCAAAAAATATTTTTGTCACAAAATAATGTTACATTAATGCCTCTGCCATCAAAGTCTTCAGACCTAAACATAAATGTGCATGTTTATTCTCGGCTAGAGTTTGTAGTGCGGTCAAGACAAAATGCTCCTCAAACAATGTAAGAGCTGTCTGAGGCCATTTAGGATGAGTGAAAAAACGTATCCCAAGAATTTATTTATAAACTTCTACAAAGTATACCACAAAGATGCCAGGCTGTAATCGAAGTGCGTGGTGCCCCTACAAGGTACTGACAATATTTATTTAAATAACTGTTGCTCTTTTGTAGAAAGTTTGTTTTCGTCATTGTTATTTAGAGATTTAACTGGTTTTAAAATTTTTGTTTTCCAAAATGTTATACATGTTTAACAATCAAAAATTGAGAATCTGACATAGTCCCAATTAAAAAAAAAATATGACTTTGTTTGCTCGCCCTGTATAAGAAGAAAATAAAACAATATGCTGGTCGAACACTGCATCTGTTCTCAAAGAGTTGGTCAAGAACCTGAATACTCGATATCTCTTCCGTTCCGAAAATATCGAGATTTGAATTTGGGTAAAAATTTCCATGTCGCAAATCGACTGTCCACCAGTAGTTGATATTAGAAACATATTTTCTAAACGAGAATTTTCGTATATTTAGTATTTATTAACTATCATTTTAATGGATTTTTTGCCTCCATTATCCTATAGCTATGTCAAACTGTAATAAAAAAAGTTAATCTTATTTCCTGTCATAGCATAGCCCCAATCAGAGGCGTATTATATGGCTTTTTGGATTTGTAGTAATTTGAAATTTTCTCTCAAAATTTTCGATATTATTATCACTCATAAATCAGCTTGAATTGCTTTTTCGAAATCTCTAAATTATCATTTTCTCAATATAAGGAATATCAGAAATATTTATTTATATATTTAAACAGTACATGCATGCAACCATGTTTTTGACCGACTTCCCAAAAGGAGGAGGTATACAATTCGATTGTGTGCTTTTTTTTTTTTTTTGGTTTGTGCGCGCCTTTCATATAGTAAACGTACTCCGATTTTGATGATTTTTGATTCATTTGAAAGAGGAGGCTTGAGAAATGGTCCCATATTCATAAAAACGGGAATCCGACATCTCGTTCCCTCCGAAAACCGCCCCCGAAGGGGGTGGAGGGTGCCAATTTTGTCGAAAATTGAAAATCTGCGTTGACATAATTACAGATAGGACAATATCCGGAAACGTTTAAATGGAACATTTTTTCAAAAGAGTAACGGTTTTCGACATAGAGACATTTTAAATTCTCAAATATACCTATTTTCGCTATGTGGAGAGGGCGATTTCTGTCAAAAATTGAAAATCTGTTTGCAGTACATGAAAGAGATAATTATTTGTAGCAACATTTATACTGAACATTTTTCCCTTAGAGTTACGGTTTTCGAGTAAAATCGGTGTTAAAATGGTAACAACTAAAATATTCAAGCGTATTTCCGCAGCGATGTTCTGAGATCTCAATAATAACAACTACAAGCAAGGAATATACGTGGGTAATAGGATAAGTACTATCTTCATTGATATGGTATAGTGAACGTTCAACGATTTTCGTGACTAATGTTACACTCAAAAGTGTGAAATAAATATTTTTTACAAAAAATTGGACCGACTTTATTAGTTGGTGCACTGAAAAGTATAAAATAATATTAATTCTATTGGGGCTGGTACTTGTGAAGTTGGTGACAAAAGTTACCAATCTACCTGCAACTGCACAACTTCAAAAGTACCAGCCCCAATAGAATTAATATTATTTTATACTTTTCAGTGCACCAACTAATAAAGTCGGTCCAATTTTTTGTAAAAAATATTTTTAAGTATATATCTAATAACATAATAATCTAAAGGGGCCCTAGGGCAATTAAAGCGATTTTATGAATATTTCAAATGCAAGTTTGAAAAGCCAAATAACCATGGAGTTTGTATTATTATCTCTATGCAAATATCAGATTGTCTGGTTCAATTGGCAATCCTAGACAATTAAGTGTACCTAAAGGATTCAAATACAGCAATTTTTCTAAATTTACGTAAGCTACAAAATATTTAGATAAGCTTTGCTTGCATTGCTATTTATCTCTTTTTAGATAGGTTTACAAAAATTTTCTACATAATGATCCAAACGAAATGAAACTGAGAATTGGTGATCACTTCTTGTCTAAGATCCGAACCTAAATTGACCTTCACCAAGCTGATAATAGAATAAAACTTATTTTATAATAAATTAAGCATATTAGAAAATATATTACAAATGGCTTGTCAAAAGAAAATATTTTCAATTATTAAAAAAAAGATTTTTCATTAAATATTGCAACATCAAGACAATAAGAAAATTTTATACTGGACTTTAAGTAGAATGTGTCTATAATTTACCTGGACAAACTACTAGGCTGCCAGGTATAAACAGGTATGTCGATGCCAGTTACTTTCACTTGTTATGATAATAGAAAAAAAATCTCACACGACTTTCCTATCTCACGCAGGTAAATTCCAGTGAATTAAAAATTTTACACTATTACAATTCTCCTTACATAGCGACGATAATAGCGGTAGTAAAGTAAAAATCATCTAGTCAAATCGTGTTACCACTCATTTTTTTCAGCATGTCAAGACAAACAACAATGGTCATGTAACATTTTTTCGCAAGATGAAACGTTTAGCCAGAATCTGCAGAAACATGTGGAAAATAGGGAATTTTGTTCAAGCAACTTTTTTTGTGCTTTTTCTCAGAGATGGCGCTATATGTGGGTGGTAAAGGGCCCTCAGAAGAATACTTTAGGCAAGTTTAATCAAAATCGTTGGAGCCGTTTTCGCGTACTCTTGAGCAAATCACGTTTTTTGGCTATAGCTCAACACCCAGTGTATACAGGATTCTCATTCAGTGCCAACTTTGAGTGATATTGCTACCAAACAAATTAAAATAGAAAGCAACAAAATACACCGTTCCCGAGATAATGCTGTCACAGACAGACGGACAGACAGACAGACAGACCAATGGCTGAAAATATGATTATTAGACTTAGAAAACTCTGAAACGTCAACATTTGTAAAAATCTCGATACCGAAAATTTCACACGATCACAATACACCTACTATAGTAGCGTAGGAAAGTAAAAAAATTATATCAGCATAAGCGCTGTTTTATTGCGAACACGTTGATATAGGGTTGTCTCCAAAAAAATTGGTCCTAATGGAGGTTAGCGAATTTTGCTTGCTTGCTTGCTTGTTTATGGCGCTGCTACTAGGCAATTGCCAGCTCAATTCGGGATGTGGCCTCGATGTTGACTGGCTCTAGACCATACCGGAAACCACGAACTTGTGCTTGAGTAATTACATATACTAAATATAAATAAATATTCTTCAATGCACGTGTCAAGGTGACTCCAGCAATATGCTTAAATCCAAGTATAACCTTCTCTGTCACGCTCCTGAGGTTATCCGCGAGGTTTTCCCTCTTGTCTCCTCCAGACCACGCTGCCACGTGCTTCTAACCTCAGAAATTCAATAGGAATCGACCTCTTTTCGAATGCACTCACCGAACCACGCTCGATTATCACGGCCGTGACTTCCCTATCCACCTCGGGGGCCCAGCACTCACGTCCTCTACCAGCGTGTACTTCCCGTACGGAAATTTATGATTCCTTCAGACCCGAAGTGAACTCTACCGAGGTTGACACGGAAGTGTTAGCGAATTTTAAAGATTTCAATTTCAAAGCGTGTGAAAATGAGTGAGAGAGAGATCCCAGGTAAGTATACTGTGTAATAATAAAGGACCGAACATTGCAGTCGTCTCTGATGGGACCTTTTATATAAGAGAGTGTTCATGCTTGGTACGTAAACTATGGAAGGTAGGGGTACCCCTACTATCCTCCATATTGTAAACAGAACGCGTTATTTTGGAGTAACAGAAAAGGTAGACTAAAGATCTTGTATTAGATATATTTAAAAATTTTATTACAGAACAGCAAAAGTACTTACAAAAATAATATTAAGAAAAATAAATTTTAATAAATATTTTCTACTCAATATCTGATTCATCAGAAGTAAAATTGTGACTCTCGAATTGATCGGATTCATTAGGTTCTTTCCATTTCAATAATGTCCTGGATTTTTAAAGGAGTTTGATTCCCGATAAAACTTGTTGGTTTTAATAAAACATCTAAATGCCAACCGTAATTTACAAGATTTAACTTCGCACATACAGAATCAGACGAGTGCAATGTTCGGTCTTTTATTATTACACAGCATACTTACCTGTCACTCATTTTCACACGCGTTGAAATTTAAATCTTTAAAATTCGCAAACCTCTATTAAGACCAAATTTTTTGCAGACAACCCTATATCAACGTGTTCGCAATAAAACTGCGCTTATGCTGATATAATTTTTTTTATTCTATTATCATAACAAGTGAAAGTCACTGGCATCGACATACCTGTTTATACATGGCAGCCAAGTAGTTTGTCCAGGTAAATTATAGACAACCCTACGTCTGCACATTCTATATGTTATATAATTTAAGTCCAGTATAAAATTTTCTTATTATCTTGATGTTGCAACATTTAATGAAAAATCATTTTTCAAAAATAATTACAAATATTTTGTCCATGATTTTATTTACAACCCATTTTTAATATATTTTCTAATACTTTATTATAAAATAAGTTTTATTCTATCTATCAGCTCGGTGAAGATCAATTTAGGTTCGGATCTTCTACTATTCGGAAATTATCAATTCACTTCAGTTATGTCCAAATTTTATAAGGTAGATATCCAAAGTGAAGTTTAAAATTACATATATGGAGATATAGACATTTTAAATATTTGTTATAATCATTAGGTAGGTACCTACACTAAAGATGAGATTTGTGTATTTCTTTCATTGTGGATCAATAAAATATTTCTGCTGCAAAAAGTGACAAGTTAGATATGTTTTAATAAATGGTGGCCACTAATTTAGTGACACATTTTGAAATCTAACAACTTTGCCTCTGAAAAACCTATAGGTAAGTTTTTGGTGTTGTTCGAAAGAAAAACTCATTTTTTTGTGATGCATAAAAATACAGGGTTCACCAAACTATAAAAATTGTATTCGAAGTCAAAACATAATTCAGTAAGGCTATGTATACTATTTTTTGAAGCATAACCACAGAGATTTACAATTGTCAAAAAGGTAGCCGAGTACTAACTGAAAAATGAATTATCTCGCTATTCATCGCTCTTTCAGTTCACAGCACAGGGAACTGTGGGACCTTTTTTAGGATGAAAAGGAAATCAATATTACGGTAATTTCAGAACGCTATGTGAACATGTTGCATACTTTTTTTCATCAAAAATTGTGGCGTTTTCCTGAAAACAGGTAGTTTCAGCAGGACGGCGCGTCAAGTCATACTACCCGCGCATCAATGAATGTTTCCAGGACGCTTTCAATGTTTGGTGGACTCCAGTGCCCCCAAGGTCACGTGACTTAACACCCTGTGATTTTTGGTTATGGGGTTATTCAAAATCCAATAATCCTCAAAGTATCAACGAATCAAATGAAAATATTCTAACAGAAATTCGGAATATTTTTCCATTAATATTGCATATTGCTACGAGAAAATATGGTGTCTAGAGTAGAAGAATGTTCAAGAAAAGAAGGTCATCACAGAGTGCTTTCTCAGTTTCCCTTATTATCGTTATGTTTTTACTTTGAATACAATTTTTATAGTTTGGAGCACAATGTATTTTCTGCAAAAAAATCGAACAGCACCATAAACTTACCTACAGTTTTTTCAGATGCAAAGTTAATAAACTTCAAAATGTGTCACTATATATTTTGGCCACCCGTTATTATGCAATTTAAGATTATTTAAAAGCCATGCGAAGATATGATCCTGTATTTACATGGAACATTTCGAATGAATTTTCTGGATCACTCGATACAAAATCAATGCATTTACGCGAAATAAGTTACTTCAGATGCATAGCATTTATATTGATATATAGGTATATAACTACACAACATTATTGTGTCAATAATTCAAATGATAACAATGGATTTGTGATAAAAGTATCAAAACAAAGACAGTAATTCCAATACTGTATTAATCAAACCCGACAATTGTTCTTCCAGTTGGCTTATTCAGGGATGAACCTGCAACTAGCTTAAAATTTCACAATGTTCAAATTATATACACTAAAATTCAATTAATTATACATAATCCTTATACCATTATAATGAAAAGAAGAAACTTGATTGACACTTTTTTCTCATTCTCAAGAACCTAATTATAAAACCGTGAGATTTATCGAGAAATTTCCAATTATAAACATTTCAAAGAATTCTGTGATCTATAAGATTACCAGAAGAAAAATTCAATGTTTGAAGAAAAAAATCAAGCATTCCAAGCTTTATGAAACACTAAAAGGAGGCGGGATCATCTTTTAATTGTCCTCTTTCAAATGAATAAAGAATCATCAAAATCGATACACGTTTATTATGCGAACCGAAAAAGCTTACAGTCGAATTGTATACCTCCTTCTGGTGGGAAGTCGACAAGAAATATCTTGCATGATGCAGTGATGTGTTGATTTAGTTAGGTTGAGAAACAAGATAAGCAGCATCAGTAACTCCAACTCACCAATCTGAATTAATTCAGATTAGCAGTGCCAGTCGAAGTAGATTCCTAAATTCACAAGTTAAATGCCCAAAATCCTATTTATTATTGAATATTTTTTCTTGGCGTGGAGAAAATGAACGTGCTCATCTATTTTGATTAAAAATGTGGCCTGTTCTCCATTATCATTAAGCTTATATCTAGGAACTTACCCGGAAGAAAGCAGCTGTGGAGCCGCCCCTGTATGCTCCGTACTTGATTTTTGTTTGCTTAGCTAGATCTTCTGCGCTCTCTATCGGCGAATCCATTCTTTCGACGGTCAGAAAAGCTGCCAAGTTAGCGGTGTAAGAAGATATCATTATTAAGGTGAAAAACCACCACATTCCTGCCACCATTCTGGTGGAAACCGCCCTGAAAATAAAGAGGAGTTACATTTTTTGCTCGTTAAGCGATTTGGCAAACTGCAATGGAGTTGTTTTTACTAAACGGGAATAAGTTTTTCGAGAGAGAAGACGATAGATTACATAAAGATAGATTCAGTTTGTTCTCTTTTGTATTACAGGAGACCATTAGAGACTAATATTTCTTATCATATCAAAGCATGAATATCAACTCAACACTACAGTTAAGTAGTTTGAGAAATGACTAGTTAAACTGAACAGTCACTTGACAATCTATAAATAAATTAGGTATATAAAGTTCATTGTAAAATTTATTATGTCAAATTTATAGTTTAACAGAGTGCTCAATTTTTTTTATAAAATCTATTACCTATTGATATGTTTATAGGTTATGATTGCTAGTTGATTTTTATGATATGTACTGTTAGCAAACGAAAGACAGTTCAAGCTCTTATTAGATTATTTTCTCTAATATTTTATTATTTTAACCAACTATTAGGTAAACCTCTCTAACGGGATGACTAGAGTCAGATGCAATGGTTCTCGGGATAATCTTAAAGTTTACTATGTACGTAGTGTTTCTAATAAATTTTCATCTCAGCCCATGAGCCAAAATGGTATGTGCATTTAAGTCATTTAAGTTGGCTAGATTCTTCTCAGATACAATGAACTGGTTTCATGTTGAAAATTAAAAGTTAGGTAAGTTTTTCAAAATCCAGGTATCGTTCTGTCGATGTACCAGATTGGGTACAAAAAAATTAACAATATCGACCGAGTAGTTTCAAAATTTAAAATAAAAGAGTAGGTAACCAGTAAATAAACTAAACTTTTTTTTAGAAACTACCTTGAAAAAGTGGAAAAAAACAAATATGAATTTACGAAACCCTAATATAAGATTGACCTTGTAGGTCACAGCCATTCAGCGGGTGTAAAACGGAATAAGACAACTGATTAGGCTGCATTACACCCCCTGGGTGTCAGCTAAATGTGTCTACTAAATTTTTAATTAGGATATATTCCAATATGAAAACCTGTTTTTGACAGACAAACCCAAACGGAAGAGGTATATCTACAATTCGATTGTGCTTTTTTGGCTTGTGCGCGCGCTGTTTATATTAAACTTATTGCGATTTTGATGATTTTTTTATTCATTTGAAAGAGTAGACTTGAGAAATGATCCCATACTCGTAAAAACTGAAATGCGAAATCTTCTTTTCCCAAAAAACACCCCCGAATAGGGTGGAGTGGGCAAATAGAAAATCTGAGAAGACAGAATTAAAGATAGGACAATATCTGGAAACGTTTTCAAGATACAGCGATGTTAAAATCTCAAATATGTGCACTTTCGCTATGTGAATGCGGGATGGATGTGGGGCGATTTCTTGCAAAAATTGTAAATCTGAGGCAAACAAATTAAAGACCAGATTATTTGTAGGAACATTTATATTGAACATTTTTTACATATTATAGTTACCTACGGTTCTACGGTAAAGTCTGAAATATGCTTATTTCCGCGGTGATGTTTTTAGATTTTTGAATACTAACAAGTACAAGCAAAGAATACACGTAGGTAATGGTATAAGTGAACGTTCAACTATTTTCATGATTAATGTTACACTCTTCAAAAGTGTGAAATAAATATTTCTTACAAAAAATTGGATCGACTTTATTAGTTGGTGCACTGAAAAATAACAAATAATATTAATTCTGTTGGTGCTGGTACTTGTGGAAATGGTGCCGAAAGTCTTTTTAACTATAATTGCACAACTTCAAAGTTACCAGTACCAATAGAATTAATATTATTTACTATGTTTCAGCTAACAAAATCGGTCCAATTGTTTGTGAAAAATATTTATGTAGTAAAAAAGTTGATATTCTGTTCCAGAGGTTTGTCCATAGTTCATAAATCATTTCTTTCAATTCAGTTAAGCATTTGTATCTTATCTATGTTATGTTTTTATTAGAAAGAACATATACTCCTATAAATTTTTTTTGGAATTCAGTGTTGGATAACTTTTTCAATTTTGTATGGTGTATAATTATCTTCAGAATCACCTTGGATCTTATGTAATACTCAGTCTAAGAAGATATCGGATGAACGTGGATCCACGTTGGAGTTAAAAGTTGCATTTCACCTTCTATTTTTAAATTCTCATTGGAAAAAAAAAATTGTACAATGATGTTTTCCTGAACTACTATTTTAAACCCAGATAGATCTGGGTTTAAAATTGTAGGACAGGAAAACATCACTGTGCAATATTTTTTAATTAATTAAGAAACATATGCAGCTTACAACAATAACAGGAAATACAGACCTTCTTTTGATAATTTGATGGTACTTTAGCTGCTTATCGTTATATCGAAGAATGTTTAGCAGACCACGTCATCTCTTTCTCTCCGTTTGTTGGTAAGAGTATTTCTCGAATGCACGATACGCCAGAACTTACGTTGCAAGATTTTCCAAGGAGATATTAAGGAGGCTTGCCCACATATGCCAACAAGAAAGTATTGGACGTTTTCGAAGGTCCCTTCTTGAGTAGAGGCCAATCATTCCGAAACAGGCGGTTGCCAGTTGTAATTAAGGCTTAGGTACCACATCGCATGACAGCAGTCATTATAAAAACAGAGGCAATAGAGGATAATAATGTTTGTTCAAAAGATGTAATCTGTATATTTCTTTTAAGAAATCTATATTTTCTCTAAGAATAATCCTCTATATGACTAGAAAACAACATGTCAATAAAAGTCACGGCTTGAAAATGTCGTACAAAGATTCTTCCATTTTGTTTAGAAATCTAGGACCAAATACAACCTTTAGTTCCACCTTATACATAAGCAGATTAATTCGATATTATCGCAAGCTCATGCAGTATTACACTAGATACAAGGTGATATTTGCCAACATTTTAAGAAACAAATATCAAAAACATTGCAAAATTTAATAAGTAATTGAGGATAAAATTTGAATCAAATTTTCTTTTTCCGGTTTCTTTTTATCCGTAAGTGTATAAGTGATTCGTTAACCTTCTCTTTAGAATTGATATTTAACGCAGTAAAACTCTGGAATAATAGCAAATAAGTTGAACCCAGCGTCATTTTTTACACATAAGAGGCTTGATTTAATTTCCAGATAGTTGTAGTTCTTGCAGATTGTCGAAGTTCCCCGCCACGGTCTCTTGGTGCACATCCATCGTAATTGCTGTTATATATACAGGGTGTTTCATTATTAATGGGAACTAATGAAACTGGAGAATCTTTGATTCAAAATAATAAGTTTTAACCCAATTCACTTAGGTAAAATATGTATCCCATCTGAGTTACAGGGTGTTTTATTTAATTATTTCAAAATGATTTTTCCCCATTACTCTTAAACTGTTTGATTAATCTTTATCATGTTTGGCAGGAAGTGTAGACACTGCAAACTACTAAATTATGGTAAATAAACGTTTCTGGAAACTACCAGAGGTATACGCAGGGGATTGTGAAAAGTTAACCCTTTCTAAATTCTACGCCACTGGCGGAATTGTCATTTTAGAACAATCGTTCTATTTTCCAATACTTTATTTGTAAATAACATTCTCTAGCTTCGTAACGATGAAGAATTATTATCCGAGATATTTAAAGTTGAAAATAAAGTTGCACAATTTTAGAGTGAATTTATCACGGCGGTATTTTAGGGTCATGGGTGTGAATTTATTATGCAAATTAAACTTTACAGTTGATTTTTTAGGTTCAATAAGAAGATTAACGTACAATTTTACTAATATGTAATTATCAAAAAGTCTTTTTCACATATTCGCTACCATAAATAATATAAACAAAATTTAAAAATCCTTAACCAATGTTCAAAGTGATCAACTTTAACCTCAATAAGTTTATCTATTCTTTCACTAAATTTCACTAATTTCACTAACATTATGAAATATGTTTGGTTTATTTTTGGAATATTGCCTCGTCAGTGCAAATAATGTTCTTAATAAAATCACGATTTTCATTTTTCCCATTCAAAAGATCCACTGAGCAAAATTTAATCTGCAAGGATAATCCGTAGGTAATAAGTTTTGAATATGTTTTAAGTTGTAAGGTCTAAGTTTTTCTTTTTTCAGTAAGCGTAAAACTGAAGAATGGCTTACTCCATTCATTGCATCTATTCCGACAATCACATTTCCGACATTAATTTAAGGTTATTGTTTGGTGCGGTATATTTGGAGATAGTTTTTTGGGTCCTTATGGATTACCAGCAAATTTGGAAATTAGTATTTGGAGTTTCTACAAACTAGACTTTTCGACGAAATAGAGGGATCACCACTTGACCGAAAAAGAGACATGTGACATTAGAACGGAATTATCTAGATAAGCAATTTCATCATCGTTGAATTTACCTTGGCCGCCTAGAACTCCCGAAGGTAATCCGTTACATTTTTATATCTGGGGGTATATGAAAACATTGGTAAACTCACAAGAAATAAATAATCGTCAAGAGCTATGGCACCAAATAATAAATTCAGCTCATTTTATAGTTAATCAGCCAAACATATTTTTAAAGCTAAAATATCGCTTAGTGAAAGAACCGATAAACTTATTAAGGTGAATTGGGGTTAACATTGAGCATTTGTTAAGTATTTTTAAATTTTGTTCATAAGTATTATTTATTGTAGCAAAAATGTGAGAAAGACTTTTTGATAATTATCTATTAGTAAAATTGACCCAAAACACCGTCATGACAAATACACATTAAAATTATGCAGCAGTGCTGCGTTATGTTCAACTTTAAATATCTCGAAAAATAATGACTTCATCGTTACGAAGGAACAGAAAGTATTGGAGAATACAAAAATTGTTCTAAAATGACAATTGCGCCAGTGGCGTAGAATTGAGGAAGTGTTAACCTTTCACTTACCCCTGTCGTACGTAGCCAGAAACGTTTATTTACCATAATTTAGTAAGGTTTGCAGTGCCTACATTTCCTGCTGCCAAACTATAAAGATTAGTCAAACACTTTAAAAGTAATGGGGAAAAAATCATTTTGAAATAATTAAATAAAACACCCTGTATCTCAAATAGGAAACACAGTTTACCTAAGTGAATTGGGTTAAATCTTATTATTTTGAACCAAAGATTCTCCAGTTTCATTATTTCCCATTATTAATGAAACACCCTCCATACCGAGTGAGATAATGTCGATGGTACCTTAGACGTTTACGGAGAACGGACGTAGGGCCATTCTGAAAATTTGGTTGATCAAGTAATTGCTCTTGATCTATCGATCTAAAATATTTTCAGCGATGCAGCGTGCCACTTATACCAGAAAGTATTAGCATCTTTGTTATTTCAATTAGGACATCCTGTATTACCGCATTTTTTGAATTTGTCATTACTTTCTGATAATTTTTGCTTCATACTCAACTATACCAATCTCGAGATTATTTTCCATTTTTTCTATCCAAAATATAGCTTGAATTAAATGTTTATTTCAACGGTATTTGGATTCCTAGGAAGCTGCAATTTTGTGTGTAATTCATCAAGATCATGTATATTGATTCTGTATAAGAAAGTTTATTCTAAGCTATACAGGGTCGTTCAAAATTTGTGATTTTACTGCTTGATAATAAAAGAGTTGAGAGTGCGTTTTTTCAAACGAAACACCCTGTTTATGGAATATCCTGAAAGGTGACTAAGCTACCTTCAAATTGATATATCATGTTCCTATACCTAATTATCCAGAGTTTCGAGTTAAGAGCAATGTTCTAGAAAATCAAATTATTCTTCTCATATTCATCTAAGGTGGCTATTACATGATGGTAAATGACATGAAAATTGGATAATTATTGCATTATTAATGTGTGTACTTTGTGCGATTCTCAACGGAAGTGACTCGAAAATAATTGAAATGGAGAGAAATAACTATTCAAACGAAGTTCTAATGAAATTATTCATTTTTCATGGAAAATGTGAGGGAATTATAGCAAGAACGTGCAGAAAATTCTATGAAACGTACCCTGATTTACAATCAACCAATGAACAAGAGTAAATTTGTACGATTACAAAATAATTTCATTAATTATCTGTAAAAAATTTGAGAACGTTCACAATACATTTTCAAAATGTCGATTATTCCCAAAACATACAATTAGTCAGAAAATTATGAGCCACTAATTAATATAGTTTTACTTTTGAACAATATATAAACGCATTCGGCATCTCAGTTTCACCATATGTTGAAAATACACTTGAGCTGGATATTTACATGTCTGCTGAAAAGGCTATTTTGCATGTTATACATACAAATTTTATTCCTAGAGAGATCTCCATTCAACAAACATCCACGTGTCTGGCCCTCCAGATATTATGTAGATGAATTCACTGTATAAGACTTTTCATTCGTGTTCCGTTGCTTTACGGGTAACGGTAATTAAATTTTAATGAATATTAAATGACAAACCCTCGTTTACTGGAACTATCCCAAACATTTCCCATGTTGGCAGGCTAACACGTACAAATTATCCCATTCTTTAAGTAAATAGTTTCCAAATTGAATGCGGAAAGAGTGGCTAGTAAGGTTTTCCCATTAAAAATGTCTTTGTATAAGGGACTAGGCAAGAACTATGGAATTTTGTAAATGAGAAAAATAACGAATTTGAAGATCAGTTTAGTTAAAAAACTTTTATATTTGCAGAGCTTGATACCATTTCTTAACGCATAAATATATTACTTTTTGGATCATGTCTATCTACGCATAATGGAATCCCTAATATATCTGAGATTCGGCAATTTATTGTTATACTTTGCTTAAAACTTCTTCTTTTTGACCAACGAGCTCAAATCTATATACCTACTGTTCGACTGTTTGTTTTTTTTTGGTTTTTGCGCGCAGTGAGTATCGTAAATGTTCTCTGATTTTAATGATTTTTATTTCATTTGAAAGAGGAGACTTGGGATATGGACCTATATTCATAAGAATCTGCTTCCCTATAAAAACCACCCCCGAAGAGGATGAACGAGTCAATTTCTCTCGAAAATTTAAGATCTGAGATGACAAAATTAAAGATAAGACAATACCCCGAAACGTTCAAATCGAGCATTTTTTTAAAAGACTGATGGTTGTCAAATTACAGAAATTTTAAAAACTGAAATATGTGTATTTCCGCGACGAATAATAACAAATATGAAATAAATATTTTTTACCAGAAACTTTCTTACTTTATTTGTAGGTGCGCTGAGAAATACAAAATAATATTGATTCTATTGGTGCTGGTATACATGGTATATATGGCATATACTTAGAGTTGTTTGTTGTTCTATTTAACTACAATTGCACAACAGTCTTATGATTTGATAGCTTTGGGTATTTCCGGCATATCAATCCACCTGTGACAGAAAACAACTGGTCACTGTTATGTATGTTAAAAAATACCCATATAGGGGTGCTTAGCATCCCCTCAGCCCACTGAGGCATTAGGACTTTTGATCTTGATGACTGAAGCCTGTCGATCGTTCATTGCTTCCGTAGTACCAAAAAAGTTTCTGTCAGTTATCCCGTCCAGTCAATTAGAGCAGGACAATGACAAAGGACATTATTTCTAGTCTCATATTTGGTCTTTTGGAATCTGAAATGTATTTAATCTCTCCAACTCCTTTGTACTTTGTGTGTTCCCGTGAAGCAAGAATAATATCAACAAGAAGTTATAGTCCATTCAAAAAAGAGACGGAGTAATACATTATGCTAAGGAAGGGATCTCTATTGTATTTCTGCGATTATAAGGCACTACACAATAGAGATCCCAAAAAGAGATTGCAAGAAAGATGATATTCAGAAGCGGTCTTGTTTTCAAATTGTTCATCACAATTTCGAAAAATCAAATTTAACATATTTTAGTTCTTAAACCTTATTGGAGTTGCTGTAAGATATTATTCAGAAAACATGTAGTTTCAGACTGATAGGTATGTACCGGAGATTTACTATATGGATGGATTCAGATAAGGAGAATTTAATAGGTAAGGAGGTATAAAGCCGCCAAGGAAAAGGATGAGATATGGTTTTCCATTACCGACAAAACAATTATTTCATCGGCTGAAAATACTCCTACCTGTGAGATTATATCGAAACCTCAAACCTCTGGTCGAGAATGCCTATGAGATTAGAACGAACTCTAAAACCTCTGGCCCAATTTTCATGACATCTTCAGGTAGGTACCTGACCATATCATGGCCCAAATTACATCCGTCCATTAAATCACCTTATTTTCATTTCAGGTCCGATGCTGTGGCATTTTTTTGATCATTATTTTTATTGATGCAGGTTTCAGTTACACTTTAGATTGTTAAGTTGAGAGGTAATGTAAAATAATAGTATTCCCTTTGCTTTGGTTGATTGGTTTACGATGAATGTAAAAAATCAACCAAAACAACTCGACATCACGTATGGTGGATATATATTGAAGTGGAAAATTCGCCACACCTGTAGGTATACATTCATAGGTCCTTATACCTACATAGACATCCTCCATAAAACCAATCTCTTCGACTCTAAGGAGCGGAATACTTGAAGATATCATTCCTCAATTTCAAAAATTCGGAGCCATCAAAATAACTGGGAAGGTGAAAATTATTTATTCCTCTAACATCTAGTTATATTGTATTACTAGCCTTCAAGACATTTTCTATTTATTATAAAAATATGTTTCATCTTTAGTAATAAGTGCTGCTTGAACGTTATATGGAATGAAATCAGTGGGAGCCAACCTAAATCCATTACTTTCTTCATTCACTCATAAAAATTTTGCTATACATTTTCCAATCATATCCTGTGATGCGTACAAAATGTTCAGTTTTTATCCAATGATGAGAAGAGGATTCCACTATGTCGGTAATGATGAACAACTGCTACGTTCTAAAGTTAGTCGCTCGGAAAATACATTGTTTGATGCGATCTAGGGAGAAACTCGCTTACGTGGAAATGATGTCAATTTTAGGGCTCATGTACTACAAATCTGATAAGATAGTTTTGTGAAAGTTCATAACAAGGAATACAACTTGAATCAGCAGTTATAAACATATAATAAAAATTTGCTGTTGCTAGACGCTTCAGAGATGATAAATTTCAGATTAAGTGAATAGCAAACTATATGATTGAAACAAGCCCATTTTTAGAGATAATGAGATAATAGCACCAGAGAAACTGATTTTTAACTTCATCAAAAGAAGGAGGTAAAGAATTTGATTTTATTTATATTTTATGTCTGCGTATAGTCAACGTGCACCGATTTCGATATTCTTTTGTCGTTTTAAAGTAGAGACGCGGAGTTTTTTAAACTGAAATTTGGTCTGAATTGAATAAGAATTAATTTGAGGCAACATTTAAATATTAAGCGTTTTCGAGCAACAGCACCAGGAAAACTCAAGATTGTTACCCCTGTTTTTCGAAATCATTAAATATACCTAAGTGAACGTTCATGACTATTATGACACTCAAAAATGTGAATTTAATATTTTTACAGAAAATTCAAAAAAATTCAAAAACACTAAAAACTATAAAATCATAATAGAACCATAGACCCGCATCGACTTGCCGAACAACTGACTGGCCGATTCTGTGAAAATCATCCATACTGGATCAAGGCTAGATATTTCCAGATACATCAAATGTTTTAAACAAATGTCATAAATATTGAATATGATTACGGCACCCATAAGAAAAACTTATTTAGTGTATTTTTTATCGGAAATCAATGGATGAAATAATTGAAAAGTAAACTTTTCGAAAGAACATAACAAGTTGAGCAAAAAGTGTTGAAATAGTTTTTTGATAAAACTAAAAATAAGAAAAATTAGAGTACCTAATATCTCGAAATAGACGATTCTCGATTTTTTCGATTAATTCGGAACCATTCGGAATTCGTTCGTTTTCACGTTGGCATGGTAATGAGCTCAAAATTCTGTGCTACTTTATCCATTTTACCGACTCACTATCTCCACAATTAACATAGATCATGGTGTATCACCCCGGTACATGTCGATAGTCCGCTGTTCCTTAGCTCAGGTAAACACCAACACGGTACCTAATGCCTCGTCTGCCGTCACTTTGTCCTACCCCGAAAGCCCGTCAATGAGCCAACCACTCAGTTTATGGACCATGAACAAAGATAGCCATGTTGACCCACGTCCGATGGGACAGCCTGCATAACTGTTACTTCTAGAATAGAATTTTGCCTATTCTGTAACTGAATGAATAAGCTTAAAACTCCTGATCACGCGTTCAGAACATATTCTTTTTTATTCTCTGGAGAGACTCTACATAGGTGTAAAATAAAACTTACTATTCTATAGAAATTATTGTATATTTAAATCTGAAATTTGTTCATAATTCATAATTTACAATCTTGCCTATATCGTTAGTGGATTACTGGATTATTGTACTATGCTTTTCCGGTACATATAAAAAATTGCAAATCCATCAGGTTGCAAGTTTGAAAGCCACTTACAGTTCAACAAATTTAAGATGACTCATGAAAAACTGCCGCATGGGCGGTCAATTGCTTGTAGTAGCTTCGGAAAATACGTGTGGCACGCCTATGGCAATGTAGATAATGTAAGGTTGCTTTCCCCATTACCGATAAGTCGTAGACCACTTTACATTTGTAAAAGTGTAGTTGCTTTTTTTCTTGTCAATACATCCTAGCTGAGATGAAAATTTGTCGATAACGCAGTATTTGTTTTGAGCATTGTAACTTTTATTCAGTTTAAAGAGAATATTTTTTTATATCTTAATTTAAGCCAATAGTTAAAAGCTAAGTTTACACTGTTGTACAATATTGCAAACTACTTTCTATAGCCATATGCCAAAATGAAATGATACCAGAGTTTTGGAATTGTACTGATAAAGTCTTGTAACTATTTTCTTAAAAACAGAACAGCCGTATTCATACGTATAAACTAGTACGGAACTGAGACTTGATTAGAAATATGGCTGAAAGATTTCTTTTGAGAACAGAAATTGACTTTCATTGAACTACTTTCCCCAGTCAGTCAACCCTGTAACTGTAGATATGTGAAATATTCTCCAACATAGCAATGGACACAACTTGTACATATTAATACATGAAGATGATTCTTTGGATCCTTTTACAAGAATAATGCGTTAAGAGAGGAATATGAGATTTTGTATAGTTAAAGCTTATAAGGCAAAGGAGTGCACCGAGCTAAAATGAAGTATGAATGTGTGTTACAAATAGATTAGATTCAACAAAGTAAATTTACGATTACCAGCCAATTTTAGTTACAGATGTAGGTATAGGATCATGAAAATAAATGCTCTTGTGTTGTATTACAGCTGGCACGGTTTAAATTTTTGGCTGCCGCATATTTTTATGATAAACAGTATTCAAATTACTATAGAGGAGTACTTTTGAGAGAACCTCACACATCAATTACGGTTGATTATTAAATATAATTACACTCTAAATTCTAAGTACCTACATTCTTTCAAATATGTATAAAACAAATCTCTAAACATTCAACAGCACAGACTCAGCGACATTAATGTTTTTGGTTATGAAGACAGTTGTAGAAACTATCTATAATTTGAAAGAATATGAAAAGAGAACAAACTGATCTAATGGAAATATGAATAAATGTTAAAAAAGAAATATAAAAAGAATGCCTATTGCATATTGAATTCTGGAAATGTATTAATATGAAATCTATGACTATTTAAAGATGTAGCAAGACCATGACATGCCTAAGTCCCCTCATAGACAATTTCTCTAATGAAATGATAGTTGTGACATTAAATTGTCTCGTTTGTTAATGATCTGAATTTATAAGAATTTGCATAATATAACTAATTCTTATTGAAATAAATAGTCTCTAGAAATTTAGGAAAATTTCCGGACTCCTTATGAATGTTTTTATTCAAACATCTAGAAATGAATCTCATAGCACTTTATGCATTTGTATTTCTAAGGATCAAATTGAATTGAATTTCGTTTGACAGTTTATGAGAGCTTTTAAAATTATTATGTCACAATTATCACTTATCAGGTCTTGAGTTTGGGTAGATAATGATATTTTCATGCAAAGATAAAAGTAACTATATTATACAATCTTTGTCAATGACATTTGATCAATCATTGTGTAAATCTATAAGGGGTCTTCAAGTACATTATATCTGCACTTACTTAGGGGCTATGTCGGTGCCTTGCTGCATCAACGAACCGATGGTGAACCACAATGAATTCAACAATGTGAAATGATTTTCCAAGACTTCCGGTTCGGTATTGCAGGGATGCGGATTATCCCATTCATATGGGCTGAACCTATAACAACAGTGACACTTTAATGAAATGTTAATCATGCACTTACTTGGGTAAGAAGTCGCATCCTTGTTGCATTAAAGAGCCAATGGCGAACCAGAGGCAATTAAATAATGTGAACTGGTTCTCTAGATGATCCGGATTCGGATTGCATGGATGCGGGTTCTGCCATTCGTAAGGGGTGAATCTGTGGAATATGAACTCAACTGACTGATATATCAAGTAGAAATTAGCAAATTTCTTAGATGTTGAGCAAGGGGAGTGTTAATTAGGAATTATAGCGAACTGCTTTTGAGGAGCAGCAAGAAATAGAATAAATAAATTAAGTTCTCGAGTGAATAATTGATCTGAGCAATTGTTCGATTGTACCGGTGGATGAATTATCTAGGACACGTATTACCTTTATAGATTATTCCACTTTCGCCACGTCCTGTTTTACCAACAGAATAAAAAAGTGCTCTTTCCCCACGATTTGTATCTTTTCAAACTAGTGCGGTTTCACCATGCCTGTTAATCCGTAGTTCACAAGATGTTCTTCTTATTTTTGATAATAAAATAATAAGAATGGATCATAAAAATGGTACAAAACCATTTTGTAGAATGAATTTTAAAAATCCTGAACTAAGGAAGTAGTAGATTCCATGATCATGTGCGAAGGAAACTACCTAGAAAGATCCCGGCGTTAGTCGAATGCATTCGACCTTTACGGAATGTTGGACACAAATACGCCTCCAGATTATTAAGGTAGTGTCAAAATTTACAGAAAAAGGGATGAGTGGTGAACTTACACAGAGGCGAAACGCTTTTAAAAGAGGTAAATTCAGTTTTTGTGGTGAAACAGGAGCTGGCGAACCAAACAAATACCTACCTGTGTTCATATATAATTTCATTATTCCATAGTATTATTCAATTTCAATCCATCAAAATATTATATTTCCTAAAGGATGTCAGCTTCTAGTCGGCATGTACGTTGAGAGATAATTAGATCACGTTACTGAAAATAGTCTGCCATAGCAAGCTTAAGGGCTAGCTATATAAATTTTGTCTATAAAAAATAAACTTTGAAAATGCAATCAACGTTTCTGTTAATTCTCAAATTCTAATGCAGTTCCAACACACCAAATTTTCTAATATCTATGTTTAAGTCTGTGTTTGAAGAAGAATAGTTTATCTATGTAAATAAAACCGAAACAGAAAAATCCACAAAAAAATTGAAAAGTTTTGAATTACTTTATTTTAAGCAGAAAGATCAATATTATATGGATTTTTACTGGCAAGAACATAGCAAGTCTCTGTTCATGGTTGTTTATTGATACTCATAGCATAAAAATATACTACAAAAAGAGTAGAAGTGTTTGTTAGTTACACATCAAAGATTCAGATTGAGATCTATTCAAAGAGAATTGAATAGCCTTCTGCTAACGAAGAAAGAGAACAAATATACAAAGATACAATAAAGTATGGGAATACCAAGAAAATAGTTAAAATTGAGGTTAAGATTACATTTAATAAAATGAACAAATAGAGATGTTGGTGACATTAAGATATAGTAATAGCAAAAGAAGAGTTCTTGGCTTAGACTGGCCTACTGACACAAAATACGAAAAAATAATAAGTATAAACAAATCTCGTAGTAAACTCATATAGATTAAGTTACTCAGATATTGATATAGAAATCGGAGAGATTTTCCAATATGGGATAAGTAATTTGACAAATAATTAGATAATGCTGAATATCAGCTGCGAGCTGGGTTAATGGCTGGGATAGATTATATCTTCCAATCAGCTTAATTATATATGGATAACCCAAATGATACAACAGGCAGGTAGCCGCGTAGCCGCTCCTAAATACAGCCTATTACTGACTTACAGAAATGGCATAGACATTCTCTTGAAAAAGCACAATTAATGTTCAACGAGCCTATTTCTGTTTTATTGGTCTTACCTGGCGAGGATGAACAATAATACCGAAACACCCAAATAAGCTGTTGCCATGTAGATCCAGACATCGAGCGACAGTGGTGACAGGAAAGAGAACAAATTCGGCGGCTGCTTGATGGGCTTTCTGTACAGAATACTGATGCCGAGATTCATGAACGGCATCGTGAAATCCACCGCCTGCTCACGATCGTACGTGATGGTTAGATCGGCGATGGCCAGATCGGCTTTCTGATCCAGCAGCTCCCTTATCAGGCCGTCCCATTCTTTCGTTTCTCGATTGAGAGAGCCATAACGGCCATCTGGCACGAGTCGGATGGTGTAGTTGAATCCCAGAATTCGAGATATTTCGTGGATTAGGTCCACTGCATACCCTTCGAATTGTGCGTTGCCAATCAACTTTTCGCTGGCTTCTTTACGCATTACATATGGGGCGCTCTAAAATATATCAAAAATCCAAGTTTAAGTTATCATGCAGTGAATCAGTTTGGGATATTTAAACCTCATTGATCTAAGAAGAAAATAAGTCACAAATGAGAATAGCAAAACTTGAATTCACTGTAACATATGACTAGAAAAATATTTATTTATTTCAGGACTTCACACAAACCCTACAAAAATTTCAAATGTTATGAAAGATTTTCAAACTGCTGGGAAAAAATCTAGCTTTTGCTTGAATCGCATAATTATCAAGTAACTCTTAATAGTTCTAAGATTAACACATTTTAATCAATGTAAAGAAATGATGATTCTATCAGTGTCGAAAGAAGAGGTTACGAGCTTCAAAATATTCTGTCTTCTCTTCTTCGAAAAGTTGTGTTTTTTAAATAAAGCATTCAAATTATATGTCACCATAACGCTTGCCCGTAACCCAGAGGGTGTCGCTGAAAGGCTTCTACAGAATCCTACCACATATTCATGATATAAGCCAATTCAAGCTGCGTGGCTTAGACGCCATCTGATCCTGAAGCTAATTTTAAAAATACTGTTATAAAATCAGAACGACCCATCCAGAATCATATTAGCATAAGTCAATGCGCCAGTCAAGCTCATCTTAAAATAATAAAGGCATGTATCCATAGAAAGTGTATTTTCTAATAATGACCCTTTTATAATTTCTACTCCAGTGAAAATGAGACGGTGATAAACGGAGCTGAGAAGAGACGTGCAGGAACCGACCAACCCCATTGGTTGTTGATAAACAACAATAATTTTTAACCAATGTAATTGGTCTAGTTCTGCAAGTCCCCTCTTCGCTATGCAAATTTTCGACTCAATGGAAACGCAGACTAACCATTAAATTTTTATTCAGTAATTTCATCAGAACAAAACATGTATTCTTGAAAATACTCGACTCGATAGTATGGTTATTGGTAAATTTGGATTATATTTCATTACTGTAGTGCTTATAAAACTTCATAGGTATACCTACATATAGGTAAATTAAAAATTTGTGTTAAATTATATCTAAGAGAATTCTATTTTGTTTTAAAATAGGTATAGCAAAATCTTAAAATATAATATATATATATATATATATATATATATATATATATATATATATATATATACTTATATAGTAAATGTAATTACGTAAATCAAATTTCGTACCTAAGCCTTCTTTTATCCATTTCCGAAAAAAAAATTGAATCTGAAATTGTTCAAAAGAAATGTACCTAATACATCAATGGATAGAACATTTCAACTTAGTTCCATGAGCTGTTCGGTTAAATTAGAACCACTTATTTTCATCTCAAGAATATGTGGGAGCATTTTGTGAATTAATTTCAGAAATAGCTTATTTAAAAAAATGACTATTAAGTCATTCTGAAAGGCAACTCAAGTTTAATTTTTTACTTGCAGTCAACTATTATTTTCAAATGTTCTTCCTTCTGTTTTCATCGTCATGCCATGTAATGTTTAAATAAAGACGCTTTATTATTATTATTATTTATTTTGACCACCAATAAACTCGAAATAAATATTTTCATCAAAAAACGAATAAAGCTTTACTAACCAGAAGAGTAGTTACGATGAAGGTCTTGTTCTGTATAATTTCGACGATTTGCGTGTACGCCTCACCATAGGTCCTAGTGAAGTTTACACCTTCCGTGGAATTCCAGCTGCCGATTTTCTTGAGTCCCTCTCTGCTCAGTTCAATTATATCAAGCACAAAGTCGCTTCTGAAGCCCTGATGATCGAATTTGATTACACCGGTTAATCCCCGCATCTCCACCTAGAGCGTTACAAACACAGATAGACATATATACTCACAAACAGATAGACAGATAGAGAGATATAGTAGGATATAATCGGTGGAACTTGTTGACAAATAAAGCATTGTGCTAGTGACGGTTTATTGTTTGATATGTACATGATCCTGCCACTGAAATGATTGAGTTGCTTCGAGGCTATTTGATGTACACTCTGATTTGAGCCTTGCTCAATGCCTACTATGTTCCCTTGGCATTCACAAAATGCAATTTAAATGATAAAATAAATAAGATTAGACATCATCAATAAGCTGTGGTATTTTAAACCATGTTTTGATTCAGGTAAAATTAATAGCGCCGCTATGTGGGACGGCAATTGTGGAAATTCAGTAAGTTCGTTATGCGGGGATATTCCTAACTTGTTTTACGTGCTACCTATTTCTTAGTAACAAAACAAATTTCCAACACAGAAACAATCTTTTCAGAAAGCTGCGATTGAGCTGTTATATGAATACTATTATCAGAGTACGATGAACGATGAATAATTGTTACTTCAGATCACTTATATGAAATGAAGACACATGCCTTATAAGTGGTGGGAATTTAAAAAGCAAATATGCCCAAGTACGAGTCGAGCTCGCACAAGATGGGTTCCGGAAAATTGTAAAAGAAAAATAACACTTTTTACCTATTAATGGTTATCAGATAGAGATGGCTGACAAACTGATTGACGGACTTAGTTTTAGTTGTTATAGCGGTAATAGAAATACACATTCTATGAAAATTACACTTCATGAGATACAACCCACAAACAGACGAACGGACGGATGAACGGACATATTTATTATTTGTTGTTATACTTAAAATAGAAGTACACATCATCATCATCATCAGCAATAAGCCTATTGTAATGTCCACTACTGAACATAGGCCTCCCGCAAATTTTGCCACTCTTCCCGATTCTGTGCAGCTTGCATCCAGTTCGTACTGATTCTCTTAATATCATCCTTCCATCTTGTTGCTGCCTCTTGTCTTGGCCTCCACTCGATAATCTTTTTAGTCCATCGTTCATCTCTAATTCTAGCAACGTGCCCCGCTCAGCTTCATTTTAAAGAAGTTATTTTCTCTACTGCATCTGTAACTCCTGTCCTACGCCGTATTTCTCTATTAAATATCCTATCTCTGAGTGAAATTCCCAGCATTGATCTTTCCATCGCTTTCTGTGTTGTTCTTATTTTAATAATAGACTTTTTGGTTAGTGTTAGGGTTTCGGCTCCGTACGTCATGACAGGCAGGACACATTGGTTATAAAGCTTTTTTCAGAGAAGATCAGACTTATATGAATCTCTGAGATTGCCGAATGCTGTCTATGTCAAGCCTAATCTTCTGAAAATTTCACAGGTCTTGGTTATCTCGACCTATGCGAATTTCATGGCCTAGGTATTTATAGGACTTCACTTCACTGTATTTCAGTGTCTTCTAAAGGTATGTTTTTAGATACTACTAGAGTAGTCATAAATTGGGTCTTTGATCTGTTGATTTTTAGTTCTATTTGACGTGATGTTGGTATAGTCTTCCAAGAGATGTTGTGGCATTATCAATATGGTCTGAAATTAAAACTATATCAACGGAGAATCTGAGGTGGCTGAGATTTTCGCCATTGACAATAATACCCATATTATCCCAATCTATTCGTTTGCACATATATTGTAACAATGTAGTAAATAATTTAGGGGAAATTGTATCGCCTTGTCGAATTCCACGATTTATATATATATATATATATATATATATATATATATATATATATATATAACATGGGCTGTGGCAGTGTTATAAGTGTTTTTATGAGTGTTATATAACGGTGATCGATACGACAGTATGCTAGTGCCAGAAATAGCTTGTGCTGATCCACAGTATCGAGCGCCTTTTAATAATCCACAAAGATCAGTACTATTGGTCTGTTGTATTCGACACATTTTTATATCAGGGACTTTATTACTTGTAGGTGATCGTTCGTGTCATAGCCTGACCGAAAACCAGCCTGCTCACAGGGTTGATAGCTATCGAATTTATTGGTTAGCCTTTTTGTGATTACTGCCATGAATAGCTTGTATACGTGGGATAGTCAACTGATCGGTCGATAATTTTTCAGATCTGTAATGTCGCCCTTCTTATGCATAACGACAATGACAGCATATGTCCATTGGGCGGGTGTTTTACCCTTTAGAAGGCGGGCACTAAATAGTTTTTTGATTACATATAGCAAGGTTGATCCCCCTTCTTAAATACTTTCAATTGTTATGTCATCATCACCCGGCGATTTGTTGTTTTTCATATTGTTTAAGGCTGATTTGATCTCACTGATGGTTATGTCTGGTATAACCTCCGATCCTACATTGTGAACTTTTCGTATTGGCTGTTGGTTTGCAGGTTCAACTTGGTTTGAGTACAGTTCCTTCACTATTCTAGTCAACTCGTCCCTAGTTGAAACAATGTTCCCATGTTTCTCTGCCAATTTTCAAATATTTTTTGTACCTAAGTTAAGTTTACGTTTGAGCACTTTCATGCTGTTATTATCTTCTATTGTTTTTGCCACCTGTATTGTGTTATATGTCCTGATATCTTTTCTTATAGCTTTAGATATATCTTTATTGAACTGTGATAAGAGGGTGAAGTTTGTTGTATGATTGTCTAGCATTTCTCTTCTTGATTTCATCATATTTAGTGTGTCCAAACTCAATTTCTCTTCTTTTTTCCTAATTTTGCAGCGGCTCTTTTGTCTTGCATCTTGTATCGTACGTTTAATTTGTTCATTCAAGTTGTCAATATTTATTTGTTCTTCATTAATGTTTTTAAGATGTTGTAGGCTAGTCGTAACCATTTCCTCATAGGCTTTCACATCTTTAACATCTGTCGGCATAAACTTTCGAGTTATATTTATCATCTTTCTTCGTTCTTTTCTTACGTTGACAACAATTTTGTTCGGACTTGACGGTGATCGCTACCAACAGAAAATTTGTTTAGGACGGTGACATCTTGTATTATATCTCTCCTGTTCGATATTATAAAATCAATTTCATTTTTCGTAACACCGTCAAGGCTTCGCCAAGTCCATTTGCGTTGGTTATTCTTTTTAAAATAGGTGTTCATACATTGTAATTTATGAGGCAACACAAGTTCAAAAGCATGGCTCCTCTATCGTTTCTTTCTCCATATCCATGAGGACCAAGAGCAGTTTCGCTATCATCGAGTTTATGGCCTAATTTGGCATTAAAATCACCTAGGAGGATTGTATACTTTTCCTGTTCTTGTTGTATTGCTTTAGAGATATCTTCGTAAGAACTTTCGACTTCGTCGTCATTGTGTGTTGATGTTGGGGCATACACTTGGATACTTTTCACTTTGTTTCTCTTATTGACCTCTAGTATTAGGTATATAACTCTTTTTTAGATACTTTGGATTTTTGCTACATTTTTCTTATGTGTTTTATTAATGAAAAAGCCTACTCCCCCTCTAGTGTTTCTTCTCCTTTGTAATGGAACAGATGACCTGACTTAAGTTCTATTTGATCCTTTCCCTTACGTCGTACTTCACTAATTCCTAAGACATCCCATTTGATGTGTCTTAGCTCTTCTTCCAGCACGTGTATTTTTTGGTCGGATGATAATGTTCTTATATTATAACTATATGCATTCGTTTATTCACGGTAGCCGGATCTATCCCGGTGATTCTTCGCACCCTTCTCTCTCAGTCTGGTCTGATTGCTACCATAATCAGGGACCATCGAGCTGTCGGGGACTAAGGGCCTTTGTATACATTGTATATTCATGTGTTCCTTACCTGTACTCTACCACGCTGGCCATTGCGGGTTTGTAGAGGGATGATATGAGAGACATTACATTTTCTTAGAATCCCCGGTGGTGTAGTTGGTAAGACGTTGGACTTCTAACCGAGAGGTTGTAGGTTCGAACCCAACTAGGTCAAGGACTTTTTCCATACATGAAAATTTCCTGAAAAATTCCGAGGAAGGAGGATCGCTATATAATGGCAAAAACTAGCGGTCGGCATTACTTGCCCCTTACCAACCTGCATTGAGGCAGCGTGGTAAGGTAAGCCTCAAAAACACTCTGATCTGGTAGAATGGTATGTCTCTTAGAGACATATCGGTGGTTCGAAGTCCACCTTAAGCTGTAGGTCCCCTTATCAGTTGCAATACTACTACGCCAGAGCCTCGTTAGTGATCTAGCAGGGAGTAACGGGTAACTGATCAAATCAGTGTATACCGCTCTTGCAGGCGAGGTTGACATTTGGAAAGGCCTTCATCCTTACTGCCTTCGTCCCTTACTTACTAACTCATTCAGTGAAAATTCCAAGTGTCTACCTATTATGGTTCATAAAACAGACAAATGGGCCGGTTTTATAATGTCTGGTTGACCGAAGCTTGAAACTCAACGGAGGGTTAACCGTGACTTTCTGTTTTATAAACCTTCAACCCAAAGTTGAAATAACAGCAACTGACAGTTTTTTTAAACATTTCAACCGTAGATTTTGCTTCAGCCAGCGGTTGACCAACCGACGGTAGAAATGTCCTCTATAAAAGTGGCCCTTAGTAATAGGGTTCCGATTTCTAAAGTTCGATAGTAAACTCTATCAACCAACATCCTCTGTATCAGATAATCCTCATTCAATGCATCAAACTAGACCTCAAGTTTGCATTTTAGTTTAGCATTTCTGTAGTACCTAATAACTCTCAAAAATATTAAACATGAGATATTAATGAATTTTTGAAATTAAATCACAAATAAGGAAACATGCAGCGTGCTATCATTTTTTAACGCCACCTAAGGTTAGAACATAATTTGAAACAAATCGGTTTGTTCTCTCCTCCAGAAGTCTTTTTAAAGCATATTTTCTTGTAGAATCATTCACCCTATTAATAAATTATATATTAGAAAGGGATACCGAAATGTATTATTGGATTTAGAGAACGTACCACTTTATTAGTCAAGTAAAGGCGAAAAATATGATAAACAAGTAAGTATATGTTGCATTGGAGCTATTTCTATTTAAAAGCCTCTGTATAGAAAAGATAAAAACCAATATACAGTCAAATTGTATACATGCTTCTTTTGGGATGAGGTTCAAAAAGTTAGTTATTTAGTTAGTTAGTTAGATTTCGCATATAGATGCCTGTGACAAACGCCGTAGGTTTTTGGATAAGGTAATAATGCCCTGGAGCTATGTACAATTTGGAGCAAAGGTGTTTGATTCTAGAACTGCAAAATCGATGGCATGTTTAGGACATAGATATTGCATTCATTTGGTACCTAGGTCATCCATTGGAAGCGTACTAGTCTGGCGGCCAAGAGGTGCGCCATCCTGTTGAAACCCTATCTGGTTACTGACTGCTAATGGTAGTTCTTCCAAAAACACTTCTACATTATTTGCAAGAAAATTCAAGTATCTTTCGCCGTTAAATTTATATTCTATAGGATTGGCCCCATGATCCGATTATCAAAATTCTACACTATACATTGAAACCAAAACGATGTTGACTCCTTCTTTCAAAATTTAAATGAGGATTTTCATTTTTAAGATCTTCCTTCAATTGCTTATGTAACTCTTTAAATTTTTCCAAAGCGCGAAGTCACCACCAGTGGACGACCAGTCTCTCGAAGCAGCTTCTTCGGTTCTCGCTTACAGTCGTTCATAGTTCATCTACGCTACCGGCTAAATACTCTTCCAATGGACAACTAGCCTTAAGCAATTGTTTATTTCCTGTTATTAACTTAATTTGTTAAAATCACATAATAAAATGATAACCTTGTATACCGTGTTTATATAGTCTTTTGTTATGTTTGGCGTCCTTTGTTCCCTCAGCATTGACAACGATGACCATTGGTACAAGTCACATAATTTATCCTTGGAAAGAACAATACCAGAGTCATGTCGATATTAGACATCAACCACCATTCATTCTGGATGAAGAATATGAAAATAGAAATCCATAATTTCTATGCATATACCTACTGGTTCAAACCTAATCTGCTGACAGTAGAATAGTTCACCGAGATAATACAGTCACTGTAATGGTAGTAGAGCAGCTTGTATTTATGAAATTTCTACCGAACTCAACTAAATCTGTTAAACATCTCTAGAGTATCGTATACTTGAAAGCATTCTTGTTACCCGACGGAAAGTAGAATTTAAGGCGGTCTGTCTGTAACACACATACTGTACATATATTATAATGTGGATAATCCTTTTCTCATATCTCACTTCACGCCTGCAATGGAAATGTTTAATTCACGTTAAGTGCTGTGAACATGCACACACCCTCAACTTCCATATGAAACTGGAAACTTTGGAATTCAATACTTCCAAACAAAAATTGTTGGCACAGAGTCGCATAGTTTCAGATACTAGAACGTTAGGGGAGAAAATATATTATAATGTGTTCCCAGGCGGCCATAATTCCCTAACATTCTAATCTGATTTTAAACTGCACTATTTAGAGACATAAACTAACTTCGAAGCAGTAAAATAATACTTGAGAGAACAGCGATTCTAAACCGGCTCAACGCTGTACAATTATTCTAATCTCCATGCTAGATAACACGATTCCTACCGGATTGGGACATCGTAAAGGCGTGTTGCTTTACTTTTATCTTGTATCTCTCGACACACTTCCGATGTTTCAAAGCTGCGAAATTTGCATGGTTGTTTGTAGCTAGTTTACTATGTACTCTAGTCTAACAAAAAGAATCAATAGATTTGATTACTACAAACAACAACAAACACTACTTACCATTAAAACGATGTTTTAGCTCGAGATAAAAAGCATGACGATTCAAAAAGTGATCCTTTATTTAGGATCCCAAAATACAGTTCGATACTTTTGTGAATTTGAATCATATAATGAACGAGACATGAGTTGGTTATTTTCAACTGAGTCGATGATAGTTTGCCGATACGTCATTAAACAAATAGGATAAAATATATGCATTAAGAGAAAGACAGACTAGATGATGTGTAAGTAAATATATAAAATGTTGCAAAGACTTGGGAATATATAATAGGAAGACCTGTCACGTCAAACGGCTTCTTTGACAAATAGTGTTCAAAAACCGATACCAAATGAGACTAATCTATTGTCGTTGTTTGTCACTATTTTGATCATCAGAATCCATTCAGTGACGGGTACTATTAATATATTATAATTTAGAGATTACCAGTTGCAGTTTCAAGTTATTTGATGAGGCCTGCTATCGGCTTACTTTCGGTACTCATCATTGAATGGATATTGATAAAATCTCAACTCAAAGATAGAGTTCTGTTATCTTAATATTTGAAAATATACTGCGTCCAATGACACTCCAACAAGAAATCCCGATAGCTCTTCCAACCATTGTTAATGTAAACATTACGAAAATGCTGTGAACCAGAATGAATTAAATAATTTGTGTCGATAGGATGCGCTTTCGATCGATATCCTCATTCACATTAAACAAATTAGGTGGGTAGAGTTTATGATGATCGGCAAATATTGAAAGCATCCAACACGTTGTTAACCTCATTTATGATTCTACAAAGTAGTTCTACGTGTTGGACCATAAATGGCTGGCTTAAGCGATTATTGCTTAAGGTGAGGTTTTATCGGTCACTTCACGTAGGTGCTTTGAGGGAGGTATCCACATGTTATAGGAAACATGTCGATGTAAAGCATTGTTGAGAAAATGATATACTCAGAGTCTGTTGTAGGTATGGTCGAAAAGAAGGCATAAGCATAATTTGATTTTAAAAAATTTGGTGTGTCGACTCACACGATATCCCTTTCGCTCTTAAACTAATTCCTTTCAATTTTGTCATAGGAGAAACCGTTTTGCCAGAGTATAAGTAAAGATTAAAAGGCTTTGACAAGTTTCATCAAAATCTTTGGAGCCGTTTTCGCGCCACAGTCTTGAGCAAAACACGTTTCTCAGCTATTTCCTATGAATCAGTTCGAGTAGAACTCCTTATCTGTTTGACCGGCGATATACCCCAAAAATCAAAGAAGAAAGCAATAAAATCGGTCCGTCCATTCCTGAGATAATCTTGGCATAAAGAGACATACAGACCATTGGCTGAATATATGTTAATGGAAAGAAGAACCTTAAGGGCCAGTTTTATAAAGGACATTTCAAATGGAAACTTCTGGTTGAACCAAAATATACGGTTGAAATGTTTGAGAAACCTATCACTAGCTGTCATTTTAACCTTGTTTTGAGGGTTTTAGTACAGAAAGTCACTGTTGATCCTCGGTTGAGCTTTAACCTTCGGTCAACCGGAAATGATCAACCTGGGCCTAAGCGTCATTTAGATGCTGACAGACTATAGACAAAGAAAGCAGCCAATCGATGAGTATTAATTCAAATTAAAGCAGATGTGCTGGCAAGAAGTTTAAAAATGTATAGTTCAAATTATTAAATGGAGAGAAGACAAGAAAACAATATCCATCTCGGAAAATGTGATGGATATTCGCTTATTTCAATGAATAATAGATGAATAATAATGACTGGTAATTCTATTGTTAGAAGTAAGTTAGAACAGTATCATGATCCTCAATTTCTCTCAAATTCCTAGGTAGGAGTGGAATGCATTAGTGGCCATTGAAGAGGTTCGATTTTGATTGTTCAATAAATCTTGCATCCCCACAAATTATTTGATAAGAAAATGGTGTCATGTGCTTGATAAAAATGTATTAATGTATAATATTAATTTTAGTCTCATTCCATTCATCATAATTAGTAAAACCTTAATAATCTACAATAATTTACAGGGCTTCGAAAAATGTACGTAATTGATATAATAACTATGTATTTACCTAAATAATTGTATTCATCAATAAAACTTGTTTTGTTTTTTATTACTACTTGGACAAGAGACTTAATTCAACATTTCTTTGAAGTACGAGGGGAATTTTATTGAATTTGAAATTAAATTTCATATTTTTGAGGAAACATTGAATATGGCATTTGAAATCTAAAAATAGATTCAGTTTAGGCATTAAGATAAAATTAGGTATGCAGCCTGTTCTATTTAAAATCAAAATTCCATCTTACTTAGGAGCTTTAAAATTGATTTCGCATAAATATGTATTTTTGATATATAATTGTTTTTTTTAAATTATTATCAAAGTTATTAGGTATATCTGGTTGAAGCCTTATGAATATTATCACGTTATTCCTTTAACCATGTATCACTCACATATTAAATTGCCATAAAAGAGAATACTATTCGCAAATGGCGATATTGGCCATATAAATAATATAATAAGACCTGATTCATTGATTTAGGGTGAGACTCTATACTCTCGAACTCGGGATAACTTGGATTCTTCGACTTTAATATTTGATACTCCATTTTTCTATGAGTTCAACACTAATAATTTGATCAGAGTTCAATACGAAATACGAATCATCCTATGAATTCATGATAAGTATTTTTCAATACTTCAGAGGCGAAGACGGCAGACAGAAAATCGCAGAATTTTGGTAAGTATACGAAACTACCAGGTACTTGACTCCATCAACGAACATTACTTTGACATATTTACGTAAGTTTCTAATTGGATGCATTGAAGTTACCACCACAAAAATGTGCAGACTAGGAATTCTCAAATAGAGTAATTTTTTTCCACAATCACAAATGAGCAAATTTTCGATAAAATATTACCGTACGATTTGTAATGTCTTCCTTGGTAGAACGATTTTCTCTTTTACATGCCATTGCCCTCTAAATGCTATTGCAAAATCTATTTTCACACTTACCACTTTCATGTAGTTAATAAGGCTATATCCGTGGGGCCAGACTGCCATTACGTCACAACTAAGAGGCTTGATATCAATTTGTTGGCTGGTATCCAAATCGTGGAGGGCTTTGGAGAACAAGTGAACTGCGTCGTACATTAGTGCCGTTTCCGCCTGAAATATTGTAATTCATTTATATGATAACCACCATCATTACTCTTTCTATAGATTTTGCACTTTAGATATTACATATACGATTTAAATCAATCATGTGTGGGTTAATATGATAATTAAAACGAAACCATCTTATTTAGCAATGAACAAAAGTAGTCGTATTCCACTTTTTTTTTCTATGATATGACAAATCGGTGTCTCAAGGAAAAAATATTTATACTAAAGTAGCACATTTTATCGGTATACTAAAGGGTGGCTAGAAAGTAGAAATACCTGATTTGGCTAAGCTATACGTTACATTTAAAAAATACCCGAAGAAATTGTTTTGCAGAACATTAGCTCCTTTTAATGAGGTAATTTGCTTGTTAACAGTTACGCTAATTTTCGGGATATGACGTCATCGGTGTTTTTTAACAGAACCTTAATTTTTGCACTTCCACAACAATTTAGATGATATAAGGTTTGATTGGTGTGTGACTTGAAGTTTCATAGATTAAAAGAATCCCGACGGGTCGTAGCAAACGAGTAGGTAAATTTTACATATCTTAATAATTTTTATATTCCTTTAAGGGAAGATTGCTTTGAAAAAAAGTTGAAGATACAAATGTTATCTATGACTCGAAAATATTTTTACTGATATTTAATCAATGGCTACTTCTTGAGATTTTTTCGTTTTTTTTTTTGACCTACGAACCCCGAACGGAGGAGGTTACATTTCGACTGTCTGCTTTTTTTTTGGTTTGTTCGTGCGTTGTATATAGTAAACGAACTCCGATTTCGATGATTTTTGATTAATTTGAAAGAGAAGACATGGGAAATGGTTCCATATTCCGAATAGGGTGGAGGGGGCATATTTTCTTGAAAATCGAAAATCTGAGGTGGTATAATTAAGAATAGAAAAATATCTGAAAATGTTTAAATTGAACATTTTTTAAAAAGAGTTACGGTTTTCGAGTAAAAGGCATGTTAAATTCTCAAATATGTGTATTTTGGCTATTTGGAGCTATGGGTAAATCATGAAAGACCTAACTATTTTTTAGTAACATTTATAATGAAAATTTTTTCGTTAGAGTTACGGTTTTCGAGTTACAGCGGTGGTAAAATGGGAACATCTAAAATACTTTACTTATTTCCGCATTACTATCTTCATTGGTATTATTGAGGTTCAACGATTTTCGAGACTAATATTACACTCAAAAGTGTGAATAAATATTTTTCACAAAAAAATGGACCGACATTATTGGTTGGTGCACTAAAAATATAAAATAATATTAATTCTATTGGTGCTGGTAAATATGAAGTTGGTACCAAAAGTTATCAATCTAACTGTAACTACTGCACTATTTTAAAAGTAACCAAAAGAATTAATATTATATTGTATTTTTCAGAACACCAACTAATCACGTCAGTCTAATTAAAAAAATATATTTATTTCAAGTTTGGTCAACTGTTATTTTGAGGCTATTTGTTTGATCCTGCCATTTAACGAATCCGACCGAGATATTCACAGCCGACGGAATTTTTATTACATCATAGAAAAAAAAAATAATGAAAAAACAGATCTTTATGCATGAATAAATAAATAAAAGGATAAACCGATCTAACTTGAAACTGTAATTGTAGTGATAAGGGTTTCAGATCATTAACAAAAATGTGTAGGCAGCTTTTTATTTATTTATTTTGACTTTTCCATGAATCATCGTTTCATTTAGTAAAAACTCACATAAGACATAAAAACTGGTACTTATATTTAAGATTTTTTTAAATATTGCCGTTTTTAAACTTTTTATTCACAGATAATATAAAACAGGTTTCGAAACAACTTTGTATTCTTTCATGCCAAAGCCAAATACTATGGTATTTCAGTCTCCACACCCAACCGGTAACAACCTGTTTCTCCAAGTAGGTAGTTGCCTTTTCTTAAAATTCGAAGATAGTTCCTATTGAAAGGATATCTCCTTGAAGAGAGTTCCTTGTTTCTAATATACCTACAAGTATATCCAAAGAATATCAATAATCTTCTGCCGTGGAAACATTTTTATAAACCTGACTACGGTAAAGGGTCACAATTTCACATAGAAGGGCGATAATTATCTCGGCATTTATTATTAAATAAAACTTGACTGCAGGGATTGTATTAGAGTAGCAGTAAAAGCGATACATTTTATACGAGTCCCATATGACATACCCTTGTTTTACAATGCAGCGTTTATTTCCACGTCAGCCAGTCTGAGCTCAGCGCAGAGTCTCGCGCATTGTTCACGCTCAGAGAACATTGCGCGAAAAAATTCTGCATTGTAAATCCAGTCATGATCGTAGAGTAGATCATATTTCTTGCATACATGTAAACATTACAATCTATAGCGCTTACTGCTTTTGATAGAAGTATACGATTTACGATTTCTCGTCTCAAATCGGCGATGAACTCTCTTCACTTAAATAACATTTAAACCATAAGAGATTAAAATGAGATAAACTACAATCTAATAAATGGGAAATGTGAATATGTCACCACCAAGAGACTTTTTAGTGACTTTGTATTTTGACCTTCCAACATCATTTGACAAGTCAATGTATAGATAATGCATACAGAGATTTTTTTGATATTATCAGATTGAATAGTTCAGTTTTAATGTGCAAATCGATTTTATATTGAAGGGAGATTGTCATGTTTATAGGCTATGATTCGTATTTAATTATGGCGTTATTTGTCAATATCAAACCAATCACATAACAGGCTTGTTCATTTCTATTGGTGTTCTCGAGATAGACAGCGCAAGTAGCGTTGTGTTTAGCGTATTCAATCGATGTGTTTCCATCTCGAAAACATCATATCAAATATTTTGAACGTCGAATGTGACAAATGATTATTATAACCTATTAAACAGATAATGAGCTGAGTCTAATCAATGTCAAGTTTACGATATGTCAACGGAAACACAAATGATTACTTTTATGGATTTTATCACTCATATTGAGCAGACTCTTTATTACTTCGAATAAACTAATCTCTAATTTTATAATAATACAATTGGTGACTACAACTTCTCTCTGGCTTTTCTGTCCCTTACACCATTCGTTCAGCTCTCACCACTACACTTTACATTTTCAAATGTACACAACTCCCATTCCCTCAACAAGATACATTCGGGCATTGCAACGTTGCAGGATATTATATTATATTGTGTTTCATAACAGTCCCGGGTAGCTTACATCGATGGACATTTTCAACATGGCTTAAATTCGTTGGACTGCTGTTCAAGATGTAGAAACATAATAAATAAAGCAGAAAAATGCTGACCAAGCGCAACGACATCAAACATTTATATTGTCCATGAAAACATCTACCATAGGAAAATGGCACTGCTCTTATTGCAGAAAAGAATTTAATTATTTTACTCGTTGCAACACGTTTTACTACAACATGCGGATCTTTTTCAGCATATATATTTTCCTGCAAAACCTGTGGGAGCTCTTCCATAAGCCGCTTGATATATATAATGTAGGATACATGTCGGTGTTTTTACATTTTTGCTGATGCCTCCTGCTGGTAATAAACACCCTCTGAATAAAAACGATGACATCGGGCATCCTGCAGGCAATTCTCACAAATATACAAAACGAAAAAATTTTATCCAGCTATGAATTTCAACAACAATAATGATGTGTTATGAGGACAAGCCTGCATTTAATTTGTTTTAAAAACAAATGAATAAAGAAACATTCCGTAATCGTCAGTCTGTCTTCAATTATTCAGGAAAACTCATGACTCATATCTCAGACAATAGGATCTGAATACGTGTAATCTCTATTCTCCTAGATTCTACCTGTATATAACATAGCATATAAAATGATCTGTTCTGAAATTGCGCTGACATAAACATAAACATCTAGGTATGCTTTTGTAATACAATATGCAAATCAGATTTTAGAAAAAGTGTTACAGACTTATAAGAGAATATGGCATTTTCGAGTAGAACCCATAATTCCAGAATTCCTCACAATTTAATTATGTTAAAGAATGTAAAACTCATACTGGAGAAATCCCCATTTATTATTTCTATCGAAGTAGACATCGAATTATATCTCCCTGATCTTTCAGATTTATTACTTTGTGGACAGAAGAGACATTCTAACTGTTTCTTGCGGATTCTCTTCCATCATCTTAACCAGTTCGACACCTGTTTAACAAAACCCAAACTTTACAAAGCATGTTGAAACCCTAAGGTAACACTAATTTATCGGACTGTTCTGGCAGATCAGTCAGATGCAAATATTTATGTCCCGATAGATTTGTAGATACCTAGTCCAGATTTTGGCGTTTTTCTCGAAATATTTCCACCATCATTATACCTACTTTATTTAATTTTTTAACTATTAAGGTATTTCTTCAATGCGACATTTATATTTTTTAAATAAAAAATGACTTAAGCAGAATAAGTTATATGTACTTTCCAAGTAAAGGCTAAGTCTATCTTGTTTGATATCTATGTTTATTAGATTGTGGTTGACAAGACCTGTCTCAGATTTCACTGGAAAATGTTCATAAGAAAATCTTCAGAATGAGAGCCCAAGCATTTATAAAAAAACAACCATAACAATGTTAAAGCTTCTAGTAGCTTTTAAACGTTATTATAATATAATTGAAAATAATTGTAATCTTACCTTGACGAAAGTATTGTTGTCCTGTTAAATGCCAAGCAGCAGAAGCACAAAAAAATCTTATTATATCAATCGGACAATTCTTCTACAGGCTGTTAGTAAATATGTGAGACAAACTTCAGGGGATGATTGTACACGAAAAAATAATGATAGTTTGCTATATAAAGGTTTGTCCGCAAATGCTTCGTTTTCATTGTTTCATTCTTTTCGACTATCTGTAACGTTATAAATAACTAAAAGCTCAATAATGAAGAAACGCTCAGTTCACATTTCGTCAAAACATTCGTATTTAACAGATTATTGTTGACAGTTGACAGTTCGTATTTAATATCAGATAAATGCTGACAGAAGGTATCCTACTAGATAATGTATTAAAGAACTAAAAAATATGCATTAAGATATTGCATACAAACGGCGCCCCATACGAAAAAAGACAAGAGAGACTTTATGTCAAAAATTGAGATCATCACCCGTATGCGCGCTAATGATACACATACAATTCTCAATTGCATGTCAAACAATGCAATAACTACCTCTTATAAAACCCACCAAATTTCATTTGCTTATCTCCACCGGTATTAAAACTAATCTTTAGTTTTTAAGAAAAACTATCACACCGTATCTCGGAAAACGAAGCATTTGCGGACATACGATTACATAGTTAACTATCATTATTTTTTTCTGCAGAATCACCCGTGAAGTTCGTCGTACTTTTTTACTAACACCCTGTATCTATATAGGTATGATCAATGTTTGGGGTGTAAAATTAAATACTTCTACAATCTCAAAAAATAATACTAGTACGTAAAATAATTGAAGATAAAATTAAAATAATTGTAGAAATTGGCCCAAGGTTTTAAAATCTTTCCACAATTAATTGAATCAATCATAAACTAGCAGGCAGGTTAGTTTTTCTGAAAGAAGTTTCCATGATTATCGTAACTTATTACTTTCGAAACCTTTTAAACAAACTACTTCAAGTAAAAAATAATGGTAGATAATGAGTTTTGTATGTACCTATTCTATTCCAATAATACCTATCATAGTGTATGTAAAATTCAAGGAGCCTCTAATTGAACATTTATCGTAGCTTCCATTTTATTATGAAGGGTAATTGATTATCATTATTAATAAAATTTATAAAACGACAGCCATACATATACAATAAAATTGTAATTGGCCGAGGTCTGTACATTGTAGATACTTTAGAAAAACTAATATGGGTGGGTGGTCTTAATTAGAGCAACATAAGCCAAAACAATAGTTTAGAGTTTTTGTCTGTCTGTCTGTATGTTTGTACACACATCACGTAAAAACTACTGCATGAAATTGAATGCAGCTTCCACCAATATATTAATAGAGGTCTAACTTAAAATATATGCTCCATTTCACCGCGTCTGTCTGTCTTTTTGTATATTTGTACATGCATCACGCAAAAACTAGCACCTGGAATTGAATGCAGTTTTCAACGCGCATGAAGTCGCGGGCAAAATCTAGTAGATAATACATTTTTAAACAATTTACTTTTGGTTTAAACAAGCTCGGTATCCCAGCTATAACTGAGATAATAAAATTATTATCAATATTTTATTGTTTTTCCTCTTTGAAGGAGAATTCTGATTGTTCTCAATTATTATGATTTCTTAGCAAAACAAACATAGCATCTCGGATTATTCTTATGCAAAGATCATTATTCTGTTTTTCGAATAGAGTCGAGTTGAATTTATCAGGCAATCATTTAAAATTACAAAGATATGAATGTCTTTTACGAACTTCATCTAAAGTTCCAAAATTTCAATGGCTCCGGCTATTCCATTGATGTCTTATTGCACACTGAAACTGCTATCTGGGGAGTAATTAAGGAACTTCAAAAAGGAGCTTGGCTAACAGTCTCCCTCTTGTAATCCTAATTGTATTAAAGTAGTTTGTGGGGGAGAATGTGGAACTCTCTTGAATATAGTTTTGTGGAAAATATATCCTTTTCACGGTTACGATATCTGAGCGTTTTACCGGAATGTTATAGCAATGAATAATTTTTTTAATTCACCTTGTACATTGATGGAAAATCTTTTTTGACTTTTGTATCTGCACCAGTTGCCCAATCACGTAGAATCTTTCTCACATCTGGACCATCAGGATCCACCAATCGAAATGCCGTAATGTTGGTTCCTCCATATTTGAATTCTTCAAGGTCAACGCCATGCAAATCCTGTAAAAAAAAGGTAATATTTTGATTATTGTCGTCAAAATAAGTAATTATTTAAATGTTTAGGAAATGGAATCACAAGTTCCCAAAATTGATTGCTTGCTTGTCTTAAGTTTTGTTTTTTCTTTGTCTACTTGTCCGTTATGTTCAAAACTCTGAATCCGAAAAATAAAAGTCAGAATCAAAGTTGTTTCTTTGTTATTCTCTTGAAGCACAAAGTTAGCGTTCATTGCTTTTATAATTCTTTGTAGAAATAAAAAAAGTATTTCTGGGGAATGGCCCCATATTGAACTATGCGGAGAAGTTTTATTTAGCAGTATTGAAGAAAAGACTAAGATAATACATGTGCAACAGTTAAATCGAAAATGTTATCTGTTGTTTTATGTCAATCAGGACGCCTTGATTTTGATAGGTTTCTATGACGACAACCTGATTTAAAAAAAAATTGATCGCGAAATGAATAGGTTATAATTTTCCTGGCTTGACAGCTGTCATTTGCAGATGCCAGAATAACAAGCGTAGACTACCATTGAGAAAAAAATATTTATAAGCTGTCAAACATTGTATTTACTTTCAAATATAATTTTAGGTATGAAATTTTCGAATCTCCCACGAACAATTATTCTCCGTAATTTTTTCTCTTCTTTTTGGAAATTATTTAATCTATAGGGAGATTATATGTGCAATTTTTTCAAAAAAGTCTAGAGTATATGGGAAAGAACACTTGGATTGTTTGAAATAGTTGGCATCGTATTATATAATCTTATATCTACCTTAATTTATATATTTAATATAATCTCTAGAACAAATTTAAATTTTTTATGTTTTTTTTTAATCCTTGTTGTTGGATTTGTTACTATATCTGGCAATCACATTTTTATTTCAATTTTAATCTATTTGAAATTTCTCAATTAATTTCGAATGCAAAGCAAACACATTATATATAGATATATAAAGGTATATAGACCATATTTTTTGACGTAAAGCAAATAAATCTCTCCATTTATATCTTATTTCACGCAATTCCTGATACAAGCTAAAAAGAAAAGAATTGACTACGAGAAAAGACTTAACAAGTTCAAGCAGCGTCTTGATAATGTTCCTTTGTTTTTTCTCAGAAGCTGTCGGTTTCCGAGGTCTTTGAATTATTTACACTATTATTTCGAGGAGCTCTTTGTTTCACAAAAGAATGGAATAAGGATGCTTCTAAGGGAGAAAATTCATATTTATTATAAACTTGGGATCTAATTCGGAATGCCTTTTATATCTACCAGCCTGCCTGCCTTTGCCTTATAAAGTATTTA
Source organism: Crioceris asparagi (assembly GCA_958507055.1). Taxonomy (NCBI): domain Eukaryota; kingdom Metazoa; phylum Arthropoda; class Insecta; order Coleoptera; family Chrysomelidae; genus Crioceris; species Crioceris asparagi. The sequence goes on from OY293828.1 coordinate 72,353,874, forward strand.
CTTTAGCATGATATTACTCAAATTGACAGTGGTTGCCGCAATTTCATTAATACATATATTGTAAGGTAAATAATGAAGATACCTACCCAGCAATTCAAATTAGATCAGATTAGACTAGATTAAATAAAGTAGAAAATGCACTGAATTAAAAATACTAGCAGTTTGAGAATAGCATATGTGTTCCTTGATCCTCAGAAGAAACTATAAAAGTATTAAAAATTATGAATGAAATAAAGGTATTAAAATAGCATATGTACATGATACCCTCAAGTAAACTTTCAGCTATTTGCAGATCCAGAAAAAAATCAGAAATATTAGACACCAGAGAGTATATTTAATTGCAAAGCATGAATTTGATTTCAAACTTATACTCTCTTCTAGACCAGTTATTCAAGAAGAAGAAATCTATAGTTCCATTAGCCTCATCATGAGTATTTCTAGCATTTCCATTGTTTCTAATCACTACAACTACGGATTAGCCCAAAAAAGGAAATTGATTTGTTATCAAGTTTTAGTTTAGTTTAGGTTAATACTATGGTATGTAAAATCATCGAAAAGAATAGGTATAAGAAATCAAAATATAGCATCGATGGCAATATTTGCAATATTTTCACAAATTATTTTAGATTCGTAAATCTACTCCTATTCTCATACACTGACAGGGGAAAAAAATGGCTACCGCAGATATATGAAAAATGCGATTGAACATAAATATATTCAAAAGTAGAGTTCCAATTTCATCATTATTTTTTTGATTTAAAGAATGATTCATGAAGAATGCTGAAGAGCTTTTGCTTTTTACATTTACTTTAGTTATTGACCATATACGGGGTGTTACAAGTACATCGGATTTTTGCGAGTACTTTGTAACACCCTGTACCAATTGTAGGTAAGCAGCAATAATAAGGAAGTTTTGGATTAGAACTTGGAATGGTATTCTCTTAACATGATCTTTTTTGCTTTATGTCAATATCTCTATTTATACAGAAGACATGCAGAATTAACTAATAACGTGTCATTTTAACCCTAAATTAATTTCAGAAATAATGCAATGAGTGGAATTATTTCTTTGATTTGAAGGTTAACTCATCAAGAATACTACTTCTATGTTTTTATAATTATTCAGGATTTAAAATTTACTTTGTAATTTTACACTCAGTAGCAGATCGAAACAAATACTTTAAATTGATTTTACTATTTTTATTTTTGTTTATTAAAAAATAAATTGTATTCAATTGAAGAAAATATTTTAATGAGGGTTCAATAACGAGAATTTGTACTGTTCAGACGTTATGGCATTGAATTTATTAAAAATTTCTATCCCCAAATTCTTCTTGAAGGGCCAATCTGAGCTCTTGAAGTGTTTCCGGAATGAAAGGACGTCGACGAATTCGCAAATGTAATTGATCCCAAAGATGCTTGATCGGGTTCAGATCTGGGCTACAAGCAGGCCAATCTAATGTTTGAGTCCCTACCTCGTTTAAATATTCCGTTAAAATGCGAGCAATATCTTCTCTCGCATTATCCAGCATTAAGATGAAGCCATCTCCAATGAAATGGGAAAATGGGATGACAGCTTCTTGAAGTATGTCCACCATATACCAATGAGGTCACGACACGCATTTCTAGAAATACCTGCCGTACCATAACAGATGCTCCAATGAATGACAACCGTTCAGAAATAGAGCAGTCAATATACCTTTCGTTTGGTCTCCTCTATACTCTTTCTCGGCCGTCAGGAGCAAATTAAAGACGTGCTCTACGATGTCTGTTTAGGAGTTGGGTTGCTATAGCAGGCCTCCTTGAGGTCATACCTTCTTCTGCAAGTTTTTGCTAGATCGTTCTTTTACTCGTATGGAAGCCTCTTGTTATCTGCAAGTGGAGTTGAAGCGCTGTTGTACTACGATCCCTTACAGTGTTGAGTACCTACCAAAAAATGATTGTCTCTAGCTTTTGTTGCTCGCTTCCTTCCTGACCCTCGCCATCTGGTATATATACCAGTCTACAAATATCGATTCCAGGCATCTTAAATGGTAGTAAGAGGAATTCCCTAACTCTGAGATACATAAAGTATGATACGACCATCCTCTATAAGGGATACAACTTTACGAACGTCTTCACTACTTAAGGCCATTTTAATCACTCATAATAATAGTCAAAATACTAATTACAATTTTAATTGACATAGCCAACTCGGTTTTTCTTCTGCATTTAAAGTATACTTAGAATTGAAATAACACGTTATTATTTAATTCATATAGGGAATTGTATAAATAAAATATAAATTCTTCTATATAAACTGAGATTTTGACATAAGACAAAACAAGATAATATTTACAAAATATCATTCCACAGTTCTATTCCAAAATTTTCTTATCAATATGGTTAACAATTGGTGCAGGGTGTTACAAAGTTTTCGTAAAAATCCGATGTAATTGTAACAACTGTAAGCAATAACTCTACAGCATTCTTCATGAATTATGCTTTAAATGAAAAAAAAAAGAATCATTTAAATTGGACCTCTACTTTTGAATATAATATGTTCAATCGTATTTCTCGTAAATTTTCGGTGGCCGGTTTTTTTTGCCGGTCATTTTACATATCAGCAACCCTATATATCTAACTTAATATTTTTAGTCTTCAATCTTCATGCCATTTTCTCTGACCAACAATCATACACGAGTTGCCTAACAGGTAACTCTAAATCACACACTTTAAATCAAGGTGATAAAATATACCTCTTTAGTACACACTAAGAAAGTAATGTCGCAAATTCATACTCTACATATCACAATGACACAATCTAGGAAAAGAGAAATGAGCAGCGAAAAAAAGAGTTGTATACTCACCAAGGACGTGATGAGATAGCTGTGGTAATCACTCATCATGCCTATCTGTTGCGCTTGTTTCAGGACATCGTAAATCCTCTGCGTGGAACAATCCAAAACGATATGAGATTCTGCAGAATTTTTTATTTGTTTCAGAAGAGGCCTGGAACAAAATTCACTGTTACTGTAGTGCAAGAGGAAACAATATGAGTTTTATATCACATGATAGAGATCTGCTTACTTTTGAAATTTATTTTTGTTTCTTATTATAGCCTCTATTCGAATGCAGAATTACTCATCAACAAAATTTGGTTTGGAGTCTATGTAGGGATAATATGTATAATATAATCAATTAATTTAGAAAATCTTTGCGGGTTTGCATAATACAAATTAGAGGATATTCGAGATTAGATGAATTTTACAACTGTCAGTAAAATATTGTTTCTCAGTGTTTTAACATATACCTACATATAAGGCAATTTTTCTTTTTGTAGCAGAATATGTATTCATCATTTCTTAGTGGTTCCCAGTAATGAGAATCGTTGAAAGTTTATTTATATAGTCAATAATTTTAAAATATAGCGACAACGCTTTCGAAATGCTTAAGTGCTCTCACTTGAGAACCGTAGAATTATTTGAAACGTGTCCAGTTTCTAGAAACTATGTCTTCTCTAATCTTGCGAGATAAGATTTAATATTTTCAACAAATATTTTCCCCATCACCACATTTGAGAGAAGTTTGAGGAAGTTTTCAAGACGAAAGTTTTCAATGGTGTAAACCAGGAAATAATGTTTCGTAGTTGTGAGACACTCTGTCAGATACCGGTGTGCGTCATGGCATGGTAGTAAGGCCAGTACTCTTCTTATTTTATTTCAATGTTCTAGCTCATATCAAATTTAATGGAATGTCCATGATATTACACTTGTTTCAACAGTTCTATGCCAGAATACTTATGAAATTATCCTTCATAGAAAATAATCAAGATATTGTCACAATTCCAATATGCTGTTCTTCAATATAGAAGAAACCTTATCTATAGCATATCATTCTGGGGTACCTCAGCAAAAAATGATTAAGTAAAATCTGTTCTCTACGCATGCTAGAAACTGTTTGCCTAGTACATAAGAACAAACCAAGAATATCTTTAGACTGGACGAACACGAGTGATGGGGCTGGCACAAAAAACGGAGGGTTATTTTATGTCATTTTAGGGCGTTGCACAAAATTGAGCTGCGCAACGTTTTACAATAGGAGCGACGGAAGCTTATTTACAAATATAAAACGTTTTTGAACATTTTCTGTAACTTGTATCCGATTTGATGACAAATTACAAAATAATCACCTCTAATGACTACTCAGAGTAATAAATACAAAATTTTATAGCTAAGCTTTTGTTATTTGACATGTTGCGCTTTCGCGGAGAGACACTCAGTGAAATATAGCGCAACAACATAAATTGGCAATTTATTTTCTGACAGGTTTTTTCAGCTACTGCTGCCTCTTGCTCAGCATACAGTTACTCGTTCTGTCTTAATATGTTCTTGGAACGAACCATCTAACGAAGTTGTTTTTGGTGTCATTCGCCAAAATGACAAGCTATGACTACATATTTCATCATCAAATTTGATAAAAAAGCTGATCTATAACGCAGTTAATATGTACCCAATTATACCCTATCACTTGATCACTTCAGGAAATCTGTGAAACAAGTTCTCGTTGAACGGGTATCTTATAGTGTTCAAGGATATTTTAATAAAGATTGGTATAACGATTTGAAAATAAATGTTGATGTAAACCTTGCGAAAGTTTGTCGCAATAGTTCAATTACCTATATATTGTATTTATTCATCCTTTTTCTCCTGTTGACGTGTGACAATTCGTTCATCTATAATGTATATGCGTTTGTTTAAGGCCTATTCTCATCTAAGCAAGCGAAGTGGCGCGGGGCGGCGCTGCGCGTCAAAATGACGTTCACAATAGTTTGCGTGTTATTGAATGACGGTCCTCACTTAGGCAGAGCGGCGCCAAGCGCATCGTTCGGGCCCGACGCGTCGACTTCTCAAAGCGGCCGGGAGCATTGGCACGCGTCAACTCATGTTTTGACGCTCGTGGACGCCTGCCGACCTGAAGATCTTGCAGTGCAGAATCAGTTATGGATTTGGAATAAATTGATAGATACGAAGAACTATATGACATGGCGAACAAGAATTACATCCATCAAAATAGACGGGAGAATGTATGGTCTGAAATTGGAAAGAAAACTAACGAAAGTGTTAATTTTCTCTTACATTTATGTCTCAAGAGAACCAACTATACAAAAACTAATTTATTAAAGAGTTAATATGTATTTTTAATTTGAAATTATTTGAATTGAAAACTGTTTGGGAGAAAGTTATAATTGTTGCTTCTGTATAGGTTGTTTGTTTATTTATTTACAGATTCATTCCATTCTACAATTTCAAAAATATAGATACTAAATCCTTCAAGTTATGAAAGCCCATCTACTTAAATATATCTACATACTTGAAATAGTAGAATCTTGTTTTATCCTACAAATTACTGATATCAAAAAAGTGAAAAATAAGTCCACATTATATTACAGTAGATAACAAAAATTCAGTCATAGATATAAATCATCGAAAGTAGAAAAATAAATGTTGTCAACAATTTTTAATCACAGTTTGTTCTTGAAATTGGCCCCAAAAAAACAAAAATACATCTTTTTCGTTTCTGCTGCTACCAGAAATGTGGGAATAGCCTATACGAAATGAGGCTGCGCTCCGTTTCGCGCCGCTACGCTGGATGCCGCTTAGGTGAGAATAGGCCTTAAAATGTATACCTTAATTTCTTTGTTTTATATTTCAGAGAAAACTAAGTTTTAAATAAATACTTTTCCAGTTATTTTTTACTTGCTAATACTTAGTGTCTTTTAATCTTGGATAGTATCTATATTCTAGACTGACACACTATTTCCAAAGTTTACAGAACAATACTGTCTGTAAACATTGCTATTTCTATAATCAGTTATTAAAACTTTGCTTTCGATCCATCTTCCGACAATAAAGTACCTATAGTTTAATGGTACTTATTTCACACTTTTGAGTGTATCAATAGTCACGAAAATCGTTGAACGTTCACTAATACTACCCAAGCAGCACACTCACGTCCTGTAGACGTCATAATTTGGCAAAGTTTCGTCAAGTACGTCATTGGGACTGGTAAAAACGTCATAATGTCGTCATTTTGTTCACCTTGTAATGACGTGTTATAAAGAACGTCTTAATGACGTCTTTATATCGTGTGAAATTTCTTCAACTATAGAAATTTTAAAATATATATGACCAGTGCATCAGCAATGCAAGTAAATTTATTAGTATATACTAGGTATTTATGTGTCTTTGCAATTATGGTATTTCCTTAAAACTGCACATAGACAGGAATATAATATATAAAAACAAAGGTGTCATAACTATAATCTGGAAATAATAACCACTTTTTCAACCCGTAAATATTTATGCAAAACACCGCAACAAAATCAGCCAAACAAAGGTAGCAAATGTATATCTATCTCTATTGGTCGTAAGAAATGTCTACGCCATGCGACCGTTTCGCACTTCGCACTATTCTCTGCTTCGCACTTGCGCAGTCGTCAATTGCGCCACGTGCATCGAGCACCGGTCACCGGATAGTCTCCTCCTATAACCTATAACCTATGTAGGTGTATAATCTGTGAACCTATGCTTCAAACCGCCAATTTTTTATGTGTGTTCTTGTTTGATGATTGAGTCACCGTGTTTTAGCATTTGCAATCTACAACCAAGTATATATATAACAAGTAGGTAAGTAGTCTTCTTCAGTTATTTACATATTCTCCAAGGAATATGTACTATTTGTAGGTCTCATCATCATGTTTGTAGGAGTACAATTTGCACCTGAGTGTGAGGAGGACGCTGCAGAAGGTACAATTGCAGTAGTGCCTCAGGTTTGGGTGACACCGTTAAAGAGGGAAGTGTTTTGGCCTAATTTTAAAACTCAAAATGCCCATAACAGAGCGGTAGCAAAGTGCGAGAATCCGGAAGAAGATAAATGGAAACTTTTCAAAATTAATAGGATATTCTTTGAATGTAGTGAGTATACAAGTGTTCGTGTTTTTTTTATCCCTGGATTTATTTTCTACGCCCTGTTTTCAGATAATTATGAAAAAGCACGTATAAAACTTAAAAAGTTGGAAGAAACATCTGATGTGCAAACAACTGATAGTGAGTCTTCAAAACAGAGAAAACGATTACCTGTAAAAAGGATTCTTTATAGCGAGTCAAGTGACTCTGATGATGTGGATTTGCCAGCACCTCCTAAAATAAATAGAAGCCTCGATAGAAGCACAAATTCGAATGGTAAGGCAGTGTTTAATACTTTTGGAATTATTTTTGTATAACTATGGTATTTTTAGACATACGTTTAACCCCATCATACTCACAAACTAAACAACCTCAAGCAACCCTTGAAAGAGAAACACCACCTGCTATATATACAAGTACACCAAGTTCAAGTGATAGGATTGGACAAGGAGCACAGCAACAGTTTAATCAAGATAACAAAGGTATAAAAGTTAGAGGTTTTGTTTAATAATATTTAAGGGAAATTTTCGGTTCTTTTAGATTTAGAAAAATTAATTCGAATTGTCACTCAAGTACATGAGCAAAACAAGCAAATTTTGGCCCATTTCAAGGAGCGTTGGCAAAGTGGCATTGTTCCATCACACAACTTGCCACCTGATTTTCCTGTAGAGCTGCCTATAGTAGATGATTCTGATATAGAAACACTTGAAGAATACTTGGCAAACAATGAAAATTCATCAAAATTGGTAAATTTTCATATAGTTGCTGGTTATTATTTTCGAAATTATTTTTTTTGCAACAGGTATCCTTTCTGTCTTCTTTGGGTGGGAAGGACGTTACAAGTGTGACCAACATAATTTTGAAGAAACTGCTTTCCAATAGGATAGCTTGCAATTATAACTTTTTTGGAAAGCGAAGCTATAAAAAAGCCTTTGTAGAATTACGTTTGAAGCGGTCTGTTATTGGTAAGTGCAAATATATTATATCTATACTTTTTTTCAGAAGTGATGCAAATACATACTTGCAACTAGAAAAAATTGCTATTACAAAGCTATATTTTTTGTTATTGATTTCAGATGCCGTTCGAATTAGTTTGCCCGAATCCAAAGAAAGAGATATAGAAGACATCATTAAGGTCTGGTTGAAACATTCTCCGCAAAGGTTATATTTGGAGCAGAACAAGAAATCCAAACAATGAATAAACACAAAAAGGTCAAGATTGTTGGCAGGAGGCAATATTATAGAAAAGTGGCGACTGCTTTAAGTGAGTTCAATTTTAGCAATACGAATGTTCCTAGTTATTTAAGTAAAGAAGAAAATTCAAGTTTTGTCCAGTTTACAAATTTCAATGATATTCCTTTTATGCCAAATAGTGATACAGCATATTCAAATAACCAATGTAATCTGCCAAATGTTACCGAAGTGCCTGATTTGACGTCAAATGTTAATGAAGTTCCTGATATTACACTGCCAAATGTCAACGATGTGCCTGATCTTAATTTGCTAAATAATCAATCTTCGGTATCATTTACAGATAAAGTGTGTAGTAACAATGACAATTCAGAAATTGATAATACTAAAGATAAGTTAACATCGCAGTTGGTTCATTGGGCTCAAATTCATAACATACCACGAACATCTATCAGTGATTTGTTACACATTTTGCAGCAATACCATCCGACTCTCCCAGTAGATTATAGGACTCTATTAAAAACTCCACGATCTCTCTCTATAAAACATTTAGACACAGGTGATTACTGTCATCTGGGTTTAAGAGATTATTTATACAATTTTCTTCGGACGACAAGGTATGTTAACGTACATACATTCAGTATTAGCTTCAACATAGATGGATTGCCAGTGTTCAAAAGTTCCACTAAAACTTTTTGGCCAATTTTAGGTCTTTTGAAAAACATAGAGGGTTCTACACCATTTGTTGTCGGTATATTTTGTGGAAAGGCAAAACCTATGCCTTTAGAGACATTTTTATCAGATTTTATTATCGAGTTAAATAGTTTGGTGAGGGAAGGTTTGAAATTTCATAACAAAGTTTATCGCATAGAAATTCATAGTTTTATCTGTGATGCGCCGGCCAGAGCCTATATGAAATGCATCAAAGGACACATGGGTTTCTCAGCTTGTGAGAAGTGTACCAATTCAGGATATCGCTGTGCAGGACGAACTGTATTTAAGGGAAATGCGCCTAGAAGGACTGATGCTTCTTTTTTAGCTCAGACTGATCCAGACCACCATACTGGCCTGTCACCTTTAGTTGAATTGCCAGTGGGACTTGTCACAAATTTTCCAATTGACTATATGCATTTGATATGTCTGGGTATAATGCGTAAATTACTGAATATCTGGGTTGAAGGTAATGCGCCATTAAAATTTTCAAAATCCCAAATGAAAGACATTAATCAAAATTTAATGAACCTCAAAAAGTTTATACCTTTGGAATTTAATCGCAAACCTCGTAGCTTAATAGAGATTGCCAGGTGGAAAGCCACTGAATTTAGATCATTCCTCCTCTACACAGGTCCCGTTATAATGTCTAATATTGTTTCAAAACCAATTTATAAAAATTTTTTACTTCTACATTTTGGTGTGTCTATTCTTATGTCGCCCAGACATATAACAAATGTAAATTTAGAACTTGCAGAAACACTTTTAAATAATTTTGTAAAACACTCAGAGGAAATCTATGGTGAAACATTTTTAATATATAATGTACATATGCTTACACATTTAACTGAAGATGTTAAACATTATGGCCCATTGGACAACTTCTCTGCATTTCCATATGAGAACTTTTTAGGGCAATTAAAAAGACTAGTACAATCACCAACTCTTCCCTTGCAACAAGTATGTCGCCGTTTAAAAGAAAAAAATAATTCTAAAATTTACCAGAATCAAAATGTAAGTTATCCTCGTTGTTATGTTATTCACCACAATAATATTAATAATGAAAAATATGTGAACATGATTCAATATAAGAAAGTAATTATGAAAAATTTTGTGCTTTGCATTGATTCTGTTTCAAAGGCTGATTGTTATTGTATGCTAGACAATAATGAAGTTGTTCAAATCAATAATATTTTAGAACACGAAATTGATAATTCCATCATTATAGTGGGGAAATTGTTTCTTACCTACAATTATTTCTATAAATACCCATTACTATCCAGTGATTTGAATATTTTTGTTGTGGATGATTTGTCGGATGAATTGAGGGACTGGCCAGTTTCATGTGTTGCTGCAAAATGTATGTTGTTACCTCAAAACAACAGTAATGCATTTGTGTCATTGCCACTAATACACAGTAGAGGGTAGACAATACATTAGTTTTTTTTGTTTTATTTTATTTGTACACATAACTACTTAAGTACCTACCTTATAGGAAATTTTTATTTTTGTTAGAATTGTAATTATTTTTTGTATATTATAGTCTATAATAAAAAGGAAATTGAACCTTATTTCGTTTAAATACCGCATTTAACCATTTACCTAAAAACTACCTACCGCTTTCGTCATTTATAAGTAATAATTTCAAAAAATAAAGACGTTATATTAACGTTCTCTATAGACGTTACATACACGTTATTTCCTGACGTAACTGGTATGTCAAATAATAACGACAAATTAACGTCAATTTATGACGTCTCTAGGCTGTGACATTTTGACGTGAATTTCACATACTACTTACGTCATTTCGAAGGTGAATAATGACGTAACAAGGGCCGGAATAATCACGTCATATTGACGAGGTTGTGACTCTTGGGTAATGAAGATAGTACTTATCCTATTATCACCCTTTGTTAGGTAAATTTCTTATAGAAATGTACCTATTGCGATCGTTCACACTTTTGAATTTCGAAAAAATTTCAACGGCATGTTGTTATATGTCTATTAGTTAGTCCAAAAAACATTTGGCTCAAAAGTTTATATATATATATATATATATATATATATATATATATATATATATATATATATATGTTATATAAAGTTATAATTGAATTATTTTTAAAGTCATATAATAACAACAAAGTATTATTTAAATATTATTTCATACTATTATATTACATCTGCAAGACGCAGTTTTAAGAAGATAACAAAAGTGATAAGGATATTTACGTGCCAGAGATGCCGACCAGTAGTCAGCAAGTTACCATAAAGACCATTGTTAGTTGTTATCCAGTTTGGCCTCCAAAAAGACATTACTATGTATTTTATTTATAATATTTCTAGAAGTTTCGATTTAACCTTAGGAGAAAAGATCCATTGTATTAATTTACGTTTTTTTATATTTTTCATGATTAAACATTTTTGATTGTATAAATACTAGATCTCTAGCTAACGGCATCACTTGTGAGTCGATACTTGTGAGTCTAGATTCATACAGTCATGTAAAGTTAAGTTATATTTTATTTGTACTTTAATTTGTTTTGTGTTAATAAATAATTGTTTTTAAAAAGTTAATTCCAAGTCATGTGATTTAACAAATTGGCGCAGTCAGTAGGATAACTTCAACGTTGATAAAACAAGGCTAACTTCAACAACAAGTTTCCCCTCATTATCAACGGTGGTTTCCTAACCTTTAAAGGAAAGAACCAGCAACTCTGAAGAAAGAAGAATAAGATTCTTCAACAACTTACCAACTTATAGAAGAGGTCCAACGAGGCGTCCTCACTCCTTTGTAAACCACATCGCAGAGAACAAGACAAATCAATGTACATCTTACTGTAAGTGAATTATCACGTATATTAATTTATTTAATATTAATAGATCAAATACCAACACCACGACTTATCTTAGGAGATTTCAACGGCCACAACGCAATCTGGGGATCGAATAACACTAATGTTAGAGGAAAAATCATCGCTAACTTCATTCAAGACTATCAGCTATGTGTTATGAACGATGGAAATAACACCAGATTTAATTCAGCTACAGGTGACTCATCGGCCCTTGACCTAACACTATGTGATCCCTCTATGACTACATCCCTTTCATGGCAGGTACTCCCTTATTTATATGGTAGTGATCATCACCCCATCGAGATCACAAACATAAATCTCCAAGGACCTTTGTATCCTATTCCTTCGAAATGGAAAGTGAAATCTGCCAATTGGGAGCGATACATGAAAGAAGTTGATAATAGAATAGAAATTGCTGTTCGTGATGGAACAGAAATCACATTTAAAGATCTCTCAAACATAATCACAGAAAGTGCACAAATATCGATCGGAAAGACTAAGCTGATAAAGAACCACAAACCTGTACCGTGGTGGAATGACGCATGTAATGAGGCTATCCATGCTAGCAAATCAGCACTTGTAAAATACAAAAGGCACAAAACAACAGAAAATCTCATTGAATTCAAAAGGCTGAAAGCTAAAGCAAGTGTTATAATACATGAAGCCAAGAAAAACTCATGGAAACATTACATTGCTAGCATTAACTCCTCCACTCCCATGACGGAAGTTTGGAACAGAGTCAAAAAAATATCAGGCACCCAGACATCCTCTCATATTTCAACTCTTAAAGACGGAAATCAATTGATTTCCTCAAGCTATGATATAGCTGAACTGATGGCCCAAACCTATGAAAAACATTCAGACGATTCAAATCTTGATGCAAAATTTCTGGAGCATAATACAACATCCGAATCTAACATGATCGACACTGCTACAGCGAACAATGACCCAATTAACCTCCCAATAACGAGAGACGAACTTGATGAGGCCCTCTTCGATCTGAGAAACACAGCATCAGGTCCCGATGACATTCCAGTTGATTTTATTAAGAACCTACCTGAAACAGCAAGAATCCATCTCCTGAAAATATTCAATAGTATATGGTTGACTCAAACATTCCCGGAAGAGTGGAACGAATCAATAATTATTCCTGTTCTCAAACCTAATAAGTCGCGTCTAGATCCTGAATCCTACAGACCGATATCACTGACATGCGCGTTCAGCAAATTGTTCGAAAAAATTGTCAACAAACGATTACAATGGACATTAGAAAGCAGAAACTTGATAATTCCAGAACAAAATGGATTTAGACCTCACAGATCAGTTTTGGACAACTTAGTAGATCTAGAAAGCGATGTCCATGAGGCATTATCTACAAAGCAGAAATGCTATGCCATATTCTTTGACCTTAAAAGAGCCTTCGATTCAGCCAGTAGAAACCATATACTAGGACAACTGGAAAAAATTAATATAAGAGGCAACTGTTTAGCATTTATACGGAATTTTCTGAACAATAGAACATTCCAGGTCAGAGTCAATGGTATCTTATCAAGCAAACACCCTCAAAAAAACGGTACACCACAAGGATCTGTGCTTAGTCCAACCCTATTTCTAATTGCCATCAATTCTATCCTAAAAGGCTTGAAGAAACCACTGAAAGCAAGATTGTATGCTGACGACCTCGTAGTTTTCGTAAAAGGAAAAAATCTAGACACTATGGAAGTAATGCTTCAAAAGTTTCTCGACACTCTGGAACATTGGTCACACGAAACAGGTTTCATTTTTTCTGTGACAAAAACTCACAGTATTATATTTAGTTCAAATGACATCAATACACAAACAAAGTTGCAGTTATATCAACAAGACATTGAACTTAGATCTTCTGTTAGATTTCTGGGAATGACACTCGATAGAAGACTGAACTGGAAGGAACATATTTCCGGTCTGCTGCTGGCATGTAATAAGAGATTGAATCTGCTTAAAACTCTTGTGGTCAAAAAATGGGGAGCTGATCAGCGGACGCTTCTTCTTCTCTATAGGACATTAATCCGATCGAAAATAGATTTTGGATGTACTATTTACGCTTCGGCCAGTAAATCGACGCTAAGACCTATCAATACAGTTCAAAACAATGCTCTCAGAATAATATTAGGAGCCTATAGAACAACCCCAATTCAGAGTTTACATAGCGAAGCTGGCGAACCACCTCTTAACCTAAGAAGACAGTTTCTTAGTCTTTCTAACGCTGCTTCAACCGCTGCAAATAGGACGAAATCATCATTTGATTCTACATTCACCTCTAGATATACTAGCCACTTCAATAATAAACCGCAATCTAAGGTACCATTTTATGCACGGATTCGAAAGTTCACAACAGATTTGAATATTACATTCCCAAACGTCCTTTCCGATGACATCAAGCACCCACCACCATGGACTATTAGCATTCCAAAATGCAATGACACCCTCACTCAGTATAACAAATCCAACACCAATATAGAAATCATCAAAAATTCACTACTGGAAATTCTTTCCAACGATTATTCAGACTTTCAAACAATTTTCACTGATGCCTCCAAATCCTCAGAAGGAACGGGATGTGCAGTAGTTATAGGTCAAACTGTTGAAAAATATGAACTCTCACCCCTCAGCAGCATCCACACAGCTGAACTATATGCAATATACCGAGCATTAGTATACTTGAACAACTACAACTATGAGAAATCAGTCATTCTAACGGATTCATTAAGTTCTATTTTATCACTGCGGAGACTATATCCAAAACATCCTATTGAAAAATTAATTAAAGCAGAACTCATCCGCCTCGAAAATTTTTCTAAGATTGTTCACTTCATCTGGATACCATCACACATTGGAATTCATGGTAATGAAGAAGCTGATCGAAACGCGAGAAATGCCGTGACTTGTGGTAGAATTAGTGAGTTTTCGGAGTGCGTAGCCTCGGATTTGAAAGCCTGGTTTAAGAACAAATTATCGACAAAATGGCATACTGAATGGTGTAACTCAAGATCCAAACTGCGTGAAGTGAAAGGTGACATCTATCCTTGGAGATCATTACCAAAAGACCGCCATTCTCAAGTAATTCTGACCAGACTTCGACTTGGCCACACCAGAATAACCCATGAATATCTGCTGAAACGAACCGAAGCTCCCAGATGTGATGTCTGTGATGTGACTCTAACAGTGAAACATTTTCTCATTGATTGTAAAAAATATACATTATCTAGAAATAAGTATAACTTGCCACAAGACCTTAAGACATTATTAGGAGAAACATGTAATCTACTTAATCTTAAAAATTACATGAAGGATATAGACTTATATCATGAGATATAAAATTGTTAAATTTTGATGTACTTTGTATTCTTTTTGTTAATCTAAGTTAAATATTGTAATGTCGCTAATAACCGGAAGGTGGATGCGACTTTTTTCTTTAATAAAAAAAAAAAAAAATTTTTAAATTTTTTTATACTGTTCGATTTTCGTTTATCATATTTTTATATATTTGATATTTTATATTTAATTAAATCAAAATGGCAAATGAAAGAAATCCAGCTCAAGAGGTTGAGCTTGAACCATATAGAATTTCGGAAATATTTTGTATCGTGCCTGAATTTGAAGGTGATCAGATATTTCTCGGAACATTTTTAAATGCATGTGATTGTGCTTATAATATGTCTACCAGAGACCAAAAAGCTCTGTTAGTGATTCACATTAAAAATAAATTAAAGGGAAAAGCGGCTCAACTAATTAGCTCGCGAAATCCTCAGACTTACACAGAGATAAGACAACTTTTAAATCTTCATTTTGGTGATTCAAGAGACCTTACTTCTCTTATTCATGATTTACAAAGATTAAAACAATTATCGAATGAGTCAGCTCTAACATTTTTCAATAGAGTGCAAGTCTTGAATGCTAAAATGCATGCAAATATACAAAAAACATCAAATTTATCAAATGAACAAAAGGTTGCACAAGAAATTCTTATTGATACTATGGCTCTTAATACTTTATTAACTGGACTTGAACCCCGTCTAGGACAACTTATTCGTGCTAGTCAGCCTGAAAACTTGTTAGAAGCACAAATTCGCATACGAAGAGAATTGCAATTATCATATTTTGAGAACCAAAAATTTACTAAGCCAGCTTCTAATATTGTAAGTAAACCTCAAAATATATTAAATGTTAGAAAACCCCAAATACAAACTGTAAAATGCTTTTCATGTGGTAAAAATGGTCATACTTCTAATCAATGTCGTTTCCAACAGCAAAGAATATAGTAAGAGTAAGCTATAACCCAAATTTCAATAATAATTTCCAGAGACCAATGAATTTCCAAAATCAATCACAAAATACTGTGCAAAATAGACCGAATGTTCCTACTCAACAAAGACCTTTTCAACCACCGGGACAATCTCAACTAAGACCCTCGGTTATTCAAAAGAATCCTAATTTCCAACAACGAGCTCATTTAATTGGCCTTAAGAGCGACAATTCTGATTATTATGATGAATACTTGGGCTCTGATCTGGATCATAATCTTTATGATATTCAAGATAATTTTGGAAATAATTTCCAGGAAGATGATAATAATTATTCATTTGATAATCTTTCTGAGTTCGAAAAAGATTCTCAAAATTTTATGTCCGCCGAAGTAATTTCAAACTTCCAAGAATTGCCAATTGCTCAAATTAAAGAACTTTTTCTGAGTTTGAGAGAGATTCTCAAAATTTTGTTTCTGCTGAGGTAATTTCGAATTTTCAGGATTTTCCTATTGCCCCAGTCAAAGACCATCCCCCAGATTGTCCGACAACAGAGAATTCAATTTCAGAAACAGTTACCAGAATCCAAACATTAAAATTCGAAGAGATGAACCCGAATGTAAATTTTCCCGAACAAAATTTTCTTTAAATCCATTTTTGACTGTTAATTCCAAAAATCTTTATTATATTGAAGATGCTTTAAGAGTTTAAGTTGCTTATTGATACAGGTGCAGGAGTTTCTATTTTTAAAGAAAATACTGTTAAGAAATTTCCTCAAAGATTTACTGAATATGTAACTATTCAAAGGATAACTGATCAAAAAATTTTACTAAAAGAATCTGTTCTTATTCCATTTTCTGCAAAAGATCCACATAAAGTTTTTATTTATAATCTCAATATTGATTTTGATGGAATTTTGGGTTCAGATTTCCTAGAACATTATAATTGTATAATTGATTTGAATTCAAAACAATTGATAACTAATTTTGAAACTATACCTCTGTTTAAAGTTACCGAAACATCACACTTGTCTCAAAATAATCAAATTTGTGAACAAGATTCTGAATTCTTACAATTTGAACAAAATACTGAAAATTGTTATAAAATAATAGCTGAGAAAAACATTGATATTTTTGACATGCCTCACGATTATTCATTAGCTCATTGCGTGGCGGAAGATATGCAAATGCAAAAAGGCATTGCCACAGAGTTTAAGAAACGATTTGGAAATATAGAAAAATTATTAAGTTAAAATCAAAAACAAGGTGGTTTAGCAGGTTTGAAAATTAAGAATGCAAACACAACTAGATATATTTATTATCTTGTAACAAAAGAAACTTCAACCGGAAAACCCACTTATCAGACTTTATGGTCATCTTTAAAGAAATTGAGAGATCATGTTGGTAAAAACAATGTTCAAAAATTAGCTATGCCAAAAATAGGGTGTGGATTGGACAAGTTAGATTGGACGTATGTTAAAAAAATTATATCTTATCTTTTTAGAAATTTAGGTGTTGAAATTGTCATTTGTTTGCCAAAGATACAAAATCGAATTTTTATTGAGCCAAGAATTGAAAAAAATTTCAAATTGAAATGTAAATTAACAAACACAGATGCACTACTCCAAATGCTTTGGTACATGTAAATGAAGAAGGTGAATTCTTTACTTCAATTATTAATTCGAATGCTATCCCTAAAATTGTTGAATTTCCAAATTTGAATCTAGATCCCATTCCGAATTCCGAATGTTTTTTTTAAATTTTAATTGCGTTAATGAAAATGAAAATAAAACTAAATTTAATCAACCTGTTGATAGAAAAACTATAATTCTAGATCAGTTGCGTACAGATCATCTCAACGAAGAAGAAAAAGAAATTATCACAAATTTATGTTTAGATTTTTCTGATATTTTTTATTTGGAAGGAGACCAACTAACATTTACTAATGAAATTAAACATTCAATTGAAACTGATAATGCGAGACCTATATTTACTAAATCATATAGATACCCCCAAATTCATAAAGAAGAGGTAAAAACTCAGGTGAACAAAATGTTGGAACAAGGTATTATACGTCATTCTATTTCACCATGGTCATCCCCAGTTTGGGTTGTGCCAAAGAAGCTTGATGCTTCAGGAAAACAAAAATGGCGTGTGGTTGTTGACTATCGTAAATTAGATGAAGTTACGGTAGATGATAAATATCCATTACCCAACATTTCTGATCTCCTTGATCAACTAGGAAGATGTCAATATTTTACCACTCTTGACTTAGCCTCAGGTTTCCATCAAATCGAAATTGAACCAAAAGATATCTCCAAAACAGCTTTTTCAGTTGATAACGGTCACTATGAATTCGTTCGAATGCCGTTTGGACTCAAAAATGCCCCGTCCACTTTCCAACGCGTCATGGACAACATTTTACTTGGCATTCAAAATGAAAGATGTCTTGTTTATATGGATGACATAATAATTTATTCTTCTTCTATTCATGAACATGTTTCTCGTCTGACTGAAGTTTTCAACAGACTTCGGAAAGCCAACTTGAAAATTCAACCAGATAAATGTGAATTTCTTAGAAAAGAAGTCGCTTATCTTGGACATATCATTTCCCAAGATGGTGTTAAAACAAATCCAGCCAAAATAGAATGTCTCAAAAATTTCGCGGAACCTAAAAATCCTAAAGATGTAAAATCTTTCCTTGGTTTAGCAGGATATTATCGTCGCTTTATACCAAATTTTGCCAAAATTTCTAAACCCCTTACAAGACTTTTACAAAAAAAATGTTTCTTTTATTTTTAATAATGAATGTAAAAATTTTTTCAACGATCTAAAAGCTGCAATTACTTCAGATCCTATTTTGAGATATCCAAATTTTGAAGAACCATTTATTCTCACAACTGATGCTAGTGCATTTGCCATTGGCGCTGTTCTATCACAAGGTCCCATTGGTAAAGATCTACCAGTAAGTTATGCTTCGAGAACATTATGTAGTGCAGAAACAAGGTATTCGACAATAGAACGAGAACTCCTTGCTATTGTATGGGCAGTAAAACATTTTCGTCCTTATTTATTTGGAAGAAAATTTACGCTAGTCACTGATCATCGTCCATTAACATGGCTTTTTTCCATTAAAGATCCCGGAAGCAGACTAGCTAGATGGCGACTCAAATTGGAAGAATATGATTACAAAATTGAGTACAAGCCAGGCAAAATTAATAAAAATGCAGATGCGCTTTCAAGAATTAAAATTAATCATTTTAAAGAATGTGCAAATTTGCAATCTAAAATTACAATTTTGGCAAATAATGAAACTAATGAGGTTATACCATCAACAAGTAAAGACCCTAATGATCCTATAGAACCACAAAAAAGTGAAACACTTATAGAGGAACAGGATGAATTAATGACAGACGAATTTAATAGATTTGTTGACCTTTACAAAACAAAATCAATAATCGATTATTCAAAAATTGAAATTGAATGACCAGTTACTGGAAAAGGCTCATAAGAATATTGTCACTTTATTTTGGCAAAATAAATTTGAAGATTTACATTATAAAATTATTGAAGATATTTTTGAAGAAAATTTTGATTTTCAAATGAATTTAGTAAATATTGTTTCTAGTAAAACTGTGAAAGATCGCAAGTATTTTATAATACCTCTTATTTACGATCCAGAGTTTGTAGTTCAACAATTATTTTACACATTATTTAAAGAACAAAGTAAATTTGATCCTTCAAAAACTTATTATATAGAAAATAATCTTGAGTTACCTATTTTAGAAGTATTCTCTTTTATTTTTGCTAATGTTGATTTAAAATTTGTAGTCTGACAAAATATTGTTAAAACACCTGACCGTGATGAAATACCTATCATATTGGACCAATATCATAAAGGCAAAAGTAATTTACATCGCGGAATAAATGAAACTATACGACGGATAAAATCTAAGTATAACTGGACAGGACTAACAAAAGATGTAGAACAATTTATTAAAAACTGTGAAACTTGTCAAAAAGTAAAAATCTGTCGTAAGAATTTAAGCACTCCTCTGGTAATAACAGAAACACCAAAAACTCCGTTTGAAAGAATTAATATTGATATTTTTGAGTATCCAATAAGAAATTACGCTTTAACGATTCGAGATGAGTTAACTAAATTTACTCAAGCTTATCCTATTTCAAATAAAAAAGCTTCAACAGTTGTAAATACATTATTAATATTCTTTCAACATTTTGGGACACCTTTGAGAATTCATTGCGATTATGGTCGAGAATTTGATAATTCATTAATAAAAGATTTGTGTACGCTTTATGACATAAAGCTCACTTTTTCTAGCGTTGGCCATCCACAATCGAATGGTTCTTTAGAAAGATTTCACGGAACTCGTGTGGAAATGATCCGTGCACATAAGACAGAAAATCCAGATGAACATCCGTTTAATATTTTGCCATATGCGGTTATATGTTATAATAATACTAAAAACAAAACAACTGGTTTTACCCCATATGAACTGATTTTTGGTCATACGTCTAGTAGACCACCTGAAACTTTATATAATGAGAAGGCCCTTATTACTAAATATATACGTGATTTGAACAACAGAATGCAACATTATTATAAAATTGCACGAGCAAAAACAGCAAGTCAGAAAGAAAAAGCAGAAATAATAAGTTTATCTTAAAGAATCTCAAATTAAAGATAAAAGTCAAAATTTGTTTAATGGTCCTTTTGAAATTGTGCAATTATTTGATAGTTCTGCAATAGTTTTAAATCCACAAACTAATCAAAAATCAAAAATTAATTTCGATAGACTGAAACCCTACTATGAGTAGTTTCTTTGGTTTCAGATTCTTCGTGCTGATAAATATTATATCAGCTCAATACACACTTAATCCTGTTAATAACACCGTTGGAATCTTTTTCCATGAAGAATGTACTATCAAAATTACGAATGAAAAATGGACCCTTTTAGTTTACAAAGATCTGGCGCCAATTAAGAAAACAATGGAAAATAATGATAAAATACTTATAGAAATTTTGGATACTTTAGAAGACCCTTTTAAGTCTGAAGTTCAAACACACATAAGTTTATTATCACAAATTTCGAATTCAATAGGTCAAAAATATAAAGAAATTATAGGAGAAACTAAATCATATAACTCCAGGGCAAAGCGAGGTATATTTAATGGAATCGGAACTGTTGGGAAAACTATTACTGGTAATTTAGATGCATCAGATGGAGAATATTTTAATGATTGTATTAACAAATTATCTCATGATGAATTTGAGTTGGAAAATCTTCTTAAAAAACAAATTTCAGTTACAACTTCTGTTATTAAAAATTTTAATAATACTATATATACAAAAATTACAAATTGATGAAAAGACTTTTAATGAAGATATAAAAGAAATTCAAAATACTTTGATGGATATTGCTGATGATGTCGCATTTTATGAAGCACAAATAAGGATATTGAATATTTGTGAATCACTAATGGAAAGCTATATTTTCTTAGAAGATTCCCTTAATACAATTTTAAATTCTATCACTTTTGCTCGCATAAGATTATTACATAGCTCAATAATAGCACCTTCAGATTTAATCAATTCAATACAAGATATAGCAAAATCTCTTGTAAGAAATAATTTACCTTTACAACCGTATACGTCAAATATAGCTAATTATCTTAATATTATTGAATTAGAGGCATATCAATCAGAAAGTAAAATAATATTTGTTCTCAAAATTCCTCTCACTGATCCAGAAGCTTATATACTATATAGACTCTATCCAATACCAATATTAGATGATCGAACAGGTATCTATCATATTTTACCAACTACACAAAAATTTATTGCGCGGGATGATGATTCACTGCTGTATTTGTCATTGCGAAATCTGGATAATTGCAAGACTCTTGAAAGAAGCATAAAAATCTGTTCTAAGCTCCTCCCATATCCAATTGACAACGATGCAATTTGCGAAGCACAACTATTAAGAAGATTAACTCAGATGCCCAAGACATGTCAAACATCTCTTCTTTTTGTTAAAGATTATAATGTCTACAAAATTGATTTAAATCTATGGTTAATCACTGTTTCGGACCCTTTGCCAATCACGATTAAATGTGGAAATTGGGAAATTAAATCAGAAATTATTAAAACTAATAGTTTACTGAAATTACAACCTGAGTGTAGTGCCTTTATTGGAAGTACAAGAGTTCATGCTCAATACCCAATTGACAGATACCAAGAAATCAAGTATAGAAGTCATCCAGTCACAATTCCATTTGACTGTTGCAAAGATATTCCTGAAAAATTACAAATTCCTGAACTAGAACCTCTTAAGTTGAACAAAATTGATTCCGAAGATTTGAACATTGCACAGCACAAACTAAATCAGAATTCAGAAGAATTAGAAAAAATGATGAAACAATCTCCGATCAGTAAATATACACATTGGTTCACCATTCTAACCATTGTAATAATAATTTTATTAGTAATAATTTATGTGACCTGTAAATGTAGAAGAAAGCATCATCGAATTGGAATAGCTTTAATCAACGATTACCCACCATCACCACCAGGACCAGGTTCCAGTATTTCATTCCAGCAAAGTATAAGAAGAATTCTTCCGAAAAGAAGAGCAAGTATCCATGTCGGAGAACCCATAGAAGAAAACATCGAATTAAATCCAAATAAATCATTAACTTAAAAAGTTGTTGCAATCTCCACCAACTTTTCTTAAATGGGGGAGTTGTTATATAAAGTTATAAATGAATTATTTTTAAAGTCATATAATAACAACAAAGTATTATTTAAATATTATTTCATACTATTATATTACATCTGCAAGACGCAGTATTTCATCATATCGTATTACATCTGCAAGACGCAGTAGTATTGCATCATATCATATTACATCTGCAAGACGCAGTTTTAAGAAGATAACAAAAGTGATAAGGATATTTACGTGCCAGAGATGCCGACCAGTAGTCAGCAAGTTACCATAAAGACCATTGTTAGTTGTTATCCAGTTTGGCCACCAAAAAGACATTACTAAGTATTTTATTTATAATATTTCTAGAAGTTTCGATTTAACCTTAGGAGAAAAGATCCATTGTATTAATTTACGTATTTTTATATTTTTGATGAATAAACATTTGTGATTGTATAAATACTAGATCTCTAGCTAACGGCATCACTTGTGAGTCGATACTTGTGAGTCTAGATTCATACAGTCATGTAAAGTTAAGTTATATTTTATTTGTAATTTAATTTTTTTTGTGTTAATAAATAATTGTTTTTAAAAAGATAATTCCAAGTTATGTGATTGAACATTGAACATTGAACAGATTGATTTTTGTAGCAAATTTGAACTTGATACCTTCAAAACGCCGACCTCTATCGTGTTAACAAATTTCGTAATATCCCATATATATATATATATATATATATATATACAAATACAAAATACAAATTTCGTAATATCCCATATATATATATATGGGATATTACGAAATTTGTTAACACGATAGAGGTCGCCGTTTTGAAGGTATCAAGTTCAAATTTGCTACAAAAATCAATCTCTCAAATGTCTTGGTCGAGTTCATTATTGGGCAATATCGGGTAAGTAGTTTCAAGATGGCGACCGTTCGAACATTTAAGAAAATGATCAAAAAAGAGCCGTACTGTAAATATCATCAAAAATAATTTTAGGTTATAGATATAATCAGTACCTACAAATTTTGTACAAAGCAATTTTTCATAAAATACACAGGTAAAAAAATTAAAATTAATAAAGAAAAATAACAAATATTGATAAAACATGAACACTCAATATAAATTTGATGTAATTGTACATTTTCTGGAGATCATAATACAGACCCTGATTAAAAAAATATATAGTATATTTATTGAAAAGAAATAGACGAAAAAAAATTCTGCGTTGAAGTCTAACTCGAACCCTGTCTGCTTTATATATTCAACAGCCCAAACAAATACCTCTAACCGCAAGGCTACGACACATACGACAGTTTTATGTAATAACATGTTTGTATACCAATGAAAAGGTTGTTCAAATTTCACTTCAATGAATTTTGAAAAATTTACCTTTCCGCTGACTACAGGCCATCGGGATTTTTTTTAGTTGTTATTAATAAGATCTCAAAACATCGCTGCAGAAATACGCGTAAGTATCTTAGATGTAACTATTTTACCACCGCTGTAACTCAAAAACGTTAACTCTAAGAAAAAAATGTTCAGTATAAATATTGTTACAAATAATTAGGTCTTTCGTGTAGTACCCACAGATTTTCAATTTTCGAAAGAGATCGCCCTCTCCACATAATAAAAATACACATACTTGAGAATTTAACATGCCTTTAACTCGAAAACCGTAACTTTTTGAAAAAATGTTCAATTTAAACGTTTCTGGATTTTGTCCTGTCTTTAATTATACCACCTCAGATTTTCGATTTTCGAGAAAATTTGACACCCTCTCCTCCGGAGCGGCTTTCGGAGGGAAGGCGATTTCAGATTTGCGTTTTTATGAATATGAGACCATTTCTCAAGCCTCCTCTTTCAAATGAATCAATCGGAATACCATTACTAGATAAAACTAGCGCACAAACCAAAAAAAAGCAGACAGTCGAATTGTGTATACCTCTTCTGTTGAGGGTTCGTCGGTCAAAAATTAGAGGATATTTATTATACAAAATGCAATAAAATAACATATAAATCGGTCTTAAAAAAATATTATAGATAAGGAATGTTTTATAGAATAGACCAACACCTACGGGGAAACGCTGATAGACTTTGCACACTCCAGGTACAGTACAGCTAGTATATTTTGAGATCGGACTAATAGAAGAAAGAATTATTAGGTGAATATTTGAAATGTATTCAATACATTTAACGTTTTTGTTCTAATTACAACAATGATAATTTTCCATCACAGAAGTTTTTTTTATGATAGTATCAAAGTTTAGGTATATCATGTACGGAAACTTGAAGAAAACTCGTAGGTATTTTCATCACTCGGTTAGATTTTCCATTAAAACTTATTGAAATACAGTTATGAAACTCATTACATTCATTAAAACGGCAAGGATCCAATTATTCAGCGAGAAAACGATTTCTACGTACGGAACTACCCGTTTGAAGTTGGCCCGTAAACAGAATAATTCGGAAACTTTTTTAATATCAAAGTTTCGAATGAACGTTTAGATCTACCAAAAATAAATATATAAGAAAGCTCTGGAGATTGTTAACGTAGCTCCTACGGTCATGATTATAATTCACAATACGATAAGATGATGTGAGCTTAAAGTTTCATTTTTTGTTGGTGTAAAAATGCATTTTCCATCTAATGGAAAACAGAATAAAAATTATGATGAAAATGTTATACCTTTTGTTTTAAGCCAATCAGATGCCTTGATTTTGAGAGGTTGCTATGACGATAACTTCAATTTCCCGAAATTTCTGTCAGTGACGTGACCTAGCTGAAAAATTAATAAGTGATAATTTCCCTGGCTTGACAGCTTTCACCTGCAGATGCCAGAATAACAAGCGTTGACTATTTTTGGCAAATATTTATTTATAAACTGTCCAAATTGTATTTATTTTTGACCGACTTCCCAAAAGGAGGAGGTATACAATTCGATTGTGTGCTTTTTTTTTTTTTTTTTTTTTTGGGTTTGTGCGCGCGTTTCATATAGTAAACGTACTCCGATTTTGATGATTTTTGATTCATTTGAAAGAGGAGGCTTGAGAAATGGTCCCATATTCATAAAAACGGGAATCCGACATCTCGTTCCCTCCGAAAACCGCCCCCGAAGGGGGTGGAGGGGGCAAATTTTGTCGAAAATTGAAAATCTGCGTTGATATAATTAAAGATAGGACAATATCCGGAAACGTTTAAATGGAACATTTTTTCAAAGGAGTAACGGTTTTCGACATAGAGACATTTTAAACTCTCAAATATACCTATTTTCGCTATGTGGAGAGGGCGATTTCTGTCGAAAATTGAAAATCTGTTTGCAGTACATGAAAGACATAATTATTTGTAGCAACATTTATACTGAACATTTTCCCCTTAGAGTTACGGTTTTCGAGTAAAATCGGTGTTAAAATGGTAACAACTAAAATATTCAAGCGTATTTCCGCAGCGATGTACTGAGATCTTAATAATAACAACTACAAGCAAGGAATATACGTGGGTAATAGAATAAGTACTATCTTCATTGGTATTAGTGAACGTTCAACGATTTTCGTGACTAATGTTACACTCAAAAGTGTGAAATAAATATTTTTTACAAAAAATTGGACCGACTTTATTAGTTGGTGCACTGAAAAGTATAAAATAATATTAATTCTATTGGGGCTGGTACTTGTGAAGTTGGTGCCAAAAGTTACCAATCTACCTGCAACTGCACAACTTCAAAAGTAACAGCACCAATAGAATTAATATTATTTTATACTTTTCAGTGCACCAACTAATAAAGTCGGTCCAATTTTTTGTAAAAAATATTTTTAAATATAATAAAAAAAAAAAATTCACACCAAATGTCCCGCGAACTTGAATTATTCTCCGTGAAAGTTTCTCAGTTGCGATTTTTTTAAAGAAAATTGCAGCTCGAATAAAAGTTCGAATTATTCAAGCTCTAGGTAGATTAAAAGTAAAAATTTTGTATATCTCTGTTTGCCAGCTATTCCATAACAAATTACTGTTTATCTAACACATTACAAAATTAATCGTGTAAAGTGTAAACAAAGGTTAGGTGTTCCATGCCCGTGCGTAATTCCAGTGACGTCCGACATTATCGTTCCATGTTGAAGAAATAATTTGGTCTTGCTTGAATCATGTAATATTATTAATCATTATTGAATCACACTTGAATCAGTGTTCAAGCTTAACAGGCGGCGAGATGCCTCCGATCTAAGTACGAATTCGAGATTTCAAGTCTCTAAACCGTATGGGCCTAAGAAATCGCTGCGGAGTCCATCTATAGAAAAAACCAAAAGTAATAAGAACTATTTAAAAATAACTTATTAAATAAGTAAAGGAAAAATGCTCCTCTGACCTTATAATTTATACTATTTTCAATTGGTAAGGAAGACATAGAAGTTCAACTATACAAGATACCTCGCCGCCAAACGTCATTATCACATGAATAAGAATATAATCCAAATGACTCATTTTATAGATATTATTATAGCGATGGCATTGTTTAAAAATGAAAACCGTAGATATTATCCACATCATTGCGTGTGTTTGTTTTTTAATATATTTTACCTCAATTTCAAAATGTTCTTAAAAAAAGGATCACAAAAATACATTTTGTTTGTTAGTGGAAAACACTGATGACTTTGAATACTCAGATGACTATTGAGCCTAGCAAGCATATATCGCAATGAGAATATTTAGTACTTAAATTATGCTGCATTGGTAGGTGCCTTTCCTTCTATCAGGGGTCTATAATTTGTTATATATAATCTGTTTTCTAGGAAACCATAACCTTTAGTTTTATAGCTGCAGAATCAAATTTTAGTTTTATCAGTAAATGAAAATATTACCAACACACATATATTATATTAAAACAAATATGTCGGTCTAAATCTAAATCAACGTTATAAAATATTATTCATTTTTAAGAGTGCATTGTTCACATACTCGCTCTATAAATAATTTCATCCTGAATAGAAATATTATATCTTTTTCTCATCTGGATAGTGTCCAGTAAACCGATTCCATAACGATATAATTAAATGAAAACAAAGGTTTTCACAACGAGAAAGGCTGCGTAGGTACTATACGTTTTTTATAATACTCAGCGAAAATATTTTTATTCGAAACGACATGCTCAAAAGTTTGATAGATTCGATATATGAAAACATCGATCGCCCGTCATGGAAATAACCACATTAGTTACTTCATTCTAGTAAAGAGTGGACACTGATGCAAAATGATTTTCTGGTGTGTCTGATCAAAAATCCACTCAGCTATATTATTGAAGTCTGTCGTTTCACAATGCTATCCCTATTAGAGATGTTAGCACATGAGAAATTATAAATTGCCTTTTAATCTAGTGATGATTTATTCTATAAAAAATATTTAGAGCAGATAACTTGACTGTTTGTTATAGGTTGCTTTCTGCAAAAGGAGTATGTTCAGAAAATAAGGAGATTTACTTTCATTTTTAAATCAAAATTTATATAAATTATATAAGAATTAAATAAATATGTCTAGAAATGTGTTTTTATATCCGGATTCTCGAAAACTTTTCTTTCTTTTAGGTAAAATAACACAACTAGATACGGCTTCATTTTGGTCTTGAGTAGAGATAATGCAATTTCTAAATAACTGAAAAATATTGTCCTAGTATAGTTCCGTTTCCAGTTACCATGGAAGCGATAATATTCTATACTCTATTTGAAAATGCTGTAGAGTAATAAATGCTCATTATAAATGCAAAACGCTAACAGGGTGCTTCAACCAATTTTTATGATTCCTAATGGTTTACTGCTGCTTTTATAGCCGGGTTCATTATATTTTACCTGGGCCCACCCTATTTCGTATCGCCAACCGGCCGCAAACAAAAGAGTTTACGAGCAGTTCCGTTGTCGTCTACCTGCAAGGCGTGCGTTTGGGTATTCAATTAAAACACTTATTATACTTAATAAATATTTTCATTCAATTTATTTGCACAATAGCAATCTAATTAATATCACTCTATTATTTAATTGATTTTAAAAACATGATTATATTGCAACAGAAGGATCCGATGAATCTTCATCATTGTTCAAAGATATAAATAACCGATCTACTGTTTCATCAGTCAGATAGTCTAGTCTCTACATTCTGTCTTCTTCCTTTAAACTATGCCTGACACATTTTCTCCATTTTTCGGAATCAATACTTTTCAGAGCCTCCTCAAAGAGAATTTTGACATCTTCCATTTTAAAAGTAGTGTTCCTACTCGCCACGTAACCCTTTACTTGGGCCCAAATGTGTTCGCAATGATATGGGCGCAGACGAAGAATAATGATAATTCGTTCCCGTGTCATCTTGTCGGCAACATAGTCCATGACCCGAGCCTTATTAGTACTCACTAAGAACAACAATACCTTTTTCACCATAGTTTCATCAAATGCAATTGATTTCTGCTTAAGCTACTGTAGGATGTCTGCTTTTTTCCATGCACTTGTTGGTATTATTTCAACTTTTTTGTAATGATAACTCGCATTATCTGTTACAATTACAGAATTAGCTGGAATAAGATCCAGCATTTGCTCAAAATACTCTTCAAATACATCGCCGTTCATATCTTCGTGGTGATCACCAGAATGATTTGACTGGAACATGAGTAGACCACCCTGAACAAAACCGTCAATGCTTCCAATATGTATGATGATCAGTCGATTTCATTTTCCATATGGCGCCTTCAGTCCAGTTGACCAGCCTTCTAAAGATGCTTAACGAGAATATTTTACCCCTCGTTATTCCAAGTTTCATCCAGATAATAAATGTTTCTATTTTTTCTAAACTACCTTATCTGTCTGAGGTACTGCCTTCTCCAGAAAATAATTTCACCTTTTTCGATTAAGAGATATTTACGGTTCAGTTTCTCCCAACTGAAATGCATTTCTTTCAAAGTTTCCCGAATTTTTCTCTGCATATGGTTTCAGTCATATTGAGGCCTACACAATTTTGTCAAGAGTCGGTATTAATTTACTGAAATAAAACGAATGTACCTACCGTTCTTCTAATACCAAGTTTGTAATCTTCATTCTTTGCCACTGTTTTTCTTCCAGAAGATTTCTGATTTGACTTCAGTCCAGGTCCACTTTTTCTCTCTCATCAATTTATATATCGACGATTTTGCAACTCCTGTCATTTGCGAAAATATTTCCACCAATTTATCAATGCTATACAAAGGATTTTGGTGTTTCAGGGCGTCATACACACTGAGAATAATAATCATCTCGTTGACAGAAAACGGACATTTTTTGCTTCGTTTTACAGGAGAAAAAACAGAAGTTGCCATTTCAGTCAGACCCTAGATAATATTAAGTAGTAATCGCAATAGTGAATAAGACGCATAAAGGCTTCCACAGCAATTTATATTCTTCAGGTAATTTCAATATCATTAGGTTAGAATTCAACATAATTTCTTTTTCTAGGCACTGGAAATACCTCAAGTTGCGTTTATCAGAATTTAATTACATTTTGTGATTGGACTTGAAAAGAGTCCTAATCCTATGACACGATTGTACCGTGTACAATTTTGTTAATAACCTTTTAAACAACGCCAGCTTGATCAAATCCGATTTACAGAGAAATGACGTCAACACTAGTTGACCGACTTTGGACCTTCCGCCCCCCAGGTACCATCAGGTAAAACTCGCGATCACTGGCGCTGTTGGATTTCTAATATTATAACAGTTTTCTCAATTTCTCAAAGACGGATTACTCGGCGATAATATCGCTAGAGGTATTCCTAGTTTAACATATCTTGAACATGATATCAAATTTACTGCCCACTGAAGCATTAGGTACGCTAACTGTAATTTTTTTAGAAAAAAGCTAACGCCCTTAAAATTGTATATCAAATACATTTCTATTGCAGAAAGCCCTTAGTCTTATGACAACAATTTCCTGTATGGTGAATGTTTAGTTTTCAATTCAATTGATTCTACTTATGTTTTCTTGAGCATACCCATATGGTTTTGCTATCAAAGTTTATCAAAACCCTTTCAAATGTAGTTTCTGACTGACACCAGTACGACTCTTCTTCCTAAAAAGATATTGTTCCCAATGTTAGTATTAAATCCATGAGAGTTCTTATGTACCTATCGGTTTATTTCCGCATGCCTTGCAAACATCATTGAGATAAATAATGTGGATATTATTGCGATATTTGCATTCTCTACATTTCAGCTGACCGAACAATGTACGCCTATGGAACGGCCACTTGGAAATGATTTATTACTCTACAGGATTCTCGAATAGACTATAGGAGCTTCAGTCATTTCTGACATTGCCCATAGAGCTTTGTAATGCTCTTTAAGCTAACAATAAACAGTTGGTGTACTTGAAGTAATTTTGTATTTGATATATTCTGCATTAAGTTTTGCTATCAAAATCGAATTAAATTAAACAATGTTACAGAAATATTAAATATTGCTTTTGGTGTGTCTTCTATTATTAAAATAAGCACTTTGGAAACCTATGAAAATGTGGGCAAGTGAAAGAAATGATTATTATTAGGTAAATATCGCCGGATTACCACCAGAGAAGCTCAAATGACTCTGATGTTTCGGACATGAAACATAACATAACAAACATAATAATTGTTGCACTTCGAAAAATACAAGCGGCAAACAGAAGTTGTTCAGGAATCGCTTACTTAAGTCGACAACAAAGCAAATCGACTAGAACGAGTTAGAGCATTGGAGAGGACATTAATTTATGGAGTCAAAACTTAGGCATGATTGTCTCTTGTTTGGGCATTCTGGATGAACAACTTCAAAAAATGTATGTTTGAGTGTTATGCATACTAGGTTTATTGATTTTAATGGTATAGTGCACCACAAGTTCAAACGTTCTATAGAAGTACCTACTCCCTTCATGTCCAATGTTGTTTGAACGAAGCTGTTCAAAATAATACTCCAAGATTTGTGGCTTTTGCAACACCACAATTCACCTGCTCACATTTATTTGCTGCTTCATGAATGTTTGGCAAAAAATAAAACTGTAATTTTTGTTTCAGCCTCCATGCTCAACATGCATGGCTTCAAGTGAATTTTCTGTTCTCAAAAATAAAGAGAACCTCAAAGGGTGGTTTTTGTAAATCATTTATGAGTTTATAAGCACATTACAGAGAGAGCTTAACGCTATCCCAAAGATCTGGTTCCAAATGTCTTACGGGAACTATTTTGAGGATAATAACATTGATATATAGGAATACAAGTTTTAATTAAAATAAAAATGTAAATCCCGCTACTTTCCAAATACACACGGTATGCAGAAAGCAACCTACATCATATGTACAATCAAGCTATCGGCTCCAAATATTAGTTTATAAAAAAATCATCACTAGTATTATAGGCAATTTATAATTTCTCATGTGCTAACATGTCTATTACAGATAGCATTGTGTAACGACGGCTTTCAATAATATAGCTGTGTGGATTTGCGATCAGACACACCAGAAAATCATTTCGCCTCTGTGTCCACTGTTTACTAGATTGAAGCAACTAATCTCGTTACTTCCATGACGGGCGGTCGATGTTTTCATATATCGAATCTATCAAACTTTTGAGCCTGTCGATTCGAATAAAAATGTTTGCGATGAGTATTATTAAAAATGTATACTATGTAGCCGTTCTCGTTGCGAGAGCCTTTGTTTTTATTTAATTATATCGTTATGGAATTGGTTTACCCGACACTATCCAGATGACAAAAAGCTAGAATATTTCATTGTAATGTTCAATTCGGGATGAAATTATTTACAGACCGAATATGTGAACAATGCGCTCTTGAAAAAGAATAATGTTTATTACGTTGATTTAAACCGACATATTTGTTTTTATATATGTGTGTTGGCAATATTTTCATTTTCTGGTAAATTTAAAATTTCAAGCTAGAGCTATAAAACTGAACGTTATGGTTTCCTGGAAAACAGATTCTATATATAAA
Organism: Crioceris asparagi; assembly: GCA_958507055.1. NCBI lineage: Eukaryota > Metazoa > Arthropoda > Insecta > Coleoptera > Chrysomelidae > Crioceris > Crioceris asparagi. Next base: position 72,386,569 of record OY293828.1, read on the forward strand.
ATTATAGATCACTAATAGAAGGTAAGGCATCTGCGAAGGATTAAATAAGGTGAATCCATTTTAAAGAGAATGAACATACGGTTGAATTGTATATTCTTTTAGGAAGTCCGTCAAAGAAGTGTATCTTTACTCAAAAGTTTCAAATTGTAGTTGACAGCTATCATCAATGGTTATTAAATATAAGAGAACAACTACAATAAACTGCAACTGCTACAGTATCGAAGTTCTAAAATAATCTTATTTATGAATAATTATGTGGTACTTGATCAGAAGACATCAATGGAGCATTTACTAAATATTCTTAAGGATACTTATGATTGCTAGGCTCAAAAGTCATCAGGTTACACAAAGTCATCAGTATCTTCGGCCAACAAACAAAAGGTATTCTTATGATTTTCTTTTTCATCTCATAGTAGCGATTTCGTGTTCTTCATGACCGACTTCAAAAAAAGGAGAAGGTATACAATTCGGTTGTAAGATTGCTTTTTTTATGGCTGTTCGCCCGTTTTGCATAGTAAACGTACTCCGATTTAGACGATTTTGGTTTCATTTGAAAGAGGAGAGTTGAGAAATGGTTCCATATTGAGAAAAATCAAATGCAAAATCTCCTTCCCTCCAAAAACCGCCCCCCAAGGGGGTGGAGGGGGCATTAACGAAAATTCCATATCCGGAAATGTTTAAATTGGACATTTTTAAAAATAATCATACGTTTCCGCGCTACAGTCTGAAATATGTGTTTCAGCTATGTGGAAGGGGCAAATTTTTACGAAAATTGAAAATTCGACTTTTGAAAATTAGAAAGGGGACCATATACGGAAACATTTAAATTTAACGTTTTTTCAAAGGAGTTACGGTTTCCGAGTTTCGCAATGGTAAAGTCTGAAATATGTAATATGCGTATTTCCGTTAGTACAAGCTGAAAGTACCTGTCACTTTTTGGGTATTAGTGAACGTTCAACAATTTTCATGACTAATGTTACACTCAAAAATGTGAAATAAATATTTTTTGGAAAAAATTGGACCAACTTTATCAGTTGTTGCACTGAAAACTACAAAATAATATTAATTCTATTGGTGCTGGTTCTTTTGGAGTTGGTGCCTACAACAACAAATTACGGCACAACTTCAAAATTACGAGCACCAATAGAATTAATATTAATTTGTATTTTTCAGTGCAACAACTGATAAAGTCGGTTCAATTTTTTGTAAAAAATATTTATATCCTTACTGCCTTTGGAAATAGATTGCTGTCACAGAGTACAACTTTGCGATGGGCGAATCCGAGATTTTTCAATCTTCTAGAGAATCGCAGGCATTAGAAAGCACAAAAAATTCAAAAATCATATCGATCCCGGTCGAAGGCTAAACAATCGAGTTGTCTTGCGATTGATTCAAGTCAACCTATTATAGCCACTTCTCGCATTCGAAAACTGAAAAATTCATCTTGTCCTGATGTGTACGATATAACAAGAAAAATTATAAAAGGTACCACCGGTTAGGACCACTGCCCCTATTATAGCTACTTCTCGCATTTTTGCTCTGTTATGAAACTATGGGCCTTTCAAGGTAGTTAAACAAGACCTTGAATCACTCAACAAACATTACAGTTTGATATACTATACTTCGCATGCTTAGTGGGAATCTAACCTATAAATTGCTTAAGTGTATAAGGACCTCCACCTAACTGGCGTTTCTTAGCCAAATTGATAAGGAGGTAAGGTAAGTAAAGTAGCTACAGTGATCTTATTTTCAAGTTGAACTTTTTCATTTATGCGAAATCGATTTCCGATGACTTTTTCTCTCGCGCAATGCAGATATTTAGGGTAGTTATAAATGGAACATCCTAAAGAGTATTTTCCGTTTATAGCTATTCTGGTGGCTATAATAGATGATTATTATTTTCGTTTTTAGCCACTCCCGTGTTGTCCAAAAAATAAGGATCTATACACCAAAACATCCAAGAGCATTCCAAACTCTGCTATAAGGAATGCCAGTAGAAACAGCAAGCAAAACTACGGGGTTCCGAGAACGAAGTTGCGTGACAAAATAAAAGGCAAAAGCTCATCATCTATGGAACAAGTAGGAGCGTGATGCATCTTGGGAAAGGAAATCGAAGAAGGACTGGAAGATTGGATATTAACATACCCTGCTAATGGTCCCTGTTAATAAATCCCTAGAATGGATTACCAGTTCTTACATAATAGTGGAATATGAAGGAGGTTTTATCCAACCAAACTTACAGAGATGGATGAAAGTAGATCCGTGTGTTCAGCAATAGAGAATAATGGGAATCATTGGCAATTATTGTACCATATAGTGGAGATGCAATTTTATTTTCGATTGTACAATAGGTATTTACTTTTTCTTGAATATAATTGAATCAAAAAAGAAGAAGTTTCTGTTGAAGAAATTAAATTTTATGTTGATATTTATTTGTTTTTATACCGTTAAAATTTTAATAAAAGGGTTATTATGAACGTTTCTTATTTTCCTCACTGAAAACGATAACCAATGTAGGTAGGTTATGTGCCTGTCCAAATGGCCTTCTATAGCTTTATTATCAAATGGAAAAATATGGCGCATGAACCTGGCTATAATCGGTGAAAAAGTGGCTATAATAGGAAAACCTGTACTTTAGTCCGTTTTTCAGTTTTTGCACTTCACGTTTTTAATGCTTTTTTCCCTTTTACTTGCAAATGTGAACAGAAATGTCGTGACTATCACATCGCAATCATAAAAATAGAATTGTGTTTCAAACTATGCCAGTATCGTGGCACGAAGTTGACAAATTCCTTAAAGTGGCCATAATCGGTGTACCTGCTCTAGTCGGAGTCGTTATATAGCCATCTTGGAAGATCTTGGACTGAATTTGCTCAATCGTTGTCCTTGATTAGGTTTAAGCTTTATTCAGGTTTCTAGTCTTGGGCAGATATGGCACTGTTTTGAACTGCACAGAGTCCCTTATGCGTTAGAAAATATTAAAGAACTGTTTTGGGACCGTTCAAGAATTTGATAAATTGTAAATTAGCCAGCACACCTAACTGCCTCGGTCCAGTCTGTTACTTCCTAAACAGATTTTATAGTTGGTTCCTGTTTCTGTGGATATCGCGTCGAACAAATTATTATAATAATTTGTTATTGAAATAACTTCAAACTTTCTCCATAAATAATAAATAAGTTCTAATAATCTTCAATTATACATGTATAACTAACTCTTCTCAGCATGATAATAATCCCAATCTTTGCCAATGACAAGTATTATATTGACACTTGTTATTATTTTCTAATGGTATGCACACATTGAGCACAACTTTAAAAATGTGTAGCATTTTTAAATAAAAAAATAGAAAGTGTCAATGATTCCAAAAACTACTATTTTTGATATATAGACAACCATGTACAAAGTTCATGTTATTTTATTGCATAAGACAGTAAAATAGTAAAAGACTTGGTTTCCTATTTGAGAAAAAATACAATTTTGGCAGTTTTCTTGGATCTAGACTTCTTTTTTGATCACTCATTACAAGTAGTTCGCAAAATATCATATAAATAGGTACCGATAAATAAGATCTTACAAAAGAAAACTAACCCAAATAAAATAATAAAGGCTTCCGTAGAAGAAAGATTGCTCATTATATTTCTTGAGTGCAGAAGTAATTCTTTACATAAAATTCAAAATAAAAAGTCTTAGCATCTACTTCCGGTATATGAAAATATTTTAGATGAATGTCCTCACCATTTTTAAATTATTTGTAGTTATAGTTTGCCTACACTCGATCGATGTCTTTCCCGGAAAACCCACTGTGTATATATAAATATATGTTCTATTTGAAAACTAAATAACTACCTATCATATAATATAATATCTTTCTATAATTGATACAAACCTCAACAGTAGTTTCTGCAACATCATTTTCCAAAAAAAAGTGCAATACACAACAAGCTCTTTCAGAATGGCAGATAAACTGAATGTTCTTCTTGATTATCGGTGGATATAATGGCCGGAATCGTTGTTTTTTCTAGGCCAATTGTATGCTTAATACATACACTGCAGTCAAATTTTCTACGTCTTTGAAGGGCGTTAGTAGATTTATCAGACAGGGGTATGTACTTTCGCCAAGTATGTGGTATTCTGCGTACTTTTCTTTTAAAGTAGGTATCCGTGAAAATGCTATTTCTGAAAACTCCAGCTTCCAGGATATCCGATGGAAAATCCTTTACCTCTCTCCTGTTTGTTGTCACACACAAATTGCATGTATATAGAATATTGTACCAAGTTAGAATATAAGTAGTGAGTAACTAACTAAATAGAAATGTACAATCTATAAAGTTCACATAAGTATCGATCAAAAATTTGTAAAAGTACCTAAGAATTTCTATAGCATTAGCATTCTTCTAACAATAAGCGTTTCTAGATATGTACTTATAAATCTTCAATACTTTTTCACACTCCCACTAACGCATAAACTCCATCGCAAATTCTTCCAACACACATGCTTATCAAAAATTCCAGAAAAATCCATCCATGAAGCTCCGGGAGATATAAGTATGAAACACTTCATCAAAAGGTTCCACGAGAATTCATTCATAAAGTTCCGAGATATAGGTATGGAACCCCCATCAAGGAGTCGCACATACACATCAAATTATGGTATTGTCATCGGTCCTTTAGAAGTTGCAAAGTTTCAAGTCGATCTGATATTTTGAAGTGGCTGAAAATCGTGTCCAAAGATTCTGTTACATACATACATACCAAGCTAATAAAAGCGTGTTAAAAATCACTGCTCATCTCTAGGAATCTAATTTTGTTTTCAACATTTTCTCTATTTGTTTTAATTGAATGTTTTATAAAAACTAGTAACGAATACAGTAATCCTTCATGGGCGTATTCAACCGATTAGCATCTCGTTTAGCCCAAAAAAGTGAATAAATTTGAGATTTTCGACGATTTTCCTTAGAAAATTATATAAAAACAGGGTTTTTCGGTAGTAACTCGACAACAGAGTATCTAAAGTTCAGCAAAAATAATAGGGTTCTTCTTTGGGCCGATACCAACCAACACAAGAAAAACCCTTGGTCAAAATTCGGTTTCGTTCTTGAGTTATCGTGCGGATTATCTTTCTTGCCTGCTTGCTTGATTGTCTACAGACTCATTTTTTTGCGAATATCTTGAAAGGAAATGACGTGACTTTTATGTTTTTTTTACAAATGATTGCTAATTTCAGGCACAACATTGGGTATATTCAATACTTTTTGATTGGAGTGGTTTTTGTGGGTCAAAATACTGATTTTTGAAATAACCAAAAATAATATATTCACAAGAAACGGTGTGAATATGATAAACGTAGATAAAGTCGACTAATTTACGTTGGGTCTATTGAAACATATACGTACTCATGATAATAATGCCTTCTAATTTTATTAATCCCGTGGATAATTTCATATTTTGTGACGACCACGATTCTTACGTTACCACGTCTCGGCTTCGGAATCGTCTAATACGAGTGTGTTCACTAACACGACTTTCCTACAGCTCGCAGGCTAATTCCAGTGAATGAAAAATTTTACACTATTACAATACTTTCCTTACATAGCGCCGGTAATAGCGGTAGTAAAGTAAAAATCCTCTGGTCAAATCATGCTAACACTCATTTCTCTCAGCATGTCAAGACAAACAACAATGGTCATGTAACATTTTTTCGCAAAATGAAACGTTTAGCCGGAATCTGAAGTAAATTCGGAATTTAATTCAAGCATAACTTTTTATTGTGCTTTTCTCAGAGATGGCGCTGTATGTGGGTCGTGAAGGACTCTCAGAAGAATATTTTAGGCAAGTTTAATCAAAATCCTTTTTAGCGTATAGTCTTCATCAAATCAAGTTTTTTGGCTATAGCTCAACACCCAGTGTATACAGGATTCTCATTCAGTGCCACCGGCAACTGATATTGGTACAAAACAAAATAAAAAAGAAAGCAACAAAATACACCGATCCGTTTCCGAGATAATGCTGCCACAGACAGACAGACAGATAGACAGACCAATGGCTGAAAATATGTTTATTAGACTTGGAAAACTCTGAAACGTCAACATTGGTAAAAATCTCGATACCAAAGATTTCACACGATTACAATACTTTCCTTATACAGCTACTATAGTAGCGTAGAAAAGTAAAAAATATTTCTTATCCTTAATTAAATTCATGGTATTTTTGCCAGAGAATTCGTTTCTATGAGAACTAGTGACCTATACTGAATGTAATATTATGATATAAGATGCAAACTTAGCATCATTATATCACTTTCATCAAAATTATGATGTTTTCGTAATAAATTAGCAAAGAGTAAAACAAGAAAAGGTTATAATGAGAGAGTAGGTCGAAATACGCAGCACATTTTTCCATTATTGTTACCGGCTGGTTTATACCAGAATACGTTTTCAATATAAAAATCAAAATGAAAACATAAATAAAATAAAAATATCTTACAAAAAGCTGGACCGTCGTTATTAGTTGATGCACTGAAAAGTTTAAAATAATATTAATTCTATTGGTGCTGTTACTTTTGAAGTTGTACAGTTGCAGTTAGATTGATAACTTTTGGCACCAACTTCACAAGTAACATCACCAATAGAATTAATATTATTTTATACTTTTCAGTGCATCAACTAATAACGTCGGTCCAATTTTTTGTAAAAAATAGTTATTTCACACTTTTGAGTGTATCTAACATTAGTCAACAAAATCGTTGAACGTTTACTAATACCAATGAAGATAGTACTTATCCTATACCCATGTATATTCTTTGCTTGTAGTTCTTATTATTGGGATCTCAAAGCATCGCTCCGGAAATTTTATATGTTACCATTTTAACACCGATTTAACTCGAAAACCGTAACTCTAAGGAAAAAATGTTCATTATAAATGTTGCTACAAATAATTATATATTTCATGTAGTATCGAAAGATTTTCAATTTTCGAAAGAAATCGCCCTCTCCACATAGCAAAAATACATATTTAACATGCCTCTATCTCGAAAACTTTTGAAAAAATGTTCAAAACATTTCCGGATATTCTATCTTTAATTATATCAACTGAAATTTTCGATTTTCGAGAAAAGTCGCCACAACCACCCCCTCGGGGGCGGTTTTCGGAGGGAAGGAGGTTTCGGATTAGCGTTTTTATGAATATGGGACCATTTCTCAAGCCTCCACTTTCAAATGAATCAAAAATCATCAAAATCGGAGCTCGTTTACTATATAAAAGGCGCGCACGAACCAAAAAAAAGCAGACAGTCGAATAGTATACCTCCTCCTTTCGGGGTTCGTCGGTCAAGAAAAACATGAATGATATTCACTACCCATCAGATAGTGAGTCCTCGACTTTCTCTAACTATAGGGCGTTTTCACACTGGCCGACAAGCCACGGGCACGGTAACGAAACCGACACGATAAATCGGCGGGTATTTTCACATTTATCTCCGCTGTGTAGTAGTGTTGCGCCGATTACTGAAGATATGGCTGCTATGAACTTGTTTTTGCTATATTTATTGCATTTAAGACGCAAAAAGTGATGCCAGCAACGGATATTCTGGGTACATCCAATAATGAAAGTTCGCTATTTATAGGGCACGTATTACACTGATTCAGGGTAACAATTTCATACATAAAATTAGTTGGTGACAAAAATCTCCTATCTACATATAAGTGCACTACATGAAAATTACCAGTAATAATATATTTTTAATTACAAATAATATTTAACTCATATCTTGTATTTACACCAAATTCGAATTTAAGCCATTTTCAATTTGTACTTTATCACACCTAAGTATTATACAAGGATATGAAAACAATATTTTTTTATCCTTAATTAAATTTATAATATCTTTTACAGATAATTCGTTTCTTTGAGAATTAATGACCTACGCTGCCTACAGCATGCAAATTTAGCATCATTTTATCAGTTTCCTCAGAATTATGTTTCTGTATTAATTTTCAAAGAGTAAAACAAGAAAACATTATAATGAGAGATTTGGTCGAAATACGCGGCTCATTTTTCCATTATTATTACCGGCTGGCTCATACCAGAATACGTTTTCAATATGAAAAACAAAAAGACAACATAAATAGAAAAAATACGAACGGTATTCACTACCCATCAGATATTTTGCCAATTACATTGGCAATATTTAAAATGAAATTTGCGTGTGCACTAGGTATAAAAAACTTTGGAAGAATCATTTAATTAGCAATGAATTACCTATGAAGCTCGTATTTCAATTTATTGATATGACCTTAGACACTGAAAATAAAAGCTATGGATCCCCTAAAATAGTAAGACGCTTCATAATAATCTGTGACTAGTAAATACTCCGTTTTTCTCTCCCGCATTAAAAAAGAGAAAAACTGGTCATTAGAGATAAAAATATGAAATGCGTTCATTAGTCAACCTGACCTGACCACCTGACACGCGACAGTCACATCTGTCTAAATGTAGAATAATTAGAACTTAAGGAAGAATTTAGGTAAGAACCTGTGAAATTTTTCAATTGAATTAAAGAGCTCTATTTAAATTGAGAAATATCAAGAAAATTTTAACGTGTGTAACTAGATGGCACTATAGTCGAACGTATTGTATTGAAGAAAATCTAGATGCGACTCGGGGCACAACCCGAACATTGGGTTGACATTTAATACGTGCCACCGAACTGACCACTAGCCTTCTCTTTGGTGCACTACGTTTATTCAAATTCATCATGGTTCTTTTTTTATCGCTTTTTACATTTGTATCTTTTTAGGAGATGATAGTGTGAAAGTCGATAATCTATAATCCGGACCTCAGTTAGGTCAAAGATGCCATTATCTTTGGTTAGGTATCTATGACTATCCAGACTGTCAACCCCTATTCCTTTCGTTATTGCTCTAAGGACCTGCCTGTACAGTAGCTTTGTTAGACGGTTAAGTAGGGTAAGTTCTTACAGCTTGCCCAAAATGAGGACGCGCTCCATCCTGTTGAAACCATATATGTCGTAAAACTGGCCCTACTGTATTGGTTATTTCTGGCACAATTTGATTCTGCAGCATAGGGAGATACATTTCTGTTAACAAAATATCTTCTATAAAGAAAGGCCCCACTCATCTATTGCCAATAATACCGGCCCACACGTTTACTTTTTGAGATCGTTGACTATGCGCTTCTCACATACAATCTGAGTTCTGATCGGCCCAGTAACGACAATTATGTCGATTGAAAGTCTCGTTTAGCATAAATGTTACCTCATCCGATAAAACTACTTGATTAAAAAAAATCTTTCTGATTTTGCCTAATTAATTTGCAAAATTCCATTGTACGATCGTAATCGTTTTCTGATAACTCTTGAATTAAAGTTATTTTATAGGGTTGATATTTACCGTTCTTTGAAATAATTCCAACTGATTTAAAACACACATTGACTTGTGTATCTGCTTTTCTCAGCGACAAATGTGGATCCTCAACAAAATGAGGTAGTGTCTCTAACTGTTTCTCATTAGTTTGCAGATTTCGGTCTTCCTGAATGAATTCTGTCCTTGCAACATCCGGTTTTCTCGAATCTTTGAACTGTTCTTACAACTTTAGATTTTGATATGGGCTGTTGTCGGTCTGGAAAGATTGTGTTCCATTAAACTAAATTTGCCGGTCTCCGAAACCTCTAATTATTACTAAAGTTATACGTTCCCTTTGGCTTAGAGACATTTTCAGAATTTTACACAAAAAAATCCGTTTATAAGGTACCACAAAAGATTCCGGTACCAGCATGTGAAAATATAAAACGAATATAATTTATAAAATCCTAGGTAACTTCTTAATTCAATTTATTTTGTAAACTAACGGGCTTAGCCATAAAACATGTTACATAGTAATTGTTCAGAATGTTTATAAGAATCAGAAAATGCGATTTAAAAAAATCTGGTGTGTCCACTCACACGACTTTCCTACCGCTCGCAGGCAAATTCCAGTGAATGAAAAATTTTACGCTATTACAATACTCTCCTTACGCCGCGACGATAAAAGCGGTGGCAAAGCAAAAATCTTCTAGTCAAATCGTGCTACCACTCATTTTTTTCAGCTTGTCAAGACAAACAACAATGGTCATGTAACATTTTTTCGCAAAATGAAACCATTAGCCAGAATCTGAAGAAACATGTGGAAAATACGGAATTTTCTTCAAGCATAACTTTTTTTTGTGCTTTTTCTCAGAGATGGCGCTATATGTGGGTGGTAAAGGGCTCTCAATAATAGAATACTCTAGGCAAGTTTAATCAAAAACGTTAGAGCCGTTTTCGCGCTATAGTCTTGAGCAAATCGCTTTTTTTGGCTATAGCACAACACCCAGTGTATAATTCTCATTTAGTACCACCAGCGAGTGGTAAGCAACAAAATACACCGATCCGTTCCCGAGATAATGCTGTCACAGACAGACAGACAGACGGACAGACAGACAGACCAATGGCTGAAAACGTGTTTATTAGACTTAGAAAACTCTGAAACGTCAATATTTGTAAAAATCTCGATACCGAAAATTTCACACGATTACAATACTTTCCTTATACAGCTACTATAGTAGCGTAGGAAAGTAATAATGATCCCATTTCAAAAAAAACAATTATTCAAGTTGGCCATATTCTTTACAACTACTGTCTCCTGTTTAGTTAAGAAAGTATTTACGTTACACTCACATTTCCAAATTATATACAATTGTTCGAATAATGATTATAAAAAGACAATCCAACATTAACTGCAACATAGGTATAGCATATAGACACTTTATCATTTTCAGATTACAGCAGTTTTTTTAAGGCGCATTTTTTTGTGAGATTCAAATATTGTTCGCAGCATCAATACAAAACTTTCGCACATTTGTAGATAAATCCTGCAAGTACCGACAAAATATTTCTGTAGTATTTTCCCAGGGAAATTTTGTTTTATCTATTCACTGCTATAGAGTAGACAAATAGCGGCTATAAGATAGTGAGACGGGATCATTCCCACTGTGCCATGGATTTATACGGTATTGGAAGGAATATCGTTTGCATAGGCGTAAATCTCACGAGATAAAATAGAGATGCTTGCAAATGGATAGCTTTGCTACAGCTCATGCATAATTTTGTTATATATTGTGAGCATTCATTCATTCGTATTACGAAATTTTGTTTTTAATACGCTCGAATAATGAAATAGCCAGTTTTGAAAGATTGATCCAATTTGTAAAAGAAATACTATCAAGAATATTAGAATGACAAAAAACAGTTTTGATTTATCACAAATTGTTCTTTAATTAGGTATATTGATTATATCGATGACCGGAAGTTTGAAAAGCTTTCCTGTTTATAAAAAATAAACTTGCTTATCAAGCGATAAAAAATGATTATCTCCAGTGTTCTATGGAATTTTTTGATTCTGTTCACTCGAATAATCTGAAATTACATACATAGTACAGTCAATTTTATCACATGATATATATTATTCTGGGACCATTATATTATAATTATTGCAAACGAGTAGATGTAAGTTACATTTTTTTTAATTACAAATCGCATCAACCGATAGGGTTATTAGCGCTGGATAGTACATATATTTTACACTATATACTAAAATTCAGATAGAGTGTTATAAACGTTTTGAAATCCCTATACAATTAAGGAAGGAAATCACTACACTGTTGTTCCTTGCTTTCCCCAAGATGTCCTTCAGTATATCCGGGATGTGGGTGATGTATTCGCTCTTGCCAGTAAAGTGGGCAGCCACAGTGTATATGCTTCACTGTTAGTTGGGTGTTGCACCGATCACAAATGGGTTGTGGACTGCGGGTATTCGTGTGTTAACCTTGTATGACCTATTCGTAGTCGGGTCAGGATCACTTGGTGTTTTCTGCTCTTTGGTGAGTCTTTGTGTGGAAGTATACTTTTCTTAACCCTGGATTGCCATTTTTTGGATTGGACTTTTGTTTGTTGGGACGTGGTTAGCTATCACTTCTTTAGCTAGGCGACAGCTTTTTCATTCCCTTCAATTTGTTGATATTTAAAGTTAATTGGTAATTTCCAAATAATACTTTCTTGTTCTCACTTCAGTTCCTAATAATCACTTAGTATTGTTGTCGATGATTCTTCGACAACATTGTTGCAATTTTTTTTTCAATATTCTGTGGCATGTCACAACCAACTATAAATGGAAATATTTACCTAAGCATAACATGCGTTCTCTGATAGTGGCATTCAAGACGATGTCTGAAAGTATTCAATTTTTTTTATGAAATAACTAATTGTGATCTGGTCCAAGTGCAGATATGATATCAAAATCCATGACAGACTCCAGATGTTTTTCTTTGTAACGCTCGGTATGGTCAACAAGAGAAAACCGACCGAGGGCCGACTTTATTAGATTTTTGAAATATTACATTCTTATGGAAGTTGTGTTGCAAAATATTTAAAAAAGGGTATCTACCAAAAAAAGGCAGTTATAACTGGGTTTAGGACTTTTGATACAAAATTCAAAAGTACTAGTTCGACTATAATTCATATTGTTTTGTGTTTTTCAAACATCAAAATCTTTTAACCTGTTCTTACAATCGATATTTGCAAGAATCTTGCACTCTTCTAGTGCAATAACTCGGTAACTCCTCATTTCTCTTTTAATGCAGATCAGGGAGGCCGTCTTTTCTTCAATCCTGTCGAATAAAATCTTTAATTTTCCAAAAAATGGCCCTTGCCATCCTCTTCGCGGAGTTTTTAGAGAGGAGGATTAGATTTTGAAAAGTTCACTTCGGTATACAATTCGACAGCTGTGCGAATTTGATTGGTTGGTTTCATAAATTAGACCAATAGGGTGAATTGCCGAATCTAAAGCTAAAAAGTTCGTCGTTGAACACTTATATATTCAGAGCAAGTTTAATAAAGGTATAACCATTCAACTGTAGGACGATTGAAATGTTTGAGCGAACTATCGCTGTCAGCTCGACCATTGGTGCAGGTTTTTGCCCCTGGCATTCGAAAAGTCGTCGTGTTGTCAAAAGTCAAAATCAATTGAAATTATTATATATTAATTTTATCGTATCTATTGCATATTATCACTACATATTTTCAGTTGTACAGATAATTTTTATTTTTAGCGTTGTAGATTAGATTTCATCGAAATTATTTAGTGCAGTTTTGTTTTAGTTTATTTTGTGTGTTTGTTTTTTTTTGATTTATAGTACGACATGAATGTTTTTCTTCAGTTATATCAAGAGATGAGCCAATTTAAGTATTATTTATTAATATTGTTTATTTGAATTAACGTGTCTCGGCACTAGGCCATTTACACATGGTACAATGTATTTTTTTATTTATGTATTACAGATGAAGATAAGCTGTTGTACTATTGATTACAAATTGTGAAGATTTATAAGGAAATTCAAATATAATATAGATGCTGTGATTATATGTAATTGTATAATTGGCATTCTTTAAGGAATTGTAGTGCTGTTTTAATGCTGTGTTGAGGATTTCCTTTACATATCCTTTAATTCCTATTCGATCGCGGATTTCGTCATAATGTGGACAGCGAGATAGAAGGTGTTCCCCAGTTAAGCAAGTATCTCGACAGTAATCACATATGACTTGTGCTTCCGATGACATCAAGTAGCCGTGTGTCAGCCTGGTGTGAGCTATTCTTAGTCTTCTCATTACTATTTTGTCTTTCCTATCAAGGCTGATTTTTATCGGGGAATCGATTTTAGACCGGATTGCATGTAACTTGTTGTTGCTGTTATTCCATTGGGTTTGCCAGTCTTGAAGAGATCTCAACTTTATTGTCGCCTTAGATCTGAGTGGAGCTGAATGTTAGTGATGGAAAGGTTAGAGTATAGTGCCAGTTTTGCGGATTGGTCTACAGCTTCATTTCCTTCTATACCCACATGAGATGGTATCCAAATTATGGTCGTCGAAATCTCTTTGTTGGTCTTGAGTGTATGACATCGTTCCTGAATTTTTTGTACTAGTGGATTCTTAGAGTAGATGTTGGATATCGCTTGAACTGAGGATAGCGAGTCTGTGAATATTGCAATATGGTGGCCTGGTGTCATGGTGCTGAATAGGGACATGTAGATTGCGAAAAGTTCACCAGTATAGATGCTACAGGTAGGTGGAAGTTTGAAGGATATTGGATTGTTGAGCCTGCCAATGATTGAGCATGCAACTCCATGTTCATCTGTAGAAGCGTCAGTGTAAAGTTCCTCATCAAATTTCTCCCTGGTTTTCAATTCAAGGAAGGATTGTCTTAGAATTGAACCATGGGTTTTCTCTTTATTTTGTCTGTGTAGGACTGTATTGAGCTTCAGTTGATATCTGGACCAAGGGGCATGTTTTGAGTAGGTCATGGGAACCAAAGAATAAAGATCTATAGATTCTGAGTGTTTCTGAACAAGCTGTGGAATTGAAAGCAACGTCATTAAACTAACAGGTAATATAAAATATAAGACACTTTACTTGAAGCAGCCGCTGTGTCGGTGGAACAAGTGACATGTTGATAATATAGTGAAAATCTAAACCAGTTTATATTAACTACTTAAATATGGATTTTCATCACGTAATCGCCGAAACTGTCAAATTGATTAAACTAATACGTTTCAAAGAGTGTTGTGGTTGATTCATATTCGTAACAAATTATAGAAGCTCTTCTTCTAGATGTTTATCTACTACACTTCGTACCACTTCATCGCAGTCGATTAAAGAAGCGCGCTACGCACATTTTAAAGGAACTCGTAGATGGGTCGGTAATTATAAAACTGGCCCTCGGAGATTTCACAATAAGGCGGACGCAATCTACCATATTTTCATGACTTTCCTAGTGATGAAAAAGTAACATTTAAAAAAAGTCTTATTTCAAATTGACCTGACAATTATCCCTGCCGTACCTTTTGGTGGAAAATTTTTAAAAAAGGAGATGTTGGATTTGACATTTGTTTGAAATATGTCATCTCTCAGCATTCTTCTCTGAAATGAAACTAATAATTATTAAAGTCCTTTTACCATCAAGTTGATGAATCTAGTTGATCAACAGGAAATCAGGTTCGGCAAACCAGTTGAAAGATATCAATATTGTTGGGGTTTTCGAACGTTGAAATCTTGAAAATAATGATAAAATGGCTAATGATTTACGTAAAATATTTGAGTTTCTCATAACCCTGCACCTAATAGCTGATTTCTTTTCTAACAATATCAGCATGTTTTAAAATTGAAGGTATTTTAATCATTTTACCCACGATTGTGGTTCCAATTTTCTTCAGTTTGGTGACGATTACACCAGCAGACTAATTTTGAGAACAAAGTTGATCATCTTGACCTAACACACTCCAACACGTTTCAACGAACTTTGATTTGGTCTGTTCAACCTGCCCATATATAAAAATATGTTTTTTTTTAGTTATTTGTCATTCGAATAAGTAAGAAGGGAAATATTTTTCAATAGCCAAACACTGGAATATGAACAACATATGGATCTTTTTACAATATTTACATTCGACTCCAGTAATTTATGAATATTACAGATTATGTGATTATGATGAAATTTTATTTCAGATTATCTGGATTTGAAATTGTTGTCGATGTAATATGAACGTATAAATATCGAGGCAGAAGTCGAGAAGTTCAACATAACAAACATAACAAAACTATAAAACTGGACAGAAATTATGTCAAGTATTGAAGTCATAAATAAATTTCATTTAACAAACACATTAATTTAAATCAAAACACAACAATGTGTTGTTACAAGCCCTATCATTTTTACCATCTGTTTTCCTGTTGGGTAATTTCGCATTTTAGAGATGGTAAACGGCTGCAATCAAACAAAACAACAACAATAATAATTATTGTCAACCGACCACCATCAGTTAGTTAGTTACAAGAACAAAAGAAACCCGGTGGAAACAAACAATCTGCAAAGTTATGTCGACCACATCCTGCGTCATGTCCAGAACTATTCAAGATCTTTAACGAACTATGTGAAAATTGAAATCCTACCTCGCCGCTCAGAGGGAAAATTGTTTGTTTCTGGACCCGGAACCATTATTTACAGACAGACAGTGTGTGTGTGTGTGTGTGTGTATCCACATTGGTGGAGTGCAGCGAGAGCACAAAAAGGCTGAAGGGTCGGTTTTCGCCAAACAGCACACACTCACACACCAGAGATGAGTTTTTGTGGCTATCCAATGCGGCTTGCAATTTATGTGACCGTGGTAACATTTTAATGCGGTCATTGGTAGTGTTTACTTTGCGAATCGTCCACTGCGCTCGAGTGTGTTACGTTGACATATTAAAAACAAATATCATTCATATGAAAACTAGCACTAAAGCTTTGACAACAAAGATATACAGGGTGACCCAGTGATGCGTGAAAACTCCATAACAAAATTATTTTTTTCTGACTACGCAATATGCGATTCATTGGATACCTAATACTTTTTATAAAATGTGCTGAACTGCGAATATCCTCCCAAAATGTTTGAAGAAGTGGATATTTGGACAACAGAAAGACAGTGTGGTTTCTAAAGACCATGTGTCTTATACACAATATATAACCATAGAGGAGGTGTTATACATTGACCCGCGTGTTTCCCAGACCTTATTCCTATAGATTCGTTTATTTGGTGGCACGTGGAGGTAATGGTTTTGTGAGATTATACAACAGCTGCAGTTGATATTAAAATCAGAATAACGGAAGAATTCATTTTAATCGATGAATTAATGCTATTCCGGGCTCATTCTTCGGCACGAAGGTTTTTGACACAAAATTTGACATTAGTCAAAAAAAAAAATAATTGCAGAATTAAGAAAACCCGTATGCGTTATATCGACAATTTAGTGACAAAACTTAAATCTCTTCTTCTTCTTCTGAATAAACACAATACAATTTCATAAGATTATTGTTATTTATTTAGCCCTATTATGTAAATGGGACAATTTCTTTAAAAATGTTACTTTATCCTCTGTGGGACGCAGATAAGAAGATGTTGCTTTAATCAACTGTTTCAATTGTTTTTCGTACCGAAAAACGATAAAATTAGACTTTTTTAGTTAGAAAAAAGTTACATGCACCTTTACGGTGATTAGCAACGGAAAAGTACATTTTGTATCGAGATTACATAATTTCAACATGTGATGCTTTTGTTGATGATCGAAGAGTTCACTGTCCAGGGAGGTGGGTAATCGACGTTGTCTGGGAAAATATCTCTTTCGGATTCGGATTCTTTCATAGAAAAGTTTTTTGACGGAAGGTTTGGCTGTAAAAAGTGTTCGGTATCTATCTTTGAACGTGTCTTCTTATTTGAAGTGATGGTTCCCCTGCTTCGCTGTAAAGACTTTGGACTGGTGTTGTTCTGTAGGCGCCCAGTGCTATTTTTATTGCATTATTTTTGATGGTATCAAGATGTTTTAAGATTGTGTTACTCGCTGAAGCATACGCAACAGAGCCGTAGTCGATTTTGGAACTTATGAGGGTTTTGTACAGATGCAGCAATGTTTGCTGGTCTGATCCCCAATTTTTGTTGGCTAGTATTCTCAAAAGGTTTAGACTTTTGTTAGCCGTAAATACCAGGTTGGATATATGTTCTTTCCAGGTTAATTTCTGATCGAAGATCATACCTAGGAATTTCAGTGTAGTTTTCAATTCTAGGTTATGTTGATATAGTCGTAGTCGTGGAATGTGATTAGACTTTGTTGAACTAAATATAAGTGCATGTGTTTTTGCTACATTAAACTGAAATCCAGTATCATGACTCCAATTTTCGAGAGTTACCAGAAATTCCTGTGTCAGTTGTTCCATTGTACTCATGTTTTTTCCTTTTATGTTAACAACTAGATCATCCGCGTAGAGTCTTGCTTTCAAAGGTGTTTTTAGCCTGTTTAGGGTAACATTTATTGCTACAAGAAATAATGTTGGACCAATTATTGATCCCGGTGATGTTCCGTTTTGCAGAGTATGTTTTTTTTGGAAATGGTGTCGTATACTCTAACTTGAATGGATCTATTGCTCAAAAAAATTCGTATAAATGCCAAGCAGTTTCCGCTCATGTCAAGCAACTGTTTTTTTTTGTATATTATATAAAATTAGACTTAAGACATAATTTTTGCGATTGTTTAATGTTTGCAATTGCCAAAGAGGACGACACCAGAACAAATTGCCTAAAATACATAAGAGATCCGGCCAGTCTCATACACATAATTTTGAAACCAAGTTGACATGGTCGCATTTAAAGAATATGTTTTACCTTATGGTTTCATTACACTCCTAAGTTTTGTTCTAATGCATCACCAATGAGTCGCGTCGCAAATTCCACTATACATGCCTAGGACATCTTAAAGTGATAGATAAGATGACGGTATCCTGCTACTACTCAATAGTAGATTTAAGAATTGCTGCATATGAAAGAAAGCAATGAATCCTGTAAGGCACCATGATGTCACAAGGAAAGCACTTAAGAAATACAAAAATACAAGTTTTCGCGTGAACTGGACGTGAAGAAAAATACTATTTCTCTATTATGCTGGTTTTAGAGTACTAATATATAATCGTTCGTCGTTTTTCCTTGGCCCTTGCCAGAATAATAATCTCATTACTTTCTCATAAATGTTCTGTAGAGCTTCAATATATAGGTAAAATTGTCAAAATTGAAAGTGCAGTTGTAGGTAAGTAGAAGATTTATGCCACTAATTTCAACAGTATGTACCTACCATCACCATTAATATTCTTTTATATTTTTCAGTGCACATAATGATAAAGGCGGCTTTAGTTGTCATAAAAAAAGAGATTTCACATTCTTGAATATTTCATTAGTCATCATTATCGTGAACGTTCACTTGTAAAACATACCCAACGGTAATATACATAAATAATATAATATTTAACTATTGCTGATCTCTGTTTGTTGAGTCAGTCAAAAATAGAAAGATGTAAAATTTTGGTATGAAGCGTTATTCGCGCAGCAATAATTGCTGCCTAAAATTATTTTAGGTAAATTTCCTATAAAAATATACCTACCTGTTGCCATCATTCGCACTTTAAAATTTCAGAAAAAATTCAATGACATTAGTCCAAAATGATATTTAATTCAAAATGGCTGCTGACAAAAAAAAATAGCAATTGACTAAATGTCATTAATAATATTTTAATATTATAAATATAATATGTAGCTATAACTTTTGTTTGGAGCATTTTTTCTTCAAAGAAAGAATGGGAAAAAATAATAAAAATTAAAAACCGTGAAATTTATCTATGTCCGCTGGTTTCGAGCCATCGGGATTTTTTTATTTGTGTGATTGACGTTAAGCATATTGGAACCCATATTGGAATACATCGTTCGGGTTGATATCACATTTGTTCGGGTTGACGTTTAGGCATAACCAAGACGTTTGGTACAATTAGTATTGTCTGTTCACGCACTCTGTGCTCGTTTTCATAAATAATGTTTTAATAAATAGTTTTTCTGAAAAATATCTAACTACACCCCATACCTATATTAAATTTTATTCCGAATTAATGCAAAGTTATCCACTAAGTTAAAAAAAAAAACATTAGTTTTGTCAATGAATAAACTACTGATATCAAATTACTAGATATTAGATTTGTCCCATTTTCCTATAATACGAATAACTGGCAAATTACTTGTTGTTCAAAGTTATCTGACAATTTGGCGCCTCTTGCTCCCTCCCAGACTCTAATGATATTGAGGGAAAAGTTTTGTTATCACGTTGTTAGACCCTTCCAGAAACTCCGATATAAGCATCAAGGGGAGAAAGGTGAATGTAAGGTTTTGTATCCAAGATGAAAATCTAAATCGGCCATTACAAGGACGTCATATCTTTTGAACAGTTCCAGCTTCCATTACCGCAATTCTTTTCCTAAGTCAAATTAGAAAAAAAGTTTTGGAAAAATATTATTTCTAACATAGATACATATTCAAATGAAGAATATTCTAAATATTTTTTTCATAATCAGTAGTGTTTATTCAAAATTTTGAATTTTATTTTACTTTAGTTATATGTATAGAGCCCAGTGCCTAAATGACCTGACATGTATTTTAGGTTTTACTTTTAATTTCCTTATTTGTCAAGTATGGAGTGAATGTTTAATGTGCAAATGAACTGTCATTTTCTATTTTACTATCTTTACTTTTTTTTGAAGTATGTACATTGCTTTTTTGTAATCTCAACACAGAAATAAAATAAACATTATATTTCTGTATCTCAACATGAAATAAAGAATTTGAATTATAGCAAGCACTCATGTAAATATTGTCTCAATTTTTTTTATATAATATCGTCCATAGATATCCAAACTTATAAGCATTGAAACGTGAATAATAAAAAAAGACAAAGAACATCAATTAATTCTTCCCCGGAGTGTCTTTTCCCCCCTTATATATAATTTAAATTTGGAATCGTATCTTTATTTAGTTTTTAGAAATGAAATTCTCTACTGCTTTCAAACAAATTCCAAGAAATATAAAAATGATCAAGCCGATCAGCCATTTTTGTGTGTTTTGGAACAATAATGGTTATAATCAATTTTGACGTTTGTCCAGAATATGAATAGATAGTTAAAAAATGTAGGTATAACTTTGTTCTTTATTGTGAAGAATATGTTAGATAAGTTTCATCAAATTGTTCGAGCACTATGCCCATTATGTGCCACAGGAGAGCGGTACTTATATATTAGAAAACGAAAAAGAAACCAACAAAATCTATCCTTTACCAAGATAATCTTGTTAAAGGCAAACAGACAGACCAGTAGCTAAGAATATGTTTTTTACACTCAGGGGACAGTAAAGCGTAAACATCTTTGGAAAATATAATACCAAAAATCTTCCACGATTGCTAGTGGTAGGAAAGTAATTTATAATTAATAGGTACATGAACTACCAAATTAGCACAAGATATACTATAAATTTTGTCAGCCTTCTCAACAATTTCAAAATAGCTGTGGCAGAGAAAACATATTATGGTAAGGGGGTAGGTATATTTACAATAAATCATTCCTCGCCTCAAGATAATATATTATTCAGTCGCTGTTCTGGCAAAGATGTTGGCAAGTTCATCATTTTAAATGGTAATATGTATCTACTCGATTTGTTTGATTCAGTGATAATATCTGTGTTAATGAGTTTTGATCTACAAATGAAATAGGATCTTACAAACGCATCAACATCTTCACTAGTTACATCAAATGAGACAATGAAAAATATAAGAATTAATGAAAAAATATTAATACATCCAATTCTACAAAATAGGGTAAGAAACTATAGATATCGCTGGATTTTTCTCAGCAGATAAATAAATAATTCGAAATTGTAGTATTTCACATTTATGAACAATGAATTGGACAAAATATGAAATGAATAGCCTATGTTTTCTCTTTTAGTCTCAAAATAGAAATATCCACTTATTCTAACTTAAAATTAAGAAACGAACTTAACAGGAAGGAACAGAACTAAAAGGAACAAAAATATGTTGGAATCTCACAACGGCAGAATAAAATCACTAACCAAATTGCAATTGATAGGTATAGCTTAAATACTGCATAAGTGTGTGTACAAGATATTGATATCAGCTTCAGCGTTAATAGAAAAAATGGTTGCATCCATAATAGTGGAATTTTGATCATCTGAAAAGAGATGCTAAAGATTATCGCCGCAAATCTGAAAGGCAGAAAACATAAATAACTGTGATCTTGTGGAGACGTTTTTAGGTTTTTGGTTTTACATTTCAGAAAAATCGTGTAGGTGTGGAACGTACCAAAACGTTCAGGAGCAGAAAAACTTAACCGTCAACGAATATCATTTTTTGTCTGTGGGTGAATTCATAGAGACAGTATTGCTATTTCTTAAACGGTAAATGATAGAAAGTTGACGGAATTAGAGAAAAGTTGCGAACTTTAGATAGAACTCTTCAATATTTCCATTTGCAAAATGGATCTATTGTTTTTATTTATTTTCTCATTTAGACTCAGAGAGGAAAATCCAAATGTTGTGAGTAATACACCAAAACAATAATAATGGGATTGTTAGAAATATTTTGTCTGTTCTATTTTCAAGCATGTGCCCTACAACTTTTGTTTCATAGACACAGAAAAAAGAGAAATATTATCGAATGTGGTAGGCCACAACGATGAGAAAATAAAATATTTCAGTCGCCATGACAATTATATCCTAATTTGTTATGTTTTGGATTTTCTGAGATTTTTATTAATTTGAAATGATTTGATGGCGCGTTATACTGGTACTGAATATAGATAGGTATGTATGACGTCTATCAGATACTAGCTGATCTGGCGAACTTTGTACCGCCCAAGAGTCAATAATTGCTCTATTAGGTTTTAAATAAACTTAATTTATTAACGTACATATTGTTCTTGGTAGCGCAATCTTTTGAGGGCTATATGAAACTCACGAACCGAGTTATTGGTGTAGAATACTGTTTGACAAGGAATATGGCGGATGTCCAATCTTAATTTATATAAAAATTAATTACCTGTATATTTTTTCAGATAATTTTCTGATATTTTATTAGTTTTTCTGTTATTCTATGCGAAGATGAATCCAAAATATAAGAGATATTTAAAATCGGTATAGCCAATCTTGAGTTATAAATAGTGTAACTGAGACCACTTTGTCACAGCTTATACACTTAAGCTGTGACTTTGTTTCATTTGAAAGAGCAATGCAAGTATATCGATTGTAATCAGTGAGAAATGCGCCATTAAGGAAAACATTTTAAAATATAGTGTCATAAATATACACAATGAAATCAGCGTATTCGTTCAAGTAAGTATCGATTCTTAACTTTATTCAAAATACATTGCAAAGCATTATGGAAGATATTGGTGAAGAAAATTCATTGAATACAAAAATTCAATGCATTCAAATTTAGAATTGTTTGCTCACTAATTCCATATTGGAGTTTCAAAGCCATGCTTACATTTTGCAGTTATTGGCATCAGAACGTGATAAACGATGACTTATTATTGTTTCGGATCACTATTGTACGAAAATATTAAACATGATGTATAAATAGTGGGATTTCTAATGGAAAAGAACAAAAAAAAATACAACAGATAAACTAGGCCAAAAGATTGCTATAGTCATAACGAATGGAGTAGAATTATTAAAAATAATATTATTAGACCTAAAATTATCGAGGGAAATTTGAATACCCACGTCAATTTCTTTACCGAAATAATAAAAGAAATGCTTCTTGCAACCTTACGAAATAGATATTGAACGGTTTACCAGACAGTTCTGGAATTCACAAATATTCGACAGTGACCCAGTGACCAGTGAAGAAAATGCATTGTGATATAAATATTAAAGAAGTGGCTAATACTACTGTAGTCATGGCAATTAAAATATTTTGTTTTCTTATCAACATAACCTACCACATTCAAAAATATTTAAACCGGTTTTCATTGTTTTTTGGCTTTAAATTTCAATATGTTATGAATGAAGAAAAATTTCAGCTTCATTTAATGATGTTGCCCCAAAGGAAAACCAAAGTTTTACGGCATATCTTCAAAAATAAAAACCCTTAAAATATTTCTAACAAGTGAAATTTTTGAAAAAAAATTAAAAATAATTTTTATTGGGCATTTAAGATTTAAACCGTACCGATGAGTACCTACTATTGCTATCCTTTTCTCGATTTTAACTATACTTATGTATATGTGTTTGCCAGCAACAGCAATTCCATAACAAATTATTGTTTGTCTACCACAACACAAAATTAAACTTTAAATTAACAATAACGTCTGACGTCTGACAATTGCGAAGTAACCTTAGACGATCTTCCAGAAAGTACCTATATACCAGAGAACGAGACGTATATATACGCTCCATGCTCGTGCGTAATTCCAGTGACGGATCCCATTGTCGTTCCATGTCGACAAAATAATGATCTTGGTTGAATGAGATTGAATGAGATAATTATAATTGTTAGAGGTTTGTTGGCAAATGAAAGACGAAACACTTGTCTAAATTAAAAACAACCGATTTATTAAACCAAAATACAAAATTATTGAAACGAAGAATGATCGTGAACAAAGGTTGAATCGTAACTGAACATAACGGAAAACTCGAATGGAACTAAAACGTAAAGAGGGCGCTGATGCCCTCGTGGTACGGGTGGTGGTCGTAACCGGCGAATCACGTGATCTCTAACACTTCCCCTCGACCAACAACCGGAGAAAACCACTGAGTTATCCTGGTCCACGGGATCCAAGACCGAGTCCTTGGACGCACTTCTCGTGCTTCGGTCTCGACAATCCTTTTGTCAATACGTCGGCGGGCATCTCGTCCGTCGGTGTGTACACGATCGAAATCATCCCCTTCTTTTTAGCATCTCGGACGGCGTGATGTCGAATGTCGATATGCTTCGTCCTGGAGTGAAACATAGGCTTCGACACGAGTTTCTGTGCGCCTATGTTGTCGTTTCGAAGAGGGACAGCTCCGAGTCTCTTTCCAAAATCGCCAAGCAGCCTCTTCATGTATAAGGCTTCTTTCGTTGCGTCTGACAGAGCCATGTACTCGGCCTCTGTTGACGACAATGCAACTGTAGGTTGCTTCCGGGATTCCCAGCTTACCGCTGCGCCGCTCATGATGAACGCGTACCCTGTGTACGACTTTCGGTTCACGATGCAATTTCCCCAGTCGGCGTCCACGAACATCGCTGCTGGATCATCGGACTTCGAATACAAGAGACCCAGGTCGCGTGTCTTTGCGAGATATCGCAAAACACGCTTCGCAGCTATCCAGTGTTGTTCTCCGTGACAGTCGTTGAACTGTGACAAAGCACTCACCGCGTGGGAAATGTCCGGCCTTGTGCCCACTGACAGGTACATTAGAGCTCCTACCAGTTGTCGGTAGGGGACGCTCTCGGCTTGCTCGCTCGACTTCTCGTCCACATTTTGCAGCTTCGTTCCCGGTTCTATGGGTGTGCTGACAGGTCTGCATTCGGACATGCCAAACCTTTCCAAAAGGTCGTCGATATATCCTCGCTGACAAATCTTCATCTCGTTGACACCTCTCTCGAACTCTAGCCCCAAGCAGTACCTCACGTCCCCTAAGTCCTTGATCTCGAACTTAGTGTTCAGGAAATCCCTCACCTCGTCAATTTTCGCATCTGTGCGGGACACAATTAAAATGTCGTCCACATAGATTATGATGTGGGTCCTGTCCTCGACTGGTCCGATGAAGTACAGGCAGGGATCCGCATCCGAACGAGTAGCCTTAAGGTTCATCATCTCTTCGTGGTTACGATGATACCACGCGCGGCCGGCTTGTTTCAAACCGTAGAGCGCTTTGTCCAGCAGACAAACCACGTCGTGATCGGTCAACTTCTCCAGCATCTCGTCTGCTTTCGTTCTCACGCCTTCGTCGATCTTCTCGTCTTGCACGATGTGAGCCAAAACGTCCTTGAAGTGTGCAGGTGCCTCCATGAAAATTTGTTCCTCGACTTCTCCGTTTAAATACGCCGTCTTGACATCTAATTGTCGAATTTTCAGATTGTCTTGTACGGCTATTGCCACTGCAGTCCTGATGGTACTCAGTCTTGCGACAGGAGCAAACGTATCGTGGAACTCGATCCCTGGTCTTTGCGTGAAACCACGCGCGACCACGCGCGCTTTTCGCTTCCTAATGGTACCGTCGGAATTGTGCTTATTTCGCAGAACAAATCTGCTGCCAATGACACGTTGTCCCGTGGGACGTCCGACCAGCTTCCACGTGTTGTTCCGGATTAACGCAACAGCCTCCTCTGCCATCGCTTCCAGCCATTCTGCCGAGTCTTCACCAGAAACTCCGTTCACCGGAATCTCTGCGACGTTCGCTTCTTCCCCTGGTCGGACACAGTACAGTTTGCGCGGTCGCCCGCGTTGCCCCGTTCTAACCACTCTCGGTCGTCCTGGTCCTCTTATAGGTGGCGCGATTTGTCGTTCCTGAGGAGGAGTTTCAGGCTCCTCTGCCGGTTGGTCCTCTTGATCCGAATCGTCGATTTCATCGGGTGGAAAACCTCGGAAGCCTTCTGGAAATTCCAGTTCGTCGTTCTCGAGTTGATTTTGCACGACTCTACGCTCGTCTCGATCCTCGTCTCTCGGGATAAGTTTAATCTCCAATTCATGAACTTTGTTTCTCGGCTCAACTCGAACCTCATCCGGAAGATCTTGCGGAAAAATGTCTTCAACTGTCTCGTCGCGCGCAATCGTCTCTTCTCGGAAAGTGACATCTCTGGTGACCTCTATTGCCCTCGTTTCAGGTATCCAGATCCGATACGCTTTCGACTGCTCCGAGTAGCCCACCAGGATATCTTCCTTCGCACGTCGGTCGAACTTCCCCTTGTTCGGGGCTTTGTCGAGGCAAAACACCTTGCTTCCGAAATCCCGCAGGTGATGTACGGCTGGCTTCGTGCCGTGCCACTGCTCGTGTGGTGTTTTTCCGTCTAGCTTCTTGGTTGGACATCGGTTCCGAAGGTAGTTAGCGGTGTTAACCGCTTCCGCCCAGAACGATTGAGGGAGGCCAGATTGGGAAAGCAAACATCTAGCCGCCTCTTCGAGAGTTCGATTCTTCCTCTCGGATACACCGTTCTGCTCAGGCGTATGTGTCGTCGTGAGTTCGCGTCGGATGCCCTCAGACTTCAGGAAATCATTGAATTCCTTGTTGTCGTACTCACGGCCGTTGTCAGATCGAACGCACTTTATTTTCAAACCGTGCTGCTTCTCGACGAGGGCCTTGTACTCGCGAAACATCTGGAATGCTTCGCTCTTCGCCTTCATGAACCGAACTTCCGTCCATCTCGAGTAATCGTCCGTAAACGTGATTACGTATCGGGATCCAGAGTGTGATGCGACACGCGCAGGGCCACAGACGTCCGTGTGAATCACCTCGAGCTTCGAAGTCACGCGTTTCGACTCCTTCGGGAAAGGCCTTCGCGTCATTTTGCACTTGGTGCAAGTGTCGCAGACGAGGTTGTCCAGGTTTCCCTTCAGCTCCAGTCCACGGATGGCTCCGCTCTTCGCAGCTGCAACGAGGTCACGAAAGTTCAGGTGACCCATTCGACGATGCCAATGTTGCGCCGAATTCTCGTTTCGTCCTGCTGCATCCACTGCGTTCTGACATCCTTCGATGGGGGTGGCCTGCACGAGGTACAGGTTGTCCTTGCGATTTGCGACCATGTACGTAACACCATCTCGATCAAGGATCTCAGCTTTCTCTTTGTCGAATACGACCGAGTAGCCGTGATCGGTGATCTTCGACACCGACAGGAGGTTGCTCCGGGTCTCGGGAACGTGTAGTACCTCATTGAGAGTGATTTTCTTCCGTAGGCCATCTACGTCCGTCTCAATTTTCGCCGTTCCTTTTGCCCGTATCTCCGCCGTTGCACTGCTCGCCAACTTCAGCTTTCCCGTTTCACTCTCGTCCAGCTCGATGAATCTCGTCGCGTCGCCGCATAGATGAGAAGTGCATCCGCTATCGAGGCACCAGATGTCCTCGACGTCGCTCGCAGCGATTTGGCATGTGTCGCTCTTCTCAAATATCGCGAGCATCGACGCACAATCCTCGACCTTGTTTTTCTTGCCTTTTTCCTTGCAGTTAACTGCCTTGTGTCCTTTAATTCCGCACTTCGAGCGCTTGTAGGGGAAATAAGTGTCCTTTTTGTCGCTCTTCTCGTTCGAGTTCCGAGCTGGTTTCTGTTGTGGCTTTTTGCCAGGACCCTTCTTTTTCACAAACATGGCACCTTGGTCACCAACCGACGAAGTGTTCTCGCGTTTCCTCGCGTCACTCTCCTCGATTATTTTGGTGCGCAGGCTCTCGACGTTCGGCAGTTCGTCTCGACTTTCGATGGCGATTCGAAAACTCTCGAAACTTGCAGGCAAACTGTATAGCAGCTGGATGGTGAGTTGATCCGGGTCCAACTTGACATCCATTTCGGATAGCTTGTCGACACTTCCGAAGAACTGGCTCAGGTGATCGCGTACGTCGCTACCTTCCGCCATCTTCTGCATCATCAGACTTTTGAGCAGCGCGGCCTTGCGAGCCGGCCCCTTCGACTGATTCGTGCTCTCCAGCTTGAGCCACATCTCACGAGACGTTTTGCAGTGTTTCACTGCAGCTAGCTGGTCATCACTGAGCGCTAGGGTGATGTCCGACAAAGCTTTTTCGTCGTTCGTCGACCACTTTTGGACTTCCTCGGCGTTTTCGTCTGTCGGCTCGGGTTTGGTCACAGTTCCGTTAACATAACCCCACATGCCGTTCTTGATCAGAACAGCACGCATTCTCAATTTCCACATATCGTAATTATCGCGGCCTAGGGCCTCGATATGCACCGTACCACTCGTACTCATGTCCGCGTTTTATTTATCACCACGCGTGTTATTGTCCGAAACACCGGTGATCACAATCGTGTCGCGTGTTATTGTCCGAAACACTCGCGATTGTTTTCACAAACACCAAACAAGTTCAATCGCGTCTCGTGTTATTGTCCGAAACACTCGCGATATACTTTTGTTTTCGTTTTTTGTTCACTAGCGAGCGGGTACACAATTGTCCAAGAACGCGTTCTTTGTTCTTTCTCGCTTCGCCTCGAAGCTACTCGAAAAAACAAGATGGCTGCGTCGCCGACACGCCGCTCTCTAAAATGCTGGCCGATCTCGTGGAGGTTATTTTCTTCGGTTTATTTAGACCCGCGTGATTATTTGCCTGGGCCCATAACCTGTTAGAGGTTTGTTGGCAAATGAAAGACGAAACACTTGTCTAAATTAAAAACAACCGATTTATTAAACCAAAATACAAAGTTATTGAAACGAAGAATGATCGTGAACAAAGGTTGAATCGTAACTGAACATAACGGAAAACTCGAATGGAACTAAAACGTAAAGAGGGCGCTGATGCCCTCGTGGTACGGGTGGTGGTCGTAACCGGCGAATCACGTGATCTCTAACAATAATTACCAATATTGGATCACACTTGGAGCTTAACAGGCGGCGAGATGTATGCGATCTAAGTACGAATTCGAAATTTCAAGTCTCTAGACCGTATGGGGCCTGAGAAATCGCTGCGGAGTCCATTGATACAAGAACCGACTATTTAACTATTTGAAAATCGCTCTGACTTTAAGTGTCGACATTTCACAGGAGATTCTTGGCTTCATTTAATGGTATAAAGAAACAATCATGGCGCCCATAAGAAAAACAAAAGTTGTATAGCGTATCCTTGAAAATAAAGAAGAAAAAGTATTTCCAACAATTCCTTCAACTTTATCTTGGCTCTTCACTTGCGTATGCAAACCTTCAGCATTTCTTTCCGAGAATCAATTGAGAAAATAATTAAAAACAAAACTGATGATTTTCAATATTTTCAAAATTTTTCAGGAACCTTTGATTTCTTTTTAGTTGCAAACTAAAATATTAAAGAGGTCTAAATTACGCAACTTTTCTCCAATTTAACCTTCCTTCTATCTCTTACCGTTTAAGAAATAGCAATACTTTCCCTATGAAATCGTCAGGACCGTGTATTGATAGAAATAAATAATTTAAATAGTTAATATCAAGTCCTCTCATTTGTTCTGTCATACGATACATATCCTTTAATTCTTCAGTCATGTAATACGGAAGGACGGTATAGAGAAGGATAGGTATACTGGGGAAGGTTGATGACAAAAGGTTAAGGGGAAGGTCACTGGTGAGATATATATACCAAATAAAAGACCTCACACGAATATCGGTTGACCAAGTGATGCATACTGGAGAAGCATGTCGAAGAATCACTATGAAACCTCCATGAACGAGTCACGACATCCGAAAACGGACAACAGATGAAAAGAAAGGGTCAGGTATAAACACTCACAGACATTCATCCGGAAGGAGTAAAAATAATACATTAGGTAAAAAACTAGAGCTAACAGTAAGTCAGTACTCATAAGAATGAAATAAATAATAAAATGATTTGGAGCAAAAAAGTTGGCACAGTTTCATCATTAGACCCTATCACAATCACTTTATGGAAGCCGAAGATCTCACCATAATTTGAATGACACATTAGGTATATAGTTTCAACCGAAGCACGTACAAAATGAACATTATTACTACCTATGTAAATCTAATTATTGTCGCACATATTACGCTAATGACCGGTTGTTGATAAGACACACCAGAGAGAGCTTCAAGCACTAGAGACTGCATAACATCGAAACTTAGAGGGGTGCAGTTATACCTTTGTTATCGTCTGACATGTCACACATATGGCGGTATTAACGTGAAGCACAAGTTACTGCCACATAAAGTAGGTAGCTAGGTATGTAGTATATGGTGTTGAGTTTTGATACGACGGATATCTGAAGGCGGATTCAGTGACATTATGAATATATAGGTAGCTTGTTTACGCCACAAATCTCAGTTATTTAGTCTACAAATGTGTCAGTGATTTGTACAAAGGTTTATATTCATACACTCGCAAACTAGCTAAACTTGTCATTGCAATTTCGCTCAAAATTTCAATGGTTTCTGTTGCGCTCGGTTTCCTGCACTTGTTCAAGCATTAAAATCAGACACATGAATGTGGTAGTAGGGCTCTGTGCTGAATCGGTGTAAATTGAATTGCACTTTAGCAATGTATCGATTTTGTTATATGCAAACATAAATTGTAGCACAAAAGTATGTCGAAATAGTAACAACAAGCTATATATCTGAGTTAAACCAGATGTAGATAGATAGATGAAATAGTGATAATAATCTTTTTTTTTTTCCTTGAGGCAATAATTACATTGTGTTGGAAACGACACAAAATTCCTAAAAATACATATACCTACATATTTAAATATAAATAAAAAATAAAGAATAAAATAAATACCTATAATTGCACCTGACAGTTTAAGAAATCTTGCACATTATAAAAACTATTTTGCACCAAAAATAATTTAAGGGGCTTTTTAACTTTTGATAGCTGTTTTCGCGGAGTAAATCCTGAACGTGTTCTGAACGTATTCGCATGCGCACTTCAAAATTGAATGTTCGCGGAGAAGAATATTCTTATCCGGGATTTGTTCCGAACTTAAAATTCCGTGTTCGTGGAGCATCTCTCATTTCTTGAGAACTAGTTCGGAACATGTTCGACAGATTCTCGGATCGGAGCTAGGATATCATTATCCGCCCACTTTAGAGCATTTTATAACCTAAAAATTTCAATTAATTTTTGTAGTAGAAACCTAAACTGGGAGTCTGAGACACAACCATTTGAGTGTTTAAAGCAAAGAACAAGGTGTAGAGTGTGTGCATGTGAATCTTTATAAGTGATTTGTAAATTTCTGAATTTCAGAGAACAATAAGTGCAAAAAATTATGCGAAATGTACGACTAAGTAATACAGATAATTGTATTGGTTGATAAAAGTCCATAGTAAATTAGAATTGAATAAACAATAATGAATTTCCACAAATGACTAGTTGTCGTATATCTACAAAATACGTTCTATTCAAGATCCGCATGCGTTCGTGGTGTTGAAAAATTAAAAACTTATTCGGAGACGCGCACGCTTATTGAAAAATCCCAGATATATTCACACCAGATTCTGAACGTGTTCAGAACACGATCCGGATTTACTCCACGAAAACAGTTAATATAATATGTTCGGACAGATGATTGAATATACGTGGTCCCATATAGTTGGGTGCATTTTGGACTATTTTGTATTTCGCAATTTGCGTGTGAATTAAGCCTATCTTACGTGTATTCTTGTAATGAATGTCTATGCTATTAAATTTGTATAAACTGGCAAGAGTCAAAATATTGTTATATTTAAAAATTAATTTACCGCTTCTTCTGGAAGCGATTGTAAAAATGCAACTTAAGATGGCCTACAAAATGCTGATTCTTATTAATTCGCATATGAAAATAAAACTGTTAACAAATATATTTATCACAACATATTTAATATTGTCCACGTTTTCCACTTTCAATGCAAAAATCTTGCATTTCCTCTGGAAATGAGTCTCTGAGATTTGAAGTTGTCCATCGACTAAATTATATTATTATGTCAGTTCTATTTTATTGTATTCAGGTAGGCCTTAAAAGAAGCCCCCAGAATACAATATCATGTCCCTTAAGTCCAGTATCTATTTTAAAAGACAAAGCTCTTATTTCCAGTGCCAATCACTGAGAGAATTCCAAGAACACTGCTTCTACTGTGAGGACCTTAGTTGATTTGTCTTTTAATACAGCTGTGCTTCGTAAGACGTCCTACAAAATTCTTCATTCTAAATTTTGTCAGACCTGTGACCTATCTTATATTGCCCAAGTTTCCAAGTTTTCCTTCAAAATGAGTTTGTATTATAAATGGGTCCACATCACAGATTACTATATACATACGATGAAGGTAAACTGAAAGCGAATAGCGTGGCGAGCCTCGAGAAATACCCATCCACACGCCGACCTTGATGCACCACGCGGCCATCATGTTTTCTCGGTCAATAATGATACGATCGAGATGACGCTCTAGAAACGCGACGAATTCAATACGCTCACCTCGAGAACATTCTCTCTCGATTGGTCTGGTGAACGCAGCCATTTGTAATTGATGGCTATGAAATCTTTCCTTTTATTGGCTAATTTATTCTAAATTCACGATTTTTGCCCTGAAGAAGAGAATAAACGTTCTCGAAAGCTCGGCTTCAGTCAAAGAATTTTATTGAATATATGACTGCATCCCCAAGAACATCTTTATATATATATATATATATATATATATATATATATATATATATATATATATATATATATATATAGTTTTATTCCATTGCAGCGTAATTGTAATCCTAGATTATTATATTGTAACTTATCGAAATATAAATCAATTGAATTCTTATTTTGACATGATTTAATAGCATAAAACCATACTGTAAGTACAAAGATAATGATAAATGTTGGGTCTATATATAATAATATAATAATTCGAGGTTTTCTCCATTTGCTCCTATAGACTCGGAATGCATTTTATGATAAGGCATAACAATAATTATTTTTATTATAATAACGCACAATAAGAATGAGAAAAGTCATTTCTTTCTTCTAAATAGATAATTTATTTTTATCTCTACTTAGAGCAGGCCTTGCTATTAAATAGCAAAACGGCATTCCAAATTGATGCACTATTGCTATGAAAAATGCGTGAAGATATACATACAAATAAATGCCTGAGTATTTGCTGAGTAAAGGTGAGTTTATACAGTAAATAAAATAAAATAAGAAACTATTTAAAATTGAAATAAGAATAACCTCAAAAAAGATTGGTTTATACAGATGACGAAAATAAAATAAGAAATAAGAATTAACCAATCAAATCACAGCTTTTTGACAAAAACTTTTGTGTTGTATGCAAGTTAATTGTTCTCTGGTGATTGATCATGCGCATTATCTGTTTCCAAACAAAATAAAATAAAATAAGAAATAAAGATGAAAGTTGGCCATCTTTCTTATTCTTATTTCCTTATTTAGCTTCTTTCGTGTATAAACGCTCCCATGAAAATGAGCATGTTCAACTTTCTTATTTTATTTTAATTTGTTTCTTATTATTAGAATTTTGATCATATTGAGATGAACGTATTCATGTTTTGCCACATAGAAGGCGGAATGATATACTAATTGTAATACTACATGATTCACTTTGTCAAGTAGCGCAAACTCTT
This sequence comes from Crioceris asparagi, assembly GCA_958507055.1. Taxonomy (NCBI): domain Eukaryota; kingdom Metazoa; phylum Arthropoda; class Insecta; order Coleoptera; family Chrysomelidae; genus Crioceris; species Crioceris asparagi. The sequence continues at coordinate 72,420,300 of OY293828.1, forward strand.
GTATGAAAATTATTGGAAATATGCATCATTTATCGAGTATTTAGTGAATAATATTTTATGTCAAATTATATGATTAACATTCTAAACATATATCTGAGCTTTTAATATATACCTCTAAAATTATAGTTACCTAAGCCGATCTAGTAAATTTATGTTTATGATTTTCCATGGGAATTCATTATAATGTACGAAATTACATTTAGATACGATATGATCGGATGCGAGATAATTGATCATAAAATAATAATGAACAGTGGTTTAGTGGAATAGTGTATATTTGCGGGATGCATTTTCTGCAATGTTGTATATTATCAAAAGTTATTTGAATACAAAGGTACCTACCATGACTGATAAATCATTGGTAATAATTCATATTATAGACATAATTTTCGTTGGACAAGTTCTGAATTCTGTCGAGGTATGTAAATCCATAGGTCGTATGATTTATTGCCTTTATACAGGAAATTTGCCACAAATCTCTTATGTTATTTTATTTGACAAACAATAATTCTAAAAATGTCACGTTTCAGAGTCAAAGTAGCAGTCACTAACAACTCGTCGGAAGAACTGGTGAACTGAAAGATAAATAAAACAGGTAGCAAGAGGCGGTGGTATAATAGTTTTGACAGTATGTGCTCTATTTTCACGTTTTATAGCAGTAAAGGAAGAACTTTAAGATTATTTAAAGATGTCGAACTGAAAAATAATAAGATCATTTCAGAAATAATAAATAATGTATTAAACAGATCGGAATACCAGAGAAACTAAGCATACTTGTATCAATTAAAGGTTACTGGAATTTGGTATTGAAAATCACGTCACTACGTGATTCCACATATATTGATTAGAATATATTAACAAAATATCATTTTTCAGATCAAGGTGCTGACATTTTTTATTGAGCAAGATTTAAAAAATAAGCATTCTTGATCTAATCTAATAATCATCAAAAATGGGAAATGCGGCTACATTGTAAACATTTCTGGACATTTTTGTAGAATGTCTAACTTAAAAGTTTAACCATGTTTGATTAGATAAATCATATTTTCTAATTTTGAATAATTTCTTTTTCTCTACCTCATTTGGATTGTATTTTTGAAAGAAATAGTTATTTTTGTATTAAATGCGTTAATGGCACATGAGAGTGTGAATTCTCTCGAATGTGCCTTGAGAACACAAATTTTATACACGAAATTCAAATAACATTTTTTATACAACTGTCAAAAACGTGACATTTCTGCATCTCTATTGATGCAGAAAACGTCACGGTGGCTGGAAATCTGCCTCCGTAGCAGAAGCATATATAGAAAATAGTTCAAATAACAAAATTGAGATTTCTAACAAAATGTTGAATTGCTCATGTTCTCCCAAATAAATTAAAATATCTAATAAAATAGTGGAATCAACTCTTAAAAAAAAATTACGTTTCTGATCAGCAGCAACATGGAACATCTTCGGAAATTTATGTTGGAAGTAATTGTTCAAACTTTACTATCAATTATTATTCCAATAAATGAAATTGTCTTATGACGAATTGCTCAAATTCCATTTAGTTCTAGACTTCCTGCTGCTATAGCAGCCCCAACTCCTGTTTCTTCTTGATAATTGACTCTGTTAGAAATAAATCCTTTAAAAAGCAATATTTCATGTTTATTTTGAGAATTATTTTGGCAGTGAAAAAAGTAATCATTAACGCATCAATAAAGATGGAGAAATGTCAAGTTTTTTGACAGTAGTACAAAAAATAATTTTTGAATATTATTTTTCTTTAATGGGGCCATTCTCAGTAGCCTTTATTTAAATGAAATAAGTATCATCTAAACCGGAGCACGTTTACGATGAAAACGCGTGAACATACAATACAATTATATAGGCAGTGATCAGTGAAAAATTACCCATCGGTTATCAGTGATGTTCGCCTGAAGTAAGTCTATGTACAACACAACCAGATAGTTCTTTTTACCTACGTTCTTCTAACGTCCATGAAATAACGATGCAATTGTTAAAAGTATATAATTTATAATGGCACATGGGTAATATTTCGCTGACTTCTTTTTAATTCGGTAATAAAGATAATGAAATATTCCTTTGAAATTGCTAAAGAGGTAGTTTTTGTTACACGTTCTTAGATAAGATCAGTTCCAAAAGTCAGCATGCATCTTCTTTTGTTTTGAATAAATAATGTAATAAGCATTAATTTATTATAACTAGCTTTTGCCCGTGACTTCGTGCGCTTGATGTTACCATTTTGTCCGTCATTTTATCGCACCCAGTAACCCTAGAACCATTTTATCATAGATCATTATCTCATATAAGTAAAGAAGTTCTATACCATTCCGCAGGATGATTCTTTTTGATTGACATGCATTTCAATGTAAATGTAATGTTTACATTTTCATAAATAAAGTATAAAGATGAATTGGAGCTATTTTATTCCTGAAATATTACCACTCCATTTTGAGAAACTGACTTTTCGCTACATTTCAATGTAATTGATATTTTCATACCAACCCCTAATTAGATCTCTAAACATTTTTTGATAACTAGTTACTTTATATTATACACATACAATGTTTGAAAAATAGAATGTAACTATAGAAAATTCGTCTTCCATTATTTCTTCTGTACAATATATTAGGCATATTCTAATAACTTTAGTGAATATTATTAAACCTCAATCTTCTAATGGCTGGTAGGTTTATTTCAATACTATAATGTTAAATAACCTTCTCTACAGACATTAAAATTGTTATTACCTATTAAACTAGGCTTAAAATTAAGCTACTTAATTACATAATGTGAATGTTACTTCCATGGAATATTAATAACTCTGAAATATTTTTTATGAAATCTGCTTTTGACAGGGCTTTCTGCAAAAGCCATTATATATTTGTGAAATCTCAATATGACATTAGCAACGGAAACTCATAAATGCAAGATGGGGCGCAGAGAACAATGATAATGGTTCCAGCTCTTTAGACATTATTATCGTCAGCATAAATATTACTCGAACATTTTAACGATCTTTTATCGTAATAGACAACTAATGCTGATACTGATATAAGCAAAAGACAATGTTTGTTATGAAATAAGAGTTAGCCATAGAAATAAGTTTCTTATGAGTAAGGTAATATGTAATTCAGCTGCAAATACCACTCAAAAACCGTTATGTTCAAAGACGTTCAGTTGTGTTACGTATAATGTAGCGGTTTACTTATTTTTATTTGGATATTATTCAAATCAAGTTCATATGAAATAAATTGACTGTTTTACAGACAAAACATAAGTAAGATGAAGACCAAATCATTTTATAATATTCTTAGAGCTGATAAAAATTACATAAAAGTTTTTTCGATGGATTGTCAAAAATGCCTATTTCTCTTCACATTATAATTTCTAGAGCTTTTCCATTGTGAATGGTAGCTCAAATGCTTAACTAGACTCTGACACATTGACAGCTTCTGTATGGAAATATCTGGAATTACCTAAAGGTGTTATAGTTTCAGCTATATTTCACAAATTATCAAAACCTAGGTTCTCTTAAGATATTTTTACTGATTGCTATCCTGGCCAAAATGAAATTATTACACTGATAGGTAGGCTTGCAAGGTTTGTCATTAATGACGCTCCAGCTTATTGGCTTTATATTTTCGATTGTGGGACACAGTTTTATGCCACCAAATCGAGTGTTCGGTATTTCTGAAAGAAAACTCAAAAAAACTGATATGTTAAGAGTGCAAAGCAGTAGGTACGTCGCACTAATACAGCGGAAAATGCAACTATTTTTAAATTGGGAGAAGCTTTGGACGCGTTAGATGGTAAGCAAGAAATTTCAGAAGTTATCAGATTTTAAAGAAACATAAGTGGTACTTTAAAAGGCATATGTAAAAAATATTAATGCTGCATTTGATCAGTTCAGAAATTATGACACCTGGTAGATTGAGCGAAAAAGAAGCCACAATGTTTTAAAATTGTTGAAAACGCATTTTGAAGATCTTGAGCTTATCGTGACTTTCTCCATGAATAATGATGGGAGTGACCAAATTCAGATGCAAATGTGTTATTTGAAGAGTTTCCTCTAGCTGACGATAAACCAATATGGAATGGAGAATTTAATTGTCAATTTATCTACATGAATGACTCTCGAATATGAGTCTTATGTTGTAATTTTCTTTTTAAAGGTTATTCTTCATAGCCATAAAACTGGACTTTTTATACTAAATTTAAGATTTACCCAAAAAATCTGTAAACTCTGCCAAGACCATTATCAGAAACATTTTTTTAAGGCAACAGCATGAAAATATGTTTTGTTTCGACTTTCGATTCAAGAGAACAGAATTTAACTTCAAAGGTAGGCGAAACGTGTAACAGTTTTTGGCACCAACTGTGAATGTTCATAAATGGGGCGGTTACTTCTAGATCCCTCGTTTATACGAAGACTTGTTGTTAAATTAAATTTTAATTCCGAACATACTTAAATAAATGAATAAACATCGAAATATTTCTCAATTTAGGTTCCGTTATTTGACCATTAACTTGACATGTATAATTTATCGATGAAACGATATCCTTCAACGTAATTTTTATCAACTTCAATTCTTCTTATTAAGCTTATGTAGCTGTGAGTCTCGGAAAGTCAAAGAATGGTAGCTCAATGAAAACAGCTTGTTTGATGTTCGTTAACATGGAAACTCCATGTAATGGTGATGCATTAGATGAAATGGCAAGGTTAGGAAAAGATGAATGTGATAAGTTTCGATTTTCGCACAATCAAAATATATAATAGAAATCAGTCTCTTGATTATTGTCTACAGTACAGCGCCCCTATGTTTGATTATGATTACTTTTATGGGCCAGTTTTTTGTCAGGATCTTTGTTTCGACGAGACGATTAGATTTACCCTCGGCGATAATTCTCGAGTGAAGTCCTTAAAATAAATTTTATTATTAACTTATAGGCTTTCAGTTAATCCTTGAGTTATTAAAATAATTAAAGAAAAACTTTTGCCCTTGGAAATCGATATTGTAATATAAGCGAAGCGTCCACCGCTCTCAACATGTCAGAATATCGAGTTTAGACAAAGTTGTCACAAACTGTTTAAATATCCACAAAATCGACGATGCGTTTACCGGCTACCCAGAAAATATTTTTTTCGATACTCAGATAGATCCATTCTTCAGAAGACACGTTAAAAAGTTGTTCCCTGCTATATAAGTAATCGTTAGGTCTTTACAGATGCAATTGTGTTACCTGAAAATGCTTAAAAAAAGATCTTGGTCACAACTTTACTTCTACCTTTCAGACAAGATAAAAATTGAATCAAAATCAGTCAATTCGTTTCGGAGCTACGATGTCACAGATATATTCGTTCATTCAGATACACACGCTCAATTTATAACAACCTCTATTTCTCTTCAAGCACCTTTTGTCATTTATTATCATACTATGAAAAGGTTTTTTTATGAACAATTGATCTATTCATTTCAAAATTTTTAAATTAATGAGTGTAAGGTTTTGCAGAAAACACAATATAAAAATCCACTCAGTATTTACCTGAACCTAAACGAAAACCCAACGGAAAATCCTTAGTACCTAACTCTTCATGCAAGCCTGACTCGTACTTAACCGATTTTCTCTCCTCTCTAATTGGTTATTTTGCCTGCATGGTTTGCGCATGCTGAATAGGAAATTTCGTTTGAGTTTATTAGGCTATTTCATTTCAATGTAGCTCTAGAACATGTTATTTGAATATTGCGCGTAAATTACAACTAAACCTATTCATCCGTTCTCGAGAAAATTCTTACTAAGACAGACAAACACACAAATGTTTGTTCTAAAAGTGAGCATGTATGCGTGTGTTACTTTAAACATTACGAAGCAAATTTGCTTACTGTATATATGTGGGATAAAGCATTTATAAAAGTACCTCAAAATTTTATATTCTACGTATGGATAGTGGTCACGTATAAAGACGCAAATCAAAAGAATTGTTTCCTGCTGGTGATGCACCTAGTTTGGAAGTCAATTCAGCAAATGTCTCTCAACAGCGAAATCTTTACCTAAATTACACAAATGTTTGGCATTCTCCTGGTTTGCCATGTAATGTAGCCGGTTGACATCATCATGGAAATTCTCGATTTTTCGCCAGGATATGGTAAGCATAGCTGTTGTAACTGATGAATTATTGAATATTAGTACAAATGCGTTTCAATTGTATTTAACGTCTTTGTGTTGATAGAGAGTGTAGATCTTTTTAACATACAATTTTTAAAATGGAGTTGTGTGCCAATCATAAATATTCGACTTTAGTAACATTTCACTTTTTGATGTTATCGAACTTTTACGATATAAAACCCCATTTTACTGAGAAAGTTAGAGCTATAACTTCCAGAGATTTTATAACTCTACTCCGTTCGACTCGCTCAGTTTTATGTCGCATCTTCCGTTGATAGATTTATTTGTTACAATTGACGTAAATACTTTCACATAGGCGTTTTTGGTTAAAATTTACACATTTACTCCTTTTGGGATTATAGATATAGATTATAGGCAGATATGTTATTTTTTAGCAATGAATGAAAACAGGCCATTAAAGAATAATTTGTACGTACCTACTTGGATTCAGCAATAAGACTGACTAAATTTTCTGGACAATAGCGAATTTCCACAATATTGTTGGAAATGTTTGTAGTATTAGATAAAGTTTTGAAGAATTCCTTTGTTGTTATGAATTTTTGAGTTTGAGAACTTTTTGAGATACGTTTGTCATTTTTAGTATAAGTTTGAAGTGCTATTTTCAATGAAGGAAATAATAAAGAATAAATTAAATCTATTCTAAATATAATAGTTTATTTCTGGAGCAGGTGTAGCCATCGGCTACTCAATCGAACCGAACTGTGCTGTAAATTTAAATGATAATTTCCTAACCATACTAAACTCAACAAATTCTATTATACATATCAGAAACATGATCAAAACAATGCAAATTATAAAAAAACTAACGCATAGATTTGGCGCTTTTTACTTTCCTACGCTACTATAGTAGCTGTATAAGGAAAGTATTGTAATCGTGTGAAATTTTCGGTATCGAGATTTTTACAAATGTTGACGTTTAAGAGTTTAAGTCTAATAAATATATTTTCAGCCATTTGTCTGTCTGTCTGTCTGTGACATTATCTCGGGAACGCATCGGTGGACTTTGTTGCTTCCTTTTTTATTTTGTTTGGTACCAATATCACTCGCCGGTGGTACTGAATGAGAATCCTGTATACACTGGGTGCTGAGCTATAGACAGAAGACGTGATTTGCTCAAGAGTGTAGCGCGAAAACGGCTCTAAAGATTTTGATTAAACTCGCCTAGTATTCTTCTGAGAGCCCTTTACTACCCACACACAGCGCCATCTCTGATAAAAAGCACAAAAAAGTTATGCTTGAATGAAATTCTATAATTCCTATATGTTTCTTCATATTCTGGCTAAACGTTTCATCTTGCGAAAAAATGTTACATGACCATTGTTGTTTGTCTTGACATGCTGAAAAAGTGGCTGGTAGCACGATTTGACCAGAGGATTTTTACTTTACTACCGCTATTATCGTCGCTATGTAAGGAAAGTATTGTAATATTGTAAAACTTTTCATTCACTGGAATTTGCCGCGAGCGGCAGGAAAGTCGCGTGAGGGAAATACCAGATTGTTTGAATTCGATTTGTGCTATCCTGGTCCAGAAAAAAGCCATAGACAAAATCACGGTAGCTGAAATTCGAAAAGAATAGGGATTCACATAAATTTATTTTTATCTGTCTACTTACAATATATTATGTCTATTGTTATTTTAATGTTCTCATTTATACACTTTTCTGCTTCTCTATATTCAGCAAGAGAAACACTATAGTAAATTTGAGTATTATCGGCATATGCTTTTATTTCACAAAACTTTAGGGATCCGTATATGTCGGAAGTATAAATAGGAAAGAGAAAAGGTCTTTAAATCGATCCCTGAGGAATGTCGGGAAGTATTTCTGCTTTTCATTATGTGAAAAAATCGTCTGAAGCTTGATGGTAAATATGAACTTATAAGCATAGCAGAGCTTTTCGTGAATCCGTAATAATGAAGTTCAGTCACCATCAGTTAGTATTATTCGTATCTATTGCTTTTGAAAAATATGAGTACTGGAATTGAACTAATTATTTTATCATATATGCTTTAATTATATCATCTATAACATCGATAAGGTATGTTGATGTACTAAACTCTTTGCACTGGATATTGGGGATAATATTGTTTTCTATAGTTGATCGATAATTATGCAAATCAAAATATTTCAAAAGAAGTCAATAACCACAAGACATCCGTTGTACTATGAGACTATTGTAGGTATAATAATGTATTAAATACCAAGAGAATACAAAATATCTCAGTATTTAAGAAAATAAAGCAATGAAGCACAAAAGTAGCTGTTCTCACGAAAGAGTTACCAGCCAGCAGTGATCATACGCTGGTCAGTATTTAAATTTTCCGAATTTAAACTTTGAATGGAATCTTTAATGTGGAAATGATTCCAGCTTTTATTTCAGCTTTCAGTTCATATTACCAACTGTATTTCTTATTAAGGAGTTTAGGAGGATTCTATTAAGCATGTTAAGATATATTACATTTGAATTTGGAAGGTTTTGACTACAAGCACGTACGTGTGGTAATGGTGGAACTGGTACACGGGAGATATACTCGTGGCATGAGGCACATTTCTGTAACAGTATTGAGTTATGGTAAGTGAACACGGCATTTTTAAACTCCTCAAAAGTCTTATATTAAAAACTACCAAAGAAATCAAGCAGGTAGTAATCTGTGAACTTTAGTTACATACCGTCATATTAAAAGGTTTAATCACAAAGTATTTTATCAGAAACGCTTAAATTTCTAACAGAAAATTCCATTCAGCTTGCTACTGTGATATTAGATGGAAATGCTGCTTTGCGAGCATCAAGTGTAACATATAATCTAAAGCGAATTGTCTTACCGAGTACGATCGCGTATTATTCTCAGCTTTAGGGACATTGCGATGTCAGATACCAAGAGACTAGATCTTAGGGGGACTGGAATAAAAGATGCTCTGTAACTCAACTTAATACGTGAAAATAGGCATTTATAGATGACTTATTTGGATGAGGAAATGCAAGGTAAACTGAATATAACATTAGGCGTACAAGCGAATTTGTCATTTCTGATCATCTTAATAGTGATGATATTTATGAATATTTTAGTTTTAATGAAAACAAATGTGAACAATTGGTTCAGATGTACTGGGAGTACGCGCCGAACTCCAACAGTAAGTGAGATTTTCGACTGGCAAATATGGATGAGGTTATCGCGGCTTTAGAAGCATTTAATTTAACGCTTTTGGGTATTATAGTATTTCAGATGTAATGTTAAGGTATTGCACTCCATTTGTGTTTTCGTACATCTTCAATATTTTTATCGAATGTAGTTATTTTCCAAATGCCTAGAAAATGTCTTTGTTGTTGTGTTTGTTTCTCTATGACCTGTCTCACAATCTTGTAGAGAAGCGATGACTGCAGAGGATGCAGAACTTCTGTTGCAGGTTTGTTTATTCTTTGAGAAGATTTTGTCACCTTTCGAGTGCAATATTGGAGATTAAGTGGTTTCACTTCATTGTTTAGGTAAACCAGCTTTTCTGTAATTGCCTAGAACAACAATAAGCTGCCTGATGAATTTAAAGCATTTAGCCCAAAATGTTTTCAAAAGAGTCTTAAGTTTATATTATTGGAGTCGCTGTGATATTTAAATTTCTTTGTTTATTTGTATGTCAGTTACCCATAATTTTATTTTTATTTAACATTTGTTGCGCTTATTTGTTTATATGTCTACATATATTTATTGTTAGATTGTTATGTTATTTTATTCGACATCTTGCTCTACTTATTATGATATTTTGAAATTTATTACATTAGTAATTTATTGGCAATGATTTTATATTGTTTTCAGTAGCTAAGTCGCTATTCATCCTCCATCATTTGCCCTATGTGCATAGAGAAAGAAGCTAGCAGCCATAAAGTCTTAAATGTTAGAGTAGCTTTATAAGCTAAATATTTGTTTTGTGTTTATAAATACCGAAATATATCCTGAAAAACAATATTTGATTGAAAACCGATTTATTATTATCATTATTATTATTTTTATGCTCTAATTAGGATTTTCTTAATATTAGGTAGATAATGATAGTCATTCGGAATTTTTATAAGTCCGATCATTGATACATGGTACTTATAAGTACTAGCATTCAATATTCAATAGCAGCAAAATGATTTATTGCCAATAAACATGAAATAACTCATATTTCATTATAAAACTGCCTTTTGTTCATTGTAAAGCTCATATGTTAGAAGAGTTCTTTAGAAGTTCTACCAAGTAAATTTCGCCATTAGTATATAAAATATCTCTCTTTCTACACAATACAGTAGTCACAATGGATGCATATGAACGTTAGTAGTAATTATAAATAATAAATTTCCTCAACAATCCCAGACAGATATATTTTTTAATAGATACGTTATTTGCCTCCATTCCTAGTTTTTGATCATATTCCTCTATAACAAAAAAAGTTTTATTAAATTTTAGTCCAGAAATAAATAAAGCATGCTTCTGAATTCAATCCAGAGTAACAACCAGTAAAGAAGCACTTTATCAACCCAAGTAATTGTGTTGCACTGATATATCCAAATACTTGCTCTAAAATTAATTCGTTTTGAATAAGGCATGATGCCCGTGTTCCTAAATTCAATCCAGAGTACTGATCAAAAGAGTACAAATACTTAAAAAGCAACTGAGAATGCTAGATTAACAAAATTTTGAACTGTATTATATCACTTGATTATGGCATTATGCATTGGTCATTAGGTATAATACTAGATCAAATTTAAGAACACATGCGAAATATTTACAGATTTGAGCATATCTCGTTATTGTCATATCTCTTTCATAAGATAAAAATTGGAATGGTCATATAGATGCTCAATCAGTACGCCACGTCAGTGTACTCAGTGTTCGGTGAAATACTAGAAAATACAGAAATGATGAAGGGTTATTTCCCATTCAAACGATATTACTTAAGTCGTTCCAACTTATAAAACGTTTCGAAGCCAACGAAACTGATAGAAATTGAATTTATCAGGAGTGGTCTGTTCAATACAAGACCTCATAGCATTCGGAAGCGTCAGGCAATGTGATTAGATGATCGATTAATGCAATGGCTAAGTTGAACTTTTCCAGTCAAGTTGCATCGGACGCAATCTCTATTAAAACTTCTTCGTCATCGCCGCTTAGAATGTGCTAGGCATCAAAAGCGACTGTTATATCTCTATTGGATTAGCCTCTCTCTATGGATGAAAGACGTGTTAATATAGTTACTGTCTTGGAAACTGGGGGTGAAGTTGGCTATACAAAAGGTAAATTCATTAGCTGGCACGGAGGCGGTGATGTTCTGTTTTGGGAGTCATTAGCGCTTTTGTACCGAGGAAGACGCGGCCGATTTGGACGGATGTAAAGAATGATCAGACATAAGATTACCTTTGAGCGCACAAAATTTGATGTTTCTGAAAAGTGGAAGATAATACGGCAGAATCGGGACAGCCTTTAGGTGATAAGGAAGTTGAATGAGTAATAAATCTATAAAGAGATTATAGGGTATGGTATGTTCAATTTATCTTAATATATTGGATATGATCAAGCATTTCTTATGAAAGCAATATGAGAGCAATCGATAAACTATTGACATTATAGTGTTAAATAGGTGATTCCGAAATTATATAAAGGGTGTCCCATTGGGTAACAGAAAAACGTCAACAGCTGATATAGGACAACAAGGTGGTTCTGAATACCGATATCACATTTGTTGGCTCTTACAATTCTTATAACCGAAACATAGGGTTCTTTGTCAATATTGCTCATTTATTTGTGAGGTCATAACTAACGACCCACCCAGTATATTTACTTTATATTTGGTTCCGAAGTTCTCCTACTTGTACCCGAACCACTTGTCTATCAGTTAGGTGAAGAATCTAGATTTGAATAAACCAATTTCAATCTTATTTGTTTTACCTCAATAATCACCCTGTATTTTCGAATTTCCAGAATTCGCTCACATATTTAAAAATGGCACAAAAAGCTGAAACGAAATATGAGCTTTCTATTTTTCCACATGCTCATTCTAAAGTTCTGAATTTGTACGGAAAGTTCAGTGAATTAAGAAGTCTAAAACCAAAATAATAGGAGCCGTTCGCATTGAATTTTAAAAACTTTGCGACAATTGGTTAAAATTGTATGCAATGCCTGTGTAACACGCCGATGTCTTCTGTAATTTCCTACTTTCTTCATTATTTTATATTTTTGATCGACGAACCCCGAGGGGGCAAATTTTCTCGAAAATTGAAAATCTGCGGTGATATAATTAGAGATAGGACAATATCCGGAAAAGTTTAAAATGAACATTTTTTCAAAAGAGTACCGGTTTTCGAGATAGAAGCATTTTAAATTCTCAAATATACCTATTTTCGTTATGTGGAGTGGGCGATTTCTGTCGAAAATTGAAAATCTGTTTGCAGTACATGAAAGATATAATTATTTGTTGCAACATTTATAATGAACATGTTATCCTTGGAGTTACGGTTTTCGAGTTAAATCGGTGTTAAAATGGTAACAACTAAAATAATTAAGCGTATTTCCCAGCGATGTTTTGAGATCTCAATGATAACAACTACAAGCAAAGAATGTATGTGGGTAATAGGAAATGTACTATCTTTATTGGTATTAGTGAACGTTCAACGAGTTTCGTGACTAATGTTACACTCAAAAGTGTGAAATAAATATTTTTTTTAAAAATTGGACCGACGTTATCAGTTAGTGCGCTGAAAAGTATAAAACAATATTAATTCTATTGGGGCTGGTACTTGTGAAGTTGGTGCCAAAAGTTATCGATCTACCTGCAACTGCACAACTTCAAAAGTACCAGCCCCAATAGAATTAATATTATTTTATACTTTTCAGTGCACTGACTGATAACGTCAGTCCAATTTTTTGTAAAAAATATTTATACTAGTTGTCGCCCGCGTGCTTCGCCTGCGTGGATAGTTATTTACAAATTTTGAAGCTGTTTCGTGGCTCCATAAATCCTCTCTATCTATCTTTCATCGCTTTTTTATATGAAGAACCGTATGCAGAGTATAGTGTAAAACTGTAAGATACCAGATAATATATCTAGATCTCATATTGTAATTTTATCTATTCAAACTTGAAAAATGGCCATAAGGAATGTATTTATGGAAATGAATGTAAATGTTAAATTTTTTACAGGATGGTATATTGCACTCGTAAACATAACAAAAAAGTATTGATATAATGACTAATCAATGCTTATTTTCTTACAATATGATGCATGTTATGCTCGATGTTATGCAAATTAAAAGTATTCTTCAATCTGCCCATGCCTGCCTAACCTAACCTAATCTAGCCTAACCTATTTATTTATTTATTTATTACTCCATGGTACCTGCCAATGAAACATCAAAATGGCCGCCGTTGTCAAAAGAAACGCGATTTGATAAATAAATGTATTATATTATATAGATATAGACAATAATAGATAATAAAATAAAATATGTCCACGACACGTCCGAGAGCCCGTGGAGTCTGCAAAATTTGGTGAGAATACTTTGAACGGTGTGAATATGTATGCGTGACAAAAAATCTGAATTTGCTTTTATAGTATAGATTTGAGACAAGTTTACAAACGCTCAGTATTCACAAACGTATATTTATGGTTCTAATGATGAAAATGAACTGGCTGTAAGAATAAAGTAATTGTTTTAACTTTTACTGTCAATTACATGTTGGAATCGTTTGGCTGATCTTCTTTCTAATATAGTCTCGTCCTGGATACCTACATATTGCTTATTTATCACATACCTGTGGTAATATATTTAAATATATCCATGATGTAGAATAGTTAAAATGTGAATTCCCCCAATTAAATATTTTATCTCAATCATTTTGGGTACTTGCATGTTACATGACACTCACTATTGCTTTCATCAAATGCTAATTAGTATGAGGCATATGCATTCAGTCTCCTCGTTGCATAATTCCTCAGTTGAATATACTACAGTTTGTATGAACCTTTCACACCTTTCACAATTTCTCACAAACATCGGCTTGAATTTAATGAATTCCTCGAACCAATTATTTTCTATAACCATTGGATTTTAGGCATCCGTTGTAAAATACGAATGTTATGGAAAATCTGGATGTAAAACAGAACATATGGTCCTTGAGGATTTTACGATCAGATTTTTGCCGTTCGTGCGTAATCAAATATCAAATTAGTATTTCCAATTTACTGCTTTCATTATTCCACTAGCTTTCCCATCAAAGTTAATTGGTAAAACAGAAGTACAACAGCTCATTTTAATTACAACACAACACCCAAAATATAATTGCGAGATCAAAGGAGCTTACTGAAAGTGTGCTCCTTCCTAATTACATGTAAGTACTGCATACGTTAACATAAGACCTTAAAAGGTTTTTTGGTAGGTATATCTTTGTCATTATTGTTGTCTCTATTGGATTAACGCTAATTTTTTATAATAAAACTTCAACAGAGTACAAGTACAAGTCATGTTAGAAAATCCTCTTGGAAAATATCGTTGGCTTTTAATTTTTTTTTGAAGTTCCCTGCATATTGTAGGTGTTCTGAAGTTTTCTGAAGTTTTGCAGTAAACTCGAACGACGTTCTCACCACTCTCATGCCAATTTCACCAAATACAAAAAGTGTCCGAGTTATTGTGCAACCATTAATTATTTTTCAAGGTACTGAGAAAAATAACAATGCCTAGGTATATTTGATTCCACATATTTTTTGCAAGGCGAACCCTTCAGCCGGAATACCAGTGAATAGATTGAAAAACCAATATAATTATAACTTTCTTCTTTACTTTTTCTTGGTGGTACACCTTAAGGTGGGTATCCATTTGTTGCATTGGCATGTATCGTATCAACGTTTTGTATCAGCGTATCGTTTCAAATAGTTAGGATACGCTGCAACGTGGTGCCAATTTTTGACTAGCCATTTCAAATGCGTATCCGTATCATTTATACGAACGGTGGTGAGACGAACAAAACCGGCGTAGCTACGATCGATAGTATTCTCCCGCATCGCAATGAGTAGGTATACTGCAACAAGCAGCAGCACGGGAAAATACAACGTCTCGTCCACATACAACTAACTTCATATCGAATTATTTTTTTGATGATTCGGCGAAAACCGACAATTGGGCGATCACTCTCTTTGCGTATCTTTGTATCAAAATTTGATACGTTACTATGCATCGGTTCCCGTATTCATTAATACGCAACGTAGATACGATAGGTGCAAATGAAGCATATGGATAGCAACATTTATAGTTAGTAGATGGTCAACTTGCGAAGGTTTCATCGAAATCGTTAGAGCCGCTCTCAGGCTACAGCCTTTGAAAATTCACGTATTTTAGCTACTGCGAGCAGGTTGCCCATATCATATGACACGGACGAGCGGTATTGCTGTCGTACAAAACAAAATCGGTTCACTTGTTCCCGAGATAATTTTGAACGATAGACAAACTAATAGATGAAAAATATTTTTTTTTTGACTGAATGAACCTTGAATCGTAAACATCTGTTGAAAACCGGACACCGAAAATGTTACACGATTACAAAATGTTCCTTACTGGGGGTAGCGGTAGGAAAGTAGGAACATTACGTTGAATATGATTTAATGGAAATTGCTTGTTATGAGACTAGAACACTTTAAAGAAAGTATCAGCAGAGCTAGTCATAATATACGAATATAACACGCAGCTGCTCTTAAGCAAATGTTTCTCGTTCTGATTGATAGCCTTGTAGGAGAGAGAGTTTAGGCAATAGAAGGTACATGGAAGTACACTTTCTGGAGAGGTGTCAGGGAAATGGAGCGTTAAAATGGAAATATTAAGTGCTCTCACGTTAAGGAAAAAATCTTATGAAGTCTTCTTGTGAATGCTCGAAGATAAATAGTTTCAAGTGGGTTTTGTTGTAAGTTCAATATATTACTAGTGGAATAAAAAAATAGTTCGATTTCAGATGGAAGTTTTTATTTTTAATCATAAAGCCAGTAGAGAATAGAAAATTTTTAATGATAAAAGTTAAATTAGGCATCTTTTTTTCAATTTTCAACCAAATTGGTCTCTGTCATTCATATTGGAAGATACACATCTTAGTATTTTTTATTGAAGATTATATTATCCTCAATATTATATTTGTTAGCTTTACGAACTTCAAGATGTTATTCGTGAGAAGTAACATATATAAACAGACAAACATGGTGGATACTCGCCAATAGTTTCCTTACATAAAAAGACGGAATAATCAAAAGGATCCTCTTGATCTTTAGAGGCAGATCAAAAGTAATCCTATAAAAACAACATTATAGAAGCTTGTATATAGTATCATCACTTTTAATGAACTTATTATAATTTATTTTATATAGCTTATATAGGTATAGATAGATACTGTAATTATGTAAGGGCTATCTACTTTCTCTGCAATTTCATTGAAAATGATCATTGTCTTGTAATGATATACAACATTTCATCAACCGAGGGATCATATTGTTATCCCTTTCATTTTAAGAATTCTCTGCATGAATCAATTATTTCAGAATCATTCTATTATAAGAAATAAATATTTGTCAGAAAGTGTTTTTGAATCACTCGCAAAATGAAGTTCTACAATAGAGAATATACTTATTAGAGAAGTAATTATAATTATAATTTCAATTAATAATTGCTTATGTCAAAATGATGTGATGGTATTGCTACAAAATTATTGGTCTCTATAAGATTACAAGGAAGCAATGAGTGTTGATTCATTCTCTTGTAAGTAATGCAAGTTCATTTCATTGTATACATTGGCCTGTATTATATTTTTTAGGTTAGGTTAGAAAACCTCATGACAAATTAGACATTAGTAAAATGGAGACTATCAAAAACGATAGAACTTTTTCTTATATAAAATTCTAGTTTCAAATCTTGGATTTGCTTCAATAAATGAAACTCTTGCCATTTTTAATAACTTGTGACGTACCCATAATTTTAAAAGTAAAAGGTATTATGTATTGAATATCTAACAATGGTACGGAAGCCTTCGAGTTTGTTACAATGATTTTTACGAAAATTAATTATTTTTGAGGAAGGTCGATATTAAAATTACTGTATTCTGTTATTTATAAAATTGAAATTTTAGTTGTTTAATTTGTTTTTTAAATGTCAAATATTCAATCACGTAACTATGATTTAATTAAACAGAATGTATTGGATCAATTCTAATAAAACCGATCACGTCAATGTAAAATCAAGAGATCTCATCAAATTTCTCATCAAGTTCATACATTTTCTTATTATTCTTCCGAAATAGAACTTGTGGAATCTTTAAGACTTTTGCGAAAAACTCCATAATACAGAAACATTTTTTTCATTCAAAGAACCCAGAAAGCTCGTAATTCAAATGATTTATACTTTTACAGGGAAGTCTTGAGAGACCTAGATAGGTACTGATGTTATGCTCTATCTGCTTAAGCTAATATTGGCTTCTGAAATAACAGAAGTAAGACTATTTTTCTATTTATAATATATAATGTATAATGTTTTTTATATTCATCTTACATCAGAATCATATATCACAAAAATATTTAGTGTTTGATTTTCCAAATAAAATGAGCAAGGACGGATTCAGCTAGTAAAACTATTAGATAATTTTCTCTATAATGAATTACAGGCGATAAATCTTGCAATACTTTAGACATAATATGACTCCTAGATTTACAATCAGATGTTCCAAAAAAAGACACCAAACAACTGCAGCCTGCAGCACTATAACATGGAAATAATCTATCAGAATTAATTTTTCGTTCGGGGAGTTTTCTTAATAAACACACCACAAGGGATTCCTATAAAGCAGAATTTTCATGACCAAATTTGACGTCTTCACATCGCTTATAACTTTGAATCTAAGAGTCAGTGAAAGAATGTAATTATCATTTTGTATTTAGTGAGAAGAACAACCAAATTGTACAAATGGACTGTTTGTCGCACTAATTGAAATTTAGCTAATTTTCTATACATTTGAATGATGTAAGTTTACGTTAAACTTAAGAGGTCTTTTCGTCATTTCCCAGAAAAAAGTTACCGTCAGTTTTTCTCTGCATTGATTGATGATTTCAATATAAATTCATCACAAAACAATAAAGCGAAAATAGAAAAGCTTAATATTTTTTTGTAAAATCCGTAATTTATCAATTTTTCAGTACTTAATAGGAGGCGGAAAATTTGGATTTTTCGAAACTCGAACGGAAAAATCTTACTTTTCTCAATTTTGTGCACAAGTAGCTGTTATAAAACCTATCAACTAAGAAATGAAAAAGTTATTACCGGATTTCACAAAATGTTGTGTGCAATTCGTTGGGAACAGTATCCTTTATATTTCACGGCGTGTCTAGAACAGAAAAATCTTGATTTTTCCAACTTTATAAACAAATAGCTATTTTCTCATTTTGGATTTTCAACGAAACCAATATCCTAACATGTACATCGTGGGTATATCCTTTGGGATAGGAGTAAAAAAAATATTATATTTAAATCGAATAACATAAAAAATCGTTAAATTATTGATTTATTTATAAATTTATTTCTTCAATTTATCTTGACTCCCTTTGCCTATAGCTGCTGATAATGGGAGAATAAGAGTAAGGAGAATAATAAGTATAATGCAAACAGTGAAACAAAATATAGAGAATGTAGATTAGGTACTCTTATCCTAAATATATCGATATGGTTTTTGTTCCTGGTCTCATTGCATATACAAATACATGAAATATGTTTTCCACTTTCATTGGTTCACGTTCGTGGTCTATATTTTATCGAGTCCAAATAAACATAAGACATAATTTATTACAAAGAATCTTTAAACCTATAGATGATTTGTTGATATTAACTGACTAAATATCAAAATATTTAAAACTGTATCTGTAGATAAATATTACACTTTCATAAAAGTTTTGTTACAAAAAACTACAATGGATAGAATTGACTTTATTACTTGCATGGTAACTTTAAAGTGTTAGGTAAATATAATTAATATTATTCAGTATTGTTCTGTGCGCCAAGTCCATTTTTTATAAAATATATTCATTTTACTGTTAGATATCAAAATTGTTGAACTTTCCTGATAATCAGCGATTTGACAATAAAGCGGCAAAAATCATGTCTTCCTGATACTGTAAGTAGGTTGCAAACCCTAGAATTTTATGAAAAATATACGATTCAAATATTACCGGATATAATCATATTATATGAAATTGTCGGTATCTTAGAAATATTAGATTTGAAGTTTTTTATAGGAACATTCTTCAGAAATACTACTATAATCATCAGATCGGTGCTTGTTTACCATGTAAAACGCGCGAATATAGGTACAATAAATAGTTTTGATAGAGAGTGTTCACCTACCCTATAACTAAAAGTAAGTGAGGCGCTATGATTTTAGTTAGATATAACATTCCTAAGGAGCAAATTCTGAGAGCAAAAATGTGAGTAGTTATCATGAAATGACTAATAAGCTATCTAAGTCGAAGCACATTGTATCTGTAGGTAAATTGGTTCAATTGTGTAGGGAATATGCCTACGCAGAAGGTACCCAACAAAACTATAATAATGAAACATTCCAAAGATAATACAACAACAACTATTATATAGCCCATCGTTGCACTCTAGTATCCTACCGTAGGGAACAACCATTGCCTCATATACGTACATTCAATGAGCTAATCAAATTTCATTGCTGCCTGAAGGTAGCAATTTCAAGCGCGACAAAACATTCAATTCAATGCTTAGCATGAAACTACTATATGAGAAGGCTATCTTCCTTTGAAACTACATTTTGATAAAGTTATATTCTTTCGTTGAGCTTTTCTTTTTATTTATTCATGTTATTATCTTCAGTCGGATATTACTGTAAAGGTTTGAGAGAGATGTATCTATATGGCTTGGACATAGAGAAATGTTGATTTTCCAAGTGATTAAAAGTTTCTCATTCTTCCACTTAAATGGTTATAATTTAATTTAGTGGTATTTGATATTGGCTTCAATAAATGGCTATAAAAACACTTTTTATTATTTTTTCTTTATAGAAAACAAGAATTTCATAAGAATTATGAAATAGTTATCAATTGTCTAAAAACTTATTACTTGTCGTTTTTCCAAAAACAAAATTATACTTTACAAATGACTTGCCGTAGCTATGAACGTAGACCAAGGTCGTATAAATAAGATTCAGGATTGTCATCTCGGCCACTTTTGAGTAGTGGAGATGATCACCTTTAGGGAGGTGGAAATGACCAGCAGAGAAGCCAATCATACATAGGTAAGCTCCGAATAGTTGAATCTCTGGTTTATGATTGGCTCACCCTATCAAGGTGCCAAGGGTGATAAGAGCTATGTTTTTTTTTCTGTGACGAAAAGAAAGTTTGACGTTTGTTTGATTACTTTAAAGGTTTTCTTAGCAACGCAGGTCTAATTGTCGCTAAAAGTATAACAGAGTACCAGTTTCAAACTTAGAATTTCACTTCGATAATATATTGCAATATTTTTTTAATATTAAATCATCGTTTTTCCCGTCACAGAAAAAATAGTGTATATACACGGGAAAATATCAGATTTTAGCTTATTTATAGTAATTGGCGATTTTATAAGAGAATCTGCTTCCAAAAAATGCCGTTTTGTGTTTTGGAACACCTACAGTCGTTCTATGTCTAAGATTAATATTATCAACTTCCGTAAGGAATGTAATTTTATTAGACAAATATTGCGGCGTTCTTGGACTGATTATTTTATAGAATAGATTCATCGAGTGATATAGCCACCTAGATGACATTTTGAGGGAACACAGTTCTATGTATTTAGAAGAAGTATGTACATAGAGAGAGAGAGAGAAATGCTTTATTGACGAAAAAATATAAATTTTGCCGACAAAGCAAAATAAAAATATCAAAATTAAACAATACACAAACAAAACAAAGTCAAACTAAAACTAAAAATTAAATTAAAATCAAATAAATTTAAAAAAATAAACAAAAATATAAAAATATAAAGATGTAAAAATATAAGATAATAAGAATAAGAATGTAGCCTACAGCTGTATATTCGTTAATATACAGCTGTATATTCAGTCAGAAGGTAAAAACTAACTAAATCACAAAATAAAAAAAACAAATTATGTACAAAAAATAAGCTATTGCGTGAGCCGAGCAGAAACGGGCCTTAGTGAAAAAAGTCGTTAACTGCATAAAATGCATTATCTGGTAGGTATTTAATTGAAAGTTTTGCAAAATCTGGGAAAAGCCGTTATAGATTTAATTACGTGTGACAGATGATTTTACATTACAAAAGACCCTTTGGATATCAAACATCAAATAATATTCACTAAACCAGTGGGTGTAAGAAGCTTAATATTAAGTATTAACAGTTTTTAACAAAAAAGTCGCTTACTGCATACAAGGCTCTCTCCAGTAAGTATGATTTCAAAACCTTGCGCAATTCAGGAATATATCTTATGGACTTGATTTTGAATGGTAGATGATGTGCATTTTTTGCATTGTACAGTATAGGGCTTTTAACCAACTCTGAGCGAGCAGTTGGCAGATAAAGATAATGCTCCATATTTCTGAACGGATAGTTGTGAGATGGCCTCTCTGTAATAGAAGATACGTGCTTGCGGATTAAGCATACAGATTCAAATATGAATAGGGACGGAAGAGTTAATATTTAAAATTTTTTAAAGTAATCTTGGCAGTGAGTCCTACTGCTACGTCTCAGTGAATATCGAACAGCTCTCTTTTGCAGTTTAAAAATACGTTCAAATTGAGTCGCAAAACACGTACCCCAGAATGGAAGGGCGTATCGGATGTGCGACTCCCAAATGGCATAATAGACTGTTCTAGAAGTTGAGCTCCTTGGAAAATGATCTGAGCGCAAAGCAGGCAACCTTTTTGATAAAGCATCGATGTGCAAGTCCCATTTTAACATGGTTGTCTACAATAAACCCCAAGAATTTCACAGATTCAACGGCCTCAATAGTGGTGTTATTAAGCACAAAAGATTGGAATGTACTTTTATATGGCTTTTGTTTTAGAAACGTTGAGACATAGGAGATTTGAATCGCACTATGAAGTGTCGTAATATCCGGGTTGCTCCACGTGAAACTAGTATCATCCACAAAGAGGCAGATTTCACCGCTAAGGTCCAGATTAGCAATGTCGTTGATAAACTGCAGAAACAAAATAGGGTCTAGTACTTAACCTTGAGGCACTCCATATTCAGTTGGCTTGAAAGAAGACATCGACGTATCAACCCTCACTATCTGACTCCTGTTGTTGAGATACGACTTAAACCATTCGAGACACACTCCTCCGAAACCGTAGTACTGCAATTTATTAGTTAATATATTGTAACGTTTAACCCTGTACTAAACGTTGTGGGGTGAGTTCACTTGCGCAATACTCAAAGTTCGCAGATTGCTTCCAATGGTTTAGTTCCAAACACTCTGTACACGACCTTCTGTTGTAGTACAACTGTCACCACTTGTCACCTTGACAAACTATACTGTCACTGTCTTCACCGACAGAACTACTTTTAACATCTGATTCAACTGACTTTCTAAGACTGACTGACTGACTTCATAAGACTCATTGACTTCATAAGACTGACTCTGTCCCGTGATCGACACGGCTTTATACACCTGAATCATGACATGACATTCATCGAGAGTGTTCTATGATTATCTAGATGCACATAATAATGTTCTAGAGCCTTGTCAATCTGACAATAGTATGACAAATTGTACCTCACATAAGTTTCTGGAAGGATCGAGAATGACTTTACCAACTCTAGAAGTAAATAGTGAACTATAACATGAAACAAGTATAGCAAACAAGGTAGAAAAAATAAATAGAGAATAAACAAATATTAACCGTAAGTACATGACTATCTATCCACGTTACAATATTATGATCTATGCATTCAAAAGCCTTATATAAATCACAGAAAATTGTTGCTCTAGAGTGATGGATGATCAGGTTTGAATATACATTATTAAGGAGGGAAAACATGGCATCATTTGTGCATTTGTTACTAAAAATCCAAATCGATAGGTAGAAAGTATATTATATTTAAAGAGAAAAGATAAAAGCCTTTTTCTAACCAATCTTTCGATGATCTTTGATAATGTGGGAAGGAGTGCAATTGGGCGATAGTTCCAAGCTTGATCTTAAGACAGTACGGAAAAACTCAATTTTGGAATGATTTGTTAATTAAAGTAATAAAATGGTTTGATGTGTATTCCGGCAGGTTCGAGAATATTTTCTGAGTAAGCCCATCAGCCCCAGATGAGGATTTGTTTATAATGTCATTAATTGTACTGTTAAGCTTTGCTAATAATACCGGCGTAAAGAAGAAACTGTGTAAATTCATATTAGCCTTAGAGGGAAATGAGAGGGGGTCATCGGAAGGAGTTATGGTGTTCATTAAATTTTTTGCTACAACTACAAAGTAATTATTTAGGTTCTCGGGTGAAATAGAGATTGTGTTAGATGAAGAGTTCTTATTTCATAAGTCATTCACAATAGAGCACGTTTATTTAGCAAAATTACCGGAATTGGCCAGCCTCCTATTATAATAGATGTCCTTGGCAGCTTTCTTATGATAGATTTTTGTGTAACGTTTTACGTAATCAAGGTAGAAGACGCTGTCCGATGATTTTGTTAGGTAAGATAATGAGCGCATGTTCTTTGCAGATGTACGTGAGCCTTTAGTAGACCAGGGTTTATGTTGTTCGATTTTTAGAGGCCTAAGTGGAAAGGACTTGAACGCCAAGATAGATAAAGTTTTTTTAAATCTAGGAAATTCAGTATTGACATTGTCAGAGAGGACAAACCAGTCTGTTGTGAGACAGGTGCTTGAAACGAAATTTTTTATCAGAAAAAATACGGCATAGTTTGCGCGAAGCAAGAGATTCTTGAGCAGCACACAAATTGGAAAAGTCAATATTAAGGTCGCCACATAAAATTAACTTGCTTTTTATAGGCAGGGATTCAAGCAAGCTCAGTAATTTTCTAATGAATATATGCACGTCAGTGTCAGGTGTTCTGTAAATACAAACACTATAAAGATCATAAGCATTATGATAGACAATGGAAAATTCAAATACTTTTTCAGACAATAGATTATCGAATTTAGTTACAGCCGAAAAGTCGCTATTAGTAGACATTATCATAGTACCTCCATGAGATAAATTACTTCTATTAAATCTAGTTACTGTAGCGTAATTTTTGATAAACACAGGCTCATCAACATTTAACCAATGCTCATTTATGACAATGATTTCTGGAAAATTAAGTTCTTCTGATAAGAGAAATAATTCATCTGTTTCGTGTCTTAAGGACTGAATAATAATAAGAAAAACTCTAAGCTTGCCATCGTCCAATTTTAGAGGGTGCTTGATCCTCTGTTCGCGTCAATTTTATAATTTTTTTTTTTTGAGAGCCAGTAGAAAAATGTTTGCCATGACTCTCCCTAATTTTCTGAAGCTGTTGAAGTTTTTAGGATGAAAAGAAAGACCCGAAGGCAGCAAGATCAGCTTCCACTGAACCAATACCATATGCGTTGTGGTAGCGATAATATAACTTACGCAAGGTGTCCACGTCACTAGGAATTCCTTCAAAACGTTCACTGGATGGTTGGTCATGGAGATAGGCTAGAAATAGCTTTTAATAAGGAACAGTCCCTCAGTCTAGCGAACAAATAACTATCATCAGCCGTATCTGAATTACGGGACAGCCGCACTATAGGTGGAGTCATCGGGTCAATATTTAGCAAATCATCTTTCCTTGCATTATTTTCCATGACAAAGTCTACATTTTCCTGCGCAAGAGACTTGCAGGTAGCTGAAGCCTCCCTGTCAGATCCAATCTTAACAGATTTGATCTCCCTATCTTTTACAGGTGTTAAGTCAGGGTGTGGTGTTGGGCTACGTCTGCCTACAGAGTTTTGAATAAAATGACAGCCTGTGGTGGAAAAACTTGACGCTGGTGGTGCAATCTTTAAGGGTGTAAGAGATGATTTTGCGATTTCAGTGCCTAGCGGCCACATCCTTGGGTCTTTTAGCTGCTTTAGGTGACTTTTATTCTGCACACCAACTTTGAAATCGGAGTGCGAACTGTCCTTATTCATCAGCATTGGAAAGCATCGAATAATGTCAGTAGTTCCAAGTTTTTCCTTCGCATAGTGTGCAAGAAGGGTAACTTTATAAGTAGATGACATTTTGGACACTACCACATAATGCCATTCTTCTTTAATGGAGGATTTGAGAAGTGTGGGAGTAATGCCTTTTGGAGAAGTAAAAACCTCTGTGTTTTGGTTATCCGTATGGTTCGTCTGAGTCGAAACGGACTTTTTCACTTTTGGTGGGTTACTTCTAGTAATTAGCTTATCATTGGCAGCCAATTTTTCAACCGTGTGTGCCATTTGGTTTATATTTTTCCTCATATCGGCCATTTCCTTCAAATCATCCTTTGATGAGTCATGAATCAGAACATTGATAGATTCATCTTGATTGTCCATAAAAATAGATAACAGATTAAAAATATCCTGTTTCATTTCCTTGATGGAATGGAGCAGAGATTCTTGTGTAATTTTCGCCAATCTGGTGTGTTGACTGTGAATCTCATCTATCTTTTTGTATAAAGTTTTCCATTTGGAGTCATGATTATTTAAAATGTCATACATTTCAGAAAATATTGGAAACAGGTCATTATTTTTCATTAAGCAGGTTCCTAGAGCTTCAAAATTTTCTATAGAAATTTGCGATTTATGCACCTGTGATATTTTGTCGTGAAGATATTTTAAGGTAGGAGAGTCACAAAAATTACAAAAAAATCTAATGTTATGGAACTTTTGGTGGTAGAGCACTTTCGTTGTTGACTTATCCAGCCCAGTACAGGTCATAAAAAAAATCCGGCGATACTCTCCACTGCAGTGAAGTTTGCATTTAACACTTATATTCAGACATTTTATTGTTAAAGTTCAACTTTTGTAAATAAAAATAAAAGTTAATGACACAGCAAAAGCATATTTAAGAATACCATAGATAAGGCGCACACAGACATTTTGAACTATTTGTATTCATTGTGAATCTTCCTTGTCTATGTAAAAATGATACAAACTGTCACAAAATTAAATTCTGATAGAACTAGACTTTCGCAAAGTAATACAGTATTGAAGGCTATGGAAGGCTTTTAGGAGGTCTCTATCTATATATGATTTAGATGCGTTGATAGACAAACTGTGATCATTAGCGGTATTAACTAATTTGTTTATATCTTGAATAAACTTTTGACTTGCATTTTCTAAATCTGAAACATTAAAATTCATATACATATTCATGTCATCTGCTTAGAAATGAACTGTACAAAAATCTATAGAAGCATAAAAGTAGCATGTGTAAACTGTGTACAGCAAGGGTCCGAAGAATGACCACTGGGGGACACCGGAAGGTACTCTGATAGAGTCTGTACGTATTCTCACCAAGAATGACCACTTGCTCCCCATCAGACAGGTAGTTCGAAATTAACAAAGCTGATATTTCATCAAGTCCTATGAAATTCAGACTTGCGTGTAGGATATCAGGATCGAGTGTATCGAAAGCTCTACTAAAATTTAGAACAACCAAAGTCTAAATCTTCCACAATATCATCTACATATGTATATGATATAAGGAAAAGAAGATATGCCTACGCGCATCTCCGATGATGCCAGTCTGTGACAAAACGTCAGAGACAACCATAAAAAGCATGTTTCAAATGAAAGCTTGCTTGCTTGCAATTTGGATTGCCCCAAAGTAGGTAGAGAAAGTATCATAAACTGGACCACTCCTTTGTATTTTCAAAGTCAAATGTTTTATAGAATGAGGATTTGAATCAGAAAATGATAGCTGATTCTTACAGAAATTTAAAACATTCTTCTTCTATACCATTACATCGTTAGTTGATAATATTTGTGGCTTCTGCAACATACATCATGATGGTATGATGAACAATGAATTAATAAAATTTGCTCAATTACGGTTCAAAAATATCGATATTTATGATAAATGTTCCCCTATTAACACGGAATAACGTCATGCAGGCAGCAGTCTATTACCCATCCAACAAACGAGCATATCTCGTTTATCCTAGTTTATTCAAAATTAAACCAGAGAAGTAATAAGGAACGTGAAGCTTATTTGAATCGATAATGCTCAGAAGATAAGTATTAAACATTTCTAGATCATGATTTCTTCAAAAGATGTAATGAACAGAATAGAACTGTATATTATATAACTAATAATCTTTCAATATATAAAATATCTTTTCGGTGTATCGTTGAAGATGAAAGATTAATTTATTATTCAATAAATTTATATGTCCGTTCTGTTGAACTGCTATAGCAATACCATCTCGAATCTGACTCGTTAGGTGCTTATATTTGAATATACATAACCTTGATTGGCATTGCGACAAAAACGTTCAATCAAACCTTTAGAACAATTATTATGTGTACTATGGCTACCCTACATCATAATGAGTATGTGTACTATAGCTGCCCATCATTAATATCAATAAGCTAAATAAATAAACGAGTATGCTGGATTTATAATGAAAACACCCAGGCAGAATGATAATGGACGATCCGCCTATTCAGCAGCAACCCTGAACTCACCTGTAATCCGATCCTTCTCCCAGTTGACGGATGGTTATGGGAAATTCGTAGGGGCCGTGTGCTTTGAGGAGCTCCTGCAACCGCACCAGACCTTCGTTGTTCTCGTAGATTATAGTGAAGGATTTCCATCCCCACGCCTTTACCAGGTCCACGTAGGCCTGAAACACGGGTCAATTGTAGTATGATTGAATATGTACATTGACAATAAGTTCAGGGACCAGGGAAAGTAATTTTGATCTTACATGCAGGACAAATTTAAGGATTTTTATTGAGGGTCTAATTCGTTTTATGAACAAAATGTATGACATAATCGCAAATGATAAAAATAAACTTGAGCCAAATATCCACAAGTTGGGTTTGTGTGCTGATTCAGTAGATAATATTTTCTCATAATAAGAAATAATAAGGGTGACGAGGTACTGTATAAATTTGAACAATATTTCCAGCAATTTTCCTTGTTCTTTTTCCTCTGAAGATTTTTTTTCCAAACTTCTACGGCTATTAGTTCCTGAGATACAGTACCTCGTCACACTTATTGAATCACCCGATACTTACGTTAAATATTTTTTTTTTTTGAAAAAAGTTGCATCCACCATTACGGTGATTAGCAACGGAAAAGTACATTTTGTATCGAGATTACATAATTTCAACTATGTTTAGGTATATATACTTAATTTATATCTTACGAACTAGATCAGTGTCTTTCAAATAATTAATCAGATTTGGGTAATGGCTTGAGTGGCCTAGTAGAACTGATAATCTCTGTGGGATTTTGTGTATAATTCTACAGTTTTGGTATTTTCGGCAATTTGTTAACATATGTGCCACAGTTATTTGGACATTGGATGCTTCACATATCGGGATATCACTACGATTGATCGTGTGTTAATCTTGTGTGACCTAACCGAAGTCTGGTTATGATTACTTGTATTGACCTTTTGGTTGAAGAGTGTACCATAGGTTTGATGTCCGGTTTGATTGTCCGTAGTTTGGATTGACTGGATTGCCATTCACTTTGCCATTTATTCATTAATGTTTGCTTATCGAAGGTTTTTATATCATACGATTTACACTTATTGATAGTTTCCAGGTTATCACACGTCACTGCTTCGCGCGCACTTTTATCTGCTTCTACAT
This sequence comes from Crioceris asparagi, assembly GCA_958507055.1. Taxonomy (NCBI): domain Eukaryota; kingdom Metazoa; phylum Arthropoda; class Insecta; order Coleoptera; family Chrysomelidae; genus Crioceris; species Crioceris asparagi. Next base: position 72,449,325 of record OY293828.1, read on the forward strand.
TCCCTTCGATCCCAACGTGAGAACGTATCCATATAAAGTACGTGGATTTTCCAGTTGTTTGTAGCAGAGCCAGCTGTTCCTTTATAATTTGACCGATGGGATGCTGAGTATATAATTTTTGTATGGTTTGTATGAAACTTAGTTAGAATGACGAATTTTCGCTGATCCGAGAGATTTTCATTTATGTATATAAGCGCTTGTAGTATTGCATATAATTCTGCTGTATGTATGCTAATGCTAATAGGGGATAGTCTGAATTTTTTGGTGATATTTGTTGTTACTATTGCTGCTCCCACTCCTTCTATTGTTTTAGAAGCATCTGTAAATATCATTTGTGCATCGCTATACGTGACCGTTAGAATTTCCTTAAGGGAATTTCTGGTGATGTTAGAGTTAATATTGGCTTTATCATAACATGTGAGTATTTTGTTGATGATCGGAGAGTTTACTGTCCAGGGAGGTGGGTAATCGATGTTGTCTGGGAAAATATCTGGGAGTGTTATGTTGAGGTCTTCTAAGCTCTTTCGGATTCTTTCATAGAAAGGTTTTTTGCAGGAAGGTTTGACTGTAAAAAGTGTTCGGTATCTATCTGTGAAAGTGTTTCCATAGGAAGGTTTATCTTTGTTTGCTGCTATTCTCGAAGCATATGATAGACTTAAAAATGTAATCTTATTTGAAGTGATGGTTCCCCTGCTTCGCTGTAAAGACTTTGCACTGGTGTTGTTCTGTAGGCGCCTAGGGCTATTCTTATTGCATTATTGTGGATGATATATAGATGTTTCAAGATTGTGTTACTTGCTGAAGCCTATGCAACAGAGCCGTAGTCAATTTTGGGCCTTATGAGGGTTTTGTACAGGTACAGCAATGTTTGCTGGTCTGATCTCCAATTTTTGTTGGCTAGTGTTCTCACAAGGTTTAGTCTTTTGTTAGCCGTAAATACCAGGTTGGATATATGTTCTTTCCATGTTAGTTTCTGATCGAATATCATACCTAGGAATTTTATTGTAGTTTTCAATTCTAAGTTTTGTTGATGTAGTCGGAGTCGTAGAATGTGATTACAATTTGTTGAACTGAATATAAGTGCATGTGTTTTTGCTAAATTAAACTGAAATCCAGTATCATGACTCCAATTTTCGAGAGTTACCAGAAATTCCTGTGTGAGTTGTTCCATTGTACTTATGTATTTTCCTTTTATGTAAACAACTAGGTCATCCGCGTAGAGTCTTGCTTTCAAAGGTTTTTTTAGCCTGCTTAGGATATCATTTATTGCTACAAGAAATAATGTTGGACTAATTATTGATTCTTGTGGTGTTCCGTTTTGCAGAGTATGTTTTTTTGAAAGGGTGTCGTTTACTTTAACTTGAATGGACCCATTGCTCAAAAAATTTCGTATAAATGCCAAGCAGTTTCCGTTTATGCCCAGTAGCTGTAATTTTTTTAGTATATTATATTTCCAGGCAGTGTTGAAGGCTCTTTTTATATCAAAGAATACAGCTAGACATTTTTGTTTTGAGGAAAGTGCTTCGTGTACATCACTTTCTAAATTCAAAATATTGTTGATGGTGGAACGATGAGGATGGAAACCATTTTGCTCGGGGAGTAGTAACTTTCTGTTTTCTAATGTCCACAGTAGGCGTTTGTTAATTATTTTTTCTAGTAGTTTACTCAATGAGCATTTTAAAGAGATAGGTCTGTATGATTCTGGGTTCTGTCGATCTTTGGTAGGTTTAAGTATTGGAATGATCGTAGCGTCTGTCCAGATTGCAGGAAACATATGTTTCGAACAGACAGTGTTGTATATTTCTAAAAGTTGAGGTTTGGCGGATTCAGGAAGGTTTTTTAAAAATATAGAGGGAATGTCATCAGGGCCTGGTGAGTTGCTTTCCAGATCGAGGATTGAGTAGTTGAGTTCTTGCCTAGTGATTGGTAAGTTTAATGAATCTGTGCAATTCTAAGATATATTCATCACTTCTTGCTCTTTCGCTTTTTTGGTTACTCGAAATGTTTTTTCATATTGGGAATCATTCGAATGAGATTCGTATGTTTCTGCGAATAGCTCTGCTATGTCTACCTTAGAAGTGATTGTCCGCCCTTCTTTTTTCAGAGCTGAGATGTGCTGATATGGATTTATTCCAGATATTTTCTTAACTTTCTTCCAGACAAGAGACATAGGGGTAGAAATGTTAATATTTGATACGTAGTTTCTCCACGACCCTTTTTTGGACGTATTAATTGTTGAGGTAGCCTTTGCCTTCAGTTTTTTGTATTCGACTCGAGATTCAGCTGTTTTGAGTCGTTTGTATCGGTTGAAAGCTGTTTTACTTGCTCAAATCGGGTAATGTCCCTTAATTTGTTTGGTTCTGCCCATGGATAATTCCTCGCTTTCAATTATAATTTTAGAAAAACTTCCGAGCGTATCGTCAATGTTGTTGAGGTGTTCAAACGTTTCCATTCTTTTATCAATCGCTTGTTTAAAGAGATCCCACTTTGCTGCTTTCAGATTCCATTTTGAAATTGGCTCATGGTTGTAATTTTGTTGAACCAAGTTAGATATTATTATAGGGTGGTGATCGCTTCCATATGTGTAAGGAAGTACTTCCCATGTCAAAGCTGGTATTAGTCCTGGGTCACATAGTGATATATCGATCGCTGACGATTCTCCTGTAGCTTCGTGGAATCTAGTATTAGTTCCGTTATTCAGGATGCAAAATTAGGAGTTTTGGATGAAGTTTTCGATCATTCTGCCTCTGGGACTAATAACTTTGGAGCCCCAGATGGGATTGTGATAATTGAAGTCGCCCAGAAGGAGTCTTATGGTTGGAATTTGGTCGATAAGATCCTTTAACGCATTCTCACTTATATGTTCATTTGGTGGTAGGTATATGTTGCATATATGTATGTTTTTTTTATCAATTATTTTTGCCGCTACTTCTTCCAAATTCGTGGTAATTTGTATAGGTTTGGACATAACTGTATTCTTCACCAGTATTGCTACACCTCCGCTTGCTTTTGTGTTTCGGTGTCTATCTTTACGAAAGAAATTGAAGCCTGATGAGTTGCTATTGTGTTAAGAGGTGAGATGGGTTTCTTGTAAGCATATTATATCTGGTCTGGTTTCTGATATTAAAGTTTGTAACATAGTCAGGCGTCGAAAGTATCCGTTGAGGTTCCACTGAATAATTTGGTTGGGATTATTGAATGTAGGAATGTTGAAAATGAGTACTAATTTAGGTCTGTTAACAGTCTTGTGATGAATCGCTCTCACTTTTGGTTCTCACAGTACCGATTTCGGTGAGTAGTTTTAATTCTTAATTTGTTAATTCTTAATTTAATTGTTTTTTTCGGTGAGGTGAGGATGGATAGATGTGAGAAGTTGGGCTAAAGCTAGCAGATCATTGGTATGTCACAATACTAATAGGATCCTTAGAACCTTGGATATTATCAAATAGGCTGTATAGTTGAGGAAAGTTTAATACTGGTGCTGAGCTGAGATCTTCTAAGATTTGTTCTGCTGGTTGAAGTAGAACTTGGTTGGACTTATTTAATCTAATCTTTTTCTTTCCTACAGGATTGTGGTGTTGTGAAAAACGGATAATCCGAAGGATTTTCGTCTATAGGTGTGAGAATTTCGTTTACTGTTCTTTTGACAGAGTTGCTAATGGTTGGTGTGGGGGATTTGTCATTACGTTCTGCAGAAGTCTCGTTCAGTTTGCTGATTGTTTCAGATGTTTGGTTATTTACTTGGGATGATTCTTCTACAAGACCTTTACATTGAGTGGCCTTGTGTCCTGGTTTTTACATGTAAAACATGAGAAATTGTCTTGGGATATAAATATTCTGTATGAAGTATCATCAAAGTTGATTACAATTGAGTCAGGTATATTATCAGACTGGGAATTGATATACACCTGTCGCCTGAAGCCAAGTATGTGGTTATACTCTGGTTCCGAGGAGTTTATTCTTAGGAAAGTTATTGGTGATACCAATTTTACGCCTAATTTCTGAAGCTCACTTTCCAGAATGGCATGAGGTATAGTCGGGCATACGTTTGAAAGGATAAGTCTTTCTGTTGGAGTTATAAGGCGTCTAGCTTTAACTGTTTGGCCACTGACTTCATTCGTTCCATGGTTCTTGATGAAATCATTCACGACAGTCTTACTTGCGAGGTACATACATATTCTTTGATTCGAAAGTCTAGACGAAAAAATTATATTCTTTGGATGAATAATAGTACCTACCGGGATCAAATAATCTTGAAGTGTGAAGTGAAGTCGGGTGTTTTCAATTAGACTGAAAACAATTGCTTGTTCTTTTGATGGAAATACTTGTTGTGAAACAGCTGATGAACAACTTTTGGTAGAGGTTGTTTTTTCATTGTTTTGGTTCGTATCATGAGAACTACTACTAAATTTAGATTTTCTATATATTTGGGTTTCTGATGTTTATTTTACTCAAGTTTTAGTTAGCTTTGTGTATAAATTAATAAAATTGAATATAATACTTATATATATATATATATATATATATATATATATATATATATATATATATAATATATATATGCTTCAGGTTATAACGTAATCCGTCTTCCGATTTCTAAGCTCCAACCGTCTCGGTTTCTCCAAGCCTCTTCCTCCAGTCCTCTTGTCTTCCTTGTGGTGTCCAGTGTATTATCTTCTTTGGGAGTCGGTCTTGGTCCATTCTCTGTACATATCCGTACCATCTGAGTTGTCTAGTTCTTATGTCATCCACGATGTCGTGCTTTAGTTCCATTATTAAGTAAGTAAGTAATAAGTAAGTAAGTCAGTATTAACTTTTCAGTACATAGTTTAAGAATGTAACCAACATTCTAAAACAAATATAGGTATTTTCATATTTTTTAAACTAATCATTGAACCAACTATAAGATAATTTACTGTACAGAGTGGATCCAGCCAAGGAGGGGGATATTTTATAATTTATGTGGTTATTTTTGTACAAACCCCAATTCTTCTGTAACTTGTTAACCCTTTCAAATATATAGGTAAGTAATTTGTGAATGTATATTGAATGTATTTTTTCTATCTCTATAACTTATATTGAAAATAATTCAAATGATATGTTTTTGAGTGAGATTTATTCTAGAGCACTCAGTAGATTAACCCCGAACAACAATATTTCGATTTATTGTTCTTGTGCGTAATATACTGGGACAAGTTTATTTACTGGCAGATTATATTTGAGTGATAAAATAACCAAATAGGATATATTCAATTTGTTGCTAATTTGGTCTACTTCGTTCACCTTCGTCTAAAAACTTAAGTTATTATTATAATTTGGTTGTCAATGAGAGTCATAAGAAGAGTCTGATAAAATCCAGCTGAGGTCAAAGAATATCAAAACCGGGAAAAGGTTACTTTTCACTCTTGACGGCATACTTTTAAATGTACAATGCATTAAAATACTTTTAATAATTTTCAATACGGATTAATATCATAAACAACTTGAGCCGCCCATTTCTATTAAATTTCGAGATACAATAGCACCGGGTCGCTAGCGCTTGAGCAAATAATGCGCAAATGACACTAACTAGAGGTAGAGGAGACCTCCCCTCTCTTGAGCATGCGTAACATACCGCCTACCCACTTCTCCACAGCAAGAAAACACATATCACAGAGACCTGATATTGTTATAAGAGTATCTAAGACTTAAAAAAATAAACATATGCAGTAGTTTTTGCGTAATCATTTTTATATTTAAAGATTAGAAATAAACAAAAATAAGAAAGTGCAAACGGATCATGTTACCCAGCCCTGAAGATAAAAGGTATAATAGATTAAAAAAATAAGCCTTTCCTATGATGAAAAGTGGCTAATTCTAACTACCGCACACTGATCATGGGCCTATTTGAAGCACTTGTTGTATCGTATTCATCCTTAACCCCCAAAGAGGAAACTTATTCCTCAGAGCTGTAGAGATCATAATACTCACGTTGTCTACTGAATCCGAAGAGCTGGAAAGTTCTTTTGGTATTTCTTTGTTAGTTTGTTTTCTTCTATTTTGGTATCTATAGTACTTTTATTTTTAATGTTCATTTCTTTTCCATCTTTTTCGTTAAAATCCTCTTCAAGAGCATATTTGTATTGCGTGCAAGTTAAAATTGAATTCACAAGACTTCTTCATTGTTGTGTTTCTCTTGCCTTGAATCTTTGGGACTTCGATATTCTTGTGAAAAAGATTATTTCATTTGGTCATCTAGTCTTGAGCTAAGTCTTGGAAGGCTCTGGATTCTTAAACAGATGGTTTGTTGAGTTGATATCAGCCTCGGCGCTGTAGTGAATCCTAGAACCTCATCTTCACATGCATCAAAGTCATTAGATATTGATCGGTTACTTCAGATGCTAAGAGGTTGAGATCTAAATAAAATTAAAATAGTAATATTCCAGTTTTACGAAAGCCGTTTATTCCATTTGAAGGTATACAAGCCGTTTAGTAGACCTCGCAAGATATTTCAACCAGGATGACGATTAACCATTTTACCTGGTCTAATAGATACTACATTCTAATAGATGATCTTCCATTATAAATAACCATTTTAGTATTCTGGTTATGAGAGATATTAAAAATTTTATTGTTTTCCTTAGGTATCTACAAAGACATTCAGTATAAAATGGAAGGTTCTCGGAAAAGAATCACCCACCTCCAGAATGCATTTCCATGTAACCCATAATGAATGTGGTGCACATGCTTCTTGCATAAAACAAAAGTTTGGAATTCCGTATTTGTTCCATATACGAGTTTTACTTCCACGACTTCCTTTATTAGACTTTGGACTTGAGATGTTCGTGAATCCACATACATACGAAACATGGATAGAAATATTCCTTGTGAATTTGAATAAAGAGATGAAATGATATATTATTATATTATGATTCCGATATAAGAAGAAGTTATTTCTACTATGTTGTAATAAAACAGCAGACAGACTTCGAACTTACTATTCTCAAAATCAGAATTTATACTTCAACAATTTGACGAATTTTTATATCATTTTTATTGATAATTTCAATAACTTATTTAAATTATATAGAACGAAAATTTGTATCTACCAACATTAGTTTATAATAATAATGTGTAAGCAAAGAATAACAGACTCAAATTATTTCAAGTAGATTTGCACAGGCCATAAACAGACATTGTTTGTTACAATAAAGTGTTCTTTTGGTACCTCTATGAAATAGGTAAAATAACAAAAAAACTATCATTAGATTAGGATTGTTATTATATTTTATTTTTCTTAACATGACCGACATTTAAACAATATGTGTAATTAACTAATTTGTGGTAGGTATCTTGACATGTTCATTGGCTAATAATTAATTCATTTGTTTATAATTGGTTGGTTGTTGGCAAATAATATTGATTTTCTAGTTTCTTAGGTAGATTTTTAATTATTCTTGTTGTTGTCTCGTTTTATATTATCGTTAACAGATGAATTAAAAAACAAACTGTACTACAATCGAACTAGATGTTAATGGTTACGGCTCTTTTTTAGAAGTCATATAAGTTCCTTATAGTGAAACACCAAAAGAGAACTGTATTCATTTAGGATAATTTTAGATGATTCAGGCTCAAGAAATTTACTTGAGTTTCTTGAATATCTGTTATATGATTTTTGTTTTTAGAGTGATATTCTGGAGTTTCAAGGTCATCACTTAGTTACTCTCCATTTGATTTGATAGATGTAGTGGATGTTCTTAGAGCTAGGGTTGGAGGCCCGATGATATTTTCGTGCAGTTTCTTTTTATTTTTTGCCATTGTGAATTTGCAGAAAAGGAATTTTCCTAAGAATATTGGTTATTGGGCCCCTAAAAGCTGCTGAAGTGTCATTATTCGTTTAAAGGTATATTTATTAGGTGAATTTTCTTCCAGTAATTACCTCCGGAATTTTAATACTACAGCCTTTATAAATAATATGCAATATGACTTTCGACCCATAGTGGATGACATTAAAGAATGTTTTTTTCTCTGTTTGGATAATCCAACTATTTTCATACGATTTCGGATTGTAAGACTTTTTTATAGAAATATATGGGTCTATTCCCAGCAACTAATGATATACTTAATTAGTAAAGATTGATTCATTATTTGGGTGCAATATATATAATTATAAATAAAATAAACAATTTTTTCTCTCTTTCAGAATAGAGAACTTTCTTTTTCTATTCTTCAACCCGAACAAGCCTTTTTAAAAATGTTTGCTCTTTATTTTTTTATAACAAAACGATGAGAAATATATGTATATATAGAGAGAGAGAAGATAGATAAAACAGATAACCACTTCCATGCCTCATCCTTTAAGTGCCGCATTTGTTGTACACAAGCGAAAGCGACTTTACTGTCTTGAAAGTATTGCCGCAGATAAAAAGACCTACATTTTAACGTGGATTCCGAGCCAACGATAAGTCTTAATATAAATATTGGTTCTCCGATGCCTTGGGAGAGGGACAGTATGCAAAGCGACGTGAAAAATAATTCATATACTTTGTTGAAACTAGTCATAGAAATCGCTTATATCCTAAATTACCGGTTAACAAAAGTTTTATCCTGGAGAGTATAGTTTCTACTTTAGAACTCATAAATATTTTTACAAAAAATTGGACCGACGATATTAGTTGGTACACAGAAAAATACAAAATAATATTAATTCTATTGGTGCTGTTACTTTTGAAGTTGTGCATTCGCAGTTAGATTTTTATGGCACCAACTTCACAAGTACCAGCACCAATAGAATTAATATTATTCTGTATTTTATACTTTTCAGTGCACCGACTAATAACGTTGGTCCAATTTTTTTGATGAAATAATTACTTCACACTTTTCAGTGTAACATTAGTCACGAAAATCCTCGAAATTCCAGTAATACCAAAAAAGATAGTACTTATCCTTTTACCCACGTATATTTTTTGCTTGTACTTGTTATTATCTAGAGATCTCAAATCATTGCGGCGGAAATAAGTACGCATAAGTATTTTTACCATTTTACCACTGCTATCGAAAACTGTAATAAAAAAAATTCTTTATAAATGTTGTTACAAGTAATCTGGTCTTTCATGTGGTTGCCTCAGATTCATAATTTTCGAAAGAAATAGCTCCCTCCACATAGTGATAAAACACATTTTAACATCGCTGAAACTCAAAAACCGTAGCTCTTTTGACAAACTCAATTTAAACGTTTCCGGGTGTTGTCCTATAATTCTGTCGCCTCAGATTTTCGATTTTAGAGAAAAATTGGCCCCTTCACCCTTTTCGGGAGCGTTTTTTGTGGAGGCAGAGAGATTTCGGATTTGAGTTTTTTTTTTAAATACTGGACTCCTTACATTCAAATGAATCAAAATCGGAGTTGGTTTACTATATATAGCACACGCACATACCAAAAAGGCAGACAGTCGAATTGTATACCTCCTCCGTTTGGGTTCGTTATTAAGATAATGATTAAAATATTGCATCTGAGAACTGATTTGAGCATTCCCACAAAATATTAAATATACTGATTGCTTGAATCCTTACTACCGATCACATGACTATATCCCTTATAAATATAGTTACATCTAGAGGCGGAAGCAATGAAGTTTGATACATTTCCTATGAAATAAATTGTATCTTGAGCAATAACTCCATTTTCCATTTCCTTGCCGTGATTGAAAATGATTTAGATTACGATTCGTAATTCTACCAATAAAATAATAAAAAAATTGAATTAGATTAATATTGGATTTAGTCGTGATTGAATTCTTTGATAAATATCAAGTATGAAGCTAAATTTTATGATGAGTTTCTTTTGGGAATCCTAGTGATATTCAGTTTTGCATTTTACTTTCAATTTTTCACGGAAATGCGCTAATGAAAGATAATGATATACACGAAATGAATAGTATCTGCTACTTAGTTGATAAGCCAGCTAGTATAATTATGTTAGATCCGTTTTCAGATATTTAAGGCTTGCGTTATTTTAATCGTAGTATTAAAGTCATACATAATTACAATAACATACTAAATATAGACCGCAGGTTAGCTGGACTAATAAGGCCGACTACATTAGATGCTGCTCTGAAAAGTAGGAGCTCATATATACTGCTTGAATCAAACAAATTGTGTTCATCAAACCTCAATCAATGTAGGAATTAAAAAAAATTCCGAGTTGTACAAGAGGCAAAGATCAGTTATAAATAGATACAATACTTCAAAATCTTCTTGTGGTGTTCCTTATAGATACTTAAATGATTTTTTTTTATTCGAAGAATATTCCTAAATTTGTGAATAGAGTACTAATATAATAAATATTAACAGCTTGACACTTTTGAGTACCTACCTAATCCTGATCAATTATCCTAAACTAGCTCTATTGTTAAGTGATGTTTCTTTGGTATCAGAATGTTCTTTTCTCGAATCACCCCCAGCCTGAATTTTTCTTCTACGATATTATTTCTCAATTTTCCACTCAAGTTGAAAAGAAAAGAAAAATAACGTATATCATACAAATTTGGTAAAAATCTCAAGACTTCAATAAGGGCCGGTTTGTATAATAGTATCTACCAACCGAAAGTTGAAATAATTCAACTTTTGTTAGGTGGTTTATAAAACGGAAAATTAGCTTAAGCCCTTGGTTAAAATTCCACCTTTTGTCAACCAGTTGGGACCAGTTTTATAAAGGTATATTTCAACTGTAAACTCGCTGGTAAGCCAAGCTGCGAATAGACCAATAATTGCATTAATGATTCCAATTCTCCGTATGCGCGGATTAGCTCGACCCATCTTTCAGCTGTTTGTAGAAGCGCATAGGTAACACAGACTTACGCATACGAAGACTATATGCGGCAGATCAAACTCTTGGAAAGGGTTTGGGGTAAAATGTGGAATCCACTATACTTGAACGTCGGTAGTCAGAATTTGTGAAGTGCGCTATAAAACATAGAACGCCGTATGAGCAGGCACAACGGCACACGTAAAAATGGTTTTTATTCTTGTATTAGGGTTTTACGATTGATGGTTGCTGTCTTTTCTAATACTTATCTGAAATCTAGATACTTTCAAACAGACATGCCGTTACCATGACATTTGTGAATAACTAATGAGATTTCTGATTGATGGTTATAAAAGCTTTCGTGTTAGCAGTCAATCTATAATATAAAAATGAATCACTGAATGTGTTGCTAAGCGCAAATCTCAAGAGCAGCTGAACCGATTTCGCTAATTCTTTTTTGTTGTGTTCATTATTATCAGAAGAAGGTTCTTATGAACGAAAAAATTAAGAAAGTTGAGCGGAACATTCGAAAATTTAAGAACATCTATGAAAACTTAAAGACAATATTAATTTTACATACAGTACATACAGTTGTTTGACAACTGTCAGTTGTTTGAAATAACTGTCAGCAATTGACAGAACGTGCGCTGCAAATATCATTTAACATAGATGGATCGGTTGATAAATAAGTAATAGTTTCATTTCAATTTATTATACAAGTGTATGAGTTTTTGAGAGGTGTTTATTCATTTCGGTAAGTTAAAATCAATCACACCTAATATTGAAAGAATGAAGCCCCAGGATTGTGTTGCGAGAGCGGTAAAGTCAAATTAACGCCATTGGTACTGTCACCAGAGCCTCTGCATTCATTGGTTTACGGAAATGGAACAGATTCTATACATTTGTAACTCATATACAGGAATACAATAATTGTTTTCAAATGAAGTCATTTGGCGTAACAAAAGTTATTCAAGACAATTTTATGCTAACTTTCAAGGTAACTATATTGTAAAACTTTTACCACCACGTGCCTGAATACATTGGTAATTTTCAATACAAATCATATATCAATTAAAGTAGCGTACAGTAGGCTTGTAGCTAAGTGAATAAACAAATGCAGCCAGTCAAAAGTTGATGGGGGAATGGCAGTGCTGACAAAGTCTCTTGAAAGTCACATGGTGGGACAATTTTTGCAAATTTATTTCATAGGCGATTCAGCAACACAAGTCGATCAGCGTTATGCACACAATAAATCGGTGAGCAGACCAAGTATGAAGCAACTTCAAAAATGTTTTTCCATCAGACAACGAATTGGTTGTATCATTTAAGACTGCATTAAACCGCTTGCCATCTGATTACCACAAAATTGTCAGCCAAGCCGATAAGACGCCTGCAGGACAACACGCAAGACACTATAATACGGCAACAATTGATGAAGTTGCTATTGTTGTCATGGGTGCAAATTTAGAAAACCAAGATATTGTTTTTGCTTTTGTTAAGACAGGACAACGTCTATCGGGTCAGCTAGTTTCCTATAAATTTGGGAATTTAAGTAGTTCAAATATTATTTTTTTGTTGTTGAGATAATTTGTAGCGATTTGTTGTTTGCCAAAGTTGACGAAAAGAAAAGACATTCTCGAAAGCTAATTTTATTTATTAAAAAACTGCATTCCCAATAAAAATCTCATCCATTTTTCTGGTAAAAAACTACATTACGCTAGGTCGTCTTAGTGAACCGACAACAACTACTGCGAGGGCAAACACACCTTCCGCCACTGAATAACGTCAACAACTGTTAGGGCAATATGTACCTATAATTTTAACAATGTTTCAAAATTTCATAGTTAGTACCCCTATAAACACTCAATCAGATTGATTCCCAAAGAAAGGTCCAGCCACCCAGACAATTAACAGGCTGATTTTTTATAATCATCTTGATTATATAGCAAATTGAATTCATACTCAGACATATCGAAAAAAAATCGGCCTGCTGCAAATATATGTATTTACATAACGTAGTCAAATAAACGATATCTATCTATCACAATATGACTGGTACAAGATGATTTAGAATGAATCAATTCCACTTGCCGGCTGTTCATATCCACCCATCAAACATTTTCAATGCATCGCTCATATTTGTTTCCATCGTCAATGGTATTCTCAAGATTGATACTTGTATAAGTTAAAACAAGGATTGATTATCAGACACGGCTCAAGATCCTGCGGTACTACTACGAGTAGAAGTACTTTCTATCCAGAAAAGTAGCATTTCAGGTTAAAAATGGGTGGTGCCAATATCCCGCCACGCATACGAAGACTTTTTTTTCTTAATGCGATTGGTGTGAATTGAAATGATAGAACAAGCTCTTCAGCCGTCAGTTGCTCTCAAGTCAGCTTCTGGTTTAGTTTTATAGTAAAAAAAATCTTGTTGACCTTAAAAGTCAACCGAGGACTTTTAAGCTTCGGTTAACCTGGCATTATGATATCGGTCTTTAATGTAGTACCTTAGATAATTTCAGAAATTCCCTTTACGTAATATTTACTTTCATATACAAAATGATTAGGACATTACATCTATCACTCCTAGATCATATGATTAGCCTTATGCCATATCCTGCCTGACCTATACACAGTCTGTATTAGGCATTTAAAATATTATGTTGCAAATAAATGTTTTGGTATGTGGAACAATTCATGGAATACTCTATGCAGCTTCTGTATAAAATATTACATGTGTAACTACGACGAGAATACATTAGACTCTTATTTATTCCACTAACCGTGCTATTTCTATTTCGAGATGATGTTCAATTTGAGTATCATAGACACAAGAAGATAATAAATAAATGGGGTGGATATTTTAACTGAAGGGAACATGAAATCTAAATAACGGAGCCTCATTCGTTGAAATGGAATGGCGCATTAGGAGCGCGAAAACCGACGCTACGAAGAGGAATTATCATAAGCCAGACCAACAAAATCAGAAAAAAAGAATACTGCTTCCTTTATGTTTATTCTGTACGGATTTGGTATTTTCAATCTACTGCTTATTACATTGTTCTTTTGTCGTTATCTTTGACTTTATTTATCCCCTATTAGAAATTCAAATTGGTTTTGGTCCAAAGCACTAATGCAATTGTTCCTTATTTACGGTCCAAAGAGTTTTGGGATTTAATGAAATAATCTAGTTTGTTGGTCAGATTACTTTGCATCTGTCTTTTCTCTTTGATATAAACTCACTGTTAAACGGTTTTTAATGGCATTTGAGTCAAACAATAGGGACTGCCTCTGAATTTTGGGTACAGATTTACTAAATCATTACGTTAACTTTGGAAATGAGCACTGGCAAATTATAATTAAATAATGTTACTGCCATTGATAATTAATTTCAAGAGTATTATCTCCTCCTTCAGACTATTGTTTATGTAAAAATTGAGTTTTCTATTCGATTTTTATCTAATTAGTTTTTGGGAACATCTTTAATTTATTGTACATTTTCAAATTATGAAAAATATACAGTATGATCTGAAGTTCAAATTAGGTATCAGCTGAGCTATAAGTTGAAAATGTTTTATACAAACCCTAAATAAATTAAAAAGATGGAAAAAACTGAACAGTCGAATAATGTTTGCAAATAATGGTGGGCTTCATTCTGCTTTGGATTTATTTTTTCTGTATAACTTAAAAACGGGAAAAATGGACAATCTCAGGCAGCTCTGGATTCATTTAGAAAATTACAGGGAAGTAATTAAATTTACGAGCAAGCAATAATTGCAAATGTCCGGAGTAGTAATAGCGGAACAGTCATATAATTAAAATACAAGAAGTGCCTTGTATTAGGCAAGTAATGCCCATAAACTTTCTATGTGAAATTTAAATGGGATATGTCACTATTAAAGGAGGTTATACCTTGACCTATGCAAGGATAAAAGTTTCATATGTAGGTTTATGCATGAGTCCCAAATTTATTTTCTTTAAAAATTAATAAGCACTCTATTCTTGATTTAAATTACGGCAGATTTGATTATAGTAATGAGAAGCTACTTAGGATCAGATTCCAATTCAACCGGGTGCTTTGATTAACTATTAAGTAGAATTTAATACAATGTATTTCGGGGACTTTATAGACACTTATTTCACTGGTGACGTTATGTTCAGGAATACTTTCAATTATGTCTTCTCATGGAAATCATTTCTCTGAATGGGAAAAAGATAATGTGGAAATAGGTACCTAAATGCAAATATTTGCCAATGAAAGAAAAAAAGATAATATTTTGTAAAGAAGTAGTAGGTACCTAAGTCTTTTTGTAAAAAGTATTTATCGCATTAATGGTACAATGTTCAATTGCCAAATTTTTAAAAAGTAGATATTTCAAAGTTGCCGGATAAATGCGGTTTGCTTTAACCGACTTTTTGTAAAATTTAAAATCATGTCCCGATAAATCAACTTAGGCTATATTTAGGCTACGGGTAGGTTTTTTACATAACTAAACGGTCATAAATGTATTTTATAAAGGTATCTTCGTTCTTATGGGAGTGTTTAGTAATGTTCAAGATAGATTTCATAGAAATGTAAGTTATTGCAGAAAGTTTGAACCATATTGAATATTAACGTTATACACTGAAACCTCTGTTAGCGAACACCTCTATATGGCCACGAACTGCCCATTATGACCGATTATATTGACAACATCTAGGTATTTAATGTCCGAAGGAAGGACCCAATAACTTTTAATGCAGTTTTAGTTAATTTTTGTTCTTGATGCATTTGCATGATTATTTGGATCGATAGTACCGCAAGATAAATGTACCAGGCATTCCCAAATAACTTCAAAAAATGAGGGATTGTTTCCTTATTAAAAATTCCTGAATAAAATAAGGAGTGTCTCCAGAGAAATCCAACTGAACTTTGTTTATCTTTATTCGATAGAATGAATAGAATGTGTTTATGATAGAGATTTCTCTATAGAAATTCAACAACAAAAACATAACCAATTGCCACACCTAGTAGGTGTCTATTATAAATGAGCAACTAATAAGGCTTGAAAATTCAAATGAAAAACCCTAGAAAGGTCTATATTCGACACTTTCAATTGAGACCGAGAAATAATTTCACTCCACTTGAGGTTGCATGTCATTGTGAGAAACAAACAATGCCCATTGCGTCTTGAATGTGAATGTGAATCCACCCTAAGCCCCTAAGAGGGACTACCAGTGCCAGTTTCAGAAGCGACATCTCAGATTGGCCGTGCCCGAATCAACCTATTCAGTATTCTGTATATTTGAGGGGTGTACCTACCTACTATGGTAGGTTTACCTATACTACGATAAAAATGTAATCAACTTCAACCAACAGTCTTGTTGGTTAAATAGATTGCCAATAGATGACGCCTTCTAAACCTTATGTAAATACAGTTTTTATAAAAAGTTCATTTTAATTTTAAATTATTAAATGCGATTTAAGATGCGTTGAATTGATTCATTTCTTTAGCGTGATAAATTATTCATTCCAAGGAATGTAATTAAGTACCTAAATCTAAAAGCTGACGTCATATAAATTGGCATTTTGATTTTCCAACCTCCTGAAAATATCTTCTTCCTTCTGTATAAAATTTATTATCTCGCTCATATCTCAAACGCCTACAAAAAATTAAACTCAGAGAGCGACGTCCCTGAGCTTGAGTTGCTAGAATTTATTCCAATCAAGCTAATAAAATATAGAGAGAGTTCTAAGTATTATAGGTTTCTTAAAATGTATTACAGTTAGACATATTTTCAATAGATGGCAAAATTTACATGTTTTAGTTTTCTCAATAGTGTTTAAAACAGCGACTACCAGATAGCCAACACGAATTTAAAAAAATATATATATTTTTCAATTTCTATTGATGGCATTCGTTTGTGAGAGTTTGTAAAAGTTTTTTTTTGTTTGTGAGTCAATATTTAATGAGTAATTATTGTTAATTATTTGATACCAGATAGCCAACAGGTTTTAAAATTAGATCGTTACAAATATATTATACACTCTAACGATCAGATATCGTTGGTAAGTTTCAAATATAATAATGAAATCGTTTGTGACTCTCTGATTTTACCAAAAAATCGCAGTTGATTTCAATTTTCTTAGATTTAGACAACTAGTTTTACACCACTGTTAAAGTGAAGAAGTGAAGAAATTAACACTTTAGCAGTGGTGTATAGTTAATAGACCAACTGGAATTAATGATTACAATTCTCCGCATGCGCGGCTCATCGCTCATAGGATACTTAATGTAGAATCAGTTTTTTTCTGGTACAAGCGCATAGATTCATAGTACATAAAGAAATTGATAGAAACGATCAGAGATAACCATTAGCATGGAATTATTTGGACACAGGCATAGTACATTCTGTTCAAAAGAGTAACATTTTAAATGAAAGTGATCGTGCAATCGGTCTATTGTCTAAATCTACAAATTTTTAAATCAATTTTGATTTTTTTGAAAAAGCAGAGAGTCACAAACGATTTCATTATTATATTTGAGACTTACAAACGATATCTGATCGTTTGAGTGTACAATGTACTTATTTGTTACGATCTAATTTTAAAACGTGTTGGCTATCTGGTATCAAATAATTAACAATCTTTTTACTCATTAACTATTGACTCACAAACAAAAAGAAGCGTGTTACAAACACTTACAACCAACTGCCATCAATAGAAACTTAAAAATATATTTGTTTAAAATTCGTGTTGGCTATCTGGTAGTCGATGTTTAAAACATTGTTTTGTATAGTATAGTATATAATAAATATAAAGAAAACTATAAATAAGTATTACTATACTATATCTCAGTAATACTGAATTATAGTTTTCTTTATATTTATTATATACTTTATATTATATTTATTATATACTTTACGTTAAACGTAACTAGCTATCAATACCGCGAATTGCGTCCCACTGAGAAGTTGTTGTCATGAAGCTATGACAGCTTTCAGTTGCTTTTGTTTCATCAGATGCAGCTTCCACCTACGTGGCGCTGACGAAAGCAAATAAGCTTGAAATCACGTGATCCGCTTCTTGTCGATGACTGTATCTGATGAAATAAAAGCGTAAAGGTGAATAGTAATCTCATTTTGATATTATATCTTTCTCAGTAATACTGAATTATAGTTTTCTTTATATTTATTATATACTTTACGTTAAACGTAACTAGCTATCAATACTTAGGTGGCGCGAATTGCGTCCCACTGAGAGGTTGTTGTCATGAACCTATGAAAGCTTTCAGTAGCTTTTGTTTCATCAGATACAGCTTCCACCTACGTGGCGCTGACGAAAGCAAATAAGCTTGAAATCACGTGATCCGCTTCTAGTGGATGACTGTATCTGATGGAATAAAAGCATAAAGGTGAATAGCATTTTCAATTTGATTTAATTTCCTCAGAGACTGCCGTCCACCTCACGGGAGATTACGAGTGAAATACATTTTTTTCATATAATTGTTTTAGGTGTATTCCATGAATAAAAAATGTGACGGCTGCTGGCAGAAAAAGCTAAGGAAAATATATCTAGCTACATACTTTCATTTTCATCACAACATGCGAGAAATAATCTGAGAAAGATTGGAGACTGAGACTGTTGTAATATTCTAGTCTTACGCATTTGATTATAGCGAAAAAACAAGTATTACAAGATAATTACTAATTGAGCAGGTTTCATTATTGAGGATATTGGTTTAAGACGTGAGAATGCAATATATGAAAATGGTTCTGAAATTGTCCCTATGCGTTATTTGACAATGGTTGTCTATTGAGAGAGTGATCTCTATCTAAGTACCATTCATAAAGATAGTAAAAAAGAAACTGATGATTGAAAAAGATTTTCTTTTAGAAAATATTCATGACAAACAAATCTATCAAGTTAAAAGAAAAACATTTATATCAATATCTTCTCTTTGAGTCAATATATATTTATCTACCTAGGCACAAAATTGTTGGATCTTAGTGGTTAGTAATTTCGATGAGATCTGACTGAGATTGGCAATTGATCAATGACAACTTACGTATCCCGCTGATCAGCATTGTTTGTCTTGATAAAATATTGACAATAAATCTTATGACAAATTTCAATTTGCTGAACATTCTCAAGAAGGAATATACTTAATATATATATATATATATATATATATATATATATATATATATATATCAGGTCGTGCGACTATTCATTACCTTCAGCGTTTCAAGACAAACAACAATAGTTCTATTTGATTTTCACATTGCAGGAACGTTTAGCCAATCTATGAATAGGCTAAAAGTTGAAAAATCTGAGAACTCACCTGGACAAAACGGATTTTACTGTTTTTTCTCATAGATATGCATTAAAGCAGGTGCTTAAGGGCTTTAAGCATAAAGTTTTACAAAAAAATCATTAAAATCGAGTGGCAAAGTCAGACAGACCAACAGAAGGATCAGTGAAAATATGATATTAGACTAGAAATCATAAACGTGTATTGAAAACCGAACACCAAGATTTTGCACGATCGCAATATTTTCAATACAATTCATAGCTACTTTACTTAGGGTAGAGGAAAATAATAAAAAACGATATTGAACAACATAAAAACAATTGTTTAGAGAGGATATAGCTAATAGCTGTTTTAGGCATTTATGAAAATCACGATCAACAAAAACAAACACCTGTTATGCAAAGGTTTTAAAGTCTTCTAGTTTCAATATCCTCTACATAATAAGGTTGTCGAAAATTGACAACTCAACTCAAAAAAAGCTTTTATGGCTGTGAGCATCTCTTGCAAATATTTCTGCATCAAAAACTAGACCGTACTGTGTTTTAAAGTACCTACCTAATTTCAAATCACATTTTAGGTATATTTCATATAGAAAAGTACCTGGAGTGATCGTTCGCATTTTTATATTTCAAAAAAAATCACGATAGAGGTCACATTTTTACATATATCTTATTCAAATTTGCTACAAAAATCAGATGCAGAAATATCTCGGTTAAGTTCATAAATGTTTAAGATGGGGATAGTATTTTCAAAATGGCATTAGACCAAACTTGAGTATAAAAAGCCATTGAATGAGTTTCATTGAAGATATCTTTATGTTATAGATATGATTTGTTCGTACAACTCTTGTTTGAAATTTTACTCCCTTAAATTTATAGAAACAATGTTAAAAATTAAAAGCCTAAAATTGACCCATTCGCTGGCTAAGCGCCGTCGGGATTTTGCAAATTTCTCAGGATTCTGAATATTTGGTATATGATTCAACTAACTCTATAAGATTTAGCAAAACATTCCAGTTTAATTCTGAGGTACTATAATTAAACAAAGACTAGGTACCTACAAAGTATCTAGAAAGGATGAGAGAATCTACGTTCTTTCTTGCTTGGAGTATTATATATAAGTAGCTAAGTCAACACAGTAGTTCTCGCACACTACAAATAATAGGATGTTTGTATACAAACCCAATTTCTATCCAATTTTCTTTTCGCTATTCTTCTGGAATGGCTTTTTGTCGAGTAAGAATTCTTTTCAAGTTGTATACCTTCAACAATAGAAAAGGGGTAAAGGCCTTTCCCAAGTTGTACAAACATACTGCAGGAAAGTCTCTTACTTCATTTGTGCTGTGACGAGAGTTAACTCAATCAGCTTTTATGTAATTGCTAACAGTGCGTATCTGATATTTTATTATCTAGTCTAGTTGTAGAAAATAGTTCTGTCTTTCCTATGTTTCTTGTCAACCTGTTTTTATAAGGGTGAATGCATAAATGCATATAGAGAATACATAAAATTGCATTATAGAGCAAACTACAAAAATAATTATCATCATCAGTACGAACTATAGATACAGGAATTTTATATTTTTAGAACCCATTAGCACTTCTATTTACAAATAATTGCACCTGAAAAATTATATTTGAGCAATATTCAGGTATCGTTATGTTATAATAAGGACAATATTAGAGCAAATAGGCTTTCCTTTAGACAAAAAAAATCTTGAATTTTTTTGCCCTGAGTTGTTTTCTAATAACTGAATCATTAATTGGAAATTCTAATTCTTATTCTTATGATGATTATAGCACATATTCAAAGTGTCCTTATGTCCAACCAAACATTTTTGAACTTCAAATCGCTTAACTTAGCAACCATTTAGTGAAAACTCATGATAATTATTCGTCGTCGTTTGAATAATTTGGATATTCCCTATTTTTTTAATTTCAAAAGCAGTAAGGTATTTAGGACTAATAATGACTTGATCATGACTGGCCAAATAATGAAAAGATTCAATAAAAGTCACAATTATCATTTTCGAAGAAATATTTAACTATAAAGCATTACAATTATATTAAAAAAATAAAATATTCTTAATATAAATATCTTTTTGACTTCCAAATTTAATATTCTTTGTCTTTTCAAATTATCAGTGAGACCCTCGAAGTACACACTAAGAACAACGCAATAGATCTTTAGGTCAATTTACAAAGGGCCAACGAAATTAATGCAGCGAGTAAAAACAATAAAAAATCCCACTTGCCGTTAGGTATCAGTGAAAAATTTAATTTCAATAAATTTGGTCTCCGGTTCCTATCATTGTCTTTTCTGATAAGCGTTTTTTAAGTCTTAGCCAGAAATAATTTGAGAGTTACAGAAATATTTTTTTACACTATAGCCCCGTTTTCAAATGAAAAAATCTCGCATTTATTAGAAAAAACTCATTTGTCCAAATTCATTTTAGTGAGATATTGGTGCGACCTGTTTTATAACCCCTATATATACACATTTAACAATTCTTATTTCTTGTACTAAAGTCATATTTTCTGCAGAAACTGAGTACGATGTTCTTTGTCAAACAGCACAAATCCATAACATTTTACTAAAAGAATAGTTTATGAACGTTTCTTCAAACAGAAATGAGCAGAATGGATGTTGTATGAATGTTTGGTTTTCAGTGATGGTTTCTGGATCAGAAAAATGATATTGACATAATTTCACATCAGCTAAAATGGTCCATGCAATATCTTAGCTGACTCCTATAAGACGCTATTCGTTTTTTTGTCAGTGGCCTTTGTTTGAACATAAAAGTGAAAACTTGAAAGAACTGAAACTTTAGAAAAATTGGATGATATCATTTTGCAAAATTAATCTACCTTCTCATTTAAACGTAATCAAAGTGGAGTATTTGATGACTTTTAACGTACAACTGGAATGTATTTCTTAAAGCATCCTCAGGCCGCTATAAATATAAAATATAATAGAGTACGTACATAGATCCATGTTTCTAAGTGAAAGCTATAATGGTCATTATTCATATTGGTAATATTAAAGTCCTCAGTCTGTTCTCCTACCCTACACAAATAAGAAAACAGAGGATACTGAAAAAGAGTTTGTCACATTTTCGTTATTATACGAATAAAAAGTTATGTGATGATTTAGTAGAAACCATCACAGTGAGTAACTTGCTGACATGACATGTATACTATTATCGGCAACGATGATAATAGATGTGGCTGTAATAATCACGAGACAGCAACAGGAACTCAAGCTTAATTTGTCCCCAAAAACCAATTTTTTGTCTTTTTCTAAGTAAAACCGTCTCAAAACACTACATTTATCATATTACCGTCTCTTATTTTTTCACAAGTAAAAAGTAGAATTACAGCATTCGAGTGAAAACAGATATTTTTTCCAGGACCGTCTCTAATAATAAACTTCAACGGCTATTTACTATTCCATAACTATTTGCACTGCTGAGCGGAATTTGAACTATACAATTGATTGTCTTTATCTTTTTTGTTTTTGGTTAATGTGAATCGAACATTGTGTATAAGGTCTTTTTTATTGAAAAACTAGTTTTTGCCCGCGAGTTCGTGCGCTTGGAAAACTGCAGTCAATTCCATGTGGTAGTTTTTGGCGTGATGCGTGAACAAAAATACAGACAAACGCGGTAAAAGGAACCTATATTTTAAGTTAGACATCTAGCAATATATCGGTGAAAATTGCATTCAATTCCATTTAGTAGTTTTTGCGTGATTCGTGTACAAACATACAGACAGACGCGGTGAAATGGAGCCTATATTTTAAATTAGACCTCTAATAATATTTCGATGAAAACTGAATTCAATTCCATATAGTAGTTTCCCCATATTAGTTTTTCTCAATTATCTATAATGTGTACTTAAATCGGCCGGTTACAATTTTATTATTCTAGATGAAAACCTGGCTTCATTCTGGTGAAATGTGACTCATGATTTCATGATACACAATCTTATACTTACTTTAGCTAATCTTTGACTTTAGTGTACCTATGGTATGTATGTGGCGTATGGTTGCTGTATGGTATCTGCATATGTCAATGCGTATGTAGTGAATTATTAGCCTGCGTTTTCTGTGCTACCTGAGGTCCTATGATCTATGATCAAGTTCTCTATATACAACAATAATTGTCGCAAACCATTGAAGGATTGAGACGGTACATGTGCGACTTACATCATTGATTGAGCTGTTAAAACCATTAGAATTTAAAAAAATACTCGACAATCTGAATTTTGAGGATATATCGTATAAATATCAAAATCATTATTTTTTTATTTTTTATTATTCAGGTAAGGTTTCAATCGAGTCTATGGTACCCTAGACGGAATTATTAATATAGATGTATAGATATTTCTCAAGAGAATTTTATTTATTTACATAGTGACCTATGCATAGAAAGAATTTATTCTGATGTCGGTTAATTGATTCTTGAAAAAAACTAAGCTATGTACCTATAACAAATAAACATTTCACTGGAATACAAAGAGAGAACCTAGAGAGCTCAGAACGAAGAGATATATCAAAATGAAAACTAATAAATAAAATCAAATAACTTCCAAATGCGAAGTTGGACATACGATAATTCTCTGAATGATAAGATAAAGAATAAAGATCCAACTTTTATCTCCAGAGCATTTATTTTATCTAGAATAAAATAAAAAACTACCATCAGTATCAGTAGAGATAATATATAAAAGATAGCTAATCGAAATGCTGATTTCTGTAGAACTCATATATACATATAAACACATTATGTATTCAAGAGGATCATTCTGACTCCTTTTTCCTATACCACTCATACACTAAAACAGAGAATTCCCAGTAAAGCTCTTTCTAGCTCTAAAGTTCAGCTACCTTTTGTTCTTCAATCCTACTTGTTAAGAAAATAACCTAACGACACGACTACGCAGAAATGAATTGAATTTTCTACCATCTGAGAATACATTATTCTAAAACAATTGCTCATCTTCACAAACTCTTCCAACCGTGATCTGACGGAGTGCGGACTCTTTTTGAGGAATATTATTAGCCCAAGCTACAGGGTCGTTGAAGTTAAGTTAGTTGAAGCTAAAATTCAGGAGAACTGAAACTTAGATATCTTCATCAATACAGAAGATAAGTTTGTTATTCATTAACCGCTTGACCTTTCGTTGTCAACTTTGAAGATGGTGTCCAAGATCAGGAAAAATATTGATAAGAGGCTATAAAAGATTTGTCCAAATATATTTGTTAATTAAATAGTTTTATAGAAAATGGGCATCTCATGTGTAAGGTTTGTATAAATCTTACTTGGTATCATTGACAGCAGTGGTTATTCCTGTTGCTGTATCACAAGTAGATATTTTTTTCCAATTTAGGATACAAAACGTTTAATAATGTCTACGTGTTTTATACACCAATGATATTTATGGCACCGCCAATATTAGCCAATGACCCTGCTCCCTGCTGCGCCTAAATCCATAATTAACGGTGTATCATTCTGGACATATTATCTACTACCTAATGTGTCCAAAACCAATGATTATATAATATTAAGGTAGTTGATTCGATTTTCTTAGTAAATGACGAATAACGGACCGTATCTCGTAATCCATGTAACGTAGCCCCAGAATAAGCGAACAAATTGGTTACCAAATTTAATTGTTTTTTCTAATTTTCACAACATTTATTTCTACATCAAAGTTTCGCTTTTAAAGCTTTATAAAGATCAACACAGTACTCTATAAAAGTATCTACGAGTGCTTCTTCTGGCTAACCCTAAATGGCGATAGCACCAATCATGGCGATCGATTACTTAGTTTGATTTTAAGTAGGTTTATCTAATAATGCATTATTGTTAAATTTCATATCTTTTACACACTTTTTCATTGCCTGGGCTATAAAAAAAACGTCAGATCCCACTAGTCAAACGAATACATTTTTTCACTCGGAATATACAATGCCGGGTGTTATCCTGGATATATCTCGGGATATCATTGTTTGAACAGAATTATTTCCTGCGTTCGTGGGTAACAAAGCATAGTCATCATCTGGCTCTCCCTTCGGGATCGATCCGTTGCCGAGGAGAGCGCTGTTGGATTTCACGATGACACCAGCATGTGATGCAGGAATGCTTTATTTTTCGGTTGCTCTCATAAAACCTTTGATACCATATTCCGAGGGACGCTCTGTCCAGGATGGCTGTCCCTTTTGCCGATTATTTTCCTAATAGAAATCGAAAGCATCAGCATATATGTTTAAACCACCTGAGAGAATTTGGAAATACTCCAAATAGAGTTGAGCAGCTAGTTTCGAGCTAACTATAATTTTTTTTAAAATGTCCAATTTAAACGTTGCCGGATATGGTATTTCCTTTAATTTTGTTGCATAAAATTTCTGATTTTCAAAATAATGCCCCCTCCACCCGCTTTGGGAGAAGTTTTTGGGTAAAAGGACATGTTGAATGTGGATTTTTTTCAATGGAACATACTCTCAATGGTCTTCTATCAACTGAAAAACGAATCATAAAAATCGGAGCACGTTTACTATGCGCCAACATCTATAAAAAATATGAAAACAGTCGAATTGTATACCTCCTCCGATTTAGTAGTTCAAGTTTTCTTGCAATTTACTTGAAAAGAACTTGAAAATTTGTACGTAATGGGGAAGTTTCCTTAGAAGATATTTTGAGAATATGAATTTAACGGAAGCAACAACGAAATATCGGAGTCCGGATCTGACCGCTATACGCTAGACAGATTCTGCTATCAGTTCCAATAAATTTTGGAACTATTACAGTATTATTTCGTTTTAAAATTCCAGCAGTGCATCATATCAAAGAGGAAGAATCCTACTAATTAGATCGCCCTCAGTGAATACAAATTCAACGTGTTAGGAGGTATTTATCTGAAAATTCCATCATTACACTAACAACTAACAGAAGTGAACGATTTCCACACTCGCTACAAACTCGGTCCCGCTACCGCTGCACGGCGGGGTCAGGACCGCACTCAGGCGACGCGAGGATATGAACATATCAATAAAATATCATGAGGGACGACGAACCTGATAACAATATGCTTAACCAAACCCTTACTACAAGCAACCCACATACCCAACAAAATCAGCCAAACCAATCTTCACCCTCGTATTCTACTGTATTGAACCAACATACTCCAGTTAAATTTCCAACCAAAGATCAAGCCATTGTTTTCAACACTATCGCTAATACAAAACTTCAAGACTATCTACTTCAACTAGGACCCATCGTTCACCCAAAGAATATTCTCTTTTCATCGAGAATATCTAACAACAGAATCTGTGTATACTTTAGTAGTAAAGAAATTGTCCACAAATTTTTGAAAGACCATGGATACATCACAATCAATGGAGAAACTATCACAGCTCGAAAATTAATCGCTCTTTCCGATCGATTGGTAATATCCAATATAAGCCCTACTATACCACACGACATCCTTATTGGGGAACTTCAAAAATTAGGATTAACACTAGTATCTCCAATAAGTTTCCTGAGAATCGGTGCAACTAACCCAGAGTACAACCATATTCTCAGCTTCAGACGACAAGTATTCATTACACCAGCAGAAGATATAGACATCCCTGAATCTATTGAAATAACCCATGATGATTTAACTTACCGCATTTTTCTTTCCTGTGATAGTCAAACCTGTTTCAAATGTCACCTCAAAGGTCACATTGCATCCAAATGCCCAACCTATTCACTTTCCCAAAGTCCACCAACCAACTCATGCCCCGAGAATACACCAACCAACTCAGGTCCCCAAAAGCTACCAATCAACCTTCCCATAACAAGTACACCCATTACTTCCGAAAACAACCCAACCATAACTGCCTCAGAGAAAGTACAGCAAATTCCTTATGAAAATAATCAATCTACGAACAAACGCGGCTTAGCTGAGATATTAACACCTACACAGGAAGACCTACCACAATTTACCACCCCATTAGACACTGCAAAGAACAAGAAATACAAACAAAATAATATAATAGATCATATACAGATGCAATCCATAAAAAACCTCATGGACCAACAAATAACTCCACTTACGCTGAGCGCTGAACAGTTCAAAGATTTCCTCGAAAACTCCTACGGATCAAGAGACGTTCTGAGCCTATCCAAGGACTATACAGAAGATACTCACGCACTCCTCGAATTATTGCTCAAAACAAACTCTCATACGGAAAACGAATCCCAAAGCGACTCATCAGACCAACTCTTTTGATTTATACATATATAGCACCTCACTTTCTATCTGTTAAATCGAATTCAATAACATCTTACAGTGGAATATAAATGGATATTATATCCATTTAAACATTTTCCAAATATTAGTATCTAAATATTCTCCAGACATACTGTGCTTGCAAGAAACACACTTTCGTGAAAATAAAACACACAACTTGAAAAATTATAAGGGCTTTTTTCAAAACCGCAGCCCCAATGAAAGAGCCAGCGGCGGTACTGCTATATACATAAAACCAAATCTAAACGCTAACCAAATACCAATAACAACCAACCTCGAGGCAATAGCAGTAAGTATTTTGGTCCCAACAAAAGTTCATATATGCAATATATACATACCCCCAAACTCAGAGTTAAATGAACAAGAATTGACGGCACTCTTAGATCAGATTCCCACACCACGCTTAATCCTGGGAGATCTCAACGGACATAACATAAACTGGGGATCGAATTACACTGACCGCAGAGGGCATAAAATTGAAAATATTTTAAATATGGCAAATCTCACCCTTCTCAATGATGGATCCAAGACGAGATTCAATTCCGCCACTGGAAACTCATCAGCCATTGACTTAACTACATGCAACCCCAACCTCCTTACAACATTAGAGTGGAGAGTATTAGAGGAATTATATGGCAGCGATCACCACCCCATAATCATTAACAACACTTCAAAAGAAAACAAAGATAAAAATGAACCAATTCAGAAATGGAGACTCGACTATGCTAACTGGGATACATACGAAAAAATAATTGAAAACAAAATTTCCAGATTCGAAATAACAGACAACATAGACACAACAATTACCAACTTCAATAATATGATCATAGAAGCTGCAAATGAATCAATTGGGAAAACCAAATTTATAAGAAAGCACAAAGCTGTACCATGGTGGAACGAAGAATGTTCTACAGCTATAAAAGCCTGTAACACTGCCTTAAAAACATTCAAGAGAACGAGAAATGAGGAAAACAAGATAAACTTCAAGAGACACCGAGCCCAAGTGCGATTAATCACGAGACGCAGTAAGAGAGACTCATGGAGGAAATATGTTCAGAGTATCAATAGCAAGCCCCCACTTTCATCAGTTTGGAAAAAAGTAAAAAATATATCGGGGATCGAAACACATTCTGATATAAACGTAATACAGAAAAACGACAGTATTATCACCCGGAAAGAAGACATAGCAGAAGAACTGGCCGAACACTATAAGCATAACTCTACTAACGCAAATTACAAAGAAAGCTTTCTTACACATAAAACTGCCCAAGAATCCACACCAATTATGATAGAGAACAACCAAGATCCAATCAACACACCAATTACGAACTCAGAACTCTCAGAAGCACTTACATCACTCAAGAACACTGCTCCAGGCCCTGATGATATCACAACATCCTTTTTAAAGAACTTACCGCATGCAGCGAAAACTACTCTATTACAAATTTTCAACATAATTTGGAGAGAGCAGAAATTCCCGCAAATCTGGAGGCACGCAATCGTTATCCCCATCCTAAAACCAAACAAGTCAGCGATTCAACTACAATCCTACAGACCGATTTCACTGACATGCACAATGTGCAAACTCCTGGAGAAAATCGTCAATAAAAGACTTATTTGGACACTTGAAAACAAAAGACAAATCATTCCAGAACAATCAGGTATTAGACCTCATAGATCGACACACGACAACATAATAGACTTGGAAAGTCAAATACATGAAGCATTTGCCAACAAACAGAAATGTTTAGCAATTTATTTTGACATCAATAAGGCCTTTGAAACTGCGTGGCGCCATCAAATACTAGTCAGACTTCAAGAATGGGGATACCAAGGAAATATATTAGCCTTTATTAAAAATTTCTTGAGTCACAGAACTTACCAAGTCCGCCTCGCTGGAACACTATCACAATACAAAACCCAAGAAAACGGCACACCGCAGGGCTCAATAATAAGCCCAACACTTTTTCTAATAGCTCTCAACGACGTCCTTCTGTCCATGAATAAACCAGTTCAAGCAAGACTTTATGCAGACGACCTTATAATATTCGCTAAAGGTAAAAATATTGATACCCTGGCAACCACTATACAGGAACAGATACATTCGCTCGAAACATGGTCCGAAACTACAGGCTTCACCTTTTCCACTGACAAAACAAAATGTATATTATTCTCGAAAAGAATAACAGCAGAGACACCAACAGTCACATTATATAACATACAGTTAACCTTCACAGATAATATACAATTTTTAGGGATGATATTCGACCAACAGCTCAACTGGAAAGCACACATCAAACATCTTATTCTTTCGTGTCACAAAAGACTCAACCTTCTAAAATACTTGGCCCATAAACAATGGGGTGCAGATGGATCGACCCTCCTCACTCTATATAGAGCTCTTATACGTTCGAAGATCGATTATGGTTGCACTGCCTATGCATCCGCAAAACCATCAGTGCTGAAACCTTTGGATAGCCTTCACAATTCAGCCTTACGCACAATCCTGGGAGCTTACAGAACCACTCCTATTGCAAGCTTGGAATGTGAAATAGGAGAACCACCTCCACAACACAGAAGACAACAATTGAGCCTATGCTACGCTGCCAGAGTAGCTTCACTAGACAACATCCCAACATATAGAAACACAATAACAGCACGCTTCCCATCAGCATACGACCAACCAAGAACCGACCCACCTTTCTATGAGAGAATTCGAAGGTATCTCAAGCTAATTCAAATGCAGCAATTTCCTCCTCTCTACCCTACGAACCTAAACACTCCTCCCCCTTGGCAGGTATTCCAACCAATCATTAACACCCAACTATCCCAATTCAATAAAAACGACACAAATACACAAATTATAATCCAGAACTTCCGTGAAATCCTACAACAACACAAAGACTTCATTGAAATATACACCGATGCATCCAAAACAGTTTCTGGTGTAGGAGCAGCTGTTGTCACACCTGAAAATACCCTAACCTATAAACTACCGGAAACCAATACGATCCTCACAGGAGAACTCTTCGCAATCCTCCAAGCGCTAAGGTACGCAAAATCAAACTCATCTAAAAAGTTTATAATTATGTCAGATTCATTAAGCTCTCTACAAATACTTCGACGAATATACGTAAACCATCCAATTGGAAGACTGATCAAAAGAGAACTTTTTACCATCCAAACATTAGACAAAGAAGTAATATTGCTCTGGGTACCTTCACATATAGGAATAACTGGAAACGAATCGGCCGATAAAAGTTCTCGAGAAGCGATCAATAATCCGAATCAGACTGCGTTACAATACACCCCTTCGATAGACATGAAATCCTACATAAAAAACAAAATGAAAAACGTGTGGAATACTCACTGGCAGGCCTCACAATCGAAATTACAGGAAATCAAACCAAACGTAGGACCGTGGCAAAATCAGTTAACAAAAAGAAGACAACAAGTAATAATGACCCGACTTCGCCTAGGACACACCAAACTCACACATGAACACTTGATATCTGGACAAAATGAACCAACTTGTGAATTTTGTGATGTGAAACTAACTGTGAAACATATTATAGTGCAATGCCCGTTATACCAAAACCACAGAGACACATTCAACATATCTTGTAACCTGAAAGAAATGTTAGACTATAGTAATAGCAACAAAATAATTCAATTTTTATATTCATTAGATTTAATTAAGAAGCTATGAATGTTATTTATAAACTTCACCGCTAATGACCCAAAGGGTTGAAGCGGTTATCTGAAATAAAAAAAAAACAACGAAATATCAAACAATTTACTTTTCAAAATCAAAGCATATAATGGCATCACGCTTTTCCTTCTTTATCCTTTTCAATAATTTGAATTAGATTGGTCTGATAGAAATGTTTAAATAATTTCTCATCAACGAGAGCGTGAAATGAGGATGGAATTGACTCTTTTCTAAACCTGACACTGTGATTAAGTTATCTTTATCTCAGATAGAAAACGTTATTGGAGAAAAGCAAGTGCTATATTATTACCTTTTTCTTGTACCTTCACATTCGAGAAATCTTTAACTTTCATCAGAATTAGATACGTCAAAACAAGTTTGTTATAAATAATATTTTAATTGCCTACTTTATAATAATGACAGATTTTTTTTCTTATAGCCATGTATTCATTGTACCCAAGTGTGTAGGAGTACGTTTTCTGTGATTTATTTGTGTAAGCAAATATCAGGTGATTTATTCAAAGAGAATAATCCAAATTTCAATAAATCAATCATTTTTTTTTTAGTAAACGATCTTGAATAGACCCTCCCTGTGTTTACCTAGTTATCGATACATGGAAGAATGCTCTGATGGTGTAGCAGTTAGCTTTACTGTCCTTCTTAGAAATCTTATAGCTGACCTTTGTTAGGTTCCTGGGCATTCAATTAAAATAATTATATCCAGTAATATCAATTTCAGTCCCACTCTTTGAAAGAAGTAACTTACTACTGAATTACGGTAGAATTCGATCACTAAGCAATCACCGGTAATAGGTATATTAATTCCGCTCTTTCTCCGATACACAAGAGAATATCAGATATTATGATAGCAAACACTGAACATCTTATTATGAAAATAAGTTGATCCAATTTTGTGCTCAAATATAGGGACCGTAGTGTAGAGTGTATAGGGAGAGAGAGGACTTTATGCTCTGAAATAACTAAAATAATTGATGGTCTAATTTAAATAATAAAAGTATATTGGTATATGTACTTTACCATGAAGTGCTCAAATATAGGTACTTCTGGAATATATAGATATTTTTTAATTGAAAACTTCCTATCCGTGAAGCTTCACAATTGGTTTGAAGATGATTTTTGACTAATAGAAATTGTTATCTTCAAAATTTGAGGAAACGTTCAACTGTTGTAATGAATGCATAGAGTTACATAAGAGAAAAATAGAAATACCTATATCATGAATGAAAGTCGTGCATTTAATGAAATGGGGACAATTTCAGCTTTTCTTTTACTTCTTTACAGCTGTTCTCTGAAATGAGCTGCACTGTGTCATCTGTATATGAAACAGACGTTCCATTAAAATCAATGATATAGCCAGTACTAGCTGAACATTTTATAAATGTCCATATTTCATGACATGCTCGACCGCATCAAGATATGTTCAATTCTGTGACTGAGCCACGACACAGCAAAAGGTATCTACTTTGTTCCATCTGTTTTTTAAACTCATTGTGCTCAAGATAATCAAATATAACTTTAATATTATGGATGAGGGCTTAGCTTAAATTTCTTTCATAATTCTGAACGTAGTCTTGGAAAGATTACAAACATAAAAAATATACTCGACGTATTATACCGTATAACAGATATTATCCATATTGAAGGTTACATGGATATTCTTATGAATCCCAGTAAATAGAGTTTTTGTTTCGAGCATTAGATCAACGGTGAGATTGAACCTTAATTTTCGATATCGCTTAAACACAACTTTTGCATGCAGTCAGTGTCCCAAAAATACTATATCCTATACATTAGCGAAGAGGCGAGACTTACAATGGTGATAAATTTGCATCTAGGCGCAAAGCCCATATCATTAACAATCGAAAGATTATTTTACAAACAAAATCAATTCGAATGAAAATTTTGAGATCTGAAAGTTTGTGATTTCATTTGGATTTTTCACATTCTCTGTGATCGCCTTATCACTGTTACTATAAAAATTCATATTTTCATTTATATTATTTGAGAATATACTCACCTTTGAGAGTGTCGTTGGATGGGGGTATAAATTGACGAGACAGCTCTCCCTGCGGAGTCTGTAGTCCCAGCGAGTCTCCAGGTGGGGTATCTCCATCGTGTCACATATTGACTGAACGTGACTTGCCGTGTGTGCAGACTGAGGACCAAAAATGGCGGCAACACCATTCCGCAGTAGATGGCAAACTGTAAACAAAGCAGCTGATTAGATTATGGAGAATCACATACACACCCACACCATTCTAGAATGTTAATTTATGGTGAGCAACGTTTCACCACGATAACGGCAAATATGTACATTGAGTATCTATTGGCTTTCACACCGACACCTTTCTATACAGAATCAATTTTTCGCTCAAGGTAGCAATAATTCCAGATGATGATCATTTAAGATACTCTCTCTAGTGTAAAATAGTGAGCAGCCATGTATCTATAGTATTTCAAAAGAAAGTCTCACACTATATCCAATGGGATGTTTCAATATCAACGCCTTGGCTTTCATTTTCGCGAGCATGAAAGCTTCAAGCTTCAAAATTAAGTCAAATGAGAATATCTTATAAAATCTGGTGTGTCTACTAACACGTGTTTCCTACCAGTTTCAAACTAATTTCAGCGAAAATAAAAATTATGTCGTCTAACAATAATTAACGAAGGAGAAACTGTTTAGAATTAATAGTTTCACCCGTAAACTTGCGCCTATTTATACAGGAATTATCAGTTGAGAGGGAAGAAGAGAGCATTCGAAATGCTTTAATTGAAGACAACTGCAGCATATACGGAGAAATTTGCATTGGATCATCACTGAAGTTGAATCAAATATTCCATTTGAATGATAATAGAGACTTTTCTATCTACTAATAATAAAGTTATTCGCAAATGTAGCTCTACTTTCCTAACGATTTTCAGAAAATATTTTTTTAATCTTGAATATTTTCTACCGTCATTTGTTTTGAATTTGATGAAAAAGAATATTAAAGTGAAATATGTCAAAGACTAAATCAGAGAGGATAATAAATCTTCAAGGTGTGACAAGTGACATTAGAATTTAGAATATTTTATTTGAATATTTGAGATAATTTCTGCTGAGCCTGGTAAATTGCACTTTATGGTTATTCGGCTTTTATTATAATAAAACATTTCAATTGTCTTCGAACAGTAAGTTATAGTCGTATCATTTAATAACTAATTATAAAAAATATAACTTAATTAGGTATAAAGTGCTAACTTCTCGATTACATCTTTCATAAAACAAAACATCCTAATTCGTTAACTGGTATTTTAAGAACTCTTCTCTGATTTGTAAGCACCCTACAAATCTTTATATTTATTATAGTAAAATTGCCTTTCAAATTTTTCACTCTTATCTATTCTTTTAACATGAAGAAAACGATCGATTTTCGAGAATTAATTACTTTTCGTTTTTAGCTAATTTGCTAGCTTTGACCATCAAAAGGTTCATGCGGAAATCATTTAATTAAAATTTCTCATTTTCTTCGTGACGAAGCAGTAATTTAATTCAAGATTAGAATTTCGAATAATTATTTGCTCATATCTCACTGATACAAATATTTATTGATAGAATAATATGCCTACTTCATCATCAACGTTTTTAGAGAGAGTTAATTCTTTTTTCAAATAACTTTTAATATGAATGCTATATTTCCAAATAAAGCATGTATTTTGTTAAATTTCCCCCTGCCTTGTGGTATTTTTGTTAGGTAGTAATAACGGTACAAATTTATTTTTCATTTATTAGGGATATCGATTTCGTTTAAATATTATCATCAGTTCAGTTTGAATAAATATGGTTGTTAAATTTGAATTTAGTAGAAAAAGAAGCATAAAATTACGAGAAGCTTTTTTGCGCTTGAAATTATTTTATTAATAATCTACAACGATGATTATGTGTGGACTTATTGAATAAAAATAGATATAATGTTTAAATTGTTTTATAATTGATTTCTTGATAATATTCATGTTGGTATAATACAATTTCCTACATCTGAAGGTATAGAGGATACCAACTTGGATGTTGGTACAAAACTCTGTTACATTCACATCAAACTGATCAGAGTTGAGAGCGCAGACATTATATTTGTTTGGTGATAAACATAAACACTAACAAAAAATATAACCATTCATATGTACCTATATGTACATATAACAAATAAAGTATTCTGTATAGAAATCAGTAAGTATTTGTATTTGAATTTGACTTTTTAAGTAACTCAAGAAATGAAGACAAAACATTTTGAAATCAAAGATATAAGTGAAATGCAAGTAACCCAATCAAATCTTCAAAGGATTCAAAAAAATAAATTCATCAGACATGGCCCAATTTGGTTTATGTTTTCACACCAAACAATATTCTAATTTACGAGAGCACACGTCATCAAAATAATAAAATATGGTAGAGATCCTATTTGAAAAATTGATGTAGGTATGTCAGAAAAGAAATAGGGCACACTTTAGGGTCCACACAAGAAATCGCGGATCGTCCTTTATCTATTACCTGCAACTATAACATTGGCTCAAGTAGAAAAAAAATGTTCCTAAAATCTAAAGAAGAAATTCGACTATCTGACAATTTCAATTTTGTTCTTTCTCAATAAAAAATCCATAACTATTTGAAGTAAACTCGAATACTCACAAAAAAACAGACAAAAAACAACATTGGGCCAAGTCTGATCAATTTATATTTTATCAAATCTATTGCAAATTGGTTCAAAAGGAAATACCTTTTATTTGATTGAATAATAGATTGAATTAAATTAAATTAAGTTCAGTCGAAAACAGAAATGATTACTAACATTTTATGAATATCTTCATATATATATATATCTTCAGTTTATTTCCAAAAGTTGTGTCTTTCTTTCCTGATTCACTTAAAAAGTGTGTTTGGCACACCCAGGACTGTCGGTTTTGGTTGTATATGAATAAACAGGAAATTTGACAGTAAAGTTTATTTGAGGTTAAAATTTGTTCCTGCTTTTTCTCAGATATGTAGGCTTGAAATGTAATGTGGTGGTGGTGTTCAAGAGGAATGTTTCAGGTAAATTTCAAGAAAATCGTACTATCCGTTATCCAGATAATCTTGCCACAGACAGAAAGACCGAATTATTTATTATACGAATACAACATAGGCATGTTAATAATGGAGTTAGTGGAGGAAAGTAGCTAGCGGTATTTCTGGACCTCAAAATACATTATTTTTATCATAATCCTGAAATAGAGTAAAATTTTATACCTATATATGCTCCTAAAAACCTCTATCTCTCTTATATCAACAATCAACATTCTGCTTTTGTCATTTACTTCATGTAACGCTTGTTTTGACAAGATGAAAGTTCCAAAGAATATGCTACAAACGTGAGCTTAGTACCACAATAATAGACCAACAAAGATCTCAGTTTCTTCATTGTTACAGGACAGTTACTCGCTAGGTGGATGTGATACAATCGAAACAATGCTTCCTGAAATACTGACAAAGAAAATCTCTCGAATAGTTTCTATTTACTCATAAAACAAATGCTTGCGACTAACGTATATGGGAGGTAATATACAGTGCGTTGAAAAATTAACTGCTTATATTTCAATTCTTGATAGGATTCAGAAAGAACGTTTTCAATAGAAGTTTTATAAAATAACATGTTATTAGCATGAATAATTTAAAAATATCCCAGGTGCAGAGCTCATAACTTACCTATACATATTTTTTTAATAAAAGGTTCAAAAAGCCTTTCTTGTTATATCTAGAAATATTCCAGTCTAGTATAAAATATTGATATGGTCGAGCCATTGCTTATCCTTTTTGATTGGTCGTTATCAGTTTCCTATTTCGACGACATCCGGATTATCAGTTTTTGTTTGGTAAAAATAACCATCGCCACCATTAATAAAATCTGGGAACTTGTTGTCCACTCTTTTGAAAAAGTTCACGTACCTAATAGTTATTTATGTATCAAGGGCGTAAAATAGGCCCTCATGGACCGTAACGTGTAAGAGCCCAAGCCGCTAGGCGAGGGGTATTAACACGTAAGATTCTTGAACGCTGTTTGTGCCCGAAATACATACAAAATTGTATGCACGACCATTTGTTTATATATATATATATATATATATATATATATATATATATATATATATATATATATATATATATATATATATATATATATATATATACATAATGAATATTATTATAAATTAGGTAAAAAAAATATTCTTCCAAGTTTCTATACCTTGATATTATGGTACCCTGTATAGGTTTATATGTTAGAAACTAAATCAATAAGACAAAAATAGGCAGTCATAATTTTTATCTAGCAAATGTCACCACTGGAAATTTTGAAACTAGCACAAGATGCAAAATCAATTATTATCGGAAGAATCTAAGACAATATACGACAAGGTCTACGATGAATTTGTCAACTTATGCAATTTGCATAATGTTAAAGATGGAAAATAGAATACGTAAAACGTATTTCTACTATAAAAATCCGAATGCCGAAAGCCGGTCAGCTCTATGGTTACATTATTCGATGTTAAAGACAACTGTAAACTTGCACAATAATATAAACATCGCTAGATATTCATAGTTGACAACATTCTTAACAAGGAAATCAGGCGGTTATAAAACTAAGAAGTCAAAAAATCTAACTAGAGAAGAAATTGAATTATGTTTGGTAGATGATCCAGATAATTTACATCAGATGATAAAAGTACTAGGTACTATATACAGGGTGGATCTCCGGGAAATACATTGATCGATTGTGGGCAAACGATAACTACGAACAGTCTGAAAATTTGGTGACATACTAAAGTCGCTGGGGGACATACGTCTGAAACGTTTTCATATTTGTCGCATTTCTGGTTATACCGGAAGTAGATGCAACTTTGTTATTTTAAAAGGAATATATTATCGCATTTTTATATGTCTTGTATAATTTTGAAAACATTTCAATTTTTCCTATGAGGAAGTCTTTAATATTTAATTTGTGTTGATTTTCTTGTAGAATAAGATCAGTATTTTTATGATATTGTGAGTGATAAAAAGAAGAAGCGTGAGAACTAGGTCCAAAGAAAACATCAAATATATTTTTTATGGAAACCCCCGTTTCTCTTTATTTTTGTGTATTAAGCACCAAAATAAGGGGAACTTTGTATAAGATCGTCTATACCCAAAATTAGTAGTTTCTTAAATAGTTGGCTATTTTTCACTTTTCTATCTAAAAATGCTACACATCTTTAAAGTTGTGTTAGAAGTGGGCCATGATTGTATTAGAAAATAATAACAAATATTAAGAAAAACTCAGACAAGCGTGAAAACACTCAACATTAATACTTTTCATTTGAACATTTTGAGTAAGTATAATGCCGAGAAGATTTATACAAATAAAGATTATTTGAGTTTATTTATTATTATGGAGAGTGTGATAATGTTATTTCAAGAACATGTTATTCAATCGCTATGCAATATCCACAAAAACATAAACCAACACCAAAATCTGCTGAAAAATTTTAGAAAACCTCAAGTTCTTTGGAACTATAAAGGCTAGAGTACACAGAAATAAACCAATTGTGAACAATGAAAATATTGAAATAATAGGCAAATTATAATTTTTTTATGTAAAAAAAAAATCTGATAAATTTTCAGTATGATACCCTTGAACTTCCAGACATATCTTGCACCTAAGCAGGAACTGTTATAATAATAAGAAGAGCTCTACTGATTGCGGATTAAGATCTTTAAATGCTGTTCATACTCGTCGCATGCAGTCTTCTATGATCGCGTTGGCCTCTTGTTGGCAATCCATTGATCATAAAACAACCTTTGCAGATGGTTATTGAATAAATGACTATTATGTGGAGGCGCCTCATCACATTGATAAAATAGATGTCTATATTCAGCCAGAGGCAAGTTGTCTAAATAGTTCACTAAAGATATTGAGCTAGTGCTCAGCTTAAAAAATATATTTATTATCTAGAAAGCTTAAAAAATAGCTAGCTTACCTTTGACATTATCTTGATAGAATTCAAGGACCACGATGCTATCATTTCTTATGGCACAATAAACGTTAAGCTACCAGGATCCTTGAAAGTTCTACTCTCTGATGGATGTATATTTGAATCACTCCAATAATGGGAATTACATCGATGAATTTAGCTTCGCTCGACCAAATAATAATACCAAAAAGAAAGGATTTTCTTGCGAACGAAGTAGAATAATTTCACAGAACTCCATTTTTCGTGGGAAATCAGTCTCTTTCATGTGCTAAACTATCGAAAATGTGTATGGATGAAACTTGTGTTCCCATAAAATTCTTAGAACTAATACTTTAGACACTCACACACGTTTGGTATAGAAAACGAGCACCGAATTTGATCATTCTTTTTTAATTGTAAACAGTAGTCATGAGAGATTCAGTATGTCTTCTTAAGGGAAATGTATTTAATGGTATCTGATTTCAGTAAAATATAGCCGAGGTCTATGTACATGTAAAAACCTCTTTAAGATCCGATCTGTAATTACAAATTACATTTCTCCTATCGTTCCCAGTCAATTTTTGATACACACCTTGTATATACAGATACACAGGGTTATACTGTTTGTGACCGACATGTCAACTAAAAGAGTCGGTCGTATTCTTTGTAAGAAATAATAATTTAATGTAGATTTTACCGTTTTACCGTAATAGGTCCCTTTAAATCTGACAGAAGTTGTTTAAGACTTCTGAACTTAACATGATAGAAAAAGTGATATATTTTTTGTAGTTGAAAGTACACAGTACGAAGTACTGACAGGGGTCCCACTGTTGGAGATTTTTCGGTATATCTCGATTATGTAAGTGTACGTTAAATGTCCATTTATCGAGAAATAGAATTCGGTAAGTCCGAAAAATCATACGTAGAAAAAGTTTGACGCCTAAAATAGCAGAAATAACAGTCTAACATCTTATTTTCATTTACTATGAAAAATTAAGATAAAGTGACATAACCTAAAAGTCATATACTTCGGGTAATTGGGTAATAGCAATATAAGCTTATTCTTCTTATGAATTTCTGACATGAACGTAACAGTCGCGCGAGGAAAAAGATCCTCTCTCATCTGAGTGGGAGAGGTGAAGGTGGAATGCATAATTTATATTCATGACCTCGTCCATATAATGTGTGTGCAAAACTTCCTACATACAGCACAAGTAGTGTGTAAGTTTCAGGCTTGGTTAATAATTCAGCAACTGATAAAGACTGAACTCGAGTAATTATTAAACAGGTAGTCTACAATCTAACTTTCCGACTATCCGCTTTTCAGTATTCGCCGCTTTCCAGATCTACCATAGGAAGCATGGGGCGTAGAAGTATACTCCCTTTGATATTCTAATTCGAAAATTCCCCCTTCGAGCAACACTTTCTTGTTGCACGTCTGCCATTTTCAAGCGAAACTCATTTTCATAAATACCAGCACGTCACACATGAATTTCCATGCTGTATATTGGTAGATCGAATCGGCTTTCAAAGAAATTGAAACTTCTAAATAATTATCTGATCTACAATCGGAATTATTTAATACCTATTCTTATAAATTTATCAGACCATTTCTTTAAATTCATGATTATATAAGATTTGCGAATGATTTTCTTTGAAAAGGAAGAATCATAGCCTATATAGAAAAAAGATATCAAGATAGAAGTTGAAAAGACAGTTGCATATTCCTATGTAGAATAATTCAAAAGTAAACCATAAATCATAATGATTTAGAGTTTGCCCTAGAGAAGAGAATAAACATTCCCGAAAGCTCGGCTTGACTCAGATAATTTTATCTATCAAATGACTGCATACCCAAGAAGGTACATGTTCAATGCATACATAGCTCATATTGGTCTCCATCATCAGTGGTAAGCTGAAGATTGATACTTGCATACAATCAAAATAAGGATTGAACATTTATGGTGATAATATGCAAAATTGTCACAATATAAAATTGTATGTATTGCCCTAGCAGATGTTGACGTTATTCATTGCCGGAAGATGTGTTTGCTCTCGCAGAAGTTGTTGTCGGTACAGTTAGACGTCCTCGGGTATTTATTTGCCAGAAAACGGTTTATATTAAGTATATAATCATCTTGATTATGAATCAGTTGAATTCATATTCAAATATTAATATGACTGATATAATCTTGAATCAATGTATATGTGTACATATATGGGGCGCAAAGTACGAAAACGGCCAATGAACGAAAACACAAACCCTAGTTTGGACGTTTTAAAGCGATCAAAGCCCGAAGTTAAAGTCAATATCGCACTTTGATCGTTTTCAAATGGCGAAACCTAGGTTTGCGCAATCACAAAACTACCAAAGTAAATAGTTTATGTTATTTCGCATGTGTTATAAGGAGGAGGGGATGGACTTTTGTAGCATTGTCGAGCACCACGCGTTTTTCTTAAAAAAAATACTTTGAAGGTGGTTTCACGCGTACTAAATTATGTTTTAAGGTGTCAGTCGTGAGTGAAGACGCATTTAAGATCAAATTAGATGCGTTTATCGAAAAAAGCAAATCGAGTAATGAATTTTTCATCTCTATCAGTTGGGAACATCATCAGGAGTCCTTGAAACTTTGTACGTAAGAAATGAATTTCAAGTAACAGACTAAACCATCATGGAAATAAAACATGTCCCAGAAAAAGATCTCATATTAAAAACCGCTGCTATTGTAAACTCGCAGTAGAAGCAAGGTTTTCTGAAGTGTGGAAGTGCGGGTTTAGAAATAACGGCGGAAACAAGACATGCAATTATTTTCAAACAAAGCGTAAGATGCATTTCAAAATGTCATTCATCGTCAAATTTCAGAAATAGATAATCAATCATTCAAATCAATTAAGCTAATGCTGTTGATTTTTTTTCTCTCTTATATAAGTAACAGTTGCTCCAATCTGTTTTTTATTAGTTTAATTTCTTATTAAAATATTCTAGCTTGTGTGTTTGTCTAAAAACATACATTTGGTAGCAATGTAACTTTTTCCATAACAATTCCATGACTATGGCTAAGCGATCCACAAAAATAATTATAGATTATTCCAAATTACTTCTTATTAATGTTTTTAATATTAGAAAATTCTCTTGACTTCTCGTTTAAAAGCTATGGATGTTTCCTAAATGCACAAAACTAGGTTTAGCTATTTGAAAAGAATCGAAGTGCGATAATGAATTTAACATCGGGCTTTGGTCGTTTCAAAACGTCCGAACTTATATTTGAGTAAAAATTTCCGTCAATGGCCATTTTCCCAGTTTGCACCCAAGATATAGATACATATATAGAAATAATATTCAAATTCAGTTCCACATGTCCCCATATTTAGTACATTCTTATCAGTAAAATATCATCTTTCCAACCATAAAAAGTTGAGATGTTGAGATGAAATATGAGGATCCTTGTGAGGGGCAGTAATTCACTTACTCACTCATCCATGCACCCACGTCCCAATAGGAGTGCTCCAAGCTCATATCTTTCATGAAGACCTTGCTTTGTTGTTGCATTGCATTGCTGCTATATATTTATAGCGCGTTTCTAAGGATCTTCTGAATTAAGTTTATATAATGACTATTATATAAGTCTTGAATAGGAAATGTTAGAAATGTAGATGCAAATTGATTACTATTATGAATTACAAGACAAAACTCAATTGTTGGAAATAATGATAAATGTGGTAGCACAATCTAATAATAATTG
Organism: Crioceris asparagi; assembly: GCA_958507055.1. Lineage (NCBI taxonomy): Eukaryota > Metazoa > Arthropoda > Insecta > Coleoptera > Chrysomelidae > Crioceris > Crioceris asparagi. The sequence goes on from OY293828.1 coordinate 72,492,173, forward strand.
ATTGCGTAAACAAATTAATCAGTAACTTCAATAATAATAATATCTGATGTCCATTATTCCAATAATTTTAGGTAGGTACAAGATTCTAGGTTTAAGATTTATCTCATGTGGCTTCCCTGCGGAATATAATTTCTCATCTTACCTTACCTAATATTTTAATCTAAGGTGATATTGGCTTTCTTGAATTGAATTAATAGCGGCGATTATTTGACTAATTGCGGTATACATAAAGTTTTCATTATCTCATAATGTCGGCATTAGACAGATAGATAGAAATAATAATATTTTTGTTATAGAAAAAAAGAAAATCAGCGGAAATCTACAGCGCCATTGATTGTAAAGGAAAAATCGGACTTACTATCATCGTAGTGGAACAATAAAGAAACCTGAAGAAGCGATAACTGAGTGCTGACCTCCACATAGTGCTCGGTATACGTTCCCCTGACTCGCATTACTTTTATCGATGTTTGAAAGTTAACTTCTGGTGACAATAAATGTTCCAAGAGAGGTTCCTTCTATCTCGGAAGTGACATTTGTTCAGTGGAAATCTATTTATCTAACAATGTATCACTTGGCTTTCTTGAGCCCTTGTAGACGAGTGCAAGTTCGTTATTTTGTGTGAAATTTAGTTATAGCTTTCTATTAAATAAAACAGTGTAACCAGACTTTGAACTCATTTAGCCCTTGAGAAGAACGTGATCAGTGACTTTTGTTCTTGATACACTAGCTGACTCGACAGATGTTGTCCATAAACTTGTAATCGTTTTGTAAATTTGTGAACAATGTGAAAATGATAAATAAACATATTTGTTCGTCTGATCATGTAACAATACAAAATTAATAGCAATTGTAATTTTATTTTTATTAAAGCTGGATTGCGTTTATTCTCAATTTTTTCGAGATTATCCAGTTTTATTTCTAATTTAAAGACAAAGATAATATTGGAAACATAACAGAAAAAACAAAATCGTAATCATGCAAATATGTCGTTTCTAGCGTCTGTTACGGAAGAGAGTACGTTCAAATGTGATTTTTGAAGTTTGCCCGATTTTCTTACATTTTTTATTAATTTTCTCCTGAATTTTTTTCCCGGGCCATAAAGAACAGAATACAAAATAATTAGGAAAATTCATCGCTTGAATCTTGAGTTGTGACCATTAGTTCTTAAAAAAAATACTTTCATTTATTCCACAATTGTCCAATTTTCTTGGTGATTTTTGTAAATTTTACATTGCCTTGAAAATTGGCCAAAAGGGGTCTTTCAAAGAATGCGCCAACCAACGAAGACGATTTCATTTTTATTTATACAGGATGTTACGGAATTGTGTGATGAAAATTCACTGTCAGATTCTGCATCAGGGAATATGAAAAGAGTATATATAAACACGGGTCGCATTTTCAGAATTCGCCGACACATTAGCCGCTCGGTACAATTCGCATGATGAGCAACGCAATTTATATATACAAAGTTTTCAAGGAAGTTCATCCTAAAACTGGAATATTAAGCAAAGGTATGTGTATCATGAATAGCTTTTTGATTGACATTTTCGGACGTATTGTTGCTTAGGTTTTCCGTCAAGCTCATTAAATAGAGATCAGAGTAAACAAAAGAGATCGCAAATAACATATAAGAAACAACTGTTAATTTACTTCTACCAGGTAAATTAGGGTACCATGTTGTAGGTGAAAGAACCAACTAGTACTCAGGTGAAGCTAAAAATATAGAAAAGTTGTTGAATATGAATTTTATTCTCTATTACTATTTTAGTATCTTATTCTTATCATTAGTATCTCATTTATTTCGGTGTTGGTATGGCTCAGTGGCAAGAAAATGCCACTAAATACATGCTGTAATGCATACTTGATAGTTTATAATGTATTGCTGTTTAAGATTGTCGTCTAGCTCATTATACAAAGAGATCAGAGAATGCTCAATAGATCCCTAATAAAATAGACGGCTACTACAGTTACACTTTAGAGAACGTTTAAATTTGATTGTTTGTCTTGTGAACTCCTTACGAAGCATGCTTCTGTCTTATCAGCCCAGATTTGTAATGATGTATTTTTTATTGCAGTGAAATGGTGGTGCACAAGGCAAAATCGAATGTTTGCAGATGAACAACGGAAGAAGAAGGATGTGGCAAAAGTAAAACACCTCAAAGGCATTTGAAGAATCTAGTTTCCGAGTCCTGGTGGTATAGAGAGAGTATAATGAGTGCATAAATGTGCGTATATCTGAATTTTGCTTGTAATTATTTCAGTTCACTTGTAATATACGGTGCAGATGTTCAAAATTTGTTTGTTTTATTTACATGTCTAATTGACGAGCAACGGAAGAAGGCTGAAGGAGAAATGGAGCAATGCAAGGGCAGATGAAGTATCCAGCGTCCGAGTCCAGGTGGTGTAGAGAGCATAATAAGTGCATAAATGTGAGTATGGCTGAATTTTGCTTGTAATTATTTCAGTTCACTTGTAATATACGGTGCAGATGTTCAAAATTTGTTTGTTTTATTTACATGTCTAATTGACGAGCAACGGAAGAAGGCTGAAGGAGAAATGGAGCAATGCAAGGGCAGATGAAGTATCCAGCGTCCGAGTCCAGGTGGTGTAGAGAGCATAATAAGTGCATAAATGTGAGTATGGCTGAATTTTGCTTATAATTATTTCAGTTTACTTGTAATATACGGCGCTGATGTTGAATTTTTTATTTTTATTTATATGTCTTATTGAGGAGCAGCGGAAGAAGAAATGGAGCAATGCAAGGGCATATGAAGTATCCAGCGTCCGGGTCCTGGTGGTGTAATAAGTGTTTTACATAAGCAGTTATTTAGACAGTGCTCTGGGTAATTTATTATAATAATAAGTATATATTGTTATAGTAATGTATGTTGATGTTCACATTGGCGACCTTCAAGTTATTAAAAAAATACTTCTAACTTTTCGTGTGTTTATTATGACTTTATTAATTCTCCTTATACATAGTGAAAGGAGTGAAACTTTCAGAAATTGTTGGAGAACACTTAATAAAAAATCTATGCTGCATTCATATAATGTTTTTTTTAACTTTCTTCAACAATTTCTGAATGTTTATTCCTTTCTCTACTTTGCGCTACTTTTATATGCCACCGTTAATTTGAATGTCCGATTTAAATCTGCCGCCACACGTAACTTCGTGAGATTGAGCGCTAGTGTACTCAAGGTCAAAACATGGTCAAAAAGATTAACATGAAAGTTACCATTCTCTTGGAGGTATGTTTTCTCTGCTCACTCCTTAGCGACATGTGTTACAAATAATGTGGGTTTGGGTAGAAACAAATCCAAAAAATTAAAATAACATTGCTGCATTACCTACCTAATATTTTGTACTGACTGAGATTTATTTAGTTAATACATGTTCCAATGGATTTTCTTTCTTATTTTTACTAATACATGTATGTATATCTTTTCCATTAGCGCATACTAAAATATCTAATAATACCAACGGGTCTTCAAAAGAAACGTTAATCAAAGATGGCTATGATTTTCTAAACGTACCTCTCAGCTAGATTTTGCTATATTTTTGTAATGTTATTTAAGTCACTATAACATTTATTTATGGAACTAAGGCGATGAACGTTTTTGTAATCAAAGCACACTTCGATTAAGTTTGTTTTTCAAGATTCCTTAGCACTTGACACGGTATTATGCAAATCGCCGACGCATTACTTCTAATACGTCGGGCCTATATGAACCTGAGATTCGCATCATCCGAGTTGTTGTTGAATGTGTCGGTGAATTCCGAAAATGCACACGGCATCGATAATAATCCGTATTCATGATAGTTTATTTAACATTTATCGATAACTCGTTGAGTAATTGAAATAAGTCTTGATACACGCAAAAGTACAAAATTGTTTTCTAAAGCACATTGGTGCCGGATAGTCTTTATGTTCGGCAAAAAAATGTACGCCTTTCATTTTGGCAAAATCTATCATCGTTTTCTTAAAAATAGAATAATATTGCTTAGTAATCGCCTTTTGGACTTTTTCGTTCTGACGTATCGTTTTCGAAATAAAAATTGTTTTATTATTCAGTGCAATAATAAGCCATACTTGAAATCATTTATTTTAATTTTATTATTTTATTTGAACTATTTTTTCCAAAAACTTATATTAAATTTAAAATTTACATCAAATGCTGGAAATGGTTTTCGTTTGCTTCAACAGAATTCGATAAATCACAAGTAGACTTTTAAATACGGAAAATTTTGAGCACCCCCCGCGTTTCATTTACTTTTTCATATTTTTAGATGTAGATTCTGGCATAACATTTTCCTCACACAATATAAGAGAGGGATAGCGGGATATTATTTGAACAGTGGTTTCTATATTGTTCTTGTTATAACTACGTCAAAAACAAGGAAATGGAACAAATAAAACATTTGCCCCTAAACAAAACAGTGCCCATTTTTGTAGAAGTATTATTGAAATTAACATTTACATGTTAACGTTAAGGCATTGTTAAGGTCACTTGTTCTGGTAAGTTCAGAGGCGTAACCATTTAGTTAGGGTATGGACGGTTGAAAAATTTTCAACTATTCTTTTCTTTTATGCAAATCATTTACCTACGACTGTGGATTCAAAACATACAACTATTTCCACTGATTACAACGGTGTTTAGTTTGATGGGGTTATTTTGAATAATAAATGAGACATAATCGTTTCTATCCTTTTCTTAGTCACTAGAAGATGTTTCTAATTTTACATATAAAATACTTAGGTAGTAGGCTACTGTCGTCATCAGATAATTTCTACGAAACAATTACAAAACTGTGAAGTAACTAAGCGTTTCACATTGTATTGCTACACAATAGACTGGTCAGAGTACTTGAACATTTCTTTTGTAAGGTCTGTAGGGAAATAATAATAAACACCAAGAATGGCTTTGGAAACATGTCATAGAGAATTATCGGGAAATATTTTGCGTTATATGTAAATATATCAATGAAGGTTAAGTACGCTTTCCCATCAAGATAGCGAAACAACTTGCCTAAATAACAATGCCATTAGATCAGGAAATTGCTGTTTGAATAACAGAAAGACCAAGTCGTTGCAACAAAATGCATAACCATGGGATAATACGAGAGCTTTTTTTTACATCACTCTTATCCTAATCGTTGGAAGTATTATAATATGGCCAGGGCGATCCCCCAGACCTTACTCCTCCTATAGATTTCTATCTTCTGAGATAAGTGAAAGAAAGGGTTTTTGAAGATTGTTCACATGAATAACAGGATCAGAGAGCCCACCGTTTAATTGATAGGTCAATGCTTTCTAGAGTTCCGGGTTCATTCGATAGAAGAATAATAGCTTGTGTAGAACAATGTGATGGCCTATTAGAGCAATCACAATCCAGTTGATCCCTTTTTCAAAAAACGATATGGACAGAAAGCTCTTAAAATATGCTATCAACTGATGCAATAAAATACCTACAGGGTCTTACATTTGAAAAAGTTGAGTTATCGCCTCTATTTTACAAAATCGTAGTAGATGACAGAACATCGACTCTTAGTTCACTTATATTTAAGAAATACTGTAAGGTTTAAAGAATCAACTGAAAAAAGTTGGTTCAGTTATCTGGAATGGTTCTGAAATAAATGACCAGACCGATAGGTTGGAAAAAAATTAAGAGCTACCACGTACTCTCTGGTCACCCTATATACAAACAAAATCTCCTCGTTTAGTATAATAAAATAAGAAATGATATTTTATTTTATGATTATTGTCCTTTGTAGGTATATTTCCAGACAAGTAAGAGATTTGGATATTATTCTGTTTTAAAATTCTATGAAAATGTTTAATATCGGAAAAATAATGCATTAATAAGTTAAGTTCCGATTTGATTTGACTGTGAGATGTCATTCATCACTTTACAGCAATAATTATTGAAATAGGTTTATATTTTTCAAAACAGAGAAAATAGTCATGATCAGAATAAAATCTAATAGAGATAACTTTGAAGGTTAAAATTCACTGTTTTTGACCGACCAACCAAACGAAGGAGGTATACAATTGTACTGTATATCTGCGTTTTTTATGGATGTTCGGGCCTTTTGCTCTGATTTTGATGATTTTTTTTAATTGAGAGAGAGGGGAATGGGTCCCTTTAAAAAAACAATATTAGACATGCCCTTCCCCTCAAAAATTTCCCCCAAACGTGGTGGAAGGTGCAATTTTTCCAGAAAATGGAGAATCCGAGAAGGCAAAATTGAAGAAAATTCCATATCTGGAAATTTTGAATTGGACATTTTTACAAATAATCATAGGTTTACGCGTTAAACTCTGAAATTTGTGTTTCAGCTATGTTGAGGGGGCATATCCAGCAACATTTGAATTGGACAAATTTAAAAAAAATCATAGGTTTCTGAGTAACAGCAGTGGTAAACTCAAATATGTACATTTTCGCGATGTTTTGAAATAATTAATAATAACTGAATAAGTATGAGTAACGCATTATCTTCTTTGGTGAACGTTGAAAGATTTTGATGTCTAATGCTAAACTCAAAAGTGCGAAATAAATATTTGTTATAAAAAATCGGACAGACTTTATTAGTTGGTGCAGTGAAAAATACAAAATAATATTAGGTAATTCTGTTCTGGTACTTTTAAAGTTGCTGCCAAAAGTTTTCAATCTAACTACAACTGCACAGCTTCATAATTACCAGTACCAATAGAATTAATAATGTTATCCAAAATAAATACTTCTGGTCACAGTTTTCCTTTTCAAGTAACCAAGTCAAAATAAAATCCATATGTCCATGGGAACTTTTTGTCGTTTTCACGCTCATCATTGGATACCTAGGTTCTTTTAACAGGTTGATCTTTAATATTTATCCATATTTTTTTCTGATAAGTTCCTCAGGAAATTGTTTTATGTCTTTTTCAACACAGGGAATTTCTAGTAACTGGTATTTTGATGATCCGAAATACGATGGCAAAATAAACATGTCCAAAAATGATCATTAAACGTTTTCCTTATAGATGGGTGAATATTTCCTATTTATGAACTATTTACTGCCTAAGGTTAATATATTCAATCATAAGTTATTACCGAGAATTGTAATATTCTGAAGCATGTAATTCTGGGAAGTAATTATCGTCAATAACATCCTTCGAAATTCTCAGTATGAGTGGGTGGGTAGGTATAAACCTTAATAGTTCTTCAATCTGAGTGCCTCTATCCCCGATAAACAAGTTATGAACTTTGGAGAAACTTTGTCAGCTTTCCCAAGTGAGGAATATGTACATAGTGGGCGTGGTTTCCATTGTAAATTTGATATGATTACATGTGAGTAGAGGATATAGGAGTTGGTAATCTGTAGCGATGCGTAAGTAACAAACTGAAATTGATCATGACGTAGGTGGTTTATTCGAAGCGCTGATACTTGATTGATGTTCATTACATTATAGTTGTGTTTAGGAGCAACTTATATACCAGACTTAACGAATATTAAAAGTAGCATAATAGGAGTTAAATTTAGATTTACAAAATGCTATCACATATGTCTCAGATAAAAAACTGTTGATTTAAGTAAACTTACCTAAACAAATAGTTATTTTGGGTGCTCTTTGGTCATGAAGTTACAGTTTTTAAAATCATGTAATTTTGAAAATTTATGGAATTTTGCTCAGATCCTGTATAGTGACATTATTATCATCATCGAAGGAAAAATTAACGGCAAACTACAAAGACGAAGGTCTCCTATGCGCTGGGTGGATGAAATTTAAGAAATCATTGTCAAAAACCTTCTGTAGCAGCTCAAGACTGAGACGGGTGGAGAACAACGATCCGTGCGATTGAGACATTATGTCATCATTATCTTTCGAGAGTTAATGGACGAGAAGATGATGATATTATAAGATAACAACATATAGAAAATATGGGACTAATATAATTCTATTAGAGTCTAATAGAATTGCTTGAGAATAAAATTTATTATTAGTTATACCATCCGCTATCCCTGTGCAGGCTGAGAAATCAGATTTCTAGAAATTTCTAAATATATATTAGGTATTCTGAATCTATGGTAACTCACCTTTTGTCAAAATGTTGAAAGAAACCTGTAATTTTGAAGCAATAATTAAAAGCAGAACTTCAATAAATAAAATGTTCCAATGTCTTGATGATTTGGGGTGATTTATAGGAATAATAAGAATTGGATAAGCCACAAGATACAATGTCGATTTCGCATATTCATCTGACACAAAAAATCATTTTAAATCACTTATACCCTAGTTGGCAGAATATTTAACCAATTTTACACTGCATCAATACATTACTTGCTTGACGTCAAAACATCAATAGATATATCAAGTGAAAAATACTTTCCCTGAAGATACGAACTTAAATGTCGAGGAGAGTGATGGATGACAGATCAATATGAGTGATAATATTGATGCATTGGACTGCTGACGGAGACAATTTGTGGAAGGAAAGAGGAAGGAAGACAGGCAGATAAGACGCTGAAATACAAGGGATCTCTCAAAAATAGAATAGTGTATTTACAAATATTATTAAATTTGTTACAAAAAATACATACTAGATATATCTTGCTGTAACATTTATTCTGGTTTTTATGATATCGCTGAGATTAAGATTGCAACGATGGCAACTTGATTGGTGAGGAAACTGAATTATTGAGAAAGTTGTCTTCTACATGCCAATAGAAATAGCATCAAATTTAGTTCATCGGTTAAATAAACAGGCAGACAGACAAATGTTAGAACTCAATATGAACTCAAACAAAAATATTTTCCGTCATCACAGACGAATACACCAATTTTATTATAGCTAGGATGTATAGATGTATTCAGTAGTGAAAACAAACATTGATTAATGTACTATAATATGTCAAAAATATTGAAACCGCAATTATCTAGATGTTAGCCTACAATGTTACGGAAACTCTACAAATTTGGATTTTAGAGTACTTTTCTCTTCTTGAGTACCTACTTTATGAATGGCAATGTTTATCCACGGTGAAACTCTTTTCTTATGTTGTGGGAAAGTTTCTTTGTGCAATAAAACCATAATTACTTAGTAACAGGTATACCCCTTAAGATGCCAACTTTGTTGACGAAACTATTGTCGGGTGACAATAATAAATTTGTTGGAGTGTTGTGGTATTTATCTGTTTTTATATTGTTACTAGCTGACCCGACAGACGTTGTCCTGTCTTAACAAAGCAAAAACAATATCTTGGTTTTCTAAATTTTCACCCATGACAACAATAGCAATTTCATCAATTGTTGCCGTATTATAGCGTCTTGCGTGTTGTCCTGCATGCGTCTTATCGGCTTTGCTGACAATTTTGTGGTAATCAGATGGCATGCGGTATGCAGTCTTGAATAATACAACCAATTCGTTGTCTGATGGAAAAATATTTGAAACTGCTCCACACTTGGTCTGTTCACCGATTTATTGTTCTGCTTGTTTTGCTGAATCGCCCATGAAATAAATTTGCAAAAATTCTACCACCATGTGACTTTCAAGATACTTCCATTTCCCCATCAACTTTTGAGTGGCTGCTTTTGGTTATTCACCTAGCTACAAACATACTGTACGCTACTTTAATTGACATATGATTTCAATTGAAAATTACCAACGTATTCAGTCACGTGGTGGTAAAAGTTTATTGTTTACAATATAGTTACCTTGAAAGTTAGCATAAAATTGTCTTGAATAACTTTTGTTGCGCCAAATGACTTCATTTGAAAGCAATTATTGTATTCCTGTATGTGACTTAAAAATTTATAGAATCTGTCCCATTTAAGTAAACCAATGAATGCAGAGGCTCTGGTGGCAGTACCAATGGCGTCAATTTGACTTTACCGCTCACGCAACACAATCCAGGGGCTTCATTCTTTCAATATTAGGTGTGATTAATTTTAACTTACCGAGATGAATAAACACTTCTCAAAAACTCACTGTATAATAAATTAAAATGAAACTATTATTTATCAACCGAACAAACAGCTGTATGTACTGTATGTAAAATTAATATTGTCTTTAAGTTTTTATAAATGTTCTTAAATTTTCTAAAGTTTCGCTCAACTTTCTTAATTTTATCGTTCATAAGAACCTTCTTCTGATAATAATGAACACAACAAAAAAGAGTTAGCGAAATCGGTTCGGCTGCTCTGGAGATGTGTGCTTAGCGATTCATTTTTATATTATAGATTACCACTGTGGCATTACCTTTGTCACCCTAGTAACTATAATGTCATTGTTCATTCTTAACCACTTTTTGGATTTATTATTGGCAATAGAAATTTTGTTGTAAACATTTTTTGTCTGAAAATTCATTTTGTAAAAAAGGCTATTCAAATTTGTGGAAGGCCAAGTTCATGCTAGTTACACGAAACGTCAGGATACAAAACTATTAATATCATTGGAAAGAGTGAAAAGTGGAAATGCAAATGTGCGATTTATTTAGAAATTCATTGAAAAGTAAAGCCAGGAAAAAATAAAATGATTTTCCGAAAATTCGTTTTTTTCCGGATATCTCCGGAACTACTCGAAACTTTGCCCCAATTTAATCGTCTTCGTATTCCCAATTGTTTCCGAGATCCCAATGGTGAGAGTCGAATATGAAACAGCCTGTATATATGAGTAACGCCTTTTTGTATGACCACAAAAATCTCGAAAACTACATATCCGATTTCAAAAATTCTTTTTTTTGTGAATTTTTTATATCTGCGTGGGTGACGTAGGCTCCTCTATGTGTGTCTGTGTCTCCTAGCTTAAGGGTTCCATATCTGTAATTCCAAAAGAAGTATCTCTGAGCTCTATGGCTGAATTTTCATGAATTTTTCGGTATATATATGTGTGAAGTATGCCTCTGGACTGTTTTATGAGAGTATGTCAGTGTAACTGGAATTTAGAGATGGAGAGTTCCATACCGGAAAATCCTAAGAATATTACGAGTAACGACTTTTCGTATGACCACAAAAATCTCGAAAACTACATATCAGATTTCGATAAAAAAAAATTATTGCATTTTCTATACTTGCGCGGGTGACTTTGTCTATATTTAATGTGTGCCTGGGCCTCCTAGGTTCAGGTTTCCGTATCTGTAATTCTCAAAGAAGTATCTCGGAGCTCTATGGTTAAATATTTGTGGATTTTTCGGTATATATTTGTGTGCAGTATGTCACTGAACTGTTTTGTGAGAGTCTGTCAGTGTGACTCGAATGTAAAGGTGGAGGGTTCCATACCGGAAAATCCTTCAGACATACGTAGGAAAAATTATCATGATGTTTTCTCTTGGTGCATATCTGTAGATTGATCTGGTTTGGTGTTCGGACTGGTTCTACGTGCAAATAGGTCTCATATAAGGGTTCCATATTCAAGAATTTTAATGACTTTATGTTTTCGTAGCACAATCTACGAAAGGGAAGTGCCGGGTAAAACAGGTAGTTATATATAAAAAACAAGATATGGTTTCCTATCAATAATATTTAGGTAAGCATTCAAGATATTAACAAATGATTATATATACAAAACCTTACTTCAAGGACCAATTGATTTAATTTTCCTTCAATTTCGTATTAACTCAAAAAACGAAAAAATTAAGCCGATTGTTGACTTTTTAATTTATATTTTTTTATTTTTAATTATTTTTAGTTGAAGAAGTCTCAGGTCCGGGGCGGAACGTCTTATATGATAACAAAAATAAATGTGTTATTAAACATTGTCTATTCATTGAGAACTTCCAAAAACTTTCAGAATGTTGTTAACAGATTTTGATGAGATAACATTCAACCTCACCATGTGTATAAATACAGACAATGTTGTTCCTTGACTATCAATTTAATACGCGCTACTTCAGAACATGCTAAACCAACATATATTCTCTATGTAGATGTAGAGGTTAATACACTGAAGAGCTAATGAGCTCATTATATCCAGCCACTGTGTGTGTGTACATGCTATCATTACCGACATTCTCTTGATTGCGTTAGATTACGATACCGACATACATATATTTATTAGCGGTGCTGCTTGCTATGCTTTTGTTGCAACTATTCAGTCAATTATATTAGACAAATGTTGTTTTGTGGAGAAGTTTAGGTAGGTGATTTATTAGCACTTAATTAGTAGATACAAGTACATGGCAGGGTAATAATTGTAATTCATTGCCATACCAAGCTTTGATAACATCTCCACTTCAACTATCACTTTTTGGAGCAGAAATATTTTTGCCCGACGACCCAACCGTAGGAGGTATACAATTTGACTGTTTGTCTGATTTTTTTACTGGGTGTTTGTGCCTTTTGCTTAGTAAAGGTGCTGAAGAATATTGAGAATTGGTCACATTTTTTCAAAAATCATAGGTTTTTGAGATAGAGCAATAATAAATCTGAAATATGTGTTTACGCTATGTAGAGGGTGAAAATATTTTCAAAAAGCAAAAGTTCTAGAAGAGAAAATAAAAGAAAAGAACATATTCAGCAACATTTTAACTAGACATTTTTCAAAAAGATTAAAGGTTTCGGAGTTAGAGCAGTGGTTAATTATCTATGACATATATTTCGGATATAAGATAATATATTAGTTGGTACTCGCGCATTTTGCTTAGTAGACGTGCTCCCATTTTGATGATTTTTATAAGTACTATTTCCGCGGTGTTTTGAAATCTCTTAATAATAAGTATAAGCAAAGTATTTATTATCTCCTTTGATGAACGTTGAATGATTTTGATAACTTCTGTTATAGTCAAAAGTGTGAAATAAACGTTCTTAACAACAATTAGGACCGACTTTATTAGTTAATGCTCTGAAAAATACAAAATACTATTAATTCGATTGTTGCTGGTACTTTTGGAGTTGGTGCCTACAACAAATCACTACAACTGCACAACTTCAAAATTACTAGTTCCAATAAAATTAAGAGAGAGAGAGAGAGAGAGAAATGCTTTATTGTCGAAAAAATATAAATTTTGTAGACAAAGCAAAATAAAAATATCAAAAACAAACACTACAAAACAAAACAAAGGCAAAACTAAAAATTAAATTAAAATTAAATAAATTTATATAATATAAAACAAAAATATAAAAATATAAAGATGTAAAAATATAAGATAGTATCAGAATGAAACCTACAGCTGTATATTCGGTTAGAAAGTAAGTTAACATACAGCTGTAAATTCAGTCAGAAGGTAAACACTAACTAAATCACAAAACAAAAACAAATTTTGTATAAACAATAAACCAGTGCGTGAGCTGAGCAGAAACGTGCCTTAGTGAAAGAAGTCGTTAACTGCATAAAAGGCATTATCCTAGGTAGTAGGTATTTAATTGAATCTGGGATAAGCCGTTATAGATTTAATTTTGTGTGACAGATGATTTTTCATTACAAAAGACCCTTAGGATATCAAACATCAAATAATATTCACGAAACCAGTGGGTGTAAGAAGCTTAATATTAAGTATTAACAATTTTTAACAAAAAATTCGCTTACTGCATAAAAGGCTCTCTCCAGTAAGTATGATTTCAAAACCTTTCGAAATTCAGGAAAAGATCTTATGGATTTGATTTCAAATGGTAGATGATTGTGCATTTTTTTTGCATTGTACAGTATAGAGCTTTTAACCAACTCTGAGCGAGGGGTTGGCAGATAAAGATCATGCTCCGTGTTTCTAAGCGGATAGTTGTGAGATGGCCTCTCTGGAATAGAAGATACGTGCTTGCGGATTAAGGATACAGATTCAAATATGAATAGGGACGGAAGAGTTAATATTTTAAATTTTTTAAAGTAATCCTGGCAGTGAGTCCTACTGCCAAGTCTCAGTGAATACCGAACAGCTCTCTTCTGCAGTTTAAAAATACGTTCAAATTGAGTTGCACAACACGTACCCCAGAATGGAAGGGCGTATCGGAGATACGACTCAAAAATGGCATAATAGACTGTTCTAGAAGTAGACAAGTTGAGCTCCTTGGAAACTGATCTCAGCGCAAAGCAGGCAGAACTTAACCTTTTAGATAAAGCATCGATGTGCAAGTCCCATTTTAAGCGGTTGTCTACAATAAGCCCCAAGAATTTCACAGATTCAACGGCCTCAATAGTGATGTTATTAAGTACAAAAGATTGCAATGTACTTTTATATGATAAAACTTTTGTTTTAGAAACATTGAGGCATAGGAGATTTGAATCGCACCAAGATTTAATCGTGACTAAGTCTCTAGATACAGTCCTATGAAGTGTCGTAATATCCGGGTTGCTCCACGTGAAACTAGTATCATCCGCAAAGAGGCAGATTTCACCGCTAATGTTAAGACTAGCAATGTCGTTGATAAAAAGCAGAAACAAAATAGGGCCCAGTACTGAACCTTGAGGCACTCCATATTCAATTGGTTTGCAAGAAGACATCGACGTATCAACCCTCACAATCTGAGTCCTGCTGTTGAGATACGACTTAAACCATTCGAGGGACACTCCTCTGAAACCGTAGTACTCCAATTTATTAGTTAATATATTATGATCTACGCAATCAAAAGCCTGAAAGATTGTGTTAGATGGTGAGGTCTTATTTCTTAAGTCATTCACAATAGACCACATTTCTTTAGCAACATTACCGGAATTGGCCAGCCTCCTATTATAATAAATGTCCTTGCCAGCTTTTATAGTCTTATGATAGATTTTTCTGTAACGTTTTACGTAATCATGGTAGAAGACGCTGTCCGATGATTTTTTTATGTAGGATAGTGAGCGCATGTTCTTTGCAGATGTACGTAAGCCTTTAGTAGACCAGGGTTTATGTTGTTTGATTTTTAGAGGCCTAAGAGGAAAGGATTTGAATGCCAAGTTAGATAATGTTTTTATAAATCTCGGAAATTCGATATTGACATCGTCAGATAGGACAAACCAGTCTGTTGTTAGACATAGGTGCTTGAAATTACGAAAATTTTTATCAGAAAAAATACGGCATAATTTGCGCGAAGCATTTTTGCACTTATATTTAGCCGAAAATTTTGTTAGTATTGTGCTTCATGATCCGAGAAACCTGAATTAAGGTCAGTACAGTCAACGAATTTTGGATCGAAGGATGATACGACATAGTCTATAGTACTAGAACTAGTTTTAGTTATTCTGGTTGGTGAGTTAACATGCATGATTATGCCAAAAGAGTCGAAAATGGACTGAAGAGATTCTTGAGCAGTACACACATTGGAAAAGTCAATATTAAGGTCTCCACATAAAATTAACTTGCTTTTTAAAGGCAGGGATTCAAGCAAGCTCAGTAATTTTTGACTGAATATATGCAAGTCAGCGTCAGGTGTTCTGTAAATACAAACTATATAAAGATTATAAGCATTATGATAGACAATGGAAAATTCAAATACTTTTTCAGACAATAGTTTATCGAATTTAGTTACAGCCGAAAAGTCGCTATTTGTAGACATTATCATAGTACCTCCATGAGATAAATTACTTCTATTAAATCTAGTTACTGTAGCGTAATTTTTGATAAACACAGGCTCATCAACATTTAACCAATGCTCAGTTATGGCAATAATTTCTGGAAAATTAAGTTCTTCTAATAAGAGAAATAATTCATCTGTTTTGTGTCTTAAGGACTGAATATTAATAAGAAAAACACTAAGCTTGCCATCGTCCAATTTTACAGAGGGTGCTTGATCCTCTGTTCGCGTCAATTTAGTTAAAAATTTTGATTCCTTTTTGGAGAGCCAGTAGAAAAATATTTGCCATGACTCTCCCTAATTTTCTGAAGCTGTTGAAGTTTCTCGGATGAAAAGAAAGATCTGAAGGCAGCAAGATCAGCTTCCACTTCGGCTGAGCCAATACCATATGCGTTGTGGTAGCGATAATACAACTTACGCAAGGTGTCCACGTCACTAGGAAGTCCCTCTGAAGCTAGAGTTAATTTGATGCTGGTGGTGGTGTGCCCTTCAAAACATACACTGGATGGTTGGTCATGGAGATAGGCTAGAAATAGCCGAAGAGCTTTTAATAAGGAAGAGTCCCTCAGTCTAGCCAACAAATAACGACCATCAGCCGTATCCGAATTACGGGACAGCCGCACTATAGGTGGAGTCATCGGGTCAATATTTAGCAAACTATCTTTCCTTGTACTTTTTTCCATGACAAAGTCTACATTTTTCTGCGCAAGAGACTTACAGGCAGCTAAAGCCTCCCTGTCAGATCCAATCTTAACAGATTTGATCTCCCTAGCTTTTACAGGTGTTAAGTCAGGGCGTGGTGTTGGGCTACGGCTGTCTACAGAGGTTGGAATAAAATGACAGCCTGTGGTCGAAAAACTTGACGCTGGTGGTGAAATCTTTAAGGGTGTTAAAGATGATTTTGCGATTTCAGTGCCTAGCGGCCACATCCTTGGGTCTTTTAGCTGCTTTAGGTGACTTTTATTCTGCACACCAACTTTGAAGTCGGAGTGCGAACTGTCCTTATTCTTCAGCATTGGAAAGCATCGAATAAAGTCAGTAGTTCCAAGTTTTTCCTTCGCATAGTGTGCAAGAAGGATAGCGCTATATGCCGATGGGATTTTGGACACTACCACATAATGCCATTCTTCTTTATTCGAGGATTTGGGAGGTCTGGGCGTAATGTCTTTTGGAGAAGTCAAAACCTCTGTGTTTTGGTTATCCGTATGGTTGGTTTGAGTCGAAACGGACTTTTTCACTATTGGTGGGTTACTTCTAGTAATTGGCTTATCATTGGCAGCCAACTTTTCAACCGTGTGTGCTATTTGGTTTATACTTTTTTTCATATCGGCCATTTCCTTCAATAACTCATCCTTTGATGAGTCATGAATCTGAACTTTAATAGATTCGTCTTGATTGTCCGTTAAAATAGATGACAGATTAAAAATATCCTGTTTCATTTCCTTGATAGAATGGAACAGAGATTCTGGTGTAATTTCCGCCAATCGTGTCTGTTGACTATGAATCTCATCTATCTTTTTGTATAACGTTTTCCATTTGGCATCATGAGTATTTAAAATGTCGTACATTTCAGAAAATATTGGAAGCAGGTCATTATTTTTCTTTAAGCATGTTCCTAGAGCTTCAACATTTTCTATAGAAATCTGCGATTTATGTACCTGTGATATTTTGTCGTGAAGATATTTTAAGGTAGGAGAGTCACAAACATTACAAAAAAATCGAATGTTATGGAACTTTTGGTGGTAGAGCACTTTTGTTGTTGACTTATCCAGCCCAGTACAGGTCATACAAAAAATCCGGCGACACTCTCCACTGCAGCGAAGTTTGTATTTGTCCTTTTCCGAGACGATTGTTTGGCAGGAATCACACTTAAATTCAGACATTTTAAAGTTAAAGTTCAATTTTTGTAAATAAAAATAAAAGTCAATGACACAGTAAAAGTTTGCACACACACGGTAGGTCAAGTTAAATACGGGTTCAATGTTAACGCACACCAGGTCAAAATTTTTACAGTCAGTAAAACACACGTACAATGATAAATCACACGCTGGTTCGAAGTCAATAACACAAAATAGTATACACGCACCGGGTAACACAACAAATCAAATCAAAACAAAACAGTTCAAACCAAAGCAAAACAAAACATTCAGTACCGAGAAGCTCCAAACGAGACAAAAAACACAACCGTCTCGTATGACTGCTCGAATTGAATTAATATTATTCTTTATTTTTCAGGGCAGTAACTAATTAAGTCGGTCCGATGTTTTCTAAAAAATGTTTATATTCCACAAACATGAACTAATATAATAGAACCTATGTCCATTCAAATATTTTTAATCTTCACTTTGCATATCCTAATAACATTTGGTAATAATTGTGGTGAATTAATAAGTTCCTACCTTCATACTGCAGTTTCAGTTCGTTTGAACCAAATAAAACTGAAACCGGTATTTCATAACCTTCCAGCTGGTAGGTTTCGTCCTCGAAAACGATAATTCACAAGATTGTGAAAAAATCACAAATATTATCAATACACAAATTTATATAGTACAGTTATCTTTTTATATGTTCAATTCATAAGCAATTAAATAAACTTTCAACATCTATTTCATATGTGTGATTATTATTGCTGCCCTCAACCGTTCGCTCATTGAAAATGTCGTTCGAATACATGACAACTTGTATGACGAAGCATATGTCGAATATTGAAGAATAGCTTAGATTACTTTCATCCCAACAAAATGTGTTAAGCACAGCTTTTGCCTATCTATCTGTCACAATCCATTATCTCAGAATATACTGATTGAAATAAGTTTAAATTTGGTGCTGGGTATACAGAATTAGCTGATCACATCAGGTTTTATGTAAGTACCTACTTTTTGGCTATGTACAATTTAGAAAATTTTGAGAATATTCTCGTAACTAATGAATCAATCAGTAGCCTATTGCCTTTGTATACATATTATGGAACAGCGGCAAATTAAATAGTATCATATCAATTGTTGTTAGGATAATTGTGGAGATAAGGGTTTGAATAAAAATAATAGTAATAATTCCAAAGGTCACCAAATCTCAATATAAGAAAAAGAAAAGAACTTAATTACCAATTGAGCAGGTGAATTTGTGAGGTGTCAGAAAAAGCGCCTAACATAACCATGTACCTATCTACTTCTTCTTCTTCTTCTTAATCTATTTATAGGCCATATCCTGATGGACAATTTACCCAGCCTATACTGCGGAGAGGCTGTTGTCTTACTCTAGGCAATACAGCCTCTCCTTGACATTTGACTTACACGAATACTTCAACAAACATGAAATTGTTTGCAATGCACGTGTCGATGTATTACCAGGATTGTGTTCTGATCAGAGTATAACCATCGCTGTCTTGCCATGGAGGTTATCTGCGAAATACTCCTCCTGTCTCCGCCAGACGGCACTACCACGTGCTTTTAACCTCCAAAGACTTCGCAGGAATCAACCTCTTCTCAAAAGCCATGCCAGAGCTACACTCGAATATCATGGCATCGACTTCCCTATCCACCTCGGGGGCTCAGCTCTCGAGTCTTCTACCACGTGTACTATCCGTACGAAAATTGTTACAATTTCCTTCCAATCCGAAGTGAGGAGGAAGTCCAACCCTGTATCTATATTTGACGTTAGTACATTACCTACAAAAAAATTGAGTCCTGCGCGGTTCGGTTTTACGGTGCACAATTTTCCGTTAATATATAGAAAGACAGATCGAACCACAGTCTTGCATAAAGTATAGTAAACAGGATTACAATAATTATAGTGAAAATTAATCTGATTTCAACATAAATCTCCATCTTCATTGAACAAAAGGGAGGAGTAGTAGTCGATAGAACTTGATAAATTTAAGTATAACCTAACCTAACCTAACCTAACCTCAAGAAATTACTTATTTTTATTGCTTCCGGGCATATTGTAGGCAACATAAGCTTATATTTCATATTGTCCACATAAAATATTCGGTTCGATGCCTCTGCTCATATTTTTTTAAATTTAATCCAATTTAATTACCTTGAATGTGCATAATTACGATTTTGTAGATAGTATTACTACAGGATTGCTACTATAGCACCAATGAGTGAGAAACTTTCAAAAATTGAAAGTTTACAAAAAAAGCCTTGCGTCAAACTGTCATCTAAACTGCATGAAATGACTACCCCAAGCACTTTGACACTTGTTCCCATACATTGCCTTCTCGATGCAGGGAGCGAATTACGTAAATGAATCATTACTGGTGCTGAGAGTAGATTTGTTTGAAATTTTTCAGCGAGTGTTACTGAATGTATTTTTGTCACAATCACGAAATACGCATATTCAAAGAAATTGTTTGAATATCTGATGCTGGTTTTTAATTATTTCATGTATAATTAAAACCAACGTCCCTTCCTAGAATCAAGTGAAGCCACAAATACTATGAGAATCTTGATATAAAATAAATTTGAATAATAATTTATCATTTAACGAGCGATAATACAGGTCATAACTCACGCAAATTAAGTTTGTATAAATTCATACAAGCATACAGATGCTACTACAAAGAAAGAAATTTATTAGAAAATCTTAATTGATGGATTTATTTTGTTAGAATTATAACAATTATATTGTAAAGAATATGAGATATAGTGTCGACGCCATTCGAAATGAAGGGGTCTGTGATTCGTCAACGGGTGGAGCATCTTGACGAGTACGGACGCTATTGGTCAACGACAAATGCCAAGGTCAAGATTATATCCCGAATTATCTATTTTCGGGCTATTGGTAGAATGTTCGGGGAGTTGCAAGATGCCGGTGGAACCTTCTAGATGGAGGAGGCTTGCCTATTTATTGGAGAAAATTTGCTACGGAATTTAGTCAAATAGTGCCGTAGAGATTGTCATTCCGTTGCAGTAGTAGAGTGAGTAAGGTGAATACAGTGGAGACCGGTAGTTCGGTGAAATTCTGCAGTACGGTAGAGACCACCTGTACGGTGGTGACTGATAGTGCGGTGGAGATCGGAGTATGGTCGAGAAAAACAGCAAGCGTTTTATTGACCATACGTCAAATTTCTCATGCATGATTGGTGCGTTTCTTCATACGTTGTGCTAGTTTCGATTGGTTTCGTAAAATACAACGATAGTTGTATCACAGCTTACCGTTATGTAAGCTGTGGTTGTGTTTTATATCTCGAAATCATCATATATTTGACATTGATTTGATAACAATAATCAGTAGCAGTAGGGTCGAACCTTTTATAAGTTATAATACACTTCTAATATTTTTTTATGGATAAGACAGTAGTATATTTTTGAATTGTCAAAGTCTCTCTATTTTCATAGCCATGTCTGCTTTTGTAACTCGAAATATAAAATAATTATGGAGTCGTATCTACTTTTACAACTGTAATGGGATAAGATGGCTAGCCTTCATGTAACAAAAGGGCAGAAGATATCTTTTCAATAGGTTTATTTTACGTTTTTTCTATACGATTCTTGGTTATTGACAGTATTAGACTCTATTTCACTTATATTGCAATCAAGATTTTAGAGTTTTTGTAGCTTTTTCTTCCTTCTATTTTTAATAAAGAGAGAACACATATTTTGATTATATTCGGTAATATATGACAATACTTTTTTACTGTTAGTCTGACAGAAATATTGAAGACATGTCTTGGGTCCTTTGTTATTTATATTATACGTGAATCAACTGTTGACTAGTATGCCGGAAGATACAATTGTATCCTTTACAGATGATACAGCAGTTATTTCTAACGATAAAAATTGGCAGGGAGTTGAAACTAAAATGAATCAATATCTGTGTAATCTATATACATGGCTAGCGTTAAATCAACTATCCTTAAATATTGATAAAACAGTTTTTATGACATTCGGTAATTATTACGTTAGTGTTTCTGATACTATTAACATGTCTGTCAAAGGCGAATCTATGAAAAGAGTACAAAGTTGTAAATATTTGAGTATTATATTTGATTACAGAATGAACTGGAATGAACATATTGAGCACATCTTAAAGAAAAGAAAGTACATAGTTTTTATATTCTACAAAATGTTTAAGATCATGACATCTCATACTCTAAGAGGAGTATATTATACTTTCTTCCATACTATCATCAACTATGGTATTACTGTTTGGGGGGACCATGTGCAATCAGTATCAAATCACTGCAAGCTTTACAAAATAAAATCGTCAAAATAGTCAACAAAAAACAATACATAAGTCATAAAAATCCACTATATATAGATCAAATTTTCTCTTTGGAAGCTCTCAAATTTCACTATGTCGAACTGAGAGGAAAATTCATGAATTCAAATAGTATCACTAGAAATAAATCCATTCTTGTTCCAGAAAGAAACAAAAAAGTATAAAATATAGTTATATAAGTGCCATAAGACTATACAATAACCTTCCCAATGATCTAAAACTATTAAAAAAAATAATGCCAGGAAAAGAATCTTAATGATATGGATTGCTAAGGAATACCATAAAAGGAGGATAAATTTATGTTTACATATTGCTTGTTTGTTTTTGTTAACATTGGATGAGTATTTTATATTATATTATATAATGTTAAGTAATAATATAAATTTTGTAAAAAAAGTTCAAATGTTCTCTTTACTATTACTGTTATTCTTTATTCTATATATTTTTTTATATTACTTTTTTCTTATCTTGAATTATTATTTTTTTGATCGCCTTGGACAGTAGTCTATTTCATTTTATTTTTTGCTACCAGTCCTACGAACAAGTATTATCATGTACTTCTGAAGTTTAATGTTAATATTATCTAATGTAGTTTGATAATTGTATGATGTACTGGTTAATAAAGAAATAAAATAAATAAATGTTTACACCATTTTCTTCATATTATCAATAATGAGCTTGTTATTCATAATTCCGTAATTTTATATCTTCCCTGTAATAATTATCTCAATATTCTTTAAAATAATCAGATTTGAAACTTCGTCCCGTTTCAATTTTGTTTTCAATTGTTTCATCAATCTTTTTTGGATGATCAAACGGGTGTTCAAACGATATTATGATGGAAAAAAGTTTATTCCAAAGAGTTACAAATTTGTCACGTCACAATTATCAGAATAACAGCATGGAACAACTACTGTTAGATAACGGGAAATACAATATCACGCCCGGTAATTATCGCGAAAACTGTTATAAAGCACGAGCGTTTTGCATAGCTATTAATGATACTGGAGCTACGTAAACGACATGATAACGAGAGCAATATGTTTTGTGTACATGATAGGTAATGAAATGGTAAATATGACACACTCACTAGAATTTTGCGTTGAATAATGTCAATATAAACTCTTGTACAGTTTATAGGGACTAATGAATCTAGTGGTTTTTTTGGGTGATCGAGTGAAATGTTCTGTTGAAATAGTTTTGGGAGATATGGCCAATGGATAGATACAGATACAGTCGAATTATTATAGATAGCCAACAAAAATGACCACTTGGAAAGAATAGTAATACATGAATTAAACTTTTGGTGCAATTATTGACATATTGATATAAAGTAGATCTAATATCTATCTGTCTAGTATATCATGATTGAAGCCGCAAAATAAAAAACTCTATTGCCAATGGCTCTTAGCGACATACAGGTAACATACAGTCTTACTGTTGCTTATACAAAGATGACCCAGTCATAGACAAATATCGTAAATTTCAAATACTTAAATATACCTACTTATTTACAAGATATTAACGAATTTCTTCAGGATCCTTTAAGTATATTTGTGATTGAACCAAATTCAGAGAGATTTTCAGTCGTAAAAGCATTCATTCAAACATTTGGCGCATAAAACTTTATTACGGGAATTTCAGAGTTTTAAAGATTTATTCATTTAGTACCTACCTATATGACATATTATTAAATTTATTCAAATCAAGTATGCCGTTGTCACGTCACTTTTATGACTGTTTCTCTTAATAAATTTCGAGACGACTACAATTTTTATTTAAATACTAAAAATTAATCAGTACCTGGTACTCTCTTCAAGCTGATATGGTATTATTCATCGGTGAATTTATGGATAATTCTGTCCTGGCACATCAAGGGCTTTCGTTCAAAAGTATCCCATATACGGAACATCCCAGAAAAGATACATTTGAAAGATTACGCAACAGATTTCAAGCCACTGGCAGTGTTCAGTATCAGAAGCAAAATAAAATTGAATCAGTTCTCAAAAATGATGAGAAGCAATTCGATGTTCTATGATTGAAAACCCACATGCAAGTACAAGATGTATAGTCAATCGAGTGTGAGCAGAATAGGCATCAGGTAATAGGTTATAGAACACATATCACCCCTCTCTTTTTAGATGTACAGGATAGATATAAGTGAATATCATAAGTGTTTAGAATTCCCCTTTTGTCTTCTGGATCGTGTAGTGTAGGAGAATCAGTTGAATTATTCTTGTACTGTGGTCAGATAAATCTACCTTTCCTAATAATGGTATGGTGGACAGGCATAATTTATTACGATATCGAAAATAAACATTAGTTTCGTACGGTAGACCGTCAAATTTGCTGGAGTACTATTAATTTTTGGGGAGGACATCCAGGCGATTATATCGTTATACTGTTTTGACGGACACCTTAATGGAAGAAAGTTTTTACACTTCTTATAACGCGATCTTTTTATACTTTTAGATGCTCTTCCGATGAATATTAGGCTAAAAGTGTTAATTAGTTGGTGCATCAGTTCATCTTTTGCGAGATATGAGACATTATGTGGATTCAAAGAGGGAGCCCATATAATTGGGCTTCTAGATACCCAGATTTGACTCCCATGGATTTTTTTGAACCTGGTTATATTTAAAAGATAATACTTCTCCCACGACAAAGAAAAGTATGATAGTTGGAATACCTGATGCATTTTCTACATCGCATTTGCCCCAGGCATGCTGCGGTTTATTCAGAAATATTATGAATGTAGAATTGTGTTTTATTAAAAAAATGGCAACCAGTTTGAAGAGTCTGTCAATTAAAAATATATAATCTCTGTGTTAATTGTTTGTTATTAAATTGATCAAAAGTGGTTTGTGTTTTGTATTTTTGGAAATATCTCATGAAGTATTATTATTTAATATTATAATAGATGAATGTCATATTTCGAATGTAGGATATTTGAAAATATACGATAAGTCAATGAGTTGGTTATTCTAGTAGAATAATGTTTTTCCCATATAAATCGATTCGGCCGATAGTAAATTTTCCGTTAAACTCAACATTTTATTAAAAATATGATTATCTTGAAAACGTTATGAGATTGGTATAGAAAAGCTAGATAAGAGTTGGCTTTATTTGTAGTGTAAAGTTCAAAAATGCAATGAAATGCAGGGTGTTTCTCATCAAAGATGCACTGTAGACTGGACAATATGTTCATGAGGTAGTAGTATTCCTAGCACCTTACGAAGCCATCCCGTCAGTTCCGACTCACCCGTTATATGTCATTTAATTGGCATAGTTTGACACAATACCTCAGTCAGGCCACTGTACGAGCATTGACATATCACCGGTCACTCATCCAAACCCTGGCCACGCTGTGCGCTGCTTAAATTCGACGATCAAACTTGAACCCCCAGCCACCCGCTCGTCTTTTTTAATAAAGAATAAGTTCATGCCATATATTTAAAATATGTTCAAATTCGAGATGGGCTCGCTTGAAGAGGGCTCCGTTGTTATGATTTTCGCTTAGGTTTTTCTGTAAAGTTTGATACGCCTTTGAAATTGTTATATCAAAAAACCATTCATAATGCGGTTAACAAAGTCTGTATACTGTATAAGTACCAGATTCCAAATTCTTCACTTTAGTATATGAGCAGTGACAGACGTTCAGATAGGCGGACATCATGTGTGACCCTATAAAGTATAAGGGGTTTGTTTTAACAGAACATGACGATTATGATTATGATTTACAGGTTTCAGCTGATTCTAATTAATGGTAATGCTATGGAGTAAAGATGTTTTCCTCCAAGTACATCAAAATCTGATAGTCGAGCAATGAGAACTAAAATAAATAGTAACAGCAATAGAAATGATTTAGCTTTTATATATATTTTCGAAGGTGAAATAAAATTGAAAATCTTTATAATTAATAATATTGAAGATAATAACAATAATAACTAGTTAATGGATGTCTAATAATAATTCCAGTCCAATACTACGTAGGTAAAGAAGAAAGCAAAATATAAATACATCATTAAAATAATTAGCTCAGTTTATCTAAACGTTTGAGTGGATACCAATAATTGTTTTCTAAAAATTCTCAAAGATTGACTATTTTTAAATATCTTTGGTACCTAATTTATTTTAAGTAGCAAAGCCATTAAAAAGCAACGAATTTTACTAATAAATCAAAATGACCGCTAATTTTCACTTAAGTAAATAATTTAAATTTAAACTGTTTGTCGGAATTATTTTTGAAAGTTATCAGTTATGGTTCATTCGATCTCTTTGTTCCCCCAAATTCTTGTTGTTCATTCTTTTACTTCTGTCTATTTGATCTTCTATTTTGAGACAAAACAGTAATAAGAAAAGTGCATCATCGGTTTGGGTATTACTTCAACGATTTCAACACGTTTTCTTTATTATAGTTTTCTTCATGCCATTTTTATTTAAGCATCAAGACTACTACAATAGATAATCAAATAAGTTTGGACGTTCAGAGGTCACTACCTTAAACACTTGTCTCTGAGATTCATTTGTTGATATGTACTTCTAGGAAAAGTAATGATTTATAAGGTACAACATCAATTGAATCGACTTCGAAAACCCAAATAGTATTTTCCAATATAGCAATAATGTTATATTTAAATTGCAGAAATCTCTTCAGAATCATGAACGATGATTTGCATTTCAGTGAGTACTAAAATAATCTGCACAAACTGTATCTCCTAATAATTCAACTTTATTTATAACTTTTCATTACCAACATCTGCATAATAGACAATAATCACGATGTTGAAGTATAATTCAGCGAACATGGGTATATTTTAGAGAATTATCATTGCAAATTGCAGTCGGTTTGATGTCGACTATTTTATAACTTACTATTTACCTAAATATTATGTATTTCGAATTTACTAGTAGTTATAACCGTAACCATCTCGTTAACATTAGTTCAATAGTTCTCTAGAATGTATTCATATCAATTGCTGTAATAACGATTCTCGTTAATAAACGTGACCATTTCAAAGGTGTAATCAGACGAGTTTTCGAATACTTTGATACAGAAACATTTTGATTTTAATTGCAATGTTGGGAGACTAGTTAGTTGAAAATTTGAATTTGGTATAGTCATTTTTAGAGGCTGTGAACTCACTACTCAAATGCTGATCAGAATTGATACACCAGTATTAGGTTTTGTGGTGCATATTCTCTTCAACATTTCCAATAAACCTGCGGTACGATTTGAACAATATTTGCTTTTTATAAAGTTAGTTTTATGTTACTATTTATTATTACCATATAGTAATCACAACATATCTTAGTAAAATCAGGCATAACAGGAGACAAAACGAGATCGGCACTAGGTTAGTTTGATACTTAAACAGGCATGTATTGGTCATATACCTACAATTATGCTTTGACAAGTCGATAAATTATACCAAAATAAAATATATATATATATATATATGAGGTCTAAGTAATATACATGGACATATTCATTTTTCTCAAAACCACAACCACATTAATTATTTAATGAATTAATTGCCGCGGGAGTCGATAAACCAGCCCTAAAACCGAATTGACAGTTACTAAACAAATTAAACTTTTCAAAAAATTTTGTCATTTGAGTCTTAAGAATAACTTCAAAGATGTCTGCAAATATTGGCACAACAGATATAGGTCTATAATTTGTTGGGTCATCTACGCAATAACCTTTAAATAAGGGTTACACTTTTGAACATATACTTACTTACTTACATTACTTCTAATGCACTGATTGATGAGTTTCGTGAGAGGAATATGGATAACTAGTTGTTTTACCTGGCAC
The DNA here is from genome assembly GCA_958507055.1 of Crioceris asparagi. Taxonomy (NCBI): domain Eukaryota; kingdom Metazoa; phylum Arthropoda; class Insecta; order Coleoptera; family Chrysomelidae; genus Crioceris; species Crioceris asparagi. Next base: position 72,519,683 of record OY293828.1, read on the forward strand.
TTCCTGGGCAGACACTTTCGCAAATTGTGCTACGAAAACATAACGTCATTAAAAATCCTCAGATAGGTATGCACCAGAAGAGAACAGAATGATAATTTCTCCTACATATGTCTTAAGAATTTTCCATTATGGAACCCTTCACCTTTACATTCCAATCGCACTGACATACTCTCATAAAATAGTCCAATGACATAATACACACAAATATATACCGAAGACTCCACGAAAATTCAGTCATAGATACTCAGCTCGGAGATCTTTCTTTGGAAATTACAGATATGGAACCCTCAACCTAGGAGGCCCAGACACACATAAAATATAGCCTATGTCACCCGCGCAAATATAAAAAAATCAAAAAAAAAATATCGAAATCGAATAAGTAGTTTTCGAGATTTTTATGATCATACGAAAAGTCGTTACTTGTAACGTCTTAAGGATTTTCCCGTATGGAACCCTCTACCTTTAAATTCCAGTCTCACTAACAAACTCTCACAAAACAATCCAATGACATACTACACACAAATATATACCGAAAAATCCACCAAAATTGAGCCATATAGCTCTGGGATACCTCTTTGGAAATTACAGATATGGAACCCTCAACCTGGGAGGCCCAGACACACATAAAATATAGCCTATGTCATTCGCGCAAATTTAAAAAAATCAATAAAAAAATGTCGAAATCGGATTAGTAGTTTTCTAGATTTTTCTGGTTATTGGAAATTCGTTACTAGTATATCAATTAGTATAGATATAGATATATTTAATAGAGCTAAGAATCCTTACATTAATATTATATGTACCTATCGCTACTTTTTTTCAAGTTGTTGATTACCTCAAGAGCTTGATCATATGTAACTTCTAAAAAATAGATTCCTTATCTGGAATATAACTGGAAAATAACTCTTCGGATTGAAATTGTTGCTAGGTAATGTGTTGATTAAGTTTTCAGCAAAGCTGCCGAAATAATTATTGAAATAGTCAGGAGACATCATATCCGACGAGTTATTTGTCTATTTTTTCTTTATGTTAATCAAATTTCACATTGCCTTTTGTCTTTTTCAATTGCAATTTATATAATTATCATTAGCTGTTTTTTTGGCTTTTGTTATTTCGTTTCTGTAAATACGTTTTTTGTGTTTGATGAGCTCTTTCAAGTCTTTACAGGGATTTATCTTATAAACATCTAAAAGAAAATGTGATGACTCTCTTATTTCCAAAAGTCTTTGTACCACTTAAGCCTACTTTTGTTGTTTAAAAAACAAAATTCTTAACTGGAAAGATCATATCCAGAGTAGATGTTATTATATTAAAGAAAATTTGAGATTTAGCTTCTATATCAAAAGAAGAATCATAAACTTCCAATCTGCCCTTTGCAAATTACTGTTCGTATGAAATAAACCTGTATTGCAAATTGGTCTGTAAAAAATGTCTTAGTTAAAGGCGGAGGAGTACAGTTTCTTACATTTAAATTTAAACCAACATGATCAGACAGTTTGGGATGGATAGTGTGTAATGTGTTTTTATCAAAAGATAAATTTATAAAAATGTTATTCAAACAGTTATCTAGAAGGATGGGAGAGTTATTACGGATAAAAAAATAAATGAAGTAAATAAATTGATGAGGGCATTTACGTATTTATCAGGTTTATTAAAATAAACATTAAAATCTCCAGTAAAGATTACATTTTTATTATTTTGTTAAATTATGTTTAAAGCTGACGTAATTGTCTGTAAGAATATATCAAAATCTTCTGAAGTTGGAAATCTGTGAGTAGATATTATAAAACTATCACATAAAACATTAAAACACCTGTCAATTCGCAATGTAACTCCACTAGAGAGTTTATTAATTTATATGAATGGGGAACATTTGTAAATACTGTACTAAACTAGCATCGAAGCTTACGAATTCGGTTAAAACATTTTTAAGACCAGAAAAAAAAACACGAAGTCTTCTCCACAGTTATATAAACTGTGGAGAAGACTTCGTGTTTTTTTTTTTTGGTCTTACCATTTCACTCCACTTCGAGAATGGACTTCTACAACCATTAAAACACTTTTATTACTCAATATGTTCTTCTCCAAAATATTTATTAATCTTATATGAGTTATCTACAAAAATACAAGATAATAATTAAATTATTGTTGGAAATATCTTTTTATACAGGGCCAATCCGGATGAACGAACCAAACTAAAGGAGTGTATCATATGCTTGAAAATAATGTAAGACAACTCATATGTATTTATTCGATTCTTATTTGTTTTCAAATTACAGTGTAAAACAAACTTTCATACCTATTCTAACATTTTTGTAATCATATTAAAGCGTCCACTTCTACTTTGTATACTCACTTCATTTTTGAACCAGCCCCATAAACAATAATCTAAAAGTGTAAGGTCTGGCGATCTTGTAGGATAATTAATAAGACCATCTCGACCCATATAACGCCCTGGAAACCTTTCGTCCAAATGCTTCTTAACCTGACCAGCGAAATGTGCAGGAACACCATCGTGGTGCTGATACTACATTTATCACATCCTCTAGTAGTCCTTGTAGTTCATTTTGCAAAAAATTTAAGTACTGGTCTCCTGTGAGGCGATTATCCAAAATGAAACGGCCAATTAAATAATTGTCGAGCATCCCAAACCACACGTTTTCAGAAAAAATAGTTGAAAATTACTTTCGACTGTTGCGTGGGAATTTTCGTCTACATGAGAGTTACGAGTATTATTAATACCATCACGGGTAAATGTTGCTTCATCCGTAAAGAGTATATGCGAAAATTATTATTTATATTATATATAAATATATATATATATATATATATATATATATATATATATATATATATTTAGCATAATCTTCTGGTTGTAGGTGTTGTACTTTCTGTACATGGTATGGATGTAAGCCTTGCTCGTGAAGGGTGTCGATTACTCTTTTTTGTGGGATGCACAATTTAGTACCAATTCTTCTTGAACTGGTCGTTGCATCTTCTTCTATTAAATCCAGGTTATTTTGTACTTCTTCTAAACCTTGTCGAGTAGCTCGTTCAGATATTATACTAGCACTAGGAAGCTTACCATTCTCGCACAATTTGTTGAAAGCTCTGATAAACACCTTTTTGTGAGGATGACTTTAATGTGAAAACCGTTGACGATATTCTTCTACAGCAGCTGAGGCATTTGCATTACAGAAACTATAAAAACACCATATATAAATATTCTAAATATAAATAATTGTTTGGCATTTTGTAACACTTGAATCACAGAAATTCGAAAATGAAAGTTCAATCACTGTCGTAACACACTGACTCATTATAAAAAGAAAATAGTTATCAAATGTTTTTCAGCCTCAAGCATGGCATAGTCTAATTATGCGAAAATGCAGATGCAAGTCTAGATACAAATTTTAAATATGATATAACTTGCAAACAAATGAAAATCGGATAATGACGTATCAGTTTTTTACATTATTTTCATGTGTATAACACATTCCGGTAGTCGGGTCCATTTGTTAAAAAAACACAATGATTAAGGAAATGTAACGTGAAATCAAATAAGAACATATGAGTTTTTTTAATTTTCAAGTGTATAAAACAATCCCGTAGTTTGGTCCGTTCCTCCCCACTCATCCTGTATATAAAGAAATGTCTTGAATCTCTCACTGACACATCAACGACACGCCCAAACATACAAATGGAATCTTGAAGTTATAATTAAGATAGACATTCTTCATTGATTGTATTTTATGTGTAGACAAGCTGATGATTGTGATGCAGGAAAACATCCTGAAAGTTTTCAGAAATAAACAACAACACTCTCATGCTTAATAAACTCTTCTCATAACTCAAAATCACCTAGCTGCGTTGGTAACACATTCCTGAGACGCTGTTGTTATCACTTGAGTTTCACCGCTGGTTCCTTTATCACGATAATTTCATCCAACAGAACTTGGGAAATTCAGAAAGTTTCTATTAGAGAACTTGACTAACATGTACGAAGGTAAGTTCCACAAGACTTGAGTTATTTAGTTGCAAAATAATTGTGATAATTGAAGCGACGCAATGTGGTGCAAGGTATGGGCAAAGACTAGACACTCTTGGGTATGGGGTTTCGATTATAGTTTGAATATACCTTACGGTGGTTGGAATTATATCGCAATTTCATATGCAAGAATCTATAGGAATATATTCAGATTGTTTATGGCAATGGAATAAGAACTCAACGAATCATTCTAAAGAGCTAACAAAAAATTAGAAACTTGATTTCAATATTCTGGAAAATTTATTTTTCTTCAGTTAATACATGTAGGTATATGAGGAAAAAGCATCTAAATGCAAATGAACCGAGAAGGCTCAAAATCAATGTATTTTCCAAGTTCCAGTCGTAAGAGTTCGAAATAATTGGTTCTATTTATATTTCCCCCAAAAAGCGAGCACCATATTCATAGTGCCAATTCTCACTCAATAACGGCAATCCGAACATAACATAAATAGATGAACATACAATGAATGCTGTTTGAAGACAGGATATATGATAGCATCCATAATTAATAGAGACATGAGGCTATTGATTTTCAACTATTCAAATAGAATACATATTCCAAACATGTACTCTGACGAATTTCTGTTTATCATTGCATTCGAACTAATGATTTCCAAATTGAATAAATAGATTGCTTTGTTTATATTTGCTTTAGCAGCATTTATTATTATATAAAGTGGTTATGGGAAATGCACGATTTGAGCAGAAAGAACCAGACAGACTTATTGGAAGAATAAAGATTTCATAACAAAAGAAGCTCACCTAATAGAATTCAACTTCCAGAGCATGGAACTCCCAAGGAGACATCGCATTCGGAGCGCAAGTAAATCCAAATGAGGACTAAATCAATGGCCGCCAATGGACGTAACACCGTATTCTTTTTTCGACAGCGACTCTTGTATCCAAGAGCCTCGCATTTCACCATTGTGTTAAGATAAGAAAATCGTCGTTTTCATTAAAAATAGCACAAAAAATTAAAATTAAAATAAGCTGTAAACACCAAGGTGAGGACGGAAATTAATAGAGGCCGACGAAAAATTGGCTTTACTTTCGTTTCACGGCGGCTATACAGAGCAGAACCTCCTGAAGATTAATAACTACTGTTATCGTATCATTGTACACCTACGCATTGGAAAATTGGTCGATATATTATATCCATTCTACCGTGTCAATGTAGCTTTTAAAGGCTGTTGGTCACTTGGGCGCACCGGCACCTTTTCTTAATCCAGCAATTAGCAAATCCCTTGAAGGTATAGGATCGCTTTTAAGGGATTATAATTTCCCAAAATCTCACCTTCCTGATCATTAATTCTGAAAAATTTGTTGTCAAGTTGGGCGAATTTCCTTAATTGTCAGTTATGTTGAAGAATTTGTGAATGTGTGATCATGGACTGGGTATTGAGTGGAAAATTCTTAATAATTTACAATTTCTAGATCTACAATTTTCTAGAGCTCATGGTTTCGAACTTAAATAGGTCAAGTACTTTTTTACAGAAAAATATCCTGAAAATTCTGGGGATACAAGGATCGCTAGTGAATGGCAAAAACTAGGCAGTGAATGGGAGGGCTGTTCAGTGGTGGTTGAGAATCCAAAACTATATATTGTGAATTGAATTATTTCAACAGCCAAATGCTCATTGAATAAGACCTCTGTAGGTTTAGCTGTTTTTTGGAAAGGTTCATTAGCTTGAAAGTAGATCTCCACGTTATCATTTTCCTTTATAATACATTAATTAACTTATCTTTGAAGACACCATATTATTAATAGGGATATAACTAAATACTCAACAGTTCTATGTAAATTGACTGAACTTTGGGATAACGGCTGACCATCGAATTACCTGTAATGAAGTCTGTAGCCGCAAGATGCTTGAAGTTTGAGGAGAACTCTCGTTGCTTTAGTCGTTAGGTCACTTAAACTAATTGGTATGCAAGAGCCCATTGGTACTTGATGCCATACACCATGTCCGAAGTAGCCGTTAATAGGGAAGCTATGAAGTTGAGAAGATTATGGAGGACGCCTCAGATTACTGTTTCAATCAAGGTATTTAAAGGGCTTTGAGATGTCAAAAGGAATTGTCAACTTAGGTTGATTCAATATGATCATCGTACTACTGCGGTTCAATTGCATTCTCATACCATTTGTCTCATGTGCATTTATATCGATATTCTGATTTTAATGAGTTCTATTTTAAAATTTCGATAAAGTGGGATAATACAAACTGCACAATATAAAACATTCCATTCGTATTACTTTACAAATAACCCAGTCAACTAGTCAATATGGCTGCCATAATGTTTAATGCACTTTTGTAGGAGAAAGTAGTTTGAATTATTGGATCTTCTCATTTTCAAATATAGATACATATTTCGTAGAGGTACCCTTTCAACAATATGTGCTCTACACGAGCTTTATAACTGAAACAGTTACCAAAATCATAAATTAAGATTAGGACGCCGAATAGATATGCCCGTGCGCAGGAAATCTTGTGTGTTGGGGGTTATGTTATGAAGTTGATAAGTGAAAGACAAAAACTTAATTATGTAATTAAGTGATATACCTAGTAAAAAAACTCCGCCAAGTTCGAGTTGATCTCTACATCGCAATGTATATTGAAAAATGGCTACAATTACGTAATACTAAGGCAATATAGGGACATAATGCAAGCGAGCTAGTATATTGAAACTTAACAAAACCCAAATCACTTTACAGCAATGACAATAACTTTGCTAACTAAATAATTAGATTAGGTAATAATCAAATATTTCATTTCCAGGCAACGTAGCTACGTGATTATTTTCATCTATTTATAAACGAATGGAGATAGAGCGGGATAAATGTACCCATGTTTTGGATATTTTTTTGCAAAGATCTCAATATTTCGAAAACTACCAAAAATAATTGTATAAGAAAATTTAAAAAAGAAACGAAAAGTTGAAGGTTGCAATGATGACCTACGTTCTCTGAGAAACGGCTAATCCAACTCTACTTAGTATATGACTACTGTATATTGAATAATTATAAATGAGTAGGTAGACGAGAATTTGCTGATGCGTCATTAAAGCAGATAAGATTGTTGTATCAGTCTCTTCTTAAAACAGAGAAAAAATGTGTCTTTGAGCAAAGAAAAATATTAATGAGATGACTAGCTGAAGACTCAATGCTTCCAGATAAGCTATTTTACCACTTAGACACGCCATGTGCATATAATACATGACAAATTAGCGATCTCTCAACTTTTATAAAATTTCGACTATGGATACCGCAACTCCAAAATTTCAATGATACACAAATCAATAATTCAATGTTTGTGACCAAGCAGTACCTATAAGAATAAACTTTCTGCTTAGTAAAATTAATTTTATTGCTTCAATGGTTATTTTTAATAAATAAAGATTTACCTAATTACGTATTAAAACATTTAAGATTTTGATTTTTTTCAATACCAAGACCTCACAGACTGGAAAGTTTGACGACAATAAAATATATCGAATTTTGGAATACCTACCTGCTTTTAGAAACTCGTGATTCTAGCCTGCACATTGTATCTTGATCTATAATTATAACCATAAATCTGGCATATATGCAATATTCTTCTTTATTGCATGAGTACCTTTATGAGCCACCACTTGAATAGAACAATTGAAGCCATACTTCGGTGATCAGATTATAAGATTAGATATATGACACAATACATTGAGCTTGAGGTTGTAAATCACAAAAATAAGATAAGTATATATATTCTTTAACATGATTATCGTTAATTGATTACTCAAAAATATAGAAAAGGGAGAATAGTTACACACTGATAGACTTTTTGGATGGAGCCTGAAATCAACCGGAAGAATGTTTTTCTGTTATGTACTTATATCCGTCTGAACTGAGCAAGCTAGTGAATTTTCTGCATCAATTAAGTGTTTAAAAACCCTACTCCTCCAAATTAGGAAATTTCAAGATTATGAACTTTTCAGGAAATACTTAAAAATTAGCCATTCCAACCGGATTACCTTATCGAATGAATATGAAAATTTTATCGAATACAAATAATAAATAATAATTCTTCTATCATTTAAGAATACTATAATAAATAATTTTAAATATTTTCTTATTGAGTGTACCGTAATCAGTTATTTATGACGTCGATACAGACCAAAGATTTAAGAAGTAATTCTTTAAATTTCACCTGAGCTCTTTCGAATTTTAGAAAATTTATTAAAACTCAACAGATAAAACCTTTGTTCCCCTCATATCAATTTATTCGCATTGAAATATTTGAACGATGATATATATCGCCTTCCTGTGGTGGAAAAGGAATACAAATTTCCGTTCACTTTTCATGTCGACTCGACTTTTCTCGAACCAGATAATTTTTGTGATCGCTTATCCGGTTGATCTAATTTACTGGCTGATCTGTGGAGCGATCGCTCGAATATCAATCTGGATTTAACTGACCGGCAAGTTACATTCCATAAATGTACGTGGCTACCACAGCTTCCATTCCTGCTACATGTTGAGGGAAAATACGTTTTATTCCGTATGGATTGTTTTCCGATAGAATAGATAAGCTCCGAGGTAGATTTATGACAACAACTCGTCCAAAAACTATCAATTTTTCGATGGGTTGACATTTTCTGATAATCCAAAAGATGGATCAAAATATATCTAGTCCTCAACTGGGTATAGGTATAATGTAGAGTAAAGTTCAGTTTCACATTCAAATAGGGTTTTATCAGTTTATTGCTTCTATGTTCGATTAATATATCCTCAATTGCTTAAAATAGAACGGGTATTTCCTAAACAGTTGATCCAGGCTATTCAAGATTCTATCGGAATTATTTCTGATTTTGCTCTGATTTGTATCGATGGGTTCTGTATCAGATGGTTCAATACAACACCATAGATTTTCGTGCTCCAAGTATGCTTTCATGCTGAATTTCCCGGTGGCAAAGTTATTTTTTCCGACTAACATCTCTAAATTCGTGAGCAAATTGGAGCTCATCGTAATATTCTTCGACACTTTCAACTTTTAAAAACGTGCTACGGATAACCTCAAAGATAATTATCACGTTCTTCACTAGTACTTTCAAAGGTACCACATCTGCACAACGCTTTGTTACCATAAAGGCTTTTTGATTGATGACTACGAAATATTTCCTGTTTGTAGTTAATTTTCTGTAATTCACGAATTTTGTCCTGAGGAAGAGAATAAAAATTCTCGAAAGTTTGGCATAATCCAAACAATTTTATTTAATAAATGACTGCATCCTCAACATTAATCTATTTTATCATATATATATTTTGAAAAAAACATTTAGGGCTTCTTTATTGACATATATGAACCTTCTTCTATTTCTATATAAAATTGACGTAAAATCGATACATGGCTTATGTATCTGTGTTATAAAAATGCGTGTTGTAGGGTACATACGAATATATATTTAGGAGCAGATTCTTTCCCCAGTTTAGCAAAAATAAAAAGAAAACAAAAATATTTATTTACCAGAAAATAAACGAAATGGAAATGTGTATTTATTCATACTACATGTTATTATTGGTTGGTCCTTCGTTTTGAGCATGAAATTACATATATCTTTCGTAAATAAGTTGCCTTCATACCAAACATTCTAGTTTGAGAACATACGAATTTAGGAATTTCCTTATATAGTAAGGTTCTATAACATAGGCTAGAGATTACTTCAAACTTTCAAACGGACAAGCACCTAATGACAGATTGGCAACAAGTAACTATATTTTAAAAATTAACTGACCAATTTGCCAAAATATGTATGAAATTATTTCAAAATGACAGAGATATATATTTTTTTATTATTATTAAGTGCGTAAAATGAGTGTTTTTTTAATGGCACATGAAAGCGTGAAAATTCTCTCGAATGTGCCATGAAAACACGAATTTTATACACGAAATACAAACAACATTTTTTGTACAACTGTCAAAGAAACTTGACATTTCTGCCTACATCTTCGGAAATTTATGTTGGAAGTAATTGTACAAACTTTACTATCAATTATTATTCCAATAATTTTAATTGTTTTATGATGAATAATCAAATAGTAATTGACTTTGTTGAAAATAAATCTTTCAAAAAGTAATATTTCATATTTATTTTGTGAATTATTTTGGCGGTGAAACAAAGCCTTTTTTTCGCAAGAGAATACTTTTTTCACGGTGAAAAAAAGTAAACATTTAACCATCAATAGATATGCAGAAATGTCAAGTTTTTTTGACAGTTGTACAAAAACACATTTTTTGACAACCAATTTTAATGTTTGTTTCTTTCTTATTCATCAAACACAAATATCCTATCGTTTTTAAAATATGGATTTCTTTATGACATTATTTTTTCCAGGATCCGAGTAACATAGTACAGACTTGTTTGTCGTAGATAGAATCATTTTCCGCCTCGTTAAGTAGAAGACAACTAGACTAGACAAACTCCTAAAGAGATCAAAGTTTTAATATAGAATATTGTTCCATTCCAAAAAAGCGATTTCTGATTTTAATGAATTCCTGATTTTCAATGAAAACAAATAAACTGTCCACCGAATCCTAATGCCTCAATATTCTAGATAATTACCATATTGAAACTTTAGAGCCTAACATTGAATGTAATGTTATGAGAAATTTTCTTCCTCATGGAAAACAACTCATCAAATTATAATGGCATTGTCAATAAGTCACAGATTTCTTTCAACGATGTAACGGCTTTCATGAGCTTCAATGATCGAAATTCCGAATTGAATTTTCCCCACTTCTCATTTACTATCTACAATGAGTGATGATCATCATTACGATAAATTTTGAATGGTTTATATTCGGAACCATTGTTATTACTTACACTTTAAATACCTTCTATTCTATGACCGAGATTTTCTTCATTATGTAAAGGTAGAAAGTCATTTTTTCCATCTACGAATGTTTAGTAGTCATTTCTATTAATCCACTTGCCAACAGAAAGCCTCTCATATTGAATTTAATGCAAGTGATAAACTGCACAAGTAAACTGTTTTCCGGCTTGGTTAAATCGATGTTATTATTGTTTCACGTTTAGTGGGTGAAATGTAAACTGTGTATTTCGAAATTAAATCGTTCCGTAATGACGATGCGACGTTTGCGTCGTCTGTAACGGAACTGGAGAGCCCGGAGAGCTGGTGAAGCTAAACCGGAATTGCCGCTATACTTTCTGGGCCATTACAAATGTCCAAAGGCTCTATTGGATGATTACAGGAAACCGGAAGCTATTGGATATTGACATACTATGTTAGTTGTTCGAGTGTTATTGGTTGAAAATACTTGCTGAACAGCAATGTCAGCCGAGTTATGTATTGCCATTGTAATTGGAATCCTCTTTTGAAAATAAAACAACAAACAGACAATAAACTTTACTACTGGATCGAAACTTGATAGGAACTCAACAACTGCTGAATACCATCTCATATTTAAGGTAAGTTTTAAAATATGCGTTTCAAAAATACGTAGAAGTTTATTGACAGACGTTGAGATAGTTTTACTAGGAATAATTTCATATCATGTAGATATAGCTCTTCTTGATTATAATCAATTGTGTATGATTTGATTATCTTCTTCCGTTTTAGAACAAGAAAAATAAACTATTAAGTAAGTATAACATTCTCTAGTCCGTCAGTCAGTCATTTTGTAAATATTTTTAATTGTTAATTCTTTTGAATGTCGTTAGATAGCAAAACGGAGTGCCATATGCAGTCAAACGTTTATTATTTTTAAATAGTTTTTGATTATGATTTTTATGTTTGAGAGGTGAAATGATCATGAGGTTTTTTTTAAAAAAATAAACTGTCTGACAATCTGTCGGAGGCCACGTGTCTCTCAAATATGTGTGTGATATTTTTAAGGAAATGAGACGATTGAGAGGGAGCTTTTATTTTTTTGTCGGGATTTTATTGTACTGGGTATGATGGATGAGCACCATTCATGTTCATAGTGGCTGCGGTGCAATAACCGGTTGTTCTGAAGACTGTTGCACAAAACGCATGTAAATGTTTCAACAACACAATGAAGGTACGTTTCTCTCTCCCTCACACACCTTTATTTTTTGGCTAAATATTTCATACACTGGATATAATTAATAGTCGTTCATGTCAATCTGTGAACTTTCATATTCGGTGTTTTTCAAACACAACTAATTACACTCCCTTGAAGAAAATTTGTATGAAGGTGGTAGAAAAGTCCTTTGAGTGAAATCACCGGATATTTTATTGTATTTCCATGCAATGAGTTTCCTAGAGTCTTAGAATACTTCATTCTGCAGACAACATCTATTGAAGAACTTGATAGAATCTTTGTAAGTTGTTTCCAAATTGTTCTCTATTTTTTAAATAGTCCTTATTAGTTCAAGAGACCCCAGGGACTTGAAATTTCGAATTCGTACTTTGATCACAGACATCTGTTAAGCTCCAAGTGTGATCCAATATTGATTAAATATATTATCTCTTTCAAGCAAGATCAAACTATTTCTTCAACATGGAACGACAATGTCGGACAATGGGATCCCTCACTGGAATTACGCACGAGCATGGAGCGTATATGTACGTCTCTGCTCTATGGTTACATGAATCAATGATCCCTTTTCATAACCGAAGGTAAAATAGGTGGTTTTTCGACTACGATTTATTTTTCTATTCTACATTAAGCTATTATTCGAATGGAATAAAATAGAATGTAATTTGTAATTTTTCAATATTTCCGATCCTTAATACATATCTACTTCCTTTAAGATGATAATGATGTAAACGAACTTCTAAACTTTTTTTATAGTTTATGGATCGATGTCGATAACTATTAGCATGAAATTATGGCTAAATTAACGCATAAATGCAAAAAACTACTTTTTCAGAATATTGGTGGGTAATACTTTCACAAGTTAATTGTATCTACGTCCCAACAAACGTCAGTTCCTACTTTTTACCAAAATTCATTTTAGAAGTATTTGGGCATATATTATATTTGTTATTAAATATGCACTTATATGTAAATAGACATCGTCATTTATAAATTTCCAACGGTTATATCAAATACAAATCATTGATTTCCAATACTTTTATTTTATGTACACGTCTGTATCCCTTGCAAGGTATGTACAAAGTTACACCGATCAAAGTTGGAGACTTGAAATGGATTTCAAACAATACAAAAAGTTGCTCGTAAAACATGAGATATGACAATTTCTTGGCAAGCGTATACATAGTCAAGAAAGCCGTAGAAAGAGGAAATCTAGCCCTGGATGCTGTGCGGTGTGTGTATGTGTGTGCTCCAGAAATTTAGGAACGCCCTTGATTTATGCGCGGTACGATAAAGTGTCGTCCACTTTCGCAAATACCGAGCATGACACTACTATTAGGTATATACCTACGTGGAGGATTTTGTCGAGAATATTAGAATGACTCAGTACGGCTTCTGAAAAGTGAAGTACATGCATGGCCTATTTAATAAAATCGTGAAAAATGCAACAAGAAAAGTTTTTTTTTTTGTTTTGAATAATTCGCAATGCAATATTAAAATATAATTTTAATGAAAACAGGAAAACATACATTGTCATGAATATTATTATAATCTGAAGATTATTTTTTCTTTTATATATGTGAAATAATTATAAGATCTATGACATTATGTCGATTAGTATATATGTGATGTAATTAATGTAACTCATCGACCTATTTCAGGTGCATATCACACTGATGACGCATCAATAAACTCTTATCGCCAAATTAACTTTTTGTTCATATTCTGGCTAAGCGATTATTTCTGAATGTAACCATTGTTGTTTGTCCTGACACGTTGAAAAAAATCAATAATTGTCACTCGAATTCAGACTATTTTTATATTCGATGGAGTTTGAGAGCGGTATGAAGTCGTGTGAGTGGACAGTCCAGATTTTTTCCAAGTAATAATAAATGAAAATAAAGAACATAATTTCAGAGCTTGTGGGCAAGACAAACTTATCTGAAAATTTTCAAAGAAAGATATTTAACGAAAAAATCCGAAGATAATAATGTTTTTTACTATCAGTTCGATAGAAGTCGAAGATAATTTCCGCACTCATTTTAGAAAGATAAAATTCACCTAGTCTGACCTATGTTTTGTAATATTATTTTCTAGAGAGAGCTTGCGATGATAAACATCGAGATGAGACAGTTGCCTTGTATCTTACACTTGAATATGAACGAAATACAGCCGAGCTATGGAACGAATGAGCTAGGTAAGTTTGTATTAGCTGCGAAAAGAAAGTGAAGGGTGTTATATACTCATGAGTGGCAATGTTTGCTCATATAATTGTACCCCCTTGCATCTACAACGTGGCTCAGTTTAGATTTGTCAAGCAATACTCTTATCAGAGAAGTAAACACCATGACTGGTGATGGTTAGGACGTTGTGACAATGCTGACATTGGCCAAACAAATAGCCCTGGTCAACTGATCGATATTGTGGTGCTTGAAGTGATAGGAACATTCAAAGCTTAGTGAATATAAATTGAGGGTTTCAATAATTCACTGAGAATTTTGCCGATGACATACTTGTATTGCAGTGGGTCTAAAAACGACACGGTGTCCCATTTTGGGTACTTTTGGGGGTATCTCCGTTATTTTTATAGATAGAAATTTGCGGCTTCCGCGCCAGAAAGCTACTTTATCGTAAAACTAAAGATGCTGTTAACAAAATTGTCATTTTTAAGATACAAGGCATTTTTTTAAAAGTTGCATTTTGGGACCCCCCGTATCTTCGTTAGCCTTCATCTTATCGAAAAGGTGAATAACAATCTTATAGATTTTTTCCTAAAAATATAGTGGTTTAGATTTTTGTTAAATATTTACTATTTTTAAGTTATAAGCCAAACCTATTTTTTAATAGAGCACTCTGTATATTTTTATACTATAATTTTCTTCATTGTTTTACTTTTTAAAAAATATATAATGGTATGCACTTTTTCTCAGAAACATGCAAACAAATGAAAATGTTCTAAAATAAAATGTATAATTTAATGATAGGCCATTATTATTGTTTATGATCAGAAACTAAATCAAATGTGAAATATTTGTCTATCTTATCGGTTTTTTAATCGGATTTTAGTTTATAAAGCAGTTTACTTTCGTTCTTTTGGTATTTTTATTTTATATTTTCTTCGAATAATGGCAGTGTATGAAAATTATATTTTGCTGGTATGTTTTATACAGACGAAAATTCTGAAAAAGCTTCGAAGTTATAATTCCTAAGGTAAGTAAGCTATTATGGCATTGAACATCACTATTATCATTATAACTTTGTGCTTTTTATATATCCAGAAAAAAGACAACCGTTTTATGAAATATTTGTTGGTTTAAAAGCAAATTTAGTTGAGCATAGATCATTTGTTCATCCGCGTCGTAATACAATAAACATAACAGAGGAAGAAAAAAGGTAGATGTTTTGGGATATAAAGAAGCAATACCTTCGTCGTAGAAAAATTGAGAAAGAAATTGGTGTGTCAAAAACTGACGCTCTGAGGATCATGAAGAAATAGGTATAAAGTATCATCCATACAAATTTAATATAGTGCAACATTTGCAATCTGGCGATACGCTGTTTTTCCAGTGGTTTTTGAAGCAAATCAATGCCGAAAATTGATGTGAATGCTAACGATTCAAGTATTAGGCAGACTTGATATCTGGTAAGACAATTTTTTTTCGAGTGCGGGCGTTTTAATCGTCACAATACCAGAAACTGTTGTACAGAAAATAAGCATTTGATGTTTGAAAAATGCACAACAAGGACGCTTTGAAGTTGTGGTGTTATGTTTTATTTTGGGCTGACATAAGTTTATAGGATTTTTGAATGAGGTCTTACAGCACGTATACCTAGACATTGTTGAGTTTGAAGTTATTCCAGAACTGCTCGTAAATATGCCATTAGCCCAATATCATGCTGTTTACCTACAGCAAGATGGTGCCCCAAGTCATAACTCTCGGCTCTTAAGGGCATTCTTTGATAATAACTTTCCTCAGAAATGGAAAAGACCTGTTAGATGGCCTTCATGATCTTTAGATCTCTCAATTTTTTTTATGGAGCTATATACAAAATGGAGTACGTATATAAAACACGACATGATAGCATAGAAGAATTTCGAAAGGCAATTCATTTAACAATGGTTCTCTTTAATGCTATTCAGAGAATTATAAAAATGTGCAAATTTTACATTAGAGAAAATGATCGTTTTTAACCTTTAATAGAAGAATTTCGAAAGGCAATTCATTTAACAATGGTTCTCTTTAATGCTATTCAGAGAATTATAAAAATGTGCAAATTTTACATTAGAGAAAATGATCGTTTTTAACCTTTAAAAATAGTATTTCTTTGTGTTTGTTGTATTGTTAATTTATGCTACAAAACTGTTGTTACAAACATATCGTTATAAAAAAAAACTCTATATGAAAATGTTATGCTTTTATAAAAAGATATGCAAGGTATCCAGTTCTTCGTTAGTAATATGTAACTATCAATTTTATTACTCATTTATAATGGACGTAAGGCGTAAGATATACGTAATGGATAAAGTTGAGCACTGGAAAATAAGTGGGATCGTTCACAATAAGCGAACGTTACACTTACGTGTTAGGGTAGACCGTAAGATCTTACGGCCATACGTTAGGCGGACATAAAGTTGGACAATATTTAACTTTACGTGCGGCTTATGGGAAATTAAGGAACATTTTTAGGGGATTTGGATTTGTTGGGTTGAATTATTCGTCGGCTGGTAAGTATCGGTTCGCATTCTTGTATATTTAAAGAATCATTCTTCATCATGAAGTTTTAGTTCTAGTATTAAACGTCGGCTTCCACCTTTCTTTTCTTAATCCCTGTTTACTGGACGCACAATCCATCGCCCAGATTTTTTACACAATATCTTCCTTGTATTCTACGCATTGCTAATAACAAAACCAATAACTGCATTTCCAACTCCATGGCGTTAAAGTTATTATACCTACACCAGAGAAAACCCCCAGATGACCTATAGCCGTCAAATTATTCCACGCATGCGTAGCAACTAAATTTTCACGTTCATTATAAATAGCAAAATGTTACGTTTATCTTATGTGTTATGTAGCGTTACGTCTTACGTCCATTATAAATAGGCACTTAATATTGTCATTGATGGCCTACCATGACATAATCCATTTAATTTTAGAAAATTGTCATTTATTTGCGTGTTTCCGAGAAAAAGTTCATACTATTATAAATAGTAGTCAAGTAAAAAAATTTTTTTTTTAAAGATGTCCCTTCCTCTAGCCGTTAGGATGTTGAGAAAATCTATTGTGTTTTTTGAAAAGATAAAAATACAAACAAGTCACTACTTCACAAAAGATCACTAAGAACTGTAATCAGCAGTGCAGAAAATAAGTAAGTAAAATATATTTCCTAGACAGACATTTTCAAGTAATGTTCAAGGTAGCAAATAATTTAGTAAAAGACCAGCTGGAGTGGGTGTCTGCAACCGGAAAAACAACGATAGCAATTGGATTGTCTTCTCTTTTGCTAATTAGTGTACTTGAAACCTTTCTCTATCTATTTATAAAAAAATGTTTCATGCACAAAGTAGGCGGGATGCATAATAATGATCTTTTCAACATAACAATAAAAATTAATCGGGCTAGATGGAAGCTGGAAGCAACCGAAAGCTGATGCAAATTACCAAAATGAGATCATAGCGAAAAGAATTTCTTCCTTTTCACTTTTTTTCGTGTTTCAGTGTAGCAGCCCAGTATCGGTGCGACCTTATCCAGCAGGTCTATACTTCAATTTAAGTATAATTTTCATTATATATTGATATTTTTTGTTTTCTACAGTGATCAGCACGCGTTGCAAAGCCTTATTTCGTTCATATAAAGAACATGTATTGGCAATACAAATATATCTGTAATTTCATCAAGGCGGCCACGGACTCGTGGGAGTTTGCCATATATCAAACAGTATATATCCAAAATATGAACTTTATTCAAGTGATATTTATATATATGTGCTCATTTACAGCTTAGTCTTTTATATATGCATCATAATCAAAATCATACGTCAATATAAGTTTAGAGGTTACGTCAAGTGGTAAAACGTCACTCATTAAGGTTCATTCAAATGAACGTCAATGTGACCACGTATTTGAACTGAACTGAATATAAACCTTATATAAAGATATACAAACGTACTCACGAAATGTCAAGATCATAACCTAATTTTCGTTTGTTGACTTCTTAAACGTCAGAATTTTTAAATCTCAAAATGAATTGACATAACAATTCAACATAATCTGTAAAAACTTATCTTTATTTGTGATTTTAAATATAAAATTCACATGGAAGACCACGCTGCTTTTGCTAAAAGCATATATTTAATAAATATAACTCGAATACAATTCATATTCTGACAAAACACTGTTTGAGTTAGTAGATCCACTGAATTCTTCTATATCGTGTATGGCAATCTCCCACGAGTCTGCGGCCGCCTCGATCAAAAAACAGAGGTGTTTGTATTGCCAACAGAATAAATGAAATTAATTTAGAAATAGGACTGGAATGTGCAACCGGCGAATAGACAACGGGATACAAACTATTTTTTATATATATAAGTTATGTATAAAACACGCTGGTTTAGATTTTTACTAATAAATTGTCAACAAGACACGTGTTTCATCGACACAGCGGCGTGTACAGTTAAGGTTTTTTGACCGGTTTCACAAACGGAGGAGGTATACAATTCGACTGTATGTATTCATGTGTTTTTTATGGATCTTCGATGTTCGCGCCTTTTGCTTAGTGAATGTGCTCCGATTTCGATGATTATTTTTTCATTTGAATGAGGGGCATTGAGAATTGGTACCTTTAAAAAAAACAATATTAGACATGTCCCTACTCTCAAAAACTTCAACCAAAAGGGGCGGTAGGGCCAATTTATACAAAAATTGATAATCCTATACGGCAGAATTAAAGAACATTCCATATCCGAAAAAGTTTAAATTGGACATTTTTAAAAATCATCATAGGTTTCTGCGTTACAGTCTGAAATATATGTTTCAGCTTTGTGTGAAGAGCAAATTTTTCCGAGAATCGAAAATTCGAGATTGGAAAATTAAAAAGGGAACCATATCCGGAAACGATTAAACTGAGCATTTTTTCAAAACCGTTACGGTTTTCGAGTTACAGCAATGGTAAAGTCTGAAATAAGTCAGATGTGTATTTCCGCTACGTGGAAGGGGCATTTTTTTTCCAAAATTGAAAATATGAGACGGATAAAGAAAAGAAGAGATTATATGTGTTATATTATATTATTTTTCATGACTAATGTTACACTCGAAACTATGAAATAAATGGCACAACTTCAAAAGTACCAGCACTAACTAATATAAATAATATTATTTGGTATTTTTCACTGCACCAACTAATCAAGTCGTTCAATTTTTATGTTAAAATATACTCATATCATAGATAATTGGATGAATGGTAGGTACCTATACCTATATATCTCTTTTATATATCAATTAAGTTTATTGCAAATACAAAATTATTATTTAGTATTTGTCTTCATTATTAACTAATCTTTTTAATTAATTATAACTCGGCTAACGCTATTCAAAAGGAGTTAACTAATATTTTTTCCTATCTGGCGAATGAAGTATGTGGGTAAATAATTCGATTGTTTGTATGATTTTTATGAGTGTTCGCGCAATTTGCATCGTAAACGTGGTCTGATTTTAATGATTCTTGTTTGCCGGGATATCAATAAATTTAATTATTTTTGGCAAACATAACCAACCGGGGATTCTCAACAATAAACTTGCTTACACAACGTTCTACCATTATGAGAACGTATCCATTGAGTCTTAGCATCATTAATCAAAAAAGGAAAAAAAAACTTTCTACGTATAAACTTTTCGGATACATAACTTCGATAAAGTCATCGACTTAGATTTTCAATAAAAAAACTGGCACAAACAAGAAGTTCTGCTGTATAAGGGTTGACTCGCAATGTTTGAAACAACAAACTGAAGGTGTTGATGTTATTGTCGAATGGCTTATTTTGATAGTTGAATGTAAAATTTAGTGAAGATATTTTCTAACTATAAAAAAAGTTACGGAAAATCAACTGGAGATTTTTATTCATTTATCTGTTTTTAACTATGTATAACTAGTTAACCAGTGTAAATATTTCGTGTTTACTGAATGGGAATACACCTTTAAGAAATAGTTGTCAGTTTTCGATTCGCAATACTTTCGTGTGACACTAGCGTAAAGAAATATCAATAAATGGGGTATTCTACATTATTTGCGTTATAGATAGATTTAAATATATTTTTTCAACAAAACCATTTTTTTGTACTTTTATGCAATACATAACCATAATCTTCAAAATAACGTTTCCATCATTAATGTTGCTAAAGTCTTAAAAGTGATATAAAGTTCCGACAAAAAACCTCTCAAGAAAAAATATAAAAAATACATTTTCAGATTTAAGATTTTTGATATTGTCATAGAAATCAAAGTGAAGATAAATGTTTAATCTTCTATTATAATGATTATATTATTATTAATGGTAATTGAACATGGCTTAGTTTGAAGTTTACTATCTTTATTAGATCCATATTGTAAGAAATTGAAACATTTTTAAAATCGCAGAAATGTCTTATATACATTGTGTTCTTCTATTTTTTTTAGTTTCGCTGATGAAAGCTGAATATGTAAATTAGGCCGACATTTATTAACTTTTTGTAGTTTGAATGGAAAATATTTTTACCTGCAGGACAAAAATCATTTATTTAAAGAGTCAGAACTAAGAACAAATAGGCTGCTATTATGGTAGTTCAAGATCACGTAGTGGTGTAGGTTGTATGGCCACAAAGGATGGTGTTAGCTTGTGTAGAAGCAGATCACTTGTTCAAGGATGTTCACCTAGAGGTAATCATAGTACGGTGAAACATTTTGTTGATCGAAGAGGAGGATCAAAAGGAACACCGAGTAACCTGTCTTCCTCAGGAAGCGAGAGTGAGGCTTGGGACCAGAGGATTAAAGGAGCTCCACCAGATGAGATTGTAGAATGCATTGGGATGATGTTTGATCGGGACGATCAAAGCTAAGAAGGGGGCAGTGTAACGCGGACGCTTTGTCATGTACTGTTATTATTTATTTTAGTATGTATTTGTTCCATCTCCTTATTTACTATAGTCAATGGTTGGTATAGTTCATTAATTACTTCTAGAATTAGTAGATCTACTCTCGATCCTTCCAGAAACTCTGTGAGGTACAATTTGTCATAGTAATGTCAGTTTGACAAGCCTCTAGTACATTATTATGTGCCTCTAGATAATCATAGAACATTCTCCATGGAATGCATGTCAAGATTCAGATACATAAAGCCATGTCGATAACGGATCACAGTCAATCTTATAAAGTCAGTTCTATTGTATCAGTCAATTGGAGACATAAGTTGATAGTATTTAAGACGCGATAGTCAAAGTGAAAAGTTGTGACAGTTGTACTACAACGAAAGCTCATCTACAGAGTGTTGGAAAATAAATTATTGGAAGCAATCTGCGAACTTTTGAGTCTTACGCAAATGAACTCACCCCACAACGTTTAGCACAGGGTTGAACGTTACAATATTATATATTTATAGTAATTAATTCAATATTTCATGTCAAATTATTCAGTACAAAAACGATCACAATAGCTGTCTTTCTATTTCCACTCTACTCTACGATAAAGATCAAATAAACGTTTTCTGTCCTTTTGTTTCGCTCACTGTAACAAGAATTTACCAAATTAACCCAACAAAACCTGACATAGATACGCTAGCTTTGAAAGTTTCCTTTTATACAATGGAAAAACCTTAAAAGGACTAAAGCGTCAGATTGCCTGTCTGTCCGTTTTTCATAGCCTATTCTCTCCGAATCAACCGACAAAAAAGCTGAAATTTGATACTTATACAAAGTTAGGTAATCGCATTCAGGACGTAGGTATAATGTAGGTTGTTAGAGAAACTCCAATTCTGATAGTATGTTTTGCGAGGCGCTTTAATTTTGTTCAGAAAAAAACTTCATCAGAAGACAACATAAAAAGTTCAAAAGTGATTCAAGAATTACAAACAGATATTTAAAATGAAAATAACATAGATATTATTTTGTACTTTTAAAAGCATCATTTGAAATGGATTTGGCCCTTGTTTTTCAAAATAAAAGCTAATTATTTTCATAAATTAACTATTTTTACAATGAACTTCAGTCTCAGTCTACCCACTTCAAAGTTCAATCAATTCACTGAACGATTATCAGAATGTATAGTTCATTTCACAATAAATAGTATTGTCTTTGTGACTGCAATAAATCTACCGAGTGAATTCCCATTATATACATAATCCACTAGCAGATAAACTACAGGTTCGGACTTTATATATTTAAGTCTGTATATAATATAGGTAGGTAATTTAAATAAAATAAAAATTATGGGGGTATTTAGGAAATAAGTAATCTTACACACACTGTAATTTTATATAATATAATTAATGTTGATTATTTCATATAAAAACGATATTTAAATATTATTATATTGCTGTACTTTCATCCGAACCTGACCGACAGTTTATTGCATGTTTATGGCTGACCTCTGGCAAAACATCCCTGGTAAAAAACGTAGTCGACCATATTCTGAAAAGAACTATACTATTTTTGGGAAATCACAGTTCACTAGTTGATTTTATCGTCTACTGAATATTTAAATAGTTTTTATTTCTTTCATTTACATGGAAAAGATTCCGAATTCATACCAAGATCAGAGACATATCACTGCATCAAGTTAAATACTAATTCTATAATGATTCATGAGTATTATCTACAAAATACCATAAGAAATCAATATTGGCACATGGAACCATAGATAGCAAATTTTATGGTTTCGGTCAACCTCTAAGCTCTATCTAATCGATAAAGACAGATCTGTTGATTCGTTATGTCAAGTCAACTAATATGTCAAACGTAGTAACAGTCTTTGTGTATGTATTTGTGCGTAAGTGATAAATCTGTAGTTCTCTGTGTAACGTAACAATTCGATGTTAATTATGGTTTAAACCACGATAGTAATTTTTGTACCTTGATTTAAACCAAGTCGTTAAAAAGCAGCTATACTCTCTGAAAAAAATCTTTAAAAATTTAATTGCCGAGAAAAAACTAGTTTCATTTATGTTTTCTAAATTACACTTACTCCCAATAAATATGTACAATATTGTGACCATGAAGCAACACAAACAGCCAGTAGGTAGATGTCTCTAGTAAGTTAACACGAAATCCACCCCCACTTCCATAATAGATAATGGTCCATTCGCAATTTCACGAACCATCCGGTAAGCTTAATCGGGATTAAGTAAGTCGTTAAATTGCTTGTAAATTATCAGTACCTATAGCAGGCCAGGAATTAAACTGCATCAACGTTACGTAACAATAAATCGCATGGTGCTGTGGTGCTTCATTGCAACAACCCTCACCACGATGTTGTTGGAACAAAGTGTTTACGGCTCTCATGCACCGTGCACACAGATATAATTGTTGTAGCTAAGCCAACAGATTTAATCTGGAATAATAGGTAATGTCTTCGCTCAAACGATATAGCTGCTTTTTAATTAAGGTAAGGTGATATCAAAGATAAGAGTTCCATTATCTTTGGTTATACTAAACAAGTATTATAACAATGATTTTAGTAGGCTATTTCTACTATTGAGAAGTAGGTAAGTATGAGGAGCATTAATACACCTATCTCCTATCTCATATACCTAGTGGGATCAAAATTGGGGCTTTCTCAAAAACTATAAGAGACTGAAAAACGGTTAAATTGGAAAAAAATAGTAATTCTCTTGGTAATTTACCGACTAATTCAATCTTCTTGAGTTTATCAAACGTTTATAGGAAAATAAAATCATGCATTTACATATTTTTAGGTAAATTTCTTATAGAAATATACCTATTGCGATCGTTCACACTTTTGAATTTCGAAAAAATTTCAACGGCATGTTGTTATATGTCTATAAGTTAGTCCAAAAAAACATTTGGTTCAAAAGTTTATATATATATATATATATATATATATATATATATATATATATATATATATATATATATATATATATATATATATATGGGATATTACGAAATTTGTTAACACGATAGAGGTCGCAGTTTTGAAGGTATCAAGTTCAAATTTGCTACAAAAATCAATCTCTCAAATATCTCGGTCGAGTTCGTTATTGGGCAATATCGGGTAAGTAGTTTCAAAATGGCGACCATTCAAACATTTGAAAAAAATATCAAAAAAGAGCAGTAGTGTAAATATTATTAAAAATAATTTTAGGTTATAGATATAATCAGTACCTACAACTTTTTTTAAGAACAATTTTTCATAAAATACACAGGTAAAAAAATAAAAATTAATAAAGAAAAATAACAAATATTGATAAAACATGAACACTCAATATAAATTTGATGTAATTGTAAATTTTCTGGAGATCTTAATATAGACCCTGATTAAAAAAATATATAGTATATTTATTGAAAAGAAATAGACGAAAAAAAATCTGCCTTGAAGTGGACTCGAACCCTGTCTGCTTTATATTCAACAGCCAAAACAAAAACCTCTAACCGCAAGGCTATGACAATTTTATTTAATAACATGTAGGTATACCAATGAAAAGGTTGTTAAAATTTCAATTCAATGAATTTTGACAAATTTACCTTTCCGCTGACTACAGGCCATCGGGATTTTTTTAATTCAAATCGACTAAGGCATTTTCAGAGAAATTTTTACAAAGAATAAGCTTGTATTCATATCTTTTAATTTCAACTTTTAAGGTATTGTAAACATTGTAAATTTAGTTTTTTCTTATGTAGATGCCATATTGAATTTAAACGTGGATAATTTTTTTTATAAATGTAGCAACATTTGTTCATAAAATAATAGGTAGAAACATCCTATTGAGTTCATTTTATTTTCTAGAATGGATTTAAAATCCAAATATGTTTCTCTATTAGAATGCTGGCACCAGAGTATAGAGTTTAGACCATTGGGAATGTTTAGTGGGTCATGAATGTGAAAACTTTTTGAATATAGAAATCTTTCGTTACTACTATTGGCAATACAATACCTCTGTTATTTGAACAAGGCGGCCGCGGACAGGTGGGAGATTACCTTAGACGATATAGGAGAATTCAAACAGAATTTTGGCAAAATATGAATCCTGTTTAGATATATGCTCATTTATTAAAAGCAGCCTGGTCTTCTATGTGCACTTTATATTTAAAATCATAAATAAAGATAAGTTTTAAAGGTTATGTTGAATGTTTATGTCAATTCAGTTGTGATTATTTTGAGATTTTCATATTCTGTTGTTTATGAAGTCAATTAACGAGAACTAGGTTATGATCTTGAATTTTCGCCTTGATCAAGTAACAGAACAAAGGTTTTGGAAATAGAAATATTTTGCATTTTAAAAATTTGTTTCGACATGAAATAATGCAGGCAGGCTTATTGGCTTTTCAACAAGCTGCTACTAAATTCGCCCAGTGTCATCATTTTCGCTAGTAAACTATCAAGAAGAAAAGTTGAAAACGACTTGAATGTTACAACTTATTGTACTTGCGGGTTGAGGTGTTTTAGATTATGCTTCCAAAAATAGTTTAAGAAACAGCACTAGGGAAATGTGCCAGCTATTAAAGTAGGTATACATACATCTATCGACCTAAAAAAGCATAGTAATTCACCTCTCTGTGCTTTCGTCATCAATAAGATTTCTCCTTCACTGCACATAGATATTGCTGTTATAACTGGATTCGCATTAAGTCAACTAATTTTATCTGGAATAACTGTTCACTCTAACGGTATAGCGAGAAAAATTTCGGGGGTAGAAGGATCGTTATAAAATGACAAAAACTAGTGGTCGACATCACTTACCACTGACCAATCCGCATTGAGGCAGCCTGGTAAGGTACACCTTAAGAACCCGCTGATCTCGTTAAATGATATGTCCTTTAGGGACATATCGGTGGTGCGGATTCCACGTTAAGCTGTAGGTCACCTTATCAGAAGCAGAAATGGACAAGGCAGTGAAGGGGAGGCCTGTTCAGTAGTGGATATACAAAAAGGCTGACGACGATTCTTGCCTATATAGTAATGAGACGCCAAATGTAAGAATTAAACTGTTGTATCCTGGTAGTAAAAGGGATTGATCCCAATAAATATGACCACCGCGCACAACTGACCAAAACCTCTGCGCCCAACAGAACAAAACCCGTGCGCCCAAGTATCCACAGGCCTTAAGGTAAAATCTGAACGTCGCGCCCAACTGACCTGTGCCCCAATAGGTATATAACGATGTAGCTGTTTTCAAATATACCAATTTTAAGATTGGGCTCTAGCTATTATTACTCCTTAGACTAGATAATTTCATTGTTTCAAGAGTATAAGCTTGTTAGTAATATAAAGCTAATGTGGCTCACTGGAAATTCAGATGGATATATCGCCGAAAATTGACCTAGATTTGAGCAAAAGTTTAAAGTTTTTGTGGTAAATATTTGATTAATGAGTGAGAAGAAAATAAGATTTTGGCTGATTTGTCTTATTAAAAATCCCTGTATACCTACTATTAAAAAAAAGGAACACTATCATCAGGATCTATATTACCCTCTTTGAACATGTTGTCAACGTACAATGTTTCAGCAAAAATACATAATATGTTTTGATTTTATGATAAAAAAAATAACGATTTCTAAACTCCAAGCGCTCAATGTACGGAACATTGTGGTAAAAGTTTGTACAAATATATAGGAGAAACCCTCTGTAATAAGTAAATGCAATTAATAAACATTGAATTCCACGAGAGCCTTAAAGTTTTGTACCTATATAAAAAGCATATAAGAGAAAAGGAACCCTCTTACATCATGTGAATGCCTTATGTACCAACCTTATTGAAGGATTGAATGCAAAGCGTATTGAGATTCCATTTGATCCAAAGGATAATCTTATATGAATTTGATGTCTTACCTTTCTTGGAAGCGTGAAAACTGTCTTGTGGTGGGATTTTCTCTATCTGAGCGCTCAACTTTGATCTGGGCAATATTGATCGATCGCTGTTGATTTTCTCGACTGCATAACGGAACGCAATTTCCTGTTTATCATCTGCCGGATGAAAGAGACCACCTGCAACCAATATGAGTATTTTAATATTCATGTTTTGGATCAAGTAGAAGTGGTGAGGAGGAGCTGCAGCAGCGCTGAAAGCTTATATGATTATTAATTTAGTTGGCAGTCATCCCATGCCTATATATAAATTTGTTGAATGTATTTCTGTACTTTATCTTGTTATTTCTAATTAGGACTTGCATCAAGTCTTAATGAATTCCTGTACGGTGAAACAGAGTAATTGGGTTGTATACGTATTCCTAAAAGACTATTGCTGTTGGATGTATTTTCTTATATAAAAACATAATTTTATGTCTATATATTAAAGTTTTCAAAATCTTGTTATTTCTACTTCTAATATGATTTTTATGTTGAAATATCTTATTTGTATCTTTAATAATGTATCCAACCATAACGACCACTGAATTTTATCACAGTTAAATCAACTTTAATATTATTTCATAGGTTGGGGTTTATGGAATCTATTAAAATCTGCTAAAATACACTTTAATTTTCAAATATACAGGTAATTAATTTATATATAAATTGAGATTGGAAATCCGCCAAATTCCCCGCCAATTTGTCAAACACTATTCTTCACCAATACCAGACCTATCGGATCGTGAGTTTCATCTAATCCTTAAAGGGTGACACTAACAATAAATGTTAATAAATTAAGTTTAGTTAAGACTTAATACAACACTCATTGACTCTTGGGCGGAACACAGTTCGCTGAGTCAGCTTGTGGTATATAAAAAGAAATTACTACATACGTAACCTTTGTTATCTTAATATTAAAGGAAAATAATGTAACTGGAATAATAGAAAATAAATAAGAAGACATTATTGTTATCGATATTGAAGACCCCGCGAAAATAGTTCAGTTAATAATGGTCCATGCATTTCTTAAAGATAAAGTATATAAGAAATTCTCGTTTTGTCAACGAGTTTATTATTAAGCAATCAAGTTTAAATTCCGGTTTAGAGGCAATGGAATCCAGTTATCCGTAGCCATACTACTACTACCTTCTTTGGTAGTGCGAAATAAATAAGTTGGTGCACTGAAAAATACAAAATAATATTAATTCTAGTGGTGCTGGTACCTACTTTTGATGTTGGTGCTAAAAGTGTTATATCTAACTAGAATTGCAGGTTGATGCCAAAAGTCTTACATCTAACTGCAATTGTACAACTTCAAAAGTACCAGCAACAATAGAACTAATATTATTTTGTATTTTTCTGTGCACCAATTTATAAAGTCGGTTCAATTTTTGGTAAAAAATAGTTTTTCATTATATAGTCCTATCTGATGAATAGATGTTCTTAACAAAAAGCAGGTTGGTCAACTTTAAGCCATTAATAAAATCATTCTGACCAAATAACTACAATATGTTCGTTTATAAAACTGTACCATCAATATCACCCCCTATTGCCACCTGATCTAACAGTCATAAAACTTTATTGTTTGTGTTCTTGTTCAAGTATATCAAAAGTACATTAAACTGCATAATGCTCGATTTCGGCAACTTGGCTCGGTCGAATCACTGAGTTTGCTTACATAATCGATTACAATTTAACTGGAGTTTGTCGAACAAACTTCCGCATGAGCAGCCAACGTGTTATATACACGAATATAAAATGATGATGGATCGTATAGTAGCACGTATCCTATCGATGTGATCCCGATAAGGGATAATTGGTAGGCCCTCAGATTTTCCATTCATTTGTACTGTAATTTATAATGGATTTGTTATAAAAACTAGATTTGTAATATATACTATTTAAAAGTAACATGATTTATTACACATTACCGTTTATTATCATAGATTATATAATAAATTTCACTTAAAACAAGGAATAAGGATACTAAGGATTCTTCACTGCATCTGAAAGAGTGTCTATTGTATAAACCACTTTATATATAGTATATTTGTTAGATTTTGTGAGAAGTGTAGAAAAGTTAGCTGACTCACCCTTGTCTAACACTTCTAATCGCTCCAGGGCTGCATATCAAGTAGTTTAAAAAATGACTGTTTGAGTTTTGCAAGTTTCCGTCTGATCTACCTCCCCTAGTCTCCAAAGAGAGCTAAGTATTGTTTGTGTAACCTAAATTGAGTAGTGGGAAGAATGCAACAAAAAACACATGGGGAATACTATCTTGCCCGGTTTTTTTCTTGAAGAACGAAATAGAATGTATATGAATTGTGTTGGTGTAATAGTAGTGAGAAATTTAATATTCTTAAGTTAGTTCACTTACAACGTATTTAACGTATTTATATAAATGCTTATGTCTTCTTTTCTCAATCTGTGGCTAGCAAGAAAGTAGTCAATAGTGATTAACTGAACTGGCCTGCAAAAAGGCTAGACTTTCCTATTGATTGTTCCTTATGAATTGCAAATTTCTATAATGGGTATATCGAATAGTATACTCCACTATAGCATTTGATAATAACTAATCCCTGGGCTACTGCCACTATCCATGCTGACCATTGAATGGTATAACCATATTTATTTTATATAAACCAAGAGATCTCAGATTATTGCATGTGTTATCTCGATGAAGAACGTTGTAAATTTACGCATAGGCAATATTTTGTAAGTTTCTTTAGAAAAATGATTCTTATTATCAGGGAAAATAATTGTATACCAATAATGCTGAATATTGTTTTAGCTATACTGTAACATTAAGAGATTTCAATAAACATAGAGGGATTGCCGTCTAGAATTTTTTTAGACTGAATGAAATTCAATACGATGAAAGGAAGTGGGATAACTACCTTTATCCCATTTACTGCAATCTCGATATCTATGACATGAATGGATAAGAAAGCTCTCTAGCAAATTGGCACCCATTAGTTCGAAGAACAACAATGAATCCCGTTCCATTTAACCCGAATTCGTCAGACATGGAGTTAATGTCATTAACCGGAAACAGAAACCACTCCAGATCAATCCGGGTCTAATTCGATTCAGAGAACCAGTACGGTAACCACAGCTAAAACTGACCAGTTATTAGTCGACTATAATTGAGTTTGGGGAATTGTTAAGTGGGAGTTGGGTGATCCAAGAAGTTTGGTTAATGTACAAGGCACGATCTCGTCATTCTGAAGCGGCTATCCTCGGCATGCTATATGGGTGAAGGAATCAATATTATATAAAGCATGTATCCATCTATTAGGTAATGCTTGTTGCATGACTATAATCGTAGATATGTGGAATTCAGCCAAACATTTGAATGTTAATATGGAATTCATATCATTGTTTATTGTTTATTGTTTATTGTAAATTGTACACTATTACAACTATACAAATTTTAACCCATCAAAAACATACATGGGGTGTCATACACAGTACATAGTAGAATTATGTCAAAAATTTAGATACTAGACACGAAAAATATTGACAAATTGAAGGCGCACATAAAGGTATATAACGGACAACTTTTTAACAATGTTAACAAACAGTATATATATATATATATATATATATATATATATATATATATATATATATATAAATATGTATAAAATCAGTCTATGGGGTCTGTGAAGTATTCTTCCAATGTGTAGTAAGCTTTTTGAACCAGTTTTTCTTTAAGTATTGTCCGAATTTTCTTCCTACTTAGCATTTTGTACGTTCCTCGCAACATATTATATATCTTCACTGCTGTGTGATTTACACTTAGTTGTGTTGATGACAGTCTGTGAAAGGGAACGATGAGCTTGGTTGCATTTCTGGTGCCATAGTTGTGGTTAAAGTTATTCTTCTGTAACTCGTCTTTGTGGTCGTGGATATAAGTGACACAGGCAAGTATAAACAAGGAAGTCAAAGTGAGGATGTTCTCCTGCCTGAACAATTGCTTACAGCTAGTTGTACGATCAGCATCGCATATTATCCTGACAGCCATTTTCTGTTTTATAAATATTTTCTCTTTTCCAGGCATATTTCCCCATACTAATATACCATATGCAATTGCTAAGTGAACAAAACCAAAGTATGCCACTTTTGCAGCTTGCTGGCCAACTAACTATTTTATTCTCCTTACTACGAAGATTCCTTTCGAGACACGTTTCCCCAGATCGTTAATGTGCTGTGTAAATTTCAGGTCTGACTGGAGTTGTATGCCCAGGAATTTTAGGTGGTTGGTTTCAGAATCTCCCGGTAAAAAACATAATGACTGGGTTTTTCCAGGGTTCATCCTCATCATGTTTGCATCGAACCATTGTTGAGCTTTTATTAACGTTGTTCTAGTATTTTTCTCTAGATCTTGTTGGTTACGGGCTACATTAAGGAAGTTCGTATCATCCACAAACATGACTGTGTCTACCTGCTCCATATTTGCAGGAAGATCATTCATATATACCAAGAAAAGTATTGGCCCCAATATGGACTCCTCTTGTAACCAATGCCCATTTCGAGCATTCTTCACCGATTTCTACTCTCTGGTATCTGTTTTCAAGGTAGCTGGTGATTAGCTTCAGAGTTACGCCTTTTATCCCATAATATTTCAGTTTTTTCAACAGCAGCGGGTGATCAATGGTGTCAAAGGCTTTACGTAAATCGCACGAGGATATTTTACATTTATTTCCTTCATCGATGGCTTGAGTGATCTTTCTGAGGATTTCTACCAATGCTGTTGTTGTAGATTTGCCCTCCAGGTAGCCATGCTGTTGATCACTCCAGATATTTTGCTTTTTGAAGAGGCTGGTGAACCTACTTTTCATTGCACTTTCCAAAATTTTTGATAGGGCAGGTTGTATTGTAATCGGACGGAAGTTACTCATCTCTCCTGGGTCTCCACTTTTGTGTATGGGATTTACTCGGCTCCTCTTAAGTTGGTCAGGAAAATGCCCTTCTGACATACATCTCGAAAACACGGCACTCATGGGTATGGAGACTTTAGGAATGATCTGCTTCAAAACTTTTGTTGACAGTCCATATATATCTCTTGTGTTCTTATTCTTCATTGTACTTGTAAATTTTTCAATCTCCTCCGGTGTAATTTCTTTCATGTAAATGGAATCAGTTGGTTGTTTATTACATTTTCTTAGAAGATCTTCTGGTGTTAGACTGGAATTGTAACAGGTCTCCCCAGTTTGTTTCCCGATGTTGATAAAGAAGTTATTAATTTCATCAACTGTATTTATCGGTTTGATCATCTGCGAATTGGATCCAATACCTTCTTTTATCACCGTCCATATCATCTTCATTTTATTTTCAGCTCTCTCTATCCTCTCTAGGTTCAAACTTCGGTTGATCTCTGTCAGTTTCTCCCTGTACCTTGTCTTATATGAATTGTATGTCCTTCTACTTACATCATCTCCCCTCACTTCACATACCGCGGCCAATATATCTAATTTTTTCTTGATCTCTATGACCTCTTTATCTGTGTTGGCTGTTTTTTTTCTTCTTTTATTATGAATGACTGTTTCTTTTTCTGGGCATGCTTTATTGAAAGCTGTCATAAATTTTCCCCAGAATGCGTCAAAAGCTATTTCTGCTGATTCAGCAGTTGTCACGTCATTCCAATTAATTCTATCGAGTTCAAGCTTGAACTTTTCAATGTTACCATGGCCTATGCTTCTGTTCCGTTTTCTGTGTAATTTTTGAAGTGGTGTTATCTTTCTTACTTTAAAGTTCAGAAGTTGTCCTTTGTGGTCTGATAAGTGGGGTTCGAATGTCCTCGTCTCTATTTCAACACAGTCAGAGAAGATGTTGTCTATCAGTGATTGCGATGTACTGGTCACTCTGGATGGCTCCAAGAACTTTCCTTCCAGGCCAAACTCCTCGAATAATTCTTTTAATTTTCCTGACTCCTTACTATCTTTGGACATATCTATGTTGAAGTCACCTGAGACGAATATGTGCTTTTGTTTCAGGTTCATAATAATCAACCTCTCCAAACAGTTTCTCAATCTTAGCAGGAATTCGTCTATAGATCCTCTGGGTGGTCTATATATTGCCAAGATGATCGACCTCAACTCCTTCGCCCAAATTCCGCATATCTCTATGACAGATTCAGCTGAGCCCTCCGCCACATGAGGTAGCTCTTTAACCTGAAGCTTCTGATTGACCAATATGAGGGTACCACCATAGTTGTCCTGTCTACAATGAAATGCTTTGATTTCATATCCCGGAATGCATAACATGCTAATGTTATTTTTGTTCACCCAGTGTTCCGTTATCGTGGCAACGTGCACGTTCGTTTCCAGTAAAATTTTTTCAAGTTGTTCAATTTTACCATTTATTGATCTGATGTTAATGTTGAGAAGTTTGAATATGTTGTTTTTGTGATCTACTGTATTTTCCTTGTTCTCGAAAAAAACGATATCTCTTTATTTTTATACCCTGGGGCCAGAAGTCCTCCTGGTTCAGATCTTGCAACAATTCGAACTCCATACCCACTCTGAATGATGAACTAGGACTGTTGTCACTTGATATCTTATGTACATCAAATTTTTTACGGGGCAGTTTGCTATCTAGGAATTCTAATAAGTCGTTTGCTGAGCAGTTTTTGTTTACTCGTCCGATATACAG
The DNA here is from genome assembly GCA_958507055.1 of Crioceris asparagi. Lineage (NCBI taxonomy): Eukaryota > Metazoa > Arthropoda > Insecta > Coleoptera > Chrysomelidae > Crioceris > Crioceris asparagi. The sequence continues at coordinate 72,553,498 of OY293828.1, forward strand.
CCATGCCTTACGATCTGCCGCTTTTAAATTGTAGGTTCCTCTATCAGTTCCGAGCAAAGTTTTCTGTTTCTTTTCGTCCATAGGTTTCTTCTCTGCTTTGTCCTTTCTAACGTCTGGTTTTGTTGAGTCTGTGGTACAGTTATCTGATTTTTCCAGATTTCTCACTGCTGTTATCAAAACAGAAGGAACAGTTTTCTTTTCCAATAATTTCTCATCACCTGTGATTATTTTAGATGTCTCCACATGGCTTTTGATAAACTGCAGCTGTTAGTTGGTTTAGGTTTCTCACTTCTAGATGGCTCTGTTGTAACTTTATTTTCGACTTCATTTACTCTTTCTAATATTTTAATACATTTATTCAGTACCTTAGTTTTGTCCAACAATTCTTCGACCATGTTTGATTTTTCTTGAAGAAGTTTCTTCAGGTACATTATTTCAGTGTCTTTGATTTTCTCGGCAACATCCCGTTCCATCAAAGTCGTCAAATCATCCCCCAAAACGTCTTGACTGCACTCCTCATATACCCCAGAAATTCCCGTCTCTACAACACATCGCTGGCTTATAGAGTTTTCGAAGCTCACCTCATTCATGCTCGTTAGACGTTCCTTCAACTGTTGTACCTCTTGTTCCGTTTTCCTTTGTTTCGAGGTTATGTCTTCACAACATATAATATTTTCTCCGTTTACATACATGCCGTGAATTTTCAGGATACAGCTGGGATGATATTTACATGAACATTTATAACATTTAACACCAACTTTCACCTCTTTTACACACTTTTTGCAGCTATTTTCAGCAGCGTTTTCATTTCGTGGCGCCATATTGCTTACTTCAATTCATTATGGTATTCACAAAGATACACATTATGTGATGTAAATATGGGGCAATACGTTACCCGATAAAGAAGTATCGCCAAAAAAAACATACAGGATCCAATCAACTAAGATTTTTACAAAGATATACGATTGTTATGAAAGATATAATCATACTGTTTGCATATAATATTATTAAGCAGTTGCAGCAAAATACTATTTTATCGCAAATTTAGTAGGTAATAAGCTGGTTCTTCGATTATATAGGACGTTATTATCCTAAAATAGTCGCCCTTGGCCATGATTTTTCTAATGAATAAATTTGAAGATACTTGGATATGATAGGTATTGATAATTGATAATTCTAACACACCAGTAGTACCAACTATCTGATATTGTTGTAAATTTCTTAATGCTATCATAAGTTATTTGATTGGTTTTCGACCCATGTTTACGTTTCGGATACTTCTGAGACCAGAAAGCATATTTTCATTGATTTGTTATCCTCTGTCCAGATTATTACGGAAACGGATGAACTGATATTGATACTTTTTTCTTTTCTTGATTTATAGGTTGGCGATTGCTTGCCTGTAGCACAAGTTGGGCATCAAGCCAATAAAAGTCCCTAGGAGATATGATATTATGTTTATGTAATTTGTTATTAATTTCTTAGGTAAGTAGGTACTGAATTGATAAAAATTTCTGTTCTACTGATCACAAATATTCTGCATAGATCCGAGATTTTCAACAAATCTTTCTAATTGACCAACTCTGAAAACCCAAACTTCATAGTGAATTTAGATATAAATTTCAAAGAAGTAGTTACCTATTGATAGGTACTATAGTCATGCCGATTGAATTATTTCATATTCTCGAGTTATTTGAGGTAGGAATAAAATATACAGGATTTATCAGGAAAGAGATATCGATTTATCTAGAATGTCAAGGAAATTGTAGAAAGTAAAAATATCCATAGGCACAGTCAAAACGGCTGGAAACATGAAATTTGGACAGTAGGTTCTTTTTGTGGCGGGGAGTGGTCATTTGTAGGTATCTCACTAATTATCAGCCTACGAAGTTGATGGCACCATCTAGTTACTTAGTAAGAACGAATTACAGGCTTCAGTATGCCTAGACGAAAGAATATGGTGTGCGAAAATAATAATAAAAAAACAATAGTGAAAAAAACTTTGAGATATATGTTCCAACTTCAAAGAGCTCGATATCGCAAGAGTTTAACAAGGCCAATCTTATATCTTCAAAAAAAAAGTTAGAATATTTGTCTCATTGGTGATTACAAGTATTATAGTCTCTAATGTCTAATGATAACTAATTCATAGTTTTAGTTCAAATCTTATAATAATGTATAGTTCTTTTCACAGTAAATTATATTTTCTTTATGACTACAATAAAACTACCGGGTGTGTTCCCATTATATACACAATCCACAAGCAACTATATTACAGTATCGGACTTTATATATTTGAGTCCGTATATAATATAGGTAGATATATAACTACAGCTATATCGCAAGTGGCTTCGCAGACTTCATTACAAATTATTATATTTGGATCTTTGGGGTCGAAAATTCATAAATATTAATATCATATCCTAGTAAACATTTTTTTACAATTATCAGTTAAGTACATATTTTAATTTAATTCATACCAAATAAATGTTCGACACTTTCAGTCCCATAAGTTGTGACAGATTCATTATTAAACAATTTAATAGGTTCGTACGCATCATCAAGATAATGAAGAAATCTTTATCAGTACATACCTAGAGTTATAAGATAAGCACTGATAAAAAATTTGATTAGTAACTGAACTACATCAATTCCCAAAGATAATCTAGATATAACTATTTTACCTTCAATTATAAAAATGAAGAATTGCTTATCATCCTTAATCTAAATTTTATACTAAATTATCTAAGTGAAGAAGGCATTCTTAATTAATTTCCAAGCAACTGCCTTCTTTTACTTTAAAATTATCTCTCCGAGATATTGCTATTCAACGGAGACATTCGAAACACTTTTTTCCTATTGGAGATTTTCTATTTTTGACCGACGAACCAAACGGATAAGTAGATATACAATAATTCGACTATTTGAATGTTTTTTAATATATTTGTTAGCGCCTTTTGCATAGTAAAGGTGCTTTGATTTTGATATTTTTTTTTAGTTGATAGAGGAGCATTGAGAATTGGTCCAATTGAAATCAATATTAGATATGCCCCCAATTTTTTTCTAAAATCAAAAATTCGAGGTGACCAAATTCCTTATTGTTTAAATTGAACATTTTTGAAAATAAACGTAAGTTTATGTACAACTTCCAAATTACCAATATCAGTAGATTAATATTATTCCAGTGTACCAACCAATAAAGTTGGTCCATTTTTTGTGAAAAATATTTATTTTTAGAAAGATGCATGGTATCATCCCAAGGACTACAGCATATACTTGAATATACTACTTGCAAGACGCGTATCCGAATAGAAGTCGAATGTCCTGAAAGGCTGTCGCTATTGAAATGGATGCGAGGCATAGCATGCCCGAATATCAAATTGAAATTTGAAACCATCGTTCAATGTTGTCCCATTCGCGATGTAACACTATGTTCATGTTGTTGTTCTCTTGAGGTGAGTCCTGAAAACGCATATATCACACACACAAACTCAAATCGATTGATGGTTACTACGAAGCCGGCGAGCAACACTTATTTGACACCACAAATCGATTTATAGATTGTTTTATTCAAAAGAAGGGCATTGAAATTCAATTACTGTTCTTTGTTTGTCAAACGGAACATACCTATATAAAGTAATGGGTGTAGTAAGTCCATTCTCGAAGTGGAGTGAAGTGGTAAGATGAAAAAGAGACACAAATTCTTCTCCACAGTTTATTCTTAAAGGTTAATTATTGAGATATGTTCCGAGATTGTACAATCTCATTTTCAATCAAAAAATGTTCAAATTTCAAAATATATTATAAGATATGGAAATGTAAAGTGAAAAATTATATAGTTAATGATACAAAATGGTGGATAGTATACTCACATGGAGATGAAAATATTAAAATATTAAGAAAAAGGAAAAACTAGAAAAACGATCCCAAACCAATGAAAATTAATACTTAAAAATAAGAACGAAAACAATTAATTATCCCATTATAAAATAATAAAAATTAAGTTAAATTCTAAAACAAAAAACGAAATTCCAAGTAATGTGACTTGGGTGCCCGTGCCCGGTAACTACATCGTTGGTCAGCTGATGATAAAAGTGATATAATTCTGGTCGGGGATCGTTTAAATAGTTTTTCAATTATCATGTAACTAGAGCCATCTAATGTTGGTTAGTAAACATTTTTGAAGTTTAATAAAGAGAAAATAATGTAAATGGTAGAATACTGTTATATTTGACTTATAGATAAAGTAAGTATTAAACACCAGGAAAACCAGAACATAGATATAATGAAACTGGTCAGTTCTGTCAAGTTATTAATTAGAGATGATTGGATGTCATGTTTAACATTAGAAATATCAGACATCGTTTTCCGTAATGTAAAATAGTACGTAGACCAATGCCAAATCATGTCATGAGTCAGTGTCTTATTCCAATGCTGTCACGTTTTGACGGCCATTTTAACCAGCATACTGGCTTATACTTCGGAACTGTCGCTGATAATGAACGGAAGAGAATAAGTATAAATAAAATTAAGAGTTCAATATAATCTATTGACCTCGACAATTAGGTAATATCATGTGAAAACGATTTTCACAATCAATTAAGCAATTTTCTGAAAGATCAAGATTCATATTTATACATTTTACTATAGACCCTAGTAATATGGTCAAGGCACTGTTTTTAAAAAAGTACCTATTACCTGCTTTGAATGGAGGATTTTTCTATAAGTGCAAATAAATGCCCAAAAAAATTATATTTTATCACAACAACGAATTACTTCCTATTTCTTAATTTCCAAAACAGAAACAGCTGAGACGTATGGTCATATTAGATTCTAAATTATTATTTTTCGTTAATTGTGACGTTAATAGGCCTTTAACGTTAGAATTATGGTTTTCCTTAAAACTTCTCAGGCTAGTTAATTTAGAAATTCGGATTTTTTTTTCTAAACTCCGGCTAGACGAAATATAGCCTATATTCCGCTCCAAGGCAAGTTCTATCCACCCGTAAAAACTACATTAAAATCCTTTTGATAGTTTCGGAGGTTACAGCCAGCAAACAAACATATAGACAAATAAAATTAAAATAAATGATTGTGCTCTATCACCTTTCTCCTATTGTCCTCTTTCATTTTTGATACGTACCTTCAATAACGAGGTCTTGGGTTTTACTAGGGTTTTGTACCAAGTGACAAGAGAAACTTATATAGGCTCCGTTCCAACACCTATTAGAAACAGTTTATTGCCGTCAGGATTCTGCGCTTTAGCCCAAACGTGTTCCAACGCAAGCGTCTAACGATGATCAAACTGTTAGTTTTATGTTCCATAAGCTTTCTGATTGTTCACAAACTATCAGAACGGTTTGCAGCGAAGAGCTGCATTAAATTTGCGGTTAATTAAAATTTCAAATCCTCGTCAAGTTATTTATCAGCTTTTCCAACAACTGTCAAGATTCGTCAGATGGGTTGGTATAGTTGGGATGTGTAGGATTCAGGAAAAATAAGAAAATAATTTCTCTTTGAAGAGAATTAAAATTCAGAGAATTCATCTTTTCTAAAAAGTCATGTTCATAGAGTAATAAAAAAGACCAAAAGCAAATGATCAAATAATGATACCATCCAACACCATGATACTACGAAAAAAAGATATGACCAAGCACATCTCCAACGAGCGTTTTTTAAACGATAGTTTTATATTTTATACTCGATTGCAATTTGGGTTGCGACAATTTGGGTTTTTCTGATCCTAATACATAATTAGTTTATGGTACTTGTGACTTACTGGGGTCCTTTGACAACTGCTGATCTTATTGGAAACGTTGCAAATTGCATTAGCGTCCCGATAGTCTTAGTAGTTTAATGTTTGAGTAATCACAATTTATGTTTTAAACAAATAGCGATAAATATATTATTCTCTTATATTTCTATCAATTTAATAAAAAATATATTGTAGAAGTGTACATTTTATTATTATTAATTTAAGAGAGGCGTCTAGTAGGACAAAAGTAAAACTTCTTTTTTAGCCCTAGGTAAGAAAATACTCATTTTTGATTCTTAAATTAGGTTCGAAAATCCGACTTTCTGATAGTGAAGTATAAGAAATAATATTTCTATTTATGAAACTATATTTATGCATATGATTGTCATATACTCATGCTATACAATTCTTTATTTACAATGCTTGACTATAATATAAATGTACGGAACCCTTGGGGTATGAGTTCTGCTCGTACTTGCCACATTTTATTATATGTATAGATTGAGTCTAACTTATAATATCCAGCTCTCTGTTTGAAATTCAGGGTTACATAGAAGTTTCCAAAGTAAAAATTAGGTATCTAAAAGTAATAATGTAATATAGTTGCTAAATTTCTTCTTCTGTAGGGTACCAAGACAACCAGTCATACGGTAGGTTGCTTTGTGCACAATACCGACTGTGCAATAACAGAGAAGAGAGCAGTGTTTTGCAGAGGAGTGTAGCGCGAAAAATATCTCCATAAAACTTGGCTAAAGCATTTTTCTAGATGAAGGCTCATGTTTATTAATTATTCAGTAGTTTTTACAAATATCAATATTTCCTGATAAAGTCATGACAATTCTTAAAAATCATTTCCCTTTACTGTTCTACTCATCGGTGGTTGTTTTCAATTCAACGCATTGGTCAACACATATTATAATGAATTATATTTAGTCTTTTCAAAACTAGTTTTTATTCTGGAACCCTCAGTTCTCGTAAAAATTTCTAAGTTTGGTTTGCGCAGTATTCTCTTTTCACTTCATCAAAATTGTTTTTCGTGTCTAAAATTTATTTGTTAGCCAAAATTTGCTTTGGAATTGGTCTTCATCCTATTAGGCACAAATCAACTGTAAAACGTACTCTATCATCAAACATATTATTTGTAACACATAAATCACGGGATATTGAGTGGTATAAACGGTATCGACATCTTCCGATGACTGGACCAGAATTTTAAAATGAGTTAGATACAACTTATATGTGTTCTATATCAAAATAGATCTAGGCTTATAGATTGTCTGCCAAAAAGCCTTATCTGTTCCAACTAGAGAATTTCTTTGTTTATGTAGGTCTTCCTATTGTTATATATGAGCACACCAATCACAATGGAGTTCATTTTCCGAATATTCGTTGCTATTACATGGAGAAAGATAAATTTTCATGAGCTTTAGGCCATCAATCTTGCCAGGCTCTTTTTGTTGGGGAAAATTGCGTGTAACAGGATAATTGAAAGGGAGAACATTTTTATGGGGACATAAATAATGAATTACTGTACAACTCGATGGACTTGAGAATGGTTTCTGACATTGAAGTAAATCTGTAGACAGGGTACTCCAAATATAATCTAAATGTCCAATAACATAGAAAATGTTGAAAAGTTATGAATAAAATTATTATACATATAGTGTTTCACGATGGAAATATATAAACTAATAGTCACTAGGTATATTTAATGGCGATTTGAAGCAAAAAGATCCGAAATAGAATGAAAAAGGTTCGTTGAATACTAAGCAGTATATTTTATGATATAGTTTGAGCCAATACTAATACCTTAGACAAACGATATCGAAATGCGATTGCGTCATTTTGTAAGTATAGAATTTAATATCTTCATATTACTTCACAATTTTAAGCTTTGGATAAAAATACGTTTTTTTATCCAAACGAAGAAAGATGAGCACACCCCGAAAAAGGAACAGCCAAAGGATCAGCTTACTGGACCACCATGTAGGTACAAGAATAATTGTTGTAAGCATATAATCGAATTGAAACAGTTATTCAATTATGCGATACCTTTTCGAACATAACATTCTGCCTGAATTATTTGCGTTATTATATTTATTCGAGTTAGTGTTATTGATACACCAATTTACTCTCCTCATAAACCAAAATTTCTTTACCTTATTTAACATAAATATGTTGTGAATTTCTCTAGAACAATTAGTAATGAGAATGAATGTTAAAAATAGAATATTACGATGCCTTTATTTGAAAAAACTGTACGCAAGAGTCTGCTATCGATCTTGTGTTTTTGTGCGTCTGGGTATTATGGCAACGAGGGGCACATTTTTAATTAATACGTTCCCTGGTATTACTTGTGACATCCCTTCATGAGCGAAAAGCACCTGAGCTAACTAGGTATTATCTATTATGTATGAATTTTATACAAAAAGAGAGACATTTATTAAGTTCAGACAGTAAATGATCCTACTAGATGTCTCAGTAGTTGACATGGTGATGAATAATACAGATTTACCCAGCGCGGATTTTAACAAAGCTGAAGGGAATCCTATCTCTGACGGTGTGGAAACTTCGCAGGTATCGGACGTGTTGAAGCGTTATGAGAAACAAAAACTTTTAACTTAGATGGTAGGAAAACAATATTCGCTGTTTGCATCAAAGGATAAACTGGTATATTCCTGTTTCGTACACTCACTTTTAAAAACACAACAAAGATGTATACCTGAAACATTCGTGCACCGACTATTTTGATGGCGCATAGTGTGGTGGTTCCTGATAAAGTCGGTACCTTCCTTCGGACGTACCTAAACTCGTCCCCAGAAATAAAATGAAGTAATTAGTTAATCTCTTACCTGAAAAAGTATCCCTAAACTCGTTCGCAAGAAGAGTAGGTTAGCTCAAAAATAGATCCTTGAATTCGTCCCCGACTTAATCGCAGTATGAATCACCTATATAGCTACTTACTTGCCTTACAGGAGCGATTCGAACATCGCCAACATATTTTACTTTTGAAAAATTTGTGGTTGGTAAATTTTACAAAGTCTACAATTAGCACATAATTTCCTCGTTCACTCAAACTGGTAAAGCTTTCTATGTTTTCTCACACCTAAATAAGCAGTTCTAAGCTATGAATAGTATTTCTGAATGAAATAACATTCTAATATGAATTTACGCTTTTGGGAGAATTTGTATTTCATAGGCAATTACTATTTATATTTCCAAGAAAGTATAAATCTCCTAATCTCCTGCCCGGGGACCAATTCTGGTAGGAGATTAAAGGACCGTAATTAGTATGGGGACGAATTATGATAGTAGAAATTAGGTACTACCTGCTCGGGGACGAATTCAGGGCCGCCCCTTTCTTCATAGGCAGGTAATGAGAAACAAATACATATACCAGCAATATAAATAAAATATACCTACTATAGATGTACATCAAGAGACCGCGCTCTCTTGGAAAGTTAACATCTGGAAATTAAATCAAGCCACACATGTGTTCACGGCGTAATGAAAAATGCAGTTCAATTATGCTAACAATAGATTAATAAACGTGCTCGAGAAGAACTGCTCCCAATACTACAGTTCAACAGGCACGAAATGATGGTAGCAAAAACGCTAGCCTCAGATTAATTAGATGTTGAAATTCCACAATATTTCAACGTTAAAGCTCGATTCCACAGAGAACGAAAGAGGGTTCCAGGCATACATTTCCATAAAAAAAATGGCAGTGTCCAGTGAAACCTTAGGTATTTATTAATAAGCGATGGCCAAGAAGAGACTTTTAATTCTTACGAGTAATGAAGAATACATAATTACACAATCTGGAGATTTTTGTCTGAATAGATGATTGAAAGTTGTTGCCCGCATTCATCAGATTCAACATGTAGCTGTTTGCTGTTTACGAGCAATTGCCAAATTACAAAAAAACTACTAACAATAGACTAGAAATGCCCTGAGCTAAGGAATTTCTTATTTAAGTGGGTTTATCAATATTATGTTATGATAAGAAGAATTAAGGCCACGTAGATATAAAAAAACTCATAACGAATAATACCGCTATGAAAGTAGACAAGCTTCATTCACATAACTTGAATAGAACGATGCTGATGTTTATAAGACTTTACTTCACTTCTACTACAGGTGATGTAGTTTCATAAAGCTCGCTTGACATGGAGCAATGCAAACTGCAAGAAGATGCGTGCAATTTCTTGCAAGGTCAAAGTATTGCCCATGCTGACCTTGCATGTCGTTTGACATTCTGCAAGTATCTTGCTATAGCAACATGGCCGCCAACCCTCAAAAGAATATTGAACCGCCGGCTGCCGCCCGCCTCTATTTAAATTATTTTAAGAGGACCGATGCGGCGGTCTAATAGCATTTTTTCTAACATCAAATATCTTTATTTGTTTTTCTGTTCATTACCAGTTTGTATTTTGTGTTATTTACCATTATTTTTGTTGATCCGTTTGACACAGAAAAACGATGAACCAGAATGAAAATAAACGAAAATGCTCAAGCTAGCCCTAATGTGTCAAATGATAATCCTGAATCCTGACCGACAAGGTGACAAGTGACATCTGGTGTGTTGGTAAACCAAAAGTATCTAAATTTCTCCATAGAATTGCAACTTTTCACGCAATAGAAATGGCACCAAACCGATAATGCTGCAATGCACAAGTCGATCAGCTGGACATCAACTGAGCATGCCTGTGTGCAAGAGATATTGCGTCTTCCATGGCGTTGCATGTTCTATTGCTTTATGTCAAGCGGGCTTTATGAATTAAGTACCTACATATTGAATTTAGAAAATGTATAGAAAATGCCTATATATGATTGCGTAATTTTTTCTTGACAAAGTAACAGATTGCCATTTATGTTAGCGGGTAGAATGTTATGAGCAATTTAACTTTATAAGGTATCCGGTTTCCTTATACAAAATTTGTTTTATTATTATAATCAGACCACCTTAATATACCCAGAGGAGTTAAGCCGTTACATTCCATTCACTATAAACAAATCTATCCCATTTTGCCTTATTTCTAGCATTTAACTTTGATTCCTGCCAATTGAATCCATGGTCGTGTAGAGCTCGCCTCTGTTTTTGCTTGCTGTCCTGTTTGCATTCGTGTTAAATAGCCAGACCATCTTAGTTGATCCTGTTCTTAGGTTTTTGTTAAATGCTCTATTTGTAGCTCCACTCTTATGTTCTTTTAGATTCTATCATTTCTAGTGATTCCTAGTGCAGATCTCAAATATTTCCTTTCAACGGTTTGTAATTTTCTCCTTATAACATTCGTCAGGATCCGACCCTCACTTCCATATGACAAAATAGTTCAGAAGATAGTTTTGCACACCGTCATTTTTGTCATCTTAGACACTTCTTTCTTCCAGATAAATGGTTTATTTAGCGCACAGCATATTTTGACACTTTACTCTCAAATCAATTTTCGCGCCATTTTTACCATCCTTATGAATCTGCTTCCTCAAATTTTTTTTAATCTAAAGATTGACAAGACTTAATGTTCATAGTACTAATTTCCAGCGACATATGATATAGTTTTTACCCAAGTAAATAAATATTATATCTATTTACAGTGCATCCATAAAGTAACGCATAAACTTATTTTTAGCTAAATAAACAATAATATTAGAAATTCCCGAAACACGTCAATTTTTTAATTTAATTTACTGTTTTTTTTCAAATTATAATATTATATACAGGGTGAACCACCTTGGTGTAATGACGTCATCATTTTCTTTTAAATGGAACACTCCATTTTTTTCATTTTAGTATTTACTTGGACGAGCTGATTTCAATAATGTATAACACGTTGCTTCAAATTGGTACAAGTTGGGCAAAAATACAAAAATCGCAAGATAATTACAAAATCTATACATAAGTATACCTATACTCTATCTCTGTATCTTTGTACGCGCATCACGCAAAAACTACTGCAACGAATTGAATGCTGTTTTTACAGATCGATATATTACTAGAGGTCTAACTTAAAATATAGGCTCCACTTTACCGCGTCTGTCTGTCTTTCTGTGTGTTTGTACACCCATCACGCAAAACTACCACACGAAGTCGCGGGCAAAAGCTAGTATTAAATAAAAGAATAAACGTAATAGTTCGCACTTTAAATGCAATTACCTATTGTTATATAACTACTTTAATAAACTATTAAAAAACAAACAAAAGAAAATTTACAAGAAATGTTTAAATTGTTCTCCTAGACAATGACAGAACCGAGCATTATATTCTTCTCTAAGATTTTTTTTATTTATGCCCACCCTGTACCAATTTGAGGCCACGTGTTATACATTTGTGGAATCAGCTTATCAAGGGAAATCCGGAAAATGAAAAAAATGGTGTGTTCCAATTATGAAAAATGGTGATGACGTCATCACACGAAGGTGGTTCACCCTGTATATTAGAGTATATTTTGAAAAAAACATTAAATTATAACCAAAAATCGGTCTGTTTCGAGAATTTCTAATATCATTGTTTATTTTGGTAATAATGTAAAAAAGTAAAATAACGAAGAATTACAATGCTAAAATTTGTTAGTTAATAATCTGTGGTAGTATGAACTCATTCATAATTGAATCTTTTTGTTTTGTGTTGTTGCTCTCGGTACCACTCTATCAATTTCAAGTTGTTTTTGATTCTTTTTGTAGAGACGCCCACCCCATTCGGGATTAAAATTATTCTAGAATGTGACTTAGAATATAAGATATCACTATGACCAGTTTCATCAAAATCCAAGGAATTATTTTCACGTAGTACCTACAAGAACATTGAGAAAATCCTCAAGAGATATATTATACGTCTCGCAAGGAAGTGTAAAATTAAAGATGACAAAGTATCCCGAAAAGTTTAAATTTACATTTTTTATCAAAAGAGTTACGGTTTTCAAGTTACCGCGATGTTAAAATCTCAAATATATGTATTTTCGGTATGTGGAGGCTGCAATTTCTTTAGAAAATTGAAAATCTAATAATACCACATGAAAGACCAGATTATTTGTAGCAACATTTATGTGTGAAATAAATATTTCTTACAAACACTGGGAAAAAAATAATATAAATTCTATTGGTACTTGTGAAGTTGGTGCCTAAAGTTATCAATCTAACAGCAAATGCACAACTTTAAAAATAACAGCACCAAGAGAATTAATATTATTTTGTAGCTTTCAGTGCAACAACGAATAACGTCGGTCCGAATAAAAAAATATATATCTTTAAGCTACAAGCGAAGCCCTATATTGTTGGCTTCGTGTGTTTCTGGGATAAAAAGTGATATCTAATTTCCGTACATTTCATCTAATATCTTCAAAACTATGTATATATTTTATTTTTGAAAAAATCATTTAATTTTATATGTAATTTACATGTAATCTTGAAATATTTCCCTTTCCCTAACATTCGCCGACTTTAGGTAATACCCATGGTACGGAAAGTTGACAACGTTTGGACGGTTGGCTAGTGATGAGCCGGTCACGCGTTCGAATAACAAACAGATTCTGGATTTGTATACTTCTTGCCTCGCCAGACAACAGCTAAATATTGAGTATATTATAGTTCATACGTTCTCGGAAGGCGACGTCCAAGATAAATCAATAGTGAGACCCGAGATATACTTCTAAGCCTGACTAGCTGGCTAGGCTGGAGAAAGCTGTCACTCATTTTTATACTGATGAAGAGATAGAGTTAAAGTGTAATAAATATACATTTTGTCTCAACAACGTTTTATTGGACACTTTGCCTTCCGAAAACATCTCAACTATAGTAAAGATTCTCTTGAAAAGTATGTCCTAAGATTTATCTTGAGACATCTGGTTGTTCGGTAATAACTCTATCAGGACGGAGAAGACGTCAACACTCGAGTACGAGTGCGGCACTCGATGAAGAATAAATCTCATACATAGTTTTTATAAGGAAGGGTCATTTTGTTCAGGCTCTTGTAATTATATAACATTTTTTGACATAGGGACATACAGCCATATACACAAACTAGTTTGGTAGTATCTTAGTTACGTAAAATATTAACATTGCCATAATAACTAAAAAACACAATATAAACAAGTATCAATTCTAGAGTTGTTTGTGAATGATAGCGTTCGTAAACATCATAAGGGTGGCAATTCTTCAATACTTAATTTCTTTATCCGTTTACTTGTGGCAGAAAAAGATAAAAGAAACTTTACTTGACAGATGGACCATATTTGAAATAGTTTTCAAATGTTAGCTTTTCAAATCTATCAATGATAAATATTTAAAAAAATGGACCGATGTTATTAGTTGGTGCACTGAAAAATATAAAATAATATTAATTATATTGGTGCTGTCACTTTTGAGGTTGTGAAGTCGCAGTTAGATTGATAGCTTTTGGCACCAACTTCACAAGTACCAGCACCAATAGAATTAATATTATTTTATATTTTTCAGGGCACCAACTAATAACGTCAGACCATTTTTTTAAATATTTATTACACACTTAAATTCGTTGTTGAATTTCAAGGACTTCTATTCCTATATTTAATAAACAGATTAATTTTTAACCACTCATGTGAGTTGTGGAAAATTCGAAAAGCAGTGAACACACCCCGGAGCACACTTAGGCATACTCTCAAACGCTTTTTCTTAGATAAATCATAATATGCTTTTTTCGTTCTCTATATTCACTGAATATTTTAATAACTGTAAACTTGAATAAAGTTTTCTCATTTTAAATAATTCATCACCAAAATAATAAATTTTGTAGTAAATATTTTGAAATTTATTATTTAAGAAAATATTAAAAAATAGTATGTTTAATTGGCCAACTGCAAATGGGAAAATCGGGATTTATTTCAAATTGTTTATGAAATTAGTTTAGGCATTGACTCAATTAAATTAAATGAATAGCTGCTCACAAATAAATGAAATAACTAACATACTGTTCACATAATTCTGTATATTAACTGGCAACATATTAAATTTCATGGCTAATCATATATAGCGATTAAGCATTTGATAAAAAAACAGAAATATGCGACCACCTCTAAATAATTTTCATCCCGAAATAGAAGCCGGTTTAGTACATCAAAAATTATGTTAGCACCACATGCCAAAACTGTATCTTTACAACGTGACTCTTATTTGTTACATAATTGAGTACCTAACTGAATACAACAGACGATAGTGATATTATTTTGGAACTCGTGGTTCATTAAAAAATGTCATGTCATGTCATATCGGAAATTAGTCCGGACAAACAAAAATTCAAAGTCACTTCAGTTTTACTACTTTCCTACCGTTACCATAAGTAACCAAGTAAGGAAAGTATTGTAATCGTGTAAAATTTTTGGTGTCAGGTTTCTTTCAGATGTTTATGTTTCAAAGGTCCCTGTTTGTTGTCCGTCTGTCTGACTGTACCAAGATTGTCTCGGATAACAGACCTACCGGTAACACAGATTGATCATCCTTCTCTCGCTGGTTGCTAGGCAATAGCTGAAAAACGTGTTTCACTCAAGACTATAGCACGAATAAAGCTCTAACGATTTTGATGAAAATTGTCTAAGATATTCTGCTTTACCACTTTTTGTAATGCATAGGTATCTCCGAGAAAAAAATCTGAAAAAAGTTAACTGTCTAATTTTCTAAATTTTTCAGTGTGTTCCTGAAGAGGCGTATTCTGTACATTTATCGACTTTTTAGCTAAAGGATCTACTTCATCTATATATATAGATATACCTATACATGGTGATGTGTCAGTTGGTGTCAATCCACAACCAAAAATAAGTGTTCTGTATCGTGACGTTTTGGCGTTCTATTTTAAGTTAGTCAGGGGGTATGTAGAGCGCGACTTAGGAAACTAAGTCGATAACAATTGACAGTCTATGTCGACATCACGTGATCCAATTGACGCATCACCCTGTATTAGTATATCTATATATATATATATATATATATATATATATATATATATATATATATATATATATATATATATATAGATGAAGTCGATCCTTTAGCTAAGAATTCAATAAATGTACAGAATGCGCCTCCTGGCTTAAATTATGTCATCAATCAATGTTATATTCCTAAACCAATTAACTGTCAATTTTCGACGGCCATTTTAACTCTGACCAAGCTAATGTTTTGAATTTTGGAACAGCCAGATTATCATATTCTGGCTGAACGGTTCTTCATACGTCAATATTGAATTTGACCATTGTTGTTTGTCTTGGCACTCTGCAATAAACGTATACAGAAGTATAGATGAATTCTGAAATAAAACGAGTTACAAGAGAATATCTATGTCTTTCTGATATACGTAAAAATAGTTTAATTCAGACCTGAAGTTACTGAAGACCTCAAAATGAATCTAATGTTGATTGATTATTCAACGTAATTCAAAGAAATGCTTTCAGAGCGAAAACTTCTTTTGCACTGGAATAGTTCATAGTTCCAAGAAATCTCCGACAATTCTTAAGAACAGTATGCTGCAGAAACAATAAAAATTCCGTAATAAAACTTCAACTTTATTTTGTAGCAAGTAAAAAAAGAGCTCGTTCCATTTAATTTATATGGAGTGGTAGAAGCTTGCGGAACCAGTTTTATAGTCGTGATTAAATCTTCGCTACTTTCTTAATTAGAGATAATTACGAACATAAAGAAGAATGAAGAGGTTCAACAATAATTTAATTTCTGTCTGAATTTCTAATGCATTTCTCTAGTTGCAAGCGAGATGTCCGACGTCTTAGTTGAAAAACTGTCAGAAAATGACTTTTACTGTTTATCTTCATTTAAATGTTCATATGAAAAGGTATATCAACGAATTCCATAGCACATCTTGCTCAAAAAAAAAACAATTATTTTAAGCAAAAGTGATAAATTGTCGGATATGTTCATGGTAGGTAGGTATCCAAAATTCAACCAAAATCTTATAGAAGAAAAGCCATACAGTTCAACCCAGCAATTTACAAATTTTTTGATCAATTAATTGGAAAATTTGTTAAAAGGTATATATAGTGTATAACATGCACAAATCTTCAACTAATACCGTACAACATTTTGTTCGTATAAACATTTTCCATGCGTTGATAGCGTTCATGGTCTATAATTCAGTTTATAGGCCATTCTTAGTATCAACAATTATTTGCCCAAAAGTTGAGGCATCTTTGCTAATTGATTGTCAGGGGCAAAGATATTGGCTAGGAGGTATTCTGATCAAATTCTCCTTACAGATAGGAAATTGATCTGTAGTACGGATATGTAGGGGAAGGGAGGTAGAACCGGATACTTAATTTTAAAGCCAGGAAAAAAATATTGCTTTGCAGTTTATTCCTGAAATAAAGATTTCCACATATTCTTACATGTATTTATCCGGTTCTGCCCCACCCTACGGGGCACAATCGGACTATTGATGGGGCAATACCGGATGGGAATGAATTTTATTAATTTTCAGCGTAACTACATGTATTGCACATAAATTCATTTAATTCTTCATCAGACAAGCGGGTACACCCTTCATGGGCCCACATTTTACAATGTAAGCATTGTACCCATCCATCCTGTTTAGTAGTTGCAGAGTAAGATTCCTTACAATATAAACGCAGAGCTTCTTCATTTTCACTTTTCTCTCTCTCATTTCTCTTCTTTCTCTGCGTTGTTTTCGTCGTTTCTTTGACCAGTGATTTCCTCTTAATTGGTTGTAATCTTTTTTTTCTTGATGGAATTTCCAGTGCCTCCATAAGCTCATTTTTATAGGGTGACTCTGTAAGGACTACAGTTTTTCCTTTATTCCTAACTGCTTTCTTAACTGGCCTTGACACATATGGCAGTGGAGCAAGGATTTGTGGTGACACCGAAAAATGTGACTGCAAACCTGAAGGCCCTGCATGTGAAGTAAGACATTTTTGAGATTGCTCTTCTCCTCTCCTGTTTCCATTAACTTCTATCCTAATGTTTTCTTCTTCTTCTTCTTGTTTCTCAGTAATATCTGGTTCTCTTTCCTGAGTATTTCTAGACATATGTTGGTCTCTCTCGTTTTGTCTTTCTATCGTTTCAGCTGGCGCAAAATCAGCCTCACCAAAAACATTTGGATCCACTGGATAAATTCCAGATTTCCTAAATCCTGACATTGCATTCCGGATAGTAGCGGCTTTTGCGTATGCTGCTCCAAATAATTTAGAAATCTGGAACTGGGTTACAACTCGGCCTGGATTGTTACGTAACCATGTCTTCACTTCTTGACTGTAAAATGTACTTAACGGTCCCATAAAACTAATGTCTAAAGGTTGCAATCGATGTGTGCAGTGAGGCCGGAAAACACAACATTACGATGCCATTTGCGCGAGCATAGTCAATCACAGCTATTTTTTTAGTATGGGTTACATGACCATCAATTAGCAACAACACCGGGTCATCTAGTGACGGCTTAACATGTGCAGCAAAATGTTTTACCCATTGTAGAAAAATATCTGCCTGCATCCAACCTGAAGGGTGACACACAGCCACAGTTCCTAATGGTGCTCCTTCGAGAAGTTCGGGTTTCATCCGTAACCTCGGTAATACTAAAAGTGGTGGTACATAGATTCCAAATGCAGAAAAACATAATTCAGCTGTTACTGTTTGCTCTCTCTCAGCAAACGTCAACGTTCCAACTTGTCGCCGTCCTTTCTTGGCTATGATTTTTGACTGACTTTTTGGAACTGATGTGATGCCGGTTTCATCAACGTTGAAGATTCTATGCCAGCAATACCGTGTTTAAAATTATGCCTTAGTTTGTTCTTTTCAGCTAATTGGAATGCTATTTGTCACAAATCTTTTGTTGTTAGTCCAAATAATCGACTCTCCATTAATTTTATATACTCTACTAATTCTGTTTCTTGAGCATCCGAAAAAGTTGGTTTAAATCTGCCCATACCTAAAAAGTTCTACTTAGTGCAATTGCAAAATTACTGGACATACGTTACCTTTAGAAGGGGCTCCATCTAACGTACTGCGTAATTTCTTCACTCTATCTTCTAATGTCGATTTTGGAACACCATGGGTTAAAGCAGCTTTCTTGAAACCCATTTTTTTCCTGTACTGATTCTATCGCTTTCCGCATACTTTCCTCACACCAATTTTGTCTAGTAGATTTCCTCTTGTACGTACGCATGTCAAAATTTAGAAAAACTGCTACAATATAATATAATTAGCTTAATGAACCTAAAAAACAGTTTGGCATAACCAGATATGTACGGTTTTGCCCCATCCGATTTTGCCCCGAGTATTCTTTATATTAGAAATCTCTATTTCCAAAGTACAACATAACCTTTTTCGATATCTTGAAGCATGCATATGCAGTTTAAATCACAAGCTATCCGAAGGAGTTAAAAAAATGGATAAGATTTCGAGGTAGCATCTTTTGATGATCGTTTGAAAATATCCTAAAATAAGATCACTTACCCGTAAATCACAATTGCCGATATTTTTTCCACTTAATCGTCAATATGACAGCACTGCTTCATTTCTGATACAGATATTTAACAACACGACTTATTTACCTTACTGCCCAGAAGATGGCACTAACAGTATTCAAACGGTGGCCTTATCCAGTTATGCCCCGGTATCCGATTTTTCCCCCATTTCCCCTATAGTTACCTACTTTTCTTGGAATTTTTATGAACACCCTTGTCAACATTTGGAAGGCGTTATTCTACAGAGTATTCACATTTTTCAGATGAATAATTGATTTTTCTAGTAATTATTGGAATATGATGAATTTAAAAATCACGATAAAAAACGGATGATATGCTAGACTTTGTACGCAACCTTATACAGCTTTGTTGATTATTCACATAGTGCGAGTGCTATTATTTATGACATTTATTAGTTATTGCCTGCTACTTCGCCGTGGAATATTAGATGGATACCCTATATACCTTTAACTTTCTCCTTTTTATAGTTTAAAATACCTATAGCTATTTAGATATCTTTACGGATTTTAAAGAACGTCAGTACAAAACGCAGTAGACATAGAATTTATACAAATACAATAGTTTCCCAAATATAGGATAAATACAATTCTATAGTACAATATTTTAGTTTATTTAGCCAGCGAAGCCACAAGTCACCAAAAACTGATTCTTTGAAAATTTGATTGAAAAAAACATCGTATTTTGCCTAAGACACAAAAACTTAATTATAATGTGTTGTAAATATAAGTCATCTGCAAAAAAAACTCAGAATAACAGTGAAAACCTTATCAAAATCGATTTCGGAGTTCAAAGAAGCCGGAGAAACAATATGAGGGTAGACAGAAACAAATAGCGACTTTATTTTATACTATGCAGAGATAATTCTCAGGATAATTCACTGTAACTAAATTCAGTCCAATGAATCTGAATTACTATTCATAAAGATTTTTGAAACATTTCAAACTTCGGCGATCGAAATTGGTGATAGTAGACATATACCGGAAACATGTAAACATTGCTGAAGTGCTGAATCTCAGGTCAAACTGTTAATCAGTGCTCAAGTGCAGTTTGAAATGTAATTATTATGGGCTCATTCAGAAAAAATGGTAGGTTAAATAAGATTTTGCTTTATTTATTTATACGGTAAGTTCGTAAACTAAGATATAGCATTTATAAAAATACGGGTTTGATTTTTACCAAAAAACCTATGACTTAAACAAATATTACAGGGTCACTCATTAACAAGTTATTACCATTTTTCAAATAGAATGTCCTGAATATTTTTACAGTTTTGGATTTTACAGCTAACTAGGTACACGCATATTTACTTGTTTATTTTTATTCCAAGATAATTCCACAGAAAGTGATATCGCCCAATAAGGTACAATTTGAATACCTGATTAATAAAAAACTCTCAAAGGTTCTGCTTGTTATTTCTTGTTACTGTAGAAATTAACGGATAAAAATCGATTTGTATTGTACGAAATATATATAGATTTTTCAGTAGAATCCAAAATTATACAATTATAATATACAGGGATTTTATTTAAAGCTGCTGACTCCATGCGATATTCCGACAAGCAATTGGGCACTTTGTACTTAGATTCGGCATGTCACCCCTATTATTATAATATTTGAAATCAACTAATCAAATATGCACAGGTGCCAAATCCTAAGTCAGAATGTTTAAATGCAACATTTGCTAATATGAAACATTCACAGTAACAATTATACTGATCAAGCTGAAATTAACACAGATTTTAGCTAAGTTCATAATACCAGAGAAATTTGGCTCCATCATTACTTTCTTTATGATTGTCATGAGCTGGAAAAGTTACAGGTGTAAAATTAACAAAATGTTTACAGTAGACGACTTTAGGGGCCAGAACAGATAACAAGGTCAACTTTTGTTATAGTAAGTTACTGAAAAACTGCTTTTGCAACGTCGAATACAGTTCAAGTTGCAAAATCTTAATTGCTAGCTTCTGTTATAGAGATGTAGAAATACTGAAGATATATAAACAGATACACTTACGCATACCTGAGACAAAGATTGTGTTTGTTTAATTAATCTTTGCCTGAGATGTAAGCAATAAGTTGAAAGATGATTTAGGACCAAGACCTACTTACCAATTGGTATATTCTCCGGAAGTGCCCAACTAAATCCGAATAAACTAGATATCAACAGAAGGTGGATGTACATTGTCCAGTCCATCACCAAACCATCTGAAAAGAAGAAATATTATTAGTTATAAAAATTTTGCGCACAAGGTTTTTCCATGTTAATAAATCATCTCATTTCTAAGTTTCGTTGAATAAAAAAGCTTAAAAATCTACTTCATCTGGATTTGAAATAGACAGACAGAATGACAGATGATATCCAAATAGCAAACGATTGTTGCAACATACATTAATCTGTTTTATAGAAGTCGCAAAGTTTAAATAGATCTGAAACTTTTGTTGAACAACTCTGTAACAGTACGGATTATTTTTCCTTACCAAACTTTCATCAATTTATCATTCTCTATTATCCTTGGATTGACGGCACTCTTGCAACTGACGTTCTATTTTTGGGTCTAATTACTCAAAATGTTCTGGCTCGTTGTCCCAACGGATCAATTACATAATTAATTATGCTTAATTATTCTTTCTGCTCTATAAATTACATATACCTACCAAACATCTGATGGTAGAGATGAATTACTTATTCGATACAATTTTAAGGTGGCATCACCATTTCCAGTGTTAGGTTCTAATATTTAGTGGCATAATTACTGGATACTAGATATATTTGCCTAGCTCAATATCAAGCTATCCAAAAAAAGTCATCCGTCATAGGGTGTTGTAAGTTAGAAAGATTTCTCAGCATGTCTTTGATCGAGTCAGATGGGAATTAGTTTTTATTTAATAGAAACAAAGAATTTGTTTTGATGGCCAGTTAAATTAGCCAACGGTCGACGGCAGTAACAATAATCACACAAAATAAATGAATCTGTATGCCTGTTGTGTGGAGAGATTGTCCAATTAACTAAACGGCTGTGACCTAAACAGTTGAGTTGGTAGTTGTTACACATGAAATTTCCAACGTTGTCAAACTGTAAAATTGACACTGTTTAGAATTAACTGATTACCTCTTTATATGTTATAATCAGTTGTCTCAATCGACGTGAAAGAATATTGGATATAAATAAACGATCTTGTATTTTGATTGATTTGGTATTGATAAGTAATGTCAAAATAAAATACGAATCATAATGTCAATAATAAATCGATTTGACAGCTTTGTGAAACTTATGTCCGTTTGATAAATATCGAAGAAATCTCTATATACTTTCTCTAAACATTCTCAATGTCAAATGAATGTCTTGCTGATGACGTAATAACATTGGTCATTTCAATTCACTTTAAATGTGTACAGGTTGTCCAAAATAAGTGGGGGTAATCTTAGAAACTATGAAGGATATGAAAAAAGTATAGAGGTAAAATCTTTGTGAATTTCTTCGATTTTTATTTTTACTGCTATCGTGTTCACAGGGTGTTTAGAATTTCTGATAAAGATATCAACTTTCTCATTTCAAATAGAGCACCCTATATATTTTTAGATTTTTGGATTCTACATAAAATTTTAGGTTAACTTTGTGTAGCAAACCCTATACCTAGTATTTATAGTTTTCGAGATTTTTTCATTTTTGAGAAACTGATTACAGTTGTAGATATATGAATGATTCATCATTAATAGTAATTCATACTATAAATTAAATTGCGATTATCACGGATCTAACAAGCAGAGGGGAATATTTGTAACCAAACCAGAAACAATATCTGGGTGAGAACGAAAGCGATAAAAACCAATTCAATTGAATATTATCAATTTTCTCCGACTTTTTAAATGCAGACCCCATTTTTCTTTTTTTTCGGTTTCACTTTATTTTACGTCAAAAAAGAATATGAGGTGCACATTCGTTAACGTAGCGATTGCTATTCAAGAAATGACTTAGTGTTTGTTTAATTAAATGTCAGACTATCACTTGTTGTGCTTTTGTTGAACCTCAGCAGTTATCATAGTTGTAGAAAATGTATTCTGAACAAGAAAGGTCTGATTTGCTTGAACATTTTGTTAGCAACAATTAGAGAATATCGACAAAACGTCTCTGACAGAAGAATTTCGGCGAATCGAACGAGACCTAAGAAATCACAGTGATATACGTTTCAAAGGTGCATCTGTTGAATATAATTAGTTAACGAGTGATTTTTATGGACAAAATGACTTCATTGTTTTAATAAACTAAGTTCTTTGAAACTTAATGTATTTCAGTGCATTCTATGATTTCCTTGAATAAAAAAAAATAATAAAGATATTAAAATTATAACAAATGTGCTGCATGTCCTCCATATTCCGCTATACATCTGGTAACTATATATGGCTTCTAATTCTCATTCGGTTCTAACCACGCAGTTTGTCCTATTGAGGGCTTCTACTTCCAGTCTTATTTTATTTTTTTAATCTTGTGCGTCATGGGTTTGGGTTTACTGAATTCTGCAGATTTTCTTCAAAATACAGTGATATATTTAGCTGCGTTTATTCTGTCACAACATTTGTTCCTTCTTTTTATATTTTAGAACACTCTGATTTCGATTCGCCGAAAAATTGATTTGTCTGGAATTCTTCTTTCAGGGAAGTTGCTTCGATATTCTATAATTGTTAGGGCAATACCTCTATTGTTTTTAACAAAATATCCAAAAAAATAAAATTTTCTTGTTCAGAATATATTTTCAAAAACTATAATAAGCCGCTGAGGTTCAACAAAAGCACAAACAAGTGATAGTTTGATATTTAATTAAACAAACAGATGTTATTTCTTCCATAGCAATGTGCACCTCATATTCTACAGAATTTTAAAATTCTCCTATATTTCAGAAACTCTTGATATTAGGTATAGTGAAGTAAACAGAACGTACCCTTATTTTTCGTCGTATAATACAGTAAAACCAAAAATGTGGTTTGCATTTAAAAAAATCGGAGATTATTGATAATATTCAATTGGAAGTTTTTATCGCTTTCGTAATCACCCTGTATGTTCCCAGAGACTGTTTCCAGTTTGGTTACAAATATTCACCTCTGCTTGTTAGATCTGTGATAATCACAATTTAATTCATAGTATGAATTACTACTAATGATAAATCATTCATATATCTGCAAATGTAGTTTTTTCAAGAATGAAAATATCTCGAAAACTATAAATACTAGGTATAGGGTTTATTACACAAAGCTAACCGATTTTTTTTTGTAGAATCTAAAATCTAAAAATATATAGGGTGTTCTATTTAAAATAATAAAGTTGATACCTGTATCAGAAATAATAAACACCCTGTGAACATGACAGTAATAAAAATAAAAAAAACTGAAGAAATTCGCAAAGACTTTACATCTAAACTTTTTTTCGTATCTCTCAATTTTTTTGAGATAGGAGGTACTGAATCTTATTCTGGATAGCCTGTACATTGGTATACCTAATGTGACTTTTTTTGTCAGTAACTGATCTCTGACCTATCACGTCTGTGCCATTGTCATTTCTGCATGGTATTTAGTGTTGTGTGATATTGACCACGAGACCATGAAAATGTCGGAAGATGATTTAGATTCAATTCCAAGCTTAATCTATTCATTTTTTAAACGATTTTAGAAATATTTCAAAAGATATCCACCTGAAAGACCAACTAATAGATTACTGCTCTAAACTGTTAGACAATCAACTGAAAAGGATTCAAATAAAACTCACATTACACAATATTTCGACAAGCTTTGCTTGCATCTGCAACAAGTTATCTCATTTTTGAAACATTTAAATTAAAACATGAGTTACCAAATAATTCAAACGAACTGAAACACAATTGATGAACAATACAGAAATTATCTTTTCCAAATAATATTTAGATCCGCAAAGTGAAATTCAAAAATATTTCTATGGACATATAGGTATACATTTTAACTTTTGGTTATAATCATCACATTAGTTCTGGTGTGTATAATATATGTAACTCCAAAAGTGGCAAGTGATGTTTCAATATAATATAGTTTCAGATAATTCAATATTAAAATACAAAACAGCTCTTACAAAGGGGGAATTGCATTTGCGATGTGCAAAATGTTTCAATATTGAATAATAACGTTTGATGTTTATTTGAAGATACCTGCATTCCATATAGTTTTACATTTTTAGGGTTATAAGCTTGTGAATGAAACTTTACTAAATAGAAAGAGCTTTCTGTTTAACTTTCAAATATGTATTTGGAAGGTCATATACCTACAGGATGTTTCTTAATAACATTCTAATATTTCAGGAGGTTTTTCTTGGGTCAATTTTGACAAAAAAATTTCATATATTCTTAACTTTTGAACAACAGAGTGTTGAAATTTCAAGGAAGGAAATATGTTTCTTATGAATTGGGTTGGCATCGGTGTTCCAGAATGTATTTAGCTTACCTTCATTTCGTATCTTTAGGTAGGTACTGTTATTTTCTTGAATAGAATTTTATTTAAATTAAAATGGATTGTTATTTGTCGTAAGTCTTGTAGCGAAATGAGTTTTTTCTCATACAAAAACAATGCATCATTCAAAAAAATAAACAGAGACCAAATCTGCTCAAGAAGGAATGATAATTTAAAAAAATATGGTTCAAAGCAAATCTTGCACGAACACAACTGGCAATAATAAGAAAATATACTAAAAATATCTTCTGATGGATAGAAGATTATACTATGTTTCACAAAAATATCTAGGATCATATCAAAAGAGGTATATATATTCAATTTTGATCCAAAAAAGAGAGGGGCTATAAGGTTAACTTCTGAAATAGTGCATTAAACAAAATGGATCGGAAATCGGTTTAATCTAAAATTGGACTAATTTGATTTTTTGGCAATTAAGCTGTCAAACCTTTTTGGAGTTCAGGAAATATTTATAGTTTCAAATCACATTTTCTAAATTAAACAAGACAAAAAGTTCAATAATAATTCTGTTGGAAATATGACAGTTAGGGCCGATTTCATAATCAAATTTAATCTCCTATTAATTTTAATCCCAGATTAAAAATTTCATAATTTTTTTGGTTGGTCATATAATTTAAATTTACATTAAAGAACGAAAAATAAGGTGACTAATGTTGCAAAAGTTATGGAAAAAGGCACTCTTCTTATCCCGTCATCGAAATATGAGTTAAACAAATTGAAGAATTAACTAATCTCCCATTAAGGATTCATTATGAAATTGGCCCTTAAGGATTTAGCATCAACAAGGAATGAAAACAAGCCTGAAAATTAATAAAAAATAAAAAATATAGTATCACAAGAGTCTATGGGTCATTTTAAAGTTCCACACTTCTTAGTGATTTTTTTCAAGTTTGAGCAGAGAACACTCGCAGATAATTTTGTTATACTTTCTTCTTGCAATATCTTTCATTAACGGTTTCATTTGTTTTCATTTATTATTCGTGTTTGATAGTTTCCAGTGTCCCTACTACCGATAATTGAGCTAGGTACTATAATAACGAAGTTCAATTTACTTGTATGGATGCTTGTCTCTTCGAATCTATATAATTGCACGCGGACACACACACATGTACACACACGCATATAATAGAGAGAGAAAATAAAAAGAGAGAGAGCTGGCGAGAAAAAGTCGTATCGAGCTCCTTATATATAGATATTTTATCTATCCAGGGAGCGTTACACCTGACCATTTCTTTTAGTTGACTCATTCCAAAAGATAATCATCAAATTTCCAGAAACAAAAATCACTCAAGGTACGTCTTTTGATGAAAAGTTAATTAGCAAAGGGTGTAGAATCAGTATGCACATCAAGTAGAGAATAACATAAATCGATATTCCAATCAAGTTGTCTATCACAAGCAACCATGATACTCTCCTTCTATTGCCAATCCCAAGATCGTTCCGCATCGATAAAATATTCACTTGCAACACATGCACATTTAGCTAGCGGCTGTAAATCAGCTCTCCGACAAGATAAAATAAACCGAACACCTCTCTCTCCAGGAATATTACTCCAATAATTCAAAGATTGCCTCAATGTACGATAACTATGATTGATGGGTCCCTTGAGCTACAGGTGTAGCATAGTAAAGTTAGACTGTAATCTTACACAGAATTGCCTTCCATATTTCTTTATTGAGAGCGATTGAGAATTGAAAATTGGTGGCCATCTACTATGGATTGGCTCCATTCTAAAACTAGTCATGGCAATACTGTTTTTATTTGTAGGTTGGAAAAGAAGAATACGTGGTGCTTTATTATGATTATCTTTAAAGAAATAATCAAATGGTAAAGCACAGATTTATTATAAACAAGTCATCTAGGATATAAAAACTATAACCCTCATTTCGGCCTCACCTACGTTGACATAATCTGGAAGGATTTAGCAGAATACGCGGCAAAGAAACTTACTACTTGCAAGTTGCTAGACCAAAAATCTGTTCTGTTCAGGACTGTAGCGAGAGAACGGCTCTAATGATTTTTTCATAGAGCCCTTTCACCACCATCTTAAAGAACAACCAACTCACAAATCCATCCTTAAAAATATCAGTAATAAACCGCATATATAAACTAATCCTCACCCATGGATACCGTATTTCCACCCGTTTTGCAACAAATTAACAGTTTGCTGATCATCAGGCCTTAGAAAAACAATACAATATGGAAGTAGCCTAAACCGATACTCTTAGATCATCAATCTATTATTTTGTAGGTACTATTTGGATTTTAGAGCCGAAATACATATCGATGTCATGCAACTTTAAAGGGCTGTAACTTTTTAAAGGTGCGGATTTGTATACAGATAAATCAGTCGATTTGAAATTGACTGTAGAAAATGCCATTAAGAATATGACCATTCTTTATGAAACTAGCTGTATAGATTAATGATTTTTCAGACTTAGATTAGTAAATATTAGAGAGTTATCGCAAACACAATTTATAAGGTAAAACAGTATTGAAACCAGCGTTAATATAAATATTTCTTACAAAAAATTGGACCGACGTTATTAGTTGGTGCATTGAAAGATATGAAATAATATTAATTCTATTGGTGCTGTTACTTTTGAAGTTGTGCAGTTGCAGTTAGATTGATAACTTTTGACACCAACTTCATAAGTGCCAGCACCAATAGTATTAATATTATCTCGTATTTTTCAGTGCACCAATTAATAACGACGGTTCAAGTTTTTGTAAAAAAATTATTTCACACTTTTGGGTGTAACATTAGTCACTAATTTAATAATTAGTCTAATTCATCAGTAACCTTATTTAGACATCCCTTATTTTGAAATAAATACATGATGGTAATTCTTATAACTAAAATGTCCGAATGTCAAAATCAGGTAGAGGCAGTAAAAATAACGTCGTCTATATTCTGACATAAATAAGGTCAAGCACTATCCTTAATAAAATCAACATTAAATCAAGTTACGTATGCGCATGCGTAGATCCCAAAAAAAGTTAATGCTTGTCCTTATAGCGTTTGCGATAACTCTCTATTATCTCTTTTAACATTCTTTACATTAGTTAGAGTAAATCTGTAAATAGGTATATAATAATAATTATATTCCAACTATTCCTACGATTTGTGTAAGTATGAGCTTCATTATCGACTTACGAGGCTGGATTATAGTGCAGTGGAGCATGTTTGAAGTACTAAAATTTTAAATAAAAGCTCATTTTCTGAGCCCCATGAATTATTTATTCTCTTCCCCAAATCTGCAAATGGTAATCCCTCCAGCAAAACACTGACAAATTAACTCTCACATTTTGCTGCCCGTATTAATTACAATATGTACCTTAATTTAAATTCAATCAGAAAACGTACTACCTTTTGTAATTAGAATTAAATAATTTAAAGTAATTACGGGCATAGCTGTTGTAGTCCAGCTGTTGATAATAGAGCAAAACGTTTCCTTTTTTAAACAACTTCCAAAAGCAGGAGGTAAAACATTCGACTATATGTACCTACCTATTTGTAATTTAAACAGTGCCATGATGGTTTATGTTGCTCTGAAGTATAAATTCTGAGCTAACCAGCATAAAGTATACAAGTAAAAATCAACAATGTTCGTTGAAAAGCACATCACTTAATAACGGCTGGGTTAATTTGTTAATTGCTTATATAGATAGACTAGTTGTTCCACGCGACTTCGATGGCGTGAAAATTTGGATGTATGCATATATGGAAAAAATGCCTGCCTGATTTTACATTGTATCTGTCTGTAATCTATCTCTTGACGAAATTTCATATAAACTTCCAACCCCTATTTTCTCGCTTAATAAGAGTAGCTTCTAAATATAAAAAAATAATACCTAATTCATTTTATTAAAGTGTGTATTATGTGAGTTTGGAGTTGATAAATAGAAAGGATTTTCCATACAAACTTACACCCCTAATTTTACCCCTTTATAAGGGTCGTACAGAAAAATAATTAACTACATTTTAATTTCATTAAATGAGAATTATTTTCTAGTAATTTCAAAACCCTATTATTAAAAATATGGAAATTTCATACAAATAATGACACCCCTTTTTACCCCCTTAGGGGTTGAATTTTGCAAAATAATAGTGAGCACCTATGATCTAAACGGAACTCCCATGCAAAATTTGATACATCTATCACTTGTAGTTTCTGAGATTTCGTGATGATTGAGTGAGTGACCTTTCGCGTTTGTATATAAATATAAAGATAGATAATATTTATTCACATAAAACCTTAGAGCCTGGAATTACCTACGAGACATCGCATTCGGAGAGCAAGTGAAGCCGATGGACGTAACACCATATTCTTTTTTTTTTAACAGCGACTCTTGTATCCTAGAGCCTTCCATTTCACCATTGTGTTAAGATGAAAAAATCGTCGTTTTCATTAAAAAAATAGCACAAAAAATGAAAATCAAAATAAGCTGTAAACACCAAGGTAAGGCCGAAACTAATGGCGGCCGACGAAAAATTGGTTTCACTTTCGTTCAACGGCGGCTATACAGAGCAGCTTCTCTTGTCGTGTACGCACGACTTTTCCTTACTCTAAGCTTAAAACCTTCAACAGGAAGTGAAAAGTCGCAGGCCATATTTTTAAATTATTAACATTATACATAAATAAGTACATGAAATATTAAATTTGTGAGGAAGACATTTCAATAACAGTTCTTGCAATTTGTTTAAGTCTCTAGGTATTCACTTATATACAGAATAGAATGAGTTTTCTTTAAGGTATATTTTTTCAACAATTTCTTGAATTGACTTACATTATCTAAAAATTTCAAATCTGGTGGAATTTTGTTGTAGATAGAGGTGCCGACATATGCGGGACCTTTTTTAAAAGTGTCTAATTGATGTTCCTGAAATGTTTATTACTAGAGTTTCTTGTGTAGTGGTTGTAAATGCTGTTGTTAGGTGGAAACAAGGATAGGTACATTTTACAAACAGAGATGCATCCAATGTCAATTTATTGTAGACAGTCATTATTTTTTTTTTGGATAAAAATACTGGGCGACACAAGTCTAGTGCTTTTATACATAAGATGAGTATTAAAACTCTATTTTGATGTATAAATACGAGTTATATCTACTGCTGCACCCTTAAAGATTAGTAAGTATTTTAAATGCGGATACACTAACTACTCATCAATTGTTTCTGGGGCAAAATTTATTTCAGATTCCGTATTGCAAAATATGCTGAACTTAGCTTTCTGATGACGTATTTGATGTGTTCTGACCATATAAGGTTGCAATCTACATAAAAACTCAGACATTCGGTTGAATCAGCTTCATCAAGAGTTTTATTATTATAACAATCTTAATATTTTGAGCTTGTCTGAGTTGAAATTAAATATATTTTGCTTTTCATTCATTCATGATGAGTTCATCAGCACTACACCATTTATGAAATTATTTAAGTAGGTTATTCCACGGAACTTCTCGGATGATTCTCCAGTAACACTTATGGTTGTGTCATCGGCAAACATGACAAGGTTAAGATCCTTTAGCAAGTGGTATTCAAGATCATTAACGAAATTCAGGAAGAAGAGAACAGTGACAGGACGCTTCCGTGGGATACTCCTAAGTTTATTTTTTCTGATTTTGATTCCATATTTCCCACGTTTACTATAATTTGCCTAGCTGAAACAAACCGTTTATTCAAAGGATCGCGAATACCGATACACGATAGTTGTTCAAACAGTCGAAAGCACGAGTGAGGTAACAAAAAGTCAAAACATGTTTTCCTTGGTCAATTGATTCATAAATTTGAGGTTGAATGCAGCAGTGTTGGAGGAAAAAGTTGGCCTGATACCATATTGTTCTGTTGATAGGTCAGTGAAGTTGGCGGTGCACTTTTCTTGGAGAATAAAACCAATAGTTACTTAATTTGCCGTTAATTTACCGTTAATTATCCGTTATGTCAAATATTTTGCCGTTGCATTATTTTTTGAAAAAAAGACGTGCACCGCCAACTTCGCGTGAAGTTAGCGGTGCACCCTGGCAAAAAGCAAAGAAGCGAATGAGATCGACCAAAATTAATGATTGGGCAATTTGCCGTTAATCAACCGTTAATTATCTGTTAAGTCAGATACTTCAAATTTTTTGTTTTTTCCAAGAAATCATAGGTGTATCGCTAACATCGCGTGAAGTTAGCGGTGTACCCCTGTAAAAAACAACGAAATAAAATGCCCAGGGAGAAATTAACAATTGTGTAATTTGCAGTTAATTAGCCGCTCATTATTCGTGGAGTCAGATATTTTGCTTCTCTATTTTTTATTGAAAAAATGAGGTGCACCGCTAAATTCACACGAAGACGGCAGTACACCTCCTAAAAAACAATCAAGCGTATGAAGTGGACCAAAATTGATGATTAGGGAATTTGCCTTTGATTATTCACTCATTATTCGTGAGGTAAGATATTCCGCTGCTCCACATTTTATTGAAAAAACATATTTTTAAAAATGTTACTTGTAAAAAGTCGTTTTTTTCACTTTACAAGGTAGATTTCAAACTTTTGAAAGGTTTTTACTGTTAAATGTTTAAAGACACATTCTACTTTTGCCTATATTTTGTCATAAATGAAAACCTAAAAACTTTACAATGTATAAAAAATCAATTGAAGTCCTGAGGCAGATAATAAGCATTATAGAAAGCTTGACGTAACTAAAGAGTTAGCAATTGCCATTTTTACTGTAACCCCAAATAAAAGATAATTTTCATCTATATTATATTGTATACATATATATTAAAAATCTAACCAACTTACATAAGTATTCTTAGTAAGACGCGATAGCTTGTACGGGCTGGAAATTTTGATTTTGATAATACATACAAAACTTTATATGACGAATAAGTATACAATATAATAAAGAAAAAAAATTTATCAAATCTGTGGCAAATCATTTCATACTAACCGTAATTTGGAAAGCAGCAAAACATGAATATAATAATAATAATAATAATAATAATAATAATAATAATAATAATAATAATAATAATAATAATAATAATAATAATAATAATAATAATAAACCGCCATCTTCGTGTGAATTTAGCGGTGCACCTCCTTTTTTCAATAAAAAATAGAGAAGCAAATTATCTCACCTCACGAATAATGAGCGGCTAATTAACGACAAATTCCCTAATCATCAATTTTGGTCCACATCATTCGCTTCATTGTTTTTTAGGAGGTGTACTGCCATCTTCGTGTGAATTTAGTGGTGCACCTCATTTTTTCAATAAAAAATAGAGAAGCAAAATATCTCACTTCACGAATAATGAGCGGCTAATTAACTGCAAATTACGAAATTGTTAATTTCTCCCTGGGCATTTTATTTCGTCGTTTTTTACAGGGGTACACCGCTAACTTCACGTGAAGTTAGCGATACACCTATGTTTTCTTGGAAAAAATGAAAAATTCGAACTATCTGAATTAACAGATAATTAACGGCTAATTAACGGCAAATTCCCCAATCATTAATTTTGGTCGACCACATTCGCTTCTTTGCTTTTTTCCAGGTGCACCGCTAACTTCACGCGAAGTTGGCGGTGCACGCCTTTTTTTCAAAAAATAATGCAACGGCAAAATATTTGACTTAACGGATAATTAACGGTAAATTAACGGCAAATTAAGCAACTACTGGTTTTATTCTCCAAGAAAAGTGCACCGCCAACTTCACTGACCTACGTTGATAGTAGGTGGAATTCATACAAACAAAATGTTATTTCTCGAACAGTTTTGATAAACAAGAGAGAATATTGATGGGTCTGTAGTTTTCCAAAGGATTGATTTCGCCTTTTTGTGGAGGGGAATTATCATTCCAGTTTTCAAGATATTAGGGAAATACCATGGAAAATTGACAGATTAAAAATAAAACATACGGAGTATATGATGCAACATATTATAATAGCAAATTAGTTAATTTTATGTTTGAACATATTCATATGTTTGCAAATCAGAAAATCTTTAAAAATAAATGATCAAATAATCGAATATTGTTAGTTAGCTATTTTCTTATGAGTATAAGTGAGATATGAGAAAAAGTAGGAATTACATTTTTAGATAAAAACAAAATATATAGGTTTGCTGAACACCTAAAATCTAATGTCATTCCTTCACTTAATCTGCAACTCAATTAAAATTTAACAACTAGAAATAAGATAAATTTTACAAGAATTTTAAGAATCGCCTGAATAGAATGGAAATTTATTTTCAATTTATCTGCTTACCATTTTGAGTTCTCATTGTCGAGTCAATATTTTTTTGCAGATAAATATGAATTGACTTACTTTATCAATTTTGAACTAGCTATCTGAGGAGAAGACACGATTTTATATAACTATTGAAAAAGAGAGCTTGGTGGAAAAGTTTTCAAAAGTATCGAAAAAGCGAACATAAATAAACAACATCCATATTTCATATGAGAATTCAGTTGATAAATCATCTGGACGTAATTTGGTTTCAATTTTTGATTCGAGCTACCTCGTAAAAGAAGAATATCCATATATACACCTATATTTTCAACGACATGACTTTTTCGCTGTAATTGGAGCAGATCATCTCAACGCTATCGTCAGAATCCATGAATCAATATCAGGAACACGTGCCGAATGAAGCTTTTCCATAGTGAAATTTTAATTTTCCTTGCTCCTCTCGAGACTTAATAAAAGATCAAATGAAAGAAGGTTGACAGCTTGTCTAGACATTTCGATTCATAAAAGTCAATCTCATGGCGATATTAAAGCTCTGAATGAAGTATGGAAGTAGGTACGAGAAAATCAACAGAAGCTGTCCTCTATATTATATTATAACTTGTATATTATTGATTGGAAGACATTGGATTGGAAGCAGTGTTCATAAGATATTATTATATACCGAAAAATCAAGATTAACGAGTAATGATTCATTTCAAATCAGGATGTACAAAATATTACATGATTTTAGAAACTTTGTCTACAACGTTTTCAAAGCAATTACAAAATAAATTATGTAGCAATTTTTCATTGGAATGACAATATAAAACCTTTATCTTGGCACATAAAGCTGAATTTATGTTAGGTACATGAATTAAAGTAGATACTTGCGGTATCTAAATCTTATGGAACAAATGTGCCGAACGCTAATGTACCTAAAAGTTATATTTGTTTCATTACATGATACAAGACTATATAAAAAATATGGCTTAATTTTTTTTTTGGTTTCTCAATAATGCTAACAATTTCAGCTGACATAAATATATATTCTTCTCAAATGAGTTTGAGAACTATACCCTTCAACAAGCTCTTGTAACCGGTCCAGTTAAGTTTCCAGCTCAGTCAGGATTTCTTTTGTTTCCAAATTATTTGACTTAGGCACTTTGTTCTTTATTTGAATGAAATGAGTGAAAAATAAAAGTTTTGGCAAAGTAGAACATTGTTGAAATCAGTGGTGCCTACAATAAATCCGTATTTTTATAAAATTCTAAATTTATATATGCGTGGTTTTATGTACGCGAGAAATATTGACTTGAACTAGAACTTCGCGTTAATTCTTTGATTTTTATTGGTTCATTTTGACTAAATGTATATATATATATATATATATATATATATATATATAGCTTCTTTAACATAGGGCTATTTACATAGTGGCATTATATACTTTGACAATAGTTTTGAGTTTGACAATACAACATTTTTATTTAGGTAAAAACTAAAGTGACTACCGAAAATGTGTTGATAAAGAGGTGCTGTAAAAGGAAAAAATCTTTTTTATTCTTTATACGAGGAAGCTTGATAGCTTTGGTCAAATTAGATGTAGTATGAGTAGGTATCAGATATACATTTCTCTAACTCAGAGTAAAGTTGTTGACAATCACTACGTGTAGCCACACCAAATGTCTTGTTAATGAAAGTTTCGTGAATAGTAAGAAGTCTGCTAGGCCTAATTGTTGTGTGAAATTCCAAATTAAGAAAGCTGATGTTGATTAGTAGTCTTCAGATTATATTCAGATTAAGAAAGCTGATGTTGACTAGGAGTCTTCAGTTTATATTGAAATATTCAAAAAATATTCTTATTTGTAATTATTCTCTAACTAACCAGCGATATTGTGACTTGAAACGACATTGGTTTTTTTATTGAGTTAAGACTAGATTGTTAAACAGGGTGTTCCTAAATATCATATACATATTCAAGGGGGAAATTCTCTAGATCATATTTTATTAATAAAAGTTTATACTACCTTAGGTGCGCAAACACTTTTTTATCGATGTGCAGAATCTACAGGGTGTTGGAGTTTTAATTTTTGTGGAGCTCCCGTTTAACATGTATATACACAAATAATAAAGTAAGCAGCCAACCAAATTTGTGACCAATACGATAATTTTGTTAGTTGCTAACTGGATCGCTGGCAGATACTATGTCCAATATGGGTCAACTATCACAGTGACAGTCAGTCAGAATGATCATGGATCCCAGTTCCAATATTCCACCGTGTCGGCTTATGAATACAAATGTTACCAAATACCTTCGTTCTGTAATAAGAACTAGATACCTATTTTATTTCTCTATATTTCAGAAGAATATATTTCAGATTTCATGTGTTTCATATTTCAAGATTAGAGATATAATCTAGAATCTAATAAATATTTTATATTGATTGAAAACTTTCGGCACCGATTTCAAAAGTATCAGAATCAATAAAATTAATATTATTTTGTATTTTTCAGTGCACCGACTAATAAAGTCGATACATTTTTTGTCAAAAATATTTATTTCACACTTTTGAGTATGATATTAGTCATAAAAATTATTCAACGTTCACCAAAATAGATAATGTGTCACTGTCAAAACATCGCGGAGATACACATATTTCAGAGTTTACCAATGCTGTAACTCGCAAACCTATGATTTTTTTGAAAAATCTCCAGATCAAATGTTACTGGATATGATGTCTTCTTTTATTTGGTCATCTCGAATTTGTAACCCTCTACAAAGCGTAAACATATATTTCAGAATTTACTATTGCTTTATATCGAAAATCTATTTTAAACGTTGCTGAATATTAAAGCCCCCTTTCAAATTTTCCAATCTCGAATTTTCAATTCTTGGAAAAATTTGCCCTTTCCACGTAGCTCAAACACATATTTCAGACTGTCACGCGAAAACCTATGATTCCGTTTCCGGATATGGAATTTTCTTTAATTCTGCCGTCTCGGATTTTCATTTTTCCGAAAAAATGGCGCCTACTACCCCATTTGGGAGAAGTTCTTAAGGGGAAGGGCATAGGTCTAATAATGATATTTTTTCAAAGGGAGCAATTCTCTATATACCTTTCTCAAATTAAAAAGTATTCATCAGAGTCGGAGCATGCAAAAGGCGCGAACATCCATAAAAAAAACATGCAGGCATACAATCGAACTGTATACCTCCTCTGTTTGAGAAGTCGGTCAAACTCATCTATATCTTTGCGAATAATAAAACAGTAGAACCCGGTATGTCACTTCAATAGATACAATACAATAGATCCCTAGACCTTTCG
This sequence comes from Crioceris asparagi, assembly GCA_958507055.1. Taxonomy (NCBI): domain Eukaryota; kingdom Metazoa; phylum Arthropoda; class Insecta; order Coleoptera; family Chrysomelidae; genus Crioceris; species Crioceris asparagi. The sequence goes on from OY293828.1 coordinate 72,590,761, forward strand.
AGATATCCTGGCAGATGTTATTGATCATCCAACTCCGTCACAGCTTACCTAATTAGGTTGTGCCTCCATGGTCAATAGAGATCTCAGTATATGATAAGCTCAACACCAACCCTAATATAATGCATAACGCACTTGAATATATACAGGGTGTCCCATAATTCTCGCGAAAAAATGATAGGGGTTGTAGAGGGCATCAAAATAAGCAATTTTGCCTCACAAACCGAAAATATGCCGTATGGGCTCCTGCAAAAAAAGACCAGTGTATTGAAACAGCTTACCTACAGTAATTTCTGAAAGTGTCCTCCACCATGCTCAAGACAGCTGGGCACGATATTTCAATGATCAGCGAACTCTGTGGAATATCCCCGGTGTGCCCTGAATATGTGCGGACGTAGCCATCACTCTTCCCAGTAACTCTTGTTGGTTTGGAACAAGTGTTTCGTAGACTAAAGATTTTAGATAACCCAAGAGAAAATAATCCAATGAGGTCAAGTCGGGCGACCACGCAGGCCAATGCACGGGGCCACCTCGGCCTATCCACCTATTGGGAAATACTGCCACACTCGCAAAGAAAAGTGGTCTGGAGCTCCATCGTGTTGAAACCACATGTGAGCTCTCACTTCCAATGACACATTCTGTAATAGTTCCGGCAGCACATACTGTATGAATTGACCACAAGCATCACCATATAAACGTGGTGGGAGCAAATATGGCCCGATGATTTGTTCGTCCACAATGCCGCCCCAGTTGTTAATGGAAAACTGTTGTTGGTCTCGCAGGAGGGCTATGGCATGGATATCCTCTTCATACCAAATGTGACTGTTACGGCTATTTAAATAACCGTCCTTTGTAAAATAGGCCTCGTGAGTAAACAAAACGAAGCGACCAAGGTTTGGTTGTCTCAAATCCTGTTGCAAGCGCCCAGGAGAAAAATGGCGACGCGGCAGATAGTGTTCTGGACCCATGGCTTGGACTCTTAAAAGGTGAAATGGGTGTAGTTCTTGGTCTTGGAGAACCCACCAAACAGTATTTCGAGCCGCTCCCATATCATGTGCAATAGCACATACGCTTGTAGACGGATTGGCATCTCCACGCTGAAGCGCATCGAAGATCACACAGCTGGTTTCGAGTATGAAAATTCCAATATGAGAATTTACACTGACAAAAATGTAAACACAGCAAGCTTAACCGGCGCCGGCAACTGACCATGAAATGAAAATGTGCTAGACGAACATTTTGCAACCCGTGAATTTCTTGTTCCTCTTCTGTTCTCTCAAGTTATAATTTGCTGTAGTGCCCAAACAGCATATTTTCGGAGAGAGGCTTATAAGGCAAAAGTTTTTATTCTGATGCTCTCTACAATCCCTATCATTTTGTCGCAATAATTATGGGACACCTTATTTATTGACCACTTCTTACAGGGAAGCAGATAAAATTTTCATCCTCTATTGTTTCAAAAAAAAAAATATTTCAATAGGTACAGAATCTGATCTCTCACTAGTACTTATATGGCTGAATTATTCTCCATATAACAGGTACTCATACACATAACTAGGTAATAATCGTATAAGAAAACAAAAATTTGTCGTATTAACTAATTCTCTTCCTGAAAGTATACACAAATCATCCGATTAACCAAATGATAAAAAATCAAAAGTATTTCTAAAGCAAGAATGAAAAAACGATAAGGTTTATTTGGATACCCTCACATATTGGTATCAAGGGATACGAAGATGCAGACAAAAGTGCACATGTGAACGCCGAAACATTCATAGGTACAGTGTACATCGTCGGATGTGGATACTCAGTGTAACATGTTCATGAACCGGGTTCCTCAATTAAGTTGATCAATACGATATCAACCCGCTTATTTAAATGGTAAATTTGGTTGGTGAAAACTGTTTTGTTCTTTCGAAAGTACGAGTTCGGGTAAATTCGTCACTCAATTTGACGGACATGTTCGGCTGTGTATGGGTCCCATAATGGATAAATGGCGGACTAAGCGGCAAAGTTCTTCATGAAATAAAAAATAATAATCAAGGCTGATAATAAACAAATGATACCAATTCTTCGACTTCACCAATGAATATCTAATTAAAATAGTGCCAATCCAATACAATAAAAATAGAGCTTAGTATGAAACATTGAGCGGCCCATTACTTTGGAGACTAATTTATTTCCATGTTTATTTATCTCCTCACTAAAATATCACAGATTATTTATATATACTATTTATATATCTTACACTTCACTAATGACTACCATGTACAATTTGTATTTATAATCTACACTGTTTACAACCGTATTCAAACCGAGCGTTATTTCTTTATGTTGTTGGTGCGCCCCTACTCGGGACCAAATTACACCGAACTACCGAACTGTACCGTACTCCCGGTCTCCACCATGCTCCGGTCTCCAACGTACTGCCAGTCTCCACCGTATTCACTCAACAACCGGGCTGACTGACTCTGCCCATTCATAGCAAATCCTCTCCAAAATATAGGCAAGCCCCTCCATCTTGAATCTTCCACCGAAATCTTCCAATGCCACGAACATTCCACCAATAGCGCGAAATCACTAGAAGTTTCGGGATATAATCTTGAACTTGGCGTTTATCGGTGATCAGTAGCGGTATACCTTACACTCGTACCTTCAGGGCCCCACTAACGTCCGTACTAGCCAATATGCTCCACCCTCTGACGAATCGCACATACCTATCTCGATCATGGCGTCGACACTATATCCCGTTCGTTACACTTTCTAACTCGAGAAACAAACACAACATTCCACAGGACATGTGACGTATATTGGGCGAAAAACATGTTAAGTTCAAAAGCTATCTGAATATCTGAAAGACCTTGATTTATGTTATAACCTATAATTAATCGTATTGTATGAATTATGTTTTCACAAGCTAACTTTCAAGTTGAATTATTCTTTCAAATATAGCAAGATTCATAAATCTGTCTGCATGGAACGGATTGTGATAGAATATTTGTTACAAAAAATTGGACTGACGTTATTAGTTGGTGCACTGAGAAATATAATATAATATTAATTCTATTGGTGCTGTTTCTTTTGAAGTTGTGCAGTTGCAGTTAGATTGAGAACTTTTGGCACCAACTTTGCAAGTACCAGCACCAACTAATAACGTCGGTCTAATTTTTGTGAAAAAATATTTACTTCACACCTTTGAGTGTAACATTAGTCACAAAATCGTTGAACGTTCACTGATACCAATGAAGATGGTACTTGTCCTATTATCCACGTATATTTTTTTCTTGTAGTTGTTATTATTGAGTTATCAAAACATCGCAAAAAATGTTCAATGCATCTAAATATTGCTAAAAACAATAAAATCTTTCATATAGTCTATACAGATTTTTAATTTTGGAAAGGAATCGCCCTTTCCGCATAGCAAAAATACATATATTTGAGAATTTAACATGCCTCTATCTCGAAAACCGTAACTCTTTTGAAAAAATGTTCAACTTAAACGTTTCCGGATATTGTCCTATCTTCAATTATACCACCTCAGATTTTCGATTTTCATGTAAATTTGTCCCCTCCACCGCCTTCGGGGGTGGTTTTCGAAGGGAAGGACATATCGTAATTGCGACCATTGAAAATTTCCTCCTCTTTCAAATGAACCAAAAATCATCAAAACCAAAAAAAAGCACAGTCGAATTGTATACATCCTCTGTTCGGGGTTCGTCGATCAAAAATATAATATGACAATGTATTCTTTAACGTGTAATATATTTAAAATAAAATCGGTTTCCACGGTTGAAACCGGAGGTACAAATATTTTGTAACCGTGGCTTACTTCCCTGCAAAGCGGGTGGGTAAGTCTGATATAATATCAGACTTGACTATTACATTCTTTCTAACTAATTCTAAAGAAATTATTTATCTTTTGGTAGTTTATGTCATCAGGTTAACACTAATAAATAGATATTCTGTATCTGGCAACTCAAACGAGAAGTATTATATTATGTATGACACAAAAACATTATTGTCGTGGCGAAAAACTCATCGTGCAGCCCTATCCTCTATTCCCCTTTTCAATTCAGTGAATATAATATATATATATATACATATACCTATATGCATCTACATTTTTAGCATAACTCTGACAACCACAATAGCTATAAAATATTATACGAAATTTGTATTGTATACACTAGACATTCCGCAGAATTGCCTTCATAACTTAAGATAAATGGTGCGAAAGAAATGAGAATTATGTGTAATGGGATTTTTATGTGGGACTAGAATGCACACCTTCACAGCTAATTTATGAACAATTATTCCAACTGCTGAGAATAGTTTATATACCTTGCATGGCATGGACAGAACGTGACTTAGCTGAAATTTAGTATGTAAGATTAGAAGAAGACTTTTCCAAACTTTTCCATCAGGAAACATTCATATCAAAAGACCAATGGGTTGTTCTCTTGAAATACTATTTGTTTGATAAATTATATCTAGGTAGTTATATTTTTCAAGATATGTAGCTATATGTCGTGGCCCGGTACTAAAATTACCTTTATATGATGAAGCCATGGGATGGAGGCATTACGTGAAATGGTGCACTGTATATTGGCCACATCATCATATGCCTTGATAAGATCAATGAAAATAATTTTTTGTCGGTAATACATGTTCGATGATTTTGTGATACAGCCAGAGATAAAACACTAATTATTATTCCTAAATGGAAATAATCATGGTGTAAGAAAATTGTATCAGCCACATCTGGAGCCGACAGTTATGAAAGATAAAAAATCTCAATGTAGATGGTGCACTAGGCAAGTATTTTCTCATGAAGTCGGCACAACTTTTTTGGGGAAAAGTAAATATAGGTATGACATTTCTGTCTTGTTCGAAGTTTATGCAAACAGTTTTGATTTTCCTAAGGGCTCTTACTCAGAAATATTTCAACTGTTGATTATTGTCCTATCAGTGTCTGCTGGAGATGATCATTAATCTCGTCCGAAGAAAATGTATTTTTTTAATTTACCATGTCTACCCCTTTAAGGATTTCGTACACCCAATAATAAAATAGAAATAGAAAAATTTACAATCTTTAATCTTTTCAGAAAATGAATAATAATCAGGAGCTTTTTGGTGCGGCAATGACAACCTACGTACAGAAGCTCAACTGTGTTTGTGAATGAAAAAGTCATAAGAAAGTGCAACCATGTAACTGAAATATATGAATATTTCTTTATTTGGAACTGTTACCAAATAAAATAATGTAGAAGAAGATAAAACATGCGAAGAATTAAATAAGATTATAGTTTCACTACCTAATTAAAATGTTTATAAAAAGCCTATCTTGAGAATTCTTGTTCTGTTTTGGAGGACAAGTACCTACCTACTTGTGAATTGGGATTTACTCATTTATTCTAATTTCTCAGCAATTTCGAATAGAAATGAAACGTTTACGATATGAGAAATTGCTTAAAACTTTGAAAGCGGTTTATAATACTATACACATTTATAAAAAAATCTATTCAAACCCTGAAACAGAAAAAATATTCTGAAGGCAACATAACACACCAACTCAGCCTCCTTAAAAAAGTATCGGCCTCCAAAATCCACCTTAATTACCAGCACTACGACTTGTGAGATTCTGGAACTTTGAAATCTCTCCCCAATCTCTCATAACGAGATGGATCTTGAAGTTTTCTTGGCCGCGATTTTTTCCATAACAAAAATAGCGAGACGGAAAGTTTGCCAGCTTTGTACAATGTAATTTTCTGCTGGAAAAGTGCTTACCTTTAATGTCGACCGTACTTTTCACGGAATCGAGTTAAGGTACCGGGGTAACTTTTTGCACGGCTTGGTAATTTCGCTTTGCCTCTTGCATGTCTCAACCATGTGGAGGGAAATTATTATGTTTAGAACCAGGTATTAAGACATTGTGTTCCATTTGCATTATGGAAACAGGCAGCTTAATTAGTCCCAGGAGCTGTTCACCCATTAAAATTCGGGTCATAAAGTAAGCCTCAAAAAGAGAACATCCTTTGACACAAAGACATTCCTGTAAATAATGTGGTGGCTCATAAACGTGTCTCCGTTTATACCGACAATGTGTGATAGAAGTAATTATAATAATAATTATTAAATAGAACTTAGAGTAGGTATAACTGAAGAGACACACATATATTCGTCTCAAAAATTAAAAGTATTGAATAGGTATAGTTTAGTTTTGTATGAAGTTTCTTTCCTAGGAAAAGCTTGAACGCTTGCTTCTCAAATTTGACATAATTTGTTTGGTAGCGTAATAAGTTAATATTATTATTACAAAACGTAGGTAAAACTATATTATCAAAATATTCTACAAATGTCCATATTATCTAATATAATCCACTTATTATTATGTGTGTATTAACCCAGATAGTAGTTGTTGTTATGCGCACTGGATTGCATCGGGTGTCTTGACTATAAAATCTTTATGATTATGAAGAAGTCTTAATTAAGAAAACACATTGCTAATCACCTCCGTATTTTGATTGGATGATAACAGACTATAGAAAGATTATTCGATTTAAAAAAACGAGATAACCTCACATGAAAGAGGATTCCATACGATGTAATCTATTATAATAATCTGATATATGACACAATGCAGTTTCCATTTTTTTATTTCCATCTTGTCCACCAAAAGTGATATCCATATTCAGATTTCGTCTATACACGTCACACTTCTACGTTTGGCTTACAGGAATTGTGTAAGTAAGTGTACCAAATTTCAAGCTAATCGGTCTGGTAGATTCGGAGAAAACTGACTGTGACGGACGAACAGACGGACACACGAGTGATTCTATAAGGGTTCCGTTTTTATTCGGACGTACGGAACCCTAAGAAGGTCAAGTGCTAGTCGGGCTCTCATGGAAATGCTTCTGTGCTTACGATATTTTTATAGATTGTCGGATCAACTATGGATGAAGAACAATAGTTTGTATTTTTTTCAAAGTTCTATGCTCAGTAGGTTGAAGAAGATTTTTCTTTTAATTTTCATTAGCAATCGGTTGCTTTGCTACTACGGTATGTTCGTGTTGGGGTCAATTTTCTTAGTTCTGTAGATTCGGAGAAAATAGACTGTTCAGACGGGAGACAGATATAAATTTTGGAACATTAGGCACTTGGAAACATGGCTTAGCTCTGTTATGCATACTCAACCTTATTAAAAAAAAACACTAATTTTTATTATTTTTCTATCACTTTTAGGGACAAATGTTTCAGAAAAAACTTGTAGATATCTAAAATTTAATAACACATTTGATGAACTTTATGGAACGGCAGTTTTTTGTTTTTTTTTTCTAGTTTGGTTGATCGCCATTTTGTAATTGCAAGTTCGATTATGGCCATTTACAAATTCGAGCGAGATATTCGTACGACTAATTCTTGAAGCAAACTCGATCTTGTTGAAAACTGCGATATCTATAGTGTTTAATTTTTTTATTATATCTCATGTACAGGATGGGGCATCGTATTCGACACCGTCTCTGTATGGGAAACCCAGTGATATGTAATTGTACTAAAATTTATCGATAAAGAGTGTCCGTATACACAATCTAACATTATTTTAGCTAAACAGAACCATTCCCAAAAATGTTACTTATTAAAGTTATAATTTTTTAAATGGAACACGCTATATATTTCCATATTTTAATATTCTGGAGCCCAAATGAGAGTGAGTTACTTCAATATTCCCTATACCCATCTTTTACCGTTTACGAAATATTTATTGATTTGTATGGAATGAAGAAAAGTATTGTAGTCAACTCAGCAAATAACTTTGAACTTCAGTAATTGCTTCAGTGCCAAGGATCAAGGTTGCAAAATGACCCTAAATGTTGAAAAAATGTGGATCAATCATTTAAATTTAAAATGTTGAGAAACTGTGCTATTTTATATGACACACCCTGTATATACTTAAATATTCGAAATAATGATTTTATTATTATTATTTGTAAGTGTATGAAGGTTCCATACACCTTAACCTAATAAATTTCCAGTCTTGCATCTTTATCGAAACCGGCAATATTAAAAAACTTACCTTCTACTTTTTATATTTCTGATAATTTGTGACTGTCATGATGATTGCTTTATGTCTACAAGACCATATTATGCTCATAGATATCCAGCTCTGAATCATCCAAATAGCGCTATATCCTGCTTAACTATAAATAGAATGAAATCCGTTGCAGATAAAGAAACAAAAGAGTTTCTTGTGGTTGTATGTGTTATAGAATACTTTTTTACCACTGAAAGAGAAATAAAAAACAGGTAGGTATCCCATCGCTGAGTTGTTTTGAAGCCGGCAGGGTACCAACAATAAGACGGGCGACCATAATTGCTATAATAATGAAAATAATTCCGTGGAAAGCAGATTGATAAGTTGGTCTATTCGAATTAACCCTTTCGGTCCTGGCGTACACTATAGTGTACGGCAATTCAAATCTATTCTAGTACATAATTTACTTCGATTATGACCGTTGCGTCCCATCCTGTACTTCATTGTATATTGAAGTAACGATATTATTCATGTAGAGCCATCTATGAGTACAGAAGTGAAAATTACATATTTTATGGTTAGAGCGATCGTGTTCCCAGTGAAATTGACAGGAAGTGATTTGAATAATATCTGTTTTGTTTCAATTAGCTTGATTATTAGAGTTGCAATTTTTTTACGTTATAAACAATAGTTCAAATCAACTATCCGAATTATTAGTTAGTGCTTTTGGTGATTTATTTTCGATTTTTCGTCGATTTCAGTCACGTACACTTTTGTGTACATCGGGACTCTGTGAAGTACCTAGGTAAGTATGTGAAGATACCGAACCAATTTTTTTAAGAGTTTATAAAAAGGGTATTTTTTAGCACTTTCTTTCAAAATGAGTAGAAGACCGCTTTCATACGATGAGCTCATTTACTATTTGGATAATGATGTATCAGACATTGACATTTTGAGCGAAGATGATGCCGGATGGGAGATTGATTCTCTAATATCAGAAGGTATTTTTTCAAATTGATGTTTTCTAAGTTACATGTTGGCTAATAAAATCTATTTCTATTATTAGGTGAGCAGTTTGAAATGGATGAGCCAGAAAATCCTGATTTTGAACTTGTGCAGGATGTTCCTCATCTTCCCGTGCCGGAGCAAGCTGATGTGGACGTTGAAATTGCAGAACCATCTATTGATCCTGAGAACCCCCAGAAAGTTTCCAATGAAATTTTGCAAAAAGAGCCCACAGCAAGTAAAACTGCACGTATAAATTTGTTTTATATAAAGAACGAACTAACACAAAAAAAAGACATTTCTTGGCGCAGAAATGTACAATATCTTACCCCACATATAATATGGTTTCCTCCAACGATTATTCAGCCGGTAGAGTTGGAAAGTCCCCTACATTTTTTCCAAAAATATTTTACCAATGATCTATTCAACCTTATGGTTGAGAACACAATCTTTACGCCGTACAGCAGCATGCAAGGTTTTCTCCAACCTTTCAGGGTGAGTTGGAAACTTTTGTAGCCCTGCATATCCTGATGGGAAACTTAAATTACCCCAGAGTTCGCTGTTATTGGGAGAATAAATTGCGGATTCCTATGATAGCTGATGCTATGGCTAGAGATCGATTCTTCAAACTTCGAAAATATTTACATTTCGTAAATAATCAAGAAATACCACCAGAATGTAGGGATAGATTGTGGAAAGTACGACCACTTTATGATATACTTCGAAGTCGTATGTTAGAACTGTCTTTGGAAACTGCTTTGTGTATCGACGAACAGATGATCCCCTTCAAAGGCCAAATAAATAATAAAGCAATATGTCAAAGGTAAGCCTTGTCCATGGGGTATACAATTATTTGCTTTATGTGGCACAAGCGGCATTATGTACGACTTCGTAATATACCAAGGTTCTAATACAGAACTTAGTCCTGATCAACAGGAAGTTTTTGGTTTAGGAGCCTCTTTTGTTTTGAAGCTCAGTGAACGGATCAAGGAGAAAAATGTACAATTATATTTTGATAATTATTTCTCTAATTATAATATTCTCCAATATTTGAGAAATAGAAACATATATGTGGCCGGTACCGCACGAATAGACCGTTTTAGAAACCCTCCCTTTTCTAAAGATGCTGAGATGAAAAAGAAGGGTCGCGGTACTGCAGAAGAACTCATAAGTGGAGATGGAGAAGTTATTCTAACCAAATGGTTTGACAATAAACCAGTAATTATGGCTTCTAATTACATGGGTATCGGTTCAACTGACCAGTGCAAAAGATGGGACAAACAATCAAAGGACTACATAAATGTTTCTCGTCCCGAAGTTATCAGAAACTATAACGTCAACATGGGTGGCGTCGATAAAATGGACTTTCTGATAACTATTTACAGAACAACTATTCGATCACGTAAATGGACCCTTCGAATGTATACTCATGCCTTAGATCTAGCCTGCACAAACGGATGGCTTGAATATAAATCTAAAGCTGTAGCACTTGGACTGGCCAAGAAGGATATTATGGACCTTTTGCATTTTCGTGCATATATAGCTGAGGCTCTTATTGGAACCAATAAAGGTATACAAAAAAAGCAACGAGGAAGGCCCTCAACTTCATCGATAACGTCTTCGCCTTCGGTAAGTGTGAAACATGGACTACCGGAAGTAAAGCCTGTGGATGAGGTCCGATTAGATGGTTACAATCATTTACCAACAATTGATGATAAAGACTTTGCATCCCGTTGCAAATTCCCCGAATGTAAGAGCAGAACTCATAATATGTGTACAAAATGTAATGTACATTTATGTATTACAAAAAAACAAAATTGTTTTCTAATATATCATTCTAGAAAATAAAAACTTAATAAGAAGAAACAATTTATTTATTCTCAATATTAAAAAAATCATAGATATACTTTTTTTTTTTTTTTTTACTTGGGGGTTAAGATACTGTTCAGTCCCAGTGTACACTACAGTGTACATATCAAATTTCAAAATTGGGTAAAGATAGGACTTAATAACAAGAACTAAAAATCATCAAAACATATAAAGATATGATTTAACAAATCTCATAATTTTACTCCAAGTTAAAAAAAATCGGGACCGAAAGGGTTAAAATCAACTCAGCTATGGAAATCAGTTTCATGATGCTACTCGTAGGTATATTCGAATACGATATGGATGGAATTTATATTATTCTTTAATTGCTCCACCTGGTGAAAGGTAATTCTTTGCATTTATTTTTGTCGTTGAATGGTAAAAAAATAATCTGACAGATTCATCCACAAGAAACCGAGCAAGAGACTCGTTTCTTTATCTGCAACTTTCTTTATTGTTTGTTCTTTGAGAAGCATACAACTTTATTTGGATATCTTTGATCATATGGTCTTGTAGACATACAAGGCAAAGAATATATCAAGTTATCAGAGGCATTAAAAAAAATCGTATGACACCCGAGTTGACCCGAGACGCTTATTTTAAAAACCCAAAAATCTATTACGTTTAGGTGTAGGGAACCCAATACAGTTCGAAAGAGAATAAAATTCTTCGTACCAATGTGTAAATAAATATATAGGGATGCCATGGGATAACAAAGATTTCAACATTTGAAATTTTAATTAAATTTTTGAGATTGAAATATGATTTAAGGTATTTTACCAAACTTCATTCATGCGAAAGATACAGTTACTAAAGTTCAGAATTACTTAAGGAGTTGATTAAAAACATCTCTTATCCATACAATTCAACAAATCTTCAAATATTTTGAAACCGGTAAAGGAGAGGTCGTAAAATATTTTGTATTGAGATAAGTAGGATAATGTTTATCTACGATTTCTCCACATTATTATTATTTTTTTAAACTCTCTGTCTCTTTATACTTCCATGAAATACATAAGTACATAGTTTGAGCACAATACTTGAAAAAATACTTTTCAAACAGAGCAATTCAATTTTATTATTCATTTTTATTATAAGACAGTATACTCCCCAGAATTTGCGTGAGGCTGTGATCAGTCCAGATATAGAAATGACAATATCACTTATGTCAATGCATAGAAAACATATCAGGCAGCATGTAAATGATATCCTTTGGAATGCAGAAATATTTTTAGAATATATTTCACTCATTTATAAGAGTAAGGTTTAATTTCTAATATAGGTAGGTATTTACTATTGTTGGAATAGTAGCCATACCTCAGAGATAGAGTTAAATCCCAAACCAGTTATAGCATTCCTGTAAGGACTGTGAACAAATTTTGCGGCAAAAGACGGATAAATCTACAAGGGAAAGGATATTCGTGCCTTATCTCGTTTTAGCGATATTGAGGTTAATCAAACTAATCTATCATGCTTCTGGCTACGTCTGCTTATAAAGATCGTTTGTTTAAGACAATAGTGTATATTGTATAATATATATACGTCGATTCTCGAAGAGCAAGTTACGAGGCGGTGAATATTCTGTTGTATATAATAAGGATAACGTTTGAAGAGGATAATTTGTTGGTCAATATAGGGTCGTAACTCTTTAGCTTTATGGAGATACCGAGATATAGAATAGAAAATCGAGTGTGTCACTGCATTCGACTCGCTAAGCCCTCTTATGCAATTTCCAGGATTTATTCCAAGAATTATTCAATTTTTACATAGCGCCTAGGTAATCAATATTGTCATATTATTATATTTTCTTTTGATGAACCATTAGCTGAATCAACAAGTAATCATATAGTCATAATATTTCTTCTGCTATTTTTCTGAAATGCGTTTAGAAAGGATAATCAAGTCCATGTAGATTAAAACATTACAAGAAAATCGATCTAAATTCTTGGTGTTATTTTGGTGCCATAGTCAAAATACCTAGGTTCTTTAGCTATAACCCAGCAACTATACAGAGCCAGCCGGGTGCCTCCAATGGAATTGGTACAATTCAAAACAAGAACAAAAATCCGACGACTTGCAGCCAGCGGATATAGGTAGATTTAATAGTTTTATTACTTTTTATATCACTTTCAGGTGAAAATGAGATTTTTTATGGGTTTAATAGGCCGCCATTTTGAGCATATCCGTTAACGAGCTCAACAGAGATATTTGTACGCTCGAATAAATAATATAATAATAATGCAATTATCAGAAGTTTCATAAAATTATAATAAACTTTATTTTAGTTTCACTAGTAGAGTTATAAAATTTTCTAGATACAACTTATCTAATATCCTTGCTACAATTATTGGAAGTGAATTAATATAAGCATGTAGAAAATATATAAAATAACAATATCATAGTTAGTTGTAGTCAATCATAATACATTATTCAATTTTTACACTATTGATCTGATATTCTAGATACAATAATAAACAAGTGAAATTTTTGAAAAAAAATTAAAAAGAGTTTTTATTGGGCATTTAAGATTTAAACCGTACCGATGAGTTACCTACTATTGCTATCCTTTTCTCGATTTTAACTATACTTATGTATATGTGTTTTTCAGCAACAGCAATTCCATAACAAATTACTGTTTGTCTACAACAACACAAAATTAAACTTTAAATTAACAATAACGTCTGACAATTGCGACATAACCATAGACGATCTTCCAGAAAGTACCTATATACCAGCGAACGAGACGTATATATACGCTTCATGCTCGTGCGTAATTCCAGTGACGGATCCCATTGTCGTTCCATGTCGACAAAATAATGATCTTGGTTGAATGAGATTGAATGAGATAATTATAATTACCAATATTGGATCACACTTGGAGCTTAACAGGCGGCGAGATGTCTGCGATCTAAGTACGAATTCGAAATTTCAAGTCTCTAGACCGTATGGGGCCTGAGAAATCGCTGAGGAGTCCATTGATACAAGAACCGAAAGTAATATAAACTATTTAAAAAAGAATGAAAATGATAATCAAATTATCACTTAGGCATAGTTACATGTAGGTAACACACATTCAATAAACTCAAAATTTGAGACTTCATTTTTTTTCAATTTGTCTCAAATTCTTACAGTTTTCACTTTGTTTCTAACAGTGATGTCCTTTATTTATCCTCTGGTAAAGCTAAACTTCTTAATTTCTAGGAATATCTAGAGAGAGAGAGAGAGAGAGTGAGAGAGAAATGCTTTATTGTCGAAAAAATATAAATTTTGTAGACAAAGCAAAATAAAAATATCAAAATCAAACACTACAAAACAAAACAAAGGCAAAAAATAGGTAAAGTAAAATAAAATTATTATATAAGTAATAGGATTGTAAGTTATTGCCTGGTGACACATTTTCAGGTACAGATTTAAAAAGATAATTCAGAGAGAGGTGCAAAACCTTTTTTCGGTGGCACATTTACCGCCGCCGAAATTCGCATGGCATACGAGTAGGTACCTAATATACACGCAAAATCTAAAAATCTATTAGGTTTAGATAATCCTAATATACTTCAAAGTAAAAGAAAATTCTCGTTTCGAATATGAAAATAAATACAGGTTATGGCATTCGAAATTCCCAAGATTTAATACATTTCGAATTTAAATTCGGACCATATTTTCTCAACAACCAGTACAATATTTGACATTTAAATATGATCTAGGGTATTATTCAAACCTTCATCCGGGAAACTGATGTAAGCTTAGTTGATTAAATAAATTTTATTCATACCATATGGCTCAGCAAAAATGTTCTAATATGTCGAAAACGGTAAAAGATAGGTGTAGGGAATATTGAAGTACCTAACTCACTCTCTTTTGGGCTCTAGAATCGGGTGTTCTATTTGTAAAATTATAACTTTTGAATCTTTTTTGTATAGCTCAAAATAATTTCAGATTACTCTTATTGACATATAACACATACCAGGATGACGTAGATTTTTTTTCCGAAATTGAAAGTATGAACAGTTGCATTAGGTAGCTACATTTCATTATAGAGTGTGAAAGAAAACAAATGAAATATAAAATTTTTAATAAATTTGTACAGGGTGTGCAGATTTCGATGCCTTTATGAAGAAACTTTACCTCAAATTTTCGACTCTCTTAATGTATCCCCTTCTCCCCCTTTGGAAAACATTTTTGAGGAGAGAAACATGTTGAGTTTTTCTTCAAAGGGACAATTTCTCATCAACCCACTTTCCAATGCAAAAAAGGATCATCAAAATCGGAGCACATTCATCTGAATATAAATAAGTATTTTTTACAAAAAATTGGACCGACGTTAACAGTTGTTTCACTGAATAATACAAAATAATATTAATTATATTGATGCTGTTACTATTACAGTTGTGCAGTTGCAGTTAGATTGATAACTTTTGGCACCAACGTCACAAGTACCAGCACCAATAGAATTTGATTCACACTTTTGAGTGTAACAGTAGTCACGAAAATCTTTGAACATTCAGTAATAACAAAGAATATACTACGTATCCTATTAACCAAGTATATTCTTTGCTTGTACGTGTTATTATGTAGAGATCTCAGAACATCGCGGCGGAAATACGCATAAGAATTTTAGATTTAACCATTTTACCACCGCTGTAACTCAAAAACCGTAACTTTAAGGAAACAATTAAATGTTCATTATAAATATTGCTACAAATTATCTAAATACATATATTTGAGATTTTAACATCGCCGTAATTCGAGAACTGTAACTCTTTCGAAAAATATTTCAATTTAAACCTTTCCGGATATTGTCCTGTCTTTAATTATACGACCTCAGATTTTGGATTTTCAAGAAAAATTGCCACCTTCACCATCGTCGGGTGTGTTTCTTGAAGGGAAGGAGATTTTGAGTCTTTACGAATATAGTACCATTTCACAAGTCTCGTCTTTCAAATGAATCAAAAATCATCAAAATTGGAGTACGCTGATTACATATATTGTATTTATACAACGCGCGCACAAACCAAAGAAAAAAGCAGACAGTCGATTTGTTTACCTCCTCCGTTTGGGTTCGTCGGTCAAAAAGCATACTTCCGTCGTCTGCGCGAAGCCAGTCAAAATAGAATACGGGGCAATAATATTTGAATAACTATTTACTACTTATCGTCTTAAATATTTATCGTTATTTGAAATAAAAAAGACTGAAATTGATAATGTTATATGCAAAACAACATTCGAAATAGAAAACTCAACGCTGAACGTTGTTTCTGGCAGAATGACATGTTGTTATTAAATTTCCCTCGAGAATTCTCGCGAGCGTACGATTTCAAGTGTATGTACTGATTTATAGTGGCAACCACTTATAACTGTCAGAATGAACTGGAAAGTTGAGTTAACAGGATGAGCTTTTCTATATTGTATGCAGTTGAGCCCAATGTTTCCTCTTGTGCCCCAATGCGCTCGAAACTTTCAAGTTTTCCTAATGAATTTACTTTGATAATTGCATCTAGAGAGACACAAAATGATTTTGGCTGGAAAGATCCACTAAATTGAGATTTTCTTGGGGAATAATTTTGTGAAACGAAATTTTCTGTGAGTGATATTATTATAAATAATAGTCCCTACAAATATTGGAAATATTTGATATGGATAAAGAAACATTATTTTCTATTCAATATATTCATAGTGAAAAATATTATGTAGTAAATGAAGCGATGAATTCCATAATAGAATTGGGTAATAGCAGAAGATAGGTTATGTTATGTTACACATTGTTCAATGATTACTTGTCAACTTTCTGATTACTTATCGATTGGTAATCAGTCACTTCTGTGAACGCGAACAATGAATTGTGATTATATTGAGGCTTAGAAAATTGCTTATTTTCGAGTAAGTAAACAGAAACCTTGAATTTGAATATTAGTAAATTAGGTATTCGCTCCGCGCATCGGGGCGCCAATTTATGGCTCCTTGTTCATTAACTTATTGGTGTAATGCACATAATATGAATGTGCTATGTAATAATTACCTTTGAATCAGGATAATATCTTTATATTTTATACACAGCTGAAATTCTGAGTTCTCAGTGAGTACTGAACTGATCTTCAAGATTTATGTGTCAAATTAAAAGGGATTTCTTCAGAATTTACATTCTTTCGAAGGGCTACGCGTTACAGCCCTTCAAAGGTTAAGTCAAAACAATTCTTACGGAAGAATACAATTCAGTTTTATTAAATATAAACTAGTACGTTCTTATTATGTATAATTATTTTTATGTTTGATGCATTTAATTCAGATGTCTATTTACAAGAATGAGTTCTGATCTATACTTGCTTAATTACATAATTAAAAAGTTTTTCAGCTAATAATATATAATTGCAGGCCTCAAATTTAAGAACTAATTTCATAATCAAATTTAATCTCCTATTAATTTTAATCCAACATTAAACATTTTATAATTTTTTGATTGGGCATATAATTTAAAAGTTATTAAAAAATGCACTATTTTTATTCTGTTATCAAGATATGAGTTATACAAATTGAACAATTAACTAATCTTCCATTGGGGATTCATCATGAAATCGACCCTTAGGTAGGTATGTAATGTTTGAAGAAGAAAGATACTCACTTTTTTCTGTCAGCTTATAAGCCACAATCAATTTTTCTCTTTTATGTTTCTGATATTGATGTTTTGCCAACCGGTAGAATTGTGGACTATGTTTCAAACTCTTGTTACCACACATATCAACACAATTAATGATATGAATTTACGTTTTGATATTTCATTAGTCGAATTTTCCTATATAAAAGAAGGCAATAGGTAATTGACAAACGTCACGAATCACGTTCACGTCCTTATATCTGATTCAAAGCCTCCCATTTATGGCCTATTTTCGTATTAAATTTTCTGTTGAATTACATATAAGACAAGGTAGTAAGTACTCTCAAATGGAATTATGATTATTTCAAAAGAGACCTATCAAATAACGTGATCCCCTAGACAAGTACTTCGGCTCGATAATTCTAAAGTGATCACTCCAGCTGGTGCTACCCAAAAGTTAACTTAATGTCATTTTAATATTTACTTGACATCCGAAGTCAATGTCATTCTAGTCATTTGTTGACAATGAGATCAACGCTCTTTACGTTTAGTTCACTATTTTTGATGACTCGTTGCTCTATGGAGTGTCGAGGTTATGTTTTGTCAACATTTTTATTTCGCAGAAAAACAAATCACAACCACATCGGCTTTATAGCCGACACCTTTGATCACTGTAGGTACATCAGAGATACTTTACCAGCCTATATACTATAGGGTGACGTATGTGTTTTTATCGACATGAATAGTTATTTGTTAAGAAAAACTACACGCCAGATGCTTACAGACAGATTTGGTCAGGTCATAATCCAGGTGTCAGCTCTAACATTGAGGGGTATGTACAGTACGTCGGTAATGGCTTCCAAATGAACCAGAAATCGACCGCCTGATCTCACAGTTTGGAAAGTGTTGCTCATCCACACCATCTGCTTATAGTTATGATCTGATGAAACTGGCCAAAATGCCAGATCAAATTAGAGCGTCCGTAGAAACCTTTGAAATATGGGTTGAGTGCAAGTCGGGCTGGCATAGAAAGGGTTCCATAGCTAGGATTCTTTGGTAGTTGTGGGATAGGGAACGGTCAATCGTCTTCATCAATAACTTCTAAGCCGTCCAATTATTAATTTTGAAACAAATTTATACAATATACACATAATTGATGTCACGTGATGCAAACATTTCTTTTTAATTTTGCAACTTTTCCACAAAAATAACCATCGGAATCAGAACTCGTTTACTTACATTATACGCTCGTAATATTCTTCTTCGTTAAGTGTCGTACTCTTATTCGAGTCACAACAGCTTCTCTGCCTTGAAAGTCTTACCACAGACAAGGAGAGCATGATAACTAAATATGGACTCTGAATCACCGATATGTCTCAAGATAAATTTCAAGACACACCTTTCCAGATAGCTGTACTAGGCATATATACTCCCGCTGGTTTCCCATTGCCTCACGAGAGGAGAGGAATGCAATATAACGCGAGCCGAAAACCGTCACTCGTCCAAAGCGTTTGTTACGCACTTCTGCTTAACTACGAACCCCGTATTGCCAGAATCTAGCCTAACTCAGTATCTATCAAATTTTAACTTGGAAATCCATCTAAATCTTTAGAGCAAAAAAATATATCCATCATATTCAAACTATTCCAACGTACTGTAACCTCAGAGTAAATTGAAAAGCTTTAGGAAAACTAACATATTTTAAATTGTATAGAAAAACAAACTGAGTCATTTTAAGGCTGAACTATCAACGAGACTCATAGGTTCATCCAAAATTTTATAAGAGACTTATCTGTTAAAGAGCTGTAGATCTGTCTGTGGTAAATTTACCTGCATCAACCTCTGAAATGAAGCATCAGTGATATAATATTTCAAATGAATAATTGATCCCTAAATTGGAGATCTCAAGTACACTGCAAATTCGATCCAGTTAATGTTTGATTGTTGAAATAACTGCACATATTTGAAATGTGTTCAAACGTGGCAAACTGAAATACCTACAGGTTGATAAACAGTTTGTTGAATAACGATAATTTTTTTCATAGTGGATAGCAGATTTGTTTAGAGTTTCATATCTAAAAGACAGAAAAGCAATCCTTATGGTGTCCGTCTAATTATTTATCTTCCCTAATCTCCGAGTAGAAGAGAAGTAAGAAATCTAAGAATGGCCTTTGTTATGTAAGTAGTAACAAAAATCTTAAAGCAGAAAGTTACCATTAATTCAAGTATGTCATCTTGCTGAGTTGGAGTTTGGAGTTTGGACTCGTAAACTCGGGATTCGAGACTAGCTTGTCTTACGGTGCAATTCACCATAAAAGCGAACCTCACCCAACTTGCCACTGATCTGCATTTGTCAATACATGACCCGGACCTAACACACAACTTGTACCGGAGTTTATTTATACACTGAATAAACAAAAAAATATATATAAAGAAAGACCGACGGCATCACCAGTCGGAAAAGTAAATTTGAAACAGTTGAGAAGGAAACTCACCAAACATTTTGGCGTTTGCAGGTTTTATTTGCAACGAGAAATAGTGAATAGTGATATTCATCAAGCTTTTAATATCTTTAAATAATATGCACATTTAGAATTGCTTTGTTTTGAAATCAAGCGACAAGTTATAAATGATAGACAAGCAAACAAGCTTGCTAGATTGTGACCCAAATATTTAATGACAGTTCAAATTTAAAAAAATTAGGCTTACTTCTTATTTAAGAAGAATTTCTTAGTTTATATTTAAAAAATACTTATCATATTATGCGTATGCATGCAGGAAACCCTAGGATTATAAGCTTTATCATGTCTTGTCGCAATTTTATACATCTTATTTATGAAATTGCTAAGACATGGCTTAATTTACCTCACAAGATTTTACATTATTCATAGTGGAAATTTCTGCTCTGAATTAAGCTACTTTAGAATATGAGCACAAGTTCCTCATAAGCTAACTGCCTCTTTGTATCACAACTAGCACAGCTAAATGCAAAATGAGAATAAACAATTATGAAGATTCAAACTAACTTTTGTATGACATACCGCAATGTAGCATCTCTTTCGAGAGAATTTCTCTCATGGTAATGAACTATGCGATTATAATCTTAATAATGTGCTTTCAAGTTAGTGGAAAGTTTGCCAGTTTTAATAACGAAAATACTTTTGAATAATTCAAACGGGTCTTGTGGCGTTCATTCTACTTTTAGCCACTGCTATTTGCCGATAGTTTTGTTTTATTCAAAACATAATTTGATTGGATGCATTTTCTTTAAACGAGATTTTACAAATCATGGGTAAGTATATAATAAGGTAGAACACAGGGAATAATGTTGTTAAAAACAGTTCGCTTATCACAAATTTTATCACAAGGAAATGTTAATGGAAAGACCTTATCATCCTTATTTTCTTTAAATAAACTAGTTTCCTTCAAACAAATTCTCCAAAATTATAGATTTACGCGCCCAATAATGACGAGTTTCTAATATTGTACTACAATCCTGTAATTTGGAAAATGTTCCTATACTGCGTTTCACACTGAGAATGCAGTGTGCCCTGATAGAGGCAATGTATTTTTAAATGAAAAAAAACAGCGGATAGTGCTGTCGTTCTTTAAATTTATCTGTATATTTTCTTCTGTAATTATCAAACATAAAAATAATGAGATAAAACAAGCGGCGAAATTTGTCTGAGACAGGTTGGTAACACTGCATTCTCTATCTGAAACGCAAGTAAGAATTTGTCATGAACTTTCTTGATATATATTTTTACATTTTACTACGTCGAACTAGAACCAATGTGAATAATATCTTTCTATAAGTATTATAAAAAACATGATGTAAGATGGCCCTGTATTTTTTGGAATAGAATATGGGTAAATTGCAATATCCATTTATCAGTATTGTAAAAGAATATTTTCTATCAATTCTATTTATCTTATTTTTCATCAAAAAGCCATAGTGGAAAAATATATGCCGACATTATTAAAGTATAAAATTAATAATAAGACCAAGGCGAGGACAATGGAGAACATTGAGTGCATAAGACTATCAGAAGGACATTTCAGAAGAAGGTAAAATGGCGTCACTTAAGGTTAAACCAAAAGGTAGGTTAAAAGCAACAGAATATACCTAGATAGCTTGATGTGGATAGGGTCTTCAAAAGATATCATTTCTCCAAACATATTATGTTTGTAAGTTAGATACTATGTATAGGTACTGTATAAGATAATATCAAAAGAAACATTGTTTTATTGATAATCCGGTATGTTCTAGGGAACATTTTGCTATCAAATGCATTCTAAGTTTTGTAAGATATATTTTACGTTCTTATAAATTATATAAGATTTTCCTGAAAACTTTTTGTGAAGGGCTATATTCTATACTAGCTGTTTTACCCGGCACTTTCCGGGCAAACACTTAGGTAGATTTTGGTACAAAAATTATGACTATATGAAAGGCTTGAGTATGCAATTTCTCCTATATATGTCTTAGAGATTTTCCAGTATGGAACCCTCAACCTATAACACCCTGTCGTACTGAAAGACTCTCACAAAACAGTCCACTACCCACAAATATAGAGAAAAATATACGAAGATTCGGTCATAGAGCTCAGAGATATTTATTTTGGTATTACCGGTATAGAACCATCCACCTAGAAGACCCAGTTACACTTACAGCCACTACCAGATCATTCCAATAAATTCTACAAATATACAACATTCAGGTACTGAACCCACCACATAGAGTCCCACGGGTAATAAAAGGTAGCCTATGTCATTTCTCAAGGTCTAGACTATATCTTAACCAAATTTCATCAAAATCAGTTCAGCGATTTTGGAGTTGAAGCGTAATAAACAAACAAACTTTCTTCGGCATTGATAATATTACTATTATTATTTGATTCAAAATTCTATGCTCATCAGTTCCAAAGATAGATATTTTCCTCAATATCTCCTAAGCTGCTCATTTTAGTAAATAAAAAAATATAAGAGAATTACTCATAACCAGCCCTTACTTACTGCAAGAAAATATGCTCGAAAGAGCATTTGCGAGTCGTTTGTTTTGGAGGTAAATCTTTGGAGAAAGACGATAATATTTAAATGCCTAGGTTAGTAAACATTTTTTACAGAAAATTTGACCGACGTTATCAGTTGGTGCACTGATAACCTCGGTCCAGATTTTTGTAAGTATTATTTATTTCACAATTTTGAGTGTTAGGGCCATTTCTGACGAGACACTGGTGTCCAGACACCTGTGTCTCAGTTTAGCCGATCATACAAATAAGTGCTTGTTTACCCACGGTACACATTGATGGCACTCGGTGTCCGGAACAGCAATAGTGTCTGGAAGTGTTTCTGCTCCGCCACAAAATACAAACACAGAAACCGTGTTGTTTAGCAAGACAATGATTTAAATGATGCTTCGGGCCTTTTTTCAGGAGACACTGGTGTCCAGACAACGGTGTCCAGACACCAAATAAAAGCACCAAAGAAAAGGCCCTTATATTAGTCACGAAAATCGTTGAACGTTCACGTATACCATTACCTATGTATACTCTGCTTGTATTTGTTATTATTCAGAAATCTAAAAACATCGTCGAGGAAACACGCATATTTTATAGTTTACCACTGCTATACTTGAAAAAAAATTAATATTAGTAAATGTTGTTTCAAATAGATTAATTAGTTAATTAAATTAATGAGTAGATCTCATTAAGTAGCTATTCTCAGATTTTCAATTTCCGAAAGAAATTACCTTTTTTACATAGCGAAAATACACATATTTAAAATTTTAACATCGCTGAAACTCGAAAACCGTAGCACTTCTGAAAAAAAAAATGTAAACGTTTCCAGATAGTTCGTTATCTTTAATTCTGCCATCGCGAATTTTCGATTGTGGAGAAAATTTGCTCCCTCCACCCCCTTCGATTGCGGTTTTCTGAGGGGAGGAGATCCCGTTTACGTTTACTATATACGGCACTCACGCAAACCAAAAAAAACACACTGTCAAATTGTCCTTCTCCGATTGGGTTCGTCGGTCAAAATAGTCAAAAGAGAGAAAGACAATAATGTCTTACCTATAGAATAGATAAATGTTAAAGGCCCCGAAAAAAAGGTTTGTAAAACGATGTTTTACAAACAAAATTGCCGACAAAAGTAACAGGTTGTTTTCTGTCGATATGCTAAAAAACTTATTACTACTTAAAATGTTGCTAAAATAATTGGTTTGTGGTATATAATTAAACATGTGCTGCTCCAAACAATCACCCACATTTGTGTATGTATTATGGCATGCGGACGTGGTAAGTAGTGGTAAGAATGTAGAAGATGTAGCTTCCACTCATTATGCTGTAATAAATGGGGTCCTGCTCATAATTAAGCATTATACCTTTTAGTGTGACAACTGTAGTGTTAAGAATAAAAATTGGAAACTGTTTGTTGCTTTGTGAACAGTCGTCAGTGCGGATTGGGGCCCAGAAAATGTTACTGCCAAGCAGATGTGATGCATGGTCAAACTGGGGAAAGCTGGAAAAAAATCTGTTAATGTTGTTCGCAAATACAAAGAAAAATCATTAATGTTCTATAACACTAAACGTAGAGACAACGCATAAAAAGTAGATTTCTTAAGGGCCAAATATACTATGGCAATACCAGAAACTAAACAAAATAACCGGGGCATAAGCCCTGAGAAAAAGCAGAAGACTCTAAATGTTTTGATTTCATCTATGTCTCCCATTAGAAGATTGTTCTGGGAGCAATTGCTAACGTTTGAGAAATCAACCAATCTTTTGTCAAACCATTATTAGACGCATACATTTTAATTTTTTCCATATGCTTTTTCGTGTATTTCATTAAATGATTAAAACAGACATACTAAAACGAACTTTTGATATATTTTTAGAAACATATTTTTCAATATTTTATTAGACTAGCTTTATGTCATTTATCTTCAATAAAACTACTTAACTTAGTATATTTCTTTTTGTTTTATTTGTCAGATTAGTCTTATTGTTACATCATTTAAGATTTTAACCGTGTTGTTTAGCAAGACAATGATTTAAATGATGCTTCGGGCCTTTTTCCAGGAGACACTGGTGTCCAGACAACGGTGTCCAGACACCAGTGTCTCGTGAGAAAAGGCCCTTATATTAGTCACGAAAATCGTTGAACGTTCACGTATACCATTACCTATGTATACTCTGCTTGTATTTGTTATTATTCAGAAATCTAAAAACATCGTCGAGGAAACACGCATATTTTATAGTTTACCACTGCTATACTTGAAAAAAAATTAATATAAGTAAATGTTGTTTCAAATAGATTAATTAGTTAATTAAATTAATGAGTAGATCTCATTAAGTAGCTATTCTCAGATTTTCAATTTCCGAAAGAAATTACCTTTTTTACATAGCGAAAATACACATATTTAAAATTTTAACATCGCTGAAACTCGAAAATCGTAGCACTTCTGAAAAAAAAAAAATGTAAACGTTTCCAGATAGTTCATTATCTTTAATTCTGCCATCGCGAATTTTCGATTGTGGAGAAAATTTGCTCCCTCCACCCCCTTCGATTGCGGTTTTCTGAGGGGAGGAGATCCCGTTTACGTTTACTATATACGGCACTCACGCAAACCAAATAAAAACACACTGTCAAATTGTCCTTCTCCGATTGGGTTCGTCGGTCAAAATAGTCAAAAGAGAGAAAGACAATAATGTCTTACATATAGAATAGATAAAAGTTAAAGGCACCGAAAAAAAGGTTTGTAAAACGATGTTTTACAAACAAAATTGCCGACAAAAGTAACAGGTTGTTTTCTGTCGATATGCTAAAAAACTTATTACTACTTAAAATGTTGCTAAAATAATTGGTTTGTGGTATATAATTAAACAAGTGCTGCTCCAAACAAGCACCCACATTTGTGTATGTATTATGGCATGCGAACGTGGTAAGTAGTGGTAAGAATGTAGAAGATGTAGCTTCCACTCATTATGCTGTAATAAATGGGGACCTGCTCATAATTAAGCTTTATACCTTTTAGTGTGACAACTGTAGTGTTAAGAATAAAAATTGGAAACTGTTTGTTGCTTTGTGAACAGTCGTCTGTGCGGATTGGGGCCCAGAAAATGTTACTGTCAAGCAGATGTGATGCATGGTCAAACTGGGAAAAGCTGGAAAAAAATTTAATATTTATTACATTCTTGACCAACATAAAATTATCCTTAGCATCAAGACATAATAAGAATCTTTTGCTGAATTTAGGGCTTTTACGAATTTAAAAAGGGTAGTAGACAAAGACGACCTCAACAATTAACCTTTGTTAAACAACGTTAATGTTGTTCGCAAATACAAAGAAAAATCATTAATGTTTTATAACACTAAACGTAGAGACAACGCATAAAAAGTAGATTTCTTAAGGGCCAAATATACTATGGCAATACCAGAAACTAAACAAATTAACCGGGGCATAAGCCCTGAGAAAAAGCAGAAGACTCTAAATGTTTGGATTTCATCTATGTCTCCCATTAGAAGATTGTTCTGGGAGCAATTGCTAACGTTTGAGAAATCAACCAATCTTTTGTCAAACCATTATTAGACGCATACATTTTAATTTTTTCCATATGCTATTTCGTGTATTTCATTAAATGATTAAAACATACTAAAACGAACTTTTGATATATTTTTAGAAACATATTTTTCAATATTTTATTAGACTAGCTTTATGTCATTTATCTTCAATAAAACTACTTAACTTAGTATATTACTTTTTGTTTTATTTGTCAGATTAGTCTTATTGTTACATCATTTAAGATTTTAGTTTCAGCTCCTTCTTTTGTTTAATATAGAAATAGTAAGTTGACTTGCATTTATAATTGATGTTTTCTTAAATAAGCTAACTTTCCATTGAAAAAGAAAGGGTGAATTTAAAAAAAAGGATTTTATAAACCAATACACTGCTAAAATTTCGTATTTGTCCCTATATTTTCCTAATGGCAGTAAAAAACGATAAATACGTTATACTGTAAAATTATAAGAACTAAATTACCAGGTTTTTCCTTGCACGGGAGTTCTTAGGTCAGATTTTGTTTCCACTTACTTTAATGCAATATTTGAACGATTTAAAATTCTAATCATTACGCTAACTTTGATAACAAATACGGCTAATTATTTTGTTACTGTTGTTACTATTTTGTTAAATATATACCAATTATTATTGTCAACGTAGTATTCTATCAAATACCTACATGTGAAAATATTTGTTTCTCTAATTGTTATATTGAAAATAGATTATAGATAAATGACAAATCAAATTATAATTAAAGCTTGACAATTTGTAGAGATTGCAGGCCTCAAAACATGACAGCTAATAACTCCATAACTCAATTAAATAATATATACCAGCTTTTATGTTGTAAAGCTATATACGGTTGCAACTATGAAATGTATTGAGTATGGCTATTCATAAAAGCTTCACGGTGATGTAATTAAATTTGACAGAAAATTCTATAAATCATAAAACTTATGGTGGTTCGGTGTAGAAATATTATCATTGTTCGTGTTCACTGCAGTGTCTGATTACCAATCGCTTAATAATCAGTGTAATCAGCAATCAAGAAGTTGACGTCTTTAATATTTCAGCTATCAGTAACCAATAGTGTAACATAAACTATTTTTTTGTTTCAGCTATCTCCCATTATGAAAATATATCTAGCTAAGCAATGCGTCAGTATTCAGTCGTGTCCACAAAATACTGATTTTTGATTACTGATTACTAAGCGAATGGTAATCAGACACTACTGCTGTGTGGACACGATCACTGTTTCTATTAGATTATTATACTACCTAATCTTGCAAGATTGTTGTAGTTTTATTCTATCTGGATATAGTACCTAGTACCTACCTATTGAATAATAGAAACGAGTTATCCATTTATTGGTTTCAAAGTTTAATATAAATATTGAGTAACAAACTACATGACAAATTCTCTTTTATAGCAACTGAAGAACGTAATGCATGTCAGGTGCTATGGTATAAGGAGATACGAAAGAACCTGGTATCCATTTAGATCTCACTTCTTTTATTAGCGAAGCTGTTATTCAGTTGCTGTTATTTTTTATTGAGAACTTTGAGAACACATTCATTTTGGGATTATGGCATAATAAACCAATTTTAGAAGCAGGTTTTTCCCAAGAAAATACCTACAGAACAGACGCACAGAATAACGGGCCTGTACTCTTATATTTTGTGGTCTTTGCTATAACCTTTAGTTATGCAGAATATAATTCAGTGCCTTTCATGATCAGAGTATCTAGTTTCATGAGTTTACCAACCTGGATAAAGCTTAATAAAACTAGTTAACAAAAAGTTTTCTAGAATATTCATTAGTCTCGATTAAAAAAGAAAAAAATACAAATTTTCCTATTCCATTATGTTCCCATAAAGCTTACATTGAAGAATTATCCAAATATTAGTAACACAATGGAATAAAAATTGCAGTCTGAAAGCTATAGTACCTCAATTAATTCGTAATGAGACTTTTCAGTATGGAATCGTTAATGTTCATTAGCAAGGTAATACACAGGAAATACTCGGAGGACTTAATTGACTCATTTAAATTTTTGCATCATTGAGAAATAATACACAGTCACTGCATAAAACGTAACGTTGAAGAGATCGATATGAGTCTAATTCCAAAGACGGTATTTGACCTCATTCCGAGTTCAAAGAGAATATCTTTTGGAATTGGGTTTCATAATGTTTACAGTTGCAAGACAGAGAAACAATTGGTTTTCAATACATGAAAGCTTGTACTAAGCTTGTAATTAATTGCAGCCCCATAGTTGTACATATTCTAAAAATCTTATTCCTAAATGTTATTATTTATCCGTCATGTCATTGGTTTATGGTCTCATAGCCAGAAAAACTGTTTTACACAAGACTACAACTCAAAAATGGCTCTACCGATTTTGATGAAGATTGCCTTATATGCATAAGAGAGAGTGCAGGAACAAGATTTATGCACAAATTAAATTTCATACTTTCTACTTGTATATTAATATTTCGGATAAATGATTTGTTCTACGTCAAAATGTAATTTTACCATCGCTATTTCTCTGGGCAAATGGAAAAATGAATGGCCGAATGATTTTTTAACTGGTAAATTTCCAACAACGATAGAACATCGTATGAGTAGACATACCAGCTCTTTCTATTACCAAGCCATTTGTTTGCCAGAATATTAGCCCTAATTTCTTCTCTAACGATATAGGGTTTCTAGACCAGCGTCATTTTGAGGTATTTTAATTAAAAAATTATTACAAGTTGTTAATCTTATTTCCCTGCCATATATTTCCTTAAGTTTGAGATTTTGTTCGAGAAAACTAATGGGTTTCGGGAATCGCCTGGGTCTACCTTATTGTCAATTCTTTGGATTTCTAAGGCCTTTTTCAAAAATGACGTATGCCTTATATGTATATTAGGGCTATTGTCTTCATGCTTCCATAAACCCCTTCGCAGGTTATTCTTTGAATTCTTGTGGGCATCTTTGTGATAGCCTATCTGACAAAAGTTTCAAATCACTAATAGGATATATTGGGATCTATCCCCCTAAATTGAGTAAGCAATTGTTGTTCTTTAAAGTTTGAAGTTTAATAACTCAATCATAGAGTAAAAGACAATCTGTACACTCCATAGAGCAAAGAACAGTGAACTCAAACTTGTGTCCAGTAATAATTCTATCATTATAATTGTTGAATGAAAGTTTAATTTGTTTATAAAAACTTTCCAGTAACTCAAATAAATTACGCTTGGAAAGTGCCTTTAGGTACGTCATACCTATTTAAATAAAGTTCATATGAACAGAAAAATATCCCAACTTTCAGCATGTTATTGTACAAAAGTTCGCATGTTACAAATGAATAACAAATATTTATACTTCAAAAGCAATTATTAACGAATAAAGTTTCCCAGTCTTTTATCCATTCAAAGTGGAACATTTCAGCTATGACATAAAACAGGTAGTTACCTACAACGTGCTGAAGAAAAATATTAGACAGGAGTTTCTTTTTATCTACTATTTCGAAATTTAATAGGTATATATTATCATCACATCGTTATAATAAATTCAATAAATATTTAAGACCATTGTTGCTTTTGGAGCTGAGTTAAATTCAGTTCAATAATGAACTCATCATGCATTTCTTTGAATGAATATGCATTATTTACAAAATATGCTTTTTTATTCAAATTCCTGGTTCGCTCTGTCTATTTATTCAAATATGCAAATGAAATTCTCCCAAAAATTAA
Organism: Crioceris asparagi; assembly: GCA_958507055.1. Classification (NCBI taxonomy): domain Eukaryota; kingdom Metazoa; phylum Arthropoda; class Insecta; order Coleoptera; family Chrysomelidae; genus Crioceris; species Crioceris asparagi. The sequence goes on from OY293828.1 coordinate 72,620,556, forward strand.
AGAACAATTTTCAGCATTTCCGTGATTTATGGATATTGATTTTGTTGGGTAGACAAATTTTTGCAAACAAGGCCGGCTTTATCAGCTGATGCATTGAAAAATTCGAAATAACATTAATTATTTTGATAGGTACTAGTTATTTCAGATTTGTGCTTTTATCGATATTGTCCTATTTGAAAAAATTACAGCGTGTATCATTAGACATCAAAATCATTCAAGGCAAGTTACATAATGGTGATGACGTCATCAGTTTTGGAGTAATGGTGGTCACTGTTTTTTTCAAATGGTACTACAAACTTTTTTATTGAATTTGGATTAATTCCTCACCTAATTCTAAACATTTTTTATGTAGCACACCCTATACCTAAACCAAATAGATTTTTACTTATTTGAGATCAAGAGTTGGACACAGATATTTGCATTTAAATTTTAAAATAAAATATATAGGCTTTAGTGCTTGGTTGTCATGGATATAAAATAAATAAAATAAAACCTTTTCGATTTAATCTGAAATTGTAATATTAGCGATTTTTATTTACAGAGAAAACGCAACTTAAAGTTTATGAAATTTGAAACAAGTATTAAAATGAATAACAGAAACATTAAATTATACAACCTAGGTTTAACAGTTTTACTGAATTAGATGTTCAAAGCAGAGGCCGGCAACTGCCTGACAGTGACCGAGTCTTCCCACGAAATTTCGTCTAACATTCTGCAAGGTTTTTGGAGAAATTTGACCAATCATTGTTCGTTGAATAAACAACTGAATTAACATGTCCTCATAAAAAAGGTCAAGAGGCGTGAGGTCGGGTGACCTAGGTGACCACTCAATACTACCTCCTCTTCCTTTCCATCTTCCTGGAAAAACCTGGTTTATTTTTTTAAACTTCTCGAACGTAATGTGGAGGCGCCCCATCTTTTTGGAACCAAATAGCAGGACTAACTTGAAATGGATTTTCGTTATCCGGAAATAATTGTATTAACGCCAGCAAGATCTTTGTTTGAAGCAAATTTAAATACCTTTGAGCATTTAATGTCTCTTTCAGGAAAAAGGGCCGATGATGTGTCCTCCAATCATTTCTACCCAGACATTCACCTTCTATGGATATTGCGTGAGTTTCTATTGTCTAGTAAAGGTTATTTCTGGAACAATAACGGTTATTATGTTTATTTGAAAATTCATCAATACAAAACGTCGCCTCATCGCTGATTAGAATATTTTCCACAAAATTCGGAGTTTCCTCAATTTTATGGAATATATCTTCAGAAAATTAAATTCGCTTATCGTGGTCACTTCACAAAAGCTCTTGTACAAGTGAAGCTTTATAAGGACGTATTTTATTTGGTTGTTCTTCAATCGAAAGAAGAAAAGCTTTTCCCTCGCCCGTCGCAATTTTCTTGCGTTCTGATTTTGCATCATTAGTAACAGAGCCTAATTCTTTGAGCAATGGATTTGGAAATTGGTTGTCGATTTGGAAAATATTCATTAATAAATATTTGTTACAAAAAATTGGACCGGCGCTATTAGTTGGTGCACTGATAAATACAAAATAATATTAATTCTATTAGTGCTGTTACTTTTGAAGTTGTGCAGTTACAGTTAGATTGATAACTTTTGGCACTAACTTGACAAGTACTAGAACCAATAGAATTATTATTATTTTGTTTTTTTTTCAATGTACCAACTAATAAAGTCTGTCCAATTTTTGATAAAAAATATTTATTTTACACTTTGTTGAACGTTCACTAATACCATTGAAGATAGTAAATACTTACCCTATTATACACATAGGATTCTGTGCTTGTTGTTGTTATTATTGAGATCTCAAAACATCGATGCGGAAATACACAAGTATTTTAGATGTTACCATTTTACCATCGAAAACCGTAACTCTATAGAAAAAATGTTCATTATAAATGTTGCTACAAATAATTAAGTCTTTCATGTAGTACCCACAGATCTTCAATTTTCAAATGAAATCGCTCTTTCCATATAGCAAAAATACACATATTTGAGAATTTAACATAGCTCTAGCTCGAAAACTCTTTTGAAAATATGTTCAATTTAAACATTTCAGGATATTATCCTATATATAATATAATTATATCACCGCAGTTTTTCGATTTTCAAGAAAATTTGCCCCATTCACTCCCTTCGGCCACGTTTTTCGGAGGAGATTTCGGATTTGCGTTTTTATGCATATGGGACCATTTCTCAAGCCTTCTCTTTCAAATTAATCAAAAATCATCCAGATCGGAGTACTACACAAAACGCGTGAACAAACAAATAAAAAAAGCAGAAAGTCGAATTTACACCTCCACCGTTCGGGGATCGTCGGTGAAAAACTAGTGCGGCTTCACGGAAAGACCTTCGATGGTCACCGTCACCTACTATTTCCAGAAGCGCAATACGTTCTTGCATATTTAATTTTACCATATTTGCAATTTCTGACTTAATTTATTAACTGACACCTTTCTTACTTATACATTTATTGTTTCATTTATTTTATATCCATGACAACCAAGCACTAAATCCTATTTATTTTGTTTTCAAATTTAAATGCAAACATCTGTGTCCAACTTTTGATCTCATATAAGTGAAAATCTATTAGGTGTGTTACATAAAAATGTTTAGAATTAGGTGAAGAATCCAAATTCAATAAAAAAAAATTGTAGTTCCATTTAAAAAAATACAGTGATCGCTATTACCCCAAGACTGATGACGTCATCACCATTAAGTAAATTGCCATAGATTTTTTGAGACATAGTAAGATAGCGAAAACTCAAAATTGATATCATTTTTCATCAGGCTATAATTCAGGTGTCCCGGAACATAGGACCAATCGAGGTGACCAACCCTGTATACATGCATATTATAACCCTTTCAAATCAGGTATCGTTGTAATTAGTCAAAATGGTTCTGAGGAATGAATCTACAGCCGTTTACGATTTGTGTAAAATAATAGAAGTTTAGTTAACAATTTGTGAACCAATACCTACTAAGATTTTGGTTACATACTCCACTGAAATTACACTTACCTGCTATGAGAAGAAAAACCGAAATGATGCAATTGGGCTTTTTTGGAGTTTACTCCTTGAGAATCGAATTAATTTCGGTATAGCCCCCGCTACAAGGATTTAGTGAGTAGTAAAATCAAGCTTTAACAAAAAGCGTTATGTTTTCTATTCGAAGAAGAAAGCGCGTCATTTGCTGATTTTCGGCAGTCACAATCCGCATTTATATACACTTTTTCTCATTGAAAAGCATCACATCTCGCTGAAGCCATCTGAGTTTGATAATTTGAGAATAGGGTCGCTGCATGCATTGGATTTTTTATGTTTTATTAGTTTTAAACAATACTGTTTATACCGCTAACAAGCTATTCACCATTAAAATTAAATTCAGACATTTTAATTATCGAAATGATAATTTCAGTTTGTCCATGTATTTAAAAACGAAATTCCCGCTTAAAACTTTCCTGCTCCAATCATGAACACATAGTTTGCTCGGGTGCGCCATGGTACAATATTGTACCATGGGGTGCGCAACACTTTCTAACAGTCACTTGCTTTGCAACTTTCTTTGTCTGATATGCGTCCACCATAACCACCAGATATAAAATTCCAATCCCGCTTGCTATCCACGAAACCAAATATAAAACGAAAATTTATTCTCACAACATATTGACAACGAATTGTCACTGTCACAATGATTATCGACATAATACATATGATCAGCCAATGCCAGATGGGCGGGAACTGTGACGTCACAGATCGCTAAAACGCACAAGTTTTGAACCAATTTAATTTTTAGTGTTTTTGAACTTTTTTCTTTTTTCCTATTAAAATTTCGAAAAAAAATAGAAAACACAACAAGTTTCAGAATTATCAATAAAAAATATGTGCAATAACCGAATTGGTGGTGAAAATTAATAATTAGTGGGTAATGTTTAGAGAAAACGTTTGCTTGGGGTTTACTCCTTGATCCTTAATCGATTTCATTTATAGCCCTCGGTACAAATATCTGATGGGTAGTACCAGTACCTACCTACATTCGAGTCTGCTATACAAATATCATCACTAAATTTTTGGAGCTTTGGAATTAATATTACATTTATATTTATATCTTCTATTGATATTGATATTTATATACCTACAGTAAAGTGAATATAGGAATAAAACATTGTAAGGTATTAAGGTATAGAATATATTCCTGTCAATAAGAACTTTACTGACACAATAGATTTTTCTCAAGAGCATATACTGAATTTGACTCAAAACTGTTGAAAAAAAAAACGTTTCCATGAACTGTCGCTTATACTTGGCGGTGATTTCAATATTGACATCGCTAAAGTTGAAGGATTGTGTTTAGTAAATGTATCACCGGACGTTCACGCATCGTATTTTAGATAACCTTATCTATTGTCACAGCATTTGATATTGACGATAGTATTCATGAAATTATTGTTCGATGTATGCAATATCATTTATTTATATGTTAACTAATCAGTATAAATAACTTTGAATAATAGTATATAACTACATTCTTTCAGTATTAATGTAATGGGGCCCATACACAGTCCTACATGTCACTCAACTTGAGAATACCAAGAATGCTTCGAGCCTTGGAAGTGTAATGGATTGAGTATGTGCAAGTTATTCAAATGTTTTCTCAAGATGAGTTAATTATGTATTATAATGGACGTGCAGGAACCTTATAATACTGGTGTATTCCAACTTGTTCGCTGAACCTGATTTCGTATTGAACAACTAGGTCCATCAACTTAGTTTATTTCGATCACGTATAATAGAAGATGCGTTTATTTGCAACCTTTGCCAATTTTATATTCAATGACAATTAAAGGTAAAGAGTAAAGATCAGTTGCGCGGCAGAGCTGACATGCAATTTTTTATATCTATTATAAATACAAGCAATTTAGTCGAGCCTGTACAAATTACATTATCATAAGAGTTTATAATTTGTCAAATTTAAGAAAAATACTTTAATTCAATAACCTACTCATAGCAAACAGATTTGTTTTCAAATTTAACAGAACGTTTCTTTTTTCTCTCCGGTACCAAGATTATTTTTGAAAATTTAATCCGGTTTTTGTGATAAATCGTAAAATTGTTAATTATAAACACTGCGGTTTACTAGTCTATGGGTATGAATATTATTCTACACTAGGATTATCGAAACGGTTCCGTAAGGCATCATTCAATGGGTTTCTATGAGATGCTCATTGATCACCATAAAAATTTTAAGCTTTGACAAACTAGTACCTTAGCTTACTAAGCTATACTAGTACCGCTAAGTATGGAGTTTGAATTTCGAATATACAACAGATGTAGGCAAACATTATTTTCTGATAAACTCACGAGGATCTATAATATAATAGAAATGAGTTTTGCTAGCTTCATGTACATACCTAATGTAAAGTCAGCACATATCATCAGGAAATGATAGAGCATCCTAGCATTAAAAACTATGTGTTATGATGACAATATTTTACTTACAATTTCGTGAAGATTGATTAACTTAAAGCTGAAATATTACATTCAAAACATAGTAGTGCCAAACATATTCTTTAGAGAAAATTGTTGTGGAAGATTGCATTGCATGAAATAATTATTTATCTCAAAAAAAGGTAATGGCTTTTATTAGCACCAAAGATTTCATCGTATATTTTTTCTTCGAGTAGAGCTATCACACTGTCACAACAACTTTCCAAACAGACAACCTCATGATTTTTCAATTAGGCTGCTAGATAGCCTCTAATTTTGGTATACATATTTGGAATTCATATACCCCAGCTAGCTTCACAGAGCCTAAATCATCAAGAGTATACTAAAATCGATCTCGCGAAGTTTGCCACAGTTAGTTTGACCCGCTAACTTTAGCTCTACGATGGCATATAACAGATAAATTATTATATTGTAATTATTGTATTGTTTGCGAACTTTTGACCTTCTGAAAAACTATTGAGTTTGATTTTCAAAACGCCATCCGTACCTATGATAGCTTCAAATAAACGAGGTCTGTTTTTAAAAAAGAATGCAACTATAAATTTAGTTGCTACTGTTCCTAAAGACTATATAAGCATTATACTGAGAAATAGTAAAATCAATAAGCTATTTAATTATCGTATATCATTGAGGGTAGCACCTTTTATATAATTTAATATTCAACCAAATTACAAACTTGTAAGTCTTCTCAGCCAACAAATGCTGAAAGATTTTGTGGACACCTTCCTATTATAATAATAATATATTTGAATGAATTCCACTTCATTTAAATAACGAGAATATCACTCTTTCATGCTCAACAAATTTCGCATGTGCGCGTATCCCGAGTCTGTACCTATTTCTCACAAAACCACAAAAGCTACCCTTCTAGATTCTCCCTTCTTGTACATTTATTTAATTGAATGCTCCAAGTTGGTGCCTTTTCGCTAGAACTGTTGGTGGGATATATCAGTGTGAAATGACGTTTCAAATCTAAGGAATAGTTCAAATCTCAGTTATTTTGCTCAACGGGTAAGGTAAATAAATCACTGTCTAAAAAATATTTTATTATTATTGATTCTAAAATACTTTTTGACGATAAGAAGAGCTTATTTGATGTTAGTTTTCTTATTACATCTTGATGCTTATATCCACAAATATAAATTCCTCTGAACAATGTATAATATCTAGAGTTCTGAGCCTTGTGTTGCTTGATTTAGATCATTTGATCAAGTAATAGTTCTTTGCTGAGAGTGCTATTATTTTAGAAATGACCCAGATCTGATGCTACGGACAAAGCATATACACTATAATAAGATAATGTGCTACGGATTCTCATATCACTTGCGCCCTTTCACTCCTCAGTTTTTTTATATCAGCTAACAGTTTCATTTATTTATATTGAGGGTATCTGAAATTTATTTATTTGTGTAATAGTAATCATTTTTATGTGAATTCTGTTACCAAGTATGTAAAATATAGTAGCTTTAGGGTCAAGCTGCTGGCTTTTTAAGTTTAATAATTGTGTTATTTATGTGCATATTGAACTTAATTGGAAATATCAGACTTGTGAGATAGTAATTGTGCAATTTATGTTTGGCGAATTAATCAAAATTCAGAATGTATTTTGTTGTATGCGCTATCACTTGGTCTATCCGCAATCAAATTGTTCCCTTACTAATCGTAGGACATTATTTGGAAAGCTCAGTTATTTCCCAGAATATGTAAACATGCTATTTTGCATACTTTTAATCCTGCGGATACTTTCTTGTCGTCTTCTCTAAAACGATGATTTACCTACAATAATAATACACAACTAAATCAATTATTTATATCAGCATATTTAGGAATCTCTAATTTAAAAGATTATATCCAATTTTAACCAAAATGTAGAAGTAGAGTAGTGAACAAATAATTTTGTTACAATTGTTACAACCCCCACGCAATATTTGAGACATCTAGCACTTGTAGTTTCTGAGATGTCGTGATGAGTGAGTGAGTGACATTTATATATCTATATATATATATATATATATATATATATATATATATATATATATATATATATATATATATATATATATATATATATATATATATATATATATATATGTAGGTATATCTTGATGGGTACTGTCTCTCACTCAGAAGAAAGTTCTCTTCAACAGTGTGTTCCAGGACATATTCGTTTTTAAGGTTCCGTTAAAGATAAGAAAAAGAAACTTATAGACTCGCTTTTTTACAAAAAAAGTGAAGTAGGAGCTCTAAAAATATTGGAATGGTATATTTTGATATAAATGTTACATCAGCAACAAAATTATCTCTTCGATAAATGTAGATGAAAAGAATAGGTACGAATTCACAAAATCCCCTTAGACCAATATGTATGTCATACTTGCGTAAAAACGACCATTATGTATTAGCACAATTTTCAAAAAAACGGAATCACATAGCACCAAACGAATGGTCATAAAAGTGAAATGCTTGTAAATTGATTATTTATACATCTATATGGCGCTGCCTCATGCCTCCGCAACGGCAGCTTGACCCAATGAGTATATTGATGTCCGTTCATTATAGGGTCTTGAGTTCAATTGCCGTCCATATTAACTCACTTTTATAAGAAAAATGTAATGTCATATGAGAAACTATGATAGTATGACAGATTTCTGTGAATGACTATCTTAGTTATGAAAATAAATTTATCTGTTTGTTTATACCTACCTCACAACATCTTCTAAAAACTCCTTAAGTTTAATTTAAGGAACCCTCGGGGTATGAGGTCTACTCATATCTATCATATATTAGTTTTTTTAGAATCAATTGGAGTCAATGAAAAGACTTTATATAATTGAAAATAATTCATTTGTCAACAAGTGATGGCGTCCCCGAGTCTTATGATCAATATTGTTGCCTGTCAGTCTTTGTTTTGCAATTATTTTTCAAACACCTCAAGATTTTATATTATTTCTAGAACGCAATGTTCTTAACCAACATCTAATTCAACTAAAAGATCATAAACTTCTCCTTAGTATCCAGTGTCGTCTGCAAAGTTTTCTTTGATATCCCATTTTTGGTTTACGAAAAAAACTTATAGGTAGTTCTTTTGGAGTAGCCAGTTTTCTTCTTTTCGAAAATTACTTATTCCTAATTTGCAGTTAGGTAATACGTATCAATTAAACTATATAATACTAAGAACCGATTTCATAATGGGAGATTAGTTAGTTCTTCAATTTGTGTAACTCATAACTTGATGACAGAATAGAAAAATCGAATTTTATAATAACTTTTATAAATTCAGTTACCGTATCTTCCGTTCTTTTAAAGTAACTTTGACTTATATGTAAATCAAAAAAGGTTTGAAGTTTTGATAGTAGGATTGAAATTAATAGAAGATTAAATTTGATTATGAGATCGGCCCTAAGTACCTTCTATAAATAAATCGCAAATAAGAAAAAAGGTACCTAATAATCAGTCGATGACCTCTTTGCATATCTAGATTTATTGGTTAATACAGAGCCTGTAGTTGCCTACATGATATTTGAGCAATATTAATAATTATTATTATTAATTAAATCTCTGATATTTTCAGTATTTTAAGTAATGTGTATCAAAATTAGGTTCAAAGACGATGAAAAATATAAAAGTAAGGTAACCATACGTAGGTAATCATCATAGTATGAATTAGATTGAACTAGTTTATGATGCTCCATTCATTTCCAAAGATTTTCAATTAAATGTAATTCAGATTGTTTATAAATAAACAATGTGCATGATATAAGTGAGAAAAAAAAACATTTGAGCTTACTCAAGATTCGTCTTCACAAAATATTTCGGCCCAGCAATAGATGCTTAAGAATGTATAGGATCCCTACCTTTCTACTAATTAATTTGGCTACTAAATAGACTAACATGTTCAAGATTTTCCTCAGGAGCAGGGAATGATTAGTCTGTCTGTATGTTTAGTTTTATCGAAAGAGCATTCTTCTTACTCTAATAACACCCAAGATACGCCACTATTAGATATATATAAATTTGGCCACCTTGTAACAAAAAAGTATATAGAAGTGTTGTGAAAAGGGAATTTTTCAGAACTGAAGATTTTCTTAAAATATCAGAATAATATCACATTATATAAAGGATCCAGATACCTTAATTGCTATTATATTTGAGAATAGCCAATAAAATGACACACATTATATTCGAATTTGTGTATTTCATCAATGTTGAGTAATTTTCATGATCGGAAACTAAGAATGCCGTGATTATAACATGCTATACTGCAGAGAATCAACATTGTTATTTTCCGAAACAATTCGTACCTTTATTCTAGATCATTTGTCATAATATGTATAGAAATATATATTTCAATGTCTTCATCCATTAATGAATGAATTTAATTTATAAAATGATTTAAAAATCAAATTAATTTCTCCTTAACAATAGAATAGAACTCAATCTCATATTGTCATGATTATTGAGGTTAGAATGTGAAAGTCCATCATTGTTTGAGTTATTGCACGAGTCTGTTGAACTTCAACCACTGGCAAACTATATAGTACGGGCAAAGCTCACCTGATGTCCTATGTCGTTTGACAGGAACTATCACTACTACAAATACAACACACGTAAACTTTGTTCTTGTTCTAAAACAAGGACGCGAACAAGTGCGGCTCGTACCGATCCGCAACCCTCACTGCAGCCAGGATACAGAAATCCATCTCGCAGCCTCCGGATTTTGGTCCTGCGATTCGGCGCCCTCTCCCAGCAGAGCCCACTCGGCATCAAAGATGATAAGGACGCAAGTATATAGAGGCGAATAAGGTAATACGAGGAAGACATAGAAGTTAGTAGTATATATACGAGTGGACAAGAATATGAGGCAATGATTATTTGTTTTATTCATACTTTTCTCGAATACAAAACTAATGATCTTCTAGCCAAAGGCGAGAAACATTAGAAAAATAAAAAGTAATATAAGAATTATTATTTGAAAAAAAAAAATTGATATGAAGAAAAAATCATTTTCTGCTTCATTCCAAACCTAATTGAATTTTCCATATTTCTGCAATCTGCGTCAGAATCAAAATTCATTTACTTCAAATTTTCCTAGGTGTCTACATAGAAATCTATTTGTTTGAAAGTTTAACACAGCCTGTGTAAAGTAGAAGAATTTGAAAAATTTTAAGGTGCGTAATGTTTATCAGGAAAATGCAGAGAATGGATCAAGTAAACAGAATGATTTTTATATAATATTTCTACATTGATGCTTGATTTATTTTCACTGAGAATTATGAAATTTTCTCATAATATAAAACAGATTTTCTTCATATCTATAGTTATCATGTCATTTGCATACATCGTCAAAATTGATTTATTTATCGAAGTTTGAGACAATGAAGGAGGCATGCGACACCACTGTACGTTTGCTTTTATACCTATTGCCTCATTGTATATGTTCTTGAAAGACTAGTAGACAGCTACCCGAAGCGAGCGTCAGTACGCATATCAACAAGGATAGTCCACTTTTAACCACCGCTGGATATAAGCTGCTGTCTAAGGCGATAGACGTCAAAGAAATAGCAGTCCTCTGGCATTGTTGTTGTTTTAGACAAGGTGCTTGGAAATAAGAGTAGTAGAACTTGTTTTCTGCGGGTGGATAGAAGAAAATCTAAATGGTAGTTCACCTCCACTCTAGGAGAGGCAACCATCACGGAGGTAGGCAGCATGTTCTCAAGGAGGTGTACTATAGCCTATTATGTGGGCAGTTCCAGTAGACACTCTTCTGGAGTAGGTACGCGGAAGATTTAACCATAGTCATGAAAAGACGATTTCTAAATACACTTTACCAACGTACCCACAATGCATTCAATATAGTAAGCGATTGGTGTAGGGAAAAAGAACTTTCACAAACTAACACTAATTGCGTTTACATAAAAACAAAACCATCAAAGTTTACAATAGCCACATATTAATGGGGTGGATATTCAATTTGCTGAAAAAGCTAAATAATTATTAATTATAGTAATTATTGACCAGAATCTAACATATGAAAAAAAAGGTGTAGGTGTAGTTTCAAATCCCTTGATGAGTAAATGGTTATACACACAAGTCGTGAAGCTACTAAATATCATAGAGGCCATGGGAATAACACCAACTGCCGCCATGGAAGTAATACTGAACCTACCTCCACTACATATCCTAGTTTAGGAAAAATGACAGATTTGTCAGCTACAGATTAGTCAAAAAGACGTTCACCTCTATAGGAAGAAATGGATAAAATAGCTCCACAATGTTTAAAAAGAATATGCACTAGTAGTACCAGATAGGAATGAATGGGTAACAAGACCACCCTTGAAAGCAAGTCTCAATTAGTACACTGACGGCTCTAAATGTTACTCAAGTATAGGAGCCAGCAAAAAAGAGAGGTAAATGATCACTCTGAGCCTAGGGAACTGAGCCACGATTTTTCAGGCAGAAAACCATGGTCCACATACTCTGTTAAAATACTCTGCGACTGAAGCTCTAGTAGGAGTGCGATTTAACAATTATTCGACAACGTAGTCTGTTAAAAAGAATAAATTTAGATACTCTAATTTAATCTAATCATTGTATAATATGTTAAGCTCAAATACCGAATTCAGCCCCTGACCTTAATTTTTATTCAGAACGCGTCGTGGCCAAATCAAAATACCCCCGTCATGTTCTGACAATCTATTTGGTTAATGTCCGAAATGGAATTACCCAAAACAATTTGTGGGTAAACACATTTTTTCAGTCACAGATCTAATATTCCACTTCGGCCTCTGCGCAAATTCAAAATAAGTATCCACAACATGATATGGACCAATCTGGTTGCTCACAACTCAAGATTAAAAAAAAAGATAATTTATTTATGTATCTCATCTCTAATCTGTTGAACTAATCACAACTTCAAAATACTCATGATAGTTAATTTATATTATGCTTATGAAAATATTGGCTGTTTTGCTGTTAGTTCATAGAAAAATTCCAAAAAATAACTCTTTTCCACTATTATAAGAAAACCTGAAAACCTTGAAAATTACAATAAATCAACAATTTCTGCAATATGAAATCTTGAAACTACTTACGACAAAGTTATATCATTGTGGGTACTACTTTTGTGAAAAAAAATATTCAATTTTGAAAATATTTATGTTGGTATGGATAGACAAGAAATATGTCGTTGTTTCACTTATAATTAGTTATCTTAGAGATCAATTTTAACTGCATAGGAAAGAAAAAACAGACAATAAAATTGATCTACTTCAAGGCTCTATACCTACTAATAAGCTCTGTTATTATTTATTATTAACTATGTACTTCAATTAAAGCAATGATATTATTAAATTGATAATCTGCTTTATTCTAATAAAAAATATATGAGAGATTGAGATTAAAAAAAAATTCTGTTCTTTTTAGTACGATTGAACTACTTGAAATATCTACATCGTTGTAGGCACTGTTTTGGTCGTCTTTGACTGTTCAGTGGTTGAGAGAATGTGTTTTCCCAAAACGTGGCCTCGGTATTACATTTTGGAAAGTGACCGCATAGCAATACCCAGAACGCGAGGTTGGCCTTTCGAAAATTTAATATTATTTTGTAGCCATTATATTATCATATCAAGAGGCCTCTATGAAAGTTATTAAATCTAGATCACTCAAGAATATGAGATAAATATCATTTAAAAAAATAGAGATAACTTCATAAGATGATCCACGGAAAATAACAAAATAATTTTTATAATAATAGTTTTAAGACACACATATAAGAATATTGCGACAATTAATCAAATTGTATTTGGTGCTGGTTATCTGCCAATGTAAATGATTTTCACCTCTTGCACAACTTCAAATTGAGATAAATTATAATTCGATATTATTATTTTGCACACTAAATTATGGAATCAAATTAATTGTAATTGTATCTATTTCCCTAATTCTAGTGATGTAAGTGGTTCAGAGAACTTGCTTCGTAAATTCAAATCACTCCTGAAATAGTTAGAAACTGCCACGCCATTGTGTGAAGTATTAGTTTTTCATTAGAAAGAGTAGCTCATCAATTTTGGATTGTCCAGTACCAGTTTGAGCTTAGTTCAATGTTATTCCAAAATATTGGCTTTTGCAAGCATATATAAACTCATTTTATTGGAAATACTCCCAAAGGTTCAAATAGTTTTTGAATAGAGTCTCTAATGAATACATTCATCAAATGGTTCGAGTGTTCAGCCAATTGTTGTAATACAGTCAAATTATATCACAATATCAAGTATGTATTAGAAATTACCAAAATTTCAAATGATATAATGATACAGCTTTTCAATGCAAGAAGCTTATACTGTATGATAAGAAAGTAACTATTTATGTTTTGGATGATAAATATTCAAGGTTTTTCTTCTGGACCCAGAGAGTAGGTACATTTTGTAGCGACTACCTTTATGATGCAACTACCAACGTAAAGACCGATTATGAAGCCTCCATGATTACGGATTTTTTTAGTTGGTACCCGATAATGCTAAAATACCCCCACATAACGACAGTCGTAACCTAGTCGATAAAATCTCACTTCTCAGATTTGATGCCAAGATAAAGAAGCGATTAATACCATCATAGAGTGGTCTTGTTTCATCCTTCCTTATAAAGAATTTCAAAATGATCTACAGAAGTTATTAGGAGATAGTATATAGGGTAAACAAGAAATGGTTGTACTGTTAATATAATTAAGAATTATATTTCCATTACTATTATCAACGCCTGGCCTAATTATTTGTCTAATGCCAAAATAATGATTTATGAAATCCAGATTTATGTGTAATATAGATATGAATGAAAACTAGATGAAAACCCATTAAATCTAATTCTACAATGTGAAATAAATAACATTTTACATAAAAAAGTAAGGCTACATAAGATGACGTACTGAAAAGAATAAAATTATATTTATTTTAATGTTATTATGTTTATGCTTCATAGAGCAAATTTCATAATGCAACGTAACACAAATCATCTAATGGACAATTTGGTGTACGGCACACAAGTGTCAAAGTGAATTAGACATATTATCTCACGTGTAAGATACTTTCACTATTCATATGACACCTGCTTTAGAAGTTCAATTTGAAAGAGATATATTACGTGTTCCAAGAAAATAATATGAAATATTTTATTCCATGATCCAGCAGATGTTTTCAGTTGATTGCCGTTCTGTCGATTAGCAGTGTCAGTGGCACAGTTCACAGTCGCGTATTTGAAAGTAATAGAATTCGAAAGTTGATATTATGATATTAAAATCTTGTCATTCAATAATTGAACTGAAGGTTGTCCATCAAAATTATTAAATTCCATTCATATGACATGTTATTTTTGAATATTTTGAGTATTTTGAGAAACATTATTGACGAAAAATATCTTTTATGACGATGATTGCTTGATAACAAATTTCAATGTGTGCCGTTATTGGTTGAACATTTTCGGATGAGGTAAATGAATAATTACGAGTACAACAAATCCTGATCATTTCAGATAAAAAGTACCTAATAAATCAACCTATGCTTTATATAACACATCTTCTTAACAACGCCAAGTAGTCATACTTAGAAATCTTCCAAATTCATCTCAAATTTATAACCAAGACGATACTCGAATTCAAAGTTTTTAGCATTTTACAATATCTTCTTTCTGAAAATTATAGTTTTAATCAAGGGCTAAAATTATGTAGCATGTTCTTAATTTTCGTTCAAATATTGTAGAACGTCTAATAATCGATCAATAAGGGTAACATAAATCAGATTCCTACTTCATAAAACTTTTCATTACATAATGTACGAACATCTTTATCGTCTCCAGCAAATAATTGATTGATGACTCATGTCTCAATGGCATTTCCCAAGACGAATTCTCTGGCGATTTCACTGGAATATAAAAGCAAGCGCCGAGGCTGGCGAACGGACAAGAAATTAACGTGCTGTTTACTTCTAGACTAGAGTGGGATCTTCATGTTTCTAGATGGTTTCGAAAGGGTATTTTTCTATTGGAAAATTGCAAAAGATCGACCCAGGAGACATCAACACAATTACATCGAGGCGCAATTTCTACTCTAGTATCAATTAATGAATACCGCTTGTTGGATTGTTTGTAAATACATTTTTGAGAAAAAGTAAGGATTGCTATTCAAAGAATTACAGTACCATCCATCCAGCAAGATCTGCTTACGCAGCATTATACTCTTTTATTATATATACGCGCTTCACGTTATTTGTAGTTAGTCAGTAATTATAATTCGTTGCTTAAACATCTATATGTAATTTTAGTACAATAAATTGTTTTTAAAAAGACAACTCTTCGAGTATAAACTTTAATTGGCGCAGTCAGTAGGATTGTCCGGAATTGATCAAATCGATTGATCATTGTTCGTTTCTACGATTAATCGGACTTTCGAACAATTGGTAAATTGTGAAGTGTTAAGTTTTCCTGAGAAGACCATCAACCGCTGGTGTCCCAATCTATCGAAGAACAGGCAAGGCCTACCACGACCCAATCACCGAAATTTGGGACCGCATCGCCCAGATTTGCAAGGACTATCAGCATGATTTGGACCCACATCGCTGGATCGGCTGAGACTCCTTATAGTGGGTTAGACATGCTCAGAGTTGTTCTTTTACTGTGAGTTGCAATCTTTAATTTCTTTATGTCTATTGAAAATCTATCAACAATTTTAGACGAGTTGAACTTGGAAATACCTTTAACTGACTCCCAAGATCATTCCTTCAATAATATAAAAGACAAATCCTTAGAAATCCTATACTCCGTAACACAAATAGCGATAATTCAAGTAATATGCCACAATTCAAACCCGAATATTTAAATTGCATTCCGGATTTTTCGGGAGATCCTAATGACTTGAATAGGTTTCTCTCTGTAAGCGAATCTATAATCGCCCAATTTCATGATCAAGCAAATCCAAATAACTTTCATAATGTCTGTCTATTGAATAGTATATTCTCAAAACTTAAATGTAATGCTATGTCAGTTGTGAACATACAATGTCCAACGACTTGGAATGATTTGAAAGATATTTTAACTAGAAACTTCAGCGATCAGAGAGACGAGATATGTCTTCATAGAGATTTAATAATGCTAAGACAATCACGTATGTAAGCCTTCATGAACGTACTGAAGAAGCAAAAGCAGTTAAATTTATCAAAATTTAGCTCTGAGAACATTCCTAGCAGGATTCCAAGAGCCCTTAGGTAGTTCTATCGGATGTATGAAGCCTATTTCCTTAAATCAAGCTCTTCAATTTGTCTTACAAGAAGAAAATGTAAACTACTTCCAATCATAAACCAATAAAACCATTTCGAAAGACACTCCCACATATAAAACTAATATTCCCCAAAAACAACCTCCACATAACTTCAATCCACCATACACCACCACCCTTTTAATACACACACCCCCAGCAACTTCTTTAGGAATCAAAGTAATTCCCCTCAACAGCCAATACAGATTCGTCCTAGGCCCAATCTGCCACCACCCAAATATTTTACAAATGCCCAAGTATTTGGTCCAAATAGACGGGATAAGGAATTCAAACCCATTCCGAAGTTCAAACCTGATAAACCTACCCCGATGAGTGTCTCCACGAGAAATACCTTCAGACAATCTCAAAATTCTAATCCAAATATAACTACTCCAATGAGTATTTCTACTAGAAATACCACCCAACCGCGAAACTTCTTCAAGTCAGATAGACGCCCTCCGAATTTTACCTTCGAAGAATTACATAATACAGAAGTAGACCAATCCCAAACGTACAATGAAATCGAACATTCTGAACATAACTACGACGAAAACCCTGTTAATTTTGATTCTCAACAAACCTGCGATAATGTAAGGTATGATACAGCTTCATATCCCAATGAAAACTCAGATGAAAATTTTCAATCTTCCAGCCTTCCCATAAATCAGACATAACACCTCAAATTGTATTATTAAATCTAACTGAATCAAATGAATTACCATTTATAATATTTCCAGAATATAATCTCAAATTCCTAATTGATTCAGGATCGACTAAGTCATTCATCGATCCCAATTTAGCATTTAAACTTTGTCCAAATTGTATTCGTAATGAACCATTTATAGTGTCAACAGTTTTTCAAAAATCTGCCCATAATATAGCGCAGACATACCTATTTCCAAAATATTTAATTTGAAAGGTACCTTGAAATTTTTCCTTTTTAAGATTCATAATTTATTTGATGGTTTGATTGGCCGCGATGACTTCAAATTATTAAAAGGGAATCTTGATTTCAATAATCATTTATTAATTACGCCATATGCGAAAATAAAAATGAATTATCAGAGAGTTGAAAATCCAAGATCATACAATGTAACTTTATCCCCTCGTGTAGAATAAGTTGTTGAGATAAGAACTTCTGTTAAACATGGTGATATCATTTTACCGCATTTAAAGATACACAATTGCGAAATGCCTGGATGTCTTACATCAGCTAAAAACGGAAAAGCTGTGACAACTATTCTCAATAATACAGATGAAACAGTGGTGCTTGATCTTTCAGAACCTATTTATGTAGAAGAATTTCAAGAAAATGTTGATATAAACACCTCATTAAATAATTATAACGTAGAGTCGAATAAACAATAAGATATTTCAAAAATTAGAACTAATCATATAAACATTGAAGAGAAACATAAAATTATAGCCCTATGCCATGAATACTCAGATATATTTTATAATGAAGATATGCCACTCACATTCACCAGTAGAGTTAAACATCATATACGAACATTCGATGAAACGCCTGTATATAGTAAGACATACCGATATCCATTTATCTATAAGAACGAGGTAGAGAAGCAAATAAATAAAATGCTCGACTCTAACATCATCCGATCCAGTAACTCTCCATGGTCATCACCCATTTGGGTAGTACCTAAAAAGGTTGACGCCACAGGACAATAGTCATCGATTACAGAAATTTGAATGAGAAGACCATCGGTGATAAATACCCTCTGCCCAATATCTATGATCTACTAGACAAGCTTGGACGTTGTCAGTATTTTACAACTTTAGATTTGGCCAGTGGATTCCATCAGATCGAGATGGATAGCGAGGATAGAGAGAAGACGGCTTTCAACACTGAAAATGGCCATTACGAATTTCTTCGTATGCCATTTGGCTTGAAAAATGCACCAGCCACATTCCAACGCGTGATGGATAACGTACTACGTGGAATCCAGAACGAAAAGTGCTTGGTGTATCTAGATGATATCATAGTATTTTCTACCTCGCTACAAGAGCATATTGAGAGATTAAAGTGCGTGTTCGACAGGCTCAGGGAATCTAATTTCAAAATAAAATTGGAGAAGTCCAAATTCCTCCGGAAAGAAGTCGCTTTCTTAGGATATGTCGTCACAACGGACGGAGTCAAACCAAACCCTGACAAAATTAGAGCTATTCAAAATTTTCCTATACCTAAGACCCCCAAACAAATAAAAGCTTTCCTAGGACTTCTTGGATATTATCGCCGCTTTATTAAAAACTTTGCAAATTTAACTAAACCGTTTACCAAATGTCTCAAAAAGGGAGCTGAAATCAAATTAAATGTCGAGTACCTAACTTGTTTCGAACAATGTAAAAATGTGTTAATTAACGAACCAATTCTTCAGTATCCTGATTTTACAAGAACTTTCAACCTTACCACAGATGCATCAAGCGTAGCTCTAGGTGCAGTTCTTTCCCAAGGGCAAATAAATAACGACCTTCCTATAGCATACGCATCCAGAACCTTAAACAACTCAGAACAAAATTACTCTACCATCGAAAAGGAACTTCTAACTATAGTCTAGGCAACAAAATACTTTAGATCATAGTTGTACGGACGCAAATTCAACATTATCACTGACCACAAACCCTTGCAATGGCTATTTTCAATAAAAGATCCCTCTTCGAAACTAATGCGCTGGAGAATAAAACTTGAAGAATTTGATTATACTATAAATTATAAGAAAGGAAAATTGAATACAGACGCCTTGTCCCGAGTAGAACTTCATACTAAAGAGACATTTTGGGATAAGCTCGACGATGTGCTTAAGGAATATTCTGGATTTCAAAACGACGAAAATATAAATTTTGGAACACCTCAGAACAATGAATGTCAGACACCGTTGCGTCCTCAATATCTAAACAGCGACACCATAACTATACCATCTCCTTGTGAATATCCAGACCTAGATGATTTTTTGTATCCCGTAGATCAATCAAACGATATTCAACCGGAAACCCTTCATACCAACGAAGAACTTGGACAGTATGGACAGTCATCAAAACAGGAAGAAATGGACAATCTTTCAGTGAAAGTGAACTTTGACAAAGAGGATGAAATTATGGATGACTACGATGAACATGAAAATCAAGAAGGATCTGACGACAATACCATCCATTCTAATGCAGAACAGAACCCCACTACTCTTATCCCAATCGTGGATTATGCAGTCAATTATGGCAATAACCAAATTATTATTAATAGTGTCTTCCAGTCTCCTGCTTAACCTAAAATAACGAAATTATTCGATAAAAAACAAAGGATAACTGTACAAATATCAGAAAATAATATGGAACAAGACATCGTAAATTTTATAAAGGAATATGTAGCACCTGGCGTACAATATCACCTTTACTTTGAAGATCATTGTATGTACGAGCCGTTTGCTACAGTAGTTCAGGTGAATTTCAAATGGCATGGCCCTCGATCAAATTCAAAAAATGTGGGAAGAAATTGATAGACGTGATGGACAAAAATAACATAGAAGAAAATACCATGAGGGAAAATCAAATCATCGTGGAATAGATGAAACCTTGCTAAAATTAAAGGAAAAGTATTACTGGCAGCGTATGAGAAACTCTATCCAAACATTTATAAATCAATGTGAAACTTGTCAACAGTCTAAGTATGAGCGAAATCCAATAAGAATGCAGATCAACGTCACGCCAACAGCCACAAAACCATTTGAAATTACCCACTTAGATACTTTTACATTTGAACAAACCAAATTTTAAACAATAAATGATAGTTTTTCTAAGTACGCTCAAGCATACGTTGTAAATAGTTTAAATGCTACAGAAATCGCAGATAATACACTAAAATACTTTTCTCATCATGGTATATCTAAATTAATTATTACGGATAACGGCACCGAATTTAAGAATTCGGTTATTAGTGAACTTTTAGCTCTTCATAAAATCAACACCCATTTCTGTTCTCCTAACCACCCACAGTCAAATGGGATTATTGAAAGATTCCACAGTACAATCATCGAGCATTTACGTCTATTGAATACCAGAGGCTTCCTGAAAACCCCTGCGAAAATGAAAATGATTTACTCGATACTTGCATATAACAACTTAATACATTCAGTAACAAAATTACAACCAATAGACGTCATAAGTGGCCATATTTCTGATAATGAACCTTTTAATTTAGATCTTGAAATGATTCTTCTTAATGATTATGTAAATCAGCACAAGGAGCGATCTATAATGCTCTATACTAAAAGAAGAAAGAAAAAATTGCAGAGAAGGTAAATGAAAAACGCGATACGCCAGATCTATTTCAGTTGCAGCAAAAAGTATATGTGAAAAATAATATACGTCAGAAACAGGCTAACAAATTCAAAAAGGCCACTTATCTCACAAGTATTAATTACCCTAGAAAAACTGTAAAATCTAAAGAACATGATAAGATACATATGTCGAACATAAAACGACCACTTAAAGTATCATATTCATTTGAAAAGTAAGTAGCACGATCCTGTTTTCAGATTACCCGGAATCTTCGCAATGCGGGAATCCATCACAGTAAGCAACCTCGAACACAACCCTGGGTTGATTCCCCTCAAACTCGGATCAGCAAAAATTATACACCATCGTCATTCATTATACCATTACATTGACCTTAATCCTGTTATCAACAAAGTCAACAAACTAGATAGAAAATGCAACAACTTGACAAAATTAATTTACCAGAATGAACATTATATGGAGGACGCATCTAACTATTTAAAAATATTGAATTTCACTAAAGAGAAAGCTGAAGATAAACTTAAGGAAATTCTTCCTCACCCTCAAAGAATCAAGAGAGGAATGATTAATGTACTTGGCTCAATATTCAAATCAATATCTGGAAATTTAGATGCTAATGATGGTGAACGTTATGAAAGGTTAATCAAATCTCTTCAGACAAATGAAAATAAGTTGGCAATAAATATAAAGAATCACAACACTCTAGCAATATCTCTTATAGATAAATTTAATCGGACAATTCAGCAAATAAGTCATAATGAAAATTTATTGGATACTAAACTCGATCAAATTTCAACAATAGTCCAAAGCACTACTTATAAAGAGAATAGTATGTATATAAAAGATACATTGATTCAAGTCATTAACCTATATGAAATCATAATTTCAATCATGCAAAATATTGAGAACTCTTTTTCTTTCTCTCAGCTGGGTATTATGCACCCTAGTATAATTAAGAACAGAGATTTATATCACGAACTTAAATCCTTGGAGTCAAAATTTGATAAAAACCAACTACCTCTAGAAATATCACTAGAAACTACACTATTATTGGAAAGAATCATAAAGGTAGATTGCTTTATTCTTAGAAATAGAATCAATTATATTTTACGAATTCCTATTGTTTTCCCTGAAGAATTCTAACTTTATCACTTGTACCTAGTGATGCTGCGAGACTGGTCTTGGTCTTGGTCTTGCAAAATTGCAAGACCAAGACCAAGACCGTCTATGCAAGACCAAGACCCAAGACCAAGACCAATACTGGGGTGCAAGACCAATACCAAGACTAACCTGGTCTTGGTCTTGGTCTTGCTGTAAGACTTGCGAGACTTGCAAGAGTCTTGCAGTTCCGTAATCAAACAACAAATTGGTAGGAAACATGTTCTTTTGCTTAATGATTAGATAAGAAACGCTACTAAATAACCTAATTAATTTAATCTTTGAACTCCCTTATTATCGATCTTTATTTTAATAAAACCTTATAGGATTTCCCTTAACGAGCTGTTTTCAAAGAATCCCGACAGCTCGTAGTATTTTTTCTATCGCGCAGAATGTTTTAAGCAAAAGTTACAAATCATCTATAAATCTGATATCTTTTTGATGACATTTATACAGTAGCCACTTTTGGAGATTTTTTAAATTTTAGAATGCCCATATTTTAAAAGTATCTTTTCGGTCATTCACACGACTTTGAAATAAATACATAGTTTTATAAACGCGCGTATTAACAAATCTCTACCTGTTTTTAAATAGTTTTTATTACTTTCGGTTCTTGTATCAATGGACTCCGCAGCGATTTCTCAGGCCCCATACGGTCTAGAGACTTGAAATTTCGAATTCGTACTTAGATCGCAGACATCTCGCAGCCTGTTAAGCTCCAAGTGTGATCCAATATTGGTAATTATCTCATTCAATCTCATTCAACCAAGATCATTATTTTGTCGACATGGAACGACAATGGGATCCGTCACTGGAATTACGCACGAGCATGGAGCGTATATATACGTATCGTTCTCTGGTATATAGGTACTTTCTGGAAGATCGTCTATGGTTATGTCGCAATTGTCAGGCATCAGACGTTACTGTTAATTTGAAGTTTAATTTTGTGTTGTGGTAGACAAACAGTACTTATTTGTTATGGAATTGCTGTTGCTGGCAAACAAATATACATAAGTATAGTTAACATCGAGAAAAGGATAGCAATAGTAGGTACTCATCGGTTCGGTTTAAATCTTAAATGCCCAATAAAAACTATTTTTAATTTTTTCTCAAAAATTTCACTTGTTAATTTTCTTTTTATTTTGAAAAAAAAGCTTTATACAAAAGTTGATGTTAGTTTTATAAACCAAACATTTTTAATCGCTTTCACTCAATATCCAATCTGAGAGATTCTTTCTATTTTTAAAAGAAAATGGTACAAAACCATTGTAGAATGAGCGAGAGAATGAGTTATGAAATAGAAGTATGATGCATGTAGTAAAATGAGTACTCAGTTGCAACAGATTATGCCAAGAAAGCACAAGCAGACTAAGTCACGCTAGTAAGGTACGATTCTCATATGTGAATGGTGATTATTAATTTATAAACTTTATTAATTAATTACGCATCCCACTTGCCCTAACTTAATTCTACGCACCTAGTTTTATTCTCATTACTTATTCTAGAATGGTTTGGTACCATTACAATACCAGGCGTGTTTGTACTGGACAATGAAATTTTTTTTATACGGTCGAAATTTATCCATTTCGAATGATAATATAATTAGGTATAGGCAATCTTATAGATTATGAATTACATACTTCCCTACATATTGCACGGCTCTTCTTCATTTGAATTAAGCAATTACGGTTTAGAATCGCAACAACTTTTCACACTTATAAAACTTTTGCAAGAGTCTTGCTAAGTCTTGCAAGTCTTGCAGCAAGACCAAGACCAATACCAAGACCATATATGCAAGACCAAGACCCAAGACCAAGACCCAAGACCAAGACCCAAGACCAAGACCCAAGACCAAGACTAAGGATATGATGCAAGACCAAGACCAATACCAAGGGTGCAAGACCAAGACCAATACCAAGACCATGTCGGTCTTGGTCTTGGTCTTGCTTTGCGCATCACTACTTGTACCCTATCCCAATTTTCTTTAAAGGTCAGTTTAAAGCAATTATTCCAAGAACTAAATTTGTTGTAAAATAGATTGCAATATTCATTATTTGACAACTCTTGCATGGAACTCAACCAAAAGATGTTCATATGTGACAATATTAAACTTCAAAATATCATCCCAAATAGTCCTTGCGAAGTTCAAATACTTGACCCCAGAAATACCTCGAACTGCCAACAAACATTAATCACAATACCACAGCCTTCAATCAGAAAACTTAACAAAACCAATCAATGGATTTGCCTATTCCCATCCGAAGAGACCATTCATCTACAATGCAACGAACAAGAAGAAATCCCACGACTTATAGGCACACACCTCTTTGACATTCCCAAAAATTGTCAAACAATCAGCGAATTCGTGCCAATAAGAAATGAAGAATCTCAATCTTCAGGCGAACCCATCCTTCTTCCCGAAATACATTTTGAGGAAGATTCACAAACTGTCAACGTAGCCAATATCCATCTAGAACACCTGGAACTAGATGACCTTCAGAAGATTAAAACATCATTCATCCAAAATAATCCGATACTCCAGAATCCCGATGAAATCTCGTTGATTCCTAGCGCCTGGACCATCCTGACATTTGGAATTATTGCATCTGTTTTGTCATATGCATTGCTCAAGAAAATCCTACAAAGATGCATTCACAACCAGCATGATGTACCTATTCAAAGAAAACGATCCATGGAACTCCAAGATGTTCAACTTCCTACAGTACATACCATCCATCCAGCAAGATCTGCTTACGCAGCATTATCCTATTTTATTATATATACTCGCTTCACGCTATTTGTAGTCAGTCAGTAATTATAATTCGTTGCTTAAACATCTATATGTAATTTTAGTACAATAAATTGTTTTTAAAAAGACAACTCTTCGAGTATAAACTTTAATTAATGAGTAATAGAATATCTTGCATTGCATGTCTGTCCTAAAAAGATATGGGCAGAATTTGTTAGATAAATAATTGGCCTGAAATAGTTTTTTACACCGAACTAATTAATCGATTTTCGGCTTCTTAGACAGAGGACCTGTCTCTCATCCCAGCGATTACCGGCCGCTTTGGCATTTGCACCTCAGAAAGCATTACCTACACTTTTATGAAACTTTTGTGAAATATACCTTGTTATAATACAGAGAAACGCTCCAAGCGAGACAAGCTTCTTCAACCTTAATCTAACAATACTATTTTCTAGTGGACACTAGTTGAGTTGAGGATAAGGATATTGAATTGTTGCTTCCATGCAACCACTGATGATCCTGAATCTTGCATGTTTGCTTTAGGGTTATGCTTGACATGACCTCTCCGATAGAATAACAGACCTCGAGCTATTGACCTAAGAACGGTTTGGTACCCCACTGGCATCAAGTCAGTTTTGCAGGAGATTTAAACGAAGGGCTTTCCACCGATACATAACTTCTAGAAGTGCAATGTATTTTATAGTATTACGTATTCTTATTTAAAAACAGGGAAGGGTAATTTCTAACTTGAAGTCAGTAATGTAACATTTATTGAGATCTTCGTAGGTAGGAGTTACCTTACAGAACCATCTCATCCTATTTTGAGTCAAAGTCTTGCACTCTGGAGATAGTGTAAATATTATTTTTTCCTTTGCAAAGAATTTCTAGGAATCATTATCCAACCTGTCCAACTTTCTAAGATAAGCACTGAATCGATGGTGGCCTGAGGTGATTCCAACTAGTTATCTCAAATATTGGTTATTACGGAGCAGTAGCATATTCTAGTCACAGTCTTTTCGGTCAAGAAGCAGCTTTAGATTAGTCCATCGTGAGGACCTTAGATCCTGCTACAGATTATTAGTTTTTTTTTTTTTAGTAAAACGAAAATATTCTAATATGATGAGTAGAAGTAACTAATTATTGTAAAAGTTCCATGGTCCGTGGTCATACATGCTCTCTTTTTTGGTTCAGACTGCCGCCTATATGATTATGCTTGAGACAAAAAATATTTTTACAGGTTTTATCGGTTGTGGCGGAAGGGAGACCAATCCAAGTACTTTAATTAGAATGAATTGCAGCATATATACAAAAGCTTGCATTGTCCATCCCTGAAGTTGTATAAAAGATTCCATTTGCTCGAAAATTGGGACTTTTTACCTAATAATAGTAAGTTATTTGCAAAAGTAGTTTTACTTTCCCAACTTTTTGAAATGAACAGCGCCATGCTGATACTCACGGGAAAAAGTTCACACTCAGCATTTGGTCTCTTGAATATTTATCATGAGCTCGGGGTCGCTGTAAGTTTACTGACTACATGTTCCAATTTTATCATCACCCATTTTGAAAGAATATTAACTTAGAAATTTATATTTCATAGTTTTTATTCATTTTTATCAACTATTAAAAATAATATAATTCCATAGGATATGAAGAAAGTGATATGGTATTGGGGATTTCTACGAGCTATAGATATATTAGAGAGAAATCGTCACCCCAAAGATGTCTTTTGTATAGGTATAACAACCTCCCAAAAAATCATGACGCTGCAATTTCTTAGGGCTTACGATATTTTGAATAACTGGCCCAATTGTACTTCTTGTAATTTAGAAATGAAATGTAATCCTGCTCTGAAAATGCAAACTGTGTTGGCAAAAATTCCTCCTGATAGAGAAATAAGGTTTTGGTGTGTATATATCGCTTCAGTGTGTTTGGAAGTAAACCTCTAGAATTCAGAAGCTTAATAGTAATAATATTTAATAGTTGCAGAATAGGTGGCTTTAGAAATAAAAAAATCTTACACAGAACATAGCATTCTTGAAATAGAAGCATAAAGGCATTATCATGAAATTGATAGGATAAGTTAGATGATAAGCAGTTTGAGGTTGTTGTGTTCCAGAGGAAGATGTATGTATAGTAATTTCTAAGTAAATGTTTTCAATTAAATTGTAAATTGTAATTGTAAATTGATTTGGTCTAAAGAGCCATCCTCATCTGAAGAGAAAATTGCTCATAACTAAATTTTCATAAGAACGAAATAAATTAGTTAAGAAGGTTGTTAAATTATACCGTACCAAATTTACGCTCAAATAAACTAGGTATTTAACAAATAGCAGTGATTGAATATAAATTTGGTCTTTGCAGGAAAGCAATAAGGATAAAGGAAACTTAATCATATTTTTTCCCTATATCATAAACCATCATCTTTATGATCTCCTTCACCAAATAATTGATCGATGATTCTTGTCCCAATGGCATTTCTCAAGACGAATTCTTTGTCAATTTTAGCGGAATATAAAAGAAAGCGTAGAGGCTAGCGAACTGACAAATTAACGTGCTGTTTACTTCCTGAGATCTCTATGTTTCTTGATGATTTCGAAAGGGTATTTTTCCATTGGAAAAGTGGAAAAGATCGATCCAGGAGACACAATTCATTCGAGGCACAATTTCTACTCCAGTATCTATTAACGGATACTGATTTTTTGCTTAGCTAGAAAGTATATTGGTAGTGAAAAATAGTAAGACTTGTTATTCAAGGAATGACAAAAGCAGTTGCAAAGTTTTACGTCACTATAAAAAAGGAAGAACTACTCGAACTTTATTAGCCTTTAAAACTGTTTGTATTTATAATTGCACAAATACTGATTAATAATTCATATTTCTTTATTTGGAGATAAAATTGAGGAAACAGCCATTTGAGAAGGATTCAGGAGACTTAATAAATAGAAAATAATTAATAAGAAAAATCAGCCTTAGCTGTTCAGTTAAATTTTTTGCATTTTTATGATTGGATAAATCATATTAAACATTAGTTAGATATAAAATGCGGAAAAGACCAGTTGATAAGGATTTAGCGGTAAAAAATTATAAGATATATTACTACGAAAAATAAATTTTAACTTCCAATTCAAATAGCAAGAAAGTGTGAGAAAAATAGTGCTTTGAAATAATCTACTATTTATACCATTTTCATCAAATCAATTTTCATTCAAAATTATTCAACAAAAGGCAGTTTGCACACTTATATCGCGGGATATATCCTGATCACGTTTTTCAACATAATGTTAGCATTTCTACCTAATAGCTTCCAAATTTGCGACTGCCCTACCGGCCATATACAAATACTGCACTGTACCAAAGAATCATGGTCTATAAACTGAGCCAAAGAATATTCAAAGACCGAAAATCCTTGGGTTTATCGTGTATATACAGGTAGAGCTTTAGGGTGATAACTGTTTCATAGATACGCCTAGTTTCAGCGGCCGTACGCATAATTGTTATTTACATGAATATATTCATGATATATGAGTCTTTATGGTTCCATGTCGCATTAAAGATTCCGTGTATTATTATATCGGTTTATTTCTATTGGTTAAGTATTAAATTTGAAAGGAAGTGAGATGCCCCTGGTCTGGGTATAAATGCGAAATTTCAAGTCTCCAGCCCATATGGGTCCTGAGAAAACACTGCGGATCCACATTTGCCATTTAACTGAAAGCAAGAACTATTTAAAAATAAGAATTTCTGAACATGACATTGCTAAATACCCATTTGCCAGACGGTCAGTTTACTTAATATTATTTTGTGTGTGTATTATTATGTGTGATTGTCACTTTCTAAATGGAACATAAACATAATACTTTTAAATACTAAAACTAAAACTAATAGATTTTATATCAAGGAAAAAACAAAAATAATAATATTAATATTTATGACTTTTACGAGCATCTCTGTGATTATAGAAATTTTTCAATTAGAAGCAATGCCAGATAATTACGTGAGACCAGTTTAATATAGAAATGTATCCTCCAGAGTAGCAGAGTAATATTCAGTTCTCTTTAATGGCTACATTGGATGGAGCCCTTTGTTGACAATGGCAGCGCTAACGAGCGAACATTTTCCAATTTTTATCTCATATCCTTTTGGTCTTTGCGAAAACGATACGGTTAATGAGAAGAAAAAACAGAGAAGTGAAAGCACCTTATTGAACAAAAACTTACATGCTGATGTTTGGTATGAAAGCCAAACAGAGGAGGGTCTATGGGTCGTAATTGATTTTTTCATTCAACAGAATGATTACTTTTTGCGATTATTGCCAACTGTGCCCCCTTTATAAACCTTGGAATATCATTATTTCTGCCTTCCCTCTACACCATTTTAATACGTTTTCAGAAATTATATTATTTTCTGCGTCGTTCCATTTGAAATGTTCCATTGTTATGAAAACAAGCTTTCTCCAAATAATTTTATGGATATAATATTAACATCACGCACAATAAATAATTTTCTCTCTAGAATTAGTGTCGCCCGAAACTCATAATGACAAACATTTTAGGTTATAGTCGTTGGGCCAAGGCATTACTTCGAGAAATACCGATCTTTTGAGAGTTTCTAAGTATATCGTCCTATAACGTTGGACAAATTTCTGTTACCGTAACATACATTTTTTTAATCAAAATTGTATAGCTTTGATAAAATACGATAACTTTATCCCTCATTAAAAAGGTACTGAAACATTTAAATGTTAATTGAACAGACGTTAGGTATGAGTCTATAATTTAAGCAAACATTCAAAATTAAAATGATGGATCTCGATACACTTGCCAACTCGCTGGCAACTTGTGTCTTGCCATAATGAGGGCAGCAGCATCCGAAATGCGAGTAATCAATTCCTCTTGTGTATTTGGTTTTATCATTCAAACTTCCTATATCAGCCATCTACAAAAACAATAATCTAACGGCGTTAAGTCCGGAGATCACCATGGCCAATCCATCTACCGGAAAAAGTTTGCTTAACATAACGTAGTAACTAGTAGACTTCAGGTCAGATAGTACGTCGGTGGTCCGGTAATTTCACTTTTTATCTCTATAGTGCTTTTCATTTTTTGTCTTGCTCTAACGCCTGCTGTGGTGATCAGATTATTATTAGGCGACTCGCAGGCTATCAGTCTTATATGTCTATGGGTGGAGCACTGTCATGCTGCTGTGTCCCCAACAATTGTAGGTATTTTAAACCGGTTAAACGATCAGCATAGACATGCATTCACATTCTTCACATAATATGGAGTAACTTGGTTAATGCACCCATTTATGCCTAGTGTCCTTTCAAAAGAACAGCTGTAACAGTTGCCTACAGTAATCAATTCAAACTTATAAGTTATCAATTTTTCTAAAATATGTCGCTAAGGATGTTATAGAATAATGCATACTCAACTATCTATTGACTGTAGTTCAGATTTTTGAATGTTTATAATCGGTATATGAAGTTTGAAAAATAATGGACTCTTACAACTTGGACTATGTTAGAACGATGCGATTGTCACGGTAAGCCAATTCAAGTTTTGTTTGAGTTTTCTTGATAGAATTACAGGTAAAGGATCTATAGTTCATCACATTTAATTTTAACCTCTAAATTTGTAACATAAATATTTGAAGCTGAAAAAATTTCAACTAATCTTAAAAAAGGACATTAGGCTTACCATCGTAGAATCATGTTATTTTTTATTTTACAGTAACCTTACTCTAGATGATATAATAAGATCACTTGATGAAGATGATGATGGCTGCGATAATCACGAAGTACAAATAGCACTTTTTTTTTCGAAGGGGAATGCTTTTGCGCACGCAGTGTGAGACTCGCCCAACTAAAAGCTGGGCCGCGGTGATCCAAGGCCGGAACCCTTTCGGATAACTTCATGCCTGGCCGCCTATCTTGTACCCTAAGAACTTCTGGATCCTTTGAATGTGGAATCACATATTACATATATTGGGAGGCCTAAGTATCTTGCAGGCATCCCTCTTCTATCTTCACACGAAGGACGGTATGTACATAGTTAACGACCGCCCTCCAGGCTTCTTTACTCCGTAGCATGGCTTCCACTATGGTATTTGCGGAAGAAGTGATAGCATAGCAAACAAGCCCCCTTCTTTCATCGAAGGAACGACTGCAGTCGAAGAACGTGTGATGAGTATCGTCGTCGTCTTCTGGGCAATACCTGCATTTAGGGGAGCTGACCTTCCCCATTCTGTGAAGATATTTTCTGAAATAGCCATGTCCAGTCAGGAACTGACCTAGATAAAAGTCGATATCTCCATGGCCACGGTCTATCCAGGGACCAATATCTTTGATGAGGCGAAAGGTCCAACGGCTCTCGTTGCTCGTTTGCTGCCAGGTTTGCAGAGTCCCTTGTCTAGCAGCTATTGAGGCTTGTCTTCTGCCATGCTCTGAGGAAAGACGATAGATGTTCTGCCTCTCGATAGCAAGCAGATCGACTGGTATTACACCGGCCACAACCATAACCGCAGCAGCAGACACTGTGCGATATGCGCAGGCCACTCTGAGGGCCGCCCTACGTTGGACTGCCAGCACGCGCTTACTATATTTCTTCTTCCCCATAGCATCTGCCACACCTCTGCACCGTACAGAAAAATAGCATTTGTAGTTGCCATGAGAAGTCGCCTCTTGCACTTACGCCACCTACAAATGCATGTGCTGATATTACAGATGAGGACTCAGGAGAGGAGGATAATGTTGTGATGAATCACAGCTAGGATCTGAGGCCGAAATAATAGGTGCAAAAGAACTGTAAATAAATAACGATGAGGAGGATTATCTTCCACTATCACAACTTCAATTGGCTTCCAAAAATAAATATACATGGCAAAGGGTTGAATTAGCTCCGGAGGTCAATGAATGGCCAGCAATTTATTTTGTGAGACACAATTTTGTAGTTTTACAATTGTTCTATCAAATGTTTGACCAATCAACCATTTATGCTAGCATGGCGAATAGACCTTGGCGTGTGACTTGAAATGCGTGCCTTGTTTGCAATTCTGCTACTGAGTGGCTACGTGCATGTTCCTCGACGCCGGGTGTAGTGGGAAGAGAGCGAAGATACCCATACCAATATCGTTGCAAACGCTATGACAAGTTCGAATTTATTATTTTAAATATTCACTGTTGCGACAATAATACTTTAGATCAAGATGATAGGTTTGCCAAAGTTCATCCTCTGTTTGAATGCATCAACAACAATTTTCAAACATATGTCCCGGTTACAGAAATACAGAGTGTGGACGAATCCATGGTTCCGTACTTTGGTAGACGCAGTTGTAAACAATTTAATAAAGGAAAGCCCTTTCGATATGGATACAAGCTATGGATGATAGCCACATCAGGAGCACCGATTGGATATTGCATTTGGATTAAGCCTTACTAAGGTGCGAGAACAAAACTGTCGGCAAAATATAAAAGTTTTGGACTTGGAGCATCTGTTGTTTTGTAGTATAGTGATTTGCTGCGAAAATTGCAGCCTCTACCTTATCACCTATTTTTTATATTTTTTACGACCATACTACTGATGGAGACTCTTCTGAAAATGAAAATAAGAGCAAAAGGAACCATTCGAGACGATATGCTTCTGGAATGTCCTATTATGCCTAAACAGTCAATGAAAAAAGAGACAGCTATAGAGGTGCCTACGATTTCAGATCAACAGAAAACGTTGTGTCAGTTGTAAAATGGAATGACAACAAAATTATAAACATAGCATCAAATAATGAAAGAATTACTCCCCTCCATCAGGTTTCGCAAGTCTCAAAAAAGAAAAAGGTGTAATTGTAAATCCATCTCATCCTGTCAATGTTTACAATGCCTATATAGGAGGAGTGGATAGATGTGATGAAAAAATAAGCTACTCTACGACTTATATACGAGGAAAAATGGTATTTTGCCTTATTGTCTTGATGTATTAGTTCAAAATGCTTGGCACCTTCACAAGAATCAAGACCAACTGAGTTTTCGCAGACAACTGGCTTTGAGTCTTCTAGAAACAAACAGAACAGCAACAAAGACAGGCAGACGTTCTCAATATGAAAATCTTACATCTAAATTTGACAGTAACGAACATTTTTCAGTACGTCAAGACAAGCAAAGCTTTGTCGGTATTGGCATAAAAACAAAAGAAGTGCAATACCTAAATGCAGTGTAACTCTACATATGGAATGTTTCAGGCTGTATCACCAAGAAACATAAAAGTGTTACATTGCAAAACACAAATTGAAGATATTAATGGACTATCTATAAACTTAATTTGTGTATATTCCTAATGTCTTTTTTTTAAAGACATCCTCAACAATACCTTTTCCATATTATTTTTCAATAAAACTTTGTATAATCTGTTTTGTTTTATATATTTTTCGTCAAAATCACATACAATATGTGAAAATTATTGAAAAAATAATTCAGGCATAAATGTGTTAAGATGGGTTTAGTCCCATGAAAAAATAAAGAGAGTAATCTTAATATATTTACGAATATCTGAGTTGAAACTAGATATATTAATTGTAATAGAAATTATATCAACTAACATTATCATTTGCTGTTTTTTTCGTCAGCCTTAATCATCTAATTTTCAAGTTCAATTTTACAATTCCACAGTCCACTACCAACTAAGCCAACTCAGCTTATATATTTGTAAGAGATCCTAGCATTAATTCTATGCTAGACTTTGGTAGTTCTGAAATAACAAGAAGTGTAAATTGATACAAAATTATGTACTAGAGCTTTTACATTTCCAGGTCTTCATCACTATTCCGTTAAATTCGCCAGGAATATTTCATAATAAATTCCAGCATCAATCGCGACCTCTAGGTCACTTCTAAGCTTATAAATAATGCAGATGAAGCCTGTGCTCGCTAAATTCTTCATACATCACTCTTCTAAGGGTCTAATCCCGCTTTCACGCTTCGACTGCAGTACCATAATAACTAAAATGTATGAAGAGGGCGACGTATGTAAAAGGGTGAAAGCTTGTTGAAAATTAAAGCTGAATCGTGCCAACGTTTTGAAATGATTTTGTTTGATATAGACATCGTTATATTGATATGTGCTTTATTAAGTTGAATTGTCAAATCCAGCTGAGCCTAATCAAGTTATAACACTGCAACAAGCTCTTTGCAACATCATGATGGAAGAACCAAAAGGAAGAAGCCGTAAAATGGGCCAATGGGACGATTAACTCGCTTATATTTGGATTACTAGTAGGTTTACAAAAAAGTTTCAATGAAAAGTCTCATAAAACTAATTATGTTATCAGCATGAATGAATTAAAATATCCTAGGTGCTCCAAGATATACAGCAGAATATTTCAATGTTATATTCTTTCAAATAGCACACCGTGGATATTCTTTCATATCTTTTATGTTATAGATTTAATAAAATATTACTATGAAAATTGTATACCTGTTAATTAGGCCGTTCAGATGCCTTGATTTTGATAGGTTGTAATGACGACAACCTAAATTTTGTGGAAAAAAAATCGGTCATGTGACTTAGCTCCAAAATTACTAAGTAATAATTTCCCTGGATTGATAGCTTTCATGTGCAGATGCCAGAATAACGAGCGTAGATTATTTTTGACAAATATTTATTTATAAACTTTCAAAAACTGTACTTACTTTGAAATATAATTTGTGGTATAAAATTTTCGTAACGAATCTCCCGCGAGCTTGAATTATTCTCCGTATTTTTTTCTCAGTTGCGAATATTTAAAAAAAAATCATCGGCTGCGGCATCGGGAAATTTTCAACAAATTGCACCTCGAAAAATTTTCGGATATAATTCAACCTCTAGGGAGATTATAAGTGAAAAACTAATTTTGCTCTGTATACAGGGCGGGGCATCATATACGGTATGGCTTATGTATGGGAAACCAAGTAATATCATGTAATTCTTTTAAAATGCTTCGATAAAAAGTCTCCATATTCACAATCTAAAATTATTAAGAGCTATACAGAGCGCTCCCAAAAGATGATACATATCAAAGTTATAATTTTTTAAATGGAACACCCTATTTTTTAGGAGGGGCTTACCACTATCAGAAAAGGTGTCTCAGGATTACATGATTTCTCATCATTACACCATGACTGTAAAATAATTCTTCTTCTTCGGGTGCCATACTTGTATTCAAGCGTTGGCGATTGCCATGTCAATTACATTTTGATATTCTTCACGACCAGCGGCAGTTCTAAAAAGATGTTCCAAGTCTAGTTCTGTCCAGTGGCGTATATTACGAAGCCCTGATAGTTTATTTCGTCCTATCCATCTTCTACCCTCTCTTTTACCCTGAATTATGAGGCGAAGCATTTGATACTTAGGGCCTCTCATGATATGTCCAAAAAATTGTAGTTTCCTCTTCTTAATTTCGTTTAAGAGTTCTCGATCCTTATGCATTATCTGCAGTACTTTTAGGTTGGTTGTATGCGACGTCCATGATATCTTTAACAATGATTAAAATTTAAATTTGTGTTGAAAAATATAATACTTGTCAAAATAGCCCTGTTTATTTTCATTTCAGGGTATGAAAATACTCATTTCTTCTCTAGCAAACCGTTGCTTTACATTATGATTATACGTGATTTCTAGGTGATTTCATGGGAACTGTCCCATATTTACATCAAGTGGTGAACCCCTCGATATTTTATGTTATTTCCGGATTCAAGAGCACAAATAAAGGTGAGTTACTTCAATATTCCCTATACCTATCTTTTATCGTTTTCGAAATATCCCAGGACTTGTTGTTGTATTGTATGAAGCAAAGTTTTATACTCAATACAGCGCATAATTTTGAAAGTCAGCAATTGCTTTAATTGTGCTATTCATATTTCAATGTTCAAATTATATAAGCGGTTATATATTCTTACGGAGAATTCTAATTACCTTTAAACTGTTTTAGGGTTCCCTATACCTAAACATACAGGCTCTCAACATATTCTCTAATTTATATACAGAAAAAAGTTCAAGCAATCTAGACAGTTATGATTCAGGTGTCATGCAACATTTCCTTCAACTGACAGTTCGAATGCGCCTGATTTATCGATACCTTCACATTAAGTAAAATGAAGAAATACAATACCGAGGAGCGAATCAATTAATTGGAGGATGTCATGAAAATTGTCTTTTGGAGACTCTTTATTTAGTATTTGACTTTTCAATTTTACTCATGATATTTAAAATAAGTGATGTAAGAATGATTGTCAACAATTTAAATATTTTCTAAATTTACTCAAATTACCTACCATATTTTTGAAGGACTGTAAAATTACTCAGAATTCAGAAACAACCATCCAGCTTGAAGAGTTCCTTTATTAGGTATGCCTGAAAAACAAGATAAGGAAACTGAAATTCTAGAAAAGGAGATAAGAAGGAAAAACCTTATATTTCATGGACTAGCAGATGATGAGACCGAAAATACTGAATAAACTGAAAAGAAAGTTATTGAAATTCTAGAAAAGATAGGGGTAAGCTTATCCAAAGAAAACGAAATTGATGAAGTAAGAAGGATGGGAAGATACAAAGAAAATAGCGTTAGACCAATACATCAGCTCACAAGAGGAAGTATAAGATCCGATATTCTAAATATAACAAAGAACCTCAAAGGTTCCAACATACGGATAAATGAAGATTACTCAAAAGAAATTCTTAAAAAAAGGAAGGCTCTTATCCCAAAATTGAAAGAAGCTAGGAAACACGGAAACAATGCAATTCTTAAATACAACAAACTGATAATAGATGGAAAAGCATATATCTCAGAAGATGCAGAAAAAATCATTATAATACCAAGGATAAAGAAAATGAATATAAGAGGAAGAATAGCCAAAGATTCCCAGAAACAGAAGACCTGCAGGAGAAGCTAAAGCGGCTAAACACATCAAAAATCTAACATATCAAATTAACGAGCAAATAAATGATGAAGACAACTGCAATGGACATGGCAAAAAAAAAGTAAAATCAAATATAGAGGAAAATCAAGAAGAAAACAAAGAAAGAAAAGCAAACAATGATGTAGTGCAACCAAATATCAAGATAGGAACCTGGTACGTTCGCTGTATTACAGGAAAAGAGAAAGAAGTCATACAAGTAATTAAACGTCAAAGAGAACAAGAACAAACATCAAAATAACAATGAGCCGATCTGATCGAAGACATATGTTTATGACGTTAAAATTTTATTTCACCTAGTTTACAAATGAAAAAAAGAGATAGACGAGGTATGACGAAACCCCATTCGATGGGTATTCAAACTATTCTTATAGTACAAATATTTAAATGAGCAATATGATTACGTCATGAGCTAGGGACTTTTATATTGACCTTAGAATATCATTCGACATTGAGAATGCATAGATCTATAAAGAGATTATTTTAAAATCTAGTAGTTTAAATTGTATAGTTTTGCAGAATTAGGAAATTATGTTTGTAGATATAAATCTTATTTAATTATAAAGTTATCTGTCAATACCAAACCATTCTCAATATAAGCTCGTTTATTTATGTCAAATTATTTGAATGTCGAATATGAAATATGATTAATATTAGGTAGGATATTATAGGTATACCAACTTACTTTTGGGACCCCGGTGGTCTAGCTAGTAGACGCAGGTCTTCTAACCGAGAGGTATGGAGTTAGAGCCCAGCTGTCAAGAAATTGGTACGCCTTAAAACCCTTTGACCTAGTTGAATGATATGTATCTTAAAGACATATCGGTGATTCGGAGTCCACCTTAAATCGTAGCTCCCCTTATCAATCGCGAAAACTGACAAGGAACTGAAGGTAGGCCTCTCCAATAGTGGACATAAAAAAAGGCTGACGACAACTTACCTTTCACGCAATAAAACTGGTTACTAAAATTGACTATAATATATCAAATATGTGATATATTATGGAGAGCATCATTACCTTAATATTCCCCATTATAACGGTAATATTTGTGATCTAGAACCGTTGGCATAGCTAGTAATTTATAATTTGTCAGTTTGATAGGCCAGTAAAATATAAAAGCATTCATGGAATGAATTCCTTTGACAAAAAAAGATAAAATGCTCCTCGAAAATCCCATTCTCTGTAAATGGCAGTATGATGACCTAAACGGTGAGAAAATATTGAGTACGATATTGAAAGGTCCCGGCGCATCACTTCATTGTGTTGACTCGGGTTGACGATGTTCTGGGACGTTTTTTATTTTGTTTCAATCAATTTGTTAGGATTCTCTTTTGTCGCTTACACTCTTAGGTTGATTGGTTATTCCTTAAATTTATTGTTTACGTCTATAGGTTGTTTCATTCTCAGAATTCTTGTACAGTACTCTTTAAAATAGGCATTTGCAGTGTAGTGATTGAAAACATATGTATTTTAACTTTCTGGAGCAATGGTCTTTATTATCTAAAATCAAATATCAATAGGTATCAAATTTTGGTTTTGAATTCTTTTTAATTTTTACATTAAACTTTGACCATTGTATGAATAATAATATCAATCTAACTTAGTTAAGGGCAATATGCCCCGTGGTGCAAAATCGATTTTTTTGATTATCACCTAACCAATTTCAATAGAATTTTAAAGAGTACCAAAATAAACAACAAAATGTATTGCATGTGATTTAACGGCGAAGATGATGGAACCGTGAGAAGTTTGTTATCGTTTTTATTTGGGTTCCGTAACGAATTGGTGAAAAGGGGTCCTATTACTGAGACTCTGCAGTCCGCCCTTCCATCTGTCTGTCAGTGGGCTCTATCTCATGAACCGCAAAAAGAGCTGAAATTTTCCGAAAATGTGTATTTCTGTTGCCGCTACAACAACAGATACTAAATCTGTCGGTTTGTCCGTTCGTCTGTCAGCGGACTGTATCTTATTAGTGGTGCAGTATTTGTATAAAAGTTGACTGGATCTTGACTTCTGTGAAACTCGAGTATCTATATCTAAGGCTCGATAGCTAATTTTTTTCTTATACACAATGTCTTAAGGTAAGAAAAGCAATTCAATTATGATTTTTTAAATGGTGACCCCCGATTCTTTGTACCGTTTTAGATTTGCAAGACCTTTCTATAGTTTTTTATTTATGTTGGCTTATGTGTCAAAAAGCTGTGCGTATAGGTAGAGCCACAAAAAAAATATGATAATTTCAGAACCATTGCAGATAAACAAACTAATTTATTGACAGTTGATTTCTTAAGCTTTGGAACATTTTTTGAAATATAGACGAATTCATGGTTGATTTACGTCACCTTCTACGATGTTTTAAGAATGACATAATACTAATGGTAATAGCTCATTTTTTTTTCAAATGCAGCACCCTATTTTATACTGCATCATTAAATAGCATGTTTAAGAGCTCTCTGCCAATTTAGGGTTTGTAGGTTTAATTTGTATAATTTACGTGATTTGTTGCAAAATAGGATTTTCATTATGACACGATTTCTCATATGGCACACCCTATATTATATTGCATTGCTTTGTTTTTATACAAACCATTTTGTCGATATACCTAAAGTTTGTGTATAATATGAAGAAGTTTCCTTAAAAGCAGGATTTGAATAGATCACTCCTACAAAATCTGACATATCATTACATTCTAAAAATAAAATTTAAAAAAATATATAATGGCAAACAAGAGTACGTACATAAAAATATTACAATAACGGGAGACGATTTCTAGTTCTGAACAGTGTTGAAATGTTGCAACACCGCTATTTATTTGTGCTCAAACAGGTCACCATCATTTGAATGACTACCCCCCCAACGAAGAAAGATCCATTGGGGTAAGATCTAGGGATCTTGCGGGTCAAGATTCAGTACCAATCCAACGATTGGGATAAGAGTGGTCTAGAAACTCACACACTATCCTATGGTTATGTATACTGTATCACAATCATGTTGCAATCAGATGGTCCTTCTGGTGTTTAAATCCACTGTTTCTAGCATTCTAGGGATTACCCTCCCTTCAATTTTCGTTCGAGTGATAGAGTCAGCAGGCGCCACAAACTTTCGAACGTCTAAATATACTAGTATGAATCTGTATGTACTTCAAATTTATCGGGAAAAAGATTCCGCTTATGTCTTTTCATAAGGTATGTAACAAATAATGTTAAAATTCATGCCTCATTTGAAAATAAGTTATGTGCTAGTTTTTGACATAACGGTTTAGAATATAAACGAAATTCAACAAAATTAAAAACAAAGGTAATAATAAGTTCGAGGAAATAAAATAATAAAATTAAACTCTAAAACAGTAAAAATTTCACATCTAATTGAATAAATGTTCACCTGGTTCCAAAACAATAGCCAAGTCAGTGTTCAGATAACATTCTCATGTATCTGAGTAGATTTGTCAAGTTAAAGAGAGTCTTGTTAAAACCAAATATCCATAAAGTTAATAGGAATTTGCTGAACTGGCTTAGGTTACCAACTGTAAAGAATGGACCTAAACATATAGACATATAATATAGATATAAACATCAACAGAATCTCTCTTATGAAAAGTTGTAAACACATGGAGTGGTTTCAATCTGAGACTAGGCATGCTAGAGTGTCTGGTGAATTTGTCTTTTGAATCAGTTGAATACTTGACATCCTGGCATGTTAATCAGTGTAATGATTCAGTAGTGCGCCTTTGTATCCGGGGGGGGGGCAAGGTTAAATTTCTTTTGAAGTTATTTGACTGATCGGGAACATAATTTTAATAGTAGTTTATGCTTCAAGTGTGTGAAGGAATGAGTATGTGATGAGTTTGGTCACGACTAGCGATGTCGAGTCTTCATAACCACATGAGTACCTAGGAGAGCAAATTTGACATATACTTAGAAGCAAATATTGTAACACGATTGTTAGTTTCGCCCCTTTGTAGGATAGTTTATTTTTTTTGTGATATCTGCGTTGCAAGCTCATGAGAAAACTATAAAATTCATTTGATTGACGTACTGGCGTTTGGAATTGTCACATCTCTCAATCGCGTACCTATTAAAAGTCACAGAACATGGCAAGTAATATTTTATCAAGTTTAATAGCTCAATAATTTTGTGAATGTTCTACATTAAAAATTCCATGCGTATGAAACTTTACATTTGAAATAATTTCGTATGAAAGGATATTTTGAGAGGAAATATTGATGAAAGTGTCAATATAGATTTTATGTCTAACTGACAACTTAGTTCGTGCGTGTGTAAAGTCATTTTGGTTTTGCGCTGGAGCACAAAGTAATTCATGGTCATGACAAATAAATCAATTTACGCACCAGTATTGAAAGCTGGAGATTCTTTTCACGGTTGGCAATTAGTGCTTCAAAGTTGAACTTTTAAGCAATTTTTGCTGTATTATTCAAGGAACTTTTATGGGCTCAATCTTTTTCAAGCCTACATAAAGTCGTTGCTCTATTTATTAATTTTCAAAGAAAATGCTTGTCCTGATACAAAGAAATCTGCATAACTATGTATGAAAATAGTTAATCGCAGTAGTTAAAAACATTATATTAACTCTCATTAAATGCTAGTAACACCCAATATCTCGCCTTCTCGATATCCGAAATAAATAAGGGAAATTTATCTGAAATTGAAGTTCCAGGTATGAAAAGTGAAATCGAAGAAATAAATGAGGTCAAATATTTTGGCATACCTAATTATTAATAAACATCGAAAAATGGAGCTATCACGTTGATAATTTTATACAAAAAAATTATAGGTAGTTTACCAACTACAAAAATTTCTATCGTGAAAGTTATTTCTGTGATTTATGGGTCCTTAGCTGAATCACTTCTTCGGTAACATATTTTATGTTCACGTTACAATTATGTTAAACCTTAACTTCTGTAAATCGTGCCAGAAAGACGTATGGTAAAGATATCCCTGAATATCAATATTTTCAAGTGATTATATTCAATTGCAAACTTTCTTTTACCAATTCAGAGTTTCATTTTTAGAGATTTGCAATGTTAGATGAAGGTAGTGGGGGTGAAAATAGAATGTGCTATATCTTCTTTAATTTCCTAGAGATCATGTATTTGAAACAACGGATAAAGGATATTTCCGTGCGAGGACAAATTCAAAATTTCGTAGCCGCATAATTCATCCAAACTCAGGAGAAGATAAAATGTTTACATTGTATTACAAAAACATATCCAAAAAATCTTATTGTAC
Organism: Crioceris asparagi; assembly: GCA_958507055.1. Classification (NCBI taxonomy): domain Eukaryota; kingdom Metazoa; phylum Arthropoda; class Insecta; order Coleoptera; family Chrysomelidae; genus Crioceris; species Crioceris asparagi. Next base: position 72,662,777 of record OY293828.1, read on the forward strand.
AATTATTGAGAGTTTTAGTTTAAAGTATAATAATCCAAAAACTTTATTTCTGTAAGTAGGAAAGTGGGTCTGTCACGATTAATTGATATTGTATGTTATTTATTTTTTTTATAATCAAGATTTTGATTAGAGCTTACATATTATAAAATAACAAGAAAATCTTAGATAAATATATATTTCAAAGACTAGGTAACTGATTGATCGATTCTCGACAAATTTGCTTATATCTATATTTTAGATTAAAATCCCACATATCTACTAAAAAGTCGTTCAAATATCTACTTGATAACACATCTTGGTTAAATTGAATTTCGATAGTGTTAACTCATCTCTATTTATAAACATTGATTATATATCTCAAAATAAATTTGATAATAATATTAATCAATAACTTAAGCTACCTCCATACTTTAGTAGGTACCTATTCCTCGAACCGTATTGTATTTTCAAATATGGCTCTCCAAACAGCTGCTTTGCCTACGCTTTACCAATACTACACTGGTAATGGTATACATGCTGGTCTATCCGACAAACAGCCATATTTTACATTGAATAATAAGAATATAACTATATATAGTGGCGCGTTTCATTACTTTCGTGTTCCGAGAGCGTATTGGAGAGATAGACTAAGAAGAATGAAAGCTGCCGGCCTCAATACTGTTGAGACATACATACCATGGAACCTACATGAACCACATTCAGGTGAGATTGAGAAGTTCTGAATTAATCATAACCATTACCAAACAAATAGTTATTAATCCTGCCATGTAATCAATTGGTATGGTTAGCAAAGTTGTGCTATAATACGTATCAGGCATGTTTGGGATGGAGCAAAGACATGTATAATAAAAAGAGGAAAACAGTTTTTGTTAATCAATTCAAATTCTAAAGTTTGTTTGCTTAAATAATACAATTTGTTGCGATATTTGCTATATTAGATAATATTATTTTGTATTTTTCAGTGCACCAACTAGTCGGTCCAATTTCTTGCAAAAAATATATTTATTAAATTTGAGTTCCATTCGATCAGTCATGTGTTGTACCAAATAATTAGTCGATTTCCGTAATTCCATGAATAAACTAATAAAATTGCATGTGGTCATTTTTCTCTTTCGTGTGGGCAGATCAGCTGGCAAGAGTTGTTGGAATCAAGAAAGCCCAAAATTTAAGACAATTAGATTTAAGAGTTCCAAAGGCAGGCATAATCTACTATCTTTCATTTATTTTTTGTTTTTCTCCAATACAGATAACTTGGAAACAATTCAGATACGGAGTCAATAAATAAGTATATAAAAATGTGTTGTTTCGAAAAAATACAAAAGCCAAAATGTACACATCTTAAATTTTTACCATTGTGATCAAATTTGTCAAATCATGATTTTTTTCTCTTCATATTTCTTATCAGGTTGATCATCTACCTCTTTGTCTCAGATATTTCTATAATAATGATCGAATAATTGTTGGTGCCTTTTTGTAACGCATTAAACAACTTATATCGAGTGTTTGTCATTTTGACTATTTTAGTGATAATCTAAATCGTACCTTATTTCATTTATGTCTGAATATATTAATAAGCTGGATAAGATAATGATAATCCTCATTTTTTGCAAAATATGCAACCAGGTCAGATTTTATGATTCATGAAACAATAAATTTCTGAATGTCATAGCATTGTAAAATAATTCGGCCAAAGTCGATTTAAACGCTCACAGAAAGGGTTCCGTGCCGTTGTTGAAGAAATATGCCACTTTCTACCAATAATTAGTCCTGAGATACAAATGGATGGTTGGAGAGATGTAAAGTTTATTGCTATATTGAAAATAGAAATACAAATTCAGGGAACATTTCAACTCTCCTACCTATTACGGTCCATAAGACAGAACCCGCTGACTGACGGACGAACAGCGGAATCTTAGAATAGGTTCCCGTTTTCACCAATCTGAACCCTAAAAATGAATTATTAGATTGTATAACCAATAACAACATCCAGTTTGTATAATTAACATTTTGTACTAATAGAGTGAACTATAAATTCACAGGTGTCTACGATTTCGGTAGAGGGGGTTCTGACATGCAAGACTTACTCCATGTAGAAGAATTTCTCAAAACAGCTAAAGAGGAAGATTTGTTCGTGCTAATTCGCTCAGGTCCTTATATCAACTCGGAATGGGAGTTTGGAGGTATACCTAGCTGGATCACAAGAGTAACACACTCAATAAGAAACTCTCAAGATAGCAACTTTCTAAAATACGTGCAAAGATACTTTAACGTTCTCCTTCCAATCTTGGCTTTACTTCAGTTCCAAAAAGGAGGTCCAGTAATTGCCTTTCAAATCGAGAATGAGTACGCTAATACAGGTAGACACGATGTTCAGTATCTCCAGTCCCTAAGGAAAATGTTTCTTGACCACGGTATCGTAGAGTTGCTCTTTACCTGTGATTCACCTTCAAGACAAGGTGTTGGCGGTATACCAGGAGTTTTGCAATCTGGCAATTTCAATTCTCAAGTCAAAAAGAATCTGGATATGTTGAGGGCGATAGATCGAAATAAACCCCTGTTGACTAGCGAATACTGGACTGGTTGGTTCGATCATTGGACAGATACAAAACACTATACAATAAGACCCTCACAGTTTGAAGAGAACTTGAAAGAGATCCTTGACTATCCGGCATCAGTCAATATGTATATGTTCATTGGAAGCACCAACTTTGGATTTATGAATGGTGCCACAATGTCATCCAGAAATTTTTCCGATTATAAGCCAGATACAACGAGTTATGACTACGATTCACCAATAACTGAATATGGTGCTTACACGACAAAATACAATGCTGTAAAACAACTTATTGCGGCTAGGAATAGAGTGCATGTTAAACTTCCTGATCCCCCAAGAGAGCTACCAGTTCTAGCATATCCCACAATAAATCCTGTGCATCAACTGGATATGGAAACAGTCATCACTACTTTTGGATATAAAATATCAAGTCCGAATTTAATTACAATGGAGAATCTGCCAATTAATAATGGATCAGGTCAAAGCTATGGCTATATAGTTTATAGAAAAACAAACTTAAACATCCCTGCTGGAGGTGTTCTTAAAATAACCGGGTATGTAAGGGATACTGTGCTGGTTCTAGTAAATGGTAAATTGTTATCAAATGCACCAAGATCGAGCAAAGATATCGATGGTAACGGATTCTGGCGTCTTCCAAACCAGCAGTATGTTTTGACAAGAACTGCCTTGCATGGTGCAACAGTGGATATAATCGTGGAAAATAGTGGTAGAAACACCATGGGTGTGTTCGTTTTGAAAGGAATAAGCGGTGACGTTCTACTAAACAATCAAAAGTTGACTCAATGGCAAATTATACCGCTGGATTTCAAAACATCATGGACAAATAGTCTCAGAGGTTGGAAACCAGTAACAAACAGACAAACTTCATCACTCTATCTCTTCTACTTAACCATCAATGGTCAGCCACATGACACTTATCTCGACATGAGAGAATGGAATAAGGGCATAGTCATTGTGAATGGATTTGTATTAGGAAGATACTTTTCAATAGGACCTCAGCAAGCTCTATATTTGCCTGCACCGCTTCTTCATAAAGGCAATAATGTGATAATCATTTTTGAGCACTTCAGTGCACCTTCTGCTTTGAAGTTCACTAATCGTCCAATTTATCAGGTACGTTGATAACTTAATAAATGATCACAACTATACCTAGATATGTGTTTTTATTGCATTCCTCACTAAAACATTTTTAAAATAGAAATATTAACTTTTATATTAAATTCCAATTGTAATCAAATTATATGTTAATACATACACACTGCTCTTGTTTTGTTTTAAATGGTTATGTCAGTTTTTTTGTATCAATTATCTAAAAGCATATTCCCGGTTCAATGAAAAAGACGTAAATATTTGTTTTTGTAATAATGAACAACCTGGATAACTACCTTAGAGTCTTGTCAAGTGGTAAAGAAATCGCTGATAGTAACAGTGGTTAGATAGAATCCAGGTGCAGCCGTTTTCATAAACAAAACTAGTTCGGTACTAGCTAATACTAAAACTCTCATTAAACAATATTAACTTTACCATAGTAACTAAAAATTAAATTAAACTAGTATCGAACTGATAATGATTATTTATCAGTTAGTGATGATATAAAAAATCTTCAAATATTTTATTATATCGGAAAGATAAGCAGATAACCGTGTAAAACAATATTTTAGAAAATTAGAAAGTCATTGTTGTTTTCAGATAAGGGAAATATGAGTGATAAAAATTTATATATAAGCTGGATCTTGTTGATCAATGAAAAAGATCTGCGGACTGAAGAAAAAGAAACAAGACAACGAAAGAAAGAGCAGCTAAAATGTCTAATTAAAAATGTATTTAAAATGTTCTACACAATGTAGCTACATATCATTATTGCAAATCTGCGACTAGCGAAAACAGGAAACGTAAGTTGCTGGTAGATAATTGAGTTTACTCCAATTGAATTTGATTTCTATCGAATAAAAAGGCATTATAAATCAACTAAAAAAAGGTTCGAAATACGTTTTTTATCCTTAGCTAAATCTAAATCTTCTGTTTGAATTGAAGAACGATTGGAAAGAATCAGATGTAGTGAAAAAGCAAATCGAATGAAAACTCGACGTGAACACTTTGAAAATATTTACATAAAGCTTTTATCAAAAGATATCGACCAAAGAGATAGGTTATGTTTGGAATCTGGAGTTTGTTGTGAATTTAGTTTCCATGGATTTAATTTAGCAGACTTTGAGAACGGACTGGTCATTTGTTTCAATTAATCATCTCTTAAAAGAGAGGCATTTAAATTTCTTGAAATTGTATGCCCAGCCTCTTGTGGTAATTGTCGATGTTGAAAGCAAGAAAAACATTTTTAATGAAAAGGATAAGATCACATCAAACGAGAAGCAGAAATAAGCAGGTAATATTTTAAAATCTATGTCTCAATCTATGAAGAGGTTGTTATGGTTTGTTATTCTTTTATTTATTTATTAGGTCCAATGATATGTTTGGGTATGTTTATTTATTGAATGGTTTTCTATGCCGGAAAGTGAGAAATTAAAAAGAAAAGCATAATAATTCTTGTGGAACAAATTCAATTAGAGGGTGATAATTTAATCATTATAGGAAACGCAAAAACAGAAACGATGTTTCAAGGTGGAAACTTTCTGGTCACTGGAAAGTATCCGCCAAGAATCTTAGGTGGCAACATTCTTACTTCAAATCAAATACACTGTAAAACGAAATGTCTAAAAACATTTCTTGTATATTGGCGTAGATCCAATCGTTGACATATTTCCAATTTACTTAATTTGAAAAACGACGTTGTAGTTCAGAATATTATTCTTAATTTTACAAGAAAAGGATTTATTATTCCATTTGAATTGGTTTTCATATAAAAAGAATTACAAAAAATTGGACCGAGGTTATTAGTTCGTGCACTAAAAAATACTAAATAATATTAATTTTATTGGTACTGTTACTTTTGAAGTTGTGCAGTTGCAGTTAAATGGATAACTTTTTGCCCCAACTTCACAAGTACCAGCACCAATAGAATTAATGTTATTTCGTATTTTTCAGTACTCGAACTAATAACGTCGGTCCAATTTTTTGTGAAAAATATCTATTTCACACTTTTGAGTGTAACATTAGTCACATATAGAGATCTCAGAACATCGCTGCGGAAATACGCAAGTATTTTAAATTTAACCATTTTACCACCGCTGTAACTCGAAAACCATAACTCTAAGGAAAAAATGTTCATAAAAGTTGCTACAAATATTATTTTCTTTCATATGATATCCAGGGATTTTCAGTTTTCGAAAGAAATCGCCCCCTCCACATAGAGAAAATACACAGATGTGAGATTTTAACATGAATATAACTCGAAAACCGCAACTTCTTTGAAAAAATGTCCAATTTAAAAGTTTCCGGATATTGTTTCGATTTTCGAGAAAATTTAACCCCTCTTAGCCCTTGGGGGTGGTTTTCGGATTCAAGTTTTTACGAATAGGGGTCCATTTCTCAAGTTTCCTCTTTCAAATGAATCAAAAATCATCAAAATCGGAGTACGTTTACTATATTATACAAAGCACGAACAAACCAAAAAAAGCTGAAAGACGACGGGGATCGTCGGTCAATAAAAGAAGATCTATTTTAGTAGTATTTGTTACAAATGTATAGTACAGAGTAATCAAAAAATATGAATAATAATTAAAATTAGAAAAGTAAATATAAAACAACGCTTCAATAATAAAGTCGGGACTTATAAATTATACCTACATACCTAAAGATGATTTGAATCTATTATATCTTACCAACATTATTAGAGGCATTATTAAATGGATTTAGACCGTTAAAAGCTTATTAGGTACGAACTGAGATTAGGTATGCAAATATCAATTGTAACACCTAAAATCCTCTTTTAACGATTTTCCTACCTATATCTATCTATACCAACCAAACGGAGGATTAATAGAATTCAACTGATGACTACATGTTTCTAAATAGAAATCATGCTTCTATTTTCATGATTCTTTTTTCAAGTCATAGAGGACCATTGAGAGTTGATCGAAAAATCTACATTCAAACTTTCTTTCCCCAAAAAAACTTCTCCTAATCTTCTTCGAAAATCGAAAATTCGAGAGGAAAAAATTAATCCTGCAACGTTTAAGAAGGAAATTTTTCAATGAAATCATAGTTTTCCGAGTTACAGCAATGGTAAAGTATGAATTATGTTTATTTCCGCGATGTTTAGTGAACGTTGAATGATTTTGATGGCTAACGTTGCACTTAAAAGTGTGAAGTACATATTTTTTATAAAAAATGGACAAATTTCATTAGTTGGTGCAGTAAAAAATACAAAATAATATTAATTTTATTGGTGTTATTTTTGATGTTGGTTATAGAAGTCTTGTTTCTTAACACAACTGTACAACTTTAAAATTACCAGTACCAATAGAATTAACATTATTTCTATAATTCTTTACATCAGCTAAAGTCGGTCTATTTTTTTATAAGAAATATTTTCAAATATTTAGCAAACTGCACAAAACCCCACTGATTTACCAACTCAACAAAATTAATTTTGATTATCGCTAGGACTATAATTCAAGAATCTTTATATTTTTAGATAAATTATAACTGCCAAACTTAATAAAATTTTTATATTTATTAGAATTTCCTTTTTAAAACGTTATAACATCCAAAAAAGCACACTAAAGGATTGCACCCTTCATTCTATTTTCATTACGGAATATATCTATCAGAATTTACCCAATATTTGTTATGAAACAGAGTATGAATTATATCTACACAGATCATCGAATGAAAGTAGTTCTAGTTCTATATTATTTCAGGATCTTGATATAATCAGAACCAAATTTTCGACAATCACACACGTCCTTTTAAAGGTGGATGAAAAAAAAAATATTGGAAATATAGACACATCATAATAACTGCTGGGAAGACATTTTAAATATTCTCAGAATTTGCACGCATTCACTTATTGATTAAATTCACTTTTAATATATATTTACAATTAAGTTCATCCACATAAGAATCCAACAGGAATTTATTTTTTCTCATGGTAGGACCTTAAAAAGTTCCAATCTATCAAAGAGGTCCATCAAATACATTCTGTTAAGAACAGTTTCTTCCAGTCTTAATACATCACTCTGCGACTGAATTTATTTTGGTGGTGTTGAAGTATTTATTATTTATTCCTTATTCAACCACACCTAACCTAACCTAACCACACGACACATCATATTTGTCTTGATCTGAATATCTATAAAAGAGCGAAACTGCGCGACGAACATATAAATATGTACCTACAGTGTGTTCATATTGTATGGATATGTCGTATCCACATTACAGAATTCGTCTTACTATTAAATTCCTATCCATTTTATAAAGTGCGACCATTTTCTAATTTTCATGGTTATTAATGAAATATTTTTTATATCTAATTTCAGGATAAGAATTTCTGTCTTTTTATAAAATGTTAACAAGCGACCGATTACAATCATTGACCGACTTCCAAAAAGGAAGACGTATACAATTTGGTTATATGTATGGCTGTTCGAAGGTTTTGCATAGAAAAAGGTTCTCTAATTTTGATGATTTTGGGTTCCTTTGAAAGAAGAGAATTCCCTCTGGAAACCACCCCCCCAAGGGAGTGAAAAGGGAAATTTTTCACGAAAATCGAAAATCTGAGACAACAGAATTATAGACAAGATCGTATACGGAAACGTTGAAATTGAACACGTTTTCAAAAAAGCTACGGGCTTAGAGTTAGAGCTGTGGTAAAGTCCGAAACATGGGTACTACCGCCGCGATGTTTTAAGATCTCTGAGTAATAACAAGTACAAGCAAATAATATACATAGGTAATAGAACAAGTAGGTACTATCTTCTTTCGTATTAGTGAACGTTCAACGATTTTCATAACTAATGTTACACAAAAATTGTTGCCAAAAGTATTCTATCTAATTACAGTTGTACAACTTTAAAAGTACCAGCACCAATAGAGTTAATATTATTTTATATTTTTAGTGCACCTATTAATAGAGTCGGTTCAATTTTTGGTAAGAAATATTTATATATATCGCTTTACATTCTGACTGGTTCATTTCAGTAGGTAGTTTTATAAACTCGCAGTATATGGTACACGTAGTGAACCATCCAAAAGTTAATCGTGGCCCTCTGAATTCAAATTCAAATGTTTGAGGTGTAATCTGGGATCAGAAGAATTTATCAAGTAGATACCACAAGTGGGTATCTAGATCTTTGGTTTTCCAGAAATGATAGCAGGTGTCAGTGTTGCTCTAAAATTTGTCTTTGTTCTAAATATATTACATGGTGTAAAGAATTACCTAATTATATAAATTATTTTTTATACCTATTAAAATAAATGATTTCGTCATAGGTTGAACAGTGGAAGACATATGTTGATATTTGAAAAGATATTCAAGCGTTTCCATACTTTATGAACGCACTGTATAATATACACTATCCTATAGAAACCCATAAATAGAACGAACGATGACAACTTTTTATGTATTCAATTCTCTCTCCGTTGCGATGACTGGGGGGGAGACAATAAATTTTATTTGTGCTAACTTCTCATGCTCATTCTACGTTGTCTATTGAGATTTCAGATCAGACGGTTCTTTATGATCTCTATTATTTTTGTTATTGTGATTTTATTACGCATATGTTTTATTAGTGATTCCAGACGTTATTTCATTCTAATAAAGATAATCCCTATTATTCGTAGCAAACGTGATAAAAGTTTTAAATTATTCCAGAAACTTTGGCACTTGACTCCAGAAGAATTTATCTGGAAGGTTAAGTCAATTTTAGTTCTATTATTTTAAAACCTTTTGATGTATTTAATTGACTTGCCTCTATGACCTTAATATCTTACTGAATTATGTAGTTTGTAGCTTCAATACTAAAAGATCAAATTTCCAATTTAAGAAAGACACCAAGAAAACTTATATTAAAAATTTTAAAAAACCCCGACAGAAAAAAGCTCTACATAATCTGTAAAAAAATATATGCATTAGCCCTTCAAGTTTGACATAAGTAGGTGGTCTAACCTAACAAGCTTTAAGCTCGAATTACATGTATTTACAAAATCGCTTAAAAATAAATACGTAATGCTACAGAGCAATATGATTTGGACATGACAGAACAAATTGTGGTATAGAGTGCAGTTCTCTTTTTAACCAACTTCAATGAAAGGAGGAGTTATACAATTTGTTTTTTTGTTTGTTTTTTTTAAGGTTGTTCGTGCGTTTTGCATAGGAAACGTGCTCCGATTTTTAAGACTTTTGATTTATTTGAAAAAAGAGAGTTGAGAAATGGTCCCACATTTATTAAAATTCAAATCCAAAATCTCCTTCCCTCCAAAAACCGCCACCGAAGGGAGTGGAAGGTTTAAAACGTTTAAATTGAACATTTTTTAACAAAGAGTTACGGCTTTCTAGTTATAGTAAGTAATGGTAAATACTGAAATATCTGTATCTCGCAATATGAGGAGAGGTCATTTTTTTCGAGAATTGAAAATATGAGACGGCCCAATTAAAGAAGAAATTATATTCAGCCACATTTAAATACATATTCAAAAAAAGCTATTGTTTTCGAGTTACAGCAGTGATAAAGTCTAAAAGAATCAGCAACCAGCACCAATAGAATTAATATAATTTTGCATTTCTCAGTGCACCAACTAATAAAGTCGGTACAATTTCTGGTATTATAATTGCTGCCTTCTATCGCTGATTTAACCTGAACACACTCATTATGACATGTCAATTGATGACAGCCAATTTTCATCTGACTCTAGCAAAGACATGTTGAGAAGTCTATCTCATTTACAAAAGCCTATTTTGAATATCTAGCACATATTTGGTATTCTTTTTTATTAATAACAACAAAAACATTAACATTTTATGACTTTTTTGCGTTATTTAATGATCCATATAAAAATAAAAAATTGCCTAAGCCCATGTCTTTAAAATCTTCAAACCCTTGCTTTTTATGTAAAAAAAGAATGTTCTTTAAACCATAAAACCATGGGCGGAGGCATTTTTTATTTTTATGAGCATAATTAAATAACGTAAGAATGTCACAAAATTTTATTTTTTCATTATTTTTTCAATTAAGGGATATATTGTCTGTATAAGATTCCTTGTGACACCTAGTATATAGATGTTTTTGTCGTTCCGATAAGGTTTTCATAAGAGCCTATACTAAATAGACTAGGCTCTGGTCTCTTGTTTGCAAAATTCAGATAGAAGAAAATCCTCCAGAAATATCACGGAGATTGTGGAGTGTTGAGTTTACTGCTAGGTTACCTATTAAATTTTAGTGAAAATGTTGTCAGGAACCTCTCAAAAAACGGTCTGAATAAAAACGTGAATTCAATGTATTGTATGAAACACACTGCTGGTCTTATGTTTTTTAGAGGTATACATTTTCAAAGCTGTTTTGAGTAGAGTGAGTGATTAATGCAAACTTTAGCAAGATTTCCTGAATAGTATAAGTACAGGGTGGCCAAATGAGCGGAAACTATTCATTGTTGCGGTAAGAAAATTAATGACTAAAGTTGCCAGCAGAAAATGCTGGGCTACTTTTTTTTTAAGGTGCGGTCTAGGAAACTTCATTAGACAAACAGATCTAGATCGATGATCGGAACAGTGTCGGATTCTTACCGAATAAAACCCCTCCGTTTCTACTTCGCAACCTCCTGGTAGCTTGGAAGTTTGGTGTCCCTCACCACGACATTTACGCGGCTTTCCTCTCTTCTATCTTTGATATCTGCATTTAGTTGGTCTTCGATGATTCCTGCGAATTCATTTGGTGATTTGTTTTCTCTTCACCCTTTATAGACACATTTGATGTCTTGGCCTCTTGTACTTGTCAAACAGTCGTCTGCCGAAGTCTACGTAGTTCCGCATTTGGATGCTTTGCGGCTTTCTCCATCCTAGCCGTGGCAATCTCTTTCATTTTCTTCAGTATTGGCGTCCACCCCAGGTCCTCGTATATCATTTTATTTGATACGTAGTATGGTACGTTTAGAGTCATTCTTAAGGCTTTGTTTTCTTGGGCTTGAATTCTTTTTCTTTGTATCTTGCACGTATATCCCCAGACTACACATGCATACACCAATATTGGGGCGATGATCGCCTTGAAAAGTGCCAGCTTATTTTTTTGTTTTCATTTTGCTATTCCACCCAATTAGTGGGTTTAGCTTGGTCCTAGCTGCGGTTGCTTTCTGGACTGTTGAATTCACATGGGATTTCCATCTGAAGTCTTTGTTAATCGTAACTCCTAAGTATTTTACTTTATCGCTCCATTATGCTGGACTATTTACAGATTTGAAAGATGGCCGCTAGGGACCAATCATTATCTTCATGTTTCCTGAAAATTAACCAAACTAAGATTAGAACCAAATTTCGAGTAGATAGTTTTGTAGTATATTTTAATCCTTATCTCTAATAAAAGATAATTTTTATAAACAGATGTGATAAATTTGGTAGAATGTTAAATACGACCCAAAATTAATTGCTATTATATTTTGGTAACGACCAATCAAGTATTTCACTGAATTCACATTTATTAATTGTAGAAAGTTGCTGATAATCAACATCCATTACGAATCGTGAAAAGCAGAGAGAAATTTTCTAAGAATAATCGAGAATCCATTTCCCATCGAATTAAACCATCAATTTCATGTCTTTTTTGTTCCATTGAAAATCCATGATTCTCCCTTTAATAGAGTGAGAGAGGAAATGGTGGAGACCGTCTGGGAGATTTAATTTCAAGATATTAAGTGTATGTGCTGACTTTTAGCTTTATTGACTTTCTGAAACTGTATTACAGTATTATCTCGATATAGAATTTTCTTGTAAAATAGCTTCTCCCTTAGACACAGTGCACACATATGGTACATACGGCTGGGAGCTGATTTTTTCAGGTGGAAAGCTTATTTATTCTGCTGCCCTCAGTTCTATATACAGTTTTTTTTGTAGTACTAGGTTGTTATCTATACATATATAATAAGTTTGTAAGTGCGGCCGATGTCTGTACATTATTGATCTGATATGGGGGGTTCTTAATTAGATCAACAAAAACCAAAACAATTTTTGTTTGTCTCTCTGTATGTTTGTACGCGCATCAAGCAGAAACTACTGCATGAATTTGAATACAGTTTTCACCAATATATTACTAGTAAGATAGCTTTATTGTAGAATACTTACAAATGATTTGCAGAAGTCTTCAAATTTGACATAGGTACATTTGATTCTATTTGAACTATAACGCAATATAAAGTGTGTAAAATGTGAACACATTTCCAAGGACCTTGATAATTATAATATCAAAAATGAATAATGATGTATTTTAAAACACAAATTCTGAAATTAGAATTATTTCCCAATCCGAATACAAAAACTTCAATAAAATATAAATTGTAAAAACTACGGTGGTATTTGAATATTCAATAATGACTAAAAGAATTCAATACCTACTGATTAAAGTCAACATTTAAATTATTCTATCTATGCCTAAAAAAGCATGGGATGATAATAATTTAAATAACTAAATTTAATGTTGTGGGTATTTCACCTATTGCAAAATATTGTACCTACTAATATTAAAATATAATTAATTCAATGAACATACGAGATATTTTTGTTTTTTTATGTTACCTCCACTTTGACGAAAAAATTAATTACATAATACAAGGTGAATTTGAAGTACCTACTTCCTAATATTTTAGCCAGTTGTTCTTCATGCATTCAGAAAAACTAAAAATAAACAACAGTGTTATTTAAAAAAAAAAAACAAAGAAAATAATGCAACAAAATATAACCTCTGTAAATTTTATTTTATGAATGCAAATACTTGGATAGAATCATGGCGGATGCTCGATAATGGTAATTTTCAGTATCAATGGCGATGTATACCTATATCTAATCTTAATCTATGTGGTGCAGTGATAAATATTTTTTACAAAAAAATTGACCGACTTTATTAGTTGATGCACTGCAAAATACAAAATAACATTAATTCTATTAGTGCTGGTACTTTTGAAGTTGTGCAGTAGCATTTAGATTGAACACTTTTGGCATCAACTCCAAAAGTACAAGCACCAATAGAATTAATGTTATTTTGTATTTTTCATTGCACCAACTACTAAAGTCGGTCCAATTTTTTGCAAGAAATACCTATTTATTTTACAATTTTGAGTGTAACGTGTAACATTAGTCGTGAAAATTGGTGAACGTGCCTAATACCAAAGAAGTAGTACCTATAGTATTACCAAAAAATCGCTCCTTCCACATAGCAGAAATACACCTATCACATATTTCAGACTTTACCATTGCTGTAACTCGAAAACCGTAAGTATTTTCAAAAAATGTTAAATTTAAACCTTTCGGGATATGGTCCCATCTCTAACTTTCAAATCTCGAATTTTCGATTTTCCCCTTCCACATAGCTGAAACACATATTTCAAACTGTAACGAGGAAACCTGTGATTATTTTTAAAAATTTCCAATTTAAAAGTCTCCGGATATGGAATTTCCTTAAATTCTGCCGTCTCGGATTATAAATTTTGTGGAAAAATTGCCCCCACCACCCCTTTTGGGGGATGTTTTTGAGGGGAAGGGGATGTCTAATATTATTTTTTTTCAATGTGACAAATCATCAAAATCGGAGCACGTTACTATGCAAAGGTCGCGAACAAAGATTTACAATAATATACACATACAGTCGTACTCTATACCTCCTCCGTTTGGTTCGTCGGTCAAAAATATAGTAAACATTGAGAACTTGTATTAAATAGTTAGTTGTTCGATTTCACTACGGTGGATCTCAAGAGAATTTGAATATTGGAAAGAGGCTTACTGAAATTTAAGACAAATCTATCATGATCAAATTGACGTTGATTATTTCTTTAACGTGTATGTTGTTATACCAGCTTCGCGGATACCCAAGAAGATATGCTCTTTACTTTATCTAGTTTTAACCCATGACAAATTTATTAGAGCGCATTCATGTGTCTGTTAGAGTTACACCCTGTACGATTATAAATAGTCACACTTCTATGGCAGTTAAAATAAAAACGGCAGTCACCGCGCTGCTTAGCGTCTGGACGCTCTCACCTAGTCATTCTTTCAGGGTCTTAGATAAATCTTTTATGTATATTCATAAACTGTACGGAAACTTTGTAATGTTTTACGACCGAAATTAAGTGTAGCTTATATAAATAATACTATGGTTGCTTTGCACAATAACTGACTATTGTACGTAGGGAGAACACTTTTGAAAATGTGGAACAAATGGATTATTTTAGTTATGCTAATCGTGGCATTTAAGTTTGAATGTACGGAAGCAAAGAAGAATATTAACATAGGTGAGAATGACAAAGTAGATATATATTAAACGTGCTTACTTTAGTTTATATTATACCTATACCCTTCATATAACCTTTTTCCTTGTTTTCGAATGCAACAGATTAAATTCAAAAAGTGTTTCATATTTCTATTTAAATGGTAACCATGTGAAAGAAGTAAAATTATATTCGCATATGAAAGCTAGAGCTACATAAACTCATTATAGAAATAACATGTTTAATTAATCTAATATTATTTTAATTCTAGCTATATTCCTGGATGACGATGACCAATATAATATTTCAACGATAGCAATCAGTAGTGCTGTGAGACGAATTAATCTGTTCAGTAAAACTGACTTCCTACTGAGGCCTCACATTAACAGAATAACCAAGAATGATCTTCTCAAAGTGGGAGAACTAGGTAAGAGTATATTTGTTTTTTTCAATACAATATGTAATAATCGAATGAGTTTGTCTATTTCTCAATAATGCAAAATCTTCTATATCTATTGAGAAGATAATCTGCGTAGAAGTAGCTTATTATGTGATTTCTGTAATAGTTAAGTGCTTTTCTATTACTATCAGCTTCAATCTATCAGCTATCAAGCTGATTGATTTTAGACATGTTTCTGTACACAAAAAAATCGACTTAGGTCGCAAAAAATGCACCGTATTAATATTTAGTAGGTATATTCTTACGATAAATACTAAATTCCGATACTATAAAACTAAGTATGCAACTTCGAAAAACATTTCTTAACTACATAATGCTCGAAAAACCACGAATTTTTCATTCTTTTTTCAGTTTTTGGCTTACAACTTCTAAAATTTACATCCTACAAAAAAGTCAGAAAATACACTTCTAAGCAAACTAAATTTGAGTACAACTACAGTTACTTAAATATAATATATTTGGAGATGCAACGCCTCAAAAATTGTTTTTCCCCAATTAGTTCAAAATTCTTTTTTCAGCCGTCCTCTTAACAGAATATCAACTACAATACTATAGTATTATAAGAGACAAAAGCCATGTCATCTGTGTTATAGAGCATTTATATATAGCTTTAAGTACAGGCAGAACCTTTAAGACCATTAGTTTCCTTGTTATCATGAAAAATGAAAAATGTAATGTAAATTGTTAATAATATTGCAGAGTTACCTACATAATTTTATAAAAATTACATTTTATTTTTACTTGGATGGCGGATGTTTAATTAGGAATCATATCAACCAATCAATGTTATCATTCTTTAATTGTTTCTAATAATAGTCTCTTCATGTTTCCATCCACATGTGTCCTCATGACAATTTACTTAAAGTAGGTACATCGTATTCAGGTTTGTTGAAAGAAAAAGTTTGACTAGCAATATCAAAACTAAATTTCGATAAAAATTTTCATGATATTATTTTACAAGCCTTATTCATCATCAATCTTATTTCGGTATTAGTTTATTAATTTGATACTAGAACTATTGTTTCATATTATTGTTACTATAGTAATTAAAAAACTAAACTTGTATCAGATGAGTTCAATCAAAAGTAAATTAATTTAACTAACAAAAACAAATTTGATAGATTACCTCAAATAAATTAACGTGCATGAAATTCGATATTTTATTATTTTCGACATACATGGCATCGTTAGCTAATGCATTTTCTTCCCTCTCTCAACTCATTCTATGGTACTAGGCAATTCAGTGTGCTCGTTGAAAAGGCCGTAATCGGTTCAAACATCCTCTTTTTAAGAGAAAACTAAGCCAAGGTTCGAGCAAGTACCTGAAGACGACGACTGCGTTATGGATTGAGCTTCAGCACAGAAAAGTAGCAAAAGTGGATCAGGTTGTGAGTTTGTGAAAGGTACACTTCAACATATTTCATTCGAGGAGAGCTCTACTTTCCTCTTGAAACAGATGTTCCTTACCTCAGCTTCACTGGTTGCAACACTAGATCTACCCTTTTCTGGCAAGAGAAAACGAAGATGCTGGGCGTTCTCTCAAAACATTGAAACATTTTTGACGTGTCTCAGTTATGAGGACACTCATGAGATGCGCTGACAAAAAATATCTCGTTGATGTTAATGGTGGGGGAGAAAACGAATCTCTCCAAGCCCTGGTTAACGTAATATTTATCCGAATAACTGCCAACAAAGAGTCCACTTCGCTTATCTGCACCAAACCGAAACCAGGTGCAGAAATGTTCGGGATTAGTGAAATAGTCCACCTACTGGGGATGGACAGGAAGCCCGCAGGAACTGACACCGGTGATGTTAACTAAAGAACCAGCGGCGCTAACCCTTCTGAAATTCCTTTAATGCAAACGGATGTGGAAGAGGGAGCTGCTCCTAACAGAAAGCAGGGCTGAAATGATCTGATCTCGGGAAAGCACTGCCTCAATATTTTTCCCGTATCTGTAGCTGAGTCGGTTGAAAAAGATGACTTTGAAGATCCTCTACCACTGGATCCGACAACAAAGGAGCGCCAAGAAAAGCCGTCTGACAAACCTGAGCCTTCAAGGCCAAAAACACGACTGCTTCGCTATGTGCGTAAAGGTAAGCATAAAATTACATACCTACCTTGTTGTAGTTTATCATTAAAATGATTACGTATTTAATAAATACTAATTTAGATTGTGTTGTGTTTTTCGGATGCAGAAGTCAGCTGAGGTTCCACTCCCAATAATCAGTCTCATTTACCATTACATAAAATGAGTGATGTATTTATCACCCTTTACAAAATTCTTGGAATTAGTCAAGCCCCGTTTCTTGCTAACTCAGATTTCCTTGATTTCTCGTTTTTGATAACACAGAAACTATAAGGTAGTCCTAAACAATTTTGCTTACGCTTCAATTATTAGAACTCAATAACTGCTCCATAACAGTAGTATGTATTATAGCCCATATTCTGTTTAGATGACAGCTATTGCTATAATTCTGAACTTGTCTTGGAAGCTCCACTCAGTTAGCAAAGTTCTTTCAAATCTGCAAGCTTAGCTTTATACTGCTGATAAATATTTAACAATATACAAAAAAATAGAAAGGAGATATATTTTCCAACCTACGTATTTTATATGACAGGCCTATTTGCCCGCATCTAGAAACTAACGTGTTTATCAGAATGGTTGGTCAGAAAAAAATGTAAATAATTGAAAATGTATGAGTAATGATGTAAGAAATCATAGTTTATATTTATAATTTTTAATTTATTGATTGATAAAGTCATTTATAAGTAAAAATTGAGTAAATTATCATTTCCTTCTTATAATTTAATACAGTGGTGGAATTTGTCTCTGGTTGTACTTCTATAGTTCAAAAAATCTATATTCATAAACGTTCTCTGAGAAAATATACCTACCATGTAATTTGAACAAAACTTTAGCAGATTCTCCCTTATGTCATCTTCTTATTCAAAGCAAACTCAAAAATATATGTGTATATATGAAAGAATATTAAGCTTGTCTAACATACATTAACACCTGTTTTATTCTTTTAACATGAAACAATTAAGTAATTCAACGACTTGTCAAAGAAAATCAATATGGTGTCTGGTTGGCAATCAAGCTAAAACGTCGTATTTGTTTACAAGTATTTTCCTGGATTCGAAATCTTTTTTAAAATGTTTGGAAGAGTAGTGCTTTCATTTTGAAAGAATAATGCCGATAACATGCATGGTGAACGGTGGTTGGTTGTGGAAGCTGGGCGGTTCAGAACTATTCGCTTTATTATTTTCGCATCGCTGTTGTTAAATACTTGGAGCATTATCCACAAATTATTTTTTTATCGAGAAAAACAAAAGACGTGTGGATCGCTGCAATCAAGAGGGAAGATTTAACAGAATCTATTTTAAGAAATCAAAGAGTATGTAGCAGACATTTCATCACAGGTAAACAAAACTGCAAACAGTGTTCTACCCAGTTTAAAATACTGTATGTTGTTGATATAAACATATCCTATACTCTAACACTGTTTTAGGAAAACCTAGCGCTTTGAGCAAGCGCATCTGAAGCGAAAGTCTTATGTGGAACGAAAGTTGAGAACAGACAAAAGAAGTAAATCTAGTACAGAGGCATGCGAACAAAAAGAACTGGTAAGTACCTTGGAACATTTTTTAAGAACTAGGGACTATAATATATATTATATATATATATATATATATATATATATATATATATATATATTATATATAAAGTCAAAAGTAATGTTGCTTAGCATCATTATATCTGCCACATCCCATATCTATTGACAAAGTGGTAATTTCTAGTTACCAAAACATAGATGCGTTGTCGAAAATAAATATCAAATGACAAGACAAAATTTACTGCAAGGGTAGAACAGAATTTCTCCTGCAATTTTTTTCTTCTTCTGAGTCCATTATTTACCAGTTATAGCATAACTTAGCAGTACTGAATTGTACTATACAGTAAAAACTTTGATGGATGCGGCAAAAGAGCTGGAAATTTGAATATTTGTCTTTCTATAAAGCCACTATGTTATAAGTCATAAACCGACTAAGTAAACTCAAAACTGTACCAATTACACATTATAACATAGATTTTTTTATTGATTAAACTTGCCTGCCAAATATAGCTGTTATTGTTCATTAAGATGAAATAAAATATATGTAAAATATATAAATTTCATATTTATAGTGTAACGAGGAATGTGTTCTGGAAGACGGAGGGCTGCAGATAAACATGGAAGAGACGGGCTGTGCTTCACAAACAGAAATATCAGATCAGAATCAGAAGAAAAGTACTTTAACAACTGGTTTAAGTACCTATATTATGTTGTGTTGAAGATTTTCTCTTTTGTATTGGTTATATTTATAAAAAAAAGTTCTTGTGGTAGTAAGGATAGTAAAAGTAAAAATAATAAACATTTATTTATTCATTGCCTTAAAAAAAGACAGGAAATATTTACATATATTGTACAGGACATTGACTGTTCAAGTATACGTTTCTAATAAATAAAATGTATGACATAAATGAATAATTGTTTCATTCCACGTTATTGTTATACAAGGGCTATAACAACGTATTTTATGGTAATACTCATTATCTTAGTTTAACATATAGCATCTTTCTCGCCATAACTTTTTCAAATAAGAGCTCTTCATATGTTCAATTACTGCAATGACACTCAAGATTAAACACTAAATACTATTTGCAAAAACATTGAAAGGTAGAATAAAAACGAGAAAACTACCCGAACGTGATACTGAGCAATACAAATCCATAGGAGATTAAAACTTTGTTTGCCAACCAAATGTTATATTGTCTGTTGAAAAGTCACGTGGTTTGGATTCTCTAATAATAATAGAAGAAGTGAATTTCTATCCTAGCCTAATGTTTTTGTATTGTATGATCATGACCAGATAAATCGAAACAACTGTAGAAAATGTTAACATTGTTGACATCTTGATGTTAAAGAAGACAGCTGAGAAAGACGGGCCATCTCTCGTTAAATCTAAAAGCAGATTTATTTCAGACTTCTCCTCTTGCGAAAATGTTTGATGCTGTTCCAGATTTCTGATGGCTCTGTAAAACTTTTTGGCTTTATTTCTGGTGTATTCGGTTATCACTATCATGGTTATTGTCTGAATCTGTAAGAAAATATGATATAAAATTGTAACAAATAAATGCAAGATTTGTTAAAATGTACAGTACACACGCGATAATAGTGTTTTTGGTCAGCACATTTGTCACTGAAATCGTGGTTATCGTTATACGGAGTCGGCGCTGTAGCGATATGTCACACCGTTATGTTTATTAAGCATAACGGACGTGGTTAATTACGGAGGATTAGCGGTATCCTTATATAGAGTTCTTATCGTTATTTGACAATTTTGACATTGACATTTCTGTGTATGTTTTTCTTTTGTGATAAATTTTTTGAACTTTTCGATAAGTCTTGAGTGCTTTTCTTATAAGTTAGTGGAGTATTTCCAGTATAAACCTAGGTACGTATTTTGTGGATTATTTGAAGCTTGGATCAAATAAAAAACTGTTTTACAATTATGACAGTTAAATCTGTGCGACCAAAAACTCTGTGATTTATGAATAAATTTATGGTTATTAATCACAACTATAACGAAATTGACGTTTAAAGTGACTGACCAAAAACACTCTATTATGAACACTCCAAAACGGAATACTCGCATAATGTCAGCAACATTATTAATGCTAGATCACCGCATACTGTCTACGGAGTACGGACTACATGTGTTTATTGTATAAAATATTTTATATATGGTTTTATTTTAATTTCTGCTGTTTTTTGAATGTTATATTTTATTAACTATAAATGTTTATTTCATAGCAAATATGCCTTCATTAACGTGAATAAATCGATGATATAAAACCCGGGAAATTCCATAGATATTAAACGACAAAAATAGCCTGGAGGTGTAGAAACAAAAAATATTCACATCCTAGTCATACCTAGTGCCTACATCATTGGCCCAAAAATATAAAGGGTTATTTATTATAGAAGTGAAAAGTGTTAAAATTCAATAAATCGTAAATGGCTAGAAGTAGCCTGGAAGTGAAAAATATACGTGGTGTTCCCTTTAAGAAACACGAGAAAATAGAATCCGGGAAGCACCGATTAGATAAAGCAGTTTTAGTAACCCTGTTTCATTATAGAGCATGAAAATGGATCATAAGTATTACACTTCTGTCTTTTAAGTTGTATTATAAATATTCCCCTCAAATTCCATATCCGGGACGAAAATTGTTTTACAGTCCCTATACATCTTCCATTGATATTATTTATACAAAAAATACCATAACTTTCAAGTATTTTGGAGATAATAAATAATATTAATAATAATAATAAGAGAATGAGCTAATACGAGTATACAGGGCATTGAATTAAAAAATGCTCTCGACCCATGGTTCACAATGTATATTCGGCAATACTTTCTGGTTATAGGCTCTATTGTCTAGTCTAGTGGCTTTCGTGAATCATTTTCCTTTATTTCACAGAACCAGAGCAATTGGACGCTCGACCCTGTAAATATAAAATATGGATGGTTATATATTCGAAATAAGTGGGTATACGCTGATACCGTTAGACCGATCATAATGAAAATCGGAAAATTTTACTTTTCATGGGAAATATATTTGTGCCATTCACTTTATTAGAACTCGCCACTAGATGACACCGCAGACTTTCATCTTTTAAACTGTTCAATTGATGGCGCTGTCGCCTGTTTTATAACTTGCCACTTATTTTTCATTTCTAGATTCTCATAAGCACTTGAATACACTTAGCTTTGGCGCTGCTACCTTCACAAAGCTTGCACAAGTGGTCTCAGCGGGAGTTAGATATAATTAATGGACATGTAAACAGGTCGGGCGCTTACAACTTAAGGTGAACCAATAACACATCAGATCTGAATAGCTGTTCTAATCCCTGAGTTATGATTGGTTCACACTAAGATCGAAGCGCTGCAAGTGGAAAAAAGAAATGTAAGTCAAGCCAATGTGAGTGCCCCAACTCCATACAAGAAACTAAGAAGCTATACTTACTATTGATATAACTGCGATAAGAATGGCTATTTTACTTGGAGTAGATATAAGGTACACACCACCAATATGTGACAAACAATAGACTAAAACTTCTGCAAATTTTGTGAGAATCTGCCATTCAAAATAACGATTCATATTCTCAGTTGCTCTTCCAATTTTCAAGCATACTTTTATGAGTATTCTGATTTTCATCAGGACGCTGATTTCGTTGTTGTAATTTATAAGAAAAAAATCAGTTGCTGTGCTGTACTGATATCCGATGATAAAATTTGAACAGCAATATAGACTGCTCATAACAATACGTCTTATTTGATTGTGATAGGTGTGCAGACTATTGACCCAATGACGGACATTTTTATAATCCTTGTCAATTGACATGGTTATTATCAAGAAAATGTAGTACGTAGATGAATATATAACAAACAAATATATAACTTTGTTGCTTATGTACTGTTGAATATCATGATTCTTTTTCAGTCTACTCCATTTCTCTTCTAGAGCAGCAACTTCGTTCAGAAAACACACTAAGTTCTTGTATCGAATAATTGCGATTATAACATAAACTTGGTTTCTGGTCAAACTGACAAATAATTTAATACTTATTAAGATGATGTCAGCTCTGTTCATATCAAACAGGAAATATTTATTGCGCCAGTATATAACTGACGCTGTACATAAAAACTCCCATGTAATCAGAGAGCCAGCAAAGATTTTGTACCAACTTTTAATCTTCGCACCATTTTTATCCATGGATAATTTTGGTACCAATCCGATAACAACTGATAAGCCTAAAATTCTGTGAAAGATCTTAAAACATGGCAATATGTTGTCCATCATGGTTAGGAGTGTAAAACTATAATTATTATTTCAATTTTGACCTCAACAGTGTCAGCAGTGAATGTTGTTTGCGACCAGTCATCATAACTAAGTGCTTTGTAGTTAATTATTTAGGCTATTTTTTAGTTTGATAAATGGAGTTGATTCCATAAGTTTCTGTGCTAAGTGATATTATTTGACGGATATGAAAAATATTTATTATATTAAAGGCTACCGACTAACTATATATATATATATATATAGGGTGATTTTTTTAAAGTGCCCATTAGAAGATATTAACCTAAAAATCGAGACAGAAATACGAAAATTTGAACCTGGCTATAACCAAAGTTGCCCAATTTAGTGAAAACATTTTCAAAATGGTGACACTTCCGGTTACACCGGAAATATAGTATGAAAAGACATAGTTGTTATAACTTATCTGTCATAGTTTATGACGTCATTTTTACTGCAAAAAGTTCTCATAACACACGTCTATTTAAAAATTCATATCTCTCTTACTGTCAACCGGAAAAGCAAAAAGTTGTTTTTGATCAGTAGCCCCAAGTCGGAATTTCATTCAGTATGCCCATCATTCCGAAAATTGTCTTGTTTAACACTCCAAAGAAAAACAAGTCATATTTTTGAAAAAAAAAAAGTTTTATTACGCATTTAAGATTTGAACCGTACCGATGCGTACCATTGCTATTTCTGGATTTGAACTACATGTATATATATATATATATATATATATATATATATGAACAGCGCGACATAACCATAGAGTAATATATACGACAATCTGCCAGAGAGTACATAGAGTAAAGTAGAGTAGAGTTTATTTAACTATGATTGTACAAAAAATATACATTATAGCAGGTCCAAAAATAACAATGTCTAAAATATAAAGTGAGATGACAAATGAAATTAACATATAAAGGAAAATATTACAAACTAGAATAAAATGATATAGCTAGACATATAGTAAAAGTTAATACATAGGTAAAACAGAAAATATTCAGTACGTGATCAACGAATGGTACACACTGTCTCACAGAAGAGATCTGTTTCAAGGAATTCCTGAACAGAATAAAAACAATGTTTCAAGAGATATTTTTTAATCTCCATTTTAAATTTATTCCCGTCCAAGTTCTGCATCTCGCTAGGTAATTTATTATAAAGTTGGGGGTTCAGTAAGTTTTTAACAGACTTTGTTAATCTTAATCTTGGTATCATGAGGGTATCCTTTCTCAAGTTATATTTATGAATCGTACTGGATGACTGATAATTTGATTTTTTCTGGTGAATCTCCAACAAGGAATGGAAAATAAAAATGCATGGAAGCGGCATTATTTCAAGTCTCTGAAATATGGTTCGACAATGTGCTCGATAATGAGCTCCAGTGATAATTCGAAGGGCTCTTTTGTAATCTAAATACACTTTGGGCTGCAGAACTATTTCCCCGTAAGACTACTCCGTAACAAATTTGAGATTGGCGAAATAGCTCATCCTCAACGCATCATAATGTATGAGTGCTCTGAGTCTGCGCAACAAAAAGTTAATACCAGAAAGTTTGTTACGGACCATCTCCACGTGACACGACCAATTCAATCTATCGTCTATTTTAATACCCAAAAAATTCACACTCCTGCCCTGACCTACTCCTTTTCTTGTCGAGATTTTTATTGACTGTGTTTTTTTTAAATAGTTTTTATTACTTTCGGTTCATGTATCAATGGACTCCGCAGCGATTTCTCAGGCCCCATACGGTCTAGAGACTTGAAATTTCGAATTCGTACTTAGATCGCAGACATTTCGCCGCCTGTTAAGCTCCAAGTGTGATCCAATATTGGTAATTATAATTATCTCATTCAATCTCATTCAACCAAGATTATTATTTTGTCGACATGGAACGACAATGGGATCCGTCACTGGAATTACGCACGAGCATGGAGCGTATATATACGTCTCGTTCTCTGGTATAATTTTCGATGCAATTAGTTGAGATTTTATCCAACGCATCTGCGCTAACATCATATATACCAGAGAACAGAGACGTATATATACGCTCCATGCTCGTTCGTAAATATTCGTAATTCCAGTGACGGATTCCATTGTCGGACATTGTCGTTCAATGTCGAAGAAATAGTTTGATCTAGCTTGAATGAGATAATATAATTATTCAATATTGGATCACACTTGGAGCTTAACAGAGGGCCAGATATCTGCGATCTAAGTACGAATTTGAAATTTCAAGTCTCTAGACCGTATTGGGCCTGAGAAATCGCTGCGGAGTCCATCGATACAAGAACCGAAAGTAATAAAAACTATTTGATTAAAGACGTCAATGACAAAAGTCAAAGAACTCAACTTTTCTTTATAGCATATACCTATTTTTCTATCGTCATTAGATAGAAAATTGAATTTTAGGGGAATGTTTATTACCTACACTTTGTTGTTTTTTATCAAATAATAAAAAAGATATTCGAGATTTCATTAAATTTTATTTCACGAATGCCTATTTTACGAATAACTAAGTGACCTTGGATGTAAAAAAATCGCTGTTACTGCTAACAAGTTTTGGTCATATTGATAGTTTTTAAAGTTGAAGTACAAAACGTCTGATACAAAAATCCTTATGAATCAGTATCGAGTTCTTACAGTACCTAAGTTAGTTTCATGAATAAACGATTTGTAAATATTTATGAAAACTTGCTCATTTTTCAATAATTGATAAAATTGTACATCTACATAAAGCAAGTTGACAGTAGTTGCAATTTTTTCATGTTTAATGACCCATTAAGACCTCCTTAAGAAACAGAAACAGAACTAAGAAATATTAATAAACGTGTCCTTAATGCTAAATATCAAAACATTCACTTCATTATTTTGTTCAACTTTGGTTATTATTTTAATTCTACTGTTGAGTGGATCTTTGTTCCAGTAAGAATAATCCTTGGAGTAAACATGATTTTTTTTTCTATTCACGACAGATTCTTTCCACTATTCTATCACAACTTCCGTAATTAGGAAACTGATAAAAAATGACACCGTTTCGATACTGATTCATTTGGATTTTTGTAACAGACGTTTTGTACTTGTGTATGTAAATTTCAAAACTATCAATTTGACAGCTAAAACGTGGTATCATTAACAGCGATTGTTTTAAGTCCTAGGTCACTTAGAACATTTTCAAAATCTCAAATATCTTTTTTATTATTTGAACAATCATCAGAGAGTGTAATAAACATTTCCCTAGAATTCAATTTTCTACCTGATGAAGACAGAAAAATAGGTGTGTGCTATTAAGAAAAGTTGAGTTCTTTATCTTATCTTTTGTTATTGTCGTCTTTAATTGTTTTTGAGTGTTAAACAACACAATTTTCAGAATCATGGGCATACTGAAGGAAATATCAACTTAGGGTTACCGATGAAAAAAACGTTTTGCTTTTCCGATTGACAAAAAGAGAAATATGAAGTCAAAAACT
The DNA here is from genome assembly GCA_958507055.1 of Crioceris asparagi. Lineage (NCBI taxonomy): Eukaryota > Metazoa > Arthropoda > Insecta > Coleoptera > Chrysomelidae > Crioceris > Crioceris asparagi. Next base: position 72,689,552 of record OY293828.1, read on the forward strand.
ATGACAGATAAGTTTCAACAACTAGGGCTTTTTATACTTAACGGAATGTGCGGATTTCAAATATCTAAAAAAAACCGGGATTTCTATTTGAAAGAACAAAGTTAGTACGATTTCCGGTGTAACCGGATGTGCCACCATTTTGTAAATATTTTCTCTAAATTGGGCAACGTTGATTATAGCCAGGTTCAAATTTTCATATTTCTATCTTAATTTTGTAAGTGAAAATCTTCTAATGGGCTCGTTAAAAAATCCGCATGCATATGATTAGTTAATAGCGTCCATTGTGATGAGTTCTGTTTGAAAGGTTTTTTTCACACGTTATAACGAAGCATAAGTCTTGTGTTTAGGATAACAATAAATTCAATCAAAAGTTCATTGTGTACAAGGATCCAAACTACAGTACTTTTAACATGAAAAAAAATGGCTTATGTCTATTGGAACACACTGTATGTGATGTTTGTATTGGTTAGAACTTTTTTCACTATTTTGATCTCTATTAGCATTCCTTTTACTTAAATTGTAAGGTATTCAAAAAAAAGATGAGGAAATTGAAGCAGACTTCAAACATAAAAGTGTGCCTGCCATAATAATAAAAACTAAACGCTGCATGGGCTGACTACTACGCAAAAGAACAAAACTTTGAAATGTTGAGTCATTATTTTTATCATTCTGAGAACTTTTAACACGAGTTATGTACATATTGTCACACTCAATAAGCACAGTTTACGCAATGATTGGTAAGCTGTGCTATAAGATAAACGAAATATCCTAGATTATTTAACTTAATTGAAGCACTTTAAACGATAATAATCATAGTTAATCAAAAGCTGAATTATAACGTTTCGGGGTTATGGAATACATCATTTTAAGTTCACTACCCTGTAAAATTTGCCCTGAAGATATTGAATATAAAACTCACTCAATTTTACTGGATTAGGTGGATTAAAATTCCGGCAATAAAATATTAATGAGGACTGATTAGTTCTTATTAAATTGAATAAATTCTGATTCAGGTATAAGAAAAGTTAAGTTGCATCAAAGCGAAATAAAAAACTTGATGCAGTGAATATATTAAATATAGAATTACCAATCCGTTTGAATTTCAACAATGTTTCTTTTTTATTGTAATTTCACGGCATACCTTTATTAATGATATTTGAGTTTTTCTGCAAATAATGCAAACACCTCACAATACTCTTATAGGCAATGCTAGTACCTACAGAATGAAAAGTTAACAAAATTCAGTCCATTACCAACATACAAAATAGAGTGTGTTCCATTTAAAACAAGTAAATTTTTCATGTTAAAATTGTTATTCCAAACCTAAACATTATACGGATGCTTCGTTGAAACGTGTTAAAAACTCATCACCTGTCACCTGAAATTCATTTCAGTGATAGTTTATAATTTTAATTATTGTTGACATCAATTCGTTTTCACTTTTACAAAATTTCATGATAAAAATTACAATGGTTACTTGTTTCCAAGGCAACTAGGAAAAATAAAAAATATCTCAGAAAGATGAGATAAAAGAAATAGTTTTTGATAATTTTCATATGCAACTGTTAAAATTCCCCTGTGCCTATGTGATATGATATGGGGACATCAATGGACAACCATAAGCTATATAAAAAGGGTGGAGAGGGAATTTCTCTTCCAAAATTGAAAACTCTCATACCGTCTTTTCAATAATCGGTTATATTATTCTTGACAGTTGTCAAGAATATGATTATTTCAGTTGGAACAGCTTTTAAAAATACAATCTAATCCTCCCTAATGAAAAATTTTAATTGGTAGAAAAAAATAAGTTCTATTAAAGAGTTTTTGAAGTGAAGAGGAATAGCTGATAATTTGGAAAGCAGTGACATTGACTATGGGCTCTTCCTCTACCAGAAAAGTCAAGAATTGCAGAGACGGTGTTGTGATACGCTTGTCCCAACAAATAGACCTTCTGGTCCTGGAAATCTGTTTAAAGATATTCTTACCGTTTAATATATCTCTAGAATACTGAATTTATGATAACTTAAAACTTTACCAATTTCCAACAAAATGCATATTTAAGTACTTACACTTACATGTTAATGTCCTAGTCCAAAAAAATCTACCTTAATAAATTAATAAGTATGAAGTACGTCTGATTAACTTTTTTGCGGAGAGTGCATAAGAAAATTAACATGTTGTAGTACACCATTTCAATTACTTTTCTGTTTAAGTGTAGAGGTAAATCGCTAGAATCATTTTAATTCGTTTCATGAAAATATGAGTTTATTCCTTATGGAACTCTAATCGATATGTTATATTCACTGATAAAATAATAATTCAAGTCGCACCATTGCTAATAAGGAATGGAATATAACCCGATCAACTAATAAACTTCGAATCTAATAATCTCCATCTGAATGAACAACACAATAAACTTAAATGAGAAATCATTTTCATTTACAGCTTGTGATCTACTTCAAAAGGGCATAGCAGCTATTTTCGGTCCCGAGTCTCCAGAAATTAACGAACTTATCCAATCACTGTCTACTACTCTACAGATTCCACAATTCCAGACGTTCTGGAATCCAAAACTCAATTTATTAGCAAACCAGCCTAAACAGGTCAGTGTTGTCATATGTTTAAACCAGAAGATAGTATTTGTTGAAATTAAGCTTAGGTATAAAGATATTTGCCAGATAAAAATATATATTTCAAGAAAATGAAATATTTGATACTACCTTGCTTGTACTATACTAATATTTCCGAAATCAATGCAAACTCTATATTTACCCGCTTAGCTGAGAGAAAACTGCAAACTTACTAAAGCATTTTTCAGAATATGCAGTCTTTAACGAAACGCATATTATCAGATAAGTTTATAGACGATTAGTTGATATTTCTATCTAGTTAAAGAACTTATAGAGAACGTCACCGGACAAACCAATCATAGTATACTTGAATGAAAGAAAGTTTGGTACCTGAGAATGACATGAATAAGCCTAATAAATATCTGATTATTTTACCATTAGTTCAGTTCACTAATTCAAAACCATGCTATATATTGTTATCTATATACCTATATAAAAGCGAAAACCACTCACTCACTGACTGACCGAGAATCATTCCCACGGCCATACGGCTGGAGCTACGAAGTAGAAATTTACATGGAAGCTCCGTTTTGTTAAATTGGGAAGAGTAAGCCCTATCGATAAAAATAATAACATAATAAAATAAAATAAAAACAAAACTGATGCGCTGAGTGAGCGCTGCGTTGAAACCTACCGTGGCGATGAAGAGATACATTTAAATTTGAAGAAGTACGATATTATCTAGAAACTTGAGGAGAAAAAATCACAAAACAAATCTTTATTCATGCTGACGATTTCATAAGTTGAGCTCGTTTGTTGTTGAGATCGGGGTTAGACAAAACCTAAAATTATTAATTTATTTCGCGGAAGTCTTTTCACAGCGGTATTAAAGGGGATACGCAACTTTTGGGATTTACAATTATTATACCATAATAATAATGAATAACCTTTTTAGTGTTCCATACATCCTATGAAAAAACGAAATCATCAAAATTATTCTGGTGTCTTTTTGCAAAACGGAAAAAGATGAAATTACGCTCAGATACATATTTTACCGCAACACAACAACAAGTTTGTAGAGCAAATTAGATACTTAATGAAAGGAGAAATTGTCTTATGTTATTAACCCATACGAGAATCCTAACATAATTAAGATAAAGAAAATCAGAGAAAATATTTAAGGTCTTATCAAGTACCGTTGTCTACATAAAGCCAAATTATTTGCAAGATTTTTGCCGGATAATTATCTGACTTGTAATATAAACGAAAACCTCTAAATTATTATATATATAAACAAATAGGCTAATTTTATATGAAATCTGGGAATATTTTTTCCCTTGAAATGATTCTCTCTTAAGTGTCCTTTTAAGTTTTAGGGCCGATTTCATAATGAATCCTTAATGGGAAATTAGTTAATTCTTCAATTTGTTTAACTCATATCTCGATGACGGAATAAAAAGAGTGCATTTTTCCATAACTTTTGCAACATTAGTCACCCTATCTTTTGTTCTTTTAAAGTAACTTTAAATTATATGACCAACCAAAAAAATATGAAATTTTTAATCTAGGATTAAAATTAATAGGAGATTAAATTTGATTATGAAATCGGCCCTTAAAATCATTATTTAGAGCTCTAAAACAGAATTTTCATTACAAAGACCGGTATCAGCACAGAACTCACTCTGTTGTTTTTTTGTTCATGATCGGGTAATTGAAAAATAATTAAGTAAAGTTTACTAACGGTAATAGCTTTTCAGTAACTTCCAAGGTAGGTAGGTACTACGCATTTTTTGATATCCATAATATTTTTTTGCAATTGTTTATGTGCGAGCTTAATACTTCCTCACATTTTTCTAGAAGTTGTAATGGATCCATTATCCATCACAATTTTGAACTTGTGAAATTGACTATATTGCCGTATTCTTAAATTACATGAATATCCACTATTAATCAATTCTTATAGAATGAATCTGTGTTATACTCTTAGGTATATAAATCATTTGGCAACGCTGTGTTCCAGGTATTCAACTTGTATCCCAGCCCTCGAACGCTATCCAAGGCGTTAGCGACGCTCGTGCGAGAAAATGACTGGAAAAGTTACACGGTAATCTACGAGAATGATGATGGACTTCTCAGGCTGCAGGAAGCACTAAAACAGAGAAATCCCTCAGAGCCGGCTGTCGCGTTCAGGAAATTAGGACCAAAGGAAAATCACAGGTTTGTTTCCCAGCAACAAATTGAATATTCAAACAGTGTATTGTTCGTTGTTACGTATACATAGGCTTAGTGTATTTTAAGTACAATTGCTTAGTTTAAGTAGGTATACGATACAACATTTTTATTAACATATGTGCATTCTTAATATCAGTCCATAATTGTATTCCAGGAGGTAGATAAATTCTCTTAATAAGGTATATGGACATTGTGAATGTGGCTAATACAGTCCTTCTCGGCGCCACTTTAAAAATCATAAATTTTGCCTGTATGATGTAAAGTAGGAGTTCACTTTGATTCATAACATGAGATAGAAAAATAATATTAACATCAAAAGTCAAAGACTTTTTTCTTTCACCACAAAACAAATGAGGCTAAATATATTTTAGTGACAGTAACTTCTTAATATTATCGGAAGAAAAGTTGGACATTCTCAAAGGTCTATGATAGTTGGTACTGTCACTCCAGCAATGTGATCTATGTTGTGATCTATCTAATTCATTGGATTTACCTACAGCGGGCTCTTTAACTATATGGCAAACTATATTGGTAAAAGCCCCCAGAAAAAAAAACTAAATGATAAAGCATACCCCCGGTGAATTATTAGCCATGAACAAAATCAATATTTTAAAAACCATCTTCACATTCTAGATAAAAAAGTTTTACGTCTTGTGAGAAATTTGAAATTAGAGTAAGGAAAAGAATGGGAAATATAGTCTATAATATGGATGATTAAAGAGCTTGGTTAGAACACCAATTTGTACGCCACTCTGGGGGACTCTCGACAAAGATGAACAAATTTGTAACCGAAATTAGAGCGAATGTCACGAATGACTGCAGTAACTAGCAAAAGACACGAATGTTTGCCTTATTTCGGTGACAGAGCACTTGGGCATTGGATACAAAGAACAATAAACTAGCTGAAATATGCTTGAAAGAACGACCAATATGTCCACAACTATTCTGTGAATATAGAAACTAGTACCAAAACCTAGACCTAGACAAAATTGGATTGGCTCGATGGAAAACCACAAGAAGTCCAAACGCCTAGGTACTGAACTAGTTATAACAATTACAATTACCTTGACAATATAATTACACGTCTACAGGACCTTTTAAGCTTTCAGTAGGTTCTATGAATATAATAAAAATCTTTACATCATCTACGACTGGAAAATGTATGACACAAAATATGTTGTAAGGATTTAGATGACTCTTACGTAGACATCAGATGGAAATAGAATACTGAAAATCTAACCAGATTACATTATCGTACGCTAGGCGTAGGATAACAAAAACTGCTTTTGACAGTAGAATGGTGTGAGCCCAAAGTGAAGATTCGGGAAAGCTACCACCCAGTATAAATGGACTGAAACATAATGAGAACAATAACTTTATCTAATCATTTAATTATAGTTAAAAGCAGCGTGAGTCACGCAATTTTCAACTCTATTAATTTTGCTAAAATGTTAATTGAATATAGGTATTAAGCATTTGATAAATATGTACAATGGCTTTTTTATCTTTTTTAACCGATTTCCCAAGTGAAGGAGGGATACACGTACACATAGACCGATTTTAAAGATATATTTTTTATAAAATAACGATACAGAGCCATATTCAAATTTTCAGGGTTCTAAAAGCTCTTGAAAAGAGATAAATTTCCGTAGATGTACGTAGAGCATAGGTATCAGTAAATATTTTGTAACTTATCTATGTGAATTTTAAAGCGTAGGCATGAATATTAACTTAAATAAACCTTAGATATATATTCGGATATACTTATATAATTACCTAATTAACTTGAAATACACTGAAAAACCTTATTACCTCCCTAATTAACAAGGGCATTATTATTTGGTATTGCACAAAATCCAGATTTATAAGTGATTTTTAATGACAATTTTAGAAAATGTTAGTTAGTTTGTTGAATACAGACTTGGATTGATACAAACTTTCTTTTGACCAAAATTAAATTTCGAGCGAGCTAGAGACAGGGATTTATACCTTGTATTTGACTCATGGGCGACAATAAAAAGCTTGCGCAGATCAAAGTAATTTATTATAAGATCTTCCAAAACATGCTTCTGTTTTATTGTTAGTAAGGTAAGGAGTCATTACTGAAAATCTCATTGGTTTCAATTGTATGTTTCTTCAACATTATAATTTTAAATGCAAGTTTCTGTACTCTGACAACAGGAGCCAGTGTATTGCCGTATTCCGGTCTCTAGCAAATTATACAAGTAAATATACTATAAATTAGACCACGGTTCAGCTTCAATAAATCTTTTTTTCCCAGTATGTATCTTAATCTGGAATCAAAGAAAAGGTATCTTATTTTTTACAATTAAATTTGTATGCTCTATCCAACTCCATTTCTCATCCAGCAATACAAGATACTTAACTTCCTTAACCCTATTTATTCTGTCACAATTACAATTGGTGAGACTATTACTATTTTCATTGTGCAGAATTTATCCATCAGCACTTGGAAGTCTTGAGGTACTCCGCACATAACTAAGTTATTTTTACTGTTAATTTTGTCAATCCCGACTCAGGATCTGTTTGAATATCATCCATGAGATCAAACAAGCAGGAGGTCATGACCAACTGTATCGAAGACTTTCCAAGTCTGAAAACTATCACAGTCTTACCATTATAAAGATCCTCACATACATAGGCTATTCATAAAGTTTAAGGTATCATTGACTGATTTGATTCTCCTAAAATAAAACTGCCAAGAGCTAATTAAACCTTGGCCCTTCAAAAAACTAGTCAGATAGATATCTGGCTACATTTGCGAAATAGTTATTAAATTCATGACAAATTTCAAAACTATTAGTTAGCATCATATCCAATTCACCTGAAATTTCCTTTTTAGGTAGTCCCAATTCGAAATTTAATTCTGTTATTCAACTTATTACTAACAATATTCCACATGCTTGTAGTATTATTAAAATATTTTCTAAAATTATCTATTTCATAATTATTGCTCTTACCTGTTTTCAATTTTCCATTTAAATTTTATATATTGTTTGGAAATATCCCTTTTAAAAGTATTTTCCTTTGTATTTCAGGCTATTTTGGAGTAATCCAGTCGCTTCTTCTTTTTTCAATACGTTTCTTGTTTTTGTCGTTTCTCGTGATTAATCAGGAACTTATCATAACATTTACATTGAAACATTTATAAAAATCATTTTGAAATGAAAATATTTAGCTTAGAATGGAAATTAGATTATGCACAACTGGTGATATGGAACACTGACAATGACATGACAGCACAGATATTCACAAAGCAATAAAAAAACAATTGTTATCAATACACAGGTCTATATACCTTTTTGAATGACGAACCAAAGGGGTAAGTGCACGATTCGACTGTTAGTCAGCATAAGTATAAGCAACGTAATATCTTCTTTGGTGAACGTTCAGTGATTCCGATGACTATTGTTGCAGTTAGCCCAGTAGACAGAGCAAAAGAAGTGATGCCTGTTGAAAAAAAATATCCGGAAACACGTTATTTGGGGTTGCTGTGGGATGTCTCTGTCAAGTTTTCCAACACGAGGACACTAGCTAACTTGAGTTTTTGCTCATAACTTCTAAACTGAGTGGCTATCGACCAAACTTGTAGAACATTAAATTTGCTACAATTTTGTTTACATAGACTTTTTTTCTAAACCTGATATTATTCGAGACAAATTCGAATAAAGTCAAAGGAATTTTCACAACATGGTAAACATTGGCCTTCTAACTATCAATTACCATCAGTTCTATGGTAATTATGGTAATAACTCATCAATATCGACATGCTGGAAGAGAGACCAAATGCCGATCCCTGTGATACTTAGTTATTAAAATATAGTTATATGTTCCCCTACCTACCCATCTTACGGTCCGTTTTCCAAACAAACAAGAGGCTTCCGAGTAGCTCAGTTTCGTTTACACCTAATAGTCTGGATCTTACCGCCTTGACTATTTTTGTGGGGGTATTTGAAATCCAGGGTTTACCCAATAAGAAAAGCAGCAATATTAGACATTCTAAATAGAATTAGCGCAGATATTAAAATTTTAAATAGGCAACCAAGGCTTCTGGAAAGGTGCATCGACAACATGCAAGGACGTCTTCGACTTTGTGTGCAAATGTATCGTAGTCATTTTGAACACCTTCTGTAGTAATATATAATTCAGTTTATTGTGCATTAATATTAGGTAATGTTGCTTAAATAAGATCTATTTATTATAAATAGTAATATAAATAATAACTAGTTATAAATAATACCTACCTATAAATAAAGTTTATTTAAATATATGTAAGAATCTCAAAAAAAAATCTTGACAAACCTTATATAACTATTTGAAATCAAGGTGAAAAACGATATTGAACGGTGCCATCAAATACAGGGTGTCTCATTTAGAAAAAAATGCCTAAATTTGACATTTCAGAGCGAAAAAAAAGCTGATGATCACAGATTCTAAAGGTTCAGAAAAAGTGTTTCAAATTTGCTAATTCAAACTTTATTGTAGGATCATTAATGACGAAAATAGCCATCTAGTAATTTATAATGGATCGCCCAGTACATATCTGCTGTACTCAAAAGTGTGAAATATATATTTTTGACCAAAAATTAGATCGACTTTTTTAGTTGGTGCACTGAAAAATATAGAATAATATTAATTCTATTGGTTCTGGTACCTACTTTTGAAGTTGGAACCAAAAGTTTTCAATCCAGCTACAACTGCACAGCTTCAAAATTACCAGTATCAATAGAAATAATATTAATTTGTACTTTTCAGTGCAAGTTTTTGCACATTAATTTTTTGTCGAATTCATAAAAATCATCCAACATAAAAGTTATACAGATTCAATAATAAACATTATCAGTTATTAGTATTGCTTACGTCGACCGTTCGCTCATATAATGGGTCAAAGCCATTGTTTATGACGACAACTAATTCCCATCTAACTCCAACAAAGACATATATCTCCTTTGCAATACCCAGCATGCATTTTGGATCGCTCAGTATATTATTTCATGTGTGTATGTATATTCATAATATGAGTGATATCACGTATATTTGTAAATGCCGATGCTTGCAATTCCAAATATCATGATGCTGGTCAAGTAGACGGTCGTTCGACAAATGCAAATGGTTTTAATAAAGTGCTCCAAGTGATCCATGACCGCCGGATGGTATTCCTAGTAATTTCATCCAGACAGAGAGTATTTTATCCAGATGCTAATGTCGTTATAAATTCTAAGCAGGTTTTATGCTGCCCCCAAATCTGCCAGAGCAACTGCTGCACTCTTTTGTTTTCCTCTGAACCAACCTTTGTTGAATAAATTATTCGTGAATACCAGAATGATCGTACAGGTGATAATTATTTCTTTTCGTTATAATTTGAGAATGTGGTAATGACTTGAGCAAAATACCTACTCATCAGATCCATAGTTTGATCTTTTTTGAAATCTTATTCTCATACAATCAGGCATGAAATTATTGATATAAAAGTAAATGGTAGCTTAGTTCAAAATTAAAGAAATGAAAAGAGAAACAAAGATATAATAGTAAATAATTATAAATAATTTATTGATACATACGTTATTGTCTACCAAAACTGTAACTTTCAATAGTGTATGTATCGGGTGTCCCAATAAGAGAGGTAACCGGTTGTATCTATAAAACTACTTATTTTAGAGATTGCGGTAAAAAACTTAATGTAATGTAGCAAAGAGAAAATGTTGATTTTGAGAAGGTGGCTAGGGGATGTTTCTCTAAAGTTCAGTGATTAAATGTGAAAAAAGTTTAAAAAGAAATCCTATTTCGCAAATTAAAGTGGTGCGGAAAGTTCAAATATCGTTGAATATAAATATCTGTAACTTCTAGTGGCTGAACGGATTTTGCCAAAGTTGGTATTGTTAGTAGAGCTTTCCTTAGGATATCAAATCTTCTTAAATCATTCTGCTTTTGATGTGGTATATTGCTACATGAGGGCATTTTTTGATATTAGGTGAGAAATTGCGAAATTTCGTACCAAAGATTGTATTATTGGTATATTCTTATAATAAGATAGCAAAATGATGCCCAAGCAAGTTAGTGAAATCCGCACCTCGATATCTTGCACCTAACCTCAAATATCAGTGAATGAAAATTAAAAGAGAATGGAGTTTCAGAAGATTTTTCTTTTTTCTAAGAAATATATAAGATTTTAAAAGGGGATTTAGGGTCAAAAAGGGCAAACCGTTCCATATTATTTTAAATCGTCATATTTCGAAAAACCGAAACCTATTTGAGCATTTTAAAACTTCACAAAGTGTTCAAATGAACACACATGAAAACACATCTAGGTATACAAGGCCTAAATGTTTGTGTGTAGAGCTAGGAAAGCTTTTGGAGTTATTTAATCGCCCTTCTATAGGTTCAAGCCTCCCAATTTTATTATGACCTGAAAATGTATTTCTCCAATAATTTCATTATTAGAATTAACCAATTGTGATCTCATCATTTATTTCTTATATGAACTATAGATCAATCTACTCCAATTATAACATACCTACTCATATTGATCACAGATTACATTCATGTATTTTTAATTCTTAATGGAAGCCGTACTGACGATAGTTGGATGGAAATAACCCTTTATGATTGGTGGAATGCAAATGCAAATTGAACAAATACAGAAAATGGATACGCGTTTCATTAGTCAACAAAATCAAATAGACTGAGAAAGAAAAGGGCTTTGTACCAGCTTCCGATATACAGTATTTGTTATACGTACATTATAGAAGAGTAGGCTTATCAAAAACGAGTATTTGTTTTTCAAACATACATATGGATTAATTATAAGTAGGTATAACTGCATTATAATGAAAAAACGAACAATTATTTAACGTGCATATCAAGCGATACACAATAAAGACATTCAAATTGGACTTGTCACTTTTTGGAGCGGATATATTTTATTGATCGACATCTACATATGAACAAACCTGAAATAATGTTATCGTAAAACTAGAATACAATTATGGAATAAAATAATATTACGGGTTGCGGCGCAACATCAGCATTTCTCAGTTCCAGTTCATATGAATCATTTGCTAATTATTATTTTAAGGCCTCCTAAAAAGAGATGATTTGGTACTCCAAAGCCTCTCTAAAATTTTTGTAGCTTACGTGAATTTTAATTGACTTCCAATATTTGAGTTATTTTCATTTGACTGTCCAACAGTTTCAATTGAAGCAGGTAGGTAATCAATAATTTGGATGTTCTTTGAATTATTAACAAAATTGACTTAAAAATGAGTAGATCCAATTTGAAATGAACCTAAAATATTTTCATTTGTAGAAAAAGCAATGGCCATGATTTGGACGTACCTAGTAAAACAAATATTTACAAGATTATAAAAAAGTCCACGCAATTATCAATATTTTAAGTTATAAACTTATGTTTTATATTGAATTCAACAGAAATTTCTTTCAGGGTAGATACATACTGATTCAATTACCATGTGTAATTAGTATTGCTGACATCTACCGTTCTCTCATTTAACTGATTATCCAAATATTTTTATTTTTTATGAGAAGATAAACAATAACTATCATCTAAATCTAGTAAAAATAAGTTTGTCATTTGCAATAGCCTACTTTCAATGACGTTTTTTGTATCACTCGATCACTAGTTGAAACAGACACGATCTGAAATAGGTACTTGATAAAAATGAACAAAATATTGTAATTCTATTTCCGGCGCTAAAACTAGCCATAAGCCTCCTCATATTTTTTGTATGAGCAAATATAATGGGAAGGTCTTTTTAAACTCAGTTTAATTTTGGAGCTCGACTGGCTATATGATTCAGACAACATACAATATAGTATTCTGTAAACTTTGACATAATCCCTTGAATATTATGTAGGTAATCTTATTCACACTTCAAAGTCTTAAACCTTTCAGGAAATAAATCAGTTTCAAGATTTTTTCTATGTCCAGGTCAATCCTGAAGGAAATACAAAGCACTGGAGTATTGCGCCTTATCCTGGATTGTGAGAAAGATCATATATTGGATATTCTACGTGAAGCTAAGGAGCTGAAATTACTATCAGAATATCACAGCTACATACTAACAAACTTGGTGAGTTAAATCTTCTTTAAAACGACTTATATAAGAAATAATACTCTATACTTTTGTGTGGTCTATGAAGAATATTTATTTCATAATCTGGAATATTTTCTAAGACGTATATGTTATAGATTGTCTTATATAGTAAAACATAGTATTTAAAGAACTTGAATCAGGCCATTTGCCTTTCAATCCTTATAGTAATTCTTTTGATAGAGTAAAAGCGCCAAATGTGGAATACTATTTTTATTTAATTGCGAAAATAATACAAAAAAACTTCTATCAACCTTCAGCCTTTGCAGGAAAAATGTGTATAATATTGGCTTCAAATGGCTTATTGTCTAATGTAGTTTTATTGCAAACCTTTTTGTTTTACATTTTTTTGTGCAAAAAGAGATGTGTCCTAATATAGAATAGCAGCATATTATGAACTGTGCTAATGTGGAATATTTTTCACTTTGGAAAATTTCAGGCAAAGAACCCCAAATAAACTGAAATATATTTTATTACTGAAAAATAACATGACAATACATAAAATCACCTAAACAAGGAACATTCCGAGTAAGGTTATAACAAAAATATAATACTCTTAAAATGAACCGAACAATAGATTAAATAGAACCTAAAAAATACTCGATAAGCGAGATTGTCTTCTGTTGGTCTCGTCTGACCCTTCTTGAGTTGCTCATTTGCATTCTTTCTGGGAAATATGATCATAAGTGGAATGAAGATGTCACTAGCGCTCATGCATGTTACCACCGTTATTAGAAATCCTCTTTCTGCAGACGTTAAGCTGCCCACTTGGCACTTTCCTTTAAGAGTAAGTACTTCACAACGCCATGTTCTCAAATAAATTAAATAAATCATCAACATTCTCCTTATTAGAGCCAATGGTTCTTGCTACAGAGGTTCCGGTCGGCCTGCGAAGGCATATTCGATCCCTGGGCCTTTTTAGAAAAAGTCGTAGCCACTTAGGACCAGATTTCTGATTTAAAATAGAAAAACGATTGGGAAGGTTGCTGCGTTTTGCAATTTGAAAAGCAGCACGTCTGACGTCTTGTTTGTTCAGACCAAAATATTTGCGCACCATTACTATCAAGAGGTCCACGAGCTCATTTCCTAATTCCTCAAGAAGTATGGATCTCCTGCCAAGCTCTGTTTTCTTCACATTATCAGTTTCGTGCTTACAATATCTGAATTAAGTTTTCCGAGGCAAGTTAGATGCTTTCGCAGCTCCCAAGTAGCCCATTTGACGTCTTTTAAAATTATGTTAAAAGTTTACAATTATTCATTCAATTATCATCCACCAATGTAATGGACTTAATATTAAAAAATCCTGAATGCCCATTCTAAAAGCTGCAAACGACAAAACATTAAAAAAAAATCGGTACAGATTTTACAGAAATAATGGAAATTTGTATCAGAAGGTAAATATATGTATGCATTCATATGGATGAACTGTCTTATCTTTGTGATAGCATAACCAATCTATAAATTTTTCAACATAAGTATTATGATAATAGTATTGAAGTCGTTTTCTTTGGCTGAAAAAACCTATATATTATGCTACTTTTGATTATGCAATGACAAAATACTGTGTCTTGGATAGAGCCGTAATGTTCATTTCCATACATTAAACTGGGCTAATCTTTGTTTGATTGCTGGGTATGAGTATATGCATAGCTATCAAAAATTAAGTAATTGCGTACCTACCTCAAAATACCAATACTTTCATACCTATATTTTTAAAATTGTATCAAAGAGATCATAAATCGTGGAGAATAGTTTGGGGTGCTATTTATTCTATAGAAAAATATGATCATGTTATTACCTTTTTACGATGTATATATGTTTTCACAACTGTAATCATACATCATACATTTTACGTGATACATCATAAATCATACATCATACATATACATGGTTGGGCAAATGTTCCAGACCGGCACCATTACAGGAAATCCAGAAGAAATAGCGAATTCAAGTTTGCACATTTTCTTACAGCTACAGTTGATCCATCATATCATAATAGCTAACATCATAAACTGTCATATGTCAGTGTCATATGATATTTTATTAAATGGAACACCCTGTATTTTATTAGCTTTTTTGATTCCTCATTCAATTTCTGAAACAAAATGTATAATGTCATTTGTCAAAAAATATTAACTCACGTAATTGTAGCATAATGTATGTGCACGATTATGAGTATGTTAATTAATTTCGTTGTCATGGTAGTTGTTCAGTATGACATGTCTTTATAATTATCAATTTAGTCCAAGTTATTGTCAAGTGCGTCACATTTTATAAATGACTATGGACCAGCTATCAGAACATAAACGTATAAGGCCGGGTTTTCATGCATCCGTTATCCGACGGCACGACGAAACGAAAGATTTCTTATTGATTGAAATAACGCCTTCCTATTGGTTGGAAAAATTGAATATTTGCCATTCTCATACGTCCGTTATCCGACATACGACGGTACGATACTAATTAGACTTTTTTGACATCCTTGGCCCAACAATTCTTAATAAACTGTTAAAACAATCACTAGACATCCTTAGGTAATTGAAGTGCTGTTTTGGATCATTTAAATGCATTTCATGTAGTAAATTTTAGTAAGCACCTTGCTCAAATCGTTTTTTAAAAATATCTCCAACCCAAAATTTCTTTGTTTTTCTTGGCTTCCTTTTTATTCTTGTCCATAAAAGAGATAAAAGTAGAATATTATTCAACGCTTTTCGTTGCTACTGATTATTATTCAATTGTATATACAAAGCATTATTCATCATTAATTACAAACTTTGTTAAACACAGCAGAGAAAACAATGTTTACATAAGAAACACCGAAAAGGTCAAAAGTTTGAGGTTAAAACACATACGAAATCGGATAAAAGTTAAAATTATTTTAACGTTATCCGACGTCGAATGAATCGCTAAAACGATCGGATGCGTAATGGCGCCAAAACAATTCGACCAATAGGAGCTCCGTCGGATCGTCGTACCGTCGGATAACGGATGCATGAAAACCCGGCCTAACTCTACTCATGATGATTGGATACTCCGATACGCGTAGATCCATCCAAGAGGAACGACATCCCGTCTCAAAATCGACATTTAGTTAAATAGCTTTTAAACTTAGTATTGTTTGTCTCTTATTACAGTTTATTCATCTTTCTTGAATTATAAATAAAAGCTATTTATTTATAAACTATGAAAGCCAATACTTCTAAGACAACTGAATTTTGATAAATGACATATTATATTTTGTTTCAGAAATTGAATAAGGATTCAGAAAAGCTAATAATATACATATGACAGTTTATGATGTACAGATTGGCTATTATGATAGATCAATTGTAACTGTAAGGAAAGGTGCAATCTTGAATTCGCTATTTCTTCTGGATCTCCTGTAATTGAGCCGGTCCGGAACATTTGTCAACCACTGTGTAATAAAATTGTAACATGCCGTTGTCTGTACATCAAATATATTTAAGAAAAAATAATATGGGGAAGTCTTTATTAGAGCAACAGAAGCCAAAACAACAGTTTTTAGAATTTTTGCCTGTCTGTCTGTATATTTACACGCGCATCACGAAAAAACTACTGCATGGAATTGAATGCAATTTTCATAGATGTATTGGTAGAGTTCTAATTTCAAATTGAGGTTCCATTTTACCATATATATCTGTCTGTATATTTGTACACGAATTAGTAATGGGCAATTAACTTTAATCACGTCTGGTCACGACGGGCATCAATTTCCATACCATTCACGTGAATGTGCGTGAGCGTGAGTATCGTTCCGTATTTAGATTTTCGTTCGACTCATCGTCACCACCACTCTTCACTCCCAACCCACATGTTGGCGCAATTCTCCGTCACATATTTTCTTTTTATTTTTTTTGTTTTTCTATACCTGGATTCTGCAGTACTTATCACGTTTCATTTAGTGATGCATGTGCGAATCAAATGATTCGTACGTGAATTACGTGATCAACCGTGAATCACTTAAATCTTGATAGATATTTACGTGAGTAGCGTGCGTGACCCGGGCCGGATAGATCGTGAGCGGACGTGAATTGGCATGAAAATTAACTCCCGTGCTCAACTCTCAACAAGAATCACGCAAAAACTACCGCATGGAATTGAAGACAGTTATCCACGGGCAAGAAGTCGCTGGTAAAAGCTAGTTTAATTATAATATGTAACGTTGTAGGTACATTTTAACCATTAATACCCATAATAAACCTGAGTATCTAATTCTCAAATTCAGTGTGGCGCATCCGCCATTCATTAGAGTCCATATATATTTCAATATAGGTTCTTTTAAAGACGTTCGGATGTCGATTTGTATCATTTCTTGGTCCAAATATCATGTAATTTAATCTTGTTATCGTAAATCCACAGGAAATAATTGGTTCTAGAGATAGATCTTACTGTGGATATTAAAATATAAATCATATTTTTCTTCGAATCCGCCATTATTTAGGTAAGATGAATGTTCTGTGGTAATAACCAGCGATAATGTATTAAATTTACCTTGCGCTATAGTGATTGCAGAAAATTCATCTTACGTTATTATTACAAATTACAAAGTGTGATAGATCTTTTTTATTGAATAAATATTTATTACCCACCAACTATTGTTGACAGGATGCTCACACGTTAGATTGGTCCGAATTCAGAAATCTAAAGACCAACATATCTGCCCTGAGAATGTTGGATCCGAAGAGTGATGCTATGAAAACTGCAACTATTGTCTTTAATCAGATTCTCAATTTTGAAGTTGCCCAACTAAGCCCATTCAAGAACAACAGCAGCACCAATGGCTTCACGGAACAACATATCTTGCCAGAAAAAATAACAGTAAGTAGTTGAAGTTTAAAGTGTAAGAAATTAAACATTTTCACGATTTCATTCTCTGCAAGACTACTTATTAAAGGATAGCTAGATTGTACTGGGATGATGTTTTAATGGAAAGGATTGAATGAAAATTTGAATATAGATTTTCTGATACATTTTTCATCACTTTATGAATTATGAATGAGATTTGGCTGTTTAAAACAGAGAGAATTATCAAATTAGAATAAAAATGTAATAGCTGTTATGAACCCTTGAATGTTTTAACTAGTTCATTTTAGAAGCAATATGGTTCTGATTGGAAGAAGTCGTAAAAAAACTGAAATTATATATTTTAATGGAGAATTATTACATAAAATTAGTTATGTTATTCCGTTTACCAAATCTCAAACTCATTAACCTGAATATATGAAAATTTAGAAAGAGTTTTATGCCTGTGATTTGTACTATTTAGTGGAACACAAAAAACCTAAAAGCACGAAGAATAATTTCGAAAAAAAGATTATTTTCACTTTTTGGCTTATCCGTGAACAGTACCTAATGAATTTTGATGTGTGAAAAAATGCAATGTAAATAAAAACATTGTCACCTACCTAAATTTAATTGATTATTGTTGAGTACTGATCTTCCTATAGCATCTCTCTGTTTCCATGGATTGGAAAAACCATCGTCTTGAACGATCTTTATTTTGTAATAAAAGTCAATCAAAATATGTAAGTATAAATATCATGCCAGTTTTAACTTAAATATTCCAATACTACTGTATTCTGGGTACCAAACCCCGATTTGGCTATTTGAATAAAAAGTTTCGTAATAGCTCAAAAAAATGTTATAGAAACAACATTTGTAAGATCGCAAATTTCGAAACTGAATAATAAAAGAAAATACAGAATAATTTCAAAATAAAGTCGGAAAACTTTGGAGAAACTTCAAACACATTGTTATTGTATGCAATCATAATTGACGGAGAAAATAACAAATTTAATTTTTTTTTTTTTGTTTTTTCGGGGGGAAATACATAACTCAAATGTTATTTTCACCTGAAACAAACAACTAAATGAAAGAAAAAAATATTCAAGTCTAGATTAAAATAGAATCATAATTATTTCCTTTTTGTTCATCTGTCCAACAATTTTTTTCACATTTTAAATCTACACAATTTCAATATCTTGCCAGAAATTCAGAAAATGATCACAAATTCATCGACGCAGTTAAAAGTATTCTATCATATTTTTTTTCTTTTTTGAGATCTAAGGCTCCATTTTATAAAACTAGCCCCAAATTACCATGGAAGTCTACAAACAAAAAAGCATGTAGACTATCAACTCAATGACATAATCTTCAAGATTAAAGTTTTCTTATAGCTCCTTATTATTATATTTTTGTAAGCTTTGAATCCAAATATAAGTAAAAAGCAATGTCTTGAGATTATGTTGTGTAAGTATAAATAATTTCTTTGGGCACTCGTCGTCTGAAAATGAGAAAAAATTTGGTGTACTGATTCTGTGACACATATCTAACTAGATATATCTATAACTTATCTGACTACTATGAAGTTATGAAGTTTTGAAAGATATTAAATAAAAGCACAAGAAAGAGTATTCTAGTTTCATAATAAAAGCAAATAGAAATATCAAAAGAGAGACTGGACCTTTCCTAGGACCACTAAGACATCTGAAGTTGACAAAAGAGCGTGATGGGCATGGGCAGGATTCGCTAAATTGAAGTGGGCCCTCAAAAATGTCAAGATACCTCAATATCTAAGAAGCATAATCTTCACCCTATGTACTATACCAGTTATAAGGGTATTCAACCTAAACATTCACTAAGGCCAATTTGCAAAATTGTCAAAACGCAAAGATTTATGGAACGGATCAGAAGTAACACAAGAAGTACTGGACTCTGGAGAATATGTTACAAGATCGAAGTGGAACTTTGCAGGACATAACCCAGGACAACCACCTGAAAGATGGAATACCACTATCCGGGATTGGAAATTATTGTTAGGTCCACAAGCAAAAAAGGCTAGCAGGACTAAATTGGTGGCGAACAGTACAGATCAGAGATACCTGGCTAGATTTAGTAATAGTAGTTTAAAGTTGGATACTAAACGGCTAAAGAATAAATATATAATAATACGTTTTTATAAAATTTTCAAGAATAAGTATTCGAAAGGAAAAATGGGGAGATAATATGCGGTGGATTAAAGAGATAGGCAACGAAATAAAAATAAGAGATCATCTTTATCAAAGAGCTATATTATCAAAGACTGACGAGGACTGGAAAAATTTTAGAGAACAAAGAAACTTAGTACAATGATCAGAAACACGAAAAATAATTATTTAAATGCAAAGCTTGATCAATTGAAAGATAACTCTACAGAAATGTGTAAAACATTGAAAAAATAATACTTCTAAAAGAAAAAGAGGAACTTCAAACAGAAATAGTATTTATTAATAAAAGAACTACTGGAAATAAATTAAGTGAACATTTCAATGTGTTTTTCTTGGGCAGTATTGAAGAAATTATTCAATATACAATTCAGAACAAGGTACTTAATAAAGTTGTTAATAACATAGAAATTGAGTGTAAAATGGAAAACTTCAGTAGGTTAGAAATGTCAGCTTTAAGAAAAATAGTGAAAAACATGAAAAATAAAGAAAACGATGTGGATGGAATCACCGTGCAAATTTTAAAGTACGCCTTTAAAACGATTGGAGACGCATTTCTCAACACAATTAACAGCAGTTTAGAGGATGGAATTTCTCCAAGACATTGGAAGAACAGTGAGGTTATTCGTATTGAAAAATTTAGGGGTACTATAAAGTGTGAAGAATTTAGACCTATTTACATGGTACCAACTTATGAAAAGCTCCTTGAAATATGCGTCAATAATCAGATAGTTCAATATATTGAAAACAATAAGATTTTAAGTGACTATCAGGCAGGTTTTAGGCATAAGAATTCATGTGAAACTGCTTTACGTAGTGTATTGTTTAACTGAAAACGGGCTCTAGAGGAAAATCATTTTGTTGGCATAGTGTTTTAAATTTCAAGCTTGCCGTTGAAGCAATTGATAGAGAGTTACTGTTGTGCAAAATGGAAAAATATGGGCTTGGACCTACAATTCTAAGGTGGTTTAAATAGTACTCATCCGACCGAACCAAAGTGACAAAATATGGTAACATCTCAACTACTACAAAAACTGCCTACGGTGTACCTCAAGAAACTTTGTTAGGACCAAGTCTCTTTGTTCTATATATAAATGACATTGTATATATTATTTATAAAATGTTGACTAGGTTACTACCTGAACATCTGATCCAGAATTGTAAATTTGTCAAAGATATACACGAACATAACACTCGTACCCACAATAATTTCTATTTAGATAGGGTTTCCACCAAAATAGTCAAAATAGTCTATTTTACAAAAGGTTCAAACAATATAATGAATTACCAGAGACTGTTAGGAATGCAGATAATCTGTTACAATTTAAAAAATATTATAAAACATATATTTGAAACAATATTGATATTTAGTAAGTACAGTACATTTTAGAGGATTTTTTTTTCTGGGAAATTATTGAGAAATATAGGTAGTTATTTAAGTTACTTTTGTATATTGCTAGCCAATGTGCTATTAATAAAGATTATTATTATATAAATACTTTACTTAATACTTATTCAACATTTTCATGTTAAATAAACTTTTATTGTCTTTTATCTAATAAAATTTTATCATTTCTTAATTCAATCTCCAATACTCAGGCAATTGGATCACGTAGACATTTATTTTGTAGATAAGATTTTCTAAGGGCTTTAAATACCAAAAGTACAATCTTGGCCACCAATCAGCAGATAAAACTCGGAATTGATTGGGAGTAAGTTATGTATTCGGCCGATCATCCCAAGTTAATTCCAGTCGATTACGGTCACGATCCTGTTGGAGGATATCAATCACCCCAACATCAGGGAGAGATCACGATGACCCTATAAATTGCCTTTTGCCAGACCAGTACATCCTGAATGGGCGTAAATAACGTACCGCATATATGTGATAATGAACATTCCTTCGCGAATGGAATTTCAATGTTTGTGTAGCTTACCTACGTATAGTGGATATTTTTCAAAATTTTCGATTGTAATAGATGTTTAATTATCCGTACAATAATCATTGTGAGAATATATGTATATGTTTGGAATTCAAAGCTGTATAGTTGCTGATTGTAATGTCTACTTTGCTTATATTTAATCTTTAGTAAATTCCAATTTTGTGGATAGGTAAATGCCATTAATTATATATATGAGCTGATAACCACTTATGGATCAAAAATACGACAATGTGCCTACATAAAATCTATTCAAATATGGATTCAAGTTCGGAATGATGAATAAGCTGTAAAGTTATTCAAGGTAGAGGTTCAGAGAATTGGAAATATGCCTATTGTCATCTTTGCTTAAAATAATATTTGGACCTATACTTAACCACTGTAGAGTATAGATATAATACACTTCAAATTTTTATCCACTGCAAGATTATAGTGGGAGCGAAAATAATTTTATTGCTTCTTATGAAAAATATTCCACATAGTACTTCAATAAGGAATTATTCACCTTAAACGTGAGAATGATCAAAATAAATTTTATTTATGATATCTGGAGCCCGAGCTTTGCTCGGGTAGAACAGGATTCAAGATGGGTCTCTAAGAGTTACTATGGATATTTAAACTTATTAAAAAAGTGTGCATATTTCTGGTTAAAATGTATTGCGATCGGTAAATACTGCTTCTATTGTTCACATATACGTAAGTTATACATTTCTAAATAAATATGAATGTGTAATATGAATGATAAGTATAATAACACTCAGCTGTATCACCAATCGACTATTCAACCCCCAAACACTATACATACTGAAACTAAAAATAGCTAGTCTGGACCTTGAGGGTCACACCGATTAAATATGGAAGTATCGTCAATCGATTTCTCGACTCCGAAAACCCCTTTCTGCAGTTTTTATCAAAAATCTATTAACCCTTCCTTGAAATAGCTAATGTGTACCTTAAGGGTCGCAATATATTAGATATGTACAAATTTTCATTGACAATTTCCGATTTAATTATTAGAAACTCATATTAACATATTTTATTAAAAAAATGGGTTGTTAAAAAAAACTCAAATGTGATCAGGATTCGAGCCGAAGAACTCTAGATTAATACCCGGAAGCTTAACCATAGGACTTTTTTCCCTATAATGTTATCGGGTTCATATTGGTATCTCACATATAATCTGTAGAACTCGTAAAATGAGAATATTAATTGCTGAAACGACTTTTCTTGTGAATGTGAATACAACCAATCAATTCAATACACTCTAGAACCCATACATATGAATTTTCATCGAAATCGGTAGACCAGATTCCGAAATAAAATTAGCATATATATGTACATGCATTGCTCGTTTAATATAATTAGATGTTTTTAACGATTGCCATGATCTATGAAATGTATAAAATAAAATTGACTCATAATAGTGCTGATTTTCATATGTAAAGTTCTGCTCAATAGGTACGTCTACAGGGGCAGAAATCTATCATATTTTGAAAGCTTATTCCATATGTTAGCACAATAGCTTATAAATTATTTTTCTATATCTAATTTGCTGTATCATGACTTATTTGACGACATACTTAATGATATTCTTTTCAGACCTTTTTTTGTTTACTCTAGGGATCCAGGTCGAAAACTTATAGCCAAATAAAAATTTCTAATTAGCTTTGTAGTTATTTTTACTGCTTAGTTAACTAATGATGGCTGCTGTTTTCAAATGTTGATTTTTTTTATGTAATGACACTAACTACTTGGACTTTAGGTAAAGCCATCGAATAAATGTTCTGGTTTGTGGGCACAACCATCACCATATTTATATTAAATCATTGATATTTTCCTTCACTCTCCCATGCATTTTCATAAAGAGACAACTTAGTAACATTGAAAATTTATTACCTCACGTTTATTTAATTTATTTTTGGGAATTTGATGAGAAAATAAAGAAAATTTGATCAATAGCATTGTTCGATTAACTATTTGGGGCATTTCTCAGAAAGTTCTCAAATAAAAACGTTGCTCTACTCAACATAATAAAGTGAAATTTTCGATGAATATTTTCAAGTCCGGGCCCAAGAATTATAAACTATTACTAGCTGCCTCTTTTTTCTTTGACGTACATTGACAACCGAAGAATGATCTGCATTTTTTTTCTGAACCCTTAACTCATATTTGAATTTAATAAAAGAAGACATAAATTTCAACAACACATCTTCTAATGACTAGATGGATGACAGTCACATTTTGTGAGATTGAATTTAAATATATTGCTTCATGGAACGTAATGGAAAAATAATAAAACATCTTTGCAATTTTCGACCTCAAACGGTCCCATAAGAATATGGAACATTGTCTCCCCATTAATCTTGTTATCAATTTTCCTCAACGATAAGCACGTGTTTTCCAATATACCATCTATCGAATAACCAATAGCAAAAACTAATACAATCCAATTTCTTCCAGACTAAAACGGCTCTGCTGTACGATGCGCTGAATTTATTCATTACAGTATTCTCGAATCTCGAGGCTAAAGAAGAATTGATATTGAAGCCGTTGAGTTGTGAAAAATACGAAACCTCATCTCACGGATTGCGCTTCGCAAAGGCGCTCAAAGAGGTAGGTAATTCGTGGCGGATTCAGATATATATACCCACATATTATCGACATGAAAGAGTTTGGCTCACACTAAAATTAGTTCTTAAGTTATTCGATTAGCCGATATAAATAATACTCCCTTAAACTAATGGAATTAATTGTAAGCTCCTATACCTGAATGACTAATTCCCGTAAATTATCATTGAGACTCGTATTTGAAACAATATATGAAAATAGCTTTACTTACAACAAATTCAAATATTGCTAAGAGATCTGAATTCTATCCATAAAAAATACCTAATTATCTATATAACCGGTGAAATGTTATATCACCGAAGCGGTCGAACGTTGCTGAATTTTGAAAAAGGAAAGTATATGAATCCGTTGGTTGAGTGCCACAACTTCATTAGAAATAGTTATTTATTAGAAAAGAGAAAAAAAGTATTAGATTTTAGCTCGAGGTTGTCGCAAATCAGTGAGAGACAAAAAGCCGAGAGCTAAAATCTAATATTCTTCCTGTGTACTATATTTTTCCTGTGTCGGGAACAACGATGATTTAATATTCAAAAAATACTACAATATATTAAAAATTATCGAAGTCAAACTTGAAGTTTTAAACTAGTAGGCTATTGTACTTGTCGACAACCTTTAAAGTAATCGAATATCTTTCAATTTAACTCTGTGATTTGATTTAAAAATTGCGAACTTAGTGGTTGTTTGTAAAAAATCTCTGATTTCCAGTTTTTTCTGATTTCACCGGAGTTAGTAGAAACAGCGAAGGTAACGTCACAAAAATCATTACCAGCTAAGTTGCTATATTTATGTTTATATATACCCTTGAAAAAATAATTATTTATTATACAAGGAAGAAAAGCATTAGATTTCAGCTCGAGGTTCTTCGACTTCGACCGACGCGAAATGGTGGGAGACAAAAAACCGAGAGCTAAAATCTAATATTCTTCTCGTGTATCTCGTATACTATTTTTTATGTGACGGGAAAAACGATGATGTAATATTTATAACAATATATTAAAGTGAAATTTGAAATTAAAAAGCGACAATTGGACATGCGTTGCTAAAGAAACCTTTAAAGTAATCAAATATCTGTCAATGTAATTCTGCGAAAGAAATTATACTTTGTCACCTGTCAATAGAGATAAAGTGCCAAACATTTTTCCCGGTACAGAAAAAAGTGTACCGTCATCAGTTTGGGAGTTTTCAGGGACTTTTTAACATCTTATATTGACAATGTATATGTCGCAGATATTATTTTCATCGGAATAACCCACCTACTTTTCTATGGACGCCTATGTTTACATTACGTTTTAATTTGGTTTTTCGCGGTAATTCATCCACGATAAAAATGATCCATCTGATTCTCGTTTGCGATAGATATATAGATCATATAGGTTTTTGTTGACACCTGCAAGATTGTCTTCGATCAACATCGTTATTTACGATCATAGTATTTCATGCTTAATATTTCATGCTTAACTAATATAATAACATAATATATATCAGATTGAAGCTTTAGTGGGTCATATAGAAATATAAACTTTCCAAACAATAACAACTGCATTTATCGAAATATCGACAAATTCCCACTAATTATTGCATTATGCGCTAGATAGAAGAAAATTATCTTTATTCAGAAGGATTGTAACAACGAATCAATAGTGTTGACCTAAGACCATCTTGGAACAAAAAGTTATGCAATCTGGGAATCGTCAACGATCAATTAATTGTAAACCTGTTCCATTCAAAATTATATTTTCTGATTACTTTTCATCTGCGTTCCTACTTCTTCGGAATAGGAAAAATAATTTCTATTCTCGTTAACAGCTCTTCTAATAGTTAATCTATATTAAATAATATCTGGTTAAGTATATAGATGTTTCCAATATTTATTTTTGCTATTTGACTAAATTAGAGATTTCATCAAATCATTTAATTTCTTCAAAAATATGAGCCAAAAGATTTGTCATTTTAACATTTGCTGTGAATTGATTATATCCCTTAGAGATTCCATCAAATTACAGTTTTATCATACTCTTCGATGTAGATAATGTAATGATACAAACTTTGTAATTTTAAATTTATCAATTTGAATAGACCACTATTAAAGGCCTCTTGTCATGTTTGAATGTTGTATTCCGTATTTAATTTTGATGTTATTTGTAAAAACCAAATCATTATCAATACAAGTTCGTGATAATATTCACTTTGCTAACGGTAACAACAGGTTAACTATTATATAACCAGTAATATAATAATGACAAGAATAAATAATAAACTGATAAATTTCGAAGCCAACTTTATTAAACTCTTATTATTTATAAATTGTCAAATCAATGTTCCTTAAAGGTATATAAGCTACCAAAGAATCCCTATATAATGAAGTAGAAGCATTTCTTTATTGGATAGAGTAATTACTCTAATTTCAGGCAGGGGCCAACAATTTAGATAAAGAGGGCATTTTCACCAATCTTTCGTATTGACCAGTTCCTGTATTTATGACTACAAGTGGAACATTGCTAACATCTATTGCCTATAATGAACACTTATTTGGATACTTTTTTCCAGATTAGGATGGAAAAGGGTCTACTAATGCTGCCCCTTAGTGGAACAATCCATAAGTTCGACGACTTAGGCTACAGAACAAACTATCAATTACAGATCATTGAATTTGACATAGACAAATTCATTGTGGCTGGAACTTGGACCCCAATGAATGCTGACAAAATCAATTTTACATTAAGTGTAGAAGATAGGGATACGGAACAGAAGAAGAGAATTCAACAAATGACATTTAAAGTTGTTTCAAGGTAGAAAACAGTAATTCTTTCTAAAAAATTCAATTTATATTTTATCTGCAGAAATTCTTTATCTGATTCATATTTTTCTTCGGATCTACTCCATACCAGGAAAAGGTATAGAAATAGATTTTATATTTACTCTTGCTTTTTAGGTATGCATCTTTAGGTACATATTTTGCATAGTAAACGTGCTCTGATTTTAATATTACGTTCTCTCTGAGAAACGGTCCTAAATAAATAAAATAAAGATCCAAATTTCTATTTTCAAAAAAAATTATCCAAATGGGTTAAGAGAAATTTATTCCGGTCACCTCTAAATTGCAACATTTTACAAAAACTTGAATTGTTTACAAATTATATCTATACCTACCTCGAAAGAAAATTCCATATATGATATTTTTTTAATAAAGTCTAGGATACTGAATACAACTATTTGATTACCTAACTAAATTTATTTTAATTAAGTTTATAGAGTAGAAACATCGAACAATAGGCCTCTTTGTCACTTGTTGATCGTTGCCACTAATAAATGTAAAAGAAGTTCTTTAAACAAATAAAACTAAATATACTGATTGCACAGCAAAGTACAAAATAATAAGTATTAATTAACCGATTCAAAATGCAAATATAGTAAAATTGGGTGAATCAAATAAAATGTATCTATCTTAAAACAACACTTAATGTGAAAACCATAAGAAATTTGACGTTTGTACCTACCCAGAGTATTCCAACCACATAGAACACCACTCGTTTTGAGCTCGACTCCTTAATCTTTATGATGTTTATATGATAGGTATGTTTTCTTGAAAATATTTTGTTTGGTCTACGCAATATTTCTATATCCGTAAGTATTTCAAGTACCAATAAGTATAATAAATATTCTTTTCCCGCTGGCGGTATTGTTAATAATTCGTACATGCTTAGATACAAAACATGAAAATGGCATATATCATTCGTGTATTATTTTGCCTAGACGACAAAATTTAAATACTGTCATTTACATTCCTGTGAAAATAAAAAGAGTTTTCTCATTACCGTCAGCGGGAGAAATGTAATAAGTAACACGGAATGTATCGACTAACACCGTTAACCGTTAACATCCTCGGCAAGTGGCAAGCACCTGCCTTGAATATTAACAAGTCTTTACATTTCTTGTTACTTAAATAACTATTTGTATATTTTTCATCACTTATTTTATTGTTTTATTGATTCATATTATCGATTTTCTATTTATGAATTTCTAGACTTGGTGCTCCATACCTCATACGCAGAACTGATCCCAATGGCAAGCAACTATTCGGAAATGACAGATTTGAAGGTTACGCCATGGATCTAATGAAAGAAATTTGCAGGCCACAAAATTTGAATTGTAGTTATACATTTGAGCTAGTTTCTGATGGGCATTATGGAAATTATGATCCCAAAACCAACAAGTGGAACGGACTTATAAGGGATCTTCTTGAATTGGTAAGGCAACTAAATATCACTTTTCAAAATTCGAAAATTCTTTGTGCTCACTTTATTTTCCTATTTTTAAATAGTTGAGCTAATACGTCATTCAAGAATAGACCCTTGTCCTTTTTCATTTTCATAAGTGATTCAAAAGGATTGTAATATTATTGTGTCGCAACAGAGACAATAGGTATCTGCATTATAAGCGATAACAATTATTAACAAAACAACGTTTAACAACCAATGAATAAGTTTCATACACTTTTATAAATAAAGGTTTTAATCCTGAGGTCTAAGAGGATTCTAGTACCATCAAGTCGAAGAACAGAATTTCAACTATCACAGAAATATTTAATAAAAGAAGAGTGGTCAGAAGTTGGGTAGTGACATGAGAGCTTGTAAAAGTGTAAAGCGCTCATACGTCACGTAACAATTCGACCAATTTTCCTTGCTACTTCAGTTCAACTACATTTCACACATACCCGCTTGCAATGGATAGATCGATTGGATATTTTGTGGAATGCTCCAAAGATCTCTGATCACAATTTATGATTTATATAACATTTAACTGTATTTTATAGGAAAAACTAATGAATTAGACTTAATAAAAAAAAGAAAGGAGATGACATATTTCTTTATCTCATAGATACGATCCAGATGTCCATATAATATATTAGATTTAAAAAAAAGGACAAACGAAATAGCTATGAACGCTCTCGATCGAGTCACTTTTCAAAAGAAAAAAAAACTAACTTTATACCACTTCATTTTTGGAACCTACGATACCACAGACAGATAGACAGACTTAGCTGAAGAAAACTAGTTATGAACACTCTCGATCAAATCACCTTATATACCATAATACCAAAAAACCAAAATTATTTCAACCATTTGCGATGCCATTGTCAGAAATACAGTAACACACGTTGAACTTAATTCAACAGAAACTAGCAAAGAATACTCACTATTAAGAAAGAAAAACTAAATCATAATCAGATCATCCGCTTGGGAGCTACGAATCCACAGACAGACAAACAGTTACACACACTAGACTCGGTGCACCACTCTGTACTTTGTTTGCGTCGTGGGTTACGAAATGGGATTCTACATCTTTAATTTGGGGATTTATTTAAGAAAAGTTCTCATAAAAATATGTCTACTACCATTCGTTCCATTTTCGCACTTCAGTATAAAATAACATGACATAATGAATAATATTAAATTATTACAAAGCTTCTTCTCTGAAGATTAAACAGAAAAATTCTAATCCAATTCTATCTACATTGTTTGAATTTTGAACGGTTCTTTTTAATATACATATACAAAAATATGCTCTATTTAAAAAGCTTTTTGAAGAATAACTCAACAAGTTTTATTTAACAAGAGGGCAGAGCATTATGATATCCCTATGACTACTCGACCTAATGATGTTTTTTATCATCCCTCTTATTTTACCTAGAGGCTTATAGATTTCTAGGCCAATAAAATAATCATCTATCTAAAAGCAGAAATATGTTTGCCTCTGGATTAATTTGAGTTCATATCCTATATATTGTTTAAAATCAATAGCTCAAGATTTAAACAGTTCCGGCAATAACGTACTTACCTATTTATTTTAATTTTCAGAAAGCTGATTTGGCTGTATGTGACTTAACTATAACCTACGAGAGAAGAAAGGCTGTTGATTTTACAATGCCTTTTATGACGCTAGGTAAGAAAAAATACTATTCAATATAATATATATATATATATATATATATATATATATATATATATATATATATATATATATAAAGATGCAATTAGCAATCTATTCTATTAGCATACAATCATCAAATACCTACATATTTGCTGAATTTGTTGGCAATAGTTGTTAATGACATTTCAGATCTCATTATATTTATTTTAGTATGAAGTTCACGGAGTCTCATATTCACTGCTCTTACATAGCTGAATATCTTCTAAGAATATTATTGTGGTTGGTCGCAATGTAGATTGTAATTAATAAACAATTTATTAGTATCTATTTATTCACTGCCGTAAATTAAAGGTACTAACTGGTTAGATAAGGACTGAAATTATCCAATTTGAAGTAAAAAAAAATACTGTTTTAACGCTATGTAATATTTAGTAACCTTCATCCTGATTCTGAAAATTCAAATTTATTAATTTGTATTTGACTTGTAACATCTAACTAGATTTACCTTCCTAAATGATTTGTCATCAAGAAACAGTTAGGATTTAGATTTAGCATAGTTTGAACTTGTCTAAAACATGCTTCTTAAAGCAAAATTGAATGACCATTGTCGTTTTTCTTAGTACGATAAAAAAATGTTCTCATGACCTGAACAGACGATTTTTATATTCGTTGGAATTCGTTTGAGAGCCGTAAGAAAATCGTGTATGTGTTCACACCAAGTTTTTTTACATATGTTTGATAATTTCTATTAGATACTGGAACAAAAAACGTGGATAACAAACCATTTCAAATATCGCACATAAAACAATAGTAGGTATCTTAGGTAAATTTCTTATAGAAATGTACGTATTGCGATCGTTAACACTTTTGAATTTCGAAAACATTTCAACGGCATTTTGTTATATGTCTATAAGTAAGTCCAAAAAAATTTTTGGTATAAAAGTTTATATATATATATATATATATATATATATATATATATATGTTATATGGGACTTTATGATGACCTAGCAGTTCCCAGATACCAAGTACATCGCCTGACAATAACCTTCATTAATTCCAAGAACTTTCCGCAGAACTTGCAGTATCCATGGATATCAACTTGCAGCATAGCATGTGTTCTCAGATAACACACCGTGCAAGAATAGCCATGGGAACATGAACTCATACGTGACAAAAACTGCTAATTGTGCATTAATTTAAGTATAAGTACACGAGCATTGTTGCTCCGATATAGTTAGTAAGAATCTTAGTTGTTAGACAAATCTATGTTAGTTTTCATTTTGAATTTTATAATATTGAATAAATCTTTTTTTAAAAAGTAAATCTTGTGAAAAGTTATATAAAATTGGTGTCAGAAGTGGGATCCTTCTACATAACAGAACACGGCAGTCCTAACTAGGTGATCCAGAAGACATCAGAACAAGGCAGTCCCAACTGTGTGTGGTGGTTCCTAAACCTTTAAGAGGAAAACAAACCCAGCAGCCAGCAACCAGCCCTTTTATAGAAGACCTCTTCAACGCCGGAAACAAGTAAACACTCATCCGACGTACAGACAGAGCCAGCTATAAATGTGGATTATACTGTAAGTACATTAAGAATCATCTCGTTTTTTTTCTCTCATTTCAATTAATTTAATTGCTATAAGGATAAGTTACACAGTTCTCTTGCCCATTATTCCCGTAATTTCAAACCCTTCGTGAAATATTTTATGATATTAAGATCAAAAAAACAAAAAATGCCAGGAAACGCTAGTAACAATAGCGACACTGGAGCCCTTCCAGAAGGTTCAAATAACACTATCGTAATTGAACCATACAAATTAAACGAAATATTTTCGGTCGTCCCGGAGTTTGACGGCAATCAGATTTTTCTAAATACATTCATTCTATCATGCACTACAGCTTTCAATATGTGCGTAGGAAATCAGAAAACTCTCTTAAGTTTACATATAAAAAATAAGTTACGCGGTCGTGCGGCTGAACTGATAAATTCACGTAACCCGGCTACATGGCCAGAAATAAGAACTTTATTAGAGAATCATTTCGGAGACTCGAGAGACTTGTCTTCGTTGATTCAAGACCTTCAACGATTAAAACAGTTAGCGAACGAATCTCCATTGACATTCATCACACGGCTACAGACTCACGAAGCGAAAATGTACGCTTCAATCAATAAGCAGAGCTTTACTCAAGAGGAAAAGAACGCACAGACGCGACTTGTCGAGACAATGACTCTTAACACCCTTTTGACGGGACTTGAGCCAAAATTAGAACAAATAGTTAGAGCAAGTGACCCGACAAACATACTAACAGCTACAAACAGGGATAGAAGAGAATTACAACTGAACTACTTCGAAACTCAAAAGTTCCATACTCACAATACGAATAAAACCACGACAGCACCTCCGCGTAGATCTAATCCCGGTCCACCTCCAAAGCAATGTTTCAATTGCAAACGCCTTGGACACACCAGTAATGAGTGCCGACAGAGGACATTTACGCAAAATAATTTCGGAGCAAATTCCCAAAACCAAATAAGACCGCCATTCCAACAACAGCAACAACAGCAACACTTTCAACAACAACAACGATTCCAGCCGAACTTTAGGCCCAATCAGAATGTTGGCAGTGATCACCGACCTTCAGTCATCCGTCCCAATCCTAACATAGGAAACCCAAGACCGAGCGTAGTTCAACCAAACCCAAACTACCATAATAGAACGTACCATCTCAATTACGGTCAGGATCATTATCAAACTGAACAATACGAAAATCAACTTCCTGTTGCTTACCCATGTTATGAGGAAACGCAGCAATATTCCGAATTCCCAGATAATAACTATAATAGCGAAGCTACAGACCCTTCAAATCAGGATTTTTGCCAAGACCCGCCTATACCGGTGGATCCTCCGAACTCAGACTCGGACTTAGCCGAAATCCAAGCTCAAATTCAATCAATCAATCTGGAAGACTACAATCCGAACGCGAATTTCCCCGAACAAAACTTTCTATAAGCCCTCTCCTTGCAGTTAAATCGAAAAACCTTTACTACATTACTGACGCGACGAGGACTTTCAAATTTCTAATAGATTCAGGAGCCGGACTTTCTATATTCAAACCGAACGCTTGTCAAAAATTCCCCCAAAGATTTCCTGAGAACGTTGTTATCCAAGGAATCACTGATCAAAAAATTAGCATCAATGAATCCACTTTAGTGCCCGTTAATTACAAAGACCCACATAAAGTGTACATTTGCAATCTAGAAATTGACTTCGACGGTCTACTTGGATCAGATTTCTTAGAACATTATCAGTGTATAGTGGACTTGAAGAATAAGCAACTGATCACAAATTTTAAGACAATACCCCTTTACAAAGTGACCGACGATACAACCCCCAACACAGAAACACGGGATCACGAGACATTTCGAAGGAATTCAAATACTATCACGATAGACGCACGGACAGAACAAGTTTTCAAACTTAGATGTTCGCTGTACAACACGGAAGCGATATTATCAGGTAAAGAAATAGGAAAGGTACGTCTCCCTCATGCTCTCGTGAAAGTGAACGAGAACGGCGAATTTTTAACAACCGTCTTAAACCCCAATGCAATCCCCAAGACTATCGACTTTTCCGAACTAACAATAGAGCCCATACAACACATCTCAGTCAATAATCTTAACGAATTTGATCATACTATACAAAACAACAGGATACCGGAAATTAAAAACCAGCTACGCTTAGAACACCTGAACGAAGAAGAAGCGGAACTTATTACAAAACTTTGTATCGACTATTCCGATATCTTTTACCTAGAAGGCGACAAACTGACCTTTACTAATGAAATAAAACACACAATTAAGACAACGACCGACAAACCGACGTTTACTAAATCCTATAGGTACCCATACGTACACAAAGATGAAGTAGAAGGCCAAATAAACAAAATGTTAGATCAAGGGATAATAAGACCATCCAACTCTCCTTTCTCATCTCCAGTCTGGGTAGTCCCCAAAAAGATGGACGCTTCGGGAAAGCAGAAGTGGAGAGTCGTCGTAGATTATAGGAAACTTAATGAAATCACAGTTGACGACAAATACCCTCTTCCCAATATATCGGACCTCCTCGACCAGCTTGGCAAATGCCAATACTTCTCCACACTAGATCTCGCGTCGGGATTCCATCAGATAGAGATTGACCAACAGGACGTAAAGAAGACAGCATTTTCAGTCGAAAATGGCCACTACGAATTCGTTCGTATGCCCTTCGGGTTGAAGAATGCTCCTTCGACCTTTCAAAGAGTTATGGACAATATTTTATTAGGAGTCCAGAATGAGAGATGCCTCGTCTATATGGACGACATAATCATTTATTCACCATCCATACACGAACACATTGGCCGACTGACGGAAGTATTTAAAAGATTGAGACGCGCGAACATGAAGATACAACCTGATAAATGCGAGTTCCTCCGCAAGGAAGTAGCATACCTCGGACATTTAGTAACAAAGGACGGCGTAAAACCAAATCCGTGTAAGGTTGAATGTATAGTAAATTTCCCGGAACCTAAAAATCAAAAGGAAATTAAATCATTTCTGGGACTTGTTGGATACTATCGTAGGTTCATAGAAAACTTCGCAAAAATTTCCAAGCCCCTTACCCGCCTTCTTCAAAAGAATGTCACATTTGATTTCGATTCAGATTGTAAAGAAGCTTTCGAAAATTTGAAACTAAAATTAACTTCTACACCTGTCCTCATTTATCCAAACTTTGAAGAACCGTTCGTACTCACGACGGACGCCAGTAATTTTGCGATCGGTTCGGTATTATCTCAGGGAACTATAGGAAAAGATCTTCCGATTGCCTATGCTTCAAGAACCCTTTGCAAGGCAGAAGTCAAGTACTCTGTTACAGAGCGCGAACTGCTCGCCATAGTCTGGTCCGTTAAGCACTTCCGACCATACCTTTTTGGTAGGAAGTTCATTCTTGTAACTGACCATCGCCCTCTTACATGGCTTTTTAGTTGCAAGGATGCCGGTGGACGTTTAGCCCGTTGGAGGCTCAAATTAGAAGAGTACGACTACGAGATAAGATACAAGCCCGGAAAGACAAATAAGAACGCGGACGCACTTTCTAGAATTAGAATCAATCACTTTAAAAACCTTTCCAAATTTCAAAAAGAAACGCAACTGACCCCCTTTAGGACTCTCTTAACAACCGAAGATTCCGATGACGAGAATCTTGAAAATATCGAGGACGAGGAGACGAAGTTAGCTCAACGCAATAAGATGTACGAAGAGTTCAGTACATTTGTTGAATTATATAAGACACAATCCGTAATTGACTACTCAAAAATCGAAATTTCCAATGACCAACTATTGGACAAGAAGAACAAGAATATTATAAGTATTTTTAGACAAAATGACCTCACTGAAACTAATAACAAAATTATAGAGGACATCTTCGAAGAAGACGCAGACTTCGAAAACCTTAGAATTAACATACTTTCCAGCAAATCAGTGAAAAATAGAAAATATTTCCTTATTGCGCTGCCTTACAATCCCGACAGTGTTAATGAATATCTATTCGGATCATTATATTTGAGTCAAGACTTACTACAAACTGACGAAACATACTGCGTAGAGACAAATGTAGATCTCCCTATTCTAGAAATGCTCTCATTCATAAATAGTGAAAAGGAGATAAAATTTAAAGTATTCCAGAACGTCACCCAGACTCCAACAGACGAACAAATTCCCACCATACTAGACCAATATCATAATGGTAAGACTAACCTACATAGAGGTGTGAACGAAACTATTAGACGGATAAAAGAAAAATACTCTTGGAAAGGATTAACAAAGGATGTCGAGAAATTCATTAGACAATGCGAGATTTGCCAGAAAAATAAAGCGTGTCGAAAGAATTTAGACAGACCACTCGTAATAACAGAAACGCCAAAAGCCCCATTCGAGAGGATCAATATCGATATTCTGGAAGTACCCTCGAGAAACTATGCCTTGACAATTAGGGACGAATTGACAAAATTTAGTCAAGCCTACCCTATTGAAAATAAAACAGCCAAAGCAGTCGTTAATACGCTTTTAGTCTACTTTCAACACTATGGGACACCTGTCCGAATCCACT
Source organism: Crioceris asparagi (assembly GCA_958507055.1). Taxonomy (NCBI): domain Eukaryota; kingdom Metazoa; phylum Arthropoda; class Insecta; order Coleoptera; family Chrysomelidae; genus Crioceris; species Crioceris asparagi. Next base: position 72,726,140 of record OY293828.1, read on the forward strand.
GCGATTACGGAAGGGAATTCGATAACGCGCTACTTAAGGACGTATGTAAATTATTCGATATAAAACTGACCTACTCAAGTGTAGGACACCCTCAGTCGAATGGTTCTCTGGAACGGTTCCATTCTACACTCTTGGAAATGATTCGAGTACATTTAGCTGATCATCCCCGAGAACACCCGTTCAATATTCTACCATATGCAGTCATCTGTTACAACAATTCTGCAAATAAGACACATGGATTCACACCATATGAACTCGTGTTCGGTCACAGCTCCAGTAGACCCCCGGAGAAACTTTATAATGAAAAAGAATTAATCACGAAATACGTTAGAGACTTGAACAACCGACTGTCTCACTTTTACAAAGTAGCTAGGGAACGGACTGACAGACAAAAACAAAAAGCAAAACTTCGTTTCGATCAACACGTCCAGAATAATACCCAAGATTTTAAAGTAGGTGATAGAGTATTCATAAAAGAATCCCAATTAAAAAACAAATTATCCAATAAATTCAACGGACCCTTTGAAGTTCTAGAAACTCATCAAAATTCAGCAACCCTTCTTAATACCAATACAAACCAAAAAAGTAAAGTAAATTTCGACCGCATGAAATTGTGTGCTGAAATATAAATTCGTTTCAGGTACTTCGTCCTGGTCAGAACGGCCCTATGCCAATATTCCATAGAACCTATAAATAATACTCTTGGAGTGTTCTATCACGATGAGAACCGTATTATCATATCCAATGACAGATGGACTTTACTTGTACACAAGAACATTTCAGCATTACTGACTGCATACGAAAACAACAACAAAATTCTCGACGCTATACAGGACATTTTAAAACCCGATTATCACAATATGAATCTCTTCCATTCAGACGTAAGAACGCATGTCAATCTTTTAAGCCAAATATCCAAATCAATAAAAGATAAATTTAGCGAAGTTATCATAAATACAAAGCGAACAAAACGAGGAGCTATAGACGGCATTGGCAGTTTGTTTAAAGCACTAACAGGCAATTTAGACGCAGATGACGGGAAATTCTACACAGAAAGTATTTATAAATTGAATCAGGATCAACTTCACATAGAAAACCTTTTGAAAAACCAAATTTCGGTATCAACATCTCTAATAAGGACCTTTAACGAATCAATCAGGAATTTGACTATCGACAGAAAAACATTTAACGATGACATGAGAAAAATTGAAAGGAGCATCCATCAATTAAACGACAAATTAGCATTAGTTGAATCTAAACTTAAATTCTTCGAGATATGCGAAAAACTTTTAGAGAGTTATCTGATTATAGAAGATAATCTGAACGATGTTTTAAATGCCATAACTTTTGCACGACTGAAAATTATTCATTCTTCAATCATAAACCCTGAAAATCTTATGTCAGCCCTTCAGGAAATATCCCAAAATCTTATTAGAAACAATTTACCACTACCAGTCAAACTATCAAAAATTTCCCAATACCTAGAAATCATTGAACTCCAGGCATATCAACAAGATGATAATATCGTATTTGTACTAAGAATACCTTTAGTGGAACAACAACTTTATACCCTTTATCACCTGTTCCCTATCCCCATATTGGATAAGAGAACTGGTCTTCATCATATCCTGTCAATTAATCAAAAATATATCGCGAGGAATGATGATTCTTTGATGTATATTCCTGTAAAGGAACCCAAAAATTGTAAAGATCTAGGTCCACATAAGAAACTGTGCTCTAATCTGTATGCCTACCCAATCGACGACAATGCAGCATGTGAAGCCCAACTTCTCAAGAACCGTCATGAAGTACCGAAAACATGTGAAAGTGCGGTAGTATATAGTCAAGGATATAACGTGTACAAGCTAAAAGACAATGTATGGCTAGTTGTAATATCAGAACCCTTACAAATGACTGTGAACTGCCCTCAAGCAAACACAAAAACTGTTACCCTGTCCCAAAACTCTATTGTAAAACTTGAATCGGAGTGCCATGCATTTATTGGCATCACCAAGGTACAAGCCAATAATCAAAGAATCACAGAGGTCGCCGACAATTCTCATCCTGTGGTTATCCCATTTGATTGCTGTAAGCACATAGCTGACAAGAACCAACTCCCAAAACTAGAGCCCCTCAAGTTAAATGATGTAAACGTAGAAGATTTGAATATCGCTAACCACAAACTACAACAGTACTCAAAGGACTTGGAAACTCTTATCAATCAACCCTTTGTAACCAGACATATATCCTGGATGACCTACTTCACAATAGCCGCCATATGCACACTCGCAGGTGGCTACCTAACGGTAAAAGTAATAAGAAGATGCAATCGAGAGTCAAAGGGCCAACCCTCAATTCCACTGACGAGAATTAGAAGCTTTCTCCCAAGGAGAAGAAGACCAAATATCGAAAAAACTGAAGAAGAAATGGATGAAATTAATATTTAATAAAAGTTGTTGCATGGCATCAACTTTTACTTATTAGGGGGAGCTGTTATATGGGACTTTATGATGACCTAGCAGTTCCCAGATACCAAGTACATCGCCTGACAATAACCTTCATTAATTCCAAGAACTTTCCGCAGAACTTGCAGTATCCATGGATATCAACTTGCAGCATAGCATGTGTTCTCAGATAACACACCGTGCAAGAATAGCCATGGGAACATGAACTCATACGTGACAAAAACTGCTAATTGTGCATTAATTTAAGTATAAGTACACGAGCATTGTTGCTCCGATATAGTTAGTAAGAATCTTAGTTGTTAGACAAATCTATGTTAGTTTTCATTTTGAATTTTATAATATTGAATAAATCTTTTTTTAAAAAGTAAATCTTGTGAAAAGTTATATAAAATATATATATATATATATATATATATATATATATATATATATATATATATATATGGGATATTACGAAATTTGTTAACACGATAGGGGTCGCAGTTTTGGAGGTATTTACTTCAAATTTGTTACAAAAATCACTAAAAATGACTAAAAATAGGCGGAAAAAAAATTCTGCCTTGAAGCTGAACGCGAACCCTATCTGCTTTATATTCAGCAGCCCAAAAAACTACCTCTAATACGCTGACCGCATGGCTAAGATACATGCGGTCAAAAATGGGCAATTGGCATGTAATGACATGTAGGTATACCAATCAAAATGTTCAAATTTTAATTTTAATGAATTTCGAGAAATTTACCTTTCCGATGACTATAGGCCGTCGGCATTTTTTTAATTTAAATAGCATATAAATTTACTAATAAAAACTTTTCCCGGTCTTTAATATTCCCCACGCGTTAGCCGAAAATCCAGCTCTGCAGAAAAAGGATGAACTTTGTAGGATACTATACATACAGTGCGTTTCAATGAAAACTATCCACCCTAAATAACTTTTGATAGATAAATTGTCGCGAAAAACGCAAAAACACGTCAAGTAACATTTCTAGGGGGACACATGTTTGAATACTAGGTGTAACTTTCATTCCCCACTACCTAGGTCACTCCCCTTCATTTCTTTTTAATGGAACACTTAATTTTCTGCAATTTTGGAATCTCCTCATCAGATTTCAATACTTGGAGGCGTATCACATAATTCTATATACCTATAATTTGATCCTTGAATTTTTTTGTGAAGCTCACTATGGGGATTGCGAGTTTAGTACGCATGCGCGAAAGGGAAAGTCGGGGGCGGTAGCTTGGAGTTATATATGTATGCCACATATGGTATCCATGGTAACAAAATAGGGACATGTCCCTTCTCTTGCCAAAAAAGTTCATGACGCATGCGCATATCGCCAGCTATCTCCAGGTCCTTGGCTTCATTTTTGCGTATTTTTTTCCACAATGCTAGCGGTATAGAAGTTTAAGTATATGAGGCGTATTCTGTACATCGAGATCGACAAAGATTCGACTGAAGTCGATAACAGTTGAAGATTGAAATGTCATCACTGAAAGTATGCATATAGGTACTAAGTGATGTTTTATTATTATAGAAAGTTGATGTAATGTTTAGTTTATTTAGTTTACTAGTGATTATGATTTCGAGATACAAAGCATAATGAGTGTTCTGTTGAACGAAACCAATAGAACATAGCCGAGCTTTTAAACGTACCAATCTCATATTAGAAATTTGACATTTGGTCAATACAACGCTTGTTGTGTTTCTATCTCAAAGTCACCATGAAATCGAGAGAATTTTTGACGAGATTTAGAAAAAATAATTATAGGTTAGGTTTGATAAGAAAACTAATGGAAAATGAAGTGTCATTTGGGAACAAACCTTATTAAATTTCAATTATCATTTAATGATAATTACCAGAATATTGCTGTAAAAATGACTGTTGTCAATAAATTAAAAGTGGAAAAACTGCGATTTTGAAGAACTATGCCTGAATTTATCTACTTGTGAGCCAATAATTACAATTGCCTATATTGAAGAAGTGTTACAATATTGCTATAGGAAGGGGCGTATCTAGTAATTTAGAATAAAAATGAAAAATCCACAAGTACCTATCTACCGTATCAAAAATCTGATCAAAATCATCCTCAAGAAAAAAGACCATATGACAGTTTTAAGTGAAAAACATGAAATGTTTGAGGTTTACATTTAAAATGCAATAGTACAAATTTTGAATTTATATTGTTGTTAATACATTTTACACGCACACACAAGTTTCACATCTCATTAACTGAATGTAAGAAATAAAAGAAACCTTTTACTTTGTACCTTTATTTTTTCAAATCAAATAACATCTTATCTCTGCTTATTGACTAAATACATATTTTCCATTTTTTTTGCCTACTATAACCTTACTTTACATTCTTATTCCACACAAACTATGGGGTGGGTGACTTAGAGGTTCACTGATTCATGCTTGATGAGGTGATCTGAAAATTAAAAAAATATGTGTTGAACACCATAGACAGACATATCTGAATACTTACATGTATTGATTGAAAACAACAGGTACCCCATAAGCAGAATTGTATCCACTTACATAATTTATTCCTCGCAAGTTATTGTTCCAACTTGAGATTCAGATTGGCAATTCTACAATTATCCATCCATCACTACACTATAAAGTAGCCAAACTCAACACGTATATATGCAAGAGATCCTAACAGAACGTAATTATTTATTAAAACAACAAGAAGTTAATGGGTGATATTAACTTACACAAATTCAAAAATTTAGGCCTAGATTCCCATAACATAAAGTCTGTACAAAGGAATAGAATCTACTTATTTCATCCTTCGGATGAAGACACATGAACTTTCGAAAGGTATGCCCGATTTCAACACCAAAACCTAAAAAACATGGAAATATAAATAAACTTATTCAACACCTGAAGCCATTTTGATTGTTGATAAACCTGTAAGGTTATATTCACAATGAGATAAAACAATAAATCTATTGAAATATATTGAACACCTCAATATAGTTGTGACGTACCCACACAAAGTTGTAGTGTTCTTTGAAACAAAGCGATTAATAATACATATGTAATTTCTGGATTGTGTTGGTCTGTACTTGATAGAAATTGATTATTTTATAGTTGTTATCCATAATGATAAATACTAGTAACAGTTTTCCACAATATTTATTAATAACGACAATTGTTTCGCTAACACAGTAGCTTTTTCAAGTTATATAAAGTATTTCATGAAACAATTGTCGTTATTAATAAATATTGTGGAAAACTGATACTAGTATTTATCATTATGGATAACAACGATAACATATGTCATTAAGTGTTATTTTATAAATATAAAATATACTTACTATCTTATAAGTCTTGAGAACTTCCCGTCGGGATAATTACGAAGAACTACCTGCAAATTACAAATAGTATTGTTTATCCTAATAGTTTAACAGGTGAAATTTAAAAAAATATGCAATACTTACCTACCAAAAAAAATATTGGAGATCTCTTGGTTGTGGCAACTTACAACAAATCACAACAAAACAATGAAAGTTTATAGTTGAACTTCAACTTCTACATAAACAATAAATCAACACAAACACAAAACCACAATGTCAATAATCACCACAGAAATATTATATTTCTATGATAATCACACACGAAATGCTAATGAAAATGAGACACTATGATGAGGCGATCATGTGATGTCGACATAGACTGTCAATTGTTATCGACTTAGTTTGCCAACTATGTCACGCACAGATGAATTTTAAAATGGATTGCTGACAATAGAATGTGTTGCAATAACAAATTGTGATTAGCTTATTACTGTATCAACAGTTAACTGAATTACAATTCTATTTTCACTACCAATAACTATCATAATAAATTATTAAAATGGTGTAAGGTATACAGTATACTATTTACTTTAGACCCTAAGTATTATATATTTTTGAAATCTCTTTGATAAGGAGAAGCCAAAATTATAAAAAAATTGGGTGTTCCATTAAAAAAATGGAGTGGTTGACCAAGGTGGTGGGGTATGCAAGTTGCGTTTTCCGTGAAAATTTCAAAATTTATTTAGAGTGGATAGTTTTCATTGAAACGCACTGTATATACACAAACACATATGTGTGCGTGTGAGGGTTTCACTCAAGACCAAAATTTCTGTTACAGGCATTAGTATTCTCTACGCAAAGGCCGTTAAAGCACCACCAGACCTTCTATCATTCAGCCATCCCTTATCGTTGGATGTGTGGCTTTATACGGCTGCCGCATACTTGCTTATATCCATTATAATATTTTTAGTAGCCAGGTAAATATTTTGTTTTACATTGGTATTTTTGTTTCTCAAAAACTAACAAAGTAGGTACTAAATTACTAAAGTTTCGATAGCATTGAGAGAATTGACTAGCCACTAGCTGGCTAATTAAATAACTGCTAGTAAACTCCTCCTCGGTAATCAAATCATCGCTGGCGATCTAATAGATTGTAAACTATCTAAAACTATAAAGCCGGGAGAGCTGCTTACTCGCTTTCGCTACACGCTGGCGAGTTGGATTAACATATAAAGCAGCCGTATGTAATCACGCCTAATATAATTAAACCTTAAGTAAAAAATCATTAAGAATACTGTCATATAAAACCGAAAAACTGAGCACCATTTCTTGCCAATCCTCTTTCAAGTGAAAAAAAAAATCATCAAAATCGGAGCACGTTTACTATGAGAAAAACGCGTATGAACATAAAATTCGTCGAATAGCGGAGACCTGCTTCCTCTAACTAGGAAGTGCATTATGTCGAAAATTCAATTAGTTATTAAGAGTCTTAAAATCTATGCGCTTTTAGATTTGTATGCATGATATTCATGATTCATGCCCTAGACTAGAATTTTTTCTCCTGAAGAAAAATCATAATAATAATTAATATTCTCAGGAAGCTTGAAATCGATTTTATCAGCAATGTAGGTTCTATGAAATCTATGATTCAGAGAAATGTGCTTCGTAAGTAACTTGGTTCTCTACAGGGTGATTCAAGTTTTACTCGAATAACTTCAGGGATCGATGGAACTAACCAAAGTAATGATAGTTTGTATTATAAACCATACTCAAAAAAGGCTTCTGTTTGGAGTAAAATCTCTCCGAAATTTGAATTATTTTTCGGTTTTCATTATATTACACGTAAACCAGGGTATGGTAAATAAGTAAGTCATTGGTTAAATGCTACGGGTAATGTAACTGGTAAGTGTTAAAAAATTTTGATTAATTGCTATACAGGTTGTTGTTTTTCTGGGGGTCTACTGCAAGGAATTTTGTAAAACTTTTTTGTCGCACGCCACTGGATATTTTTTTTCAGAAATGTTCCGTGTTTTTACTAACTTTTTTTATTCTTAAACTTTTTTGATACGTCGCTTAGTTTTCGACCTATTCCTCAAAAATCCGGATATGGAGCAGCTGCGTTGGGCAATATTGTTACTTAATAATATTGTATTTTAACGTAAGACAGTTTACACTTGTTGCGTATTTACATCCCCAGGCTTACAAGTAAAAAATAAAAACCGAAAAATATTTCAAACTTTAGCGCTACTTTTCTCCAAACGAAGGCCTTTTTTTGGAGTATGGTTTATAATACAAACTATCATTATTTCGGTTAGTTCCATCGATCCAGGAAGTTATTCTAGTAAAACCTGAATCACCCTGTATATGAACATTTTATTTGATTTTGATTTTTCGTAATGATTTAAAAATATTACTAATACTTTTATAGAATATTTTAGAAAAATCTAACTATTTCGATTAACTTCTTTCAGTTTTTAGACAATTTCCAATATGACTCAATTTTTATTTTTAGGTTGAATCCAAGCGAATGGGAAAATCCACATCCATGCAACCCATGTCCACAGGAGCTAGAAAATATTTGGAATATAAAGAATTGTTGTTGGTTAACTATGGGTTCTTTTATGACACAAGGTTGCGACATTCTTCCCAAGTATGTTGACCAATCTCTGAAATATTTTAATTATTAAAAATCCATTAAAATTCCTTATATTTTTGGGCATAAATTAGGTAATTGGTATATTATGTACCACTGACAAATTCTTTGTCGGGAATTCTTTTGGAATTATATAATGGTCGGAATGCGCGACAAGGCATAGGCGTTACAAAACTTTGAATATCGATCTATATTCAAGTACGCATTCTATGTATATTTTTAATATGATCTGATGCACAGTGGACGTCATAAGAATCTGGTCGAGGTGTAGGAAATTTGATTGATAATTTCTCATTTAATGCTTATTATAAACGAGAGTCTTTCAAAATAAAAACCAAATTATTTGAAATATTAATTTTTATTATACAATTTAGATAATCTTGTTCCTAATTTGAAAGATTTTATAAGCTATCTGAAATACATCATGTTGTCTACCATGTGCTAAGAATATGAAAATTGGACAAAAAGTTACGATATAAATTTTACCAAATATTAACCTAATAGAGTTTTTTGTGCCTGACTATGTTTGTTTAATCCGTTTAAATAATAACATGCTATAGTTTTGAATCAGTTATTATTTCAGTGGAACAACTAATAGCCACCAAAAAACACTACTATTATTAAAAAAAATCTGAAAGTACAAGTAGAATTCCATTAGGGTTCCATACAGTAAAGGGTATATGAGATCCTATAAAAATATATCATATGTTACAAATCTATAATGACTTCACTCTAAAAGAAAACAATATAGTAACAAATAGAGAATGTGATAAAAAGTATTAAGCAGAATCAGAATTTCGAACAGAAAAACAGACCTAAAATTCCGAGCCTAGAAACATTCTAGAGTTACCATCTTAAAGTTACTTTAGTTGCGTGTCATTTGCTATTTTGTTTCTAAGAAAAGTTTTGATAACAGACATCAATTTATTTCATTTTACCTCAACTCAAACTCAAATGTTATAATTTTGTAATTTCAGTCTTGAACATGCCCGTGACTTTGTGCCTGGACACTTTTGTTGGATATTTCCCTGTTGGTACCTACCTAGTAGTGCAAAATTAATATAAGTGTCATATCATGTTCTTTTGAGGGTTCTCTTTCAATGATGAAATCAAAAATAATTTCTTTATTGAAATACATGCAGGATATTCTTTACATGAATAATGCTTAATAACAATTTTGGAATCCAATGCCGTTTCCAGAACGATTATACGAGGTCAGGTCAAAGAATTACACAATTTATATTCTACGCAGGTAAACTAAAGCAGCTTTCTTGGTATTTCAGTAGTACCTACCTACCTAGTGAACTGAAATCAATATGCAATTCGTTGTTCTTATTCAAGCTGGCGCTTTATTCATGACCTACTGAGAATTAAAGTAATGTCTAAATATTTAAAGTATGATAGAGTTATATAGTAAGATTTTACGGTTTACGTTTTAGAGGTTTAAAATGAAAAATACTGAATATAATACCATTTCATACATCGAAGATACGGTTGGACAAGAACTATTGTCTATGTTTAGTATCTAAATGATCTTTTTCAGCTTAAATTTATGACGACGGAGTCTGTGACACATATTACGAATATAACTATAACATCACCATAATTATAATTATTGATAGAACGTCCAAGGGGCCTGCCGGCAGGACAATTTGTTCTGCCAGCAGGTCCTAAAATCAAATGTGTGGTTTTATATATGATGCGGTCCTTCTAGAAGGACAAACTGTCACCGACGGAAAGAGCGTAAAATTGTGCCTATCTGATGTGCAGGTTTGAACTTGATTGCTCAAACGGCAAGGAAATTATTGAGTGATATTGATTTTCGAACAGTTTCTCGCCGTTAGCAGTGGCGTTCAGATGTTTGTTGCTACGCTGTAAAACAATGGTCTTAAAAATTAAGGAGAACGATCGTGTATTCACGAAAGCTACAAATTTCGATGATGGAGTCAACAATTGGAGTCTGTCTAAGTTTGGATCGGGACATAAAACTACATTCTGTTATGGTGTTGTAAAAGGTGTATCCGGAAACATAGCTTCTGTGATTTGGGAGATAGACAATCAGGAAATGCCCATAAATATCGACTTATTAAGAAAAGCCAATGGTGTGTACGTAGACCAGAATTTGTGAGCTCGTTGCGGGAGAGGGTGCAAATGGGGGTTGGTTGAAAAATAGTTTACTACTTGTGTGTACTTTGGTACATGAACTGTAACTCATAAGAGAATACTTTGGATTACATTTCAACCAAATCATTTATGGGAAGGTGGGAGAGGGGGATAAATTGGAAGAAGAAACTTTACGCGATAACTACCAAAGAAATTGAGATATCTACTTCAAATTTGGTAAATACGTGATAGGCACTCGATGAGGGAATAATTATTTTTATCATATTTGAGATGTAGGGGAAGATGGGGAAACGGGGACTTAACTGTAAAAAAATCGGGTGAAATGTAGGTTCCAGTGTTGTTATGTTTGACAATTTAATCAGATGTTCAGTGTAAAGGGGCAGGCTGGCTAAAGGGGTTAAATAAAACAAATATTCTTTATTTCAATGATACTTGGGGGAATTATTTACAAAAAATACAGACTTTTAATAAATAGTACAAATGGGTACGTTTGTATGTGCACATTTGTATCATAGAGTACTAACATATCACATGATTATTAATTCCAGATAGTAAACATCCGATTCAGGCATTAGATGATAATAGCGATTCCAAGTCTACGTATATCAAAGGCACAAGAAAGAGACAGGAGGAACATAACATGCTGGTTCAAGTAATGCAATTTCTTCTTGTTCGTCAATTCATGAAGAAACTGAATCCGGAAATGAACAGGACAATACAGCGGCAAATTCTTCTAGTTCATCAAGTAATGAAGAAAGTGAATCCGAAAATGAACAGGAGAATATAGCTGCAAATACATACGAAGTTTTCGATGAGGTGACCGCACACGAAACAGTTTGGAACTTTGGAATGGAAACCAGAATTAATAGATACTCTAACGTAAAGCAAAAACCGAAATTGAATGTTGGGAATATCCAAAGTATGTCGGAATTGGATATGTGGTGTCTTTTTTCCCAGTGGAAAATATCGACAATATACTTGAGACAATTAATGTAAACATGGATCGAAATGAAAAACGAAGGGTAGAAAAGGGAGAATTGTATAAAGTCATTGGTTTGCTTTATGGGATGAGCTCGAATATTCTTCATAGCCGAAGAGAATACTGGTCAACAAGCGAGGAACATACAGTTTTTCCGCACCTGCATTTGGTCCAAGAAATGAAGGTGCTCAAAGGGAAAATGCAGATGATCGAGCGTATCAAGGTCACCAACTTGTTGCGCTGAGTACTACTACTACTACTCGTATTATATGTAGGAAAATTGGACGTAAGCATCAGAAAGCTGAAGTAAGATTGATGGGGCGGTATCCAATTTATTTCCATAAAATGGATGTGACGGATGCTTTCTTCCAAATGAGTGGCAACGTTCCACTGTAGTACGAAGTGTACATAATAAGGAATAATGGTGTATAAATAACCTCAGAACATTACTTAAAGAACAATGAAACCGATAGTACGGTGGAGACCCGCAGTACGGTGGAGAGCGGCAGTATGCTGGAAACCGGTGTACGTTAGAGTAAGGCGAGTACGTTGTAGTTCGGCATGCAGTCTGGTGTAGTTGGGAACCTAGTAGGGGGTCATCAATAACAGAAATAAAAAATGCTCGGTTCAAATACGGCTGTAAATAGTGTGAATAATTTTATTGTGTAAATAAATAAACTTGAAGGTACCTAAATAATTTCCAGTCATTTTTATATACACATTACTTTATGATAATGAAGGGATACTCATTGTACTCTGCTGTAACAGCATCTCAATATCTCCATTTCAAATGTTGTGGAAAATAATATTTTCAATCTTTTCACAAGAAAATATCTAAAAAATATATGCCTACTTCAATACTTATGTAAGTTTTGAGGGTAGAGGAAGCATGTATTTTGAACAGTTTAATTAGCCCTCGCCTAATAAATTAAAAATCATTGCTCACTCACTATGAACAACGCGCAAACAAACATAAAGTGGCAAACAAATTATATGTCCTTACTTTTGGGAAGTCGAACAGAAATCGCATGCAAGTAAAAATAATTGGCTATAATAAATTGTTTATAAATTCGTTAAAATATTGTTAAAAAAAAGTATTGATAAAATATCCTAAATTCATTTGTTCATCAATCAAGATTTTATATTTTAAAATACAATATAAAGACTTTGAGTTATTACGAGGATTTGATTTTCACGTGAATAATGACACATTATTAACCCAAAATCTGTATAACCTTATCAAAATATCAACAACAGTTTAATAGAAGACTGCAGAAGCTTATTTCAACTTATTTGTGTGTGTTATATGCAATTGATAGGCTTTAAAAATATTACTGCTTATAGACCTCTCAACAAGTTGATATTCATGAAAAATATTTATATATTTCCTAGATATATGCGATAGCTCATTGGATTCATAATAGTGTATACAAAAATATAATTTAAGGATTTCTTAGCATATAAGATATTGCAATTGTTATTGACAAATTGTGATGAAAAAAAGAGTTTTTCATTATTAACTCAAAACCTTATAATAATTAAGAAATTTGGAGGGGGAAATTTTCAATAATAAATATTAAAAAAAAAATTGGACCGACTTTGTTAGTTGGTGCACTGAAAAATATAAAATAATATTAATTCTATTGTTTCTGGTAAATTTGGATTTCATGCCTACAACAACAAACTTGGCATAACGGCACAACTTGAAAATTACCAATGTTCGAAAGAAATTGTCCCTTCCACATAGCAGAAATAGTTATATCACATATCCCAGACTTTACCAATGCTGAAACTCAAAACCGTAACTCCTTTGAAAAAAAAAATCATTTTAAACGTTTCCAGATATGGTCGCATCTTTAATTCTGCCGTCTCAGATTTTCGATTTTTGAGAAAAAATGCCCCCTCCACCACCTTCGGTGGAGGTTTTTGAAGGAAAGTTGATTTTGAATTAGAGTTTTTCTAACTAGGGGAACATGTCTTAACTGCCCTTTTTCAAATGAAATGAAAATGAAAAAACGAATTCTATACCTCCTCCCTTTTTGATGTCAGTCAAAAAGTGCTACTCTCAGAACTGTACCGTTGGAAAAAACATATTATCTTGATTTTTCAAAGACATGTAATTGTTGATAAATAAATTATTTTTAAACCTTCACAAATATTGACAAATATTGACATATAAATGATTTATTAAAAAATGACGTAAAACAGTTGTAACCAGTGTTAATAACTGCCATTGGAAGATGAGAAAACGGCAATAATATAACGTTTGCAAAAGGAATTTTTTATTTTTACTAACGATAATTCCTTTATTTTTAACTTGAAACAGTGATAATAAACGAAATCAAAAACTTGGATTTTCATCACGTCATCTTCTTTAGAAGGACTCCAAATGGGATTTTTCTGTCTGTTTTATTTGTCATTATTATTAAAAACGGAGTTCGGAAAGTAATTTGTTCATTACAATTGCATAACTGTTCGTTTTATTTTTTAATTTGGCCTTATTCTTTTAATTGTTCGGATAAGAGTAGAGTTTATTCAAAACGTTAATATTGATACATACTACAAAAAAGACTTAATACTAAACTTATTTTTAGGTAAATTTCTTATAGAAATGTACCTATTGCGATCGTTCACACTTTTGAATTTCGAAATGTCTATAAGGGCAATATCGGGTAAGTAGTTTCAAAATGGCGACCGTTCAAACATTTAAAAAAATTATCAAAAAAGAGCCTTAGTGCAAATATCTTCAAAAATAATTTTGGGTTATAGATATAATCAGTACCTACATCTTTTGTTCGAAGCAATTTTCCATAAAATGCACAAAAAAAATAATTAATAAAGGAAATATAAGAAATATTGATAAAATATGAACACTCAATATAAATTTGATGTAATTGTACATTTTCTGGAGATCTTAATATAGACCCTGATTAAAAATATATATAGTATATTTATAGATGAGAAATAGGAGAAGAAAAAATTCAGCCTTGAAGTGGAATGCGAACCCTGTCTGCTTTATATTCAACAGCCAAAACAAAAACTTCTATAATTTATATGTAATGACATGTAGGTATACCAATGAAAAGGTTGTTCAAATTTGAATTCAATGAATTTTGAAAAATTTACCTTTTCGGTGGCTACAGGCCATCGGTATTTTTTTGTTCTTCTTAGTTTGTTAATAAGAATTGTAATTTCTTATGTGGCGTAATATCCTTAAAATACATTTTTACTCGTCATTAATCCAATGAGCTATCGCTCATATTTTTAGGAGCGTTATTACTATTTTTCAAGAAATCCAGCTTGTTGACCAGACTATTAGGTATGGCAAGAGAAAAATGGGAAATGAAGTCAGTTTTGTACTTCTATTAGTTGGTTATACCCGGTCATACTCAGTCAACAAGTGAAAAAAAAAATGAACAAATTCCTTTAAAACAATGGTTACCTTAAAAAAAACTATATTAGTACCTACTAGAAATCAATTTATTTGATATTTTATATAAACTGTCATTCCATATCTATTTTCTTGATTAATCAGGTATATAAATGTATGACACATCAGCTTTGATTCTTATCTTATACCCATGATGTAGGTAGGTACAGATAATTTTATTACGTTAAGTTTAACTCTTAGAGCATAACTTTTTTTATCTTTATGTAATGAATTGTTATAAAACCACTTACTGAGCAGTATTGAAGAGAAGAAACATTTATTACTAACGGCTTCTGATGACCAAGCGCTCTTGTTGTTCCCATTTACGCTTAAGTACCTACAACTTTGTTTTTCCAATTAATGTTTCTTTTTAAGAATTGCGGATAGGCGTGTTTGCTACCTCGTTTAGATGGTTTTTGTTCCATTTATCTGTCACATTACAAGATCGTGTATACAGCGCGGAATCGTTTTACCAGACAACAATAATTATCAAGTTTTTGCTGTACATTCGTTCGTGCTAGATATATAATTTCTGTTTTATTTGGTTGAGGTTTTTCAATTTTGGTTAACAGAAGCTTATCCCAAGCTCTGGCAATATATCATAAGAGCTTCTTCATAGCTTTGATTGAAATGGTTTCACAAATAGGTGAATTTATTTTTAAATACCTACCCTAAGGAGAAAGTTGTCTTAGCAACTGTTAATCGATTTATTTTGGATAGAATTCATATTTACTCCAGAAATGTGATCTTTTACTGAAATAGTTCAATGGAACATGGAGCGTAAATCTAGTTAGATTAAGTTTACGTTGAAATGTGGCTCATTAGACATTCCGAGGTTTTCTAAAATGAAACTAAATAAAATTACACAATCTTTCAGAGATTATATATTATCACCGTTCTCTGACGCTTTTGGATTTCTGTCCCCTGTGAAAGTCTTCTGATAGCTCTCAGGATTTAATTTAATTTTCTTTGCCCTCTGTACCAACAATTTGTTCCCCTTCTTTTCCTTCCTTTTCATATCCATTTTAGGACCTGTTCTGACCATCTATTTTTGTAATTTTAGAATATCTACGACAATAGCTTTTTGTTGAGTTGTTGTTATTCTGCTTCCAGTACCTTTATTTGCTATTGAAGTTTCTGGACTGGCATTATATCGAGTGATCCAAAAAAACAGCACCTCTGGACTATTGATTTCGAGATCATGTCTTTACTTTAATAATGTGAAACTGCATACTATTCATTACTTTTGGGAGTCAAAATCATTTAGGCTGCATTTCCTTTGTGACGGAGAAGAGCTGAGGGAAGAGGAGTAGTCTGCAAAAATCCGCCAGACACATCGGTTGTCACTCAACAACAACTATTTTCAACGAGTGATGATTGGCCTATTACTGCATCTGTGCTCTCCGAACCGCTCATCTCAGTCTCAATGGAAACGTAGCCTTAATAAGCAACGAAGAAATGGACAAAGATAAACCAACGCTATGAATATAAAAAAACATGATCATAATAAATACCTAAGCCCATCCAAACAAGTTATTTGTTTTCATACTTCAAATGATTGGAATGAATTGTTAATTTGCTGACAGATTTTTTAAATTCTCAATTTCAAATTATTTTATTACATTCTTTGTTTCAGCTCCTAGAAATAAATCAATTGATATTATTATTTTATTGGAGATGGTTGGTTTCAGTATTGTTCTTTCTGACTATAAGAAAAAGAGTTAGTGAGTACTATCTAATGACATTTTAACCAACTGGGTATTTTACTGAGATCATGCATAATACTTTTTTTTATTTTCTATAAATTACTACCACTACCCGGTATAGTGGTGTGATTTCATAGTGACAGTATTGCTATTTCTTAAACGGTAAGAGATAGAGGGATGGTTAAATTGGAGAGAAGCTGTATAATTTAGACCTGTACAATATTCCCGTCTGCAAATTAAATTACAGCAAATGTTCCTGAAATATTTTGAAAAAGAACTGAAAATCAACGATTTAATTTTTATTGGTTTTCTCAATTCATATCCGGAGAGGAATGCTGAAATTTCGCATATGCAAGTAATGCACCAAGATCAAGATGATGGAACTGTTAGAAATATTTTATTTTATTTAGATAGGCTATACTATTTTTGTTTTTCTTATGGGCGCCATATATGTTTTGGTATACCATTATACGAAGCCCAACATCTCTTTTGCAACAATGTTGTCGAGACTTAAAGCCAGGACCACATAGGAAGACCGTAAAAATATTTTCAAATATATTAGGCCAAGTAGGAAACACAACACACATTTTAATTTCCATAACAACACTATAAATTATTCTCTCTAAAGCAATGAATAAATCAAAATCCTTCTTGAAAAATAAGAAATTTAAAAATAAAACAAAAAATTAAGAACAAATGAATAAAAATAAATAAATAACCAATTAAAAGAAATCAATGCATGTGTTGCTCAAAGTGCCTGACATTATTTTCAATACACTTTTGTCTTCTGCCCCACCGCACTCGACACAATTTCATGTGTGATGTCTCTAAAAGCTGAAGTAATTCATTGACGCAATTCTTCAATACTATTCACTTTATTGTGATAAACTTCATTTTTCAGAAGGCCCCATAAAAAATAATCAAATGGACTAAGAGAAGGCGATCTGGCAAGCCACCGCACAGGACCATGAGTTCTGATCGATCTGTCAGGAAAACTTGTATTTGAAAAATCTCGTGCAACTACATAGTTTTGAGCTGCATAAGCATCTTGCATAAGCCATTTAACATTTCGCAAGGTTGCAAGAGGTATTTTCTCCATAACTTCCGTTAACAAATTGACGCAGGCGACCCTCGATAATTTTGTTTCCTATCATCTGATTTTATTTATTGCATAAAAAACGATGGTGTTTCAACGGTCTCTAAAATAGTGCCTTGAAATAATAATTGCTCTTACAGTTGTACCAGTTGCAAAAAGTCGACGCTTGGAATCTCCAGGATATAATTTGTCAACAATTCCTTCATCTTCATCTTAAGAACATATGCAAAATTTCAGCTTTCCTACTTTCCTCTCCTAGTATCACTTAGAATATAAATAAATCAAAATCGATGATTTTCAGTTTTTTCAAAATATATGTTTTCTTTAATTTGTAAACCGGAATATTGAAGGGGTCTAAATTACGCAACTTTGTCCTTATGAAATCGTCGAAATTTTCCGTTCATTTGCAATCTTTCCAACGAATTTATTTATATGAGAAAAACAACTGGTCAGAGGATATATGCTTGTGGAATGTCCCATAATTCAGTTTTCTCTGAATTAGTTTCTCTATAAGACAAATAATTTCGAAACCATTTGAATACAACTTCCTAATACCAATATGATACAAAATATTCAACTGATTCTTATGAACTAATGTAGCGAATTTTTATGATCTTCTGTGTCAAATGCATTCAAAACAACTGATTGTGGGTCACTATATTTTGGTGATCCGCGTGCCAGTAATGTTGGATGTATCGGTTTTTTTTTTCAATAATTTAATAATTTATGCCGGGATCAGCCAACTTCGTAACTTCGTAATCATAATTCATAATCATAAAACAGAACCATTATTGCATTCTTAATTCGTATTCTTTAGCATATACCCAAGTTTTTAATTCTTAATTTTTAAGAATGTCACTTGTCGTTTCTGTGTAGCACAACCTAATTTCGGGTAATTGCTTGTTTATATTTTGATTTTTTTGCTGCAGGGTTTCTTTTTTGTTTTTATCGTTTACAAGTTGTGTTGCTGCATTAGTCGCAAAAACAAAAAACAGGAAAGAGAACAAGGCGATTTGGAGTTCGACCGATGAATCGAAAACGAGTTAGTGAAGGACTATTTGCAACATTAATTAATGACATGTTGAAATTAGAATGGGATGAAGGACAATTTCTTAAATACACTAGAATGACCAACAATCTTTTTTTTCCTGCATGCTCTGGCATATCCTTATTTAAAAAAAGACAACAAAAAGGTCCACATTTGTACGGAGCAACGTTTAATACTTACTTTACAGTAATATTGGAAATATCCATATGTTATCTTTATATATAACGGATATTCATTTTTAGCTATTTATCTGAAGGGTGCTCAATGCAAGAACTAGCGTGGGGTTATAAAATTGGAAAAAGTACGGCAAGGATAATTATAGCAGAGACTTGTGCGATTTTATGGGAAGTTTTGAGTCCATCTCAACTACCTGTGCCAACGCGAGAAGATTTTTCACGTATATCAAATGAATTCTTTGATAGATGGAATCTTCCAAAATGTATTGGTTGTGTAGATGGCAAGCTTATAATTATGAGAGCCCCTAAAAAACTGGTAGTAAGTTTTTTTAATTATAGAAAGACATTTACTATAATTCTTATGGCATGTTGTGATGCCAATATGCGATTTACTATGGTTGATAAAGGTTCTGCCGGTGCAAATCACGATTCAGCTGTATTTAAAAACAGTGGTTTAGGATATGCACTCCTAAGTGGAGAATTGGATATTCCTTCTCCAATGCCATTACCGCAATCAAATGTTTTAATGCCTCATTTTGTTGTTGGCGATGCAGCTTTTCCACTGGATAAAAATATAATTCGTCCTTATCCTGGAACGAACCTTGGCGAGAAAAAAAACATATTTAATTATCGTATAAACAGGGAAAGGCGAACAATTGAAAGATCATTTGGAATTTTAAGCCAAAGGTTGCAATTCTTTAAGACGACCAATTTTGGCCAGTGTGGAACTGTGTGAATTAATAGTGCAAACCACAGTCGTCTTACATAATTATCTTCAGAATAGAGAAAGCGATATTCCTGTTTCAGAAAGGAGATATTGTCCAACAGGATTTGCGGACTATGTAGACATTAATGGTGAAGTTCATTCTGGCACTTGGAGAGAAGATAAAAGTTCTTTAAAAACAGTCAGAAAATTGCGTTCTAACAACCCGTCCAATTTAGCTAGGAATCAAAGAGATACTTTAGCAGATTACTTTGTTTCTCCAGCAGGATATCTGTCTTGGCAAGATGAATACGTCAACAGAGGAGCGATACCAATACATTTTCCTTCATAAAAATTACGAAAAATTACTTTTGATTTTTATGGTTTGCAGTTAGATTTTTTTAAAATTTAATGGTAATTGAAGTTTGGTTAATTTGATTAATTAATTAATTAATTAATTCTGACATTCTTTTATTGAAATGATTTCATTATAATAAATAATTATTATTTTCTTTCCATTAGTATACCTACAATCAATTTTCATAATTTCCGAAATTGTTTTCCAATCATTTTCTATGGCTATAGTATCTTTAAAAGAGGGATGTTTCTTATCCCACAAGTGTTCAAATTGTTGAACAATGTTTATTAAAGTCTCTTGCGTCTTCGTTTCCTCACAATCCATTATAGTATTGTTTATAATATTTCCAATTTTAAAAAATCCCGAGGGCCTCTAGTCGGCGGAAAGGTAAATTTTTCAAAATTCATTGAATTGAAATTTGAACAACCTTTTCATTGGTATACCTACATGTTATTACATAAAATTGTCGTATGTGTCATAGCCTTGCGGTTAGAGGTTTTTGTTTTGGCTGTTAAATATAAAGCAAACAGGGTTCGAGTTCCATGCACAATTACATCAAATTTATATTGAGTGTTCATGTTTTATCAATATTTGTTATTTTTCTTTATTAATTTTTATTTTTTTATCTGTGTATTTTATGGAAAATTGCTTTGAACAAAAGTTGTAGGTACTGATTATATCTATAACATAAAATTATTTTTGATGATATTTACACTACGGCTCTACTTTGATAATGTTTTTAAAAGTTTGAATGGTCGCCATTTTGAAACTACTTGCCCAATAACGAACTCGACCGAGATATTTAAGAGATTGACATTTTTAGCAATATATAAACTTTTGAACCAAATGTTGTTTGGACTAACTTATAGACATATAAAAACGTGCCGTTGAAATTTTTTCGAAATTCAAAAGTGTGAACGATCGCAATAGGTAAATTTCTATAAGAAAAAACAGTCAACGAACGATACTTTTACCGCGTATTCTCAGAGAAGTAGGATTTGACAACAAACTGACAGTTAACTTCTTTAACAATTTGGGTACGTTTGTTATTTTGTCTAACATGTATTCTCTTCTGGGCTGGTATTATTATGTAATATTACATTTGGTCAGTGTCCATTGTCCATTTTTATACGGTACTTTTGGAAATTAAATATCATTGATTAATTTACTTTTCATACTCAACAAAATATAGGTGAAAAAAGTGTTGTTTCTATTGTTTAATTGATTATTAATTTCACAGTAGATGCAATAGTGGACACTGTAACAACTTTTGCCCCACAGACCATCTCAGTGCTAACCATTGAAATTACAAAATTAACCAATATGGATAAAAATTGAAAGTTAACTTAATTTCTCAATCCACTCTTGAGTTTTTGATAGAGATATACTCGTGATCTCATTAACTTCAAAATTATATTTCCAACTAATAATACGATCATAATAGATCTTTAAACAGCATTAGAAGATCATTACAGAAATTTATCAAATACATAATTTTCATTTTATTTGAGATAATCGGTTTGTGCCTAACTTTATGTTTTCTCTCTCGAGGCACAACAACGGCGTCAAATCCTTTTATCCATCGAAAATTGACTGGGTAATTAGGTGAATAATGTTCATCTATAAAGAAGCCAACAAGAGCGGGTCCTGTGTCGGCCGTTCATAGAAAACCGCCCAATGGCAGAACCATCAATAACAAATTCCCCAAAGCTATTTCTATCTTGGAGTATTCACAGATCATAACTTGTCCGTTAATCGGGCACAGAGTCGGCCGGCATTCCTCACGTTGGTTTCATTAAAATAGTCAAGAGCCTTTCCATGGCGCAGCATCAATATTAATAAGAGAGGTAAAATGACACGGCATCTGCACATGGCGATGTGTCGGTGCTTTGGCCACGACATCAAAGCGGTTTTCTGGGAAGCGCGTGCCAAGATGGCATGGCATGTGCCGGCTCATCGTACCGACTCATGCCGGTCATAGTTTATGATATTCTGACCAGCGCTTCCTTCTACAGCAAAGAGGACTCCTGTTCAAAGGCACCGCGCCATCTCTCATCGCGATCATCATCGACGATCGCCACTCGAACGAAACAGCTGTGTTGCCGTATTTAATCATTTACTGCTATTACTAAAATATTTCCCCAAAACTGACCAACGGAATCAAAATTTATTTTTCAGTTCCTTGATCTAACTGAAAACAAATTCGCGGCTCAAGCCATGATTTCGACGATTCTGTTAGCTACTGAAGTATCTCTTAAGCACAGTCGATGCGTAATCTCGTGGATATTTTAGGAAAAAATGGACTTCTATAAGATCAAAGATCACCAAGATGTCTGTCAGTCAGTCGGTCGGTCAAAGCCTATTTTCTCCGAATCTACAAAACGAAAAGGCTCGTTTATATATTGTTTTTTCTGTATGCAAAATCAGCGGCTTAAAATATGAAGAAAAACATAGAGAATAAATATCATTACCCAAAGTTTACAGGAGTATTCTTTAAACCACACCCTAAAAACATGAGAAATACTTTTGAGATTTTACAGAAACAGAGACTTGACGAATATCTGAATAAAAAAAAACAAATTTTAGCCTGTTGTCAAGTTAGATTCAGAAATAAATGTTCATCAACAATGGCAGTGTTGAAAATTCTTGAATGCTTTGAAAGAGGAGAACATACTGCATTAACTCTTTGCAACCTTTCTGAGGCATTTAACTGTGTGTCTTTGACATCCTGCTGAACAACAACATTCAATTTTTTTTCTAGGAATATGGGACCTATAATGTGGTCACCTAAAATACCAGCCCAAACATTAATTTGTTGAGGACATTGAGTATGCCCCCACAATTCTGGGTATTTACAGTTCCATTTCGATAAAAGTGCTTTCATCAATAAAATGAATGTGTTGCAAATAAAAAGGATTTGAAATTTCTGTCAATGTCTTGCAAAATTCAAGACGCCTACCCGGATCATCTTCAGCTAACTGATGTAAAATATTAATTTTGTAAGAATGGATTTTTTTTAATCCTCTTTACTAATGTCTTAGAAACATCGCACGTCTCAGCTGCTCGCTTAGTTGATTGTTTCAGGTTATTTACCATTCAGGTTGAACTTAAATTTTACAATCTTCCGTAATTATTTTCGGGCTTCCAGATCTTGGAGCATCTTTTACCTTTCCTGTATTGTAAAATTTTGCCACCAATTGCCGGAGATATTTTCGACACATTGAATGTTCGGGAAATCTTTCATTGAAAATGTGAACAGCAGCGTGGAAATTCCGATTAGCTTCACCAAAGATGATAACGGCTTCAATTTTGTCTTCTAATGAACGAGCCATATTATTCAACGAGAAAAATTCTAAAAAAAAGTAATTAAGGAGATGACAAAATATTTATATCTCTAATCTGACAATTGTTGACAACAGATTTAAGATTTATTTACTTGTTGCTATGGTGACTAAGATACTCACAGTATAAACAGCCGCCTGAATTAACGCAAGGGATCGAAAATCGGATCAATTTGGATTAACTTTTTTTGAAATATTTCAACATTGAAATGCTTAGAAAATGCTGCATGAAATCTGCTTAGAATTTCACGGAGAATTCGAATATCTAATAATATACAGGAGGTTCAATTGGAAAAATAAAGTAATAAGTCAGTGGTCTTTTTTGAAACACCCTATGTAAATTAAAATTATGTTAATGAATAGGTCAAATGAAACCCTACAACTTATGTATTTAACATTTCTTTGAAATATTGAAAATAAAAAAATTACTTTTGGTTCTCACTGTATAATAACATTGTAACAGGCCGATGTCTGTCTTTCTGTATGTTTGTACACGTATCACGCAAAGACTACTTACATAGAATTGAATGCAATTTTCATCGATGTATTGTTAGAGGTCTAAATTAAAGGATGGGTTCCATTTTACCACGTCTATCTGTCTGTCTGTTTAAACACGCAAAACTATCTCATGTAATTGAATGCAGTTTTCAAGCAGGGCAAAAGCTAGTTATAAATAAGTGTATTAATAGTATCTCACGACAGCCAACATAACCGTGACAGTAAAAATTATAAGGCGCATATACGTAATTCTTCATGTTATCTTTTATCTTTTTGTATTAATATACAGGATCTCTATAACGGTAAAAGATGTGAAGTAGATTAAATCGGGAAAAAGTTTAACAATTTGATGTTTATAGATATGAAGTCGGTTCGTTTTCCAAAAAAAATAGGTATTTCGGTTATCGAGTTTCTAGAGACAAACCTTTACAGTTCTAAATTTTATCGTTTTCTGAAATTTGCAGAATTGCTAGCAAACAACTAAGAGCCTTCGGCAACATTTTGACCTCTTCAACTTTGTTTTTTTATTTGGACTGAAACAAACAAAGCATGAAGTGTATTAGACAGAACTTTTTATTTAAAAATCAATGAAGTATCACATGATATGCCATCTGGATGTTTTTTACTAGAATAGCCCTTTTTGTTTTCCTTAATAAGTCTCTACGCCCAGGCACCTTATCCTTATCCTTTCCAATGTGTATCTTCCTGTTACTCGAAGGATCAGGGTTTTTGCAGTCAGCTTTTCTATTAATATTAAAAAAAATAGGACTGACCTTATTAGTTGGTGCACTGAAAAATATAAAATAATATTATTTCTAGTGGTACTGGTAATTTTGAAGTTGTGTTGTTATAGGTAGAGAGGAGATTTTTCGGCACCAATATCAAAAGTACCAGCACCAATAGAATTAATATTATTTTGTATTTTTCAATACACCAAATAATAAAGTCGGTCCTAAAAAGGTAATTTACACTTTTGACTGTATCATTAGTCATCAACATCATTCAAAGTTCACTTATACCAAAGAAGATAGTACTTTGCTTATACTTATTTAGAGAGTTCAAAACATCCTAGAAATACTCATACCTACTTTACTTATTTTAGACACTACCACTGCTGTAACTCGGAAACCGTATTTTTTAAATATTGAATTAAAATGTTGTGTCATATAATCTTTTCTTAAATTTTGCCGCCTCATATTTTTGATTTTATCTTCAAAAATATACCTAATCCCCTTCACATAGTGAAATCACTTACAGGGTGATTCACGCTGGCGGCCATTAGAAGTTGATGGAGAACCGAGTAAGATAAAAATCTGAAATTTTGTGCATAGGCATAACAGTTTAGGATCTACCCATCTAAATTATTTTCAGTTATCGGTCGCTTTGTTTAATACAGGGAGTTGGTAAATACTTTGATATTTTAAATGTAACACCCTGTATATTTCACAATTTTGGATTGTCTCAATAAATTTGAACAATTTTTATTGGGATACCACCATACTTATCTCTTATACATTTTCAGATACAAAATATTTATTGAAACTTTGACAGCTAAAATGCATTTAGCGAAATGACCATAAATTCTATTTTAAAACAGTAAGATGCTTAAATTTTGATTCAAATTGAAGCTAAAGGATGCCCCTACCTGGTGATTGGTTTTAATATATAAATTTTGTTCAGCAAGTACTTCCAAATTTATAAAACGTCTGCATGTATTGAAAAGTGCAAAAGCTTTATTATTTTACCATTTTTGATTGATTTCATTCAATGAACAACAAACTTTCCTACAAATTGATAAAACATGTCCCTATACCTAAATGTAATGGTTTTTTATATTACTCCAAAAATACCGGAAATTCAATTTATTGAAGTAATGGTAACTTGAGGAAAATCAAGATGGCCATGATTCGAACTAAGCACATTAGGTATGATTGCCATGGATATGTGTCAAAAATTATTAAATAATATTGATCTGGCATTATTTATAACTTAGGTAAAAAATGAATAACAACAATGCAGTAAATGTGTCCAAAGTCTATAACAAGTGACGAAGATATGGAGGTAAATATTTGAAAAAACATGATTTTCATGATTTCTAGTCTTCAATCTTTGAAAAATTGTAAATAGTCCTCTAAACTTAAGTTTTGTGAGCTGTTGTAACTGTGGATAGGTCTCGTTAAAAATTTTACATGTTCTACTGATAATTTTGTCGTATTTTCCATGTATAAGAAATAAATTCAAAATCACATGATTGTTGTACACATTTAATAAATTGTTGTTATTCATTTTCTGTCTAAGTTATAAGTGTCAAAACAAAATTTTTAAATAATTTTTGACACATATCCACGGCAACACCACCATCATAATCTGCTTAGTTTGAATCATGGTCGTCTTGATTTTCCTTAAGTTTGCCATAACTTCAATAAATTGAATTTCCAGTACTTTTTGAATAACTAAAAAACTGTTAGATTTATGTATAGGGACATGTGTTATCAATTGGTTGAAAAGTTTGTTGTCCATTGAATGAAACCGGTCGAAAAGGGTAGTTCCATTTAAAATAACAAAGTTTTTGCACCAATACATGTGGACATTTAATAAATTTGGAAGTAGGTACTTGCTGAACAAAATTAATAAATTTAAATCAATTAGCAAGTAGAGGCATCCTTTAGCTTCAATTTGAATCAAAATTTAAACCTCTTACTGTTTAGATAGAATTTATAATCATTTCACTAAATGCATTTTAGCTGTCAAAATTTCAATAAATAATTTTTATCTCAAAAAGTATAAGAGATAAGTATGGTGATATTTTAATATAAAATATTTAAATCGATTGGGACAATCCAAAAATGCAAAAATATACATGGTGTTCCATTTAAAATAACAAAGTAGATACCATCTCCCTGTATAACACGAAGTGACAGATAACTAAAAATATTCTAGGTGGATAGATCCTAACCTGTACCTGTTATGCATATGCACAATGTTTCAGATTTTTATCTTACTCGGTTCTCCATAAACTTCTAATGGACGGTCACCGTGAATCACCCTGTATATTTCGATTTTCAAAAAAATCCCCCTCCACCCGTCTTTGGGATTTTTTTTAGGGAGGACATGTTAAATGTCGATTTTTCAATGGGACAAATTCTCAATAATCCTCTTTTAGATGGGAAAAGCATCATGAAAATCTGAGCCTGAATATTTACAAAAGGCACTAACAGACAGAAACTTTGCATTTCCATGACCACCAATGTCCATGTTAAAAAATCAAAATACTCATACAGTTTCAACTTAGAATAAAACCATATATTATACTCACTAAGCATTGCCCACTAACAAAAACACAACTGTTAATAAAAATAATCATTTGGTAAACTTCAAAATGTAGCACAACATACCAAACATGTTTGCTTCTGAAGCAAAACACTAATTAAGTAATTACCAAAATATTCATAATCCTAGAAAACAAATAAAACTAGCCATGATAATTTTGACAACACAAAAGAACGAATTCTTATGCTTTCTTTAGAAAAAAATTGTAAGAATCTATTTTTGACCGACGAGCCCCGAACGGGGAAGGTATACCATTCGACTGTCTGCTTTTTTTTTGGTTCGTTCGTGCGTTTTATATAGTAAACTTACTCTGATTCGAAAAAGGACGCTTGAGAAATGGTCCCATATTCATAAAAACGCAAGCATGTTGAATTCTCAAATATGTGCTTTCTGCTATGTGGAGAGGGCGATTTCTTTCAAAAATTGAAAATTTGTGGACATTACATGAAAGACAATAGTATTTGTAAAAACATTTATACTGAACATTTTTTCCTTAGTGTTACGGTTTTCGAGATAGAGCGGTGGTAAAATGTTTCAATCTAAAATACTTATACGTATTTGCGCAGCGATGTTCTGAGATCTCTACACAATAATAGTAACAAGGACAAGCAAAGAATATACGTGGGTTATAGGATATTTACGGTATTAGCGAACGTTCAACGATTTTCGTGACTAATATAACACTCAAAAGTGTGAAATAAATATTTTTTACAAAAAATTGGACCGACATTATTAGTTGGTCTATTGAAAAGTACGAAATAATATTAATTCTATTGGTGCTGGTACATGTGAAGTTGGTGTCAAATGTTATAAATCTAACTGCAACTGCACAACTTCAAAAGTAACTGCACCAATAGAATTACTATTATTTCGTACTTTTCAGTGCACCAACTAATAACGTCGGTCCAATTTTTTGTAAAAAATATTTATTTCACACTTTTGAGTGTTATATTAGTCACGAAAATCGTTTTAATAAACTTACCTCAGCCTTTTTCTAAAAAGTATTTATCACATTAGGGGTATAATGTTCAAATGTCATATTTTTCAAAAGTAAATATTTTAAAAATAAATACCGGATAAATGCGGGTTGCTTTGGCCGACTTTTTGTAAAATTTCAAATCACGTTCTAATAAATCAGTGTATTTTTCTATTTTTAAGCTAAGGTAAATCTTTTTACACAACTAAATTATCATAAATGTAATTTATAAAAGATTTCCTAGTTTTAAAGGGTGTAATCTAATTGCATGCTTAGGGCCGATTTCATAATGAATCCTTAATGGGATATTAGTTAATTCTCCAATTTGTTTAAGTCATATCTCGATAACGGAATAAAAATTCTGCATTTTTCAATAACTTCTACAACGTTAGTAGTTACCATCTCTTTCGTTTTTCTAAAGTAACTTTGAATTATATGTCCAATAAAAAAAATATGAAATTTTTAATCTAGGATTAAAATTAATAAGAGATTAAATTTGATTATGAAATCTTCTTTATTGCAGAATGTTCGGCTTTTAATAATATTTGGAGTTTTAACACTACATCTACCCTTTATGAACGATTTTTCTGTATATTCTATATTTACTATTCTATATTTACTGCTATTATTTCATATCCCTCTATAGCGACAACAACCGTTCAATGACCACGTTCAAACATAATGGATCTTTTTTGTCTTTGATAATGCTAGGGCCCCCCTCCTCAATGCGCAGTGATATAGGACCTGATACCTTTTAAAAACTTTTGGATAATTGTTCTTCTTGCATACATAGATTGTTTAGATCGATAGTAACGCAAAATACGTAAGCTTGGCATTCCTAAATAACTTCAAAAGTTGATAGTCTGTTTCCTCAACAGGAATTTCTGAACAAATTATGAAGTCTATTTCAACTGAGCGCAGTTTATCTTGACTGAATGAATAGAATATGTGCATGAGGGAGAGCTCTCTGTTGATATTCAAGAAGAAAAACATAAGAAATGACTACACCTAGTGTTTTCAATGAAATAAATTAATAAGGCTTGCAATTTGAAATGAAAAACCTTAGAAAAGTCTATTTTCAACACTTTCATATAGTTTCAAATGAGGCGTAATTTAACTCCACTTGAGATTGCATGTCATTGTGAGAAAAGAACAACAATGACCATCTCGTCCTGAATCTGAATGTGAAAGCAACCTAAGCCCCTAAGAGTGACTACCAGTGCCAATTTCAGAAGCGACATCTGAGATTCGCATTGCCCGAATCACTATATTTGGTATACCTAAATGCGGAATAAACTATTGAAGGTTTATAAACACTTACTTATCTAGGGTATAGGAGGAGTTCAATCTTAGGGTTGATAAAATTGGACCAATTTTGCTGTAGGTAGGTACCTATAAGGATGGCGCTGAAGTATACAATGCACTCAGTTATGTAGGGGGTAGCGGGAAGATTTAAAATATTGATGTTATATTGCTGTTCAAAGTGACATCCATTGTACGTTATTTTTATGTACGTCCGAGCATTTTGCACACTAACCGTCTAACCGTTCTCTGATTTTAATTATCGAGAATGTTCTTTCCTTCAAAAATGCCTTGCAGGGAGAGTAGAAGAAGTTTTTTTCCAAAACTTGAAATACTTTTTTGCTAGAAATAAATTACATTATGATTTCAGTATATTCTTTTTTATCAGCAGTATTTCCAAGTCGGAATCCTCTGAATATTTGTGTGATCTCGATAAATATATAATCACTCATCACATAAATTTATAGTCACTCCTGTCTCAATCACAGAAACATAAAACATACATAACATCCAGACAACACTATAATATCCAATAGAAATTCCAGTAAAATATACATCCAATACGTTGATATGGACCATTTCTTCCTTTCGTTGTTCTGTACACTATCACCAATCAACGCTAATGCGGATCTTTTAGGAACCCTTGTATGTCCACAATTTTTGGTACCCTCTTTTTAGAACGCTTGCCCATTGAAGGTTGCAGTCCTAATCTACAGACCATACACTTGCTACCTATTAAAAATGTAATCAACTCCAACAGTCTTGTTTGTAATACATATTGTCAATATATGTCGCCTTTTACATTCCTTATGTAGGTTAATACGTTTTTTTATAAGGTACTTAGAACATACGTTAATCTTAAAGTATTATGGAACACTTTCGCAAAATATGTAACTGAGTGAATCTTAAAGTTGATATGAAATACTATTATTCACCTTATAATACTTCCAACTCGAGTCAAAGTCTGGCATCAACTTAATCAGCGGCCCTCTACCATCTACAACTACTAAACAACAACAAAAATCCCAAAAATAATTATCATTTTCACTTGAAACCTCCTGAATATATCGTATTCTTACCCTACAAAGCTTAATATCTCGCTCATATTTCAACTCTTACAGAAAATCAAGCTCAGGTAGCGCCATCTCTGAACTTGAGTTATTAGAAAGTATTCCAACCAAGCCCATAAAATATAAGCATAGTTCTACGTATGATAAGATACCTAACATGCATCACAATCTAACAGTTTCAATAGACAAATGGCGACCTTTACATGATTTAGTTATCTTTTTTGACCGACGAACCTCGAACGGAGGAGGTATACAATTCGACTGTGTGCTTTTTTGGGTTTGTGCGCGCCTTTTAGATAGTAATCGTACTCTTATTTTGATGATTTTTGATAAATTTGAAAGAGGAGGCTTGAGAAATAAATGGTCCCATATTCATAAAAACGGAAATCCGAAATCTCCTTCATGCATCATTTACTATACCTAAGTTGAAGTGAGTCCCAAAAAATCTTAATCCAAACTGACCTGATTTTCGATCCCTTATGTTAATTCAGTCGGCTGTTTATACTGTGAGTGCCTTAGTTACCATAGCAACTATTGAATAAATCTTAACTCTGCTGTCAGCAATTGTCAAATTAAAGTTAACAATATTTTGTGATCTTCTTGTTTACTTTTTTCATAATTTTTTTCGTTGATTAATATGGCTCGTTCATTAGAAGACAGAAGTTCAAGCCGTTATCATCTTTGGTAAAGCTAATCGGAATTTCCGCGCTGCTGTTCGCATTTTCAATGGAAGATTTCCCGAATATCCAATGTGTCGAAAATATCTCCAGCAATTGGTGGCAAAATTGTAGTAAAATTCTAAACAAGTTTAATGCTAGTATTATATCAATAAAATATTATTTCTTGAAATATAAATAGTTCAACTTGGTCTTCTAATGAACGAGCCATATTAATCAACGAAAAAAATTGATGGAAAAAGTAATCTAGGAGATCACAAAATATTGTTAACTTTAACTTGACAATTGTTGACAAGAGAGTTAAGTTTTATTTACTTGTTGCCATGGTTACTAAGGCACTCACAGTTTAAACAGCCAACTGAATTAACGTAAGGGATAGAAAATCACATCAGTTTGGATTAAGATTTTTTGGACTCACTTCAACTTGGGTATAGTAAATGATGCATGAAATCTGCTTAGAATTCTACATAGAATTCGAATATCTGATAATTTACAGGAGGTTTCATTTGAAAAAATAAACTAATAAGTGAGTTGGCTTTTTTGAGGGACCCTATATATATTAAAATTATGTTATTGAAAATTTCAAATGAAACCCTACAACTTATGTATTTAATATTTGTTGTAATATTGAAAATAATGAACTTACGGTGGGGGGGTTGGTCCTCACTGTATGTATTTTTGCTATGTGCAGAGGGCGATTATATTCGAAAATTAAAAATCTGTGTAGACTACATGAAAGACCTAATTATTTGTAGCAACATTTATTATGAACATTTTTTCATTAGAGTTGCGGTTTTCGAGTCACAACGGTGGTAAAATGGTAACATCTAAAATACTTATGCGTATTTCCGCAACGATATTTTAAGATCTTTATAACAACAACTACAAGTAAAGAATATAGGCGAATAATAGGATAAGTACTACCTATCTTTATTGGTATTAGTGAACGTTCAACGATTTTCGTGACTAATGTTACACTCAAAAGCGTGAAATAAATATTTTTTGCAAAAAATTGGACCGACGTTATTAGTTGGTGCACTGAAAAATAAAAAATAATGTCAAATCTATTGGTGCTGGTACTTGTGAAGTTGGTGCCAAAAGTTATCAATCTAACTGCAACTGCACAACTTCAAAAGTAACAGCACCAATAGAATTAATATTATTTTGTATTTTTCAGTGCACCAAATAATAACGTCGGTCCAATTTTTTGTAAAAAATATCTATATTTTATTTAGTTTTTAAAACAGTAGTTTTTTTTCAAGGAGAAGATTTTTTAAGCCATCTTTATTATTTTTCGTCACAAGCGTGAACCGTAATCAACAAAGAAATGTCTCAATAAATAATTTTGATATCAAATTTCTTTCTCATAAACTAAACAATATTTCAAAACAACCTTCTTGCCATTAACTCCTAAGGGAAGAAATCTGAAGTTAAGATCTAGCAACACTGTCCATTATTGAAGATATACCTCTTCTAATGTAGATTTGACGGGTAGGTATATAAGCATTATCAGAAGCGGTCTTTCAGAACTTCTATGCCCATCAAAGGTATTTTGTCTTCCTTTTCAATCCAACTCATACTTACCAAACATATAAATACAATAACAATAAATTTTGCCAATTTCTCTGCTATCTATCGCCAATGGTCCCTGGCTTTTATCGATAAATTATTGATGATTAAATAAAGCATGTCATTAGAAATAAAGAAATTTGCCATAAGAAGAGTTCTAATGAAGATAGAAGCCGCAAAGTGGTGTGTCCATTTTTGACTCGTGGTGAACAATCGATGCGAGTGTATAATTGTGTATTATCATAAGATGCAGGTGTATTTTTTCTTGGAAGAGATATTATGTCTTCTGCGGTACCATATACAGATAGTAATGGTATTCTTTTTGTCCATCGCGAAAGAGATGAATTAACTTTGAAATTGTAATGTAAGGTTTTCTTGACACACTGAAAAAAATTGACAAATTTTGTCTTTGGATGCAATCGAAACTGAGTAAACAATTTGCAATTATAAACAATGTAAAGAATTTTTTTATTCACAGTATCATCCAGAATGGCCAAGTCGTTTTTCTCAAAGCTACGAGTAAATACATACAATAAAACATTGATCACAGAGATCAAATAAAACGATAATTAATGACGGATATTCTAATTATGGAATATTGAATTTGAATACAATTGAATATAGACTGAGATCTAAATAAGCTCTAGGGACTGAGGCATGTTACAAAATTATGTTTATGGAAAATCAATATCAGTAATAGATATCACTTTCATCTTTGATAATTTGAATTTTGTTATATATATATATATGTGTGTGTGTGTGTAAGGGTCGTTTTGAGGACGTTTTGTGGAATCAAGTGGCGCCTTTGAGGACTTATGGTGCTTTTGAGGACGGTCCTCATAGCAATTATATATCCAGCGGTGCTTTTGGGGACTGTCCCCAAACACAAATTCTACTTTATATGTTTAATGGTTGATTTGAGGACCTAAAAATTTAAAACTTGTTCTTCCAGGCATAACTTTGGCGCAGTTTAGGTAGGCGTTGTGGAATACGTTTACCACCTACCTACCATGATTTTTTCAATGAATTCAAATATTCTTTAAGAATGTGAATAACTATTAAGGACATCTCTCGAAATTGTGTGTTTGAAGATATGTTCCTTTTTTGGAGAAAGGAATCTAAGCTTTGAGGTTCATTATTCATTACATTGGTAATATAATATGATTATAACATATTGGGCGCACCTGATCTCGAGGTTAATGACACAAACTCGATTATATTACGAACATTGGGTGATATCCAAAAATTTATTAAAGAAATTAATAAGAATAAAAAATATTTTTTCACTTACCACGTTTTTAAATGAATTAAAAAATATAAAACAACTTCTTCTAGCCGTATACAGATTCCTAGAACGACAGTCGTGTAAACGTATGGTATATCATAAATCGCTTCCTTACTATGGGGAACACTTCATTTAAATAATCGAATTTACAATAGGTAATGTCTTTTTTCTTACGTTCTTACATACATCACCCTGTTGATAAACTAAATATTTCTTACAAAAACAGGAACTGAGTTTATTAGTTGTAAAATTTACAAAATAATTTTTATTCCATTGTTAATGGTAATTTAGAATTTGTACAAGAGATCCGTAGATAGAAAACTCTTGAATCCTCTACGGGCTACATATGCTAGGTAGGTAGGTATATTGTCTATATAGCATGGTAGGTAGCCACGTTCTTCGTTTTAGGAATCTGCATGGGGTTATAAGTCTGTAGGGTGGGTGAATTTTAGACTGTTTTAAAAATGTTTTATATTACAAAATGTTTTTAATTGAAATATTTACATTTTGATTTTGGGTCTTGTGCGGGTGAAATTTAGCAAAAGTCTTTGACCTCTAAAATCATTTTTTTTGTAGAATTTTGGCAAGAAACATAATTTTCGACCACAAAACCCCCACATACTAATCTCCATTAGAATAAGACCATATCTACAAAACTCCATCTTGATGATGCTATCATAAATTTATGAATTTTGACGGAAAAATATACTCCCCAATCTCGAAAACCCCTCACGAATTTTGTATAGTATTAGTCAAGTATTTTTAATTCTGTTAAGTTTATATTATCTTATAATGTAATTATATAGGTTTATTTATAAAAGTCTACCGTGCAAATCAGTAATTATAGTCGAACCTAATTTCTGCTACCTGCTGCCGTGACAACTGACCGGTTAGCAATATTGCCGATAAACAACTGCCATGTAATAACTGTTTTGGATGAATCAGTTATCATTTGGATTGAATATTATACAGGAATAAACTATTCATGGAATATTCATATCCAAATAAAATTATTTGAAAATAAAATTCGAATTGTTATATCCAACCAAGTTTAAACAAAATAACCCAGAGATTCGCAGTTATTTATATTTATTATTTCCGCGCATGGTAAGATGACTCGAGTTACATGTATAATTTCACGGCATCTGGAAATTTAACTCAAAAAGTGGATTTTAAGATTCTGTCTAGGTCACCTTTGGGCACAAATCGACCAACAGAGCTTATTTATCATCTGAAAAGAAAAGAGAATATTCAAAATATTCACTAGAAAGTCAAAAAACAATATTTTTTGAGCTACCGGATTTTCCTGTGCATTTGGATTTCAATGATTATAAAATATTGTCTCACAAAATATATTACGAAATGATAAGGAGAATCTTAGAAAATAGTTCTTTCTGTAAAAATTCCATTATTTTTTCTGATTTTCTGAACACATTTAAAAATAACAATTAATGTATTGTTCAAAATTCCAAAAGCAACGTTTCTATATATTTTTTCATGATATGATATGCAGAGGAAAGAATAATTGTCTCTGTTACTCGTTGAATTTGTAATGATAATACATAACCGATAATGGAATAATATACAGGGACGCAATAGTTATAGGTTAGCAGTTTTTGTCAATTGAATTTCAATTATGGCTTATTTAGTTGACAATCTAGATAATTTAAGATGAATAAGATGATAAATTAAATCATATCCTGATAATGATTAATGAACGCTATCTGATCGATGAATGAAATGAAAAAAACTATCTTTGAAATGATGAAAACTAATCTTTTGAGCATAATTTCCGCTTATACACTAATATCCAGTTAAGTTAGCCAAAGTAGGCGCACGCTGTTATTCAGCCCAGTTCTCAACCATTTTATGAGAGAATCTCCCCTATAATTGAAAAAATAAACCGAAAAAATCCATGTCCTCAAAACATTTAATACAGAAAAAGAAAATATACATTTGTTATTAATACGTATAATTAAAAAAAATTGCATATATCAATTCCCAACAAGATATATGACTAACTGCACTCTAAAATAACGTCTGTAAAATAACAAACTTTATTCAAACCCCATTTCTTCCATAGTCCAAGGGTATTTCGAATGCGAAATTAAAGTTTGACAGAACGGTCTTTTTGTAGGATAGAAAATTATGGCAGTTATAATTTTTAGGTATAAAATAGTTCAAAAATCATCCTGATGCACCAGTTTTTCTATAAAATTCTATCAGAATTATTCTGTTTGCCGTTCTTATGTACCCGCTATCAAGAAATGCTACATATTGATTTTGATGTTCAATCTCAATAATTGCAAATTGAATGTACGGATCAAAAGAATTGAAAATGTACAATTTCTCTTCGATTACCATCTTGAGGTATGGCTAATATCAAATAGTCGACATATTTTTTTAATGGACAGGGGTTAAAAATAGAGTACCTACTGGTATAACTATATCTAACAAAATTCAAAACATAATTCGTTAATATTGGCGATATTTTCGCTCCCACAGGCGTACCCAGAATTTGTTTGTGAAATCTAACATTGAAAGAAATTTACGTACTATTAAATAATAAGGATATAATTTTGTTAAAGATATATTTGTCTATGATGCAGTTAGCACTCATTGATTGCCATTCTCTTTCAATTGCTGATAAACATGTTTATTGTCGAACTGTCCTCAAAAAAACTCGAGAGGAGAGTCGTATGTTATCATTGTCTATGGGATTTATATCGCCCATCATATTCAACGAGGAACGGGGGTCATCGACTATTATGTTGAGTTTTACCACAGGCCAGGGAGCATAAAAAACTCAACATCGTTTCTATAGAAATTTTTCTTTCATCCCAACAAACTGAACTCCATCTTCAAATTTCACCAAGATAAATTTTTACATAATCAAGGAACGTTTTAATCAGTTGAGGCTCTAAAATATGCAAAATAACATTAATTCTATTGGTACTGGTAATTTTGAAGTTGTGCAAGAGATGAAGTATATACATATCAGTTGCAGGTAGATACTCTTGGCAGCAACTTCTAAAGTACCTGTACCAATAGAATAAATATTATTTTGTATTTTTTAATGTCTCCTCTGACAGTCAGTCCTTGTTTTTTGTAAAAAAATATTTATTTCACATTTCTGAGTGTCAACAGAATGATACTATAAATTTTTCGATAAATACACCGTACTAAAGTCTCTAACTCGGAAACCTTTGAAGTCTTTGGAAACATTCCAGATCAAAGGTTTCCGAATATGGTTTCTTCAATTTGGTTATCTTAGATTTCCGATTTTCTAAATAAATTACCCCTTACCCACATTTGGAGGGGATTTTTGAGGGGAAATACATACTGGATTCAAAATTTTTTAGAGCTAATTTTCAAGTAGATTCTTTCGAATAAAAGAAGAATCATCAAAATCGGAGTAAGTTTAATATGCCAAACGCGCAAACATGCATACATAAGAAAAAACAAACATAAAATTGAATTGTATACCTCCTCGTTTTTCAAAGTCTGTCAAAAAACATTTTGCACCTCCTGAACCTATGGCACGCCGTTTTGCTATTAAATTACATAATATAGATTAATAATCAAAATTTTCAAAAAAGAAAATTATTCACAAAGAAATTCATAGTCACAGAAATATATGCTATATGGCACAGGTAATTGCAGTTGTAAATAAATGATTTGTTTTGCTTGTAATAAAATTCAAATTCAGAAAATTATTTTATATTTTCAAATCATTTGAACCGTCAAATATTTTGAAATTCTGTTGCTTTCCATTCCATTCCATTGATATTATGGTAAAAAATACTCGAAAATTGAACATATATAGGTACCTTATTTGTATTTTTATTTCCGAATTTTTATTTTTGAATCAAAATTATCTGCATAGTTTTGATCCTAGAATTTTTATTCTTATATTAGACTAATATAGGTATATTAGAGTTATGTAGGTACATATATATGAAATTTGAATCGTCATGTTTTATTCTTGATTCTTTATTATCGAAAACTAGCAAACGCCCGCTACTTCACCTGCGTAAGTCAGTGGAATCCCCTACAATGGACTTCAAAATAAACAATATTTTCGTAATTCGAGTCCCCTTATTTTCAGAAAATCACGAAATATGTGTTTGCTTATTTATTTTTAGAAGTACTCCTACGAAGTATATGTATATTAGAAAAAATCTTACACACAAAAACGCACACACGAACATTTTCCTACAAATCATTTTATATAACTCTGGGTATCTTGAAACGTGGAGATTGTTCAAATTTACAATTTAAGAAAATCGACTCCAGTGCAATAACTTCCGACTGGAAAGTAAAAAATATTCTTAGATTTTTTAAATATCTTGGATTTTAAAGTAATTTGAGTGAACATTGTAAAATTGTAAGAAAAACTGCACGGATTAATTAATAATTGTCGAGTAGTATTGAAATAGAAACCATAAATATTTGGTTGAACATTTTTAGAGATATGTGATACTTGATACTCATTTAATTTATTTTGTAATGTGTGCGTAATAATTCTGGCTTCAGTTTTTTATGATCCCTGGCCTCTGGCAAAACGCAATATAGAGGTCGATGACCCGCGAATTTACATGAGGGGTGATTATGTGAATACCGTAGACAATGATAATATTCACTCTTCTACCAAAGATTAGGTGTATTTAATCTTTACTTCTACCTTGTATGTACCCAACAGCAAAGATTGACTTCTATTATCTTTGCTAACACTTAACACATAAATCATGGGACCAGAAACTTTAACGACTCTGGAGCGGGATTCTGTGTCTTATAGTATTCTATTAATCGACAAGATTCAATGGTAATGTTAATAGAATCTTGTCGATTTATAGAATACTATATGACATATAGCTATTTGTTAGTATTCCACTTATATGTATTCAGCATATTTTTTACTAAATGAAACAGAATGGGATCCTTTTTTCTGGAGAAGTACCTATATGTGATATATCTATAAATTGTGTGTATACAGGATTGGGCAAATGTGTGGAGTCAGCTGATTTCTAGCTAAATTGTAAGTTATTATAAAAAGTATCCGAATAAAAGTTGGGTAAAATTTTCCGTTCTATCATATAAAATGAAATGATGCTGCTTATCGACTGACAATTATACCAATAATTTAAGCTCTGTTAAAGAAATAGCCATGGCAACAAAAAATATCGATTGTTTTTAGATAAAGATGCAGCCATCATTTTATTTAATATTATAAAAACTACAAGTCACATATCTACCACACCCTTTGGAAAATTGATAAATTAAAGGTAGTGGCTTTAGATGACGAAGATTTTTGTGATCACGGTTCGATTCTATTCAAAATAGTTTGTGGGGGTTTTGGGGATGCAAGTTATGAATTTTAGTCATAATTCGATAAGAAGAGGAATTTCATGAATGAGTAGAGAGATATAACTAAAACCGAAAAAAATTATAGGGTGGAGCCACTCTCCAGGGGCGCACTAGTTATAGAAAAGCAGTTGTCAACTTAGTTTCAATTATGGCTTATTTGGTTGACAGATTAGAGAATTTTAAGTTGGATAATTTGGGTCGTATCCTTCTAATGACTTATAAAAGCTATCTGATCGATGAACGAACTCAACAAATATTTAGAAGTATTGTGCAGTGGTAATTCATGCTCTCTATGTTTAAGTTACTTTTAGGATATCTTTAGGAACTCGCAATAAAAATTCCTTGTCCAGTTTACTTTCGGCATAACTTTAGGATTTCTCAGAATTCAGAATATATTGTTCTTATTACATTCGCACTAACTTTAGGAACTCGCAGTAAGAATTTCTGGTTCCGGTTACATTCGGGATATATTTAGAAACTCACCAGAAAAATGGAAGGTTAGGTATTTCAGAAACCTCGTGAGAGGTCTATGCTACCTAGATTACATATAGGTCCAATTTTATTTATTCTTATAAGTCTATAATATAAAAGCGTGTTGTTTTAGTTTTTTAAAGTATTATTTTTTTGCAGAGTTTCCTTTGTAATAACCACTTACTTTGGCATAGGCTGTTATATAGACCGGCTTTCATTTTAGGAGAGAATCATCCCGTATAATTGAGAATATAATCCAAAAAAATGTCCTCAAAACATCTATTACATATATAAAAAGTATACATTTGTTAATAATACCTACAAATAATTAAACAAAAATTATATACATCAGTTCCTAACAAGATATACGTCCCCAAAACAATCCTTACACATATATATATATATATATATATATATATATATATATATATATATTTTTCTTGTTGATGGTTTTTGAGCCAGCTGGATTTATTTTATTGTGTTGGATTTCTTGGGGATACGACTCGAAATGAATTGGAAAAATGTGAAATTGTTATGAAACAATTATGTCTTTATTTAATGTAATAATTGGAAAAATATATATACGTTTCGACCATAAACTTTGTGGTCTTTTTCAATATGTTTATATTATTCAACTAAATTAAATAAATTCCTTAAAAATAGAAACTAAAAAAATGGT
Organism: Crioceris asparagi; assembly: GCA_958507055.1. Classification (NCBI taxonomy): domain Eukaryota; kingdom Metazoa; phylum Arthropoda; class Insecta; order Coleoptera; family Chrysomelidae; genus Crioceris; species Crioceris asparagi. The sequence continues at coordinate 72,766,745 of OY293828.1, forward strand.
CATTCTGTAATGAAAATTTTTTTTTTAAAAATTAGTATTTATAACAGTTAAAAAACATATACAAAACAACATACCTTTGACATAAGGATTCGAAAAACCATGGTTTCCACAAAATAATCAAAACTAAAATATCATTCTTAATAAAAAACTTCTTCTTTGATTGTCAGTTACATTGTTAATTAAATTTTTATTGTTTTTATATCTATTGTGCTGAGGTTTCTCTCGAGATTAATAATGATTGTAGTGTTTCAGTTTCTGAAATGAGATGCGAGTGGAGTGGTACGTTATTAGGTAGATCAAACATTTGGTGTTTGTTGACGTTTTTGTGAGCATTGGTAGCGTACGGTGGGTAGTTAGAAAATGTTGTTTTATATTGGATAAGCTACGTTGATGTAATGTTATTCATAAAAGATTACTGTAAATATTGCTGAGATATTTTGTGTCGGTTCTAGAGTTCACTGTATTTGGTTTTCTCTGATGTAAATCATTTCCAAAATTTCCCGTTTAAATCTATTTTTTTCGGTAGCCAAGATTTTTGTTTCGTTGTAGTTGAAATTATGTTTTTTATCGTTTTCGTGATTTGTTAATGCAGTTTTGTTTCTTTTATCGTATTTGTGTCCCTTTATTCTCTCCTCTATATGTTGGATTGTTTGTCCTATGTAGACTTGATTACAATTATTGCATGGTATTTCATATACTGAGTGGGTTATTTTGTTTTTTTCTGTTTTAGTTTTCAATTTGCTGTAGATGTTTTTTAAGAGGTTATGAGCTTTATTGCTTACTGGTATATTTTGGTCTTTGAAGATTTGTTGTAAATTATTAGATAGATTTTCTATATAGGGGAGTGTGAGGTATTTTTGATTTTCCTAACTGTTATAAATTCTAATTTTCAAAAAAAAATTTTTTCATTACAGAATGACCATTTTTTTAGTTTCTATTTTTAAGGAATTTATTTAATTTAGTTGAATAATATAAACATATTGAAAAAGACCACAAAGTTTATGGTCGAAACGTATATATATTTTTCCAATTATTACATTAAATAAAGACATAATTGTTTCATAACAATTTCACATTTTTCCAATTCATTTCGAGTCGTATCCCCAAGAAATCCAACACAATAAAATAAATCCAGCTGGCTCAAAAACCATCAACAAGAAAAATACAAGCATGGGTGAAAATATGCCGTTTCCATTTTAACAACATTGCTAGGGATTATGGAATCCAAGCTGTCCAACATATGAAAGCTACAACTAAACTAAGCATGAAATTATCCAATCTCAAGAACAGAAGAAATTTCCTTCTAAGATGCAGAAGCGAAAACATTTTACCTAAATTCCTCAATACAAATCTCAATCACATCCAATTTCATTCTGTAAGCCTGCGACATAAATTCGAAAACCATACCCTACATAATTTCAAGGTAAGCGTATTAAATTTACTCATATCAGACACAATAAAACTGATTCAAGACATTTCTAGACAAATAACACATCACAATGAAAAACTTAAAACAATAATCCCACTAAACATGTTCAATTTATATTCTCAATATCAAAATCAAAAATTCAACAACAGGTTTAACAAGATCAAAACTAAGAACATTAAAAAATTTAATAACATCAAACAAAAATCTCAACAAAATACAAATTTTAAAACACCTAATACTTGGATAGAAAATATATCTGATATAACATTACCTAATTATGCTACCAACATCCTCAGTCTAGGCCCGGGTTTTGCTATGCCACTAGAAAATAACAAGCATATACCAACACCGGTTTTCATCTCTAATATAGAACTAGCTATAAAAGATCTACCGCCAGAAAATAAAGATAAAATAAGAGCTAATTGCTGTAATATACTAACAAATTACAGAAAAAGAAACAATAAAAAACTAAGTAAACCAAAGAAAACCATCGAAGAAAAACTTAAAACAGAATTTAAAAAAACAAGAATTTTTCTAAAAAATAATCCTAATCTAACTATACTTAAACCTGATAAATCAAATAAAACAGTAGTAATGAATACCAACACATATGACTCCAAAATGGAAGAATTACTTTCTGACAGAACAACATACAAAGAATTAAAATCAGACCCCACGAATAAATACCAAAAGCTAAATAACGAATTAATTAAAAAATGGAAAGAAAACAATTACATCTCACCCATAACAGCACAAAAACTAACTATACATAATGCTCTACCTCCTAAAATATACGGCCAACCTAAACTACACAAAGAAAATTTCCCTATGAGACCAATAGTATCCACCATACAATCACCACTAAGTAAATTAGCTAATTTCTTAAAAAAACATAATAAACAACATAATTAATAAATCTAGTTCATACATTAAAGACTCATGGCTATTCAAAGAGAAAATAAAAAACATACAAATCCCCGATAACTACATAGTAATTTCCTTAGATGTAGTATCACTTTACACAAACATACCAACAGACTTAGCATTGAAAATAATCGACAAAAAATGGAACGAGATTAAAGTACACACAGATATACCCAAAATAGAATTTAAAAAAGCTATTGAACTAACACTCAACTCAACATATTTCAAATATAAAAATAATTTTTATCAGCAAATTTATGGTTGCGCTATGGGATCCTCAATTTCGAGTTGTATAGCGCAACTCGTACTCGAAGATCTAGAGAGTGAAATTTTACCAAAAGCTAATTGTCATATACCATTTTTCTTTAGATATGTTGATGACTGCTTAACAACAATTCCAAAACATAAGGAAGATTATATATTAAATTTATTCAACTCATATCACAATAAAATAAAGTTCACAATAGAAATAGAAAAAGACAATAAAATAAACTTCCTTGATTTAACATTATACCACAACAACAATATGTTACAAACTGAATGGTATACAAAGAAAACATGGTCCGGAAGATATTTACATTTCTACTCATCACATCCTTTATCACAAAAAAAACCGTTATAAACAGCCTGGCAGACAGAGCAATAAAGTTATCAGACCCAATATTCCGAAAAAATGCAATAAATAAAGCAAAAACTGTTCTTATACAAAACTGCTACCCCGAAAGTTTAATAAACGCTATTTTCAAATATAAAATCTCAACTTTTTACAATACAAATAAACTTTCCAAACCAAAAAAGCAGGAAAATCAAAAATACCTCACACTCCCCTATATAGAAAATCTATCTAATAATTTACAACAAATCTTCAAAGACCAAAATATACCAGTAAGCAATAAAGCTCATAACCTCTTAAAAAACATCTACAGCAAATTGAAAACTAAAACAGAAAAAAACAAAATAACCCACTCAGTATATGAAATACCATGCAATAATTGTAATCAAGTCTACATAGGACAAACAATCCAACATATAGAGGAGAGAATAAAGGGACACAAATACGATAAAAGAAACAAAACTGCATTAACAAATCACGAAAACGATAAAAAACATAATTTCAACTACAACGAAACAAAAATCTTGGCTACCGAAAAAAATAGATTTAAACGGGAAATTTTGGAAATGATTTACATCAGAGAAAACCAAATACAGTGAACTCTAGAACCGACACAAAATATCTCAGCAATATTTACAGTAATCTTTTATGAATAACATTACATCAACGTACCTTATCCAATATAAAACAACATTTTCTAACTACCCACCGTACGCTACCAATGCTCACAAAAACGTCAACAAACACCAAATGTTTGATCTACCTAATATCGTACCACTCCACTCGCATCTCATTTCAGAAACTGAAACACTACAATCATTATTAATCTCGAGAGAAACCTCAGCACAATAGATATAAAAACAATAAAAATTTAATTAACAATGTATCTGACAATCAAAGAAGAAGTTTTTTATTAAGAATGATATTTTAGTTTTGATTATTTTGTGGAAACCATGGTTTTTCGAATCCTTATGTCAAAGGTATGTTGTTTTGTATATGTTTTTTAACTGTTATAAATTCTAATTTTCAAAAAAAAAATTTTTCATTACAGAATGACCATTTTTTTTTAGTTTCTATTTTTAAGGAATTTATTTAATTTAGTTGAATAATATAAACATATTGAAAAAGACCACAAAGTTTATGGTCGAAACGTATAGGTATATATTTTTCCAATTATTACATTAAATAAAGACATAATTGTTTCATAACAATTTCACATTTTTCCAATTCATTTCGAGTCGTATCCCCAAGAAATCCAACACAATTATATATATATATATATATATATATATATATATATATATATATATATATATATATATATATATATATATATATATATATATATATATATATATATATATATATATATTTTATATAACTTTTCACAAGATTTACTTTTTAAAAAAAGATTTATTCAATATTATAAAATTCAAAATGAAAACTAACATAGATTTGTCTAACAACTAAGATTCTTACTAACTATATCGGAGCAACAATGCTCGTGTACTTATACTTAAATTAATGCACAATTAGCAGTTTTTGTCACGTATGAGTTCATGTTCCCATGGCGATTCTTGCACGGTGTGTTATCTGAGAACACATGCTATGCTGCAAGTTGATATCCATGGATACTGCAAGTTCTGCGGAAAGTTCTTGGAATTAATGAAGGTTATTGTCAGGCGATGTACTTGGTATCTGGGAACTGCTAGGTCATCATAAAGTCCCATATAACAGCTCCCCCTAATAATTAAAAGTTGATGCCATGCAACAACTTTTATTAAATATTAATTTCATCCATTTCTTCTTCAGTTTTTTCGATATTTGGTCTTCTTCTCCTTGGGAGAAAGCTTCTAATTCTCGTCAGTGGAATTGAGGGTTGGCCCTTTGACTCTCGATTGCATCTTCTTATTACTTTTACCGTTAGGTAGCCACCTGCGAGTGTGCATATGGCGGCTATTGTGAAGTAGGTCATCCAGGATATATGTCTGGTTACAAAGGGTTGATTGATAAGAGTTTCCAAGTCCTTTGAGTACTGTTGTAGTTTGTGGTTAGCGATATTCAAATCTTCTACGTTTACATCATTTAACTTGAGGGGCTCTAGTTTTGGGAGTTGGTTCTTGTCAGCTATGTGCTTACAGCAATCAAATGGGATAACCACAGGATGAGAATTGTCGGCGACCTCTGTGATTCTTTGATTATTGGCTTGTACCTTGGTGATGCCAATAAATGCATGGCACTCCGATTCAAGTTTTACAATAGAGTTTTGGGACAGGGTAACAGTTTTTGTGTTTGCTTGAGGGCAGTTCACAGTCATTTGTAAGGGTTCTGATATTACAACTAGCCATACATTGTCTTTTAGCTTGTACACGTTATATCCTTGACTATATACTACCGCACTTTCACATGTTTTCGGTACTTCATGACGGTTCTTGAGAAGTTGGGCTTCACATGCTGCATTGTCGTCGATTGGGTAGGCATACAGATTAGAGCACAGTTTCTTATGTGGACCTAGATCTTTACAATTTTTGGGTTCCTTTACAGGAATATACATCAAAGAATCATCATTCCTCGCGATATATTTTTGATTAATTGACAGGATATGATGAAGACCAGTTCTCTTATCCAATATGGGGATAGGGAACAGGTGATAAAGGGTATAAAGTTGTTGTTCCACTAAAGGTATTCTTAGTACAAATACGATATTATCATCTTGTTGATATGCCTGGAGTTCAATGATTTCTAGGTATTGGGAAATTTTTGATAGTTTGACTGGTAGTGGTAAATTGTTTCTAATAAGATTTTGGGATATTTCCTGAAGGGCTGACATAAGATTTTCAGGGTTTATGATTGAAGAATGAATAATTTTCAGTCGTGCAAAAGTTATGGCATTTAAAACATCGTTCAGATTATCTTCTATAATCAGATAACTCTCTAAAAGTTTTTCGCATATCTCGAAGAATTTAAGTTTAGATTCAACTAATGCTAATTTGTCGTTTAATTGATGGATGCTCCTTTCAATTTTTCTCATGTCATCGTTAAATGTTTTTCTGTCGATAGTCAAATTCCTGATTGATTCGTTAAAGGTCCTTATTAGAGATGTTGATACCGAAATTTGGTTTTTCAAAAGGTTTTCTATGTGAAGTTGATCCTGATTCAATTTATAAATACTTTCTGTGTAGAATTTCCCGTCATCTGCGTCTAAATTGCCTGTTAGTGCTTTAAACAAACTGCCAATGCCGTCTATAGCTCCTCGTTTTGTTCGCTTTGTATTTATGATAACTTCGCTAAATTTATCTTTTATTGATTTGGATATTTGGCTTAAAAGATTGACATGCGTTCTTACGTCTGAATGGAAGAGATTCATATTGTGATAATCGGGTTTTAAAATGTCCTGTATAGCGTCGAGAATTTTGTTGTTGTTTTCGTATGCAGTCAGTAATGCTGAAATGTTCTTGTGTACAAGTAAAGTCCATCTGTCATTGGATATGATAATACGGTTCTCATCGTGATAGAACACTCCAAGAGTATTATTTATAGGTTCTATGGAATATTGGCATAGGGCCGTTCTGACCAGGACGAAGTACCTGAAACGAATTTATATTTCAGCACACAATTTCATGCGGTCGAAATTTACTTTACTTTTTTGGTTTGTATTGGTATTAAGAAGGGTTGCTGAATTTTGATGAGTTTCTAGAACTTCAAAGGGTCCGTTGAATTTATTGGATAGTTTGTTTTTTAATTGGGATTCTTTTATGAATACTCTATCACCTACTTTAAAATCTTGAGTATTATTCTGGACGTGTTGATCGAAACGAAGTTTTGCTTTTTGTTTTTGTCTGTCAGTCCGTTCCCTAGCTACTTTGTAAAAGTGAGACAGTCGGTTGTTCAAGTCTCTAACGTATTTCGTGATTAATTCTTTTTCATTATAAAGTTTCTCCGGGGGTCTACTGGAGCTGTGACCGAACACGAGCTCATATGGTGTGAATCCATGTGTCTTATTTGCAGAGTTGTTGTAACAGATGACTGCATATGGTAGAATATTGAACGGATGTTCTCGGGGATGGTCAGCTAAATGTACTCGAATCATTTCCAAGAGTGTAGAATGGAACCGTTCCAGAGAACCATTCGACTGAGGGTGTCCTACACTTGAGTAGGTCAGTTTTATATCGAATAATTTACATACGTCCTTAAGTAGCGCGTTATCGAATTCCCTTCCGTAATCGCAGTGGATTCGGACAGGTGTCCCATAGTGTTGAAAGTAGACTAAAAGCGTATTAACGACTGCTTTGGCTGTTTTATTTTCAATAGGGTAGGCTTGACTAAATTTTGTCAGTTCGTCCCTAATTGTCAAGGCATAGTTTCTCGAGGGTACTTCCAGAATATCGATATTGATCCTCTCGAATGGGGCTTTTGGCGTTTCTGTTATTACGAGTGGTCTGTCTAAATTCTTTCGACACGCTTTATTTTTCTGGCAAATCTCGCATTGTCTAATGAATTTCTCGACATCCTTTGTTAATCCTTTCCAAGAGTATTTTTCTTTTATCCGTCTAATAGTTTCGTTCACACCTCTATGTAGGTTAGTCTTACCATTATGATATTGGTCTAGTATGGTGGGAATTTGTTCGTCTGTTGGAGTCTGGGTGACGTTCTGGAATACTTTAAATTTTATCTCCTTTTCACTATTTATGAATGAGAGCATTTCTAGAATAGGGAGATCTACATTTGTCTCTACGCAGTATGTTTCGTCAGTTTGTAGTAAGTCTTGACTCAAATATAATGATCCGAATAGATATTCATTAACACTGTCGGGATTGTAAGGCAGCGCAATAAGGAAATATTTTCTATTTTTCACTGATTTGCTGGAAAGTATGTTAATTCTAAGGTTTTCGAAGTCTGCGTCTTCTTCGAAGATTTCCTCTATAATTTTGTTATTAGTTTCAGTGAGGTCATTTTGTCTAAAAATACTTATAATATTCTTGTTCTTCTTGTCCAATAGTTGGTCATTGGAAATTTCGATTTTTGAGTAGTCAATTACGGATTGTGTCTTATATAATTCAACAAATGTACTGAACTCTTCGTACATCTTATTGCGTTGAGCTAACTTCGTCTCCTCGTCCTCGATATTTTCAAGATTCTCGTCATCGGAATCTTCGGTTGTTAAGAGAGTCCTAAAGGGGGTCAGTTGCGTTTCTTTTTGAAATTTGGAAAGGTTTTTAAAGTGATTGATTCTAATTCTAGAAAGTGCGTCCGCGTTCTTATTTGTCTTTCCGGGCTTGTATCTTATCTCGTAGTCGTACTCTTCTAATTTGAGCCTCCAACGGGCTAAACGTCCACCGGCATCCTTGCAACTAAAAAGCCATGTAAGAGGGCGATGGTCAGTTACAAGAATGAACTTCCTACCAAAAAGGTATGGTCGGAAGTGCTTAACGGACCAGACTATGGCGAGCAGTTCGCGCTCTGTAACAGAGTACTTGACTTCTGCCTTGCAAAGGGTTCTTGAAGCATAGGCAATCGGAAGATCTTTTCCTATAGTTCCCTGAGATAATACCGAACCGATCGCAAAATTACTGGCGTCCGTCGTGAGTACGAACGGTTCTTCAAAGTTTGGATAAATGAGGACAGGTGTAGAAGTTAATTTTAGTTTCAAATTTTCGAAAGCTTCTTTACAATCTGAATCGAAATCAAATGTGACATTCTTTTGAAGAAGGCGTGTAAGGGGCTTGGAAATTTTTGCGAAGTTTTCTATGAACCTACGATAGTATCCAACAAGTCCCAGAAATGATTTAATTTCCTTTTGATTTTTAGGTTCCGGGAAATTTATTATACATTCAACCTTACACGGATTTGGTTTTACGCCGTCCTTTGTTACTAAATGTCCGAGGTATGCTACTTCCTTGCGGAGGAACTCGCATTTATCAGGTTGTATCTTCATGTTCGCGCGTCTCAATCTTTTAAATACTTCCGTCAGTCGGTCAATGTGTTCGTGTATGGATGGTGAATAAATGATTATGTCGTCCATATAGACGAGGCATCTCTCATTCTGGACTCCTAATAAAATATTGTCCATAACTCTTTGAAAGGTCGAAGGAGCATTCTTCAACCCGAAGGGCATACGAACGAATTCGTAGTGGCCATTTTCGACTGAAAATGCTGTCTTCTTTACGTCCTGTTGGTCAATCTCTATCTGATGGAATCCCGACGCGAGATCTAGTGTGGAGAAGTATTGGCATTTGCCAAGCTGGTCGAGGAGGTCCGATATATTGGGAAGAGGGTATTTGTCGTCAACTGTGATTTCATTAAGTTTCCTATAATCTACGACGACTCTCCACTTCTGCTTTCCCGAAGCGTCCATCTTTTTGGGGACTACCCAGACTGGAGATGAGAAAGGAGAGTTGGATGGTCTTATTATCCCTTGATCTAACATTTTGTTTATTTGGCCTTTTACTTCATCTTTGTGTACGTATGGGTACCTATAGGATTTAGTAAACGTCGGTTTGTCGGTCGTTGTCTTAATTGTGTGTTTTATTTCATTAGTAAAGGTCAGTTTGTCGCCTTCTAGGTAAAAGATATCGGAATAGTCGATACAAAGTTTTGTAATAAGTTCCGCTTCTTCTTCGTTCAGGTGTTCTAAGCGTAGCTGGTTTTTAATTTCCGGTATCCTGTTGTTTTGTATAGTATGATCAAATTCGTTAAGATTATTGACTGAGATTTGTTGTATGGGCTCTATTGTTAGTTCGGAAAAGTCGATAGTCTTGGGGATTGCATTGGGGTTTAAGACGGTTGTTAAAAATTCGCCGTTCTCGTTCACTTTCACGAGAGCATGAGGGAGACGTACCTTTCCTATTTCTTTACCTGATAATATCGCTTCCGTGTTGTACAGCGAACATCTAAGTTTGAAAACTTGTTCTGTCCGTGCGTCTATCGTGATAGTATTTGAATTCCTTCGAAATGTCTCGTGATCCCGTGTTTCTGTGTTGGGGGTTGTATCGTCGGTCACTTTGTAAAGGGGTATTGTCTTAAAATTTGTGATCAGTTGCTTATTCTTCAAGTCCACTATACACTGATAATGTTCTAAGAAATCTGATCCAAGTAGACCGTCGAAGTCAATTTCTAGATTGCAAATGTACACTTTATGTGGGTCTTTGTAATTAAAGGGCACTAAAGTGGATTCATTGATGCTAATTTTTTGATCAGTGATTCCTTGGATAACAACGTTCTCAGGAAATCTTTGGGGGAATTTTTGACAAGCGTTCGGTTTGAATATAGAAAGTCCGGCTCCTGAATCTATTAGAAATTTGAAAGTCCTCGTCGCGTCAGTAATGTAGTAAAGGTTTTTCGATTTAACTGCAAGGAGAGGGCTTATAGAAAGTTTTGTTCGGGGAAATTCGCGTTCGGATTGTAGTCTTCCAGATTGATTGATTGAATTTGAGCTTGGATTTCGGCTAAGTCCGAGTCTGAGTTCGGAGGATCCACTGGTATAGGCGGGTTTTGCCAAAAATCCTGATTTGAAGGGTCTGTAGCTTCGCTATAATAGTTATTATCTGGGAATTCGGAATATTGCTGCGTTTCCTCATAACATGGGTAAGCAACAGGAGGTTGATTTTCGTTTTGTTCAGTTTGATAATGATCATGACCATAATTGAGGTGGTACGTCCTATTATGGTAGTTTGGGTCTGGTTGAACTACGCTGGGTCTCGGGTTTCCTATGTTAGGATTGGGACGGATGACTGAAGGTCGGTGATCACTGCCAACATTCTGATTGGGCCTAAAGTTCGGCTGGAATCGTTGTGGTTGTTGAAAGTGTTGCTGTTGTTGCTGTTGTTGGAATGGCGGTCTTATTTGGTTTTGGGAATTTGCTCCGAAATTATTTTGCGTAAATGTCCTCTGTCGGCACTCATTACTGGTGTGTCCAAGGCGTTTGCAATTGAAACATTGCTTTGGAGGTGGACCGGGATTAGATCTACGCGGAGGTGCTGTCGTGGTTTTATTCGTATTGTGAGTATGGAACTTTTGAGTTTCGAAGTAGTTCAGTTGTAATTCTCTTCTAACCCTGTTTGTAGCTGTTAGTATGTTTGTCGGGTCACTTGCTCTAACTATTTGTCCTAATTTTGGCTCAAGTCCCGTCAAAAGGGTGTTAAGAGTCATTGTCTCGACAAGTCGCGTCTGTGCGTTCTTTTTCTCTTAAGTAAAGCTCTGCTTATTGATTGAAGCGTACATTTTCGCTTCGTGAGTCTGTAGCCGTGTGATGAATGTCAATGGAGATTCGTTCGCTAACTGTTTTAATCGTTGAAGGTCTTGAATCAACGAAGACAAGTCTCTCGAGTCTCCGAAATGATTCTCTAATAAAGTTCTTATTTCTGGCCATGTAGCCGGGTTACGTGAATTTATCAGTTCAGCCGCACGACCGCGTAACTTATTTTTTATATGTAAACTTAAGAGAGTTTTCTGATTTCCTACGCACATATTGAAAGCTGTAGTGCATGATAGAATGAATGTATTTAGAAAAATCTGATTGCCGTCAAACTCCGGGACGACCGAAAATATTTCGTTTAATTTGTATGGTTCAATTACGATAGTGTTATTTGAACCTTCTGGAAGGGCTCCAGTGTCGCTATTGTTACTAGCGTTTCCTGGCATTTTTTGTTTTTTTGATCTTAATATCATAAAATATTTCACGAAGGGTTTGAAATTACGGGAATAATGGGCAAGAGAACTGTGTAACTTATCCTTATAGCAATTAAATTAATTGAAATGAGAGAAAAAAAAACGAGATGATTCTTAATGTACTTACAGTATAATCCACATTTATAGCTGGCTCTGTCTGTACGTCGGATGAGTGTTTACTTGTTTCCGGCGTTGAAGAGGTCTTGGTTGCTGGCTGCTGGGTTTGTTTTCCTCTTAAAGGTTTAGGAACCACCACACACAGTTGGGACTGCCTTGTTCTGATGTCTTCTGGATCACCTAGTTAGGACTGCCGTGTTCTGTTGTGTAGAAGGATCCCACTTCTGACACCAATTTTATATAACTTTTCACAAGATTTACTTTTTAAAAAAAGATTTATTCAATATTATAAAATTCAAAATGAAAACTAACATAGATTTGTCTAACAACTAAGATTCTTACTAACTATATCGGAGCAACAATGCTCGTGTACTTATACTTAAATTAATGCACAATTAGCAGTTTTTGTCACGTATGAGTTCATGTTCCCATGGCGATTCTTGCACGGTGTGTTATCTGAGAACACATGCTATGCTGCAAGTTGATATCCATGGATACTGCAAGTTCTGCGGAAAGTTCTTGGAATTAATGAAGGTTATTGTCAGGCGATGTACTTGGTATCTGGGAACTGCTAGGTCATCATAAAGTCCCATATAACATATATATATATATATATATATATATATATATATATATATATATATATATATATATATATATATATAAAACACATAAACGTATTGAATATGGGGTAGGTACAGCAAAACTGAAATAAATTATAAATACCGTTACGCTAAATAAGCAAAGTCAATCATTAACTACAAACTAAATCAAGACATTAATGCAAGGTGGTTGGTCATATTCTTATTTTGAAAGAAAAAACAGTAGACGAAAGATCATATTAAGTTTTCATCGTTTTTTAATGAAAGACAAAGACTATTGGTGACAGACGTAACAGAGGCTTTAATCTCACCATTTTTAATGCATTTCATCAAGTCAAGCTATGTATTAAAAAACAAAAATACTTAGATTTTCCCTATGATAGCAGTTTAGATAAGTAAAGTGTGAGGGCCTCACTTGCTATGAGAATATACTTCTCTTCCGATCCATGCATTAGTAAATCTCAAATTCAAATGATTTCTATCTTATTTGCAAAAGTTCACAAAATATCCATCAAGTTAGAATATCATATTTCTTCTTGTTTAATATATAACATAGTGTAAGCTTAACAATATTTATGCTTATTTACGTATACGATTATATCATGTTAGACTAATTTGTCTTATCGATAAGCAGTTTGAGCTATTGTTGATGTGCAATGGCTCAAACAATATTTGGGTATCTTAAGTTGACATTTTCAACAAAACTAAATTAGATGATCAACGCCTTTCCTCATTAAGCCAATTCTTTTGAAATGGGTGAAACACAAATGAAGTTGTAGACATTTAAACACTCCGCTACTGTTACTCACACTTTATTTAAAAACATTAAGAGAATTATTTAACAAAATTTGTTCAGAATTTAAGTCTTATTCAAGTTTACTTATTTGTGCCCTACTATAATTTAATAAAAAAAATATTACAATGATTTCTCTTGGAATTTATTTGCCCAAAGCTCCACGCTTAATATTTCCTTAGATTCAGCTTATTGATACGACCGGTAAGTAAGTACATACAGGGTGGGGATATTAAATGGAACGCTGCTTGTAGCGGCCTTAGGAATAAGATTTTCCTAAAATCCAAAAATACGTCCTCAACGATTTTTTATGGAGTTCGCTTTCGTCATGTAAAAGAAAATTGGGGCTCCAGAGAGGGGGCGCAGCCCTAACCAACTTTGTTTTTTCAAATTATAAGACACCATTTGTGGCACCTCTTTGAAAATCTGATTGAGAAGGGAGTTCATCCATAATTTTTTTTGACATATGTCATGCCATGTGTTAGAAATTTACTAAAAACTGATTTATAACTATTTAAGGAACGATTATCATACTAATATTTTAGAAATATATCAGGTCAATATCTGTATATTCAAGATATTTAAGAAAAAATAATATGGCAGGTTTTTATTAGAGCAATAGAAGCCAAAACAATTTTTTTTAGAATTTGTATCTGTCTGTGTGTTTGTACACGCATCACGCAAAAACTACTGCATGGAATTGAATGCAGTTTTTACCGATATATTACTAGAGCCCTAACTTAGAATATAGGCTGCATTTTATGACATCTGTCTCTCTTTCTGTATGTTTGTACACGTATCACGCAAAGGCTACAACATAGAATTGAATGCAATTTTCAGCGATGTGTTGCTAGATGTCTAACTTAAAATATAGGTTTCATTTTATCGCATCTGTCTGTATATTTGTACACACAAAAACTATCGCATGGAATTGAATGCTGTTTTCCACGCGCACAAATTAGCGGGCAAAAGCTAGTATTTTATTAATAATATTAATACTGGAATGTCACCTCTCTTAGAGTAACAGTTGTTTATAACGTGCCCCATTAACCTGTTGGCATAGACCCAAACGATGATAGAACTCTTCCCTTACTCTTTCCAAAACTTCTTGTCTGATTAAACGCATCTCTACCCAAATCCTCCATTCCAGATTTTTAGGTCTGTTGACATAGACCTTAGTTTTTAAATCGCCCCATAAATAAAAATCTAAGGGTGTAATATCCGGGGATCCGGGAGGCCACTTTAAAAATCCCCACAATCTTATCCACTTATTTGGAAATGCAGCATTTAAGAATACCATTACATTTTTTGCAAAATGGGAAGGAACTTCATCCTGCTGAAAAAATATCCTTTGGTCTAGATTTTCATCATTAGGGAATATTCCTTGGAGTTCTGGTATTAAAAATTATTGAAGAAAAGTTTATTACAAGTCTCCATTTACATTGTCTAGAAAACTGGTAGACTTAAAGGCAAGGATTCCTGCCGAGATACGTTTAATCACGCCACAAGTTTTAAGAAGGGTAAGGTAAGAGTTCTACTATCGGTTGGGTCTATGCCAACAGGTGGGGCACATCTTCAACAACTATTACGCTATAAAGGTGACAGTTCAGTATTAATGTAATTGTTCATTGAATATTTAAAAATCAGTTTTTAATAAATTTTTGACACACGGTTTGAAAAAAAATGTTGTTGGCAAATTCCTTTATCAATAAGCTTTCCAAAAAGGTGTCACAAATGGTGTCCTCTTATTTGAAAAAACAAAGTTGCTTAGGGCTGCGCCCCCTCTTTGCTGCCTCATTTCCTACATGACGAAAGCGAACACCATAAAAAATCTTTAAGGACATATTTTTGGATTTAAAAAAAATTTCATTCCCAGGGACGCTATTTTCATGATTTTGATTGATGGAAATCTATGAATTTGATAAAATATTATTTTGAGTTCAACGAAGTACCTAAGTAAGTAAAAAATATGTCTCAATAGCAATTCATTTATTCATTACTGAAAAACTATCGAATAACAAATATCCAAATACCTACACTTAAATGTTGTTAGCTATATTGGCAGCGTATTCTCACGATTCATAATAATTCAATATTGATGCTGCTCTTTTGAGATAAAATATACATAAGAAGGCGAGAATCGGGAAACATATGGATATGGAAGTTGGCAAGTTGAACTTCCACAAACATACAAATCGGAATTTATATAAAAGGGAATTTATATACAAATGACAGACATTTTTGAGGGTAATATTCAACTGTTGAAAAATTGTTACTGTCTTTTTATGGAAATCATAGCAGAGCAGCTCAAAGTTTATAGCAATGGAGTTTGTACTTATGAACAGCTTTTTATTATTATGCTCGTAATATCCATCCGAGCATATCTTCCACATTTTTAAGTATTTATTGGAAACATAAATTCTATCCAATATTATTATGATCAAATTTATTAATTATTTATCCCCAAGTTGTTTCTATCCACAAGACCGGTGTTACTCAAAAAATACATAGCAGAAATTCATATTGGTTCACGTGCATTTCAAGAAAAATACATCTAAAAATCAATACGATGCAGCTGCTTAGGTACAACTCCACATAATTGTCTAGGGTGTATGAAATTTCTATTTCTACTGCAACGCTATTACACGGAACAGGTTTGCCAGAAAATAAGAATTACACACAGGTTCGTCTATCATACTTTGAGATTAGAATATTTTTCTTCTTATTACTGTTGAACAAGGTTAATGAAACAGCTATGATTTTGGTAGATAATAAGTAGCCAGGAGAGTTTCTGCACACTCTGTATCATCTAATAAACTATTATATATATATATATATATATATATATATATATATATATATATATATATATATATTATAATATTTAGTAAATCTGACTCAATGTTTCATATTATATTTTCAGAGGAATATCTACGCGTATGGTAGCAGCCATGTGGTGGTTTTTCGTCCTCATATTGACAGCGTGCTACACAGCCAACATGACTGCCTTTCTGACCATGTCACGTATGGGACCAACTGTAGAAAGTGCCGAGGATTTGGCATCACAGACGAAAATCAAATATGGTTGCGTAGATGGTATGTTGTTACTCTATATGAAACATGATGGTATTTTTAGTAAATTTACGAAGAAATAATTATCGTTTAGTGATGACAACTGATAGTTTTAATAGAGGATCTTTATATAGAATGAATAGGTAATCTGCACAGGCAATTTCTTCTGCATTCAAATCTATTTATTTCACAGTGCTAAAGGAGCATAAAATAAGAAACAGAATAAGTAAATGCATTCGATAAATTATAGGTATTTCAAATCTTTCTGTTATCTCCTTAAATAAGGTTAGAAACTCCAGGATTGAAAATAAAATCTTGAATTAGAGCGCGTCTAGTTACTTGTTTTGAAACTTATCCAACATTTACTTCTTAGCCCAATAGAAGAAACTCCTTGAATATAATGACTGCTGTTATTTTCAATGTTTGTGATTAATAGCTTGTGAATCTTTAGAAATGTTTTGAGCTCATAACTTTATTAAATATTTTTGTATATCGTTTAATATATACATGTATAGGGTATTCCGAAAGGAATGAAACATAGATGACCGCGTTATGAATTTTCTTCCGGGCGATCCGTGTCATTGTTCTTAGGAGGTAAATTTTTCCTTCCAAGCAGTAGTAGGTACAGAAAAGACTTAGCCTTTCAACCTAAAGTTTTTATATTGTATAAACTAAGATTGGCCTGTGGACTTCTGCATAATCGCATTGCTGGTTGATTTTTCTTCCTAGATACCTACCATTATCCATCTTTTCCCACAAGTCATAATTTTTCTCGATGTTACTGTGATTTTGTGATTGTCAGGAATTTTACCTTTCTCTAAACGTTCTTCATGCAGGTACCCTGGCGTTCTGACTAAAAAACAAATTCATGAAGAAGAATATGAACAGGATACAAATGATTAGTAAACCTATACCCAGCTGATCAAAGCTGTACGGAGGCAAAACTTCACAACAACAACAGCAGAAAAGGTGTTTTAAAGGATTGATAAGTTTGCAACTAATTTCATATTACAAATATTCCTCAAATCATTAGTTTAATTTTATCAACATACTAGCTGTTATACACGGTACTTCCCAGGCAAACCCATAGGTAGATTGTGGTACGAAAAAATAGTCATAAAAAGTCTTGTATATGGAAACCTTCTATCTCAGAGTCCTACTAAACTTAGCGTTCTGATAATATAATAGATACGGTTGCCATCCATAGGGAATTTTGGGCAAATTTACATAATTTCTCCTTTAATTTGGTATATTATATGTGTGGGTTTTCTTATAATAAACATTCTATGACAATGAACCTAGTTTAAGGCTTAGCATTTCAATAATATAACAGATAATAGATGAGAAAAATCATAGATCGTGTTCATAGAAGTCACTGATTACTAATCGATTAGTAGTAGCAATCAGTAATCACTTATCATCGACACGAATGATGAGCGAGAATCATAGACCTCATATACATGGACTGCTAATCGATAGAAATTCCAGAGCCCAACATGAGAGGCTAGAGTGACGCAGTTTTGGCAAATGGCGATGTTTTACGGGCAGTCACGACTCTGATATTTCAGATGTCAGAACTCATAATATTCATATTGTTTTTGTTGAGATCGAAATAACCTGTGGAAATAACTTTGCCAGTGCTCTCCTTGGGGATAAAAGTTTAAAGTGGTGCTGAAATAATTGATTTACCTAATCAATATTATGTGCAATGTGTAAAGATCAGTCGTGAATAATGTTTGACAACTTACGCTTTTGTCTGATTTGTGGGCAAACATTTTTCTTGGCACATATATGCATTTTTTCTGTGTTTGAAGACTTAATTTAAAATTTTGATTGATTTTTATAGATGAAACGTTATTTGTTTTATTTTTTCGACTTATATATGTTTCTTGAAATGAAATAAATGCTATTTTTTCACAACAAATTTATTTTTAACCTAAATCCTCAATCCCACTTATTACCAACCGTATTGGTTAAGCCCATGCGTGCATTTGTAAAAGACCCCAAGAAATATATTTTTTGCTTATTTCTCTATTTCGGCCTTTTCAAACTTAAAATATAATATATAAGAAAGATTTCGCATATTCAAACGGCACCGATAGACTTCTCAATTTAATAATAGAAGGAAGGATCGAAGGCAGAAGAGGACCCGGACGTCGAAGATTATCGTGGCTGAGGAACTTGTGGTGAGGCTACCACAATTCTCTTTAGAAAAGCAGTCGACAAGGTACAGATAACACTAATGATAGCCAACGTTCGAAGAGGACAGGGCACTTAAAAAAGAAGAAGAATCAGCAATTGAGACCAAATTTACGATCCTAATAAATCTAATCTTAATAAATTGTAAAAGTTTTCAGTGTTACTCAACTATGTTTGTAAATTGAAATATTTGAATGAGATAAGAAGAATCAATATTGTTTATTTGAATAAGTGATAATTTAAAAGCAGGGCGCGAAAAAAAAACATTTTATCTACATATTCGCTGCAAAAATACCTACGCCACTGGAGATTCTGCATTTCGCATATACCCTATGCATATACGTCGTAGTTACGACCATGGTTTGCCTGAAACACGTCACTCTAGCCCTGTATGTAGGACTGCTTCGATTTCCTGGGAAGCATAGAGGATTAGCAGTCTATGTATATAAAGTATATGGCGAGAATTCAAATAATTTACAGTCAAAAATTACTTATAGTAGAAAAAACCTATAATTTTTCGCTATTGAATTATAGTAACATGCCTGGTCGCTATGCAATGAAGTAGAGCCAGTACTTACTAGTAAGGTCCGCGGTTACCGCTGCGCTTATTGGTAGACAGTGTCAACGGAATGGTAATAATAATCGACAAAGTTTACTGTGATACGGACAAAATGTCAGTATTTCACTGAAAGCTAGCAATTTATTATTAAGTATACCTTCCAATTCCGTTGACATAACGCGATAACCGTTGAATGAAATCGGTAAAAGTAACCGACAACGGTTAGGGGGATGCGGACATAAGAGCATTGTGTGGCTACCATCATTTTATTCTCCCGTTTTTGTTTGAATGTAAAGAAAATATGCTTACAGCTTAGCGTTACGAAATTCGTTACGTGATATAATCTGAAAACACGTACGTACCATGATTCATGATGATTCTCTAGTATCGCATATACTTATAAAGAACATTAGATACCTAATTTTTTTTTTGATATTCTTGACTTCTACCTATCTATCTCTAACAATAACAATATGACTGAAGTATATAGAATAATACGGATATGATAAGACCATCTAAAAATATTCACACATGAATTATGTATATCAAACCAATTGAGGCGGTCCATTTGTATCAGGTGGCGCCACCGAGTCGTTTTTCAGAGATACAAATTTCTCCACCTACCATCGCATGTGGGTGCAAATGGAGTCAGCAGAGCCGAGCGTATTCGAAACGAGCAACAAGGATGGCGTGAAAAGAGTTCTCACCGCCAAAAGGAAGTATGCTTTTCTAATGGAGAGTGCCGCCATCGAATACGAAATGGAGCGAAATTGTGAACTGATGCAAGTTGGAAACAATTTGGATTCGAAGAGCTATGGCATTGCGATGAGAACAAGTGAGTGCATGTGCATGTTCATATTTCCTATCCATTAGGGAACTATAACTACTAATACAATTTCAAAGTTCACTAATATTCAAATTAGTATTTCGATCTTTGTTGAGTCGACATATTGAAATCACAGTTATCGACAGTTTTATGTCAAATAGCTGGCCATTCGTCGTATTCATTGTATTTCATTTCAATATAGAACAATCGAAACCTTAGTACCTATATATTTTATTATCATCATGAGATTTTTCAAACAAGTAAGAGCAAAATTGCTGGAACTAACGAACGAAAAATAAGGTATTATTATGAATAGATATCAGGAACAGAAAGCTTTGAGATTATCATTTTTCAAAATATAAAACCATTAAATACCATGAACTAGTAGGTATTGCTTACAGCATATAACCTAGTGTTGGATAAATTTCAAAATAAAGCTCATATTTATACCTAATGTCTTATTTTTTCTCTAGAACGTCAAAGATAATATTTCTAATAGGTTTATGAGTATAGCTCCCTCCATTACTGATCAACCCTTGTATCGTAGTCACTAATATGTTACATTTGCTAGAATTTATTATTCCGTAATTGCATGGGCAAAAATATTCGTTGAATTTGGACTTCCACTATTCCCGTTCGTTTCTTCTTAGTAATGGCTCATCAAAGTATTATGCCACCAAGAAACTAGTCGTTTATATAATATTGCAACATATTCATATTTACTAGCTCCTCTTAAATCTGTTTTCATCAATCAGTATTTCATTATATAAGATCATTCTAATCACTGAATTTCTCCAGTTTTAGATATTTCATTCAACAAATTTCTCTCAAATTAAAGTCTTTTGGTTTTTATATAAGACGTTGTAAATTACGAATCTTTTCTTGCCTTTGAACCTTGAAAATCCAATATATTTATATATGTTCACATAAAGTTAAAAAGGAGGTAAATAGTGTAACGTGAAAACTTACCCGGATACACCCACACATACACAAATATCTGGAAGAACATCCTGGAAATCCAGAAGCATGGAGAATATACTGAACTAAATTACACTCGAAGAAATAGAGCAGACGAGAACAACTCGAAGCATCTAGATAGGAGGTTAAGTGGATATAAATAGAGTCGATCACGGAAGTGTTATAGATAGTCATAGTCAGTGAGTTGAACGCGAGCAAGCATAGAACACTGAATATAAATATAGCGCTAAACGCTAGGTGGTGCTCTGAATATAAATGTGTATATAGTTGTGTAATTGTTAGTGTAAATAAATAAGTGAAAATAAATCGAACCCAGTTTTAATTAGAATTCCCGTTACAATGGTTTAGTTTAGTATTTACTAATTCAGATATTATTAAAAATTATGTTTTGATTCATAACTTATGTTACATTCATGCTTATCGTTACAGATGTTCCATACAGAAAGTCAATCAACGAGGTTATTTTAAAAATGCAAGAAATGGGGGTCTTGGGAAGATTAAAAGATAAATGGTGGAAAGAAATGCATGGAGGAGGGCAATGCGCCGTAAGTACCATCCATATTGTTTTATTTCTTAAAGAACCTTCTGTATTCAGGTAGATCAGAAAGAAGTATTTATCTTTCGAAAATAGCAACATTATATTATCTACAAAAAGCGGATATGGTAGGTCTCAGCTCGACAAAAAGAGCAATTATTCTTCTCAATAAACCTATTCCGTAATTTTTTAGTGTATAATAAGATCTATCTAATCTAAGTTCTTTATCGGAATTGCTTTTATAGGTACATCAGGCTTGGTAGTTTTGGTAACAATGTAATTACAAATAACTGGGTCTCATGTTATATGCCAAGATTTGTTAAAAACAGGCTGATACCGACGAACAGACAAATAAACAAGAAAATAATCTTAGGAGGTTTCCGCTTTCCGCGAAGTTCAGATATCTACCTACTATAAACACCCATAGAATATTCAAAATTACAGACCAAAACAATTTAATAGGTACTTTGTCTGCTTACAAGAATCAACATCTTTGATCTAGTATTCAGTGATGTCATCATTTGACACTAAGAGAAAAAGATATGAACACGCGCATCTCCGATGACTTCAGTCCGTAACAAATCGTCAGTGACATCCATAAACTCATGTTTCAAATGATAGTATTGGTAGTTTGTGCTCACTTGCAATTGTGGTAATTTGGGTTTTTATGCAACACGGGGCGACAACATGTGCGCAGTGGTCTAAAACGCGTCCATCAATAGCCGTGTCCATAGAAGTGATAGATATAAGTAATCGCTTAGTAATCATAAAGATAACAGGTAGTCAGTAAACAATATTGTATCATATCTATTGTTTTTTCTATTATTATTACCTATTTCTATTATGAACATTCTTTGTTTCTTTTACTACATGATCTTTTTCACTGTAAATATATTAAAAAAATAGTAATTCTTCTTTAATTTTAAGGTCTGGAAGATTTGAATAAACTGTTACACACTCATTTTTCACCTAAACTCCATTATTATATTTTGAATGAGTACCTTAGATTTTGCCATTACAAATGCAGTTAAGAGTAAGAAAACAATTATTACGTACGAAAAATAACATCTGTTATTTTGCTGCCGTTTTTGTCGAAACACTCCTGAAGACCCTGTGGGAAGTTCTGCATACAGATTCAGTAAATGGGCTGTTGTCTACATCTCTTAACCTATGCCCAATTAAGGAGGTTTGCCTTTTTCTCCCTTGATACAGTTGTTAATAACTTAACGCTTGTATGCAAAAGGCATATTTCAGGTTTGTAGATAAGTTGCGCTAAGAACATTTTCTCCTTTTCTGTTTAGTGAACTTTTCTATCAATATTTTTCTCCAACAACGAACAACTAACCTCACAAATGAGTAATGAACGGGACGACGGACCTCATCTATTCAGTGACTAACGATAATACCATTAGACAGTTACAAAAATCCCTAGTAAATGTCTTTCTTTTGTAAGGAAGCGTTGTGATTGGACTCTGAAATAGGATACCCTTGGTAATTTGAGGAACCCTCAATGAAGGCTTCCTCTGCACTTGAGATAAGGACGGACTATGAATTCAGCTGTTAGTGCTTCGAGTGTACTGGTTTGTTTATGTACACTCGTGATTTGAGATAGCTCCAGAAAAAGTGATCACACGGTGATAGGTCTGGTGATCGATTAGGCCACTCCACATCTTCTCGCAATGAAATCAGACGTCCAGGTAGTGTGTTCCTTAAAAGAATGATTGTTTTAATGTGTAAGGGTCCAAAAGAAAAATGCCAGACCAAATGCCAACCTCGCCTGCTACTGTGGTAACTTAGATTACCTGGTTCTCCCTGCTAAATTACTAAATAGGCTCTGATGACCGAAATGACTGCTGGAATAAGTAGTCCCCACTTGCTGGCTTCGCGTGGAGTTGTTAGCAAGTGTGAGGGTACTCTTTGTTCATGAAGGCGGACGCACTACTGAGTACTGAGTACTGAGTGGTCATCAGCATATGGATACAGAAAGCAAAGGGGAAACTACCGCATTAAAGGATCGCACGCAACATCGCACCATCTCTAGTAAGACTGCTATTATATCACAACATGAACAAATAAAAGATACTGATCATGGGAACCGGAACCCAAGATCCGGCAAGAGAGGACTTTTAGAGATAGATCACAGGGCCTCTAGATCGTTAGCCAGGGGAAGCCCTGGTACAAGAATATGTCATCATTAAGAACAAATAAAATCAAATATAAAGCACTGAATATCCACAGGTCAAACATCAAGATATATGCACATGGAAATATACGTAACGCTATACCTGTAAGTTCCTACTGAACAGGTCGAAAATAGATATTAGTCAGTGAGATGAGATGGCCTGGATGTAGAAAGTGTCGGGTGAGTGATGACGATGTATATTACTCAGGAAGGTTCGATGACCAGCATGAATATGATGTGAGATTTATTATCAACTAAAACATCTTCAAGTACGTCACAAACTTTGTGGGAGTATCTGAGAGAATAGCTATAATTCAAAACGAGACACTGCCTATAAAGCTCAATGTTATACAAATCTACGCATCTACAGCTGACGAAAGTGAGGAAAAAGTTAGGTATTCTACCAATTTCTTTTAACTAGCATGAATAAAGTTTCAAAATTTGAAATGAATGCCAAGATAGGGCAAAGATCCTGTGGTAATTTGATCGGTCCATTGGGTTAGACGGTGCCAGCGAAAGAGGAGATCATATAGTAACCACCAACACATTATCCACAGCTCGCAGCTATATACATGGCATTCACCCAGTGACGAAACATCTAACATTACAAGGAACTAGATAGATTTTATATTGATTAACAAAAGATTCCGGAATAGCTGTACTTTCGCTGAAACATACCCAGGTGCAGATATACTATCTGACCATAACCATCTAGTCGGTAACTTTAAAATCAGGTTAGAAAAGATAAAAAACAATGGAGAAGAAACGATGGTACGTAAGCTGAAAGATCCAGAAACAGGTAAATTAACTAGTACCTACTCATATCTCAAATATCTCAACAACACAGAAAGAAAGCACAAACCATGGATGACACAGGAGATTCTTGACCTGATCGAAGAACGAAGACAAGTGCAAAAAAAGGACCCAATCTACAAAAAAAAAGTTAAAGAATCGGCGGGAATATACAAATATTATACTGTAACGTGGGTAGTTAATGTACTTACTGCTATTATTTCTCTAAGTTTGTAGTTGTTCTACTTCCTTATTTTCTATAGTTGTTTCATGTATTAATTCTAGAGTTGAGAGATTTATTCTCGTACTTTCCAGAAATTATATGTGAAGTACAATTTGTCACATTATTGTCCGTTTGACAAGCATTTAGAACATTTATGTGCATCTAGATAATCATAGAACATTCTCGATGAATGTCATGTCATGATTCAGGTATATAAAGCCGTGATGATCACGGGACAGAGTCTGTTTATTATAGCAGTCAATTGGAGACATAAGTCGAAAGTAGTTGAAACGCGTTAGTCAAAGTGACAAGTTGTGACAGTTGTACTACAACAGAAGATCGTGTACAGAGTGTTTGAAAATAAACCATTGGAAGTAATCTGCGAACTTTTGAGTCTTACGCAAGTGAACTCTCCCCACAACGTTTAGCACAGGGTTAAACGTTACAATAGGTGTCAGAAAAAGGGATCTTCGCATTTTGCTGAGAATATATGGTGAATACCAGATCCAAAGATAACGACGAAATGGCAAATTTTTCAGAAATAATGGAGTTCCTGAAAAAGAATAAAGAAGAACAAGAAAGAATGAGACAGGAAGACCAAACTAAAATGATTCAATTCCCAGAAAGTCAAGAAAGAAATAGACAACAAGATAAAGAAGAACAAGAAACAAAAATAACACAAATTCTATAAAAGCATGAAAGAATTAGACAACAAGAAAAAGAAGAACGAGAAAGAATTAGACAACAAGATAAAGAAGAACAAGAAAAAATTAGAAAACAAGAAAAAGAAGAACAAGAAAAAATAGGCAACAGGAAAAAGAAGAACAAGAAACAAGAATAAGATAAATCTTAGAAGAACAAGCAAGAGTGCGACAAGAAGATAAACAGGAAGTTGACCAGAAATTAGAGAAAGTTGACCAAAAATTAGAGAAAGTTCAAGAAGAAGTTGAACAGAAATTAGAAAAAGTTCGAGAAAGTTTTGATCAAAAATTTCAATTAATAGAAGAAAAGATGTTGCAAAAGAAACCTAAAATGCCTCTAAGAAGATCTTCCAATGAAATTCAAAATGGTGTAGTTAATCCATTAAAAATTGAAGCCCCAAAATTCGATGGTAAACAGTCTTGGTCTACATATAAAAAGCAATTTGATGCTGCTGCTTTGGCTAGTGCTTGGTCAGATGAAGATAAGGCCACTGCATTGATCTTGGCGAACATTCGTATGAGATTTTAGTGGATAAACTTGAAATGCGTTACGGCGACCAACATCTACAACAAGTTTACCAAGCACAGTTAAAGAGTAACTAGCATATCCTACAGCACCAAAAGACTTTCTTGATAGGTTAACAGTACAAACATTCATTGTTGGTATAAGAGATATTGAAATGCAACAAGCCCTTCGGTTAAGTAGTCCTACAAGCATTGAAGATGCCCTTGTACGTGCACTTGAATACGAAGCTGCTAAACAGGCGTCCAGAAGTCATCTCAGACTGCGACAGAGACGATGGGTCAATTCAACCCAAGAGAAGCTGTATGGCAATGGTAACTCCATCAAGCACATTATTAAAATGTTACAAAAACTGGATGGGCAAACAACTGAACAAAGAACTAAGACTTTGTGTTGGAATTGTGGACAAGAGGGACATATAAAGAAGAATTGTCCACAGCCTCAAAATAGCAATGTACAGGAAAACTCCAGTTAGCCAGTTTTGCGGGGCGAAGAATGGCTTACACCAACCAAGCCCCAACATCATTAAAAATCAAAATTTCCCGACTGAGTCATGAAGAATCCAACTTGGTTGTGAAAAGAAAAATATGCGGTTGAGATTGTAATATTGTTATTGATACTGGTTCATGTTCTACCATTGTGTGAGCTGTTGTTATTCCTGCTTACAAAATTGACCATCCCAATAGAAGTTATATAGGTATTTGAAACTGCAAATGGAGTAACAATACCCGTAATTGGTACTCACGAGGCAGATATTCAGCTGGGACAATCGAAATTCAGGCATAAAGTATTTGTTGCCGAGATTTTGGACGAAGTTTTATTTGGGCTAGACATCATGAATAAATCTGGCTTCAACCTGAACCTCCAAGACCGAATACTAAAAATCAACGAAGAAGAGTTATTCATGTCAACATCTGTATCTAGAATAAGAAAAATTAAGGTAAACAGAACCATTACAATACCTGGATGGTCTGACAATCTCATCCATGTTAAAATAGAAGGTTCTAAGTGCAAGGAGGCACTGGTACTGGAAAGTAACCCAGAATGTCTGCCAAAGGAAATGATGTTAGAAAAAGCATTAATAAATCCATCAAGTGAGCATCCAATTAAGGTGAGAGTTTTAAATCTGTCCGAAGAACCTATAGTTTTAACGAAAAATGAAGTAATTGCCTGTGCGGAACCAATAGTATCTGTCAAAATCTCATGCAGTCAAGGGAAAACCTTATGCCAGAAAGGTAGAGAGCTGAAAGAGAGAATCATTTCTCAACTTCCTAACCAACAGAAGGCGAAATTTGGTAAGTTATGGGAGAAATACAAACTATTTTCTTTTTCGGAAACAGATCTAGGACGAACTAATATGGTACAACATCGCATTAACACAGGCAACCATAAGCAAAACAAAATGAAATGGAAATGCTTATAAATAACATGAGGAAACAAAAGGTAATTGAACCTTCGAACAGTCCTTGGTTGTCCCGGTTGTCTTAATCACAAAAAAGATGGCTCGACTAGGTTTTGTGTTGATTATAGAAAATTAAACGAAATCACAAAAAAGACAGTTATCCTCTTCCCAGAATAGACGATACACTAGATTGGTTGTCAGGAGCGAAATGGTTTTCTACATTGGACTTGAAAAGCATATAGATCGTCCACTCATGAACCGACCAAAAAATCCCCAGCTGGTATTGTGCTTGGTAAAAATCTCAAAATTTCGTCTGACATCTTGTTTGGTTCACCAAGCGAATCTTCTACATCTGTAGACGTCTATATGCAGAGTTTGAGGCGAAGACTCGAGGAAATACACAATCTTGTTAGAAAACAGTTGAAGATTTCTAGTGATCGAATGAAGGCCCGATATGATATACGTGCAGAAACGGGACTATTTAAAACTGGTGATAAAGAGTCGTTCTCCAAAGTTTGACAAACAATGGGAGGGACCATATAGCGTTATGAAGAGGATAAACGACGTGATATATAGAATTCAGAAATCCCACGGTGTAAAATGAAAGTGGTTCATATCGACAGACTTTCACCGTACAAAGGGACTGAGGTGAAATTTGATCGGGACGATCAAAGCTAAGAAGGGGGCAGTGTAACGTGGGTAGTTAATGTACTTACTGTTATTAATTCGTTTAGTTTGTATTTGTTCCTTACGTTCTAGTCTATAGTTGTTTCATATATTCTAGAGTTGAGCGATTTATTCTCGTACTTTCGTCAGAATATTGTCAGTTTGACAAGCATCTAGAACATTATTATGTGCGTCCAGATAATCATAGAACATTCTCGATGAATGTCATGTCATGATTCAGGTATATAAAGCCGTGACGATCACGGGACAGAGTCAGTTTATTATAGCAGTCAATTGGAGACATAAGTCGAAAGTAGTTATAACGCGATAGTCAAAGTGACAAGTTGTGACAGTTGTACTATAACAGAAGATTGTGTACAGATTGTTCGAAAATAAACCATTGGAAGCAATCTGCGAACTTTTGAGTCTTACGCAAGTGAACTCACCCCACAACGTTTAGCACAGGGTTAAACGTTACAATACCTTAGGCCAGTTAGTGAACAACGAAATTATTATAATTAATAAAAACAAAGAAATCGAAACCTGGACAATGTACATCTTCCTTCTTTTCAAGAATAAGTAGCTCATATTTCGGAAGAACACATAGGCCCACTCATACGGAGAGATGGGGTTGAAAAAGCTATAAAATATATGAAACATAACAAGGCACCTGGCCCAGTCAATATTTACTTTGAACTTCTAAGGCTTCTCGATGACGAGGGAATAAGGTGGCTGACAAATAATTTAAATACATATACAATACGGAAATATACTCACTACGTGGCTGAAATGTACATTCATACCAATTCCTAAGAAGCGCATCGCTAAACAGTGTTGATTATCGCCAAATAAACCTCATGAGATTTTCTTCAGGGTTATACACCAGCGTATATAGAAGCTCTGTGAAGAGCACATTGGAAAAGCACAGTTTGGTATTAGGAATGAAATGGGTACTATAGGAGCCATTTTCTGTGTCCAAGTGCTATTTCAGCGGTGTCGTGATATGAAGTATATATAAACGGTCAACGATTGAACAATATAAGATATAGGGTAAAACGCCAGAAATTGACCGGTGTTTAGTCGTGAGAGTTGGGCTGCCTAACGTTTCAAGCAGTTCGTCCCGACTCCTGGCCCCCATCATACTATTGTTTCGTTGACTTTGGAACGACCTCGTGCTCGCAATCTCATACATATAAAGAGTCACGGAAAATCAATCTTCTGTTTTCCTCTTATAACAAAAGTTATTCGCGAAATCATCTCTTCATCTCATCAAGCATATTGAGCAATTTAAAGTGAAGTGCCTAGAGCCATCGGTGAAGTGACCGCCACGACGCCAGTGCAGAGGAGGTCCTCATCCCTTTTTCCATCCCTCGAAGTCCCCGTCTGCTGCTGAATTAACTTCTACCTCTGGGGTAAGTGCCTTCATTTAATTGCTCAATTGTCAGCCTTAGTAATCACCTGAGACCGGTTCCAGCTAAATCCCACTGGAACCCTTCAACCGGTTAAAGATTTTTTAAGGCCAGTGTTTGACCGAGCCCTATTAATTTTCTTGTAGATAATTTAACATTTAAATAAAATAATCAAAAATACAATGAAACATACATGACATTCTTTTAAAAGTTACTCACAACACATTTAAATATATAAAGTAGTATTGCTAAATAATAAAAAATAAAACGGTATTTGTCATTTAGTCTTTGACCACTTTGATTATATTAGTTGACCGAAATTATCTAGTCTTTGACCTTAAACCCGTGAGTGTTTGACCGTTCTTAAAAAAATATAGCTAGGAGTACTTATTATTTTTTCATTTCATTTTGTTTAAAATAAACATTTCCTCCTCCATTTTTCGCAAGAAATTGTTCCTTTTTTAGGTTAAAAAAGGACTTTCATCGGAGATTTATTACTCTTCTCGGATCAGTTAATATATGCAATAAATTATTGGTAACCAAATAGGATTCAACTTCTATAAATCAACGTTTCAACGAGAATTCTGGATGCAGTTAAATTTTCCGATAATCTAATAGATATTCTAGAATGTCGCTACAAAATCCCATAAACCAAGTATTCCCTGGCCTTCCATGCTTGAATTTATAGATATCATCCCATCTTTTGCCAGTTGTTGAGCACCATCCAATAACTGGGTTTTTGTAACGGGAAAACCTCTATCTACTGAATGGAACTACCATTCAACCAATAGTTTCCCTTCATCAGGATTTGAAAATGGTGGTGGGTCCAATTTTCAGTCCATTGGTGCTTTTTCTTTTTATTTATAAATAAGAGTTGACTTTGGTACATAAAACATTTTCGCTGCTTTTTCATTAGTTAAACATTACTTCTTGCATGGAGCGCCTTTTCAGATCTTCACTATATTTAAATTTAGGCTTAGTTGACTTACCAATTGACTGAAAAAACAGAATCCTGATTCAAATCTCCTAAATTTTCCACATATATTTTTAGTTTATTAGTAAATGACCACTAAAGGGGCTAGTGTTCGACCAAATATTTATTATTTATATTTTACAGCGATTATTCCCATTTAACTGCGGTCAATTACTTTTGTCGTTATAGGAGATGTTTTATAAAATTGGAAACATGCTCAGAAAATCAGCCAGTTATTGACCGCTTTTTTAAATTTCTTGTATACTATTTTACAGAGCTCAAAAGTGTGGTCGAATACTAAACCATTTAAAAAGGAATATATAACATTCAAAATCAGGCATTAAGCTTTATCCTATTATTAAATCTATTTCCAATAATTGTGAGATTATAGAACTCATAATTCGTCTAGTATTTGACTGATCGGTCAAACACTAATTTTTATCCAAATTTAGAGTTATCAGTCTTTGACCGCCTTTATTTTGGCAGAAAATAGATTAAACCTGTATTTTTTCGATTTAAACAATAGGAAACATTTATCAGAACACTAACCACCAAACAATAATACAAATTATGCAGAAATGGCTGAATAATATTACCTTACTTGGGAGAACTTCCTATAAAAAAATTACCTTTCTTAACACAATGCGCACAACCCACTGTTAGTCCCGATCTAAACAACGAAAAGGAGGAAATGGTATTATAAGCGAAAGTTTTGTGTAGTAGGATGTGGAAAAAAGACCTGAGGCTATTTATAGATTGTTTTATATTTGTTGAAAAATTCCTAGGATTCTTATTCTTTTAATTTTTTCACGAAAACGGTCAAACACTGGCTGACGGTCAATTACTGGAATTTTACCCTACAGACGACACCATCGTGTTTGCTGACGGCATTGAAAGCTTACAAGAACTTATGACAAGACTTACCAGTGAGAAATACGGTTTAACGCTGAACACAGATAAGACCAAATTCATTCGGAAAGGGACCATCGTACCGGGCCAATTGACTATCAACAACCAACAAATAGAAAGAGTTACTTACTTCATTTACGTACCTGGGCACAACTATAGACGATCAATGGGGCCATTCTCGTGAAATTAAATGTCGTATTGAAAAATCCAGAGCATCATTCCTGAAAATATCAAATCTTATTAAAAGCGATGACCTTAATTTAACAACCAAAATAAGAATGCTTCGGTTCGGTTCCCGGTGTTGCTTTATGGAGCAGAATGGATGCCCGGTGAATAATCAAAATTCCTTGGACGGCCGCGTTAAAAATGTTAGAGTGATCCAGATAATAAATAAGGATATGGAGATTATAATGACAATTGAAACTAGAAAGCTCGAGTACTTAGGCTACATAATGCGGAATGAACAACGTTATGAGTTCCCACAGCTGGTTCTCCAAGGGAAGGGAAGGAGGATAACTGGCCGAAGAATAATCTCGTGATTAAAAAATTTAAGAGCTTGGTTTACCTAATACTACAACAATCGGCCTTTCCAGGGAAGTCGTTCCAAAATTCCAAATTGCCATGATGATCGCTAATATTCGCTGAAACCATTCAGAACCTACGATAGTAAATATCCAGGTGAGAAATTCTGCAGACTGAGCGGTGTGACATCCGGAAAGCGCGAGCTGTTTACCGTTCGATCACTCCCTCACGCATTTCCAGGTCTCAAAGAAATCGGCCATGATGACCAACGTTAAAATGATTGCGGAATTTTCTCTCTGTTTGAATGACAGAACGGCTCGATTCCATTTTAAACAAACACGCAATAGACCACAACTCCATGACAAATAAAATGTCTCGTGTCCATTATTAATACCTATTCCGAGAATATAAAGTTCACCCCCACCTTTAGTGATGCGCAAAGCAAGACCAAGACCAAGACCGATATGGTCTTGGTATTGGTCTTGGTCTTGCACCCTTACTATTGGTCTTGGTCTTGCATCAAATCCTTAGACTTGGTCTTGGTTCTTGGTCTTGCATATACGGTCTTGGTATTGGTCTTGGTCTTGCTGCAAGACTTGCAAGACTTCGCAAGACTCTTGCAAAAATTTTCATCTTTTTATAAGTGTGGAAATTTGTTGCGATTCTAAACCGTAATTAATTAATTAATTAAGAAAAACCCTGCAATATGTATGGAAAGTATGTAATTCATAATCTATAAGATTGCCTATACCTATTTATATTATCATTCGAAAAGGAACTGCTAGTGCAGTTAGAACCATATAATGTAGCTGACTTTCTTGAGTATTGAAATCATATTTAAGCAAAAGAGTATGTTTTTTTGTTAACTTATCAGTATTTATTTTTGTTGACACTATTTCCTTTGTATTGCCTATGTCTCATGGAATGTATGCATATAATTTGAAATAAAGACTGTTATTATTATTATTATTATAATAAATATCGACCGTATATTAAAAATTGTCATTGTCCAGAACAAACACGCCTGGTATTGTACCAAACCAATCTAGAATAAGTAATGAGAATAAAACTAGGTGCGTAGAATTAAGTTAGAGCAAGTGAGATGCGTAATTAATTAATAAAGTTTATAAATTAATAATCATTAAGATATGAGAATCGTATCTTACTAGTCTGTTTGTGCTTTCTTGGTATCATCCGTCGCAACTGAGCACTCATTTTACTACATGCATCATACTTCTATTTCATAACTCATTCTCTCGCTCATTCTACAATGGTTCTCTACCATTTTCTTTAATAAAATAGAAAAAATCTTTCAGAGTGAGTGAAAACGATTAAAAGTATTTCTGGTTTATAAAACTAACTTCAACTTTTGTATAAAGCTTTTTCCAAAAAAAAAGAAAATTAAAAACAGGTAGAGATTTGTTAATACGCGCATTTATAAAACTAGGTATCTATTTCAAAAATCAGTCTTGTGAATATCTCATTTGAGTTAGTTAATGAGCATGCTCGACAAAATAGTTTCAAAATAAGGGCAATCTAAAATTTTAAAAATCTCCAATTCTTTGAAAACAACTCGTTAAGGGAAATCCTAGAAGGGTTGAAATTACTGTATAGGGTATTTCAGAATTTTTTGAAATCCAGAAATCCTAGAAGACTAAAATGAACTTTTAATTCAATATTTTTAGAATCTGTAAAATAAAGATCGATAATAAGGGAGTTCAAAGATTAAATTAATTAGGTTATTTACTAGCGTTTCTTATCTAATCATTGAGCAAAAATAATATGTTTCCTAACAATTTGTTGTTTTTTTACGGAACTGCAAGAGTCTTGCAAGTCTCACAAGTCTTGCAGCAAGACCAAGACCAGGTTATTCTTGGTATTGGTCTTGCATTCCAGTATTGGTCTTGGTCTTGGGTCTTGGTCTTGCAAGACCAAGACGAAGACTGCAATACCAAGACCAGTCTCGCAGCATCACTACCCACCTTGCTTGGAGCCACTTTCAAATATTTCACATCTCTCAGCCGGACCCTGTAATTTTCAATTCGGTCATTGCACATATTTTTTTATTGATGATTCTGAAACCTTATTAAAAAAAATTAACCCGAGTTTTTAGAATTTTTCCAAATTTTAATTATATAAAAGAAAAAAAGTTCAAAAACACTCAAAATTAAATTGGTTCAAACGTTTGTGTTTTAGCGCCCTGTGACGTCAAAATTCCCGCTCATCTTGTATTGGCTGAATTTATGTATTAATCATTGTGACAGTGACAATTAGTTATCAACACGTTGAAAGATCAAATTTTAGTTTTATATTTGGTTTTGTCAACACCAAGCGGCATTGTGAATTTTGTATCTGGTGGTTATAGTGGAAGCAAAGAGATTTGCAAAGCAAGTGACTATTATAAAGTGTTACGTAGTGCTACATGCGTGATGGCCGATCGGGGCTTTAAGCACAATGATGCTTCTTTAGTTCAAATAGGATGTAAATCGCTCAGGCTATCCAGTGTAAGTGAAGGTGAAAAACTTACAAAAGCAAAAGTCAGGATGAACTGAAAAATTGCAAATCTCCGAATACGTATTGAGAGAGTTATACGAAGAACTAGATAATTTAATATTTGTCAACCGCATGCGACTGTCAATCATGATATTCTTTATTTTATGGACCATAAACTTATTATATTTTGTGCAATTATTAATTTACATGGACCCTTATTAAAATAGTACCAATTCAAAGCCACTATTTTACAACAGCTACATTTTTATTGTTTCATAAATATATGTGTATATACCTACATATTGTAAAAGATGAAATACAAAACAATAAAGAATAATAAAAAGCAAGAAGACTTTTACTAGTACTAAGATTAATATAATGTTTTATATAGTTAACTTGTTCTAAAAGATCAGCGCAATTTTCTTTATTAAAAACTACTTCATATACAGATAATTCTCTGCTCCTTTCAAAACCTGGTGATGCCACACAAAACAGCCCCTTGGGCTTATTTGCAAAAAAACAATTGCATTTGAATCTGTGCATTATATTTTTCTTTCATAACATCTTTGCCCACAAAACGATTAACAGTTTCTTTTTTGCTTGGGCATTTCATTTCTATCACATAATCTTTTGTGATGCCTTCTGGAGAAGCTCCAAATATTGGGTACTCCCTTTTCAATATCAATATCAATTCAGACGGCATGATCTTCAATGATTTCTTTTCCTCAATTTCTTTTAAAACTTCTGATTCTAGATGTTGTCCGTGTTTGGTACTTACCATAAATAAATCTACTTTTGGTATGTTCTGTGATGATCCTTTCACAAAATTTTCTTCCATTTTACCTAAATTCCGGTGTTTTGCACAAAGGAAAACGAAATACAAAACTGAAACTGACCAAACAACACAAACATCAAATATCTGTCATTACATGTATATCCCTCAGTCTCAGCTAGAACTAGATGTCACGGACAACGCACCCGAACAAACTACTTGTTCATGATTGGAGCCGGGAATTTGATCTTGTATTGAAATACGTGGACAAATTGAAATTAAAATTTCGATAATTAAAATATGTCTGAATATAATTTTAATGGTGAATTACTTGTTTGCGGTATAAACTGTAGTGTTTAAAACCAATAAAACATAACGACCCTATGCTTGTGACAAATGTCTGTTTAACAAATAAGCTAAGCGATGCATCAGTCCACAAGACTATGATTAGGGATTATTGATTACTAAGCGATTGGTATTCAGTCTCTTCTATGGACTATTGACAACAATAATTCATAAGGCAATATGTGTCACTCAGACGATCTTCCTGTCGCTCTCAAGCAAATTACACTCGAACTAGTCGTTTTCCCCAAGGTTCTAAGAATTGTCGAATCTACATGATCTTTCTGGTCGTGGTGAGAAAAATGTCAATAAGCATATTCAGTTCTGTTCCTCTTATGACAAACCTTATAGCCAGAATATGACTAAACAGGATGTACAAATGAAATCTCATTTACATGTAACCTTTCCCATGCTTTTTTCTGAAGAGAATGATCAAAGGCAAGTATAATACATAAGACAAAATTCTTCTAGCCATTTTGAGTATAACACGTTTTTCAACTATTCAAAGAATAGTTTCTATATTATACCACACGGCCTAGTAACCTACAAAATAAAACGAGAGCAACAAAACCTACATGGATAACAGATGAGCGGCTGAAAATATTTTAAACTGATCCTGGGATCCTGAAGCATGGAATAAAGGATTTCGAAGATTTGACGCAATTACATACCTTCACTTCTATGATCTTTAACGAATGTAACTGGAGATTCCAGCTTAATAACTATAATAAAAATGCTTCTTCTGGTTTAGTTAATGTGCAAATAAATATATAAATTCAACTTATTCAACCAATAAATTATATTTCAAAATCACAGAAGAACACTGTTATGTAGGTATATGTAAAGTCCTTCCCACCAGTAAATATTAAACGATACTAGCTTTTAAGTCAGTATCAACGTTAAAATTTAAACTGATTTCTGTAATTCTGTTGAATTCAAAGTTATAGAAACAAATGGGTGAAAATATAATATCATATCCAGAATCTTTATTAACCGGAACCTCTCAAAAAAAAGACCAACCACATGTTCAAAGGAGACACACATCGTTTACGCATTATTCGGGTCGAAGGGCCCCTAAATCTAGTCAACGTTTCATCGATGGCAATAAATCAAAAAAAGTTTATCCAACAACAAGTCCAGTAGTCTATCGACCTATAAATTTATACTGATATCTGGTGAAAACAAGTTTGACGTTCTTTTTGTGGCCCGGATGAAGACGATTTTGACCTTCATGATAGCCACTCTTCCGCAGAAATACACTCATAGTAAACAAGCTTAAATTTATCCTTGTGTCGATTTCATACAGGGTAGATTCAATATGGTGTTGATTACTGAAATTGGAAAACTCTGATTTCAGAATAGAATGCTAAATTCACCTTTTCCCCTCAGATTAAACAACCTATATGTTATTTCTTAACTTTAAGGTAAATTTAGATTCTAATACTGATAATGGAATTAAAATGACAGACTAAAGTAGGCTTTAAATTTAAAGGACTAAAATTACCTTATCTCTCGTTCTTTTAAAGTAACTTTGATTTATATGTTCAATCAAAAAATGTATGAGATTTTTAATGTAGGATTAAAATTAAATGGAGATTAAATTTGGTTAAGAAATCGATCCATAAAATTCGATTGTAAAATCGAAATGAGATACCTTAGATCTTAAATTGTCAAAGTGGCATAATTTGTTTCATGTGAGAATGAAGTAAGAAACTTACCTATGTAATAGATCTGCTTTTCGAGATCTTTCCAAATCGTTATTAATTTATACTAGATGTCGAAGACTATCAATTATGAAATTGCTGGATGAACTATTTTCTTATAGTTTTTGTATATATGTACCTAGTTAGGTTAGGTTAGGTTAAATGTGTTGGTACCCTGTAACGTTATTGAAGTAGGATTGATTTCATTCAATGCATTATTATGTAACCAGAAACCGTTCTCATCAATATCTTTAACAGTTTTTTATTGAAAGGAAATAAAGGAAAGAAATATTTTAATTGATTTTTATTATCAAGTGAATATAAAATTTCTTTCGGGAAAAAATAAAAGCATTTATAATCAAAAGCAGGAATTTTTTTCACCGCTCAAATGACTACTGATACAATAGACCGAGATCCAGCATTAACTAGGATATTATTATTATTTCAAAAGTCATGAAGATGTAACTATTAAACTCTTCTGGAATAGTAGATGATGGCTATTCTCAAAGTATTTTCTGGTCGGAATAAACTACCCCAATAAAGAGGATGAGAAAAAATTATAGCTCTCCAAAATCAGCAGTCTTACCATTTTAAAAGATTTTTTTAAATAATAAGTATTTTTTTAAATATTGCCCGAGCGTTACCTTTATTTTAGATTATTGTTTATAAGGAGTTGTAGTATCTTCAGGCATTTCTTCAATCTATCCTCATAAAGAGTAATAATATTATTGAGTTTTATTTTTGTAAATAATAAACAATACAATGATTGATTTTAATTATAGAAATATAAAAATTGATGGAAAAGTTAACACAAACTCTTATGTATCTGATTTTCTTGATCGCACATAGCACAAAGAGATCAGCTTTTAGTTTCGTTCTGGCTTCACGGCATGTGATTTCTAAAAGCACCAATTTATTATTTATTATACGTTATCTGGCGACATTAGTGAAATTGTATTTTTGAATGAAACAATATATTCGTTTTGTTAACAACTTGGAGAAAACGTTCAGGTATTTTTGTATGAAAATGATTTGAGCGAATTATATTTTTTTCTATTCATTATGCAGTATTTCATAGGTATTTCGTAATGAAATTTTAAGTATTTTTATAATGATAAGCTAGCCTGTGTTGCTGGCGCTTCATCTAGAAGAATATCCCTAAAATTCAAAACAAAATGTCAAACTAATTGCTTCCATGTCATTTTCACTTATAGTAGTGTTCTATCTTTGTAGCATAACAGCTTGATTCAGTACTTCACTGACTTTTAATTATAAAAACGTCTAGTTTATAAAATACATCTTATCATTGGCTATAGGCCGTCAGATTTTTCTTGACCCACGAACTCAAATGGAGGTAACTTTTCTTTTCCTTCTATGACTAATTTCATTTTCATCATTAATTTAGATTGTAATATGAGAAATAAAGAGGAGCGCGTAACTGCGAGTTAACACTGACCGACTTCGATCTTCGAAGTGGACGAGTGACCGTTGATGCGGGCGCGCGTTTGAGTCTCTGTCGCATTGCATTCTCCTCCTCTCGCAAGGCAACGGGAAACCAGTGAGAGTATATATTCCCTAGTACAGCTCTCTGGAAGGGTGTGCCCTTAAGATTTATCTTGAGACACATAGGTGGTTCGGAGTCCACGTTAAACTGTAGGTCCCCTTGTCTGTGGTAACACTTTCAAGACAGAGAAGCGGCCAATGCTCGGATACGAGTACGGCACTCAAAGAAGAAGAAGATGTGAAATAAATGAATTATTATTATTATTATTATTATTATTATTATTATTATTATTATTATTATTATTATTATTATTATTATTATTATTATTATTATTATTATTATTATTATTATTATTATTATTATTATTATTATTATTATTATTATTATTATTATTATTATTATTATTATTATTATTATTATTATTATTATTATTATTATTATTATTATTATTATTATTATTATTATTATTATTATTATTATTATTATTATTATTATTATTATTATTATTATTATTATTATTATTATTATTATTATTATTATTATACAATTCGACTGTCGGCTTTTTCTATAGCGCGCGTTGTATATACGAAACGTTCTTCGATTTTGATTATTATTGATTCATCTGAAAGAGGAGACTTGAAAAATGGTCCTATATTCGTAAAAATTTTAATCCGAAATCTCCTTTCTCTCAAAAAATACCCCCGAATGCCGAAGGGGGTGAACAGGTCAATTTTTCTCGATAATCGAAAATCTGAGGCGGCAGAATTTCCTACATACAGGACAATATCCAGGAAAGTTCAAATTGAAACTTTTTTCAAAAGAGTTAGTCTTCGAGTTATAGTGATGTTAAAATCTCAAATATGGGTGTTTTCGATATGTGGAGAGGGCAATTTCATTCAAAAATTACCAGATTATTTGTAGCAACATTTATAATGAATATTCTTTCCTTATAGTTATAGTTTTTGAGTTAGAGCAGTGGTAAAATTGTAAAATCTGAAATACTTATGCGTATTTCCACCGCGATCTCTAAATAATAACAAGTACAAGCAAAGAATATACATGGTGATAGCATTAGCACTCTTCTTTGATATTAGCGAACGTTCAATGATTTTCGTGAGTAACGTTACACTCAAAAGTGTGAAATAAATATTTTTTAAAACAAATGGGACCGATGTTATTAGTTGGTACACTGAAGAATACAAAATAATATTAATTTTATTGATGCTGGTATCTGAGAACTTGGTGCCAAGAGTTATCAATCTAACTGCAACTGCACAACTTCAAAAGTAACAGCCCCTATTATTTGGTATTCTTTAGTGCCCCAACTAATAACATTGGTCCCATTTTTTGTAAGAAATATTTATTCTGTATATTATAACGTATCTAGGGACACTCATGACAGAAATTCCACTTTCACCTTATTTCTGCGTTTTTTCTAATGTATAATTAATCAGTGTATATAGTGTACACCTTAAGGGTGACATCTATCTTATTAATTGCATAAATTATTAGCTGTAAACCATATAGGAAATAACGTTTTCTAAAGCTATTCATGCATACGTGATGACAGTAAGTTTAATCTATTGCCGAAATTGCCTTATTTAATAATAATAAATTTTGTATCACCCTGTAAGGGTATGTTTAGTGAATGAGTGATTAAACAGGCGGCTAGTGGCGGCAGCGTCCTACCAAAGAGTCCGGCAGGCGCAATGGATTAAAAAGCCACTATGATCTTGAGGTATATAATTGCCGCCAATCAGATAAAAGGCTGCAAAGCAGCTTACCGGTAGCCATAAAGCTCCAGTTAAATCATTTAAAAGCGCTTAAATCCTTTTTTCACCGGCAGGCGAAAAGCAACCGGATAAGTGATTAGGATAATCCCTCCCAGGTGCTAGAAAGAAAAAAGATTAGGTAAAACGAGGTTTTAATGCCTTCTTCCATACGGTTGGGTCTCGATTTTTCTGTTCACTTGTCCATGAAGAAGATTATTCTGATTTTTTGCACACTGTTACATTGTGTATACCTATTATGAACGTGTTAGATAGATAGATACGAATGAACATGGCAACGAATGTGACATCTAGTAATAATACAATTGTGTGTAAAAAGTCCAGACCGGTAAATTATTTCGAAAAAGGCGCATATTATCAAAAAACTTCCTGTATTAAAGTTGTAAGGTCTTGAAAAATTTACAAAGCGAGTATATCTTTAATTATACAGGGTGGTCCTGACCAACTAAAATGTACTTTATGAAATAAATGGAATTAAAGAACATACGATTTACGATATTACATTCATTGTATGTTTTAGAAACTTGATATTTTTTATGTCACCTAATAAACAGAATAAAGAAAATTAAAATGTATAACTGTGTGTATAATGTATATACTGAATGTACACGTGCAAGAATAAAAAAAATACAAGTGACAAATTAACTATGTACGAAATTAAAAAAAAAATATTGAAGTGAATGCTCAAAATGTCCCCCTCCTACAGCTTGAAAATGAGCTGATGTAATAAAATCTGTCTATGACATTTTGTGCCATTTCATGACTAATTAATTCGATTCCTCAATAACTCTTCCTTTCAATTCGTTGCGACCAGCAGGTTTTGTAACATAAACTCTATTTTTTAAGTGTCCCCAGAGAAAATAATCGAGGGTTGTCATGTCCGGCAACCTAGCAGGCTCTTCTATTTGATCCCTTCATCCTATCCAGCGATTAGGAAAAGTATTATTGAGGTAAGTTCTTACAGCTTGCCCAAAATGAGAAGGCGCTCCATCCTGCTGAAACCATGTAAGTCGTAAAAGTGGCTCTACTCTATTGGTTATTTCTGGCACAATTTGATTCTGCGGCATATGCAGGTTCATTTCTGTTGTCGAATTCCCCGCTATAAAAAAAGGCCCCAGTAATCTATTGCCAATAATACCGGCCACACGTTTACTATTTTACTAGAAGAAACACATTTACCGTAACTAGCGCTTCTTCGTGATCTCTATCTCGCTTACCAAGCATATCTACGGGACTGAGATCAGGCGAAATGCTGGCCACTTCATTTTGTTAATAATAACTTCAGGGAGGATAACAATGTGGAAAGACACCTCATCAAAAAATAAAATTTCGTGAAGTGAACTTATGTTAATTCCATTATAAATAATGCGGCTAGCCCGCACATGATGAGTTCCGTAAAATAAAATTTTAACTGTTTATCAAGTACGGCTCATAAGATACAGCCCATTGAAAGACAAACGGACGGACGAACTTAGTATTTGTTGTGGAGATCAAAAGGAACAGCGACGTTCAAGCCTACGAGCAGCGGCGTGCGAATGGGTATTTTTTCCAATCTGGCAAGAATACCTATACAATATACACTGTGTGTAAAAAGTCCAGGGCCGGTAAATTATTTTTAAAAAGGGGCAACATATAAGAAAAGTTCATGTATAAATGTTGTAAGGTTCTGAAAAATCTGCAAAACAAGGATACCTGTAATTATACAGTGTGGCTGAAAAAGTCCAACTAAAATGTTGTTGTATTAAATGGAATGAATATTTTTTGGTCGCATTCTCTAATTCTAATTCGAATAAACATTCTGAACAATTATAATGTCATATGGCTAAACCTGTTAGTTCATAAATTGAATCGAATCAAAGAACATTCATGCGATTTATTAGATTACATTAATTTTATGTTTTTATAAGCTGGTCCCAGATTGTTTTGTGTCACCTTATTAACGGAATTTTCTGTGACTGTCATTGAAAATTCTGAAAATGTTTCTTAGCCAAAGGGAACGTATAACTTTACTAATTTACGAATAGAGATTTCGGAGACCCACAAAGAGCATTTAATGGAACAAAGGAAGTTTTCTACACAACCTTTCCAGACCGACAACAGCCCACATCAAAATCTACTATTGTAAAAACAGATTCGAGGGAACCAGATGTTCCAAAGTCAGAATTCATTCGGCATGACCGAAATTTGCAAGTAGTAATGAAAAACAGTCAGAGACACTACTTCATTTTGTTGAGGATTCACATTTGTCGCTGAGAAAAGCTGCTATACAAGTCAATGTGTGTTTTAGAGCAGTTGGAATTATTAAAAAAAAACAGTAAATATCAACCCTACAAAATAACTTTAGTTCAAGAATTATCAGAAGAAGACTATCAATTAGTTTTTGAATGAAAATGGGACTGTCAATCGACATAATTGTCTATTCTGGGCAGATCAGAACCCACATGGGATGCGAGAAACGCATATTGAACGACCTCAAAAAGTAAATGAATGGGGCGTTTCTTTATAGAGGGGAATATGATAACAGAAATGTATCTCCGTATGCTACAGGATTAAATTGTGTCAGAAATAACCAAGACAGTAGGGCCACTTTTACGACATGCATGGTTTCAGCAAGATAGAGCGCATCCTCATTTTGGACAAGCTGTAAGATCTTACCTCAATAATACTTTTCCTAATCGCTGGGTAGGGCCAAGGGATCAAGCAGAATGCCCTCTAGGTCGCCGGACTTGATGCCACTTGATTATTGTTTCTAGGGACACTTAAAAATTAGAGTGTATGTTACAAATCCTGCTGGTCTCAACAAATTGAGATGAAGAATTATTGAAAAATGTGAATTAATTATTTCAAGGGGAACATTTTGAACATTTAATTTAATAACGATTTAAATTTACTTTTGTCCTTGTACAGTTGGCAGTTGATTTGTTACTTGTATTTTTAATTGTTTTATTATTATTATTTGACGCAGGGGTGCCGATGCGGGTATTTGGCTATTTGGCCCATTGTGCCTCTCCTCCTTGCATCCCAGACTTACGGTTCCCCGAGTATCCCGACAACCTGGTCCAGATATCTCAGGATTGCCGCAGGCGGGATGGGTCTGATGTTGGTCAGATCCGGCCACTTCAGTCCTAGGATGGCCTTACGAACGTCGGATAGAGCGGGGCATTCTGTGAAGAGATGCTCCACTGTTTCTTCCTCCTCCATGCACGCCCGACATGTCGGGTCATCGATGACACCCACTGTATGTAGGTGCTTTCTTAGCGCAGCATGCCCGGTTCAGATGCTTACAAGTGAGCGTAGTTTGGCCCGATGCAAAGCTAGGCAGTCTTCAGCCAGTTTCCGGCATGGCTCCGCGATGAAGTTCTTGCTCTGTCGACAGCCCAGATTTGAGATCCACCTTTGACAGTGTCTGAGTGTCCTCTTTAATGAGGTGGGCCAAGATGTGCCGTATGATGGGTACCACCAGTTCGGGCCCACACATTGTTCCCGACGAAGCAGCACTCGCCTGCTGATCCGATTTGTCATTGCCCTCATTCCCATCGTGTGCTGGCACCCAAGCTAGTTCCACCACATTTTCGTTCGCTAGTTCCGACAGTTTGCGTTGGCAATTCAGCTTGGTTCTCGCGTCGTACCTGCCCCTTTCAAGCGCCTTTAAGGTATCTTTGTTGTCTGTGAAGAAGCGTATTACTCGTCCTCGCACCTTGCTCATGCGGACCTCATTACCCCCTCGAGATATTGCCATTAATTCCGTTTGTAATACGGTGACATACTTCCAGAGCGGTTTTTGTAGAGATAGTTGCAGGTCTTGGATGAAGATTCCCATCCTGTACTGTCCCTCTTCTTAGACCCATCAGTGTATACGTCTATTGTCGGCACAGTACATGGGTCTGTTTCGTTCCAACAAAAGTGCTGAATAGGGTTGCAATGCGGTCTGAGCTTGCCTCGAGGAGTGGTATTCTGGCGTGGCTCTCCTACAAGATGGCTGGCTTCGCGCTCGTGTTTACCCTTAATATTCCACCATCTTTCAAACGAAGGGCGGATAGTAGTGCTGCCCCCTCCAGATACAGATCTAGGGATTGCAGACACAACAACGCCTCTAGCACAGCAGATGGTGTGGTCATCATGGCACCAGTGACTGCGATGCAGACAGATCTCTGTAGTTTCACAAATCTGTCTTTCTCAATTTTTAATTTGGTGCTTGGCCACCAAAATATTGAACCGTAGCATATCATGGGCCTTATCACCGCTGTGTACAACCATAGGGTGGCCTTTGGCGATAGGCCCCAGCTTTTACCTACAACTCTTCGACATTGCCATAGAGCTGCTCTGGCTTTGTCCAGCTTGCTGTCCAGGTATTTTCCCCAGGTCACTTTTCTGTCCATAAACCTCTTTGAATAGCTTGAGCTGGGTTCCATTTAGTGTAGGCATTTTTATATCGCCCATCTTTAGTTTTCTGGTAAAGAGCGTAGCCTCTACTTTGTGGGGATTCACAGAAACAGACACTTTTCTAGGATGCGGAATGCCCTTTGCATCAGTTTGCATAGCACTCCAATGTGCTTCCCTCTCAGCAGTATGACTATATCATTCGCATATCCTTTGGTGTACAGGCCCTCATCGTTCAAGGTCATTAGAAGGTACCGTCTACTACTATATTCCATAGCAAGGGGGAGAGTACCCCTCCCTGAGGTCAGCCCTTCGTGACACTTCCCGAGACAGTGGCAACTGCAATACTAATTTTAACTTTTCTGCTCTCG
The DNA here is from genome assembly GCA_958507055.1 of Crioceris asparagi. Classification (NCBI taxonomy): domain Eukaryota; kingdom Metazoa; phylum Arthropoda; class Insecta; order Coleoptera; family Chrysomelidae; genus Crioceris; species Crioceris asparagi. Next base: position 72,811,716 of record OY293828.1, read on the forward strand.
AGTACATTTCCTATCCACCTGCGCAAACCTGGCGGTATAGTTCTGTCCCGAAGAGCTTTGTTAACTGCTTCGAAGGTAGTTCGACCGAACACGCCTTCGATATCTATGAAGACTCCTAGGGAGTGTTCGCCATTATCCAGGTCTCTCTCTATTATGCCCACCAGAACGTGGAGAGTGGATTCCGTAGATTTCCCTGTTGTGTAGGCGAATTGATTGGGGTTTAACTGTCTTTGGGTTAGGACGTTACCCCTGATCCAGCCGTCGCATAGCCTCTCCAACGTTTTCAGTAAAAACAAGTTAAGACAAATTGGACGGTATGATTTGACAGATAAATAGTCAGTCTTGCCTGGTTTCGATAGGAAGACCACCCTGGCTATTCCCCATTTCTCGGGTACATGTGCAAATGCAAGGCACGCCCTGAGGATAACCACCAGTTCGTCCAGTACAGTTCCCAGTCTCCACTGAAGGAGACGGAAAAATCCCGTCCGTGCCAGATGACTTATATGGGGAGAATGCCTTGTTGACGACTTCCTCCGCCAATTGCCAGTCCTACGCAGAGGGACATCTCGAACTGTGAGGAAGTTTCGTAACGTTCCCTAGTAATATCGACCCTGGGAAATGAGTTGACAGAAGTGTTCTTGTTGTGTCTAAAACAGTGTCAGTATAGGTACCGTCCTTTTTTCAGACACAGCCCACTTGTCTAGGAACTTTGGAGATCACCTTAAGCAGTCGAGATGCTGCAGGTGTACTTTCTGTCTCTTTACAGAAGCTTCTCTATGATTCCCGTTGTTTTGAGCGAATTTCCTTTTTATTCGACATTTGGTATAGTTTGTAGACCTCCCAGTCGGACGTATTTCTGGATGACTTGGCTCTGTTGAACAGTCTCCGCAAGTGGGTCTTTTTGATCTCAAGACCCGAGCTCCATCATGTGGCGGAGCCAGGTCTGAGCTATCCTCTTCTCAAGGACACTCATAGGCACTCATAATCCGCCCAGTGACTGCGTTGACTCGCTTGTCTAGGTCCTTTACAGACGTTATCTGTGTGGCCGTCCCATCATTGCCCATGGAAGACTACAGGTGCGTTAGGTAAGCTTCCTTGTCCGCCTTCCTGGGCGTTTTTGATGTCTTGACCGCTAAGAGTCTCATTATTATCCATTTGTGGTCAGAGGGGGTGGCTTCGGAGCTGACCCTCCATTTCCCGATTGATTTGGAGATCTCTTGTATCGCGACTCAGATGTCAATCACCGTCTGACACCGCGAGGTTATGAACATGGGTTCGTTCCTCGGTTGAGATTTTCAAATTTGTCTCTAACAGGTATTCTAGTAATGCCTTACCTCTGCTGTTGCAGTCTTTGCTGCCCCAAGCGTAATGGGCATTTGCGCCACACCCTACTCTAAGGTGTTTTCTCCCCTGCTTGCACAAGTCGAGCTTTGTCAGCTCCTTGCCGGGGAGTGGTTCCGTGACATCTATTGACAGGTACGATGAGGCTACAATCACCTCTTCTTTGCCCTTTCCGAAGTCCAGATGTACTTGGACAGCCGTGAGGTCGCGTCCTGAAAGCCCTGTCAGTAGGATGGCTTTTATATGACCTGAGAGGGAAACAGACGTCCTTGATCTTTCATTAACTGCTCCAACAAAAGTTTTCCTTTGGGAGGAGCTATCGCTCCATCCATATACCCGGTTGCCTGTGCTCCAGGGCTCTTGGATAAGAGCTATTGCTGTCCGCTCAGCCTCCATATGACGACGTAGGAGAAAGGTCGCCCCCCGGGAGCGGTGCAGGTTTGCCTAAACTACGGAAAAACCGGTGGTTTTGGCCATCTGGCTTGTGCTGGTGGGTCGAAGATCTCACCTGACTCTGGCGCATCCATTTGCATGGGCGCTACCTGAGCCGAGGTAGTCTCATCTCCATCTTTCAACTTGGTCAACTTGCAGGTGATGGGTTTTGAGCAGCCAGACACCCCCCTCAGTGCCCCAGTACGAAAGGAGGGCCGGGGATGCAGAGCGTTGCCTTGGTTAGCTCAGGCAGCTCATCTTCTGGGAGTACGTTCAGCCTTGCTCCCTCCCACAGAGGTTTCATGACTTGGACCGCCTTTACCAGGAAGTCGCATGCATTTTCGTCGGTGCAGGTGATCTTCAGTGCTCCCGATGCGAAGCCACAGCGTTTGAAAGAGGGAGCTCCCTGCGCCGTGTCCAGCGCGTTAACCACAATGTGGCTGAGCTCCTCCTTGATAAGGGTTGCCTTTTCCTCGGTGAGGGGGCAGCTTTGGTACAACCGATCGACAATGGCCAGCCTGAGGTGGCTGGCCGCGGCCTCCCTGAAGGACTGCGCCGCCGAGGCAAACTTTCTCGGAGACTGCCTGGCGCTCGTTTGCTTCCTGGCGTTCGCCCTCTTTCAAGGACAAGTCCCAGGTGAGGGCGTGTTACCGGACAAGCGTTGGCGCTTGCCGGTCGTCGCACTGATTTCAGCCGGCAGGGTTTTACCCCGCTCGTGCTCTCAGTGGCCGCGCCCGACATAGGCTGTGTTTTGGTGGGAGAGCTTCTCTGTCCCTTCTTCTTCTGCTGCAGCACCTTCCGCTTCTGCAGTTATCTCCGTGCTGCTCCCGATAGCTTCTTCTTCGGAGGGTCGCGAGCAATACCAGCGCCCCAAACCCCCTCCGCGCGATCCATGCTCCCTAGGGATTCACCCAGCCGGCCCTCTGAAAGGACAGCACAGCCGATTGATCAAAGTAGGTTAGTCTTGACCGTCCGTCTAGTGGAACTCATGGCCAAAGAGGAGTTTTGCCGGCCTACCGGAGCCGGCTCAGCCACCAGGATCCCCTTACCACGAAACGGATCGCCCTACACGGCACAACACAGGGGCGCCACTAAGTACCCGGTAACCTTGCCGCAGCATAGACAAGGACGGGGGTTGTTCTTGGTCGCTCCTGGGAACTACTTGCCTACTGATCCTCGCCGGCAAACGCATTCGCCGAAGAGTTCCAACGCGTCTATCTTTCAGGAACCGTATTGGTCCAGACCGAATACGTTTATTCAGTCTAGGTGTCCCCTCGCTCCAGGAGGGTCCTTTTTACTGAGATGCGGTTTGTCGAGGAAACCCCTTACTAGGAAGTTTAGGGCCTTCTATTCCCAGAGGCTTAAACCTCTCCAGCAGCGTCAAGGTCCAACAACCCGTTGGAGAGGTTTTAAATTTTATTATCATTATTAAATTATTGGAAAATCTTGCATATGCATATTTAGTACAATTTAATTTTCTTTCTTTCGTTTATAAGGTGACACAAAAAATTCCGGCACCATCTTCTAAAAACATAAAATGAATGTAATATCGTAAATCGTATGTATGTTCTTTAATTCAATTTGTTGTTCAGAATGTTTATTCGAATCAGAAAATGCGATAAAAGAAGATTCATTCCATTTAAAAAAAATAACATTTTAGTTGGCCAGGACTTTTTGAGCCACCTTGTATAAAAACAGGTATCCTTGTCTTATAGATTTTTCAAAACCTTACAACTTTTATACTTTATATATAACTTTTATATAAGTTTTTTGATAATGTGCACCTTTCTCGAAATAATTTACCGGTCCGTGACTTTTCCGTTCCGGTAAACATCCAACATAACCTTTTTAAAAGATAAAAGATGGATTATTACAAAACACAATGTTTTTAATTAAATTAGTTGAAATTCCCTTCAATACCAAACATAGTCCGGTTAATGTCGTTTTTTGCCTCTTGTCATAAAACAATGGTGTCTATGATTGTGCATTGTATCATAACATGTGCATTTGTGCCATTGTTACATACTTTTTTCTCTATGGAACTTAGAAAGTAACCAATTAAAGTAGATGGAAGTTTAGAATGTTTTGAGTGTTTTATTTATATACGGAGTAGGTACGTCAAGTATCTTTCCGAAAACGAACGTGTCTGGTCTCTGTATAAACACATCTATTGAAAAGCAGTCAAGAGAATTTTCTATCGACTTAGGAGCTTAGCCCAAACTCTTCACATAAAAATTAGCCTTTATTAGAACGACTCCTAGCACGGCTCTCTTTGTTACAATTTTACAAAGACACTTCTAATACACTTAGTGAAAACATAAATGAATTGGTATATATGTACATTATTAATATATCACATTTGCATGGGATGGAATTATAAATAATAACCTGAAAAATCTAGGAATAACACAAAAATGGCTCTTAAAAATTATCCTACTACTAGCTTTTATTTAGACCACCTTATATTGTGATGCAATCGCTTATCACAGTTCAGTTAGAGGCTTCTACCAGGACATGGAATTTATTAAGGAGCTGTCTATTTCTACTTGCAAAATATAAAATTCAATTTTGTCTTGTAATATCTTATCATCTTCATAATGTGGTAAAATTTTCATTATTGATTCACTTTTTCACAATTATTTTATATCGGAGACAGACAGATAGAAAATTAATCATATTTTGACCAGGTATAGTCAGTCAGTCGTTGTTGTCATAAATCAAAATCCAACCACTGCATACCGAATTAATAAGGATATTATAAAACCAGTCTACGTCTGTTCTAGCCGCTCTCCAAAAGAAAACAAATAAAACCGAACAGCTTATTTTTATATGCCATAAATTATCTTGACCCATCAATAGCTAAGAATTTAAAAAATATATGGATAGAAAATAATGTTGAATCTATAAATTAGAACTTCCAAATTATGTGTCACTACCTACTTTTATTTGAGTACTATTTTAATTAGTTCACAGTGCGAAAACTATAATACCCTAATCTAGGTAGTAGCCATAATTAGAGGAAGAAAATAATTTTTGCCAAAACCTACCTTGAAAGTTACATTTCCGCGCACTGAATATACCTGTATCTATATGATATTTTTGAATATGAATTCAATAGCTACAGAATCAAGATGATTATATAACATCAGCCGTTTCTGGTAAATAACAAGATTACGCTAGGACGTCTAACTACTGCGAAGGAAAACACCCCTTCCTCCACGTTAAATAACGTGAACAAATGTTAAGGCAATACCTAAAATTTCACATTTTCACAATATTGCATAATACCACTCAATATAAATGTTTAATCAATTGAGTACCAAACAAAGCGCAGCCACCCAGACAAATATCATGATTTCTAGGTTATTGCCTATCTTCAGTATGCCGCAGAGCGTCGAGTCGTGTCTGACAATCAATCCATATTTTGAACTCATACTAGTATCAGTCTTGTATGTGTCTTTGAATATCTGTGAAACTAGCACCACAAAGTTGAGAATTTGATTTTTAATTATACCAGGATTTAGTTGTTGCCAATCACAAAAATTAGGTACTGTTAAAACTTCAAAGATTCAAAGTGCTATTCAGAAGTGCTGTGATAGCTTCACATGACCCTAGCTGAACATCTTCAAAGAAAGTAAGGCATTCAGTATTTTCATTCAATAATTAGCGGTTTTGGATTACATAAATCAAATATTATTTATTTGAAATATGTTGCTTCCAGTTGCATTATTGGAGTTGATGATTCAGGTGTGTTACAAATTCATGAAACTGAAATTATAGAAAAACAGAACAAACTACTAATCTTACTAATAAATTGGTGACGCTAGAACAAAATTACGAAGAGGCTTAAGCCTTGTCATAATATAAATATGAGATTATTGGCTCTTTCATGGATTAAAATACATAGTATGTAATCAGAATAAAGTTCAGTCTGCAAAGTAGCTGGATTGCTGGAATAATTCTCCAGGGGTTTCTTGAACAACATATTATATTTTCTACGAGGCTAATATTTTCGAAATCGCATCTGTCTCTATCTTAGTAGGTTGAGTTTACTGGTTGATATGCGGGTTGCTAAGCAAACTCGTCCATAAGTAATCTACTTACCGTTCAGGGTGCATTTTCTTCAACCAGTAAACTATCATTATCGCTCTTGATACTCGTAATGTAACTACAACTACAATAGTACTATAAATTGTATTGGAACTCTAATGATTTCATAGTTTCAATGAAAATAATATCCCATACATTTCGCAACCATCGTAATCCATACTAGTATTGAAAATATTTTAATTTCTCTTTCAGAAAGACAAGACGAAGAAAGAAGAAACAGCCACCGAACTGGGCCTGGATCACGTAGGAGGTGCCTTTATTGTACTCACAGCGGGCATGCTATTGGCGTTATTAATTGCATTCTGCGAATTTCTATGGAACGTTAGGAAAGTTGCAGTCGTAGAGAGGGTAAATATCAATGATAAACTTGAAATCAAATCAATCTTTTATTACCTATATACACGGTGTTTCACCGAAGCGTCTGCGGTGCTTTACGCGGTTACGGTTAATGTTATCTAAAAAATCTTTTAAGTTTCCTTATCTGATTTTAAAAGGTCTATAACAAGAAAATATTTTCGTGTATACAGCGTTTGTCAAAATAGTCGCAATCCAGAACAACTTTGTTTTTTTCTTATGGAACATGTACAATCTATATCTTTTATCAGATTCTACATAAAAAAATATTATTATGATCATTTTGTGAATTTAAGCCTATTTCCATCAGTTTTCGAGTTATTAATTTTTTTCGAAAACTTTTGACAGATAACTTCTATTATTTGAAGATTTACATCTTTTGACCTTGAAAAAATAAAGTAATAATATTCTGAGGAAATCAAGTCATAATATTGAAGATTGTATTGCACCTGCAAAATTTCATTTAGGTTATAAGGGGCCTTTTCAAAAAATAAATATGTAATAGTTTCATATAAACATCAATAAGTAAATTTTTTAAATGGGATTGTATGTTTTTTACTACGCCAATGGAAAGACCGTTAACATTTACATGGGAATGATGAAAAAAATTACAGCGTCACAATAAAATTAATAGATATTAAAGATTTCTTTAATTTTAATCCAAAAGTCGTGATCGGGTTAGCCTTGACCTGCTATTACATATTATATATTAAACTATTATCATCATTGAAACAATGGAGAAATATTAGCTAATCTGGCAAATTTTACAAAATTAATAATTAGTCCAGCCGTCCAGCCTACAAATACAATCCGTCTTTCCAAATCAACCTCTCTTAACTGCTGCTGTTTTATTAAATGATAGTCATGATATCTGCAAAAAGATAGATTGAATATTAAATGTTTATTCAATTTAAAAATCAAAATATTACTTGTTCTTTTTGAGCACTCTTTTTGCAGACGAGCAGATTATATCGTGCTGTCTTCCATATCATCGCAGACCCTCATGAGGGTGCTCCTGGACTGTTAAAAGAATGTCTACCTGCTTCTCTTCATTTATTTGGGGGTTTTGCTGATTTCTCTTACTTTAAGATACTGACCTGAATCACTAAATCTATTTAATAATCGGCGAAATGACTTCTGACTGATTCTGGCGTCTATCTGGAAACGCCTATGCTCGAGATGACAGTAAAAAATACTGATAATTTTCACCTAGCACGAGAGTCATATCTCCGAGTCCTTCAGCACTGAAATTCGTTTTTAATCAGAGAAAATTTCTGACAACTTAATATTTTACCAGCATTTACATTTAAATATTAATACTGAATAATAAACTGATATTCCAAGGCAAACGCGACCATGACTATGATTATGATTAAAATTAAAGAAATCGTTAATATCTATTAATTTTATTGTTGCGCTGTAATTTTGTTTGGTCATTCCTATGTAAATTTTAACTGTCTTTCCATTGGCGTAGTAAATAACATATAATCCCATTTTAAAAAAAATGACTTATTGATGTTTATATGGAACAATTACATATTTATTTTTTGAAAAGGCCCCGTATTAGTTAAGTGAAATTTTGAAAGTGCAATACAATCTTCAATATTATGACTTTATTTCGTCAGAATATTATTACTTTATATTTTCAAGGTCAAAAGATATAAATCTTCAAATTAGGGTAGTTATCTGTCAAAAATTTTCGAAAAAAATAATAACTCGACAACTGATGAAAATAGGCTTTTAAATTCACATAATGAACATAATATTATTTTTTTATGTAGAATCTGATAAAAAATATAAATTGTACATGCTCCATAAGAAAAAACAAAGTTATTCTGGATCGCGACTATTTGGACAGACCCTGTGTATACGAAAATATTTTCTTGTTATAGACCTTTTAAAATCAGATAGGGTAACTAAAAGGAATTTTTAGATAACTTTAACCGTATCCGCGTAAAGCTCCGCAGACGCTTCGGTGAAACACCCTGTATGTGTCCAATTAAGTCAGCATGGAAATCTATTTATCATGTGTTTTATAAAAAATAAGTTAATCTTGATAAAAAAATCTGCATGACTTGAAGCCCAAATCAAATGCTTTCGTATACGAGGTATCAAAAATTTAAAATTTAGCTCAAGGGTATTGGTTGTAACCTCAAATACTAAATCCGACCGTCTGTTCGAATGTGAGCGGGCTGTATCTCATGGAATGTAATAAATAGAGAGAATGTGTATGTTTATGAACGCTATACTAATTTCCTCCATTTGCCCATCCATCACAATGATATGGAACACTTAGTGTGCGAATTCGACTCCCGCTTGGCTGATTTTGCATAATATCGACAACTTTTATTGAGAAACGTTGATCGCAGTTCAAAATTACATTCAAATTTCCAATATTCACCATCATTGGTTATTAATGTCTACAGATCAAGAATAACTGATTTGAAAACTTGAAAATTCAATTAGATTAAAAGTCGATCATAAATTATCAATGCCAATACAGAGAAAAGATAGGTAGTAAAATTAACAAAAACGTTTTTTCATGGTAGATGGATAATATTGTATAGGATGGTAGTTTTTCAATGTAACCGACTTTATTAGTGGTTGTACTGAAAAATGCAAATAAAATTAATTCTGTTAGTCTTGGTTCTTTTGGAGTTGGTGCCTACAACAATAAACTACAATACTTTAAAATTACCAGCAACAAAAGAATTAATATTATTTTGTATTTTTCATTGCAACAACTAATAAAGTCGGTCCAATTTCTTGTAAAAAAATATTTATTTCACCTTTTTGGGTGTAACATTATTCATGAAAATTGCTGAACATTCACTAATACCCAAAAAATATAGGCTTAGCTTGTACTTGTTATTTATTATTCAGAGATCTCAAAAGATTGCGGAACAAATATTTCAGACTTTACTGCTTTAAATATTGCTTTATATAATCTTTTCTTTAATTTGGCCGTCTCATATTTTCAGTTTTCCAAAAAAAATTGCTCTTCCACATAGCGGAAATACGCATATCACGTATTTCAGACTTTACCATTGACAAACTCGGAAACCGTAACTCTTTTGAAAAAATGTTCAATTTAAACGTTTCCGGATATGGTTCCCTTTCTAATCTTCGATTCTCAAAAAATTTGCCCCTTCCACATAGCTGAAACACATATTTCAGACTGTAACGCGGAAACCTATGATTATTTTTAAAAATTTACAATTTAAACGTTTCTGGATATAAAATTTTCTTTAATTCTACCGTCTCGGATATTCAGTTATCGAGAGAAATTGCCCCCTCCCCTCCTTTGGGCGGCTTTTGGAGGGAAGGAGATTTCGGATTTGAGTTTTTCTAAATATGGGACTATTTCTTAACTCTCCTCATCGGAGTACGATTACTACGCAAAAAGCGCGAACAGCCATAAAAAAATAAAAAAGCTAACATACAATCGAATTGTATACCTCCTCTTTTTTTAAAGTCGGTAAAAATGGTCGAAATCGTAAAAAATAAGGAACTTTCTTCTTTAGCTAATTTTGTATTTTTCGACAAACCTCGTGCCTCGTACCTACACGAATGCAAAAAATTGATACCCGATTATTTCATTTTGGATTTTATGTCATGCAGAACTTTTCATCAAGTATAACTTTTTTTCATAAAACAAATAATAAAAACGGTTTTCATAGGCGGCCAACTAAATTAGATACACTGTATATAGAGTATTTACTAGTATTACACCACAGTGTATATCTAACGTTTATTGATATATTTCTACTGAAAATATTCGGTAGAAACTTCATAATTCCAAACCAACACAACATAAACAAACACAACTCTTTTCCTTAAAAAAACGGTGGTTCGAAAACTCAGATCCAGTTTAGGATCCAATTGGCCGCAACAGCGATGTTTTTATTTGTCACGCAAATGCTTTCAAAGCGAGATGCGACAATCTCATTAGAGGTCGAGTTGATCCCTTAAAAAACACAGTAACAAAACTTTCTACATTTCATGAACGAGATTAAAAATTCACGATAAAGCAAGCTACGAAACGTCTCCTCGTTGTTTTGTTTTTGCGTAATTTCGTAGCACTGAAACAAAGAGAAGTTTACCATAAAAGTATAATTTCAAACTTTTCCGTAACCAAAACAGGGGACGGTATACAAATTCTAATATACAGGACTATGCGGTAAGTTGTATGGCATAACTTCTTAGATCGCTTTATATTTGGCTAACAAAACGTCTTTTTGACTGAGTAAGCTCTGAATGGTTTAAAAAATATTCTTATAATGTTGAAATTTCAATCGACAGATTTGTTTAAAGAACAACAGAGGTATATTGTTTTTTGTTTCGGGTATCTTAAGAACAACGAAAAGCTGTCCTGAGAAGTCTTGGAAAAAAATTTAATTGGCATATTTCTTGATAATAAATAAATTTAAGAGTAAATGTAACATATTTTCAGCTCCTATATCCAAAACTGTCATATCGGCACTGAACATTCTTATAAAATAATAAGTTAGAGAATAAAAATAGATAAAATAGCATAAATAAAACTTATTAAAAGTTATGCAGAACATTTTTTTAATTCTGCTATGAAATTAAAATTAGGTTACATGAAAATTGAGTAATTTTTTATAGCTCTTCGTGCGTTTTGCATAGTAAAAGTACTCCGATTTAGACGATTTTTGTTTCATTTGAAAGACAATAGTTGAGAAATGGTCCCATATTTATAAAACCTCAAATCCGTAATCGCTTTCCCACCAAAAACCGCCCCCGAAAGGGCCGGAGGAGACATTTTTTTCGAAAATCGAAAATCTGTAACAGTCGAATTAAAGATGAGGCCGTATCCGGAAATGTTTGTATTGAACTTATTTTCAAAAGAGCTATGGTTTTTGAGTTACATCAGTTAAGTCTGAAATATGTACCTATATCTGCGTACTGCGAGGCGATGTTTTGAGATGTCTAGATAACAACAAGTACCAGCTAAGCCTATACATGGATAATAGATTACTTCTTTGGTATTAGTGAATATTCAACAATTTTCATGACCAATGTTACACAAAAATAATATTCATTCTATTGGTGATGGTACTTTTGAAGTTGTGGCGTTGTAGTTTGTATTTTTTGACCGACTTCCCAAAAGGAGGAGGTATACAATTCGATTGTGTGCATTTTTTTTTTTTTTTTTTTTTTTTTTTTTTTTTTTTTTTTTTTTTTTGGTTTGTGCGCGCCTTTCATATAGTAAACGTACTCCGATTTTGATGATTTTTGATTCATTTGAAAGAGGAGGCTTGAGAAATGGTCCCATATTCATAAAAACGGGAATCCGACATCTCGTTCCCTCCGAAGACCGCCCCCGAAGGGGGTGGAGGGGGCAAATTTTGTCGAAAATTGAAAATCTGCGTTGATATAATTACAGATAGGACAATATCCGGAAACGTTTAAATGGAACATTTTTTCAAAGGAGTAACGGTTTTCGACATAGAGACATTTTAAACTCTCAAATATACCTATTTTCGCTATGTGGAAAGGGCGATTTCTGTCGAAAATTGAAAATCTGTTTGCAGTACATGAAAGACATAATTATTTGTAGCAACATTTATACTGAACATTTTCCCCTTAGAGTTACGGTTTTCGAGTAAAATCGGTGTTAAAATGGTAACAACTAAAATATTCAAGCGTATTTCCGCAACGATGTACTGAGATCTCAATAATAACAACTACAAGCAAGGAATATACGTGGGTAATAGAATAAGTACCTACTATCTTCATTGGTATTAGTGAACGTTCAACGATTTTCGTGTCTAATGTTACACTCAAAAGTGTGAAATAAATATTTTTTACAAAAAATTGGACCGACTTTATTAGTTGGTGCACTGAAAAGTATAAAATAATATTAATTCTATTGGGGCTGGTACTTGTGAAGTTGGTGCCAAAAGTTACCAATCTACCTGCAACTGCACAACTTCAAAAGTAACAGCACCAATAGAATTAATATTATTTTATACTTTTCAGTGCACCAACTAATAAAGTCGGTCCAATTTTTTGTAAAAAATATTTATCAGTGCACCAACTAATAAAATCAGTTCATTTTTGACTTTTTTTTGTTTTTTTGGTTTGTGCGCGCCTTTCATATAGTAATCGTACTCCGATTTTGATGATTTTTAATTCATTTGAAAGAGGAGGCTTGAGAAATGGTCCCATATTCATAAAAACGGGAATCCGAGATCTCGTTCCCTCCGAAAACTGCACCCGAAGGGGGTGGAGGGGGCAAATTTTGTCGAAAATTGAAAATCTGCGTTGATATAATTACAGATAGGACAATATCCGGAAACGTTTAAATGGAACATTTTTTCAAAGGAGTAACGGTTTTCGACATAGAGACATTTTAAACTCTCAAATATACCTATTTTCGCTATGTGGAAAGGGCGATTTCTGTCGAAAATTGAAAATCTGTTTGCAGTACATGAAAGACATAATTATTTGTAGCAACATTTATACTGAACATTTTCCCCTTAGAGTTACGGTTTTCGAGTAAAATCGGTGTTAAAATGGTAACAACTAAAATATTCAAGCGTATTTCCGCAACGATGTACTGAGATCTCAATAATAACAACTACAAGCAAGGAATATACGTGGGTAATAGAATAAGTACCTACTATCTTCATTGGTATTAGTGAACGTTCAACGATTTTCGTGTCTAATGTTACACTCAAAAGTGTGAAATAAATATTTTTTACAAAAAATTGGACCGACTTTATTAGTTGGTGCACTGAAAAGTATAAAATAATATTAATTCTATTGGGGCTGGTACTTGTGAAGTTGGTGCCAAAAGTTACCAATCTACCTGCAACTGCACAACTTCAAAAGTAACAGCACCAATAGAATTAATATTATTTTATACTTTTCAGTGCACCAACTAATAAAGTCGGTCCAATTTTTTGTAAAAAATATTTATCAGTGCACCAACTAATAAAATCAGTTCATTTTTGACTTTTTTTTGTTTTTTTGGTTTGTGCGCGCCTTTCATATAGTAATCGTACTCCGATTTTGATGATTTTTAATTCATTTGAAAGAGGAGGCTTGAGAAATGGTCCCATATTCATAAAAACGGGAATCCGAGATCTCGTTCCCTCCGAAAACTGCACCCGAAGGGGGTGGAGGGGGCAAATTTTGTCGAAAATTGAAAATCTGCGTTGATATAATTACAGATAGGACAATATCCGGAAACGTTTAAATGGAACATTTTTTCAAAGGAGTAACGGTTTTCGACATAGAGACATTTTAAACTCTCAAATATACCTATTTTCGCTATGTGGAGAGGGCGATTTCTGTCGAAAATTGAAAATCTGTTTGCAGTACATGAAAGACATAATTATTTGTAGCAACATTTATACTGAACATTTTCCCCTTAGAGTTACGGTTTTCGAGTAAAATCGGTGTCAAAATGGTAACAAGTAAAATATTCAAGCGTATTTCCGCAGCGATGTACTGAGATCTCAATAATAACAACTACAAGCAAGGAATATACGTGGGTAATAGAATAAGTACTATCTTCATTGGTATTAGTGAACGGTCAACGATTTTCGTGACTAATGTTACATTCAAAAGTGTGAAATAAATATTTTTTACAAAAAATTGGACCGACTTTATTAGTTGGTGCACTGAAAAGTATAAGATAATATTAATTCTATTGGGGCTGGTACTTGTGAAGTTGGTGCCAAAAGTTACCAATCTACCTGCAACTGCACAACTTCAAAAGTAACAGCACCAATAGAATTAATATTATTTTATACTTTTCAGTGCACCAACTAATAAAGTCCAATTTTTTGTAAAAAATATTTTTTATATTGATTTACAAGTCCATTGTTAAAATGAATAAACAAATGAATATTTCAGAGACAAGTCTGTATGACCGAATAACAGATTAACTACCTCAATTAAAACGCTTAGGCAATTAAGTAAAAAGGATCAAAATTTACGAAAGTTACGAAATATTTTAACAAGCTTTGCTTAAATAAGCTGCAACTTATCTCTTTTTAGGAGCGTTTAAAACAAGATACATAGTGATGCAAACGCACTGAAACTCAGTATTGATGAACATTCCGGAAATTACCAGTTCACTTCAATTTGGCCCAAATGTTATAAGGTATCGAAAGTGAAGTTCAAAAATATTTCTATGGACATAACCATTTTAAATATTTGTTATGATCATTACACTAGATCAAGTTTTTGGGTTCTTTTCAATGTTAATAAACAAAATATTTCTGCTTCAAATAGTGACAAGTGATGTTTCAATCTTATGCAGTTTCAGATAATTTGAGTAAAAACATACGAAGATGTGTTCCCGTATTTAAATGGCACAGTTCGAATTAGTTTTTTTGGATTACTCGATATTATATATAATATATCTTATCCGGTTACCTGATAGGTACGCCAGGTTTTTTGAAGTGAGCTCCAAGGCTATGCCTAATGAAAAATTGAAAACTTATTATTTGAAAATAATTTATGAGTGGCACTGGTCCAGCTTCTCGAATAAGGTATAAGTCTGACTAGTGAAGACAGCTGAGTTAGTATAGTTGTTTAGTATTATGTAAATAATTCAAAAATATACCTAAAAATCAAACATCTACTTATTTAAACATAACATAACACAACTCGTTTCAATTCAGTCCTAAGGCTACTGAAAGAAATGCCACAAATAACCCCATTCAATCTGTGGAACAGAAAGTTTGGCTCTATCTGCGAAGAATGATAAATGTAGGTACTAAAGTTTCTATGAAAAAACTCCCGGAAAGCAACCATAGGTGAAATCAATATCCAATGAAGAAAGTTCAAGCAAAGCATTTAAAATAGGAATTGACTTCAGTTTTTTGGAAGAAGAAGTGAATCCGAATTTCGTTCCCACGGAGAAGGTAATTATCAGACGCTATAGATTTTTTCGAAAAACGATATATCACCTTAAGCATATCTTAGAGGAACAAAATATAAATATGGTTGTAATAACAGAATATTGGTTAAAGAACGTTAAAACTTTGATGTAGATTGTCCATTACTCCAGACAAAATAGATATGGTGAATAGTTGTAGTTAGAACAGTAGACCTGCAGGAGTTGATGGAAGATATTAATGTTCTAGTTCATTCTATGAACCTTCACGAGTATCAAATAAAACAACATCCTTGATAAATAATATTTATCCCAACTGTACGATAAAAGCTATTGCATTAAGGATTTCATAAACATTGGAGAGGAAAGTCAAAAATTGAACTAGAAATAAATCTGGCAAAATTGAGTGTGTAACTGCTAAAAGTGGGAAGTGAAATCAAGCAAAACTGCCCACCAGTACCTAGATGTGGTGTAATGTTTATAGACATCCTGTTGCTGGTTATATCTGCTTGTGTCTTATGCAGATGACTGTAGTTTCTTCGTAATGACTTTCCCATGTGAAACTTACATTTTTATGTAATAAATCTCAGTTGGTGTACTCAGTCTGACATGTTGAGAATAAATTTATTTAGATAAATGATCATTCCTATTAATCTCTGTAGCTCTGTTTTATTTGTGGGTATTTTCATTGCTTCTATAGCTTCCACTTCTAATCAATTTGTTGAAACAAATTGTCTTAGGAATTTAATTTTTTGTGCTTCAGGAATGCACTTATTTTTGTTAAGTTTGAACTGAATTTATTTAGTGTTTTTAGGACTTCACCAACGGTTTTGCGTAGTTCTTCTCTACTTTCTGAATGTATACTACGTGGCGATGTTTTGAGATGTCTGGATAACAACAAGTACCAGATAAGCCTATATATACATGGACAATAGATTACTTCTTTGGTATTAGTGAATATTCAACAATTTTCATGATAATGTTACACAAAAATAATATTCATTCTATTGGTGGTATCTACTAATAAAATAAGTCCATTCTTTATATTTATTTACAAGTCCATTGTTAAAATGAATAAGCAAATGAATATTTCAGACACAAGTCTGAATGACCGAATAACAGATTAACTACCTCAATTAAAACGCTTAGGCAATTAAGTAAAAAGGATCAAAATTTACGAAAGTTATGAAATATTTTAACAAGCTTTGCTTAAATAAGCTGCAATTTATCAATTTATGCAGATGACTGTAGTTTCTTCGTAATGACTTTCCCATGTGAAACTTACATTTTTATAAAATAAACCTCATTGGGTTTACTCAGTCTGACATGTTGCGAATAAATTTATTTAGATATATGATCATTTCTATTAATCTCTGTAGCTCTGTTTTATTTGTAGGTATTTTCATTGCTTCTATAGCTTCCACTTCTAATCAATTTGTTGAAACAAATTGTCTTAGGAATTTTATTTTTTGTGCTTCAGGAATGCACTTATTTTTGTTAAGTTTAAACTCTGATTTATTTAGTGTTTCTGTGACTTCACCAACGGTTTTGCGTAGTTCTTCTCTACTTTCTGAAACTATAAAAATATCGATAGATACTTTCACATTTTTAACTTAACTTAGCAAATTGGTCAAAATTTCTTGAAATATTTCTGGTGCTGAAGATATTCCAAAAGGGACTATCTTGAATGAATATATTATCCTTGGGGTAGCAAATGTTAATATTTTAATCGAGATTTTAATGTTCTTCCTGATAGCTTAATTTAACAGAATCCTTTTGTATAATCTAATAATGCAAACAATTTAGACCTTGGATGTCAGCTGAAATCTATTCTATAGGCCTAAGTGGAAAATGACGCCTTAGAATGTTTTTGCTTACATCTGATGGATCTGTACAGATTCTAAGTTTACCTTTTTGTTTGACTACTATAGGGCTCACAGCAGGAGTAGACTCTGTTTCTGATTTTATAACGTCTAGCTTCACCATTCTGTCATATTCTTGTTTTACCTCATCTCTTATAGCATATGGAATTCTTCTTTGTGGTTTGATTTTGAATTTTGAGTTCTCGATTAGGTCGATATCCTACTCACAATCCTTGTAACAACATAACCCTTCGAATATATCGTCGGTGCATTTACTTTCCTTCAATGTTTTGACTTTTGCGATAAGTCCTAATTTCTCACAGGTATCGAGTCCTAGGATCGGTGTAACTTTTTCTTGAACTACTTTGAATAAAATATTTGTTTCCTCGTTTTTTCATTTGCACAGTAACTCTGCTTCGGCTGAACTTTCATTTTGTGATCAGTGTAACATACTAAATTTCTTGTTCGGCTTTCTTGCAGTCCTGCTCTCGTTTTGACCATTATATGTTTCAATATTATGTTGCATTCTACTCCTGTATCTAGTTTGATTGTAAACTTCTAAAAATATTGCGTGTTATACTCTACATATGGATTCATTGAACCCACATAAAAAATCAAGAAGGTGTGTGGAATTTTTTTTATTCCTGAGAGATATCCTGATTATTGCTAGAAGGCTGCAGGGATATTTATGATATGTTCCCAAATATAAGGATTTTTTCGCAAGTTCCCGATGATCTGCTGTCTGTAATAGAGCAGTTATACCCCCACCTTAAAATAAATTTGAAGGTTATTCTCGATTATGTTTGTCGCGAAAATGACCCGCTTATCAAATTATCAATGACGTTTAGTTTTTTGACAAATATTTTGTTTTGTAGTTTTGCTTGCGTGTGGTTTTGATTGATGAGTTTTAAGTTCCACTCAGACTGAATTACCAGATAGTAAAAGGAGTATTCTTTGACCTCATCACGATGAACATTATTTAATTCAATTTCAATTAATTCCTATTTTATTATGTTCAACAAAATAATGCGAAAAAATATATGAAATATGAATAATTTTAACCCAAAACTCAAATCAAATAAAAAAAGAAGGCAGCCAAATTTTATTTTTTGACAGTTTTGACACTTTTGACATTCATAACCGGCAGTCAGAAAATATTTCCCTATTACCGTTTATGTCGCGAAAACGCACCGGGAAGTACAATTCGGTTCCCGCTAGTTCACCGGGAACTAGCGAAAAAATCCTAAAGAATTGATGCAGGTCATTCCAAGCATCGCTAAAATCCTAGCGTGGATCATCAACAAGTGCTGCAAGGAAAGTTATTTTCCAGAGCAGCTGAAAAAAGCAGAAATTACACCTGTATTTAAAGGTAAGGATAAAGAAGAACCTCAAATTAAAGACCAACTTCAATTATTCCAAGCCTATCAAAAGTGTTTGGAATAGTTATCAGTGATAAATTAATTAAGAGATTTTTTCATAAATTTCATCTTGTGTGTGATAAACAGAACTGGTTCCTTCAAAACAAATCCACAAATACAGCAATATCGTCTGTACTAGTTGAGGTAGCGAACGCTCTTGACTCAATAAGGAAGTGTAAACTGATAGCCTGTGACCTAAGTAAGGCATTTCACTTTATTAACCACAAAATTTTGCGGCAAAATTTAGATCGCTACGGAATCAGAGGAGACGTATTCAAGCTAATAAAAACCTACTGGAGCAACAGACTTCAGAGGGTATTCGTTCAGGATGTTCAGAGTGGGAGTGTGTTGAAAGTGGTGTTTCTCAGGGGTCAATACTGTGGCCATTGCTGATTCAAATTTATGACTCACACAGCACAGTATCTTTTGTTGACGACATCTCTTTTCTTATCGTTGGTACTACCGAAATAAGGAAGGAGATCCAATGTATTGTCTTTGAAGCCAGACCCAAAATGGAATACCTTGAAATTGCTGGGTATATATCTGGAATCAAACTTTCGGCAGCATACAGAGGATCTGATAAGGATGTTGTGTTGCATTGCTACTTAGACGATTAGAGGAACAAAACTTTGGGCTATTATTTTTGGGTTGGTTTTTACTTGTAGTCTTTGACGCCCCTGGTAAAATGTTGATGGGTTAAAATTATTCACCTCTGTATTTTATGTGAATAAACATATAAAAATAGAATAACAAAATAATAGTTTTGCCGTAGCATGTTTGCTCTCTTGGCTGTAGGATATTCCGTTTATTCGCCCCCATTGTATATGAATAGAGATAACAGAGCTCATTCCAGAAAATAATCCCTTAGGATATAGGTACAGCTCCAATGTGTACGACGGACTTTCCAAAATTCACATGATACCTACCTAACAAATGAAAATCGAAATACAAGAACAAAACAATTTCGTGTGCACTTTAGTGTTATCGTCCACAAAGGGCTACGCACCAGTGAATATCGGCGGACCTCCAAAATAAAATGTACACAATACGAAAAGAATTCCGTTTTGTTGATAGAGAGTAGTGAGCACATAAATTCGGTAAACCAAAATGTATCTGCGTTGTCAGTATCCTTTTTAACGTAATAGAGTTTTTTGCGATCTACTTTTGCTTATTGCAAATTTACTTTTCGCTTTTAGTGGATTGCGAGCGCTCTGTTAAATTGTATGGAAGTCGATTTTATAAAGTGAATGATATACTCAAAGCTCGCTTGTTATAATGAAATATGTTTTTCGATTGTTTGATGAAGTAGGCATATTGAATTGAAGGCATACATGGGTACTCGGCGAATAAACTAAAATCAAATTCAAATCAAAATGAATAAATTATTCCATTCTCAACTACTGTGCCTGCGAAAGTGAATGTCAAAAAATCATGATGATCAAAATACATATATAGCTATGAATAAGTATCTGATATTTATCAATAATAATTGTCTTTCAATAAGTTTTTTATTATTCAATAGATTTTCGAAATCGAATACCTACCTTGCAATACCTAACTGCTCTGTATTATTGAATAGTAGTTAACAACAGATAAAAAGTATAAATATTAACCAAAAACATTTAAATTACTTAATTAAGCTAAGGTCTGGAGCATTCCAAATACTGAACAGAAAGAAAAAGCACGTGATTATCACGTAAGATTTTATGATCAAAATATGCCCAGATAATGAGACACTAGCGCACCAAGTGATTTAATTGATAATAAAGGGAATTTTATATGTTATTATTTCTTTTCAATTTGAATATAACATAACCTTTGCATGTCTATATTTTACAAGCTGACCCGGTGAACTTTGTACCGCCCGAGAATCAATGATGTAATAAGTTTTAATTAAACTTAATTTATTAACGTATAGATATATTGTTCGTGGTAGCGCCACCTTTTGAGGACTAGATGAAACTCACGATCCGATATGGATTGGTGCAAGATTCTTCGATATATAGGTTGCATGGTAACTTTCGGACCAATCAGCGCCAGCTATTCAAACGCCGGAAATACGTCAACCGGGGTGCCTATTTGAATAAATAGCCTTTGAACTAAAAGGAAGCAATATGGTTTGACGGTATTTCCATTAGTTTAAATGAATAAATTGTCCTTAATTATCCCCTTAATGAAATGCATAGATTGAATTGGTATATATATACCTTAAGAAAACATGATTTATTTATATTTAAAATATAATAGTTAGACTTTGTGAGAGATTAAAAAACTAATTGCATAAAGTATTTATTCATTTATTTCATTTTGTTATACAAGTTGTGGCCCTTTCTGTACCAACCAGCTTCAAAGTGTTTATCTAGATAGGAAGCTAATATCTGTGTTTTCGAAATTTATTTTTCAATTTCATATTCGTAATCATACAAAATGGCAGTTAAACTTCAAATTGATACCCACTGCTCATATTTTAAATACCAAAAAAAATCGTTTCTCGAGTATTACAAGCAGAAATGTGTATTTCGACACCAAATCCAAAAATTTATAATTTATTTAGAAAAAGTTTACATGTTAAAAAACCAAGAAATCTTACAAGTACTTAATTATTATTAATAAAAGTTTACAGAATGTTAAAAATACACTTATAATGATGCGATACTAATTAACAATGATGATCTTGGTGATGGTGATGATCTTAAGTAGCTGTCTTGTAGAATTTTTCCAACATTTACCTCTCTCTCATTCTTAAGCACCAACTGGCTTTTTAATAGAGGATGGCAAAAACAGTGATGGATTTGCTGCAAAAAAAACATGAATATTATTTACAGTTCAGTTCACTTTACCTGAATAATTTGTATATAAGTATTCATCAAATCGTACATATTTCAATGCCATTAGGTAGAACAGCAAATCTTAATTTGTTTAAATAGTAGTGAACAGAGTTTGTAAAAAAATTATGAAAATTACAAAGTGTTTAGATAAATACAAGCAAAGATATATAACATTTCTAATTTGATACAGGAAGTTGATATTTATGCAAGTATAGTAATTGAGTTTTTAGTATACTTACCATCTTTTAACAGCTTATTCGGTTGTAAATTCAGCAATCTAGCCTGCATTTCATCCTCATCATCATCAGACTTGAAATGTTTAATGCAAAACCTTTTTTCAATCGGATTCCATTTATCCATTCTTGCACATTTTCGATCTCATTCTTCTTGAATTTTAAAGTAATTTGAAAATCTAAGGAACTCTAGCTTTTTTAGAATAGCTTTTGCAGGTAGCCACACTGCACACAGTTCCTCCTGGCATATTTAACAACGATAACCAATTAATTATCATTATTACAATGTATAAATGTATAAAATATCACACAAGCTCACAAAGGTATAGGACAACATAAATGTCGCGTCATCCCCTCTCACAATAAGTTACCACCTAGCCTAATCCATCTAGAAACCTTGGTATTGGTGTAGAATACTGTTTGACATATCAGCAAGGAATAATATGGCGGATGTCAAATCTTGACTTATATAAAAATTACTTACCTGTATATCTTTTCACTTAATTTTGTAATATTTTAATAGTTATTCTGTCATTTTATACGATGAGGATAAGAGATATTTAAAGTCGGTCCAGCTAATCTGGAGTTATAAATAAAACTAATACCACTTTGTTTTATATATAAAGACAATATTATCTACAATATTTTATTATGTTACCTTTCACAATGAAAAATACTGAAAAATTAACAAACACAATCTTTCAACCACTACATAGCTGAAGAAGAGATTATCAAAACTTCACCCTGCAGCAAGCTGATGAGAGGCAATATCCTCGCAATCATGATATATTTCTGGGAGACTGATGCTATGTTTGGTAATCGAACTGATTGAGCAGTTTAGTGAAAAAAACGCTTAAGACGCAATATGTCTACGAAAAACAATCTTCTTATTAAGGCGTCCTAAGAAATATTGGTTTAATTTACCAGGTAGTCAATTATTTAAATTCATGCATATACCGTAGTGATAGTAGAAAGACTGCCTGACTATCTTTCAAAACATACTAAACCAACAAATCAAATACTGATGATTCTGGTTTAAGGGATAAAAAATGTGTTGTAGAAAGTATTTTTCAGTCTTCTCCTTATGTCGTCAGCTGTGTTAGAACAAGTATTGATATGATATTGTATTCATGAGTCAGTTACAGGTATACTCCTAAAGAGGCCAACTTTGTTGGCGAAACAATTGTCAGGTTTTGCAAATAAACTGCTGGTGCTATTGTGGTTATTTTTTTCTTTCTTTCGATTTATTTTAATTATTTTTAATAATAATAATAATATTTAGATAAACTATTGTATAATTTTTATTATAATTTATTTACTTCATCATTCAGCTATATCAGCAAATAGTATTTTTTTAACTATCACTATGAAAACATATGATAGCGTAATAGATCATATTTCTTTCAATACAGCATCAGGAATAAATTGGAGTTGTCTTTTATACAATTAGTATTCTTCAGAAAAAATACAGCTCCAATCAATCAGTATATATACAGTTCTTTACCATAGACATTTTATTACTTTTGTTTATGTATTTGTCATGTTGACAAGTTATTTTGTAACTTGACCGACAAATTCATCTCTCTTTCATACATTATAATAATAAATATTTCTTACAAAAAATTGGACCTACGAAAATCGTTGAACGTTCACTAATACCACGAATATTTTATTACCCACGTATATTCATTGCTTGTCCGTATTAGGGGAGGTTGGGGCAAGTTGACTAGGTTAAGGGAAATTGTCATTTATGATTAAATACACTGTTTTTGAAAAAACTAAAATATATTAGAAACATACATTAATGTATTCCCTATACACCAGTGATAACAAAAATAAATAATTCTTATGAACATTTCCACAAAAAATTAAAAACATAACAAATGCATTAAAGTCATCTTGCCCCATAGGTGGGGCAAGATGAAGAACACATTGGGGCAAGATAACGGTTACAAATATAAATCGCATTTAAACTCTCCTCGACCCTTATACCCCGTGCACGATTCATGCCACCAAGAAGCGCACTTGTTGCACTCTATCCAGTCCTCAGGCGGAGGATCGGAATAAAGTTCCTCGCATCCTGGACAAATAATTTTTTCTTTTTTGGAAGAATCCTCTCTTGCTGAAGAAGATGATTCAAAAACGTTACGTTTTACAACTTCTCTTTCCTGTACCTCGTTGAAAGTAATGTTATGCCTACCTCCGCTACTCGGCAGTGCTTCGTTTTGTCTGCCTTTCTTCAGGTATCTTCGGAGAGTAGGTTCAGGTATTTCAAATGTTTGGCTGGCACTGTTAATGCTAATTTTTTCCTCGTCTACAGCATGAAGTGCTGCAATTTACGCGTCTGGAAGAAACAGTTACCGTCTTTAATTAATATTATTCTTGCACCAGAATTGTGGGGCAAGTTGACGAATTCGTCAACATGCCCCCTTCAACTTGCCCCTTGGGTAGCCTAAAATGTTTATTTACTCTTTAAATATAAAATCAAGTAATACACTTTATGCAATGACGTTGATTTGTTTCAAGCAGTCCATTATATGTGGCAAATCAATCAAACATCTGTTCTTACATTTTGCTTTTACAAAAATCCTTATATTTCACCTACACAATATTGCAGTGAACCGACGTAATTCACTTCATCCGCCATAACTCTTTTATAACTGAATCCAGCGCCATCTATTCTTGCACGTTACAAGTACATGGTAGGCAGCTTCTAAACGTAAGATCGCGGTACGATCAAAAAATATATGTATCAGGAAAAACAAAATTCGTCAACATGCCCCATGCGTCATCTTGCCCCACCCCCCCCTATGATTATGTAGAGATCTCAGAACAACGCTGCGGAAATACGCATAAGTATTTTAGATTTAACCATTTTACCATCGCTTTAAAACTCTAATGGAAAATGTTCACTTTAAATGTTGCTACAAATATTATTGTCTTTCATGTAGTTGCCAGAGATTTTCAGTTTTCTAAAACTTCACATATCGAGAATACATATATGTGAGATTTTAAACCGTAACTCTTTTGAAAAATTGTTCAATTTAAAAGTTTCCGGATATTGTCCTATTTTTAATTCTGGAATCTCCACTTTTCGATTATCGAGAAAATTCGTACCCTCCACCCTCTTCGGGGGGTTTTGGACCATCTCTCAAGTCTCCTTTCAAATGAATCAAAAATTATCAAAATTGCAGTAGATTTACTATATACAAAGCGCGAACAAACAAAAAAAATAGCAGACAGTCGAAATGTATACACCACCTCCGTTCGGGGTTCGTCGGTCAAAAATATAACATTCAGTAAAATTTTAAGTCTCACAGTATTTTGTTTTGTGTAGAGTAGATAACATCAGTGCGTAGTTTACATTATTCGGTTGCTATATGTATAAGTAACCCTAATTTTTAACCAACCTGTGAAGTAATTTCTTGACCAAATTGTTTCAAAATATCAATTTTCGATGAGATTTACCCCTTCCTATATTTTCTTTTCCAGTTTATCTGTTTATGTGTGTTGGTTCATTTCTTAGAATGGAACGTAGATACTTGTTAACGCAAAACTTTTCTTTGCTATAAAATTAATAAAATATTAACATTTTTTCACCCCTGAGTGTAGCTATTTTCATTTCAGAGATAATGGTTGGAAATGATTATGACATTGTTAGAGTTTCGTGAAAGATGTGCGTTTACACGCCCAATCTCCCCCACCCCCTGATCTCCGAAAATAGCGAAAATGGTTGCAAATAAAATGATCTCTGTAAAAAATAGTTGAAAATAATCTACATTTACAAAATTCAATTTGACAGTTATGTCATCATTGAACAAAACGAATAATAAGTGATTAGCACGAACTACAAAAAAACACAGAATCACATAGCACATACACAGAACATAATATCTATTTATAGACGTATGCGCAAGGGCGGCATGGTTCAATGATAAAGATGAACCCTGCTAATCATAGGGTCATGAGAATAAATAATATAATGTTAATATGGGAAATTATAATAATGATATACCTACTTATAATGATGAACATAAAATAGATTCCTGAGATTGAGTTTTTGATTTATGAGAATACTTTATTTATTTGTTTTTACTCCACAATTTATCCTATAGAGCACTTGAGTTTACTGAGCTTGACCTTATTACAAATATTCGAAACCCTCAAGATATAAGTTCCGCTCGCACTTACCGCGTTTCATTGCTATAACAATTACTTTAGTATTTGCCAATCATCCTAAATTTAAGTTCTTTTCACCAGGTAATAGGTAACTGCTAACTGCGATCACCATTACCATTAGGTTTGTTGGAAAACTCCTTCAGTATAATTAATGTAAAAATTTCTAGTGAATAAGTAAATATATAAATAAAATACATACCTCCATATTAATCAATAATTCATTATTTCAGTTAACTCCGAAAGAGGCATTCATTAAAGAGCTCAAATTTGCTACCAACATTTGGGCTCGAGAGAAGACTGTTGTCAAAACATCTCCAGCTGCTATATCAATGGAGAAAATGGAATAATGTACTCCAGTGGTAATGAATTTATGTACTTTACTTGACTAATGTTGAATATATTTCAAGTTCTAAATCTAGTAAATATAACACGTATATATATCTGGCCATTGATTTTATATTTATTATCCCAATTTATCCACCACAGAGTGTGTAGCATCATCTGTTTAAAATGTGCAAACAAATTTGAGATACGACAGTTGAATGTTTTCAGAAAAGGCAGACATTATAGACACTTATAAATAATAATCTTATCTGTAAAGTATTTAAAGAGAACAGCGCTGCAGTTTACGTTTTATTTTTTCGGTAGATAAGCAGTCCATTAACTGCTACTGGTCATGATAAGGACAACAGTTTAACCGTATTTCGGCAGCGTTTGGCATTTTCCATGAGCGTCCGTCCATTCAAAGGGCATTTAGGCAGATAAAATGCCAAGATAGGAAATAATTTGGGAATGGCATGAGATGAATAACCAACGTAAGCGAAATAATTTACCTACCTTTGCATTTCCTTGGATGATAGTGAAGCCTTACATATCTATATTGAGGGGCAAATGTAGGAAACAGATTCGATAGATAACCAGGTAGGTGATAATTTTCAAAGAAAATCCCCCGGACCAGACGATTCTGATTTTTTGTCGCACATTTTTTAAGATATTTTAGGTATTTACTTGGTGATCCAATAGCGTATACGATGTCAAATATTTCATTTTTAAATGGAAACCCTAATTTTTATAAATCTATTTTATTGCATGAAATAGCAAGTTTATTTGATACATGTTTGTATCCTGTTACCATGTTATACAATGTGTCCCAAACTAGATATCAAAGTATCGGTACCTACTTACTGTTCGGACTTGTTTGAAGGGCCAAATTGATCTGAATTCAGAAAGAAACCCAATAAATACTCTTATCAAAAATAATCTTTTTATGTTTTATGTTATTATAGAAAATTAACAAAAAAAGGAAAAAGGCGATGCATTCGTAAAAGTTCTTGTTCTTATTGTATTATGGTTTTGAAAGACTCTGTAATTTTGATATCACCTAAGGCCACCATGTTAGTGTTTTCAAATAAAAAACTTTTTTCACACAACAACTTTACAATGATGGAAGGGATATTTTTGACCAAATTTCAAAATGGAGGAGGTACCTATACAATTCGACTGAGTTTTTTACTTTCCTACGCTACTATAGTAGGTAGCTGTATAAGGAAAGTATTGTAATCGTGTGAAATTTTAGATCTCGAGATTTTTACAAATGTTGAGGTTTCAGAGTTTTCAGTCCAATAAACATATTTTCAGCCATTGGTCTGTCTGTCTGTCAGTATGTATGTCTGTCCGTCTCTGTCTGTCTGTGACAGCATTATCTCGGAAACGGATTGGTATATTCTGTTGCTTCATTTTTTATTTTGTTTGGTACCAATACCACTCGCCGGTGGCACTGAATGTGAATCCTGTATAAACTGGGTAATGAGCTATAGCCAAAAAACGTGATACTGTGGCGCAAAAACGGCTTTAATGATTTTGATTAAACTTGCCTAAAGTATTCTTCTAAAAACCCTTTACCACCCACATACAGCACCATCTCTGAGAAAAAGCACAAAAAAAAGTTATGCTTGAATAAAATTCCATATTTTCCACATGTTCTACATATGTCTTCAGATTCTGTTGTTCGTTTTGATAGGACAATTTCTTATTCACTAGAATTCACTAGAAAAGTCGTGTGAGCGGACACACCCAAATTGTTTTGTTCGTACGTGTCTTTCGCTTAGTAAACGTGCTCCGCTTTTGACGATTTTTTTTTTTCATTAAAAAGAGGAGGGTTGAGGAATGGTTACATATTGAAAATAATTAGAATCCAAAATCTTCCTCTCCCCATCAAATCACTAAAGTGGTAACTAGATTACATCGCATATTATTTAAATCAAATTGAGACTCTTATCAATCAAAGTTTTATGTATCGCTTCTCAAATTACGTTTTTCTACTACGTTGTTAGCTACGCACGTTCATAAGTTTGATTTGCCCTAGAAGTGAAGTGAAAATTTACGCTAAAAGTAGATGTATTTTAATTTCCTTCATCACACACAAGTATTTGTGTGGATGTGAACCATTTATTTTTATAACATGTTTTAATGATTTGTACTAATTTTCAAATTACTCAATTTTTATGCATCACATCTTTCAATTATTGAAACCTAAATTTTATATAACATAAAATGTAAATTTTATAATTCAAATCCTCTCCATACATTGGTGTAGAAATCTGGAATGTTATTAAATTATTGAAGTTATGGGTAGTTATTGTTATTAATTAGGGTTCCGTAAAATATAAGAAATAGAAATCTTATATATTCGCTTTTTAATGCATTATCACCCTAATCTCCGAAAATAGCGAAATAGTAGCTGTGAAAAAATGAAAAAGTAATCTCTCTAATAAATGACATACTTGTTTAAAAACGATCTTCGTATCATTAGCACGAATTACAGAACAACAGAATAATATAGCAGAGCACATAATGTTATAAAGGTTCATGAATGAAATGCTTGAAAATTGATTATATATATTTAATATTGTAACGGGGATTTATATAAAAACTGGGTTCGATTTATTTCTACTTATTTATTTTCACTAATAACTAAACGACTATATACACATTTATATTCACACTCATTTCTCTGACTATATACAACTTTCTACTGTCTATGATCGACTGTGATCTATGACTACCGACTATCTATCCCTCACTAACTACTTCCGTGGTCCGTGTGTTTATATCCACTTAACCTCGTCTCTCGAAGCTTCTCGTCCTTTCTAATATGTTGTTCTGGATGTATTTCCCAATATATTCCTTCAAGAATAGACCAAATCAGTATATTCTCCAAGTTTCTGGATTCCCTGGATGTTTGTGACATTTGTGAGTGTGTGTTGGTGAATTCAGGTAAGTTTTCACGTTACACTGTCCCCTCATTAGCATCTGATCGTCCCGATCAGAATCATCCTTGGTAGTACCTTGCTGGATTTCTGTTCCATGGCGGAATCTGCACTTGGTCCCTGCCAGGCAAACGCCCTTGTTGAAGAAGTAACAGTCTATCGTCTTTCCCGAGTATACTCCTTTTGGATTGAAGCAACACACGGTCATTTGCACACCAGCGTCCTGGAAGATGTATGCGATCATGCTCCTTACAATCTTCCAATTTAGTCCGTCCAACCCGCAGCCTATTTTCGGAAGACCCAACTTCTTGATGTCATAATTCCTGACTTCATTCCTTAGGCTCTTCAGTGCATGCCTGATGTCCTTGTAAGTGGGTTTTCCTCTAGACATCTTCTTCATAACCAAATAGAGGAGGTTCCGATTACCATCTGCTAGTCGCAGAACTTTTCGTACTCTTGGTTGTTGGGCCGACAATTCATCCAATCTTCCAAACTTCCTTTTAAATACCAGAGCAATTCCTCGGCCCATACGTAGATCCTCCGTTGCACAATGGGCAATAGAAACGTCGGCTGGTAGTTTGAAAAGGTCTTGTTGAACCTCAACTGTCACACCGAGTCTGACCTTCTTCCGATCCGCGTAGTTGGACATAAAGTCGTTGAAACTGACATTTCGCTCCTCAACGTTCTTTCCTTGAAGAGCCACTCGTGCTTCCTCCTGGTTGTTTGATCCAGCGTATGGTGCGAATCGGAGGCTCCGTCATGTAGCTGACGTAGTACCTCCGGCACTTTGCTTCTTGGCACAACTAGTTGTAATCTGGATTCAGTGCCATCTTCAGACTCAAAGGTTCTATAGAGTAGATCATTTCTTAGTACAAGACAGTCCCATTGACTCCAATATGATTTCACTACCGGGCTTCGTAAACTTATATCCTGCCAAGACGGCCTCTCCTTACCTCGCATCCACTCCAAGACCACTCTCAAACATGGTTCGTTCTCTTGGGTCACTTTCATTTTTCCGGGCTGCCATTCCTCATTTTCTACAGTTGTTCTTCGTATAGGACAAACCTTGTCTTCCATCTCGACACATTCTAGTTTTTCCGACTGTGCCGCCTTCTTCTTACAACTGCGGCGTAGGTGTCCTAGCTCACTACGGTTCCAACACCTTGACTCCCTCTTGTTTGACTGCGCTCCCGTCACTAGCTTCCTTATCATTTCTAACAGGGACTCTCTATTTGTCTTCTTCTTCGATTGCTTTTACACGGCGCCCACGGGAAGTTTGACTAGCAGCTTCATTCTCCAAAGCAATAGCTAGTGCTTCTTCTAGCAATGTAGGTCTGGCCAGCTTCAACGCCTCCTGCAGCTTGCTCTCTCTCAATCGATTTACAAATGTGTCCATCGCAATTTCATCAAGGAAGCTATCGGTAGCTGAAGGATATGCTAGCCGCACAATACGAGCTACTTCCCCCTCAAATTCTTGCAGACTCTCATTTGCATGTTGCACCCGAGATCGTAATTGTGCTTTGTATACTTGCTGAAGATGACTGTCTCCATACCGATTCTCCAATTTAGAAAGCAAGACATGGTAGTTTGCTTGGCCACCTGGAATAGACCTAAGGATGTCTGCTGCATCACCTCGTAAAGCGGCAGTTAAGGAACCAGCTTTCTTTTCTTCGGTCCACTGGTTAGCCATTGCCACTGCTTCAAATTGCCTTCGATAGGTTGACCAAGAGAACTTTCCATCAAAGTTTGGTAGCTTAACTCTCATACTACCTGCGGCTAGAGCCCCTATATTTTCGCCTTTGAAGGTCTGGCTCGCATTTTCATCTTTTTGTACACTGCAGTGACCATTCCCAACTGCCATTTCCAATGTCTTGATTTTCTGTTGCAGTAGCTCCATGATCTCTGTAGTGACAAATTTTTCATCAACTGCTCTTGAAATTTCTTCAAGTCTTTTGTCAGTTTTACTGGAAACATCTTTAATTTCACCTTGAAGAGTTCTAGAAACTCATTCAAACTTTTTCGAGACTTCATCGAATTTCTCATTATTATCTCTAGAAATTTCTTCAAACTTGTTGAAGACTTCATCGAATTTCACCCCAAATGTCCTGGTTACTTCCTCGAATCTCTCGTTATTACTTCTATAAATTTCTTCAAACTTGTTCGAGATTTCATCGAATTTCACTCCAAATGTCTTGGTTACTTCCTCAAATCTTTCGTTATTATTTCTAGAAGTTTCATCAAATTTTTCATTATTATTTCCAGAAATTTCTTCGAATTTTTCGTTATTATTTCTAGAAATTTCTTCGAATTTTTCATTATTATTTCTAGAATTTTTTTCAGTAACAGCTCATCCGGATACTGGAACTCGAACATATCAGGATCATCTCCATTTTCAATCAGAGTGTCCCTAAACCGTATCTGGAGGGTCGCTTTATTACCGGCATCATCACAATCCCGCTCCACCAACTGTTCTTTGAGTAGTTTCACTGTTAACTGCACTAATTCAATTTTGAATTGTCTTTGATAACAAAGTCAATTAGTCAATACAGTTTTTAAAGTCTTTAACACGAAAACGAAGAAAATTCTTCACACTTACACGAGAACGAGCAAAAGTTTTCACATTCACCCGAAAACGAACAAAAAGTCTTCACACGAAAACGAACAAAAAGTCTTCACACAAAGAACGAACTAAAGAGTCTTCACACTAACACAAAAACGAACAAAAAGTCTTTACACCAACACGAAAACGAACAAAAGAGTCTTAAACTTAAACTTAAATCTAACAAAAGTCTCAAAAACACTCAAATCTGCACGAAACCGCAGACTCTTAAAGTCTGTCCAATTTTATAATCCCTCACTGATTCCACACTGACACCAATGTAACGGGGATTTCTATAAAAACTGGGTTCGATTTATTTCTACTAATTTATTTTCACTAATAACTACAAGAGTATATACACATTTATATTCACACTCATTTCTCTGACTATATACGACTTTCTACTGTCTATGATCGACTGTGATCTATGACTAACCGACTATCTATCACTAACTAAATACTTCCGTGGTCCGTGTGTTTATATCTACTTTACCTCCTATCTCGAAGCTTCTCGTCCTTTCTAATATGTTGTTCTGGATGTATTTCCCAATATATTCCTTCGAGAATAGACCAATCAGTATATTATCCATGATTCTGGATTCCCAGGATGTTTGTGAAATTTGTGAGTGTGTATTGGTGAATTCAGGTAAGTTTTCACAATACAATATGTTGATCCACCTGCAAGGGTAGCTTGGCTCAATGTTGACGTGCACTAATCATAGGATCACGAGTTCGTATCCCATCCCTATTAGCTCCCTTTGTTTTTCCATAAAAAAGTTTGGGTTAATAAATATCTCATTCATTTGAGCTTCGAACCTTTATGTCATAGAATAATACCGAATAGGGCGATATAATGTTTTCGAGGCCCAATAGTTATACTCTTTTGTAATAACATATATTTAAAGAAGCACATATCTTGTAATACATGTCTTCATGTTTCTCATAATACTGCTTTAGTCTACGAACTAAATTGAAGCTATAAACAATAA
Source organism: Crioceris asparagi (assembly GCA_958507055.1). Taxonomy (NCBI): domain Eukaryota; kingdom Metazoa; phylum Arthropoda; class Insecta; order Coleoptera; family Chrysomelidae; genus Crioceris; species Crioceris asparagi. Next base: position 72,844,208 of record OY293828.1, read on the forward strand.
AGCTACAATGGCCATAGGTGCTTTTTCTGGGATATCTCGTAAGACTTCATTATAACACTTCCCCCGGTGATATTGCCCTATTATTTCTCCAATTCTGAACGTACAGTCCTATTACACAAAATCCTCCCGCAATTCTATTACTGCACAATGACACACCCCAGCTGTAAGGTAAGTATAATAGGTTCTGTGAATATTGGAATTAAATTTTGAGCCATCTTGAAATCCCATTAGCATTATTCAGGAATTTAAACAAACGCAGAGGTTTTTTCTGTTTCTAAAGGACTGAATTCCATTTCAAGAAATTTCAAAAAACCATAACGTTTTGACGTGCTGAATGAAATTTTCAAGTAGAATAGGGAATGAATGAAGTTGTCACGTACCATAGACTTTTTCGTTTCTATAAAAATAGCAGCATTACGTGCTGCTCCAGAGCTTTTAGTGTTGACAAAACAAATTGCTTGAGGGAGAATATACACCGAGAAGGCGCATACGGAAGGTGCTTTCCTAATTTAAAAATATAAGAGTCTGATTGTAAAATTGATTTAAAATTGGTTTTCACGATAACGAATCGATATTTTCTATTTGCAAGATGAAGTAGTTGAAATAATCCTATAATTCATATAAGGCTTAGAAAGATTTTCAAGGAATTGCTACCTGGCGGAGAGTAAAGAAGTTCATATTAACGAACAGTAAATCAAAATTTATAAGCTAAAGATATATTTCCTCAAAGTACAGAATAAATTTGTTTTATATGTATAGGCAATATTCCTATTTGATTGATGTTTATTTGAATGTTTTTAACACAACTATTTCGAAAACAAACATTTTTTTTTAAATAAATATTCTTATGCAAAGTTTTCTTTGTTTTTATTGCTTAAATAAATTATAAAAAAGACTTTTGACATTTCTTTCAATTTCATATATTTCATTTTTAATCACCCTGTACAAATAATTATGAGAAATCCAAATATTACTAAGATCAATCTTCTTCTATAAAAAAACAAATCCAAATTAAATAAGAGGGACTTGATAGGAAAAAATTATAATAATTATGTATTAGTATCCAAACGTCATTTTTCACATAAAATTGTAAATATGTACGAGTACCTACTGTATTGATTGGACTTTGTGTTTAAAACATTATTCATGAAATGTGTATAGGATTGAATGAAGAATGTAAAAATGGAATAGCCGATATAACCGGAAGTGCCATTCTTGAAAATATTTTAGCCCGTGAACCCTCTATCAGCTATTACATAGTTCTTAATTACCAAGTTTGGTACATAAATATATAGTTTTCTATACCTACATCAATCAGTGCAGTACCCGTCGGGACACCGTGTGAGTATATAACTAGGCTCCTGCTAACATTCTTTTACAGTAGACGCGATCTTAATGATGCTGGCAAAAACATAGCATAGTATAGTGTACCCATCTTCCATTAACTTAACAAAATTCAAATTTCAAAGAATACCAATAAAAATTCCTTGATAAACTCATCAATTTTGTGAAATATGGATGCAGGTATAGGTTTCACGAAGAAAAAGGTTTTCCAACGAAATCAGACGAAAAAAAAAGTTGCGGCTTGAATCCAGCTTTATTATATAAATTCACCCCATGCCGAATCATCTTAGTTACATCGTGATCAATCTTCTGCTAATTTGGTGGTTTCAGCATCGGTCTCAGTGCTGGGGCATCCCTCACATGTCACCGCCTCGAAATTCCTATGTGACTTTGACAGATCTCAAGCGACAGATCAATCTTCCGGGAGCTACGCCGACCGATCAGTCATTGTCTGGATCTCTTTTTGGTGTAGGTAGTGGAGGGCCCATGTTTGGACGCCAGGTGAACATAGAAAAGGAACCGACTGTTTTAAAATTGATTAGCAACGACGATACTCTCTGTCAATGATGGATAGCCCACAACTTCGTATGGGGAAATATTATTATAATTCGGCCCGCTTTGTGAATTACAAAATGTATCATTGACTAATGGCCGGTGACGTCTTTACTTTTAAAATCTATTCTACTAAACTGAATTTATAATGCAGGATAGCTTAGATCTACGTTTTTTATATGATCAACTTCATGGTTATTTTCAAGAGAGAATACTTTTATAGACTCAGATTTTCTTTGGCATTTTTCTTAAATATTGATAAACATAAAAAATGATCAGAGAAATAGTAAATTAAATCATAGAAAATGAATACTAACTTCAAATTAACGTAGGTACAGAAAAAAAAAGAAATATACATATTTTGCAAAAACTAGTAATAGTAAATAAATAACTGGATCATAATTTAATAGCCGTATCAACCATTGGCGTAGAAATTTTAAATTTTCATACATTTAATAAAAATCTCTTATGATAGTATATTTTTTATAGTTTTAATAAATAATATATTTCTACCAAAGCACCATTCATATGTGGCGCTTTAGATATATTGAAAACGATTTTTGAACTATAACTTTAGGATCGTAATGCTCGTAAAATGAACAACTTTTTACTAAGGTAAATAGTAGTATTTTGTGAAGATATTCCATAGAAACCCTCTATATCTAAATTAAATTTACTATGTTTGGTACTCATCTTAAAACCAATTTAAAAGCAGTACTTATGTGATTTTGACTGTTTACAGATTAATAGACCACCCTTAAATGAGAGCCCAAAATCCAATTATTACAGGATGATTAGAAATTGATAAGGCTGTAAATTCAAATTGCTTCTTGTATTTTTGATTTGACAAGTTCAAATCAACGCTTTTCAATTGCATCATTTTAAAAATGTATATTTCCTATTAAATTAAACGAAATTAATATTTTATAATTTCGGTGTTGCTAGACTGCTGATTTTTGACAAGAATATTGCTGATGGACATATTAATAGTCAATTTAAGTAAGCAGTTGTACTACGTCAGAAGTGGATTGGTATGCCGGAAATATTCAACGTTCTGAAATCGTAAATGATAATAACAACTTATATTGGCATTTGTTTGATACTGACAAGAAACATCAAAATGATATACCCAAGAAACATAACCTACAAACATGGAATGGGGTATAAACGTCAATAATGAATCGATTTAAAAACTCGGTAAAACTGTAGGTAGGTACTATTTAAACTAATTAATCTCAAAACAAACTTCTTAGCAACTATTTTTAGAATAACTGGAATTCTCAGAACTATTATGAAATCCGTCAAAAATATGAGTCGTTCTCTCAAAAGGATATAGGTTATAATACATACCTTTTTATTTTGGAATTCATCATTATCAATATGACAGTTCTAAAGAGTTTTAAAGTCGTCATTCTAAGTCAAATCCTATGAATTACCTGTTTATTCGTAGTATTTATCACTCAGTGGTTAAAATTTTACCGTAATTCAATAAATTTAAATTTGAATACTATTCTTCAGTGAAAGAGTACCTAGAGTAAGGTAAGGGGAACAGATCATATTCTGAAATTCTAACCTATCTCATATTTTCATTATGTATTTTATTGAATTCCATTATGCAGTCGAATTTTCTTTGTAGCCAATAGGCTCGTTATATTGTATGGTGCGGTAATTTTTAATTCATAAAATTTGATCTTATGTGCTTTTTTGGTAACTTTTGCATCCAAAAAATATATGATCTATATCTTCTAAGCCTACTGAGTATATTACGTAAATAACATAAATTAGTGTTTTTGTACTCCTATTATATAAAGATGTTTCCATTTCTTTAAAGTTTTAAATATTTAGTCTCACTGGCTCTAGGTATCTCAGTATGGCTCAAATATAGGGACTGGTCTTGAAGTCTAAGAAACAAATGAACTCATCGTTTCGTTGACCTTTATGTTCCGTGTATTAAACCATATGTGTAGCTTGTCCATGTATCTATGCAATCCTATTGTAGCTGTTTGTAGACTTTTATGTCTACTTACAAATACAGTATCATCTGCGAATATGCCAAAGTATATGTCTTTAGAAGATGGTAAGTCAGCGGTAATAATAATGTAAAGAAGTGCTCCTAGAACGCTTCCTTGTGATACTTGATTTGCTCACTTGCCATATTGTTTTATTTTTTTAATAGTCGATTAGGCTACAATTTTTGTATAAATCATGTTGTATATACAAAAACACTTCAGGACCATATTGTCTTCAATTATAAATATCAGGCAAATTTTATCCTGCTCTTACCACATGGCAAATAATTGGTCATTTGGATCGATTGCTCATTGACAGTGATTACTATACCAAAATACTAAAATATCCCATTAGTCCCATGGAAATATATACACGATATTCCACTCCAAAATGCCTCTTATTCATAAATATCCTTCACGTTACAAATACTTCAAATGAAACTAGAACAGTCACAAAACTTTCCAAGAAAATACATTTTATATTTCATATAACGTTGCTCAATGGAAGAAGCAGAGCCTGAAACTTTACTGCGTAAATTTTCATCGCCTATTGGAATACTTTCAATTATTCATTTCGACATTCTCTTTGTACCGTTCCGGGTATTTCATTTCCTCTCCATAATTCCTACCCAGAGCTTTCGTTTAATAGAGCTACCTCAGGCGAATTTATTTCCGATATATGGAGAACTCTACACTCTCTCCACTAGGAATGAAATGATATAATGCGGGAAAAAATCCCTTAATTGGTCTGGTGCATACAAAAGCATCACTTTCTCATATCAAATACCTACACCAATTCAATTTTTCAAATGAATTTTAATTTTATTGTGAGCATGCTCGCGTTCAACTGTTGAATATTTCTGTCCGAGAGGGATACATTCATGTTTGAAATAAAAAGGATTGATCGAAATATTCCATCAGCAAAACCGATTTTAAAATGACTGCTTCAATAGATGGAAACTTCACCGTTTATTTCACCTAATAAAATCGATCAGAACTTACATAATGCACGAATTGTAAAGATATTTGAATCGGTACCAAGAGATGATTATTATAACTTTAGAAGACTTTTAACACCAACTTCAGACTTTGTAGAAAAAAGTCCCTTTCTCAAAGTGAAGTGGAATTCTTCTTTGAGTGCCGTACTCGTATCCGAGCATTAGCGGCTTTTCTGCCTTGAAAGTGTTGCCACAGACACGGGGACCTGCAGTTTAACGTGGATTCCGAACCACCGATGTGTCTCAAGATAATTCTTAAGGGCACACCCTTCCAGAGAGCTGTACTAGGGAATATATACTCTCACTGGTTTCCCGTTGCCTTGCGAGAGGAGGAGAATGCAATGCGACAGAGACTCGAACGCGCGCCCGCATCAACGGCCACTCGTCCAAGCCGTTTCCATCGTATAGCGCTGCTTAACTTCGAAGATCGAAGTCGGTCAGTGTTAACCCGCATCTACGCGCTCCTCAGTGGAATTAATTCAGGGATATAAGTCTCCAAGTCACCTCCACAGATTTAAATCAATAGATATCAAAGAGCAAATTAGAATTATTATGAACTTCTACAACGTAGTTTTGTTTATGAAATCGTTTATAAATTCCTAAGACTTGATCAGTAGTTATTTTCCATGGGTCATAAACATAAGAAAGCTTATCTTGTCCTCGAATATAAAGCTTACTATATAGTGAGTGCTCAGTGCAATTTCCCTCAAAGTTCACAATAACTCTCATAGACATTTCTCATCTTTAGATAACACAAAGCTTGATTTACATATTCATGCTAGAATCAATTTGGTGATTCATTTTTCACATCGTAACAATTTTCAACAAGAGTTGAGAATTGTAGGATATTCGCGCCAAACATAATTCTTGAACGTCGGGAATGCTCTTTATTGATGGAAGATCTGGCTGCCATCGATCAGTACGTCTTAATAGTTGGCTTGTCTGACTTGGCGGTCGCTCTCAAAATATTTATATTGAGACTGCTTTGAATCGATGAAAAATGGGAATTTTTACCACTTACCCACATGGGTGTAGACTATTTGTCACCATGAGACAACTGAGAGGGTCATACCTACCGCTGTGTCGGCGGTGCACGGCGACTTCACAGAAGCCATCCTGTGGATCTTATAGTATATTTTGGTAAGCACACTAATCACTAGGTAACATAAATTACAAAGAAAATAACATTCTGACATGGTGCAACTCACTCCAAACAAATGACTCGGCAAGATTAAAGGTTTATTTTAAATTTAAGCTTCAATAATGCTATATAGACCTAACAAACGACAGTATATTTTATTGGTCTGAATAATTTTTATTTATCTCTGTGTCGATTATTAATAGATTTTAAAATATGCTTACATTCAGTTTTAAGTTCAAGTCAGCTATTAATCGTTAAACATGTCCATTTAGATATTCAGTTTTCGAAAAAATATGTAATATCTCATTATTTTATGTATTGAAAATCATTTTTTGAAATTCGGTGAGTATGTAGTGCGGAACTTATTTCAAGGTTCAAAACAATGGACGAAATCACGACCTGTTTGATAACAACTTTTGATATACTAATTCTCTTTGCATCAATACCGATGATCATCCCTTCTATGTTCGATAGGAGTATAAAATGCGCTAATAAATGGCATTAAATAAAATTGTCAATTGAATTCTCTTTAGGAAACTGGAATTTTTAAGACTTAGACGGTGGTGCGTCCAAAAAGAAAGTCATTTCTGAATAGAAAAAGACAAGATGAAGTGAAAAAATACAAAACCGTTTTTACAAAAACTAGGACCGACTTTATTAGGTGCCGGTGATTTTTGAGTTGGACAGATATAGTCAGACAGAAGACTTTTGGCTTAACTTAAAAAGTATTAAAAAAGTCAAATTTAATTGTTGCTGGATATGGTCTCTTTTTTATTTTGACCATTTAACAAATTTTTCAACAAATTTGTCCTCTTCACATAGCGGAAACCACCCCTTTTGGGGACAGTTTTTTGGGAGAAGGAAATGTTGGGTTTCAAATTTGTTTAATATGGGACCGTTTCTCCATTCTGCTCTTTCATATAAAAAAAATCATCAAAATTGGATTACGTTTGATAGTCGGTAAAAAAATTAAACAAAAATTTTGTCAAGGAACACCCATTAAATTTCTAAGAAAATAAAAATATGGTAAGTATGAATAAAGCCCATACCCCGAGGTCTCCATACATTTGTATTAAAGAGATAGCCAACGCAAAGACAATAAATAACACAAAAGACAAAAATAGAGATACAAAAATCAAAGTTTTTAAAACCATATATATATACTTACTTTTGGTTACAAAACATATTCACAGAGCTGCAGAAAAGTAAGATGGATGAAAACAGACGAGCTATGAAAGTATGGAGAGCTAGAATACAGAATAATCGCAAAAGGGTCCGACCAGGAAACACCTGGTATACAATAATCACACAATTGCTGTACAAGAGAGGGACGAACTGGAAAGAAGCAACTGGACTGGTATACGATAGGAAGGAATTGAGAAAATTTTTGCAAAAACTAAAAAGATGTAAGCCCTACATCATTATATTTGATAGAAAGGGTATTTGAAGTTTTTTCCTCATCATTATAAATTATTCTAATATTTTCTTTCAAATAAGCCTAGGACTTTCAAGGTACAATATGTTGCAGATACTTTTTTTTGCAAACATCAGTAAAAGTATAATTTTTAAAGCATGCTGAAAAGATATATTATTTAATTTAGCAATATAAAATTTTCAATTAATGAAAAAGTATCCTCTCCATCCTCCAGGATTTGTTTGGAAGGAAATACATTTTGGATTTCATAATGTAACCTACCTAACTATTTACCAGTGGAATTCTTTCAAATAAAAGTAGAATCATTAAAATTCTTCGTTTTTCAGTCGGTCAAAAAGATGGTGGCTATTGTAACGTGCTCTCCCCTATATTGCATATATACTCATGATAATAAAAGTAAGCAGATAATATGCATTGAATATGAGACTACTCTAGAACACTTTTCATTGTGCTATAGACCACCGTATACTGCGTTCGTTACAACTTCATGGTTCAAAGATATTTCTAAATTATAGAAAAAATCTTTCCCTATAACTTTTGTTTGAAACATTTTCCCATAAAAGTGATAGAAAAAATAATAAAACTTACAAACCGTGAAATTCGGGATTTTTTTTAATGTTATTTTTTGCTATTGTTTACATAATGTTTTATGTGCCTATTTTGTTACTTTTTAATGTTTATTTCATATTGAATGTAGAACTACAGTAGTATTATTGATATTAATAGCCTTATAAATGTTGGAATCATATCTTTTGAATTATTCACCAACTAAAAAACAAACAATAAAACGATTAGTATCTAAAATATATCGCTTATATCAAATTCCGAAACCAGCACGATCTCTCACCTTGCTCTTACTCATAGAGGTGTGACAAATCTCCACGTTTAATCTCTGCAGACTCTTTTTTTTCGTCTTCCAAGAATCACTCGAATCATAATATCGTCGTGTGTGTCGCCAAATAATCTGCAGCATTGATGCATTTACGATCGGCGCAATTGACCCACACCCACCAAAGTTCTCCGATGATGCCTATCAGCGTCTTCTATAAGTGATGGCGGTCCCCAGAAAAGAAGTATAAAAGAAGAAGAAGAGGCCTTGTCCCTGTCGGCGGTCCTCTTCGGTCTCTTTGCTCTTCTGTTCATGACATATGTCACTCGAGCAAGAGGCATAGGCGCCACCGTTCCTAAGGGGTATAGATGGTTGCTTTTAACATTGTAAGGAATATAAAATTCAAAAAAATGACAGGCTACTTGGCACACACTGGAATACTCATGAATGGAGAATGATTTGATCCAATTGCGAATGGATGTCTTCTTGATTTAGAGCCAATATCAAATAAATAATATGATAGGTGCCTGTGGGTAAATCTCGTAACTTGATAATTTTGTACATGACATTTTGGAAAAAATAATAAATAAATATTGAGAGCTGTATGCTGATTTTCTAACAACAAAGAAATGTTTTGGGTTAGGGACTGTAAAATAGATAAAAAAATAAATAATGACTATTGATTAATAATAGATACAATAACATATCTCCTATTGTGTGAATAAATACATAAGAAGTGTATGTTAAGATGTATCCCGAGAAACGAGAACCACAGCCAAATTTGTCCAAATTAATGGACAGAATTCGCGATGGGATTGGCTCGTTTGAGAAATTTAAGATTAATTATACCTCATTAATAATGATTTCTTTAGTTTCTTCATCAATCCTGTCTCCAGATTTTTGTCTGGATTTTTTTAAAGGAACCATTCTCAACTAAATTTTTATCCAATAAGTTGAACAAAGATCGGTGGGCTTGTCGTCTCTCGGGATACCTACATGTTAAGATGATACACTTCCAATGTATTCATACTGTTTCTATCATTCTTGTAATAAAGTTTTATCATATCTCGTTTTTATTCATTGGAGAACTCATTTTTCAACGACTCAGCAATCGACAATAATACAGAATGTGTCACCGATTGGAAAAATCAAAGCCAACTACTTTGTAAAAGTAATTTATTTAATTTTTCGAATATTTAGGACAACAAGGCCAACTTAAATGTAATGAAAAGGGCTATTCAAATTTGTGGAATGCCAATATTGCTCCCATGAGAAAAAAAAGTTCATGATAGTTACAAATAGACGAAACGTCAGGTAACAAAACTATTAACACCATAGGAAAGAGGGAAGAAAGTGGGAATGTAAATGTGCTATTTATTTAGAAATCCATTAAGAAATAAATCCACGAAAAAATTAAAATGATTTTCTGAAAATTCGTTTTTTTCGGATATCTCCGGAACTACTTGAAATTTTCAAATTTTTTAAACGGCGTATTGTTGAGCACATAAATGCGCAACTTTGCCCCAATTCAACCATCTTCGTATTCCCTATAATTTCCGAGATCCCAATAGTGAGAGTCGAATTTAAAATAGCCTGTATATATACAGTGCTTTCGAAAAGTAACGAATAAATTCATTATTTCAGAAATTGAGAATTTTTCGAAAAAATCATCTGGCACCGATTTTGTTTTAAATGAAGGTACTTTTTGACATACGATCTATATTTGTGACATAATCGTTATTCGAAATATGAAGTCATCGGCAATTTTTTTAAATGGCCACTCCTAATTTCGACCATGCCCTTTGAAATTGCGTGTCATTCTCCGTGCACATCTCCAAAAATTATGGTTGTCTGACGGTAGCCTTAGCGACCGAAAATGTTTTTTATTCCTCTAAAACTTGAAATCGTTGTTTTTTTTGTTTTTTATATTTCTTATCGATTTATTATCATATGTTTGGCAAAAGCAGTGTGCTTGAACTGTTTATTGAGTAGTGAATTTGTTAATTTAAAAAAATGGTGAGAAAAATCATTAAAAATTACGTTTTTTAATATCTTTATTTAATCCACATAGACCAATGTAATGATAAACTGACGGTCGCCATTAAAAAAATGTCGATGACGTCATAGCTCGAATAAAGATTACGTCACAAATATGAGTCTTACGTTAAAAAGTGCCTTTATTTAAAGCAAAATCGACGGACCAGAGGAATTTTTCGAAAAACTCTCAATTTCAGAAATAATCAATTTATTATTTTCTCTATACTAGTTCTCCCATTCGGATTATGAAAACTTCAGCTATAACATCTACGGAGTGCATTTGTCATGGCTATGAGTAGTATGTGCCTGATAGTTTTTGGCATCTAATAAATCATATGGGTATTAAACCGTTAGTTCTTTTGGCACGAAAATAACGTTGGCCGCAAACACTTTGTCTTGATTATCATGCACTTTGATGGTTTTCCGATAATTGACCTGTATTCCACAGAATTTTCGGACACAAAAGGCAATTCGTATATTGGTCCTGTACCATAAATTTGATGTAGTCGACAAGCGCTCAAAAATGTGCCGTCATCATGTGAACAATAAATCGACAAATTTTTTGGAGAGATTCATCTGCATATTGGTTTTGCATCACGCATTTTTTTGTTTCATGCTTGTTTTTCGCATATTTTTATCTTCTTTGATTTATATCATGTTGTTTTTCATGGTGGTGCAATATGCTGATCGAAAAATTACACAAAAAAATATGCTGAATAATGTGACATGATATTTGCGTTTTATTCAAAATAACCATTTACACACTTGTATGCATATACTGCCCTATTTACTGTAAGCGAAAAATTCATTAACAGTAGCAATCCAGTAACAATCTTCAGACATCGATAAAATTGCCAATAGAACAGTACGTTATGAAATCTTTACTAATCATCAATCGGTGTGGGTGAACACTCAGGGCATAATATATAAATTCTTCTATATTAGAGAACTCTGGTTGCTCCGCAACTTAACACCTTCGACAAATTCGAAGGATACTATTGCAAATGACATACATTTCTCAGATAGAGTCAGTAATTTCTTTCAATGTTCGTGAATAAAATATTTCTGTAACAAGTTATTTTTCAATATTTTGCAATTTCACACGATTTATGTTAAAACATTCTGACATATGTTCTCGTATTTACATGGCACACTTCGAATAGGTATGTTTTTTTGATCAATCGAGATACGACCCCCACGTGACATGCAGCACAATTTCCATATGTTATTGATTTACTAACCGTACGCATAAACCAGAAGTTGCATGTGAAATGCGAAGTAAGATGGGGAATTGACAATTATCTTCTAATTTGAAATGCATATTGAAAGTCAAGTTGAATTTTCCCAACTAGTTTCACTCCAACTCGAACAATTTGAGTGGGCAAAAGCTCAAATGAAAGAGCTAATTCCAGGGCCGTACCTCAGTTAGAACTGGATATCTACATGCGTTTGTGTATAAACTGAGAAGGGTGAAAGTTAGTTAAGTGATTTCCAATGATTGATGCCAAATCTGTGCATCAATAGGTACCTACCTGTCATTTAAGAAATTATAATAATTAAGCAAGCAAAAGAATAATCTCGTACGATATCATGTCAAATTCAGCTATATAAAACTGATTCGATTACTGATAAGTCAGTCTTTGAAATCAGACAGTTGGAGTGATAAGTCAATAGTAGTTCAGTGGCAAGTCGTGATAAAAACTACTACTACGGAAGGTGGTGTAGAAGTTGTTGAAAATACTTAAAAGTTTGGAAGCAATCTGCAATTTTTGGAATGAATTACTCAAGTGAACTACCTCAAACCGTTTAACACAGTGCTAAATGTTAGAGTAATAACGGATTTTTTTTTCTTTCATGGGAAATAAGTTTTACATTTTATCTCTATTGACAGGTAAGTATCACTTCTAATAAAATTTCTTTTAAAAAAGTTAGGTATATATACACATACGTATTTAGTTTAGATTTAGCTGGCAATAATTCTTGTAGTTCGCGACCAGCATCCGTCTTGTTAGGTCGCACGTTGCGCTCCGCTCCACCAGCGTGTCGAGAGTATCAACGAATGAATAACCAGGTGCATGATCAGCTGTGAAGATTATTGTTTAAATTGACTATAAATGAGGAGCGATCAGACAAAACCAGATAAATCCATTTTTGGGCAAAAATTTGTTAAATGGTGATACCTATTTCTTTAAGTGTGATAAATCCAATGGTGAAGTCAGATTTAAGTAAAACCTTACATATCCTATTCAAAATCGATGACAAAGTCAGATAAATCCACAAAATAAATTTTAATATGAATGATTCAATCTAAAAAGGATAAATCCATTTTACCTAATCTATGTTTAGATTTAACTGACCAAGCTGAAGTTAAACTATGATCTGGGACACTGGGATTATCAAACGTTATGTTTTATTGTTTAGTTTCTCATTGTCTGTGTGAGGGAAACCATTGTGCACTTTCACGAGTTTCCATATGACTCGACGTTACTGAACTGAACTGAACATTCTCTCCAATCATGCCAAAATAAATCTATAAGAGTATGTCAAGCATTTCTTATTGCAAGTTTGGGTATAACAAAAAATCGAGTCAACACAGTAGCCTAGACTATTCACGAAGGAGGTGTGCCGAAGGAATGTTGTGGCGATCATGTGTCTAAGGGGTACCAAGAGTACTTAGAACAGAAAAAATTCTTTGAGAAATTACTTGACAGCAAATTTCAGTATTGTAAAATTCCATAAAATTTATAATTCACAGAAACCCGACCAATATGTCTCTAGTTTTTCGATGTATACTAGGATTTTCTTTATATATAGAGCTTAATATTAAAATGATACGAGAATATTATATAAATATACTGCAGTTTGATAAATGAATAAACAAAATATAATATTTTAATGAAAATAACTGACTATTAAAATTAACGATTTCACTTCAGAAAATTTTATGTTTTTATTCAACTCAAGCAAAAGCAAATAAATCCAACATATAATTAGTAATAATTCTTATGTTAATTTTGAAAAATTAACATGAATCATTGTTACGAAATCTATGAAATCATAACTTTCAAGTGCACTTGATTTTTTTACTATATTCAAGAACTCGCCTCCAGCACTTTTTTGCAATTATCTCGAAACTTTGTAAAATAGATTTATCTGGTTTTGTCTGATTGCTCCTCAAATGTTGTGAACGGAATATGTGAAAATTATTGAGACTTATATAGTCCGGAAGCTAGTGTAGTTCGTGGACTATTAATTAAAAATGGACAACCCCAATATGTTTTCTCCACCGCATCCCTACAAAGGAAATGCAGGTATGCAGCATACCCAATATGTGCAACAAAATGCATTTATCCCAGCACCTCAGTATGTGCAAATACCTGTTAATAATTATGCATCCCAATCAATGAATGTAATCAATCAGCCCCAACAAAATCAATTCCATCTTCAGTAAACATCAAGTGAGAGCGAAGAAGAAACAGAATCAACAATCAATACATGGCAGGAAGCGCCAAGTAAGAAAAGAAAAAGAAATAAACATACCAATCCTATAACTGTGCATCATCTTAAAACAAATAATAGGTTCTCAGGACTGGAAATTCAAAATGAAAATAGCGCCAAGGACGCGGAGAAGGAAGAAGTTAAACCCCTATCAAAACCACCACCAATATTTGTATATGGTGTTCTTGATTATAACAAAATGGTAACTGCATTAACAGACATCGCTGAAAGAGAACAATACGTGACAAAAAGTATGGCAAACAATGTCTCCAAAAGGGAGACAATTGTATAATCTTCTCCGGGAAAACAACTATCAGCACCTGTCCTCAAGAGAACCAAAATATTGGCCTACTGACCCCAATAAAATACCCGTCTTACTAGACTTCTACATTATTAATGGTATATCCTCAAATTATCTTGAGGTGATTAACAATTATGACATAGCCTCAGACCACTCACCGGTGATAGCAACCATCAGCACGACAATCATCAAAACTCTACCAAAACTGTCACTTTATAATAAGAACATAAATTGGGAATTATTTCGAGAGCTTCTCCGTCAAAAAATAAACCTTAATGTAAGACTGAAGTGTCCAGAAGATCTGGATGACGCCACATACTACCTCATAAAGACTATACAGGAAAGTGCATGGACTGCTACACCAACCCTCCAAAATAAAAGTAAACCAGAAAAAACATACCTAACGTAATACTTGATTTAGTTAAAGAAAAAAGAATAGCAAGAGCTAAGTGGCAACGAACTCATAATCCAGTCGACAAAAACACTTACAACAGATTGACAAATGAACTGAAGAACAAATTAAAACAAGCAAAAGAAGAATCTCTCCATCACTATATAAGTAATCTGTCAAGAACAGATAATTCAATATGGAAAGTAACCAAAAAAGGGAAGAGGCCGCAACAAGCAAAATCGCCAATAAGAACAACAACTGGTACTTGGGCAAGATCTGATCAAGAACAGGCTGAGGCATTCTCACTAGTCTTTCAGAACGTATTCACCCCATACGATGACAATCCTGATCCTGCTATTGAAGATTTTCTGGAAGCACCACTTCAAATGTCACTACCAATAAAAATAATTACAATATACGAGATTCAGCAAGAGATTGAATGTATGAATTAGAAAAAAGCTCCTGGATACGACCTGATAAATGGTAAAATATTATCTGAACTACCTGTATCCAGTACCTTCAAACTCTGTTGAACGGAGTACTTAGAGTAAAATACTGGCCTAGTCAATTGAAATTTGCTCAAGTTATAATAATACCTAAACCTGATAAACATCCTCACGATGCAAGTTCATATCGCCCCATATACCTAATTTCCCAATTATCTAAGATTCTTGAAAAAATAATCCTAAAGAGACTCCAATCTACACATAATATAGAAAAACTAATACCCAATCATCAATTTGGATTCAGAAGACAGCACTCTACCTTACAACAATGCCATCGTATAACCTCTATAATAAATGAATCTCTTAACGCAAAAGAATTCTGTCCTGCAGTATTCCTAGATGTATAACAGGCATTCGATAAAGTCTGACACCCAGGTCTTCTCTATAAAATAAGAATGCAGCTACGAGCGAATACTATCTGCTTCTCAAGTCTTACCTCTCGGAAGGCTTTTTTCGTATCACATTTGGGACTGAGCACTCAGCGATCTACTCTATCAACTCTGGAGTACCACAAGGAAGTGTCCTTGGACCGATACTATACAATTTATTCACAGCTGATATTCCAACGAGACCAGATACAGAACTGGGGACATTTGCAGACGACACTGTAATCCTGTGTCGGCATAATAATGCACGGATAGCCACAAGAAATTTACAGCAGCACTTAAATACACTGTCAGAATAGCTAAAAAAATGGAGGACGGAAATAAACGAGACGAAGTCAGCTTATGTCAATTTTACATTGAAGCATTCTGAAGCTCCCGCATTATTTCTAAATAAGATTGAAATCCCCAGTGCAACTGAAGCGAAGTACTTAGGTCCACACATGAACAATAAATTATTATGGAAGAAACATATAATTAAAAAAGAAAGCAGATTGAAATAAAAATGAAAAGTATGTATTGGTTGTTTGGCAAGAGATCATATTTATCCTTGGACAATAAGGTACTACTTTATAAGGTCATCATCAAACCTATCTGAACATACGGGATTGAATTATGGGGATGCTCCAGTAAGTGGAACATTAATGCAGAAAAAGGGCCCAAAGACATTTCAACAGACTTGAAAATCATCCAAATGACTTATCATCAAATCTCGTCAATAACCAAAATCCAAATCGACTCCCAAGGAAATGGCCAATTGACCTATTGTAGGTTGAATACAAGGACTGCTTTAATGGATGCGGTACCTATCCCGACAAGAAACCATCCCATTAGCTCATAGAACTTACATTGTATACCTATTGTATATTATTTGCTCTGATTGTTAATAAACAATATAAAAAGAATCTTGTGACACTACTTTCGCTGCTTCTACTAATTCCGGTGAAGTCAAAGAAAACTCGAAATCAAACATTTTTCACAATCAAATGACCACTAGTTTGCAATTTTAAATCAAATCACAGAATTAAATTGACATATATTTGATTACTTTAATGGTTTCCTCAGCAACGCAGGTCAATTTTTCGCTGTAAGTACAACAACCAGCTTAAAACATCAAATTTCACTTCAATAATGTTCTGACTTCTGACTGATATTAAATAATCGTTTTTCCCGTCGTAGAAAAAATAGGAAGAATAACCAATTTTAGCTCTCGAGCTAAAATCTAATACTTTTTTCCCATATATAACAAATAACTATTAGTCAATCAAAAAGTTGTTAATTAAAGATTTTGGAAAAAATCAAGTATATTCTTGTGAAATCAGGATTTGATGGTCTAAAAAGGGATAATCAAGGCCGAGGCTTATATAACGAGTAAAAGGATTCAGAATTGAGGTTTTGATCGATTTTATCTGTTCTAAGTATGTCAAATTCCAATAACAAATAACATTTTTGACCGACTTCAAAACAAGGAGAAGGTATACAATTCGATGTTTGCTTTTTTCATAGCTGTTCGGGTGTTTTGCATAGTAAACGTACTCCGATTTAGACGATTTTGTGTTTCATTTGAAAGAGGAGAGTTGAGAAATATTCCCATATTGAGAAAAACCGAATCCAAAATCTTCTTCCCCCCAAAAACCGCCCCCAATGGGAGTGGAGGGGGCATTTTTTCTCGAAAATTGAAAATTCGACACGACAGAATTATTGAAAATTCCATATCCGGAGATGTTTAAATTGGAAATTTTTAAAAATAATCATACGTTATCGCACTACAGTCTGAAATATGTGTTTCAGCTATGTAGAAGAGGCAATTTTTTCCGAAAATCTGCACTAAACTACACTAAAGCAAATATTAAAAGTTTTTTTTAAATAACGCATTTTTATTGTTATTTAGACTTCCGCCCTTAAAACCTGATTTCATGAAGAAGGTTTTCCCTGGAATATAGTCGAGATTCTTTGTAGTAATCAACAGCAATGTAATATCACGTAACTACTGAAAACCAAAACCATAATGATAAACAAATATATCAATTCCCACCTCTAATTCTCGTTGCTCTGGTGAAATTGAAAAATGAATTAGTTAGTTCTGGATACACTCGGCAAACAAGATACATATATACTATATATGTACTGGGATGTAAATTGAAACTGCTTTTTGTTTGAGGTACCTACTGCTGGCAGCGTTTACATACCTACCTACTCGAATTATTATTGGAAGTTCGGACGACGGACAGAGAGAAACAGTGGACACCAAATTACTCTCACTGTTTGATATGGGCAGTCAACATTCGAATGTCCGATTGAATAATTCCAGATAGATCTCCGATGAAATGGTATGCGACAAATGAATTTGTTCAATGATACGCCGCCATATTTCGCAACGAACACCATCTATACAGAGCAAATGGCGTAAACACTAATGAATTCGAAATTACATGCAAATATTTGTTGAAGATATAAATCAAATTATATTTCTAGTCCTGTCATTTGAGATTACATGAATTTAGTACCGCAACATTCCACTAGATCAGCCACAAAGCTCATATTCATACCCTTCTCATGATAATATAGAATAACCAACATGAAAAATCTCTAATCAGAATAGCTTAAACCAGTGATGTGAATCTTTCAATTAGTAAAAAATATAATTAAGAGAATATAAACGAAAATTCATTCGTATGGGTCAGTGATGTGCATGTTTTATTGGTAACTTTTATACGAATTAATCTCTGTTAACGTTGATATTGATAGAATACGAGGTTTATACAAGTTCTTTCAATATACGTATATCTACCAACTTATAGCCAGAAGGGGGCGATTGAGGTGAATGTTGGGAAAATAAATTTTATACGTTGGAGGCATCAACTCTAGTGCGATTCAAATCCATTGTGGTATTGAGAACAAGAATGATCAGCAAAAAACCTAGTTTCTGGATTATTGTAAGAAGAGAGAATAATTTACAATTATCTTTCATTATCATTATCAGCTAATTTAAACTATAACTATAATAGTCACACAATTGATAATACATTTGAAATTTTACATAACTAAAAGAAAGGATAGGAACTGAATTAACCTCCTGAATGACCAGATCAGGTATGTCCAGCCCCGTACTTTATATGTAATTATTACCTAATAGGCTTATAATATTAGTCATTAAGATATATTTTAACTGTACTTATTATTTAAGTAGGCCCTTTTAGTTAATTTTTATATTTGAGAAAGGCACAATGTGTAGAAACAAATGTCATGTTTAAACATATTACTGAAAATGTATAATAGTATTTTAATTTCAATTTACTATGGATTTCCAAGTAACCGCCAACACAGTTATAACTGAAACTAGAAAATGGAGAGAAGGCACCTAACTTAACGAGAGTCCCCCGACCGCAGAATCTTTTTTTTCCATTTCAGGGGCGAATAATGGACTAGTAACATTTGCAAGATGCCATTAGCATTCAAATACAGATTCCTGGAAAAGGATTTATTCAGTTGGAATAAACTAACTAATATTATAAATGCGAAAGTAAGTTTGTTTGTTACGCTTTCATGCCTAAAGCACAGGACTGATTTTAGTAGTGGCTGTAAGTGTAACTGGGCCTCCTAGGTGAAGGGTTATATACCTGCAATACCCAAAGAAATATCTCTGAGCTTTTTGGCTGAATTTTCGTGTATTTTTCGCTATGTTTTTGTGTAGTATGTCACTGGACTGTTCTTTGAGAGTCTGCTAGTTTGACTCATACTTAAAGGTGGAGGGTTCCATACCGGAAAATCCCTAAGACATATGTAGGAGACATTCTCATGCTGTTCTCTCTTGATGAATGGATCTAGGTTGGTGTTCGAACTGGTTCTACGTGCGGGTAGGATTCCGAGGTAGAGGGGTTCCATACTAAAGACTTTTTATGACTTCATTTTTCCGTACCACAATCTACTAAAGTTTTTGCCCGGGAAGTGCCGGATAAACAAGCTAGTTCATTATAATTTTCAATTTATACTTCAAACTTATCATCAACACTATTACAACTTTAAACTATAGCTCATTCAGTTTGATACGTGCACCATATTTTTTATATATTTTTCTTTTAATTGCTCGCTAATTTCTATTGTATGCAGTCAGTAAATTATCTCTAATATAGACAGTAATTCTGTTCTAAATGACGTACTTTTTATTATGTTCTCGATTATTTGGGCCTCTTTATTCTTCATTCGTCCATGTGTAAATAGATAATATACAGTAACTTTATCTGAATTAAAAAAACAATAGGATGAAATCTAGTTGTTTTTTTCTGTATAGAATTTTTGTATGCCCTAGATAAAATTAAAGTTAGTTTAAGTAACCAGCTGTATAACTGTTGGCAAGCCTGAAATTTCCAACGTTGTAAAATCGTTAAATAATTATGATGATCATTTGACAAATAAAATAAATTTTATTGTGATTGGTTTGGCATTTTCAAGTAACGTCATAATTAAATACGAATTATAACCGACAAACATGACTTGACATGTTTGTAGACGTCAATAATAATTGATTTGACAACTCTGTAAAACGGTACTATTTAAATTGATAAATTTAAAAATAATCTCTATAGGTATACCTACTACATTATCTATGCATCAAATTTTGTTGAAATATTTTTAAGAGAAGGTACAAATAGAAATACTTATCCAAAGTTATCCTTATTTCTTCTGCACCTATAACAATTATCAATACATCAAACCGTCAATCTCCTTATCTCCTTCTACAAGAAGTTAAATTGCATTGAATAGATTTCCCGTTACAAAATGATTGACTAAGGGATATTTATAATCACACGGGACAAGTGTGCATAAGGCCCTACTTTGTATGCGTATTCTAGATTGTTGCTTCAACTTTACAATTATTATTTTCGATCAGCATATCATGAAAAATTCGTCTCATCGTTTCATATCCAAGCTTAAAAGTAAAGTTTTAGAAAGTTCTTGATATATTCGCAGAGCAATTTCAATGATAAAACGACTGAGTGGTAGACATTTTTTTATAAATCCATTTTCATATATTTTTTATTTTAATATCTATACATTGCATGGATTTAGATACATAAGTGAGAATTGTAAATTCTGTTAAATTCTCATTAAATATCAAAAATGAGTGAAAATGACTACTTTCCATCAAGTAGTTTTCCCTAAACTCTATCATGCAGTAAAAATTGGCCAGACTCAAAAGCGGCTCCCTCAACGACTCTGATTGTTACATTCACTGTCTTAAAGTCATCCATATATCATACAAATACGATTTTCTTACTTACTGCGTGCTTTTTTAAGACTTTTTTTCTACCGAGCTGCAGCTAGGATCCATTCACTTAGAGAACAGGCCTCCTACGTCACGAAGATGCGCGAAGTGCTGACGTCACGTAAACAAACATCTGGCGTGTGGGAGGAAATGTCAGGGTAAGGTAGGAAACACACAAAATAAAGCGTTTATTTACATCAGTGCACGTTACCAGATTGTCCTACATATTATGTTTCAGCGGTATCTGAAATCCCCGTTCAGTTTCGTCTTGCATAAAAGTGGCAGCGTTATTTATGATGATGAAAAATCGCATTCTCAAACCAACACTCTCTAAAAAACATTAATGTGGGGAATGTGGAGGACGAATTCAGTTCGTACGCGCACAACGGAACGTAAACAAACAGAAAAGTGACCATAGGTACCATGCACCACTCACCGTTTAAAACTTGTGGCCGTCCAAGCAGCTTCGTGTGAGAACTGGCCATATCTTAAGACGCGGGAAATTCATATGCAATCTTTCCTTGTCAGGCAAACTTCCCGTGCTACGCCACTGAAATGTGTCGTAGCTGATCGTTGCTAGGCAACGAGACAAAGTGACCAAAACTGGTTTCTGCGCTGATGACGCGGTGGCCTTTTCTCTAAGTGAATGGACCCTAATTATCAATTAGGGCTTATGATACTTGTCATACTTCGAGCTGATAATATTCTAGACAAATTTTTGGATCCATATTTAAAGTTACTTATGAAATTGAATTAAAATTTTTCAACAAAATTATCATTTAATAATTAATTAAGCCTTCCACAATCTTTTGTCCTTTTACCGGTAACAGAAAGCGATGTTGAGAATACTATTATAAAATTCTAATTGCATTATCGTGTATTATTTGATTAAAAATATTCTTAAGCTAATAAATTCATCTCTGATTAAAATTCTAACTCATCTTTTTAACATATGCATTGCTCAAGGCAAGTTCCCTGATTCTTTTAAAGTAGCTAGGGTGGTTCCTCTGTTTAAAAGGTGACTTGGATTCAACCGATAACTATCGTCCCATCTCCATTGTCTTTTTGGTAAGGTTTTTGAAATAATTCCAAAAAACAGATTTAATCAATTTTTAATTTAATAAATGCAAAATACTATGTTCGTCAAAATTTGCTTTCCGTGAAAACCAATCCACTATTCAAGCTGTAATCATGCTTGTGGAAAGCCCAGTCGGAGACCTCGAAAATGACAAACATGTGGGTCGTACTTTATGCAACCATTTTGATTGCTTATCCCATGAGCTTTTATTAACTAAATTGTCACGGTATGGTGTACGAGGACTTCCTCTTAGCTTAATAAGATCCTATCTAACATCAAGAACTCAGGGTGTTGATCTAAATGGTATCATGTCAAATTTTCAACCAGTAGATGGTGGGCTACCCGAGGACTCAGTTTTAGGTCCGTTTCTTATTACAGTCTATATAAATGACTTAGTTACCTACTTATTACCACACAAAAGTGTGTGTTATGCGGATGATAGTACAATAATTTGCACAGCCAAGTTACTAGAGGAACTAAAATTTAGAATGATCGTCAGTAAGAAAAGGGCTGAGTAATGTTTCACGCAAAATTTCCTTAAGCTTAATATGTACAAGACACAAGTTATTTTCTCAACAACTGCAGGTATTGCTTACGGTCATTATGTCAACCTTCTGAGATTGAGGTTAGATGATAGGTTAAACTGGAGTACAAATGCATCATTTTTCCAGGGTAAACTCTCATCTACTTTATTTGTTATCGAAAATTACGTGGACTGATAAGCTAAAATTCATTAAAAAATATTTAGCACTTGTTATTTCATTCTCAAATATCGTATGGCATTATAGTATGGGGCCAGTCTTAATAAATGTTACCTTTATTTAGACTCCAGAAAAAGGCTATTAAAGTAATTGCTAATGCTAACTCCCCGGAACGCAGTAAGCCTATTTTTGTTCAGTTAAAGATATTGACTTTACCTTCTTTATATATAATTTACCAATTATTTGATATTCATAAAAATAAATATAATTTCAAATTAAATTCGACATATCATAATTACGAGAATCGTTCAAACGTGTTGATAAGAAAGCCCAGATTCCCAGATTAAGGCTAGATAAATCGCTGAAAGACTCTCCCCATTTCCAATTATACAACATCTTTCCAGAGTGCGTCAAAACTCTCTCTTCAAATAAATTTAAAACAAAAATTAAAAGTATTTTACTC
Source organism: Crioceris asparagi (assembly GCA_958507055.1). Lineage (NCBI taxonomy): Eukaryota > Metazoa > Arthropoda > Insecta > Coleoptera > Chrysomelidae > Crioceris > Crioceris asparagi. The sequence goes on from OY293828.1 coordinate 72,867,140, forward strand.
GATTGAAGAGTATATAGAATACCTTTCTAATACAGAAAGCATTAAGCCCTAATACAAACTATCATTCTATAATCACTTATCTGTATTTTAATACTATTTTATCAGTTTTATGTGTAAAATTACATGTAAGTTTAAATTAAAACTTGCTACGATTTTATTTACAAAATGTGGTTAAATACACATCTATCCATTTATCTATCATACATCTATACATGAGGACTTTCTCATCAACTAAATCAAAGTGAGATCAAAACATATAATAAAACAGTGACATTGGCGAGACATCTCGATCCTCTCAAATCTCCGCCTTTTAAACCTTTATCCAATGGAGTCATAATCAATTCTAGTTATACCTGTCGGCTTCAAAATAACTATTATGATGAGTTATGACCAACAAAAGGCCATAAATAACTCGGCATTCACTCCTATCCAAATAAGGTGACACGGCAAAGGAACAAAAACCGCCACACATAAATATATATATATATATATATATATATATATATTCATCTATGTGCAGTGGTGGTTATTTATGAAGCAATATCTATATCGGTCCCGACTGGTCATCCACAAACAAATTCCTTATTTATTTTACCGCACACGTTGTCACAGAGGGTGGACATTAGACATTTTTGCCACCCACACGTAGAAGAGGTGAGCGCTGTGCTATGGCCGGTAGCACCTTGGCAAGTTTGTTGCTTCGGGAGCCAAACAACAGAGGTAAACAATATATTATATACCAAAAAATACTCTTGACCAGTTCTCAATGAGATAGATAACTTGGTAATTACTTTTGACAAAGATTGGTACTGCATTCCAATTAAGGTATGTTTGAATAACAATTTATCAGAAAATGCTCATTAAAGATACAACGAAATCAATTAAAGCCATTCTGTCAGTCTACACCTACCTAAATATTTATGCTAAAATATCTCAAAAACAGCTCAAAGGATTTCTATAAAAAAATCTGGTGTGTCCACTCACACGACTTTCCTACCGCTTGAAGTCAAATTACTTTGAACAAACAAATCATCGGATCAAATCGTGTGACCATTTCTTTTTTTGTTTATCGTCAAAACAAAAAAAATGATCATACTACATTTTTTCGCAAGATGATCCGCTTAGCCAGACTATGCCAAAACAGGTAGAAAATATTAAATTTTATATTTTTCTGCCTTTCCTAGGTGATGGCGCTGTGAGAGGTTTCTAATGGATTTTCAGAAGAATACTCCAGGCGAGTTTTATCAAAATTCTAAGAGTCGTTTTTGCGCTACAGTCTTGAGCAAACAATTCTTATGGCTATTACACAGAAACTAGTGCTATTAGACATATCATTCAGTCTCACCGGTGAGCGGAACTGGTACCCAACAAAACAAAAAAGACAGCAAATAAATCTTCCCGAGATAATCGTGTCATCGACAGACAGAGAAATACCAATGACTAAATATGTTTTTCGGCCTCAGGAAACTCTGAAACGTCAACAATAATTGTTAAAATCTCTACACCGAAAATTTCACACGATTACAATACTTTCCCTACATATCTACTATGGTAGCTGTAGGAAAGCTCAATTTATAAGTTTCCAAAAATGGTCTCATCTACAATTTTGCTATAATAAATTCTCAATTTTCGAAAAAATCTCAAATAATAATTTTAGAGCAGAGTATGCCTATAGATATGAATATATCATTTGGGCTGGGCTGAATCCCTTCCAACCCCTTTGGGAGAATGGGAGAAGCTTTTTAGGGGAAGAACATGTTTGATTTCTAATTTCGATGCGACCAACTCTCAACACTCAAACGAAAATAGAATTATCAACATAGAAAGGAGTACAATTAGTATGCGAAACGCCCAAACAGATATTAAATAAATATTTTTTACCGAGATCTCAGAACATCGTGGCACACGTGACACATAAGTATTTCCGATTTACCACCGTTGTAAATCGAAATTCGTAACTGTTTTGAAAAAAAATCAATTTAAACATTGCCTGATATTATCTTTTCTTCAATTATACGATCTCATATTTTCGATTTTCGAGAAAAAATTCCACATTCACCTTCTTCGGAGGTGTTTTTAGAAGGGAAGTATTTCAGTGTTTACGACTATGGGACCATTTCTCAAGAAAAACAAAAAACAGACAGTCAAATTGAATACCTCCTCCGTTTGAGTTCGTCGGTCAAAAAAACAGACTAACATACAGATTGTATATCTTCTCCGCTTGGAAGTCGGTCAAAAGTCAAAAATAAGTTTTTATGTATTGTTTTTGACTTTTAAATATCGGAATGATGTCAACTTTCATCGTTTTTACGTGAACGATCCATATAAGGCAAACTTTGTTGCCTCTTGCCAGTTGCAGTTGCGAACGTACATAACAAAACAAACATACATTTTAACTGTGTACCTCCTTGTTTTGGAAACTTGGTAAAAAATTGTAGGTAACATCATCTAGCTTTATTATCAGAGGCTAATAAGGTTATACCTACTGACTAACAATTTTATAAGGAAAAGTTAAATGTTATGCGTATCATTACGATATCTTTGTCAGTTTTCCAAAAAATAAAAGATATTTTTTAATACAAGATAGATAATGGACGGTAGTTATGAAACTTGGCAAAATACATAGAGTAAATATAAATATATGTAAACAATTACTACATACTCTTCTGAACGCCTTGCTTCCTCAAATCTTTCACCTTTTACTTAGGGAATGTTTTTTGCAAATATCCTTTTTCGACCGCTCAGCTTATCCTTTTGCTTGGAGGACCTTCAGTGTCGACAAGCCCTCGGCCTGTCACTTATCTCACTTAAAGAAGGATTATAATAGATAAGGCCACTAACAAGAAAATCATTGTAAAGTCAAGTCACTTCTGGCGAGCGGCGTCTTTTATATTCGGCTTAACGAGCTCTGTATTGATAACGATGTCAGAAGCAATAATTTACAGATTGCCGGTCCTTGCCAAAGGTGGCTTCTATATAGACATATATATATATATATATATACCTATATAGGTACATACTACACAGGGAAAATTGCCAGAACAGAGACAAAGAGTTGCCATACGTCCAAATATATATATTTTACCTGAGCAAACTGCAATGCAATAACCTCTTTGTTACCCTTAAACTGAAAATAATTCATGACTTCACTAACCTCGTATCTTAATTAAAGTACAATAGTTGCGGTAGTGGAGTAAAAGGTGCAAACTGAACTTGAATAAATTAGCACGTATCTTAGTGTCACTAATGCCTTTTGTGTACAAATGGTCTTCTACTTAAGTAGGTTGCGCACATTCCTTATATCTTGTGATCAGCAAGGAACACTTTGCATGACTGATAGAAAATATTGTTGAAATTTGTGCCTCAAGCGGCTTAGCTCAGATATAATCAGTTAAATATTCTATTAAAGTTTATTTAATATTCTTTCCAACTACAAAATTTTCAACATTCTCAGTGATTCTAATATATAGAACAAAATTATTTTCTTATTTTTCATAATTTCTATATCCCTTTTTGTGATCAGATGAATACTTGTAAAGTACATGTACTAAATTTTGGAAATGAAAATCATTATTAAACCAAGCTCAGGTCAAGATAAATACCTTCATGGATGATATTGTACGAGTGAACCTTTGAAAATAATAAATTATGCGCACATGGTCAAGTATTGTCACATATTCGTTTATGCCAAAAGGTTATAAGCTAATAAATATAATCAGCTTAATTCACTGGTAGTATGAAAGCTTATGAAAAAAAATCTGATGTATTCAATCGCACGACTTTCCTACCGCTCTCAAACGAAATCCATCGCAAATAAAATCTCATCTCATTATTCATTATATTTGTTTTCGGAGAGCCTCATAGATACCCTACAAATCAAAAAAGAAGGCAACCAAACCAGTTCATTCGTTTCGCACAAACAGGCAGACAGACAGACCAGCTGCTGAAAATATGCTTTTGTACTCTGGGACTCCTTAAAAATCTGTTAAAAATCGGACCCCAAAAATTCTATAAATTACCATATTAGACAAATAAGAGCAACAGTAAGAAAGTAAAAACTAAACGAATATTTCATTTTTTACATTTAATTGAGGCTGACGATGACGAACCCCAAACGGTGGAGGTATACAATTCGACTGTCTGCTTTTTTTTGTTTGACCGCGCTTTTTATATAGTAAACGACCCCGATTTGGATGATTTTTGATTCTTTTAAATGAGGTGGCAAATTTTCGAATCGAATCGAAAATCTGAGGTGGTATAATTAATCAAGATAGGACAATATCCCGAAACGTTTAAATTGAACATTTTTTCAAAACAGTTACGGTTTTCGAGATAGACGCATGTTAGTTTATCATTTTTGCTATGTAGAGAGGGTGATTTCTTTCGAAAATTAAAAATCTTTGATACTACATGAAAGACAATTATTTGTAGCAACATTTGTAATGAACATTTTTTCCTAAGAGTTACAGTTTTCGAGTTAAATCGATGTTAAAATGGTAACATATTAGATTCTTAAGCGTATTTCCGCAGCGATGCTTTGAGATTACAATAAAAACAACTGCAAGCAAAGAATATACGTGGATAATAGGATGAGTACATTGCTATTAGTGAACGTTCAACGATTTTCGTGACTAATGTTACACTCAAAAGTGTGAAATAAATATTTCTTACAAAAAATTGGACCGATGTTATTAGTTGGTGCAGTGAAAAGTATAAAATAATATTAATTCTGTTGGTGCTGGTACTTGTGAAGTTGGTGCCAAAAGTTATCAATCTAACTGCAACTGAACAACTTCAAAAGTAACAGCACCAATAGAATTAATATTATTTTATACTTTTCAGTGCACCAGTGTCGGTCCAATTTTTTGTAAAAAAAATTATTTTGGTTTGTGCTCGCGCTGTATATAGTAAACTTACTCCGATTTTGATGATTTTTTGACAGACGAACCCCGAACGGGGCAGTTTCTCACGAAAATCGAAAATCTGAGACGCCGGAATTTAAGATAAGACAGTATCCGGAAACATTTAAATACAACATTTTTTTCAAAAGAGCTACGGCTTTCGAATTAACAAATGTTACAATCTGAAATATGTATATTTCAGCTATGTGGAGGAGATATTTTCTTTCGAAAATTGTGAATCTGAGAAGGCCAGATTAAAGACCAGATTATATGTAGCAACATTTAAATTGAATATTTTTTCCATAGAGTTACGGGTTTCGATTTACAGCAGTGGTAGAGTTTAAGATAAGCGTATTTCCGCGACGATGTTTTTATTACATATCTGAATAAAACAAGTACAAGCAAATAATGTACATAGGATAAGTACTATCTTTTTTGGTATAAGTGAACGTGCAACGATTTTCATGCCTAATGTTACACTCAGTGTGAAATAAATATTTTTTACAACAAAATTGAACCGATTTTATGTATTGGTGCACTGAAAAATACAAAATAATATTAATTCTATTGGGACTGTCAAGTTTAAGCCAAAAGTCTAAAATTGCAGAACTCACCAGTACCAACAGAATTAATATTATTTTGTACTTTTCAGTGCATCATCAAATAAAGTCGATCCAATCTTATGTAAGAAATATTTATAACTTATAATTACCTGAAAGATGTCGGCCTGTATTTCTAGGAAATAAAATTATTACTCTTCTTTGCATGTATATTTATAAAACCTTGATTTTTGTAAAAAAAATATATCTAAATATGCAAAAACTAAATTTTTATTCCAAGTTGTGTTATTTTCCATATATATGTGTGCTCTTCAATGTCTCAATATAAGGTTATAATTTCTTTAATGTTTATAATTTTATTGTATTGTTTAAATTTTCTGTAACAATTTCATCTATCTCCCAATAGCTGATTTTCGAGTATGAAATAAATGAATTGAATTAAATTGAATATACATAAGGAAAGTTGATCTTAAACACAAATCTAATATTGGACAAGACAGAATTCCATTCACATATTTCGATAGAAACATTACATGATTATACAGAATCTTTTCAAAAAAGCATTTGAATGTCCCTTTGCCATTGACTATAGTAAATAGCAACAATAAATTCGCTAAACGCGATCGAAAACGATCAGTGTTATGACCGTATTCCACTGACAGCTGTCAAATTCGATTGCATTGACACTCTCACCGCCAATCAGCGCAATGGCAACCGTTGACCGACAACGGCTAGTGGAATACAGACGTTGTGCAGGCATAAAAATAAATTGAATCAATCATAAATAATATAGACCCACAATTTACATAGATATAGACAAATGTTCTATCTTTTATAAAAATCTTCTTTTGTTTACACGGTTTAATGTTTTGAATGAAACAGAAAGTAAATATTTCTTGTCGACAAGCGCAGTTACGCAGCTTTTGATTTCTAGTTTTCTAACAACTAATCAAGTCAACATTAAATCATCAAAAGTTTGCTTTTATTTGTAAATTTTTCGTGTCCATATCAGGCAGGCATTGTTTGATATCATATTACGTGGAACCAGTTTGAATTTCATAGCCATTGCGTTTATTTCTCTTCGCATCCATTAGTGCTGTTTCTTTCCAAAGCTAAAGGGGTAAAATTGGTATTTTCCGCCCCTGTGTTAGATCAAAGTCGGCGACCCTTATACTCAAAGTATTCTCTTTCTGTTGACATGCTGATTTTCCGTCAAATAAAGAAATAAAGATCTTCTCTCCAGGTCGCTCTCGCATTGTGTCCTTTCCTTTTTCCTGCCAACAAAGATTTCTCTTCCTTTTAAATTTATGGCGACATCATAAATTTTTTCGATTCCTCTTTTACTCGCGTCAAAAGATGACTGAAACACTGTGCCGCATCGTTTAAAGATCTTGACTTCTCTATAATACCCTATAAATTTTCCAAGATTCAATTAATATTTAAATGATCTAAACAATAAAAACTTTACGCAGTATCCCGATTTGTTTTTCACATTGAAACCCAATTTTATTATAGTTTTATTAAGTCTTTTATTGGTCAATATATTTTTGGAATAATAAAAATGGATTGGTTTATGGTGACTGCTAATAATAACTTCTATAAAGCGATGCTAAAGGTAATTAAGGTATTATTATAGTTGTTGTTATTACTTATATAAGTTATGCTATAGCTATATTATTCTAAAAAAAAAACAGTCCTGCTTAATATTACTCTACGGAAGCATCAATTCTGTATGAAGTAACTGTGATTACTTTTACCCAACTTGGCATTTTCCGATTATCATAGCATCAGAGCCGTTTCGGCAAATATTTGAGTGAATAATAAGATTCTATCCTAGAGCTATCTTATTGAGTTAAATAAGTCATTGGCTTCAACGCATGGTGATAGAACAGATTATATGATATATACAGAGTGATATGATACATTTAGAGTCATCTTCACCACCACAAAATGGCCAGTCTAGGTTCTCCGCCGTGCCTGTTTTGTATTTGTGGTAGTTAACTTTATGTTCGGGTAACATACTGTAACTTTTAGCCCTGTGCTAAACGGCCTGGGGGTTTTACTTGTGTAAAACACTCAGCAAAGCAAAAATAATTAAAATAAATATTTTTCAACACTTTCTCTACAACTTTTCGTAGTAGTACTTTTGTCATGTCTTGTCACTTTGACAATCACGTTTCTTATTACTTTCGGTTCTTGTATCAATGGACTCCGCAGCGATTTCTCAGGCCCCATACGGTCTAGAGACTTGAAATTTTGAATTCGTACTTAGATCGCAGACATCTCGCCGCCTGTTAAGCTCCAAGTGTGATCCAATATTGATTAATTATATTATCTCATTCAAGCAAGATCACTCTTTTTTCGACATGGAACGACAATGTCGGACAATGGGATCCGTCACTGGAATGACGCACGCGCATGGTGCATATAAATACGCCTCTGTTCTCTGGTATATTGGTACTCTCTGGCAGATCGTCGTATATATTACTCTATGGTTATGTCGCGCTGTTCACGTTCACTGTAAGCTGTCGCAATTGTCAGATGGTAGACCATGGGGAGGACGAGTAACACGAATAGTGGGAGTAGCACAAAAAAGATTGCTTTATCGTATGTCATTTCGGTAAGTTGCGCATAATCACGCTGCGCATTCTTATGTAGTATGGGGAAGGAAGCTTAAATACAACAATAGACACTCAGTGAAATACTGCGCAACATACCAAATTGACAACTTATCACGGGACGTTATTTCAGCCACTTCTGCTTATAGAACAGGATACAGAGTTAGTCATCCTCCCTTTATATATTCTTGCGGTAGACGTTGTTGTTAATTTAAAGTTTAATTTTGTGTTGTAGACAAACAGTAATTTGATATGGAATTGCTGTAGCTGGCAAACAGATATACATAAGAATAGTTCAAATCGAGAAAAGGAGAGCAATAGTATGTACTCATCGATACGGTTCCAATCTTAAATGCCTAATAAAAACTATTTTTAATTTTTTTTCAAAAATTCAACTTGTTTAGTTATATTTATTTATTCTGAATAAAGTTATATTATTATTATTATTATTATAATTATTATTATAACTACTATTGACTTATGACTCCTCTTCTCGTGATCGGAGCGACTTTAAGGATGTGTTCACGGAACCAGCGCTATCAATGCAAACACTACCGATGTTGTTCATGAAGCCAATTGTGTGATAGTAATAGCAAGCTCCATTTACACTATTTTGCGTTTGTGCTCACATTCTGTCATTTGCTGCCACATTGAGGTTAAGGCACAATATATATTCATGAGTCGAGAAAATTGACGTATTTTTTGTCTATGATATCATCTAAGAAATATTTCTTATTGAAAATGCCTTTCAATCTGGAATAAAACCAGAGTCAATACATGGATAAATTTGGGTTGAAGTACATAATAACGAAGATTGCTCTTATATATTGTTTTTTCGCATCCTCACCAAAGCTGGAATAAGTACAAATTGAAACCACTTTAGTATTGGATAGCAAATCTGTTTGCCATACCATGGATTGAGAAAAGACTTTCAGTTTCCCTACATATCTGGTTTATCCTTATAATTGTCTGAGTAATACCATCCTTTACCTATATGTGCAGCCCTCAATGTATCCTGTTAGTTTTGCACAGAATGTACAATCTAAGTTGATTGTTATAAATAAAAATTATCACTCAGAATGTACCACTTTTATAAAATTTTAGTTTAAATAAATAATATTTGTCACTAATTTCATTATTTTTTGATAATCTCGTAAAATGTACGGAACATTAGTTTTTAGGTACGTATCTCTAAAACTAGATTAAAAATAAATCCAATAATATTGAGATTGAGTAAATAAGATATAATTTTGAGAGAAATGGAAGAAATCAAACGCAGGCATACCAGTATACGGGTATACTCTTGCAGCAGAATTTGTCGACAGCTGCATCTGGAATTATACCTGAGTTTCCTCATCGCGTAGAAATATCTCTTTTATATTATTTATTTAACTTCTCTCATAAAGTAGATACTTAAACGCTTCACAATACTTTGACTAAGGCGCTATATAGAGCTCTACTTTGACCGGATCATATAAGCGATTATCCGTTTTTTATGTCAGTGTCAGTATGACGTCGATGTCAGTTGTACATGATTCCTGTTCATGGAGCTTGCAAACGCAAACACCATCCATACACTATCTCGGAGGAAATAGCGTTGGTAGCATTCATTTATTTCGTGACACACAAAAATTCATGACGTCACGATAGCGTTTGTATTACTACAACTGAGCTCCGTTAACAGATGATAGCGCTAGATAGAGCAGATAGTGACTCCATGAACACGGCCTATAGTATATGGCTTAAATATAGCTGAATTTGTCGAGACATCCATCGGGATTATGCTAGAGGCTATTGAAACTGACAAAATGTACTCCATATACAGGTTCTCGAATGATCTAAAAAAATCTAATAATTACTGAAATAATTAATGAAATATGCAACGTCCACAAACAAGAGATAAACGTTAGCGAAATGCAAATATAAAAGTTATTTTTTTAATGATTTTTCATATAAGAAACAAATTGTAGCAAATAAGGTAGGTGCATAAATATATGCCACCTTCTTAATTTTAGATATTTTCTAACTGGTGGGAAAGAGATTTCCTTTGACGGTTCGGGGCTACCTACTGTGTTACCAAATAAATAATAATATTATCTCGCAATTCCGTGAAAGGCTGTTCAGTGAATTGTAACACTCCATAATAAGTTTTGAATCTGCTGTGTATATTATATAATATTTACATTTGTAGAGCTGCCAGAGCTACTGTACACTTCGAGCAGACAACACACCTTTCACCCTTCTGCTTGAAGGTCAAGTTGGGCAGCAGTCGTAATGCTACAGAACGGTGATATACCGACATCTCTACTCCTGTGAGATTACTTCTCCTGGATCTTAGTATATTAGTCCTTGGCAGCCTGACTCTGCTTACTTCTATGCTAATATTGAATACCTACAATATAAAAAATTATGTTACATCATCGAAAACTATTAATTCTTCGCCTTTCAAGCAATTTGTTGAATGTTTTGTGTACTGAGTAGAAGATACTGGATGTAAATGAAAATTACAATGATTTATATTGGATTTATAGAAGAATTTTACGTGCTACTTGCTCTGCAATAAAAAAGTGAAACAGATTTAACACATTCCGCTATTAGTGCCCTTAAAGGGGCCCATAAGCATCGTATAGGTAGTAGTTTCAGAAATGTGCTACTCAGTTTTGACTGCTATTATTACCTATAAAAAATGCAATGTTCATAGTATGATTTAGAGTTGCTACGTGTGTAGGGCGGTAAGGTTAGAGGAATTCTTAACAAATTAATCATTTAAAAGAACTGTCTAAACATAAAAATATCGTACCAGCTGCGTTTGGTGCCTACCATGTTGATCATGACTCTATCACAGTCTGTTAGACGAGATCAAATAATTAAAATTCATATCGCCATATTGGTTAGGTTACCATTATTTAAAATGTCGGATCACAAAATAAATAGAGTAGTAAAGCTTTATATCAAGTTTGCGGATATGAATAAAACTAGATTAACTACCTACCGTATAGAGATATAAGATGAAATACATATATATATATATATATATATATATATATATATATATATATATATATATATATATATATATATATATATATATATATAAATAAAAAGATGTTCTTGGGGATGCAGTCATATATAAATTCTTTGATTGAAGCCGAGCTTTCGAGAATGTTTATTCTCTTCTTCAGGGCAAACTACAAATCGTTACAAAATTATTTCAACAAAAACTTAATAGTATTTTAAAAATACTTACAATCGTGAATTTAGAATAAATTAACCAAAAACAGGAAAGATTTCATAGCCATCAATTACAAATGTCATTATTTATATTTGTCATGGTAACACAATAAGTAAGAAAGTATCTAGATTTTCTTGATAAAAATGAATATTACTGAATGATCTTTATATGTTTGTGGCTATTTGAACAAGGAGCATAATTAAATTAAAATTATTATTAAGGCAGATACAGGTTCAGTTAAAAAAAAAAATTAAGAATATTGCATAAATACTTACATATATACCCATACATAGACTAAATTACGTTTATTCTGGGCTTGAACTGACAGTTAAAAGAAAAAGATACATAAATTATTTAAAATTTTTATATAAGTGTAATCATATTCTCTCACAATACGAAACATATAAACGTGATTATTCTGAAAGTGCACTGATACTTATTCACTCAAAAAAGGCCGATTTCTCTCACTAATCAACCTTTAAATTTTTGGGTGAAATATATGTTTTGAAATCCTAAAACACTTTTTAATGTTCTTTCAAATATTTATAAATATTCAAAATAATATATAAATTCATATTCTCTCACAATACGACATGAGAATGAAACATTTTGAAAATCATTCACTTTTGCAGAAACAAGCTGATATCTCTCACTAATCAGCATGCATATTTTCGAAAACAGTAAATGTTATGAAAATCTTTCATAAATAGATTATACATTTAATCTCAAATAAACATATAATGAATTTTAAGAGAATAATTCTCTTTGATCAACTAAATTTCTCTCACTAATAATTTGATCTAAATATTTCTATTGTTTATGGAAACCTAAGATTCTAAAGTTAATTACTATAAAATCAGTTAAGACCAGTCCTTCATCTATATATAGGTACATATATCCCATACACATTAATCCATTTATAACCAATATACATGTATACACATACATACATACATACATACACATATATACATATACACACATACGTACATAAATACATATATAAACAAAAAATAAATATTACATGTCAAGTATAGGTACATATTACATACCTAACTATACATAAATATCTATATATATTAATTTTGAGATACATCTGGAGAAAAATTATTATAATTATCATTATATAATTTTAGAATATAAGAATAAATGGAACTAAGTCCCTTTATATCTGAGCGTTTATTCACCATTTCTAAGAAACCACGTTTAAAATAATTTTTCTCAGAACATAGTGCAATAGTATTATCAAAATCAATACTATGTTTCTTACTGATAGCATGTTCTGTCAAGGCACAAGATTTTTTATTTCGTCTAATATCACTTTTATGAGATGTAATCCTTCCCGAAATATTTCTGGAAGTTTGACCAATATATGATAATTCACAGTCTAGGCAATTTACTTTATATACTACTCCAGATTTTTCTGTTATTTTTAAAGGAGTCTTTAATTTAGAAAATAAACTAGATACTGTTTTTACATTCTTTCTCGAAATTATAACATTATACCCTTTAAAAATATTAACAAGTTTACTAGTGAGTTCATTGATGTAATGTAGAGATCTATAGATAGGTAAAATATTATTTGCATTAGAAATATTATTAGGATTTGGTGCGTTATTGGGAACTATTTCATTAATTTCAAGATTAAGTGTAGGATGCATCAAACATTTGTTTATCAATTTTAGAGGAAAAGAATTTTCTAGTAACATTTGTTTTAATTTAGTTAAACTTTCATTTCTATATAAATTATGTGAAAGTTTGATAGCTCTACTTTTTAATGCCATAATTAAGTTAATTTTCATTTTTTGTGGATGATAGGAGAAAAAATTTATGTATCTATTACTGCATATAGGCTTTCTGTACCATTTTGTACGTAATATACCTGCATTATCTCTACATACCATCATATCTAAAAAAGGAAGACATTGTTCACTTTCTAGTTCAACTATAAATTGAAGATGTTCATTATAAGTATTAAAAATATTTAATGTTTCATCAACTTTATTTGAGAGTAAAGCCAATATTAGATCATCAACATATCGTTTGATAAATGGAATTGGGAAAGAAATTTTCGTTTTTGAAACTTGTATCAATTCATCTAGGACATAATTTACTAAAATAGGTGATATGGTTGAACCCATTGGAGTGCCAAATATTTGTTTATAATATTCGTCATTGAAAATAAAAAAAATTTAATCAAAAATGAATTTAAGGATCGATTCAAAGGTTTCAAAATTCAATGAGCAAAAATGTTTAATTTGGTTCCATTTACGAGTTACACAATCCAAAATAACAGGGAAAGGTAAATTTGTAAAGAGGGACACAACATCAAAACTGACAATTATATAATCCACTGGAATTTGATATTCATTTATGAAATTAGTGAAATTAGTGATATTAGACGAAATAAAAAATCTTGTGCCTTGACAGAACATGCTATCAGTAAGAAACATAGTATTGATTTTGATAATACTATTGCACTATGTTCTTAGAAAAATTATTTTAAACGTGGTTTCTTAGAAATGGTGAATATAAAGAAACATAATAACTCTATGAATAAACGCTCAGATATAAAAGGACGTTCCATTTATTCTTATATTCTAAAATTATATAATGATAAATATAATAATTTTTCTCCAGATATAGCTCAAAATTAATATATATATAGATATTTATGTATAGTTGGGTATGTAATATGTACCTATACTTGACATGTAATATTTATTTTATGTTTATATATGTATTTTTGTATGTATGTATGTGTGTGTATGTATATATGTGTATGTATGTATATATGTGTATATATATGTGTATATATGTATATTGGTTATAAATGGATTAATGTGTATGGGATATATGTACCTATATATAGATGAAGGACTGGTCTTAACTGATTTTATAGTAATTAACTCTAGAATCTTAGGTTTCCATAAACAAGAGAAATATTTAGATCAACTTATTAGTGAGAGAAATTTTGTTGATCAAAGAGAATTATTCTCTTAAAATTCATTATATGTTTATTTGAGATTAAATGTATAATCTATTTATGAAAGATTTTCATAACATTTACTGTTTTCGAAAATATGCATGCTGATTAGTGAGAGATATCAGCTTGTTTCTGCAAAAGTGAATGATTTTCAAAATGTTTCATTCTCATGTCGTATTGTGAGAGAATATGATTTTATATATTATTTTGAATATTTATGAATATTTGAAAGAACATTAAAAAGTGTTTTAGGATTTCAAAACATATATTTCACCCAAAAATTTAAAGGTTGATTAGTGAGAGAAATCGGCCTTTTTTGAGTGAATAAGTATCAGTGCACTTTCAGAATAATCATGTTTATATGTCTCGTATTGTGAGAGAATATGATTACACTTATATAAAAATTTTAAATAATATTATGTATCTTTTTCTTTTAACTGTCAGTTCAAGCCCAGAATAAACGTAATTTAGTCTATGTATGGGTATATATGTAAGTATTTATGCAATATTCTTAAATTATTATTTTTTTTAACTGAACCTGTATCTGCCTTAATAATAATTTTAATTTAATTATGCTCCTTGTTCAAATAGCCACAAACATATAAAGATCATTCAGTAATATTCATTTTTATCAAGAAAATCTAGATACTTTCTTACTTATTGTGTTACCATGACAAATATAAATAATGACATTTGTAATTGATGGCTATGAAATCTTTCCTGTTTGTGGATAATTTTATCTAAATTCACGAATTTTGCCCTGACGAAGAGAATAAACATTCTCGAAAGCTTGGCATAATCCAAAGAATTTTATTTATTAAATGACTGCATCCCCCACAAAAATCTATTATATATATATATATATATATATATATATATATATATATATACATGTATTTTGCACAAGATGAGATCCGTAGATATCATAGACAACCAGAGATCCACTAGAAGGAAGCAATTTAGCTTTAATTTTTCCTTGTCAAATAGTCTAAACACGCATATTTGTCAAAAATATAAACCAAGGGGTAAGATGAATTGAAATGTTTTAATACAAATAGTATAAAGCAAAGTAGAGATCTACGATAAATCTTGGTAAAACGAGATCCCATACAGTATTTATATAGATATAAAGCACAAGATGAAATCCAGCGACGTTGCCATTTGGTTTAATGCTGAATTGCATTTTCGAATCTGTTTGAGGTTTGTTGGCAAATGAAAAACGAAACACTTGTCTAAATTAAAAGCAACCGATTTATTAAACCAAAATACAAAATTATTGAAACGAAAAATGATCGTGAACAAAGGTCGAATCGTAACTGAAAATAACGGAAAATTCGAATTGAACTAAAACGTAAAGAGGGCGCTGATGCCCTCGTGGTGGTCGTAACCGGCGAATCACGTGATCTCTAACAGAATCAAAACAAGCTATGTGATAACGGGCAAATTGCAGCCGCAGAATGCAAATTGAAAACAACGCAGTTATTTTAGTTTTTCAGACCTCGTGTTGTGCATTGTGCTTTTTTGATATGTCTCGTGGAAAAAAAATATTGAGTTTATTGCTTACAGGTGAGTAGTTTTTTTGATAGCTTGTTAATTTTTTTTTGTTCATTGCTTTTTAAAGTATATATTTATTATTATCATACCTAGTTTACTTTAAAATTTGGCTGGATGTTAGGGGTAAAAATGTGTGCGGCATGTCTCAAATGTTTATTGTAACATTTACCAAATATCTCAATTTGCCAAAAAAATTGTACTATAATTCGAAAATAGTTTTTTTTAATTTATGGATCTAATAGCAATAATACCTATTTTTTGGTTAATATATATAACTAAGGGGTGTCACGGTAAATGATTGAGATATTCTAAACAAATTGAGAAAACTCTATTCACTAACTACTTTTATAGAAGTGCATTAATATTTTATTAGGAAGCGTTTCGTTTAGACAAAATATTCTTAAATATAAAATTTTAGATGCAACATCCAATATTATTGATGAAAATATAGAACAAGAGAATGAAAAATATGTTTCTAATGAAAATTTTGAAAACCAAAATAAAAAAGGGAACATTGATGAAAATATAAGAAATGCTTTACATAAAAAAGATTATATTTGTGAACAAACTAAGAAAAATTATAAAGATATTGGGGATTGTTTTTTTACTAAAAATTTTGAGAATAAGCACGATGCCACTGAGAAGGGTGCTGAGAAATGTTATGAATTTGAAGATAAAACCGAAGAAGATCCGTGGTCAGCATATAAAAAATGGCAAGAATCTAAAAAAAAGAATCAAAATTTATCTGAAAACGTCATTTGTAACTTAGAAACTTCAAATAACATTGTAAGTAAAGAACTTATAGCTTTTAACGAAATCTTGCCGATTATTATTTCTAAGAGTATTTGTTTTCTCATTTATTCTCATTTATAGGAAAACCATACGGGAATAGAATACACTCCAAGTGTGTCTGAAAATTCAAAATCTAGTGATTCAATAAGTTTACCATCATCGGTAAGACATTGTAGTACTTTTATAAAAGAAATAAGGTATGAAAACCCTTTATTTTAGACCTCGTGGCGACCCAAAAAAAGCGACCGCTGTATGGCTACGAATGAACTGTTAGGAGACAATGATAGTGACTCAAGTATAGTTTGGAATACTACCTCAGGAAGCGATTCTTCTGAAAATATACAAAATGAAGTTAGGCTCAATCAACATTATGAAACTACGTCTGGAGACAATAGGGATATAATTCCGGGTTCATCGGGGTACGGCAAACCAACTCAAACCAGCCATACATTAATACAGGTATAAACCTTTAGATATATTTACATGCCAATTTGTTGCGTCACTTTGAAAACACTTTTCGCCACTATTAAACATTAACATAAAGTTAGATTTTTATGTGCACTATGTCATATTTGGATCAGTAATTTGATTCTGTATTTCCTAAAACTTTTGAAGGTATATATGAACTAATTTGATATATACTGATCACATGAAGATATTAAATTTAAATAAACAAGCAGCAATCTGTTGCCATTTTTTTTAAAATATTTTGTAAATAACTATTCAGTTTTGTAATATGACACATAGAATTAACTCAATTATTGATATTTTTTAGTAATTTATTTTAATGACTCTTCTCGCCTATATGAAAAAAACACGACATACACGGATATATTTTATAATTCTATAAAAATAGGGTGTCCTTAAATTAGCCTAAATTAGCAAAATCGCCATTATTGCTTTGAATAGAAATAGTGACAAATGGGTAAAATCAATTCATATTCTCGTCCAATATTTCAAAAATCATTAAGAGTAAAGTGCCTTAATATGTTAACTAATACTATGAAAAAAGTTATTGAGAATCAAAAGTTATACCAGATTTGAAATGTTCTGAATATTATAAATGAGCAAGTACTAGCTAGATAGCAATTTCAGAAAAGACTCAATATCAAACTCTAAGCATTTAAATTGCCTAATATTTACTTTAAAATGACATCATAATGCAAAAAAGTCTAGTCTGGAGTCTAATGAATTTCTTAATTACTTCTTCTATTTGTCAAAAATTAACCATTTTGTAATAAAAATGTTTTGTCTGAACCTTGATTGGTTTTACCCATATTTTCACTGTATTAAAATTTACAGGGGCAAATCGTATAGGCTTCGAAATCGATTTCTTTCTAATTTATTCCTTAAAGTGTATATTAAATCTGTGGACAACCTCAATCATTTCAAATTTTTTTAATTCAAGGATAATGGATATACGATTGAATTAAGTTGTAGAAAAAACCGAATTTGGAATAAAAGAGATTGCTGTCCTTTTTGTAATAAACACGTAACCAATTTTTCTCGTCACCTATTTCGGAATCATGAAGAAAATGAAAGTGTACGCAAAATACAGGTACTACCAAAGGGTAGCATTGAGAGAAAGAAACTCATTGACTACTTAAGAAAACAAGGAAATCTTTCAATTTATTCTGAAAAGGTTATAAGGCCAGTCCAAAGACCTTCAAGGTGCACCAATAAAACAATTATATCTTCTAATTATCTGCCATGTAAATACTGTAATGGTTTGTACAATAGAAGATCTCTTCACCGGCATGCAAAGAACTGCTTTTTTAATAAGGAAGTCGATAATTCACAAATACGCTATACCAGCGAAGGTCAAACCATTTTATCATTCACTGAATCCAGAAGAGCTTTTCTAAATCGGTTGCGATTGAAAAATGAAGTCTTTACCATGATGCATGCGGATAGAATATCTCTTAACGCTAAAAATGATACTATAGCGTGTCAGTATGCTGAAGAGTATCTTAAGAAGCATAAAAGACCACACATTAAAAATGTCGTTGCAAATAAATTGCGAGAATTAGGAAGACTTTTAATACCTTTGCAGGACATTTATAAAATTAACTCCTTATTGGAAGCACTTAAGCCTGAAAATTTTGAGAAAGTGGTGGCAGCTGGCAGGATAATATCAGGGTATGATGAAGCTACAAAATCTTTTAAGGCACCCTCATTAGCACTCCATTTAAGGACTACCTTATTAGCTGTTTGTTCCGCTGCAAAGACATTGATTTTGAAGCAAGATCCAGTTTTACCAGTTACACATCCAGAAAAAACTTTAAAAGAAATAAAACAATTTAATGAACTGGTCGATAAAAATTGGAAATTCGAAATGGGTAGCTTAGCCCTGAAAGATTTAAATGAAAAATGTTCCATGACACCTACAAAAATACCGATATCAAGGGATATTTTATTATTTAAAGACCACTGTCAAAAAATTGCAAATCAGGCTCTAATAATTTTGAATGAAAATATAAATAATGAAGATGAATTTAAAAAACTTTCAGAAGTCTGTTTAGTTCTTACAATATTGCTGAATCGCAAACGAGTTGGGGATGTCCAGTATTTAAAGATTGAAACATATTTACAGTCTTCAAAAAACAATAATCAAGAAGAGTGTCTTGATATTTTAACCGATGCCGAAAAGGAACTTTGCAAAAATTTTAGAAGAGTTGTGACATTGGGAAAGGGAAGTAAACCAGTACCAATTCTTTTTCCTCAAAAAATACAAGAGTACATTGAAAAAATGTTAGAAGTGAGAACTAATACAACGATTATTCCTAGCTGCAACCCTTTTTTATTTGCTTTAACTGGAACCTCACATAAGTGGATTAATGGATCAAGTGCACTTCGAAAATATTCTAAAAATTGTGGGGCTCAGTGTCCTGATAGACTAACATCATCTCGTCTCCGAAAACATATAGCTACAGTACTACAAATTTTAAACTTGAATGAAGTGGAAATGGAACAAATTGCCACGTTTATGGGACACACAAAAAAAACCCACGAACAATTTTATAGGTTAGTGTTTTTTTCTAAATATTATCTTACTAATTTTACGGGAAAAACCATTACTGAAGCTAAACATCTTAATAACTTTTCAATAAGAAATTAAATAGAACGAAAACCGAAATTTTTCATGTACCTATCTGTGACAAATAATTAATTAATAATTAGATTCGTTTAGATTACCACAGGATATGTTTCAAACCTCAAAAGTTGCAAAATTGCTTATGAACATAGAAAAGGGAATTAGCAAGGAGGAACAAGGAAAAACTCTTGATCAGTTGGATATTGAGTTAGGAGCTTTGGAAGATGATGACAAGACTCAATCTAAGAAAATTGCTTTTGAAGAAATGGATAAAAATAAAAAAGGTAGGTGAAGATATAATAAAATATGTTGATTATAGTCTATAAAAGATTTAAAGTAGATCATATATTTAAAATGTAGTTATATGAAAGCCAAAAAATACTATTTTCTTTTATATTGCAATTTATATAAATAATCTAAGAACCACATGCCTACACTAAAAAATATTAGTCCATTATAAAACAAAATACATATAGATTGCTTGATATGTTCCCGTAATCTTCTAGGAAAACAACAAATAACTGAAGCTGTGGAGACGTCAGCAGTAATTAAGCACGTACCGATAAATTCTGGAGATATGGAAACAGAACAACCGTCTACAGTCTGTGTGCAGCAAGAATCGAAGTATTCAAATAAACATATTCGATCCAAGGGATCATGGAATTCGAAGCAAAAGGATATTATGCTGAAACATTTTAAAAAATGGATTAAAAATAAACAGGCGCCAAAAAAGAAAGAATGCTTAGACTTCCAACAAGAACATTCGCCCTTTTTTGAAAATAAATCCTGGGTTCAAATTAAAACCTTTGTCTATAATAGTTATAGAAATTAGTAGAGTTTCCAAAAATGAATTAAAAAGTACTTTATTTCAAGATTAAATGCGATTATTTTTATGTAAAAAAATATTATTATGTTTTTTAATTACCTTTTGTAAGCCACTAGACACTTGTTTCCATAGCAAAACACCGAACTAAAATCAACGATGAAGTATAGGCTCCACTTTAACACGCCAAAGCCAAGCAGGCTAAGACCATCGATGTTGCCAAATCCTTGGATCTCGTCTTTTCAATAATTAACATACAATCATACATTATAAGGGGCGCCCCCTATGTCAATGTTGCTGAACCCAAGTTGTATGAAAAGGGATAAATGGGCAAAAAATGAGCTCCAACCAAAAATTTGGAATTCAGTTTATTTGACTTAACCGTTAACAATAAAGAAGATATACGCGTTAAACAAGGTGAGATCCGAAATCGGATCTCACCTTACCAAACGGATCTCAGCTTACACATAATTTAAATACAAATGATCTCATCTTGTAGCGTTAATATATATATATATATATATATATATATATATATATATATATATATATATATATATAAACTTCTCGTTCTATTCAAAATTGAAACAAAAATTGGTTGTATTAATTGTCTAATTGTATTTTCCCTTGTTAACATAAGCTCTTTATTATTATTCTTAGTTTTTTTGATTTATATGAATTGCAATATACTTACCTTTCTATTTAAGATTTGTTGAATTGTATGTATGAATAAAAGTTTTGTTATTAACTTACTAATCGACTCTTAACTTCAGCAATTGCTTCAATCGCTCAGATGAAGATTGAATAAATCCCTCATTCATATTTGAATGTCCTCCAATATACAGGAAAAGTTAAATTTAAAAAGTTGAAAAACTTATTTTTTCGGATTGTTTCAGGCTTCCATAAACCTAAAAACCACCATTCCTTCTTCTAATCCATTTACGCAGCTTCGACTCGGATGTCATGTGAGATTTCTTCCTGCTTCTGATAATTGGTTACTGTCATGACAATTGGGTTACCTTATGATATCCACCTCTGAATCCCACTCAAATACCTAAGATCAAATCCATTGTAGATCAAGAAAAAAATGAGTTTCTTGTGATTGATTCTGTCAGAAAACTCTTTTACCCCCTACGACAACAGATACATGAACAGGTACCTATCTATCATCAGACGGAGCAAACATAATTTTTCTGTTTGGATTATGAATCGATTACGAAAAAATGAACATTTTCTCGATCTAGTTTTATTTACTGATAAATGTACTTGTCATAACAGCAGCCTAGTAAAAATACATTATTTTCATTATTATAACGATTACAATAATTGTCGCTTCGTCAAATTTGTCCAAAATCCAAACAAAAAATAAATTTTACAACCATATCTTCTTAACATCCTGTATAATTTTTCTAATGAAAAAAGATTTGAGGTATTTTTTAACATACACCCGAGTAATCAAATCAATTGATGAAGTTTAAAATTAATTTCTGAGTTAATTAGGAAACTTTCATTCATTGGTACCATGTAATTCAACGAAGATACGTTCAGGGAAAAAGTAACTCACCTTAATTTGGACTCTAGACTCTAGAATATGAAAATATATAGGGTGTTCAAAATAATTTCAGGTTTGGCATATTGAGATTCTCTATCGAACCACTTGGAAACAATTTTTTACACGATATCATACGGTATCTAAAGTAGACATCGTATCGTAATCGGTGCTCCACACAGTATTTTTTAATATATAAGTTGACTCAGATACACATACAAACCAGTGGCTCAAAATATGTTTCTTAGACCTGGATACCCTAAAACGTACAGATCTGTTGAAATCCGGACACCGAAATTTTCCAAGATGATACTTTCCTTAAAGATTTACTTGGGGTAGCGAGTGGTAGGAAACTGAAAATCTGGACGCTCTCAAACGAATTTCATCGAATATATAAAACCTTCTGATCAGGTCGTGCGATAACTAATTTTTCCCAGCGTGTCTAGACACATAACAATGCTTATATTCAATTTTGACATAGAAGGAAACGTTTAGCAAGAATATGAATAAACAGTTCAGCTGGACATAGCATAGTCCCTGCTCTTTCCCAAAGATACGCTTTGATGTAGGTGGTGAATGGCTTTAAGCAATATACTCAGGACAAGTTTCGTTAAAATCGTATTCTGGCCTCAGTCGAATTTTTTCAGCTATTGCCTAGCAGCTACTCGGATTAGAGTGACCAATCTTCTTACAAAACAAATAATAAATCAACAAAATCAGTCCATCCACTCCCGAGATAATATTGTCACAGACAGACAGACCAATGACTGAAAGGGATCTCTGAAACGTAAACATCTATTGAAAACTGCAGAAAAAAATGTTACACGATTACTTTCCTTACTCATATATCAAAGAGAGCGGCAGAAAAATAAAAAGAAAGTTCAATTATATTTTTCCTTTGAAAGTGCCTCAGTTGACGAGATTTTCTTGAAATTACAGCACATAAGAGGACCCCGATATTAATGTTGTATACCCACACCGTAGGCCTGACGCCTGATGGTCCGATATTAGGAAATTAATATTTCTTTAAATCATGACCAACGCCGCCACTGAATGATCTTGTACACCTGTAAGTTTTACAACGTATACAAAGCGTGAATTGCCCCAGTTCTGATAGACCCCTCTCTACGTGTCCATTGGCTGCGTTGATTATTCACCACGTGGTTGTCGGTCTCTTTGATCTTTCCAAGCAATCAAACATTGTTGCCAGAGATATGATCTGATTTACTCCGCTTCTGACGGATATGTTTCGCAACAAATATAAAGACCTGTTGAATGTCGGCTTTATATTTTTCAAATTGTTGAGTCAGGCATTTTCTATATTGTAGAAGTATAACTACTATAAGAGAACTTTTCTAAATACTAAATCGAAGCACGAGTCGGCATGTAGTTGAAGCTCGAATAATTATATGTGAATATTACAAAAATTATTGAAATATAACGATATAGAATCACTTCTCCGAAAATCAGACTGGAAAACTTGTCAGAAGTACCTACTGATAATAAATCTACAAAAATACATTTCCTACCTCGCTTAGATTTATATTCAACATGACAACGTCGCATCGTTTCTCTTCTCTCATTTGTAACATCAAAGGTGCCGTCGACAATAAAGTGAACAAAGCGTGCAAAATGAACGTGATTCCACATGAATTCCGATGACGTTATCAGCACCATGAGGAAAATATTGAAAGCTCGGCAACGTTGCCAAAGACCGACCTTGCAGAGATCAAAGGTGCCGACGATCATTCAGTGAAAAATCAACGCGGTTAAAGGGCATTAGGAGAGGCTATAATCTCTGTTATTCAGAAAATGTCAACATAATTATTAAATGGAATTTGAATATATTTTTTTTCAGTCGGTTACGAACAGGTTTTACTTCTATACACAACTTTTAATTTCCATGATTATTTCATGATTACTATTCCATATGATACTAATCTTACACGAATAGAAACCGCTTCAGGTCACTGAAACACAATATTTTACATATAAACAAGATCCATGTAGATAAAGTTATAAATTATCCCTTTTCAAAAATTGCCTCAAGCCATTTATGTTTTTACATAAAAAAAATTAACTTATCCGGGCCTTAGGTGTTTACGAAAGAAGCCCCATATCTGTTTAAAAAATCAACTTGTCATAGGAATATCCTTCTTAAATAATAAGTGCATCTCAAGAAGATTGAATTTACTCAATACAAGACAAATTAGAGTGAAATCAAAACTTAACTGTAATGACACTATCATGATGACTGTATAATGAATGAATTAGATTAATATATTGCATTGTCACATTTGATAAATATAAAATGGCAATACGGCTACGATCAAATGGGCGCCTATTTGTGGTTGCTCAAGTACCTATTGTAAAATATACCCTTTAAGGTCCGCCTTGAGCCTTACTAGACTAACTATTTATACTTCTGAATGAATGCATTCATTATAGTGTCCTCATTAAAATAATATCTATATTTTCTTCGTTACAACTATCAATTTTTAGAAGAACATGTTTAGTTATATGCCGTATTGATTGCTCTTTGTCTAGAAGGATTTAGTTTGTCAAAAACTCAAACATACAGATGAATTGTAGGTTAGCCTCTTCTGTTTCTCTAAATTGATCAAAAGAGAAAAGCTTTAATTTCCATTTTTGATACATATTTTTCTTAATAATGCACCTATCTAATAGTAGATGCATTTAGTAGGCAGTAAGACTTTTCGAAAGGTTCGAACATACATAAATAAATCAAACAAACATGCAAATGGCTTACCTCCTCTTTTCTATGAAAAATATAATCTTGATGCCACGGATTATTAGAAGAAAGTTCTCAATATTGAATAAATGATTAGCGATTAAATTAATTGTTCATCCATTTCTAAGGTTCCATACAACAGATGCAAACTCGGAACTCTTGTGTGTTTCTTTATGTCCGTCTGTTTACTTCGACTTTATAAAAAGAAAAAAGTTAAAGTTCACTAATTATAAAGAAATGGGTAGCGTGAATAAATGAATTATGATTTTTGTGGAAAAATGACACAATTTAATGAAAAAACTTCATCCATGTAGCATATCAAATGGAAGTGATAGGTATAGGTATTATTGAAATAAACTTTCCTAAAAGAAATTTAAGGAAGTCGACCCTAATCAAAAACCCTTTCAAGCTCATTTCGAAAGGTAACGTTACTTTCTAGGCAAATTACGCCAGATAATATTATACGCATCCGTTGCTCTTGATGAATGATGTGGCAACTGTGTATCAAAGTTTACTACCAAGATACGAAGTAGTTATGTAGTAAGCGCAGACTTGCAATTAGTACTTTGTTTACCAACAAGTCGGTTAGAAATGACCTATATTGACCCCATGGTTGTTATCGTTGGTCTTCTTTTATGTAACTATTCTTTGATGTGGAGCTTTCTGCACCACCAAGTTTGATTTATTAAAGAAATCAATTAGGTACATAGTGCCCGACAGTTTCATTCTATCTGAAACCTCACATCTTACACAAAGTATTACAAGGATTTAATGAGCTTGTCATTACTTTAGATAATATAAAAGTTTCTGAATGTTGTTAATTACTTTTAAATGAAGTTCAACATAAAGAAAATTCAGATTTTATAATCCACCTGTATTATGAAGAGGCCTAATTCGGTAATTGCACATATTTTTTGTATTGATGATTCGGAAACTTTATTTAAAAAAAATAACCCGCGTTTTTTTTTCGAAATCTTAATTTAACAAAAAAAATCAACAACACTAAAAATTAAATTGGTTCAAAATGTGTGCGTTTTAGCGCCTTGTGACGTCACAGTTCCTGTTCATCTGGCATTGGCTGATCTTATGTATTATGTAGGTAATCATCATCAGACTATAAAATTTAAAAAGCAAGTGACTATTTTAAAGTGTTGCGCACCCGAACAAACTACTTGTTCATGATTGGAGCTGGGAAGTGTGACGTTTTAAGCGGAAATCTGATCTCGTTTTTAAAGCTGAAATCAACATTTCGATAATTGAAATATGTCTAATTTTAATGGGGAATTGCTTGTTTGCGGTATAAACTGTATTGTTTATAAATATTTTTTACAAAAAATTGCACTGAAAAATACAAAATAATATTAATTCTATCTAACTGCACAACTTACAAATTACCAGCACCAATAGAATTAATATTATTGTGTATTTTTCAGTGCAACAACTGATAAAGTCTGTCCAATTTTTTGTAAAAAATATTTATTTCACATTTTTGAGTGTAAAATTAGTCATGAAAATTGTTGAACGTTCACTAATACCCAAAAAGTTATAGGTAGGTTTAGCTTGTACTAGCGAAAATACGCATATCACATATTTCAGACTTTACCATTGCGAAACTCGGAAACCGTAACTCTTTTGAAAAAATTTTCAAATTAAATGTTTCCGGATATGGTCCCCTTTCTAATTTTCAAATCTCGAATTTTCGATTTTCACAAAAATTTGCCCCTTCCACATAGCTGAAACACATATTTCAGACTGTAGCGCGGAAACGTATGATTATTTTCAAAAATGTCCAATATAAACATTTCCGAATATGGAATTTTCGTTAATTCTGTCGTCTCGGATTTTCAATTTTTAAGAAAAATTGCCCCCTCCACCCCTTTGGGAGCGGTTTTTGGAGGGAAGGAGATTTTGGATTTGATTTTCCTCAATATGGGACCATTTCTCAATTCTCCTCTTTCAAATGAAACAAAAATCGTCTAAATCGGAGTACGTTTACTATGCGAAACGCGCGAAAAGCGATAAAAAAAATAATAAAAAAAGCAATCTTACAACCGAATTGTATACCTTCTCCTTTTTTTGAAGTCGGTCAAAAACTAATAAAGTATAAAAAATCCAATGCATGCAACGACCCCATTAGTGCTCATCCTCATATTCTTGGAATTTATTGTATGTCAAACATGCATATTACACTTACAAGTGTTTTTACCTCAGAGCATGACATCTTTATCTAGTTCATTAATGGATGTCGTGAAGATAAAGATGTCATGCCAAGATGTAACAGCGCAACTGTTCTGACTGGTCTATTAATGTTTAATATAATGTATAGGAAACAACTCAGCTCAAAATGTAAATATAATGGGCAATATGAGTAAAACAAAGAAATAATGTAATTAATAAGAATAAACAATTCAAAAGCTTCACTTCAAGAGACGCTAAAATTAAAAATGTCGACAGAATTTCATTTGACATATAAACATGATCAGATTACTCATTATCTAAATTTTAAGATATTTGACTTAAATACAAAACTTCTTGTAATGTATCGCGATTGATATCTCAAAATGACTACACGAAGGATTCTTACAAACTTATTTTTATAATTTCAAAATACATTTTATAGCAGGATGTAGTATGCCAATACTTTGTAGTGTCGATTAATCATTGAAAGAATACATAAACTCACTTTAGATAAGGCTTTCCTAAAAATATTAGTTAATTCAGTAACAAGGAATATAAAGACATGTTAACATTCAAGGCAAGTGAAAAGCCGAGGCTTGTTAGGTCAAAATATTGTTTAATACAAGTGATATATCACACAGAAACTCATTGAACAAAATTGTGTATTGTTTCGACGCTAGCTCATTTATTAAAATCATGGTTATTATCCGACTCTTTAGTTGTCATATTGAGCCGCTGACACGGCTTCCTTCTTTTTAATTTGTAATGCCCATAGATATTTCTAGAATGTGAAGGTTATATGATCACTCTAGATTCTTGGGGATTTGAAAATGGTATAATGAGCTACTTATCCAAAAATATTGAATAAAATGGACTTGACTACTTACTCGACTGAAATATAAAGTTTTAGACAAGTTTGGTATTTGATTGAACGACTGGCAAAAAGCAAAAACGCATTCACGCATCAATCACATCCTATGGAGAGCTTTCACAATTTTCCAGTATATATTTTGTTTTTTTTATTTGTAGCAAGAATAACTGAATTCTGTAAGAGCTGACAACGACGCATAAAAGCGCCCCTCGCTCGATACGCCACTGTCTAACCGAAGGGAGGCCTTGTTCTCTGTCTACTCATCTCATCAGCGCGCGAAGAGTACAAGAGAGGGGAGAGAGGGCAGCACACTCTCTTCGGCAGCTGCGGTACTGCGGTATCCTCGTAGTACGTACGGAGCATGGCGGCAGAGTCCTTTGATGTTCGCGTTGCGCCCGGCTCATATTGTTTCCGGCTGCCGAGGACCTCTATTATGTAAACAACGTGAGCGTTTGAAGTCCGCCGATCGGTCGGTCGGTCGCGGCCATAAAACATCCCGCAAATGAGATACTGCGAGAAGAGAGAGAACTGGCTGGTGGCTGGCCTGGCCGAACGTTTCATTTGAGTCCTCTCGTTCTCCAGCCTGTCTCAGTCAATTCACGAATCATGGCGGAGGCTGAGGATAAACACGAGACTTCGGATTTATTGGTGCGGTATCAATACATATTTTTTAAAAGATAGAATTTTAATGTCAAATAATCATTCAAAGAGAAAATGATATGTTGGCTGTGTTATTAATATCACCAGAAGATTTTGGACATTACAACGACTAAGATCTACTTGTACAGCTTTCCATTATTGACGACGTAATAATTTCTTCTGGTTATAATACCACAGCATTTGCTACAAAATTAGACAACAGATTAAATAACCAACATTGTACTAGGTGGACCAATAAACCGATCCAGCGGCAGTATCTCAGGAATTGTTTCTTCATAGTACCTACAAGTTTTCGAGAAAAAATTCATTGGTAAATATCGTTAAGAGAAAATGACTAAAATAGTAGTATCTGACGATAAAACTAAAGACTCTATATTTATTTGCAGAGACTTTTCTTCAACGGTTTATATGGTCCACATGGTACAGACATACTAAATATTACATGTAGAAAGATATAAGAGTCAAACCTGATTTTTCCATATGATTATATTCTTTATCTTTGTATAGCTGATGTATTATTGATTTTGGAGACATATTCTTCCTTTTTTTTAACCCCTACTATTTGATCTTTCGCAGCGCTTCTTACAATATTATTCTTATTATTATACCTCAGATGTTAATTCTTATATTTAGTATGTTTATATTAGATGTTAAAGTTCTCTGTAAATTGAATGAGCAGTTGCTCGTGAATAATAATAAATAAATATACTTACTCCCTTTGTTTATTTTAATAATATCGTAAAATTTATTTCATGATAATTTATTTGCCTTTTTGAATTCGAAATTTGGCTATGCCTCGCTGATTCACTAGATTTATCAACATCCGCAATGAATTCAAAAACAGTGTGGTAAGTAAGAATAGATCTAATAATTTCGGGGTTCCGTTCATTTATATGAGGGTAAGGCATATAGTAAACACAAGGACTTGAACCAAGATAGTTCTATAAAGCTATTATCAGCTGATATCTATATCACATTTCACCTTTGACTTTAGTGTTCTAATTAAAATATATTATTTCACCAGATAGAATGGTACAAATAGTTATGGGCTGTGAAAGCCCAATTGCATATTCTCATTAGAATTTCTTTCATGATTAAATTTGTCTGGACAAATATAATAGTTATCAAAATAGTCCAGTTTATTTTCATTAGAGGGTACGAAAAGAACAATTTCTTCTTTAGCAAACCTTTGCATTTATTCGATATTTTTTTGAATGAAAATCACACTATCGAAACCGCAGAGGCATATGATATTTTTAAGTAATTCTGAAATGTTTATATTCATTTCATTTTCTACTATGAGATAAGATGGTAACAAGATGAAATTGGTAGTATGGCATTTTTTAAATAGAGGTTGTGTACTGTTCTGTGAACTGTACCTATAGCTTGAGAATGTGTTTATAAAATAAATTGTTCATTTATTATACAACAAAGGGCTTTGCATGTTACCTTCTTAACTACTTTAACATTTGTATTGCTGTTAGTGATGCATATTTTCAGAAAAAAATAGAATTATCTATTTCAAACAATTTAAAAAGAAACTCTTTCGCAGACCAAATTTTCAAAGTTTTCAGGATTTTAGGCTAGGTTTACAAAATATGTTTATACTAGAATTCATAAACCAAAAGTTAAATCAAGCGAATGCTTAAATAAGAGAATTCTTATCTCATTGGCCAGTTAGGAAGTATAGACATTCGAATGACCAATGAGAGAAGAGAATACTTGATTTAACCTTGGTTTAACTTATTCCTAAGCCCATATTTTAAAAAAGGCCCTGAGTTGCATTTTAATTCGCAGATATTACCTACCTAACCCAAAACACTTCCCCTTGGACGCGGTTACCTCTTTTGTAATACTCCCAACGTCCCATCACTAATTGCAATATAGGTGAACAAAGTAAGTTATCCCGGAGATTAGTTTGTAAAGGTGCAATATGTGTAGATATGTATGTTGGAGAATATATAGATATATACAATATTGATATAACAGTAATGCACAGACGTTTGAAAAAAAATATTTTTACCTACCTTATTTGCACCTTTACGGGTATGTTCTGTTGACACCACAACACGAGTCAAGACAGAACAAAATAACACAAGAATAAGCCCGCCAATTTGATCTTGTTTACTGTCTACATACTTTGCATTTCAGAATTTGGTAAAAGTGCAATGTTTACCTGCTCGATTCGTGACTTGCCGTTAGTTGCGATCGGAGCGCTGCTACTAGTCTTAAGGCGGATACACATTACGTGGCAAACTAGGCGAACGCAAACATGTGTAATATGTACATATATACTCGTCAAATGACATTTCACCTCACCAAGCAATTCCTTCGACTCGCTTCTCTTTTACCGACTTCTATCCGAATCTAGGCGAATGCAAAGGTTTGCCGAGTTTGGCAAGTGTTGTTCCATACACACTATTCTCCATATATCACAAACATTTGCCTAGTTTGCCAAGTAATGTGAAGCCAACCTTACCAGTAAGTACCTACTATCAACAACTACACCACAAAAGTACCAAAGCTGAGGCAACCCCCACATACACGTTACACATCACTGCATTATAATTACACCTGATTAGACAGGACTTCATAAAGATTACATTGAACTGTCCCATAATTCCACCACGTAGTAAGCCCCTCGTTTGAGATAAAGCACAAATATACATATATATCTTTCATATAAGGATATAATATATATCACTTTTTCCTAGAAAACCGTGGACATGTGATACTTTGGCCAACTTTTTGAACATGATACTCTTAGGTACGTCAAAACGTATTCATCAATTTGATTTCCAGCTAAATTGTTCCCATCACTACACAAGTAGGATTTGATACCAAATAATTTAGGATCGATATTCCATATTTACATACGTACTGCCTTGGAAACATTACTCATGCCTCAACAAGATTTGTATGTGTATGTAGGTAAGTGGGTACATGTATAATGGATCGTTTTGAAGCTTCAAGCTATTTACCATTTGCCATACGTTACAGAGAAAATTGTCGTCTTTAGGATCCTCCTCATTTCTCTTTCTTCAAAAATATTCTTATTCTTATAACTTCAGCTATATGAAAGTTTAATATGTTGAGTAATTCAAATCAATATTCCTTCGTGGAATAAAGCAAAAAGATAACTTATAAAATAAAAAATAAAGCTCTGCTCTGGTACCAGAAAAATGATACTGCAAATTTTCAGAACAGTTTTGAAAGTTTTATAAACAACTTAAAAAGAATTAGAACTACTTTAGTAACCTATGAAAATCAACTTTTTGAGAACTTTTTTAGTGCTTGTAGGGCTAATTGAGTGCTAATGAAGTGCTGTATCCGAAATTAATTGCTATTATAGTTTTTTGGAAAATGTCTGCCTTGCTAGTATCAGATAAAGCTAGCACAGCAACCTTTAGAAATAAACATTTTTGGAAAATGGATGCTTGAATTAGTATGACAACCTTTTATATATCTCGGGTATTAATGATATTTATGCCCTTGGGCGATTTACAAACCCTTGAATCAGAGACCCCCGGGTTTGTAAGATTGTCGCCCTCAAGTCATGAACATCTCATTTATATCTTTGTACGGACACTATAATAACAACTACCTATAATGTGATAGAAGATTTAATAAATTTCACATATTTTCTGCTTTTTTAATATTAAATAATGCAAAAGGTAAATTAATAAAGTTGGACAATATAAAATTGTTTCTTTCCTTGAGTTCTTCGTCTTTTATGTGGCGTCATACTCAACCCAGTCAGAACTTTTCAGGCAAAGCGCAGTAAAATGGCCAACTTGATGGAATATTTCTTCAGAAGAGTCACTTGATCTCCTTTTCATTGCCCTGTATGGTCTCTGAAAATGTATTATTCCAGTCAGTTTGTAAACCAATTCCTCATTATCTACATTGTTGCACATATACTTGGGTATTCTATCCAATTTTATCTTTATATATATAAATCTTCTATGCGTGTGTATGTGACTAAACTCCCCCTAAACGGCAGAACCAATTTTAATGAATTTTTTGTGAATATTCAAGGGGAT
Source organism: Crioceris asparagi (assembly GCA_958507055.1). Taxonomy (NCBI): domain Eukaryota; kingdom Metazoa; phylum Arthropoda; class Insecta; order Coleoptera; family Chrysomelidae; genus Crioceris; species Crioceris asparagi. Next base: position 72,899,753 of record OY293828.1, read on the forward strand.
TCGAGAATGGTTTACATTCATAATTGGATCTGATAAATGGCGCCGTTATCGGTATGTCAAACAGCTGACCGATTGGGATGAAAATTTTTGTGTGTATTCGAGGGGATTCAAGAATGGTTTAGATTCGCAATTGGACCTGATAGATGGCGCCATTGTCGGTATTTCAAACGGCTGGACCGATCGGAATGAGATTTTCTATTTATATTCCAATGGGTCCCTGGATGATTTGAAAACACAATTGAACGCGGTACGTGGCGCTACTGTCAGCATATCGCTTAAAGCTTTTCTGGGCACGACGACGTCTGCTGGGACAGCTAGATTTATATAAATTATTAACATTAAGTTGAAATGTAAATAATTCTGAGCTAGAAGTAATTTTTATATCTAATTAAAACATTGTAGGTATTTGGAATTATTTTCCAAATATAAAACGAAACAAAAATGAAGTAAGTTTGCAGGTAATTCCCAGGTACTAACAGGTTGCACACGACTGCATACTTCTAAGCTTAACGTTGTCTGAAATTTTTTAATGAAGTTAACATTAAAAGTTCCTACGCAAGCTGAAACTTCTTGGCAGTTCGGATTATTTCGAAGAGTATGAAAACAGCAGCCATTTTCAAAAAAAAATTAGAACAAATAATTTCGGAATACAGTCCGTAATTAGCACTTATTTCACCCTACAATTACTAAAAAAGAAGTTCTCAAAAGAGTTGATTTTTCAAGGTTGCTGTGCTAGTTTAATCTGTAGCTAGCCAAGCAGCCATTTTCCAAAAAAATATAAGAGCAATTATTTTCGGAATGTAGCATTCAATTAGCCATACAAGCACTAAAAAATAATTTCTCTAAAAACCTATAAGAGCAATTAATTTCAGAATACAGCTCTTAATTAGCACGTAATGTGTGCTACAAGCACCAAATATGTATTTTGGATTCTGCTCACTTTGCTCCGCAAGCTTTAGGGACGTTAACAACATGAGCTTTGCTCGGGTAACACACGGTTGGTCTGAGTTACTAAGATAAAATGTATAGCGCTCGGTAGACCGGTATATATTGCTTTTATCGTTCACATAGCTCATAAGCTCATGGATTCAAGAAATCGGCTGTATCACCAATCGACTTCTCGACCCCTAAACCCCATACTGAAATTTTATCGTAATCTGCGGAACCACTTCCCAAATAGCTTGTGTGGACTTCGAGGATTACATCCATTATATAAAAAAGTATTGGCAATGGATTTCTCGACTCTGAAAACCCCAATTTGCAAATTTTTATCGAATTCTGCTAACCCTTCTTTGAAATAGCTAATTTGGACCCCGAGGGTCACACCCATAAAATATGTGAGTATCACCAAACCATTTATCCACTCTTATATATAAAAAAAACTTAAGATCAACGACGTGATGTAGCTTTGAATATGAATTCATTGATATCTATTTCACTTTAATTTTCCGTTTTACAATTTTTGTTTCGTGGATGCTTTGCAAATGCGATACAATAACTAAAGAACATTCAGAAAACGATTATGTAGAAAGAAGTCCATTTCTGGAGTGGAAATATCTGCAACCCTGACTGAATATGAGTCTATATAAACTCGAAACTGGTATCACCCCCAATTCTTGAAATAATTTTCAAAAATAAAACTGTGGAGAAGACTTTGAGCTTCACTTTCCCTCAAAAATCATTCAAAATATGAGTTTGAAGTTCAAAATGATTATGTCCATTCTATATTCAATTCTGGTCGAATATGAGCAAAGTGAATATTCTTTCGTTACTGCTAGAGATATATAAAATACATTTGACATTTTTGACCGATGAATCCAAACGGAGAAAGTATAAAATTCGACTGTCTGTTTTTTATTGTGTTTTGGTTTGTGCGAGCGCTCTATATAGTAAACGTACTCCAACTGATGATTTTCAGTATTCATTTGATAGAGGGAACTTGAGAAATGGCCCCATATCAAATCCGAAATATCCTTCCCTCCAAAAAACGCCCTAGAAGGAGGTGGAGTAGGCAATCTTTCTCTAAAATCGATAATCCGAGACCACAGAATCAGAAGATAGGACAGGATAGGTTTTAGAGTTACAGCGATGTTAAAATCTCAAATATGTGTATTTTCGCTATATGGAGGGGGCAGTTTCTTTCGAAAATTGAAAATTTGAGGCAACCAAATTAAAGACCAAATTATTTGTAGCAACATTTATTTTGAACATTTCTTTCATAGCGTTAAGGTTTTCGAGATAAAAGTGTGGTAAATTTTATAATATGCGTATCTCCGCAACGATGTTTTTAGATTCCTGCAAAACGCAAAAGTGTGAGTTAAATATTTTTAACAAAAAATTGGACTGACGTTATTAGTGCACTGAAAAATACAAAATAAAATTAATTCCATTGGTGCTGGTACTTGTGAAGTTGGTGCCAAAAGCTATCAATCAAACTGCAACTGCACAACTTCAAAAGTAACCCCACCAATAGAATTAATATTATTTTATTTTTATCCGTGCACCAACTAATAAAGTCGGTCCAATTTTTTGTAAAAAATATTTATACCTACAAATTGACCTTTATACTGATGATAATGCACCTAACGTTGTCAGAACTCTTGGTAACTCGTTTAATACAAATGAAACATTCCTAACACACATAAACCTGCGTTAAATATTTCAAATTCTCATTTGAAATATGGATCTGACATGAACATCAAATTAATACAATCATTCCAGCCAGCAGGAATCCCATGGATATTAACTATTTTATCGATTGTCGACAAATTAATATTGCAATATATTTCTGAATTCCTAGATACTTTTATTTAGATGAAGTACTAAAATTAGTTATTCAATCGTAGTCATAAAGTTTATTGCTTTATTCTCTAATTTGCTTTTCCGAGACAGTAAAGTCTACTTTAGTAATTATCTAATTGTAAAGCTTTATGAATCATTACCATCAGGCACAAAACGACCTTGGCAAAAATCTGTTTACTTAATTGTATTCTTTATAATAGTATAACTATACCTTAGATAATCTCAGAGCCATAAAACGCACATATAAAAAGAATATTTCCTGAAATTTCTTAATTGCTGCTTCAAGCTAGAGATACTTATTTATATGTTATTTTGCAAACTGGTAATCTACTTTGTTTCTCACGAGGCCATGTCCATCTTCTTGGAGCTCGTAAAACTTGAACGCAGTGGTACTTAAATTTATAGTCAAACAACACCCTCTAGAATTATATTATACGTTCAGGAATATTCACGAATCTTTTTCTTAGACTGAGTAATACAACAAAATTCATATAACATAAGAATGCTTACTTTTCTGATTTCATTGTAAAATTTTATTGATAAATATTATGAAATGTCCATCAGCCAAGACAGGAAAACAATTAGAAGGTTAGTAAGCGAAAGAGAAATGTATTAAATATTTAAGTACCTACAGGATTTCGCATGCATTTTCTTTCGACACTAATCATTGTCCCAGAAGTATCTACATTTTAATTGTATTTGTTAAAATTTATATGATTTTGAATACAGGAAATGGCTTTTACATTAAAATATCATTTTATATCCGCGACATCAGACATCATATACCCAATGCCCTGCACATTTTTTATTTTCCTTTTCTCACACATGTACCCATCCGTGGCGAATATAAAGAATTATATTAAGGAAAAGAAGAAGGAAATTTTGTTAGCAATATTTTAACCCTTGAAGGTTGCATTTCCAAGTGGAAAAATACGCAATCTCCAGTGGATTACGCTATGCGTTACCTGTCAATTAGTCAGTCAATCAGTCATGGTAAGTACTTGCTATAGGTAGAAAGGTAGGGATATAACTAGGTAAAAAAGAACATGACAAGAAGAGCGAAATATAAACATACTAAAATATAACAATATATTTATGTTAGTTTAATGCTTCTTCAATTCCTTTGTTATATTCGACTGATATATTGACTTAGTTTATACCTAATTATGTTTATAGCTCCATACTCTGGGGAGTGATTAGAACTATTGCGAAGATGGTTTTTGAATAATTAGGAGTAGAATTTTCTTATTATCTACGAACATTTTTTTTTCTTCTTTTTTATCTTAATCAGAGGAAATTTGACACATAAGTCCCTTAATGTATTAGAAAAATTCATACTTTTTAAAGTAAAATTTTCTGAGGAGTATTAATGTACGAATACTCCGAGCTGAGCAACACGACACAACTACAACGAATTTGCGATATAGTGTGGAAGCCATTACGTGGAAGCATGTGCGACTCGTCGGAGGGCGGAGCATCTTGACAAGTAGGAACGTTAGTGGGGCCCGGGTGGTAAGGCACACTGCTATTGGTCACCGATACATGCCTAGGTCAAGATTATATCCCGAAGCATTTAGTGGGTTCGGGCTAGTGGTGGAATATTCGTGGCGATGGAAAATGTCGATTCAAGATTCGAGAAGGAGGGGCTTGCCTATATATTGGAGAGGATTTGTTGCGGAGTCACTTAGTGAGTCTTTCTGGTGTAGTAGTTGAGTGAGTACGGTGGATACCGGTAGTACGGTGCAGTCCGGTGTAGTTGGGTCTCTAATAGGGGCCACCAACAACATAAATGAAAAAGCTCGGTTCGAATACATTTGTAAATAGTGTTCTTTATATGTGTATAATCACATATATCGAATCAGTCACCTTTTCTTCAGAATATGCATAAGGTTGCTAATCTTTTTAGGTACCTCACATAACATCTACGTTTGAAAGAATAAAGGGGGCAGACTTTAAAATTCACACGCATTCATTATAAAGTCTGTCCACTTTATTCGTTCAAACGTTGATGTTATGTAAGGTAGCTAAAAAGATTAGCAGCCTAATGCAACTTCTGGTACGAAAAGTGATTCGATATAGTATGTGATTATTCACATTTAAAGAACAGCTGCCTGAAAAGGGAAAAAGTCTCCTAGCAGGCTGGAAGAGAACAAAATAATAATAAAATACACTTCATTTAATTAATATTATACAAAATAGGCTCATTCCAATAAATTTTATGAATTGAATTGAAAATAGTTTAATAATAAATATAAATTCTACATAGTAATCGATAGTGTTGTTTAAGATATATAAATAGTGTATATAAATTATCTGTGATAATTTAGTGTGTCAGTTCTATATGCCCGTTACAATATTTATATTAGTAGATATTTAGTTACCCCTGTCAGCTGATCATTAACACGCCTTGATGAGTATTAAATATCATCATTCAGTGTATTGACAATATACCTACAGATATGTGATGACAGCTTATCAAAATTGTGGGGATAATACACAAGTATAGGAAAATATTATTTTAGGATTTAAAATTGTTTTCAATCAGAAAATTTTTTTTCCAAAATAATTGATCTATGTGATATTTCATATGATGCTGTTTTTTTGGTGTAAATATATAAAATGCAAATAATCTATTTATCTTAAATTAATTGGAAAATTTATTATTATTATAATAATAAATTATTTGATTAAATGTTTTAGTATGTTAAAAAGTCTTGGTAATAATGAACTCAGTATCTCAAAATTTTTCACCGACTTCCCAAATGGAGGAGGTATTCGACTGTATACTTTTCTATGTATGTTCGCGTCTTTTTTATAGTGATAATTATATTTTTTTATTTAAAAGAGGACTATTAAGAGCTGGTTCATTGAAGGAGGGTGAAGGAAGCATTTTTTTCGAAAATCAAAAATTTTAGATGATAAAATCTGAGAGGAGACCAAATCCGCCAAAGTTTAAATTAGATATTTTTGTCTATCCGCTATGTGGTGGAGGCTTTTTGTTTCAAAAATCGAAAATATGATACGGCCAAATTGATAAAGAGATAAGGAGATACGATTTCCGAATTAAAGCTGTGGAAAAGTCTAAAATATGTTTATTTCCGAGATGTTTTGAAATATCTGAATAAGTATAAGATAAATTTTTTTTTTTTGGTGAACGCGACTAATGATAGACTCAAAAGTGTGAAATATTTTTTTTACTCAAATTAGGACCGACTTTATTAGTTCGTGCACTGAAAAATCCAAAATAATATTATGGTACCTACTTTTGAAGTTGGTGCCAAAATTCTTCTATCTACCTATAACTGCACAATTTCAGAATGGCCATCACCATTGGAATTAGAATTATTTTATATTTTTCAGTACACCAACTAATAAAGCAGTTTCTAGTTTTTGTAAAATGCCTCATTTTCTTACATCTTCTGTTAATAAAAATAAAATCAAAGAGAAATTTATTTCAGTGGCAAGCAAAGTGGGAATTTTGAATTCTTTATTTAGTATTTTTGCAGTTAGTCTGATGGTTTTAGAACAATCTATGACTTACTTATAGTAGGTATGTCCAAAAGTTTTGTTTTTATTATTAAAAATCAAATAACTCAAAAACTCTATTATTTTGGTATAGTAAATACTATAGTAGTATAGTAACAAAAATAATAGAATAGTATTTCGAAAGAGATTTTCAAAACTGTTAAAAATACAGGGTCACCATGTACCTATACAAAATGAAAGCTAGCGAAAACATGATGAATTGCAAAAAATAGACCATTACGAAATTCTTCTGGCTTTGAGAGAATGACCCTTAGGTGCAGATTTTTTATTTCCTTTCGATTCCATTTTTATTTTCTCATAAATGTTTCTATAGATAATTTGAAAAGTAGATATACAGTAGAACCTAGTAGAACCCTACATTGCCGGAATGGAGAAAATGAGCTCAATTAAAATTCAAGATGATATATGTAAAACTTTGGTATGCAGAGCCTTATGTTAAATAATTTTAATATAAGAAGCTTGATTATAACTTACATTCAAAATTTATTTTGTACATTTCTAGGCAACAGACATATTAAACTCCGGAGTATAAGTTGATCACCCTGTATATACAAACTTCCACTTATAGCAAACCTCAATTTACGTCGGACGGTTTTTTATGTTATATTTTTTAATTCCTGATAATCTTTATTCAAACGATGAAAAAAACCGCAAGATGAAAGTTTGAATTCCATTTTTATTCAAGATGCCTATTACCAAGGATAAACTTTATTGATAAACAACTTTAAAGTAATTTGTTTAATAATAACATACGTGACAGTTTATTATCATACTAAGCTAGTGCCGGACTAGATTTGTTTATGAATAAGGCTGAGACAATATCATTCAGGATTCTATAAATTAATTAAGACTGACACACGGATCATGGTTTTGTTGATTTTAAGGTGTCGAATTGCAAGTTATATTTTTTTCTTCAAAATGAAAAATCTCTCTCGTGCGACATTCACGAATATATAATAATTATTTAGAAGTTTTGCCATATCTTCCACTTTGCACCAGAAGTAGTTGTTTTGTTTTCTAAATCAGAATACCCCATTTTTTGCAGTAGATTGGGCATATCAAACTTAATATGTTCCCAAATTTTTAAAATTGTATATACCTATACTAGAAATTGTTTATTAAATGATTTGTCGCTTTTCATTATATTTTCTCGAGGCTTGGGATGATTCTAATTTCTACCAAAAGCAGATACTTAGAGCGTGCTTAAAAGCCAACGGGTGAAACAGCAATGACAAGAAAACAATAACTTTAAGATAAGGATATTGAAAGCCAACGGGCTAAAACAACAACGACAAAACAATGATGAAGATAAGACAAGAAAGCGATTAAATTCCAGCAGGCTAAAACAATGATAATTTTTAATTTCAATGTTCAAAGTCTGCCCGATTAGCAGACAGTATCCAAATCGATCATAAAACTGTGTGCAATTTCGAATCGGATTCTTTGACAGAGCTCGTTAAAATTTTCTGGATGATTTTTATAGACCAGACTCTTCAGAATACCAAACAAGAAGAAGTCCAGTGAAATCATATCGTACTAATGCACCACTTCTCCCAATCAGCCTTTCTGAAAATTAAGGTGTTCAAGAACTGCATGGCTTCCCTTGAATAATGGGGCGGAGCACAATCATATTGGTACCTTATTTCAGCTATATTTCCTTTTTCTTGAATGGCAGGAACTATTCGTTGTCTAAGGAGCTCCAAATACTTCTGACCTGTTAAGGTACATTGTATGAAGAAAGGTCCAATAATATTGTCACTCAGAATCTCCGCCAAGACTTTCTCAGAATATTGGGTACTTCCATCCAATGGGGGTTATCTCTTAACAAAATTTTTTTATTAGTGCCTTAACTTGGTCCATTCAAGCAAAGTGGCTTCGACACTGAATATAATTTTGTGTGCAAAATAAGGATCTTGGTGATATTTTTCATCATCATTTTGGCGATTTGATTGCGACGTTCAGGATCACCACCTAAAAGTTCTTGAGGGTAATGAATTTTAAACGGCTACAATTTATTTTCCTTTGAAATAATCCTTACAGATATCTGACAGACTTTGGCATGTATAGCTAACCGTTTGGTGCTTACATCTGGATTTTATTCTATTAGTAATAAAACTGCAACTTGAGCGGTTTTTGAAATAGGTATTTGAGCGTTCCGGTATTTTATATTAACCCTGTATACAAAATAATGAAGTATGCGAAACGACTGGTCAACTTGATTGTCAAGTCAATTTTTAATAAAATAAACTGATTTTTTTTTAACTTACTAATGGAATGTTGATATAACGAAAAATTATTTCGACTGAAAATATAAGCAACTTTTGTATAGTAGTCCCAGCAGGGGCATAGAAATATAACCCTTTACGTAAAATAATATCTAATCATAATAAATATGAAATATGAATCTCCGGAATAATCTGTAAGCCCATAACAAATTTCAAAAGGTTAAAGTTATATTTGCTACTCAATTAAAATTCAACAATCGTAATCAAAATATAATTGTGCTCCGCAAACATTACAGTCATTTTAATTAGAGGGCGACAGATTGTGCACAATTGACCAATTAATCAAGGCGACTGTCAAAACTTTTAGCACTCTTCTGTGGGTGTAGCAAAAACTTTTCCACGATTGCTGTGTTTTTAGGTGAAAAATGGTCAGAATGTGGAAACGGGAAATTATGAAGTATAAATCATATAAGTGAAAATTTACACTTCTGCAACGAATGGAAGTTATCGATGGTGTTAATTTTTCACGTTGACAGCTGCCTTCTGTGCTTTTGTGGGAGGTGATTTATACGTTTCCAAGTGACTATCAATTATTCACGGCAACTCATGTAGGAATTATGTATCCTTTGACAACAAATAAACGAAATTACTCTAGAACCATTTTCATAGCTCATGGTATTCCAAGACTAATTGTTTTTTATATTTATATTGGATCATAGCTGTATTTGCAATAAATCAAAATAAATTATTAAGGATCAATCAAAAAGTTGTATAGGATACAATAATACCCTGTATATTATGCGAAATTCAAGTTCTTATGAGACTTTTAAAGGATTGGTAATTAATTATTTTGAGATTGTTATCATTTGATTATATAGTCTCAGTTTCTATGAAGTTATTTTAGGAATTTTGTACAAAAAGTAACATTAGGTGCCAATATTTGTGCAAAAATTGGACGTTTAAATGAGATCGTGTGTAATGAAATCTTAATGATAATAGAGAATGGTGAATCAATCATATTTTCATTAGTTTTGCCTAAATATTTGAGTATTTTTAATGGCATAAAATTGAGATAGTTCTGTAATCACTATCAAGTTACAGATGAGCCGCGCCTAATCGCTTCACTGGGTGAAAAACTAAATTTCTATACTGCTTGCCTTCGAGAACCCGTGATGTTCTAAGAATACTTAAGTATATAAATTAACATAATAGAATAGCAAACATTTTTTTAAATTTAAACTGTATCAAAATACCTTCCAAACAGACAGACTTATGAGCAGTCAAATTCGATCTGAAATATCGATTCAATAAGTTTAAAGTAGATTGATAAAGTAGAGATGGTTTCATGACATAAAGAATTATCTAAGGGCGGTTTTTTCCCGTCTTTTTAGGCAAAAACGGTGCTAGCTCAGCTGAATAGCCATCGGTAAAGATGTAGCTATCTATCGATCTATCGGACTATATTTCCGGAACATACATTAACTCTTTAAAATATTAGTATGAACTTTTATACAAAAGTTTCAAGAAAATGCATACTTGTCAAAAGAATTCCTATTAACCGTTTAACGGCTCTATCTGCACTAATATGTCACGATGTTTTAATATTATATTCAAGCGGGAATACGCTAAAATATTTTAGATTTAACCATTCTACCACCACTTACCTCGAAAACCGTAACTCTAAGGAGAAAATGTTCTCAATAAATGTTGATACACATATTATTGTCTTTCATGTTTCATCAAAAGATTTTCAGTTTTCGAAAGAAATTGCCCCTTCCACATAGCAAAAATACCCATATGTGAGATTTTAAAATGAATGTAGCTCGAAAACCGTAACTCTTTTAAAAAAAATAGTCAATTTAAACGTATCCGGATATTGTCCTATCTTTAATTCTGGCATCTCAAATTTTCAATTTTCGAGAAAATTTGTCCCCTCCACCCCTTTCGGGGGCGGTTTTCGGAGCGAAGGAGATTTCGGTTTGAGTTGTTACGCATATGGGACCAATTTACAAGTCTCCTCTTTCAAATGAATCAAAAATCATCAAAATCGGAGTACATTTACTATATATAAGGCGCGAACAAACCAAAAAAAGCAGACAGTCGAAATGTATACCTCCTCCGTTCGGGGTTCGTCGGTCAAAAACTGTGCGATTTGATTACCTTGCTTAATGAGCTATATACTGAGGATGTAGGTCGTGCGTTTCTATTTATTTTTTAGTGTGGTCTTAGGTAAAAATATTTATGTATACTTTGTTCGAAACTTCTCCAGAGATGCTTGAGGTCAAGTTGGCAGTGTCGATCCAGAAGTTTGTGTAACTTATTCTCCTTTCGCATGTTATCATCTGATTATCATCATCAGTCAAGCGTCGGGGGAGACAATAGGGAATTATTGGAAGCGCTATAAGGTAAATGCCTTATTAAGGTCGTTCTTAAAATGACAGCTAAGCATGCGCAACTTAAACAAATTAATAAGGGAACCATAATAAAATACTGCCTTCCTCTATTTACGACTAGTTAACGTAAGTATTTAAGATTTCCTTGTTTCCCTTATTCAACGAAACTAACCTCACAAAAGCACGAATTCATTAAAACCTTCAAATATTTGGTTTGTTTGTGTTAAAATTAGCCAAATCACTTTTGAACAACAAAGTAAAGATCTTTATTTATTCGAGAAATAGGGTTAAGACCTTGTTAAAATAAGGCAACCCCTTAATACTGCATGACGTAAAAAATATTTCCAATAACTCCCTATTCTTGTAAACTATAAAAGTTCACCTGCCGAAGCGGTTGCTTGTCTATGTGACGGGGAGTCCCTTTAGAGTTTTACGTCAGCGGACTAGCTGAAAATGCGCTACTCTGAACTAGAAGATTTTGGGGTCAGGCACTGAGAGATGGTGTTGACTCGCATATGACCCGTGTGGGCAGGGAAATACTTCAAATCAATACCAGCGAGGTTAGATGTAAAGGGTATAAAAAATTGGTTTACATATTATAGTTAAGGAATATAATGTTAGAGCTTTCGGATCCGAACAACTGCATTTTCATAAGGATATCTGAAGTGATGTAACCGTTTCTGTTAACAACTAAATTTATTATTGGGCATTGCAGCTCATCTAGCAGGTAATGTTATTCTGTATGGGTTTTTGAGAAGAGTTTCTCATAAAGCTAGAATTTTATGAGATGAAAAGATTCTGAAGAACGCCTTACATTTCAGGGGGCTTCTGATAGACCGCAATTTTGAACCATCAGGTTCTGGCCATCTTTAAAGTTCACCTATACCTTAGGCATCAAACAACCCCATGCAGAATCTCCACTGGTTGCCTATTATAATTCATAATTCAAGTTAACTCATATCAGCTAGTTTCATCAATGTTTTATGGCTATGGCTAAAATCAACTTGAATTTGTGGCTAATTATCCAAGAATAATTTAACTGTAGCGCACTATTTATTGCTGTCCAAGAAGAAATAGCACGCAATTTAACTCGGTCAAGGATAAAAGAAGAAGAATTCTTTAGTTATACACAATAAAATTAATGAGTCGTTGGTTTTGTTTGTCAAGTACAATTTCAATATCATCCTACCTATTGTATAATTCCAAATTTCGACAACAATTCCATTTCTGCAAATAATGACACGATTTGAGAATATGTTGCAGAATCGCTTTTCATAAATCAAATCATTATATCGTTCAGATCCGATTGAAAATGATAAATAAATCAGGATGTTTGTTAAATGTTCTCTCCATACGCCTCGAAACATTTAATTTGGAAGTTTGAGAGAAAATTTAGATATAACTTAACAAGATGTCAAGATTATCTTTCGAAACAGAAATTCTTGTGGAGTTTAAGATGTGACTGTCAAGCTCAATTAAGAACATTACGTGAACTTTAGTATACATATCATCACTTGGTATATGTTATATCTTCCATTAGGAAACTATGGCCATACAGTTTGGTACTCTACAAACATTTTATTTTCATTGGTTTATTACCAAAAAAGTTGTAGGCATATCTATAGATCTTATCTGTCTTTCTAAGGTATCAGTAAAGAAGATTTTAAAAACACATGAATTCCATCATTACAAAATTAAATTTTTGCATCAGCTGGCTGAAGATGATCCGGATAGGCGTCTTGAACTTAGCGAGACCATGGCAGAAATAATTGTTTCTAATCCTTTATATTTGCAACACATTTATTTTAGTGATGATTGCACTTTCTATTCTAATGGAACAGTAAATACCCGGAATTGTAGATATTGGACTGAAAGATAATGGAAATTACTTCTGGTCCACCAACCTGATTATTTTTTTGGAAAAATAGCTTGATTCAACCTGTATACAGAAGAAGGAAGTTCATTTGCTAGGAGGTAATGATTCCTGCAGCATGCCAAGTACTGCTTTATAGATTACAAAATAGGAATCATCTAGAACATTAAGCATAATTACGAAGCCGGACCATATTTAAATAAGAACTAGCAGAAATTTGTGACATTACATATAAAAGGCTCTATCCCGAATGAATTATCATAGAGAAAAAGTAACTGGAGGTGTCGATATGATAGTCCGATAGTATAGTTGCCAAATTTTGATAGAAAGTGCTTCTGGTCCACTAACCAAAGACAATTTGCTAAAGTAGCCGAAGCCAACACATAGACGGAAGACTAGAGAGCCAATTCCATCCCTGCAGGCAGGCCACGAGATTTACCAATTCTTACTTTCTCGATCAGTTAAAAATAAGTTATTAAAGCACAATTACGAAGCCGGTTAAAGTGAGTAAATGAGAACATATAGGAATTCGAGGCGTTGATTATAAAAGGATTTTTCCCGCCTGAAAGGAAAAGTTATGTAAACGTAGATCAAAAAACGTTTAACGTAATGCAGTTGCAGTTAGATTGTTAACTTTTGGCACCAACTTCATCAACTAATAACTCTGATCCAATTTTTTTTTTAAATATTTATTTCACCCTTTTGACAAGAAAATCGTTAAACATTCTCTAATACCAAAGAAGAGAGTACTTATTCTATTCCCCACGTATATTCTTTGCTTGTACTTATTATTATGTAGAGATCTCAGAACATTGCGGCAGAAATACGCATAAGTATTTTAGATTTAACCATTTTACCACCGCACTAACTCGAAAACCGTAACTCTAAGGATAAAATGTTCACTATAAATGCGGCCACAAATATTCTTGTCTTTCACGTGGTAGCCTCAAATTTTCAGTTCAATGTAAACCGAAAAACGTAACTTTTTTGAAAAAAATTTCAAATTAAACGTTCCTGGATATTGTCCTATGTTTAATTCTTCCATGTCTAATTTTCGATATTCGAGAAGATTTGCCCCCTCCTCCCTATTCGGGAGTGGTTTTCGGAGAGAAGAGATTTCGGATTCGAGTTTTTTCCAACAGGGGACCATTTCTCAAGTCTCCTTTTCAAATGAATCAAAAATCATCAAATTCGGAGTAGATTTACTATAGGTACACAACGCGCGGACAAACCAAAAAAATAAAAAATCAGACAGTCGAATTGTATACCTCCTTCTTTTGGGTTCGTCGGTCAAAAATCAGATACCTTTTTGAATATTTAAGGAGTAAATAAAAACTAGATTACCCGTGCGGATATTTCACATAACAACCTCGTCACGGAATGGGAATATAATAATGTGGAAATAAGTATTAATCCATGAAAAATATTTTATTTTGAAAAGTAATAAGTGAAGTTTTTATTATTTTTCTACTTTTAAGCTACGGTTTAGATTTTTATGAAGGTTTCTTAGTTTTTTACGGGAGTGTTACCTAATTTTCAAGTTAAATATCATAGAAATCAACCTTATTGCAGAGGGTCCTATAGCGACAACATCTGTTTAATGACCGCGGGCAAATATAATGGGAAATTGTTGTCCTTGAAAAATCTCCCTCTACTACCGGCATTGGGATTTTTGTTCTTGCATTTATGGATTGTTTGGATTGATAATACCGCAAAAAATAATATGATGATGATTTGATATTTTGAACTATCTGAGATAATCGACTAGCTCAGATTAAGTAAAAATACTAGCTTCCTTGCAAATTGTTAATTCGACAAACTGTTTAAGCAGTAGATATTAATATCTTACTACATCTAATAAATACGTACACTAGAAAATTGATTGTGCCTTGCTCTACCAGTGTGCTAAAATATGTCTACAGCACTGGTGAATCTCAAGAAACCCGATATCTGGAAAACAAACACATAACCATAAATCTCATCATAATTCAGACGTGAAATTTTTACAACTGAAAAGGACAAAATTAAGAAGACATTAAGGGTGAAATACTGCGAGCTATGTCAATAAAATGCCCGTATATATACACACATATAAGGTTCCAAGCTTTTTACTTTACCGCATTCCAGTACAGGGTCTACCACACGAAGTGTAAGAAATCACATCATTATGTTCATGTGTTAGCAAAGAATAACTAACACATGAACGTACACCATTTCAAATGCAAATTTGCTAGAATGCTACAGAAACTGAGAGATCAGATTAATGTTCTCATTTTAAGAGAATTGATTAATACAATATATATCCTGGAATACATTCAGCGAGATGGTATAATTCATGTACAAGTGATTATTTCAGGAATGGACTCTTCAAACTTTTGTCTCATGCATTGCAATATACGATAGTTATATGAACCCAATATTTTAGGCCAAGTAAAATCTCTCAGTTAGAATCGGTAATATACATTTAATTCGCATATAAGAATTTTCAAAATAAAACACTTCACAAATATATGCGAGAGTTTGCCAATGCTCTGAAAGAGTAAAGGCTTAATTAATGGCTTAGGTCTTCAATCATCAAGGTAAATAATTTGAAAACTCTGTGCAGTGATGCCACGAAAAAAATGTATTTTATAAAAGCACACTCATAATCAAGAGCAAGTTTGAAATGTTTTCTCAAGTCTTTCTCATATTGGATGAACAAATATCAATGCTGTTGAATCTAATAAGCTAACACTTATATTTATATTTAACTAAATTCATCATTTGAAGATTTAAATATTCTCTTATAATGTGTCATTTTGACATTTGCTTAACGTCCGATTTCGATGTCATTCGTTGTTCCATTGAGTGCAAAGTTTGGGTTTTGTTAACTTTCACACTCTATAGAACAAAGACATAAGTTTTGTAAACCTTATCATCGGACGTCGAGCAAATTTTAAAACGACATTGAACGAACTTTTGGGATACAGCAACACCTACTACTAGCATATATCATTAAAACAGAAAAAAATAAACTAACATTGACTGACAATAGAGAAATTAATGCAAGCAATTGAAAGAGTAACGCTACTGTTTCCCATGCCATTTCTTCATACATGTGTAATTTTGTTATTGTCTTTTCTTCTTCCATAACCTGACCTGTGATTGTTTTCCTCCAAGTGACAAAAATAATGCTTTTCCTTGCTTGCTATCTTTTAAGGTCTAAGATTGGCATTTTTCCAATATCAAGAAAGGTATTGGTCTCAGCGCAAATCTTACAATAAATTATTTTTCTATATTGAAGGTAGAATGTAATACTCGTATAGCACAGCAGAACAACAGAGTTTTCTTTGCATCAGCGAAACTGGTCATGTACTAAATCTCAACTCTAAATGGTTGTTCTTGTTAAATTGATGCTCAACCCTGTACACACTGGCGCTTCAGTCTCTGGCAGACTATTATCAAGATTATTACAAATGTATACAAGTAAATAAATAGCAAAGAAGTGGCCGCTGCGCCGACACAAGATGCCGACGTGAATTTTCATTTGAACCAGCCATAAGGTAATTCACGAAAATTGCTGCCAAGGCGCTATGGGCCTATATGTTCCTACTAAGCGGGATCAGGTTGTTCTCTGAATTACACTGCTCGTAAAAATGAGAGCTATATTAGGCTGGAATAAATAACAAAGCATACTTATGGAATAGATAGGCACGCAAATACTTTGATAACGTCATACCTGATATATACTCTATTTAATTGAGCAATGCGATTACGTCATTTTTATTGATCTTCCAACATCATTTGAGATTGAAAATTGAAAAGGCATTGGTAGTGTACTTAAACAAAATTTGTTTTGAAATTTGGAATAGTACAATTATACAAAATTAGCAAATCGATTCATTATTGACACCTCATGACCTTGTCATGCTTGTAGGTTATGTTTCGTATTTTATAATGACGTTACTTGTCAATACGAAACCAATCACTATTCAAGTTCATTAATTTATGTTAAGGACACAGGCTCAAAAAACACAAAACGCTAATATTTGGTAAAATTTGAATTTCCATAACTTTTTTATTTTCAGTATAATTTACATACAACTATCTTTTAGCAAATGTTGGTTAATATTAATAATTTCATCTAGCATATACGGTATTTCCTCAACTGTTCAGGCCTTTGTTCTTATGCAGGAGCAACTCAAACCCCTATTTTAAAACAACCTCGACTATACTCTTTCAAAATACCGATTTTTGTTAAAAAATATCAATTTCTTATATTGTTTGGCCCGTGTCTTTAAATGCGTTAATTTTCTTATACAATATAAACATGTCACAAACAGTTTACTTGATGAGATATTACTTTTCCTCAGGATGCTATTCCTAACATTATTGATACATGAATCGACATGAAGTGCCAGAGATACAAAATATGTCACTAAATTCGATAAAATAGTTCCTTAGGTTAGTTAAGTTAGAATTGAATCAGTTTGCATGAATGAAATTTCTTATTTTCTCATTTTTATGTAAGTTGCAATAATCGCTTATTAAAACGGAACAATATATTGTTGTCTTTACATTCCAAGACTCCAAGAAGCATTGCACCTAGAGACATACACCACGAAACAAAATATAGAAAG
Organism: Crioceris asparagi; assembly: GCA_958507055.1. Lineage (NCBI taxonomy): Eukaryota > Metazoa > Arthropoda > Insecta > Coleoptera > Chrysomelidae > Crioceris > Crioceris asparagi. The sequence goes on from OY293828.1 coordinate 72,917,211, forward strand.
GGAAAGCTTCCAAAAATTGATATTTTTAAATAATTTGGTTCCGTAATTACACCACATGTAAAATAAGGATATACAACTAACTTTCCAGTTTCCCCTGTATAATATAACGATAACATTTTTGCCAGATGTTAGCGTGTTCCTTTTTTTTACACCTCACTTTATTTTGAAAAAGTTCAATGTGACAGAATATTATCATCAACATTGAATCAACTCATTCTAATTAATCAGTTTCAATTTTACGATTTCACAACGTTGAAAATTTCCGGCGTACCATTTCGCCTGTGACGCTATACAACTGGTTACTTGAATATCAATGGTAATACCTGGAAATCAAATAGGAAATGTCCACGATGATGTCAGTTACTCTTCTCAGAAAATTTAAATTCAATTAGTTTATTTTTAAATTTTAGAGACCTGGTAAAACACATCAAGTGATAAGCAAACGATTTTCCTTCCTCTGAGAAATTGGATCCCTAACGATCCCTTTTTAGTTTGTTTAAATATTTATTATAAGTACCTCGACACAATTTAATATTTCTAGAATAATTTGAAACATACTTATTGTTCTTGGGGATGATCTTTGACTGGAAAGACCACATTAAAGCGTGATCTCCTCATGCTATCACAAGCTCAACTTTCAAAACCCTAGCAAATATAAAGAACGATACTCGGACTGCCAAACACTGCTCATGCTAAACACTTACACGATCAATGCTGGACTATGGCTAAACTGTATACTCCTCAGACTTTAAATCATTGCTGAACAATATACATATATGCATATATGCATAGCACTTGGAACTTTCCAGTCGAAAGCTTTTATTGCGTTTTTCCTCATATCTTACCTCCTTTACACCATGGATGCTATCCAAACCAATTCGTCTCTCAAACCTCAGTGATCTACCTAAGAAAACAATTAATCCGGTACTTAATCAAACCGACCTCGAAACCATATTGGAGAATCATGATGACATTACATAACTCGACAACAATGCTTATAAGACTTCAGAAGGAAGAAGAGCAGCAGTAGTAGGTCCCGATTAGTGATGCGCAAAGCAAGACCAAGACCAAGACCGATATGGTCTTGGTATTGGTCTTGGTCTTGCACCCTTGGTATTGGTCTTGGTCTTGCATCAAATCCTTAGTCTTGGTCTTGGGTCTTGGTCTTGCATATACGGTCTTGGTATTGGTCTTGGTCTTGCTGCAAGACTTGCAAGACTTCGCAAGACTCTTGCAAAAATTTTCATCTTCTTATAAGTGTGAAAATTTGTTGCGATTCTAAACCGTAATTAATTAATTCAAATGAAGAAGAACCTTGCAATATGTATGGGAAGTATGTAATTCATATTCTATAAGATTGCTTGTACCTAATTATATTATCATTCGAAATGGATAAATATCGACTGTATAAAAAAATTGTCATTGTCCAGAACAAACAGGCCTGGTATTGTAATGGTACCAAACCAATTTAGAATAAGTAATGAGAACAAAAACTAGTTGCGTAGAATTAAGTTAGTGCAAGTGAGATGCGTAATTAATTAATAAAGTTTATAAATTAATAATCACCATTCACATATGAGAATCGTATCTTACTAGCGCGATTTAGTCTGCTTGTGCTTTCTTAGTATCATCCGTCGCAACTGAGCACTCATTCTACTACATGCATACATACTTCTATTACATAACTCATTCTCTCGCTCATTCTACAATGCATACATACTTCTATTACATAACTCATTCTCTCGCTCATTCTACAATGGTTTTGTACCATTTTCTTTAATAAAATAGAAATAATCTCTCAGAGTGGATATTGAGTGAAAGCGATTAAAATTATTTCTGGTTTATAAAATTAACTTCAACTTTTGTACAAAGCTTTTCCCAAAAAAAAAGAAAATTAAAAACAGGTAGAGATTTGTTAATACGCGCATTTATAAAACTAGGTATCTATTTCAAAAATCAGTCTTGTGAATATGTCAGCTAAGTTAGTTAATGAGCATGATCGAAAAAATAGTTTCAAAATAAGGGCAACCTAAAATTTCAAAAATCTCCAAATGTGGCTACTGGATAAATGTCATCAAACAGATAGCAGATTTATAGATGATTTGTAACGTTTGCTTAAAACATTCTGCGCGATAGAAAAAATAATAAAAATAAAAACCGTGTAGTTTACCTTCCCCTGGCTACGAACTGTCGGGATTCTTTGAAAACAGCTCGTTAAGGGAAATCGTAGAAGGGTTGAAATTACTGCATTGGGTATTTCAAAATTTTTTGAAATCTGGAAATCCTAGAAGACTGAATTAAAAGTGAATTCAATATTTTTAGTATCTGTAAAATAAAGAACAATCATAAGGGAGTTCAAAGATTAAATCAATTCGGTTATTTACTAGCGTTTCTTATCTAATCATTGAGCAAAAAAATATGTTTCCTACCAATTTGTTGCTTGGTTACGGAACTGCAAGAGTCTTGCAAGTCTCGCAAGTCTTGCAGCAAGACCAAGACCAAGACCAGGTTAGTCTTGGTATTGGTCTTGCATCCCAGTATTGGTCTTGGTCTTGCATAGACGGTCTTGGTCTCGGTCTTGGTCTTGCAATTATGCAAGACCAAGACCAAGACTGCAAGACCAAGACCAGTCTCGCAGCATCACTAGTCCCGATAATTACCTTCAGTTCCGATTACAGTCTTCAGCAACCATTCTTACTGAAGAATTGCACGCCATTTACCGTACGACCATCTAAAACAATTTCTGTGAGGAAGAGAAATTCTTAATTCTGACCTTAGCGAACTAAATAGCTTAGTAAAGTATTTCTCTCTAAAGTCCGGCAAGTGCAGCTTTTAGTGAAACTGTGGCATAACCTATCTAAATATCGTAGTGACCAAGTGCTCCTTACCCACTTACGCCTCAGTCACACCCTTCTCACCCTGGACTACCTTCTGTGTAACAAAAACGCACGCAAGTGCGAAACGTGCAACAAAAAGTTGTCAATCAAACATATACTCTTTGATTATCCACTCTTTACTACAGGAAATACCACAAGATACAATCTTAGGCTCAGATTGTATATGTATAACATTTCTTAACAGTAGGTACAGACATTAAAAATAAACTGTTTAGTATCTACTACATGTCAATGTTTTCTAATAACCAAAATGTTTGATAAATATTGAAAAAAAACTTGATTCTTTCATTTGATGAATGCAATTTCTACATTTAGCTTAGTATCGAAAAAAAGATTAGTTTTCAGAATATCTAGAATAAGAAGGGAGAAAATCAAGATGATAATAAACTCAATTGGCAACTTAAGAGAAATTGAATTGTCTTTTTAGATTGCCACGACAAAACTTGTAAAACTATGAAGCATATGTTATACATTCCCGTACCCCTCTAAAACTTTTCAAATAAGTTGGAGCCTTAACCCATGTAGATGATAAAAAATAATGTTCATGAAATTTGATAGAGGGTCCAAGGTTAATAAGGGATTATAATCGCTTATTACCTTCTTCCTTCTAAGCAACTTACAGACAGGTTTTCCAGACTCCATGAAATGAAAATTTGTCAAGTTTACATTCAACGATAAATAATATTAATTAAAATTCTAAGCAAGAAAAATATGGTTTAGATTCTCAATTCATTATTGGTTAGGTTAGCCATTAATCTGGTCCTATCAAAACAACCATTTATTTATTATTTGGATATCATTCATTCCTCCCAGGGGGTCGGAACAACAAAGGAGTGGGAGCCTCAATTAAATAAATTTATAACATTGTTTTCATCTTTTAAAATAAAAATAATATTTGAAAAAAATTCAACAATGAGTGGCCTATTTTTAAAAACTGACATTTTCGAGTTCGTGTTACCAAGTGCAATTCGACGCCAGTAAAATTTCATTGTAAAATTTTGATTTCGATTTTCTTTTTTGCATATAAATCTATCAAAGATATCTATATAAATTTATATGAATCTATCAAGGAATCAGCAAAAAATTTAAAATTGACAAAAATCCCTCATTTGATTTGAAAGAAATATGCTTGTTGAAAAACAATTCAAATAAATAATTGTACAATTCGAATGATAAACTCAAATTAAATATATAATGAAAAACTAAATGCAAGACTAAAATAATGGGCTCAACTCACATTCGTAAGATATTGAATTCATAAGAAGAAGAACTGGACAAAAAAATAAGTGAAAAAATCAATTGACAAGTTCTTTTTTTCTTATTTGATTCAAAAAAATAAATTTTAATCAGTTGGAGAATGCCTAAATAAATTAGTTTTTGAAAATAGCACTTCTACTCGTTAATGATAAGATGATTGAGAAATGAGTTTTGAGTATTGTAACTTATTCAGTTCCTTATTTGTGTAGGTTTGCATAAATAGTCTAAGAAAGTTACTATCTAGTTATCAAAAGCAAAGTAAAATAAACAGACATCATTTAAATTAACTATTTGTTACACAAAATAGGTCGGACCAACTTTATTAGTTGGTACACTAAGAAATACAAAATAATATTAATTCTATTGGTGCTGATCATTCTGATATTGTACAGGTATAGGTAAAATGAAGACTTTTCCCAACTGCAAAAGTACCTACTAGCATATTTTGGAATAGTGGGAATTGTTAAAAATTATTGAAACCTCATAGGGTGAAGTTTGATTTAGGTTTCAACTTAATGAGTCTGGCGCTCAAGTGCAAAGTACCTAACTAAATAAAATTTAAATGAATCAAAAATCAATTAACTGTCTTAACTAATAATAGGACAACTAATTACGATTATTTGTTGAAGTTTAATCTTTACCTGATAAACTCATTCGACAGTCCTGCAGTCTTGCGAGAAAACTTCTATCAAAAATAGTTTGATGCGTTATTATAACTACCTTAAACTTACAAAAAATGTGACAAGTATGAATAAAACTCATACGCCGAGGGTTCCGTACGTTTATATTAAGGTAAAGCATAGAAAACTCAACTTACTTTAGGAGAAATTGGAAGGTATAAACAAAAATACATTTATTTTCATGAATAAAAAAGTCTATCTCATGAATCTGTTTTATTTTCATAATTATATTCTACTATTATTATACTTCTATTTTCGGAGATTGGGGGAGGAGATCGGGAATAAGGGTCTATAAAGGTTCCTCTTGTCTTCTTTCACGGAACACTTAAACTACTTTAATGTGACATAATAACTAGTGAATTAGGTCATTCAACACAAATAATTTGTAACAACTTCTAGAATACTTAGATTTTCCGAAAGTTCCCGAAAGCCCGATCAGGAAGTAAAGTTATAGTGGAGTTTAATTTAGTTCTCAACTTGGCAAGTCTTGCTCTCAAGAGCAAAGTAACTAAATTAAATTTTAATGAAATTAGCTATTTTAAGGGATAGAATCCAGATGCTTTATAGAAGGTAGGTAGCACATAACAATAATCAGCTCCCATGAATAATGGTAGGCAATTATTAATTGCGATTGTTCATTACAGTTCAATCAGTAGCAATGAAAATAATGCGAAATTCTCCAGCAGTCCGACAACTTCTGGTAAATGCATTTTGATGAGAAGCTGGGTCTAGTTGTTGTATGGTTATAACCAGGTTAGGTTTGCAAGTTAATTTAGTTTTGGTCTTGAAAAGTATTACTATAATCAAGTGCATAGCAGCAAAGTAAAATTTTAACAAAATTACATATTTTACAGACAGAATCCAGAAAAATGTAGATGGTCTGAACATTCAAGGAAGGTAGGTATCACAAATGATAATCCAATCTTTAATCAGGTCTCTTGATTAATAGAGGGCAATTTGTTATGATTGTTCATTATATTTTTACTCTTATCAGAGAGAATAATACAAAATTATCCTGTAATCCTGCGTCAAAATCTGTCAAAGGCATTTTGATTAAAAGCTCGGTCAAAAGGCTAGGGGATGAGTGTTGTCTAGAAACAATCATTATGGCTTACTTAAAAAAACACAACCAGTGAATCAGTTCATTCCGAAGAAGTAGGTGCGTATATACAGTGTGTACTGCGTGTAGTTTGAATTAGCCATTTCTAGAAAATCACCAAGACAAGATTATTTGGAAAATATACCTACATATGGAAGCTTCTCACAATTTCAATAGATAAAAATAATAAAGTTGCGACAAGACTTCCGGTTCTACCCGAAGGCGACATTAGCTTACTTTTCAAATGGAACATGCTACTTCTTGTTTCAATTTAAAATTCTATCACGAAATTAAAGTCTACATACATTATTTTTTAATAGCTTTCGAGATATTGAGATTTTTTTAATTTAAAAAAATCTGGTGTGTCCACTCACACGACTTTCCTACCGCTCGCAGGCAAATTCCAATGAATAAAAAATTTTACACTATTACAATACTTACATAGCGACGATAATAGCGGTGGGAAAGTAAAAATCCTCTTGTCAAATCGTGCTACCACTCATTTTTTTCAGCATGTCAAGATAAACAACAATGGTCATGTAACAGTTTTTCTCAAGATGAAACGTTTAGCCAGAATCTGATGAAACATGCATAACTTTTTTTCAGAGATGGCGCTATTTGTGGGTGGTAGAGGGCTCTCAGAGGAATACCTTAGGCAAGTTTAATCAAAATCCTTAGAGCCGTTTTCGCGCTATAGTCTTGAGCAAATCACGTTTTTTGGCTATAGCTCAACACCCAGTGTATACAGGATTCTCATTCAGTGCCAGCGGCGAGTGATATTAGTACCAAACAAAATAAAACAGAAAGCAAGAAAATAAACCGATCCGTTCCCGAGATAATGCTGTCACAGACAGACAGACATACGGACAGACAGACAGATAGACAGACCAATGGCTGATAATATGTTTATTAAACTTAGAAATCTCTAAAACGTCAAAATCTCGATACCGAAAATTTCACACGATTACAATACTTTTCTTATACAGCTACTATACTAGCGTAGGAAAGTAAAAAATAGGTACATTTAGCTCCATCGTCCTTAGTTTTTTATATAAATAGTGGAAATCATAAAGGAGTGATACATGTATTACATTCTATGAAGTATAGCTCACTTATCTTAAATAGAACACCCTATATTTTTTCATGTTAATCTATGTACTATTTATTTTTCTTTCGTTTAGTATCATTATTCCCTATACCTAACTTTCAACTATTTAAAAATAAATAAACATTAATCATCGCTCAGCAGGATGAAATATAGCAAAGTTGTTGTCATTTCTTAAACTTATTTAGCCAGTTAAGTTTCAATGTAAATAAGGGTTTTTAATAGTATTGGCTTGCTTCAGCTAATTTACGGGAAAACACAATAAATTCTATTGGAATTTAATTATTTAGGTCTTAATTTGAACAGTCTTAATCTCAAGAGCAGAGCAACTGATTCAAATTTCAATTAAATGATCAATTTTAAGGAAAGAATCCTAAAATCATTTCAACATGCATGGAAGGTATCAGACTTGAATATCAAAAATTAACTCCCTTGACTTATATAGGGTAATTAATTGCGATTGTGTTTTGCTCTTTAACCATTACAACAGCAAAATCATTCGAAATTGTCCTGCAGTCCTGCGACGAATTCTGTCAATGCAGTTTGAAAAAAATGCTAGAGGTCTATAGGGGCTATGATGGGGGTTGTGTGGTTGTCTTCTTTAGCAAAGGTAAATAAATATAGTGATAATATGGATGGTGGATGTGAAGAGTTGTGCGCGCCCCCGTATCATAGGGTGGTGTCGTGTAGTGGGGCTGGGCTGTCCGTCCAACATATACCCGGTCTGGGCACATGGCGAGACGCTCAGTTCCGTGAGAGGTGTCGTATTGTAAAGGTACCTATATAGGTGTTGTGAATGACGGACAGGCATCCGGTGTACCTCGTGGTTATCTATAATACGAAAGCGGCGCGATATTCGTCGATTTGTTCAAGATGAGGGTGCTCATGCAGGTAGGATCTATTTATCTGTATTTTATAATTAATTTATTGCTTCAAATACTAGTTACTATTTTCTCCATGTATTCAATAGAACAACATTTAAAATCTGATCTGTCTTTAGAATAGGTATATCGTTTATTTGGACTATTAATCCATATTATGCTCTAATAAAATTAAGGTTTTCTTTAATATTTACAAAAATATACTTTAGATCGTTCTTTGATACATATTAATCTATTTATTGATGTGTAACTTAATTTTATGAAAAAATAGAATCTATAAATATCTGGAGTGCATAACTTTGAAAAAAATTAGAAATGAATACATATTCGTTTTAACCAGATTCGACAGGGGTTTGATCTTCTTTATATTAGAAACTAGAATAAAATATTTTAATTACTCATTCATTTAATTGACAGTTTAGATTTCATAATATAAATAAACATCTGTTCGGAACAGAACTAAACGTTTGTCATTATATCCTATATCGGTATCCTGCCTTACATTCTATCAATTATTTGTTCTTATTATTCATAAGTAGTTTAAATTCTTTTTGTATTTGACAAGATAACAAGCATTTTACGTACTACATGCGACGTAACACTTAAATAACCTATCGTATGTTAAACAGGTGGTATATATTACTACTACTATTGCGCCTACCACAACTGTCAACACTGTCAACTCATATCTCATCTCCATCTATTAAGTAGGTATTATTGAACAAATATTATCTTTGGCTACCGTCGTTAGTACTATTAACACCTTCATCGATTTTGTTTGCTCAAGAGATTTGGATCGGAGCCGATGAGCATTAATAAGTATGTGTATAGATAAATAGACCACCAGCGACCTGAATATTTATCAACAAAATCATTATAAATACAGATATATCCAATAGTATCAATGTTGGATCTCCAAAATAAATATTGAGCAAGTGCGAATTGGGCTCGCCTGGACATGGTTCTATACTCAGTATTTTCGTATAGATTTTCCTGCAAACTTTTAGTGATAGCCTACATTCTGACTTTTTAGGTCCACAAAATTACCCCTTGTACCAAAATTCGTTTATATACTATATAAGTAGGTAATGCGTTAGTATAACACCTATATGTGGCGGAAGTAGGCTGTGACAGACAGACAGATAGAAACTGGAGTGCTCTTGTATCAATTAACTTTGAGTGGACAAAAATCTTTTGAAGTTTGATATTCATATTCACACCATTTCACGATGGTTTTTTTTAAATATTTTTTTTAAATTTGACCCACAAAAACCACTTCAATTAAAATGTGTTGAATATACTATACCCAATGTTGTGCCTGAAATTATCTATCGTTCTTCGTTCTTCCCGTTCGAGATATTCGCAAAATATGATTCTCTAGGCAAGCAAACAAGTAAGCAAGAAAGTTAATCTGCACGATAACTCAAGAACGGAACGGAATTTCGACCAAGGGTTTTTTGCTGTTGGTGGTATCAGCCCAAGAAGAGCCCTATTGTTTTTGGTGAAGTTTAGAAACGGAAAAAACCCGCCCTTTATTTAAAATAAAGATAAAGTGCGCAAGATAGTATACTCGCGTAAGTTTTATCTTCTCTGAAAACTATGAAAGTGAGACTCATAGACAGCTCATACAAAACTGAGATATTAATAAAGCAATTTGATAACAGTGATACAGTAAAAACTGCTACAGAAGCGGGAGAATGAGGAATGCCCCTTAGATCAGACGATCAGAGTCACTGTTTTTTGCAAAAAGTAGTTGTGCATAAAAGTTTCTTGGCTGTTTTCCGGGTGGTGATGTGGTCTTGCTAGAGAACCCGGTCGTTTGTTAATCTGTAATTGAGAGACAGGGAAAGAGAGAGAAAGGAGTGAGTTGAGTTAAGCTCTCGACTAAAGATGAAGCACACAGCTCGTTACTCGTTACTCGCACTCACACCACAACTATAGCAGCAATGCACAGTGCGCGCGCGCACGCGGTGAGAACAGAATATTGTGGCGCACCGTTTGATCTCGCAATTAGTGCTACACGTCTCGCTGCACCGACGGCCCTTATTACGATACAAAGTAACGCCGCCTATTCTCTTGCTTTTCATACTTTCTCGCTCTTTTCATTTCTCTCTTCCTTACTCTCTAAATATATTATATATGACTCCATGGCAGCGTGTGTTCTCGCGGCGCGTCCTTCTCGAATCTTTTCGCGCTCGCGGCGAGATTGCAAAATATCCATCGGGCATTTCTGGCTGCTGCTTCTAAACTATATAATTACCTACTCGATTTTATTGGGAAATTATTCGCGATTTTCCCATCGCTTCTGGAAAATTGATCATGTTAAAGGGAAACTCTGCTCGATGTTCCTTCAAGTATCCTGCTTCAGACCTAGTTTCTCATTATTATAAAATTATTGTCTCATATCGAACTCGAAGGCTTCAAGGATACCCGAATGATGCCTAAGATCCGAATTTGGTTCTTATTATCTATATCCTCACATATTTACCTAATTATGGCTGAGTGCAATTTCATGATGATTTTAAGGGACAATACTGAATCTGAAGCCAATCAAAATTCTTCTTTGTCAAGATGCACGTAGAATGCAAGTCGGATATCCAAACTGGTCAGGATACTGCCTGATAGACAAATATATTTAGAAAAAATATAAGAATCAAATGTACACCATATTTGAGGAGCTTTATTTTTGGAAATTCAAGAGAAGCTGGTATTGGGAATTTTTTTCATTTAAAGGAACAAATTCATTAAATGGAAAATATAATATGCATTCTATTGCTGCTGGAATTACAAACTTGAGAATGTTATTACAGTTGTTGTCTTGTAAAAGCTATTGAGTTGCTAAAGTTGTACATAAAAGATAAACTATCAGTTACAGGCAGAGAGTAGACTCTTTAAACTAATTTCAACATTCTTATGATTATTATTTTATATTTATCCATAATTACATTTTTATTCAAGTGATATTATTAGGTTTGTAATCTAATGAAGTTTAGCCTAACAAACGAAGTTACTCATTCCAATTTATTAACGCTTTAGGAATCATCAAGCAAATTGAACTATGCAAAATTCTAGATCATGCATGATCCAAAGTCCAAAAATTTCATGATAAGGTATCTTTTTTTACTTTACACCACTACTGGAAGTAGCTATTTAATGAAAGTTTTGTAATCGTTTGATTTTTTTAGATTTGTCTATCTGTCTGTCTGTGCATCTCTGTCAAGATTATCTTGAAAAGGGATGGGCCGATTTAATTGCTTCCATTTTTGTTTTTAGAGTATCGATACCTCAATAAAATCTCAAAGCTAATTTCTGAGAAAAGTGAGGATACAAGTTATGCTCAAATGAAAAGTCAAATTACGTTTTTATTTATATTCTGCATAAAAGATTCTTTCTTGGTACGCTGAAAAAAAATTATTGGGTGGGTGCACGACACGTCTTGATCAGCCGATTTTTATCCTAATCGAATTTGATAGCGGAAGGAAAGTCGTGTGAGTGAACTCAACTGATTTAAGACTTTTGAAGTTTGTTGAAAAATATTGCAACCTAGATATTATTACGTGAAGATAATTCTTTGGATCCCATTTTAAGAATATTGCGGTCACACCCTGACCATAGTTAAAACTTTTATGACGAAAGAGTGCACCAAGCTATAATTAATTAATAATATGTATTACAAATACATTAAATTAAATAAAGTAAATTTTCGGTGACCAGCCGTTCATATTTAGGTATCGATGTATAGGATCAGTGGCCAAAATTCGAACACGGATCAGTTGTACGAGAAGCAAGTACGTTAACACTTCACCACCAAAGCATCTATCTATTAATATATATAGACTCCTTTACTTAGTGTAAATTTCAAGTATAAAATCAACCTGAATTAATCTCTAGCAACATTCCAGTTCTATCCAAGCAAAGCTGAAACAAAAAAAACGAAAATATGTAATATAAATTCAATTGTTTTACTTGACACTAACATAAACAATTATTTTCATTTCTATTCATAAATATTAAATTTAATGATAATGAAAAAGTATATTTTAGTTGTAATTTAAAAATTTGCTGTTCTACTGACTACGTGCTTTTTTTCTTCTTCTTTCTATAACTTAATAACAATAAATATATTTTTTTTTATCAGACGCAATATGATACGCAATATACCCGCGTCCTGAGAACATTTTTAATAGAAGAAAAATACATCTGGTGCGTGACTTTTCAACGTAATCCTACAAAGAGATTGCCGACAAACTCGATATTGCAAAGTTTTATTTTTTCGAATACGACCTGTTCGATTGATCAATTTATGATTAAAGGACGTCAATTGCTTTGTGGTGGGTTTTGTGTTTCTTCTCTTGGTTCTTCTTCTTTTTTTTTCCGCCGCTTTGGTTTGGGTAGGTCGTTTTTGTTTGTTCCTTTTTGAGGTTTGTTTGTGTGTGTATATGTATATACGCGTATTTCGAGCTTGCTTGAGATCGGTGAATAAATATACCAGGCAGATCTTTTTGAGTAGATCGTCGATAGTGGAGAATATAAAGAAAAAACCGAAGGTATTGTTGTGTCGGTACCCTCCTCTCTTCAGATTCAGTATGTCTTCAAGCTAAGTCCAACATTATTCAATCGGGTACGAAGCATATATTATACCTAATATAAGCAGACTTATAGAGGGATGATATATCTGTGGAACCAAGTCAGTTTCTCTCGAATTTCTATTTATCATTGTTTTGGATAAAACATTTTGTTACAAGTACATGAGGTTTGCTAAATTTTATTTCAATTTCAAATTAGGCATTATCAATAAATATTTTTTTACAAAAAAATGGACCTATGTTACTAGTTGATGCACTGAAAAATACAAAATAACATTAAATCTATTGGTGCTGTTGCTTTTGAAGTTGGGCAGTTGCAGTTAGATTAATAACTTTTGGCATCAAGTTCACAAGTACCAGCAATAATAGAAAAACGTCGGTCCATTTTTTTGTAACAAATCTTTAATGCTAAAGAAGATAGTACTTATCCTATTATTCACGTATATTCTTTGCATGTACTTGTTATTACTGAGAGATCTCAAAACATCTTGTCTGAAATACCCATAAGTATTTTAGATTTTACCATTTTACCACCACTGCAACTCGAAAGCCGTAATTCTAAGAAAAAAAATGTTCATTATAAATAATGCTACAAATAATCTGTACTTTCATGTAGTGCACTCAGATTTTCAATTTTCGGAAGAAATTGCCCCGGCACATAGCGAAAATACACATCCCACAATAACATCCCTGTAACTGGAAAGCGCTAACTCTTTTGAAAAAATGTTCAATGTAAACGTTTCCGAATATTGTTCTGTCTTTAATTATGCCACGTCATATTTTCGATTTTCGCGCACGAACCAAAAAAAGCAGACAGTCGAATTGTATACTTCGTCCGTTTGGGTTCATCGGTCAAAAATACTGTGTACTTTTGGAAGAATGTAATCGACCAAATATATTAAAATTACCATTATATAAATGTCATTTAAAATATGTTTCATTGGTTCATACTAACATTTTTTATCATTTTTTGTAGAAGAAAATACATGAAAACTATATTTAAAAAACTACGAAACTTCTCATTTTGTTACCGTAAGACCTACATATATGAAAATATCAAGATTTTTTGCTTCACTCTGAAGCAGTATAGCATTCAAATAATTTAATATAAAAATAATTTAATTTTATATTTCTATTTCTTATGTAGAACTATTTCAGTCTCAACTGGTCTAGTGGATAAGGTCATAAATATTATTCTAACAAGTCACTTATTGTTATACTTAAAAGCTTCATAAAGGGAAATCGCAAATGCCTAAATAATAATCAGTTTTACCTGTAGCCCCTAATAAAAAAGTACACCTGCAGAGCCGCAAAGCTGGTCAGCGTCCCTCTTTTATATTCTCTATATTACATATATTAAGAAAGAATCATTTTCTGTGATGTGACCCATGGTTTATTTACAACCAATATATCTCCCAGGGAGCGGCACCTTTGAGCTTCTAGATAATCATAGGGTATTTTTTATAATTTATTGTCAATTAACATGTTCACATTGCGTAATGGATTTTTATTTGGCTAGCGATGGGGTTTCATGGGGTAAGAATAACATCCAGATTTATCTGAAGTGGAATCAGCAAGCAACTTAGGTATACCTACATTTTGATTTTTTGGTTATATAAATAATGTTCTTTGAAACAGCTACAAAGAATACCAAATCTGTTTTAATTACTTGACAGTTAGTGACCATCAGATTTGTGATTCTTTTTCTGTTTCTTTTACTCTTTCTTTATACCTTTCAAAGTGTCCGATTTTCGATATCTTCAATCTCTCTCTTTAAGATCTTCGATTTTAAGTTATTTTTTTATTACCTATTTATTATACATTCCAAAATGGAAAGCATTTTTATATTCGTCTTTGGCAGCTTCGCAAAACATATTATTTACGTAGGAATAATAAAGAAGACAGGGGCATTCCAAGGATTGGATTTTGTTTAGATAACAAATGATAGTGGTTTTTGATAGAAATTTGTAAAGGGACAAATATCTGACAATCTTGGTTTTGAAACATGAGCCTAGTTATATGTCAAATTCGCGGACGAACAACGAGTGTGGTATATAGGTCACGATGAGCCAAAGGCGAGTAGTGACCACCACACAAATATCAAACCAATCACAATACAAGTTCGTTTATTTATTTAAAATATTTTGAACGTCGAATTTGACAAATGACTATCATAAACTATCAAATAGTCAATCAGTATTTATTTTACAAATTTATAGCGTTATTTGCCTGTACCTAGTGAGTTTGTAGCGTCATATAACATAAAACGTGAATTCACATACCTAGATAAAAATTTAATATTTTTACATTCAAGCCGTTATCTGGCAAAAAAATGGTAGATATATAACTTAAGAAACATAACTATCAATTTGATTTTCAAATCATGTCACGTTAAAAGCTTATGATAATGAACATCCTCCACTCAGGAGAGAAAAAAAAACTTGCACCGATTTCCCCAGCTATTTATAGATGAAAACATATACCAGTTCCACTTTCATATTAATGTCGGTACCTACATGCACATCTCTTCCCACGACTAAAGCTATAAGAGCGCAATTATTATATCGTTATATGTATTGAATTTGAATCCAAATTGGATGAGAATTTTTAAAACGGAATATTTTTTTTAATGTTATAAGTGTATAAGCCACATGTCTTTTTATATTCAGCAATTATCTTAATCATAGAACTTTTTACTTCCAGCTATTGGAGACACAGATAATAAATTTCTTTAGATCTTATTCTCCTCTTTGTAGACTCGATTATAAGGTTAGTTGATAATGAGGTGAATATTTTTTTGCAGAGGATACAGTTTCCTAAATTTATTACAATAGCTTGCTATACTCTACCATGATGATCATAGCTTGGTTGTTAACACTTTAGGCCGCTATACTATACGAGCCCCAGTTCCATCTCGGGCTAAACTGTGAATATATTTCCCTCTTTGGCCTTCTCAAATAGTGCCCAAAAACCAAAAAGGCTATTGTATATGTGTGAAATGTCGCGCTCCCCAAATATTTGAAGTTTCCCAGAAAATAATCCAGTCTTGGAAACTTGTTACGAATTATCCCTCAATAAATATTTTTTACAACGTAGTTGCTGCACTGAAAATACCTACAAAATAATCTATTGGTGCTGGTGCTTTTGAAGTTGTGCAATTGCAGTTAGATTGAAAATTTTTAGCACCAACTTCCCAAGTACTGGCACCAATAGAATTAATAATATGTTGTATTTATCAGTGCACCAACCACGTCGGTCCAATTTTTTGTAAAAAATATTTATTTCGCACTTTTCAGTTAAATATTGGGCACAAAAATTGTTGAACGTTCACTTATAACTTATACCATTACCCATGTATATTATTTGCTTGTACTCGTTATTATTACACATTTATGTAAAAACATCTTCGCGGAAATACGCATTTTTAGACTTTACCACCACTGTAACTCGAAAACCATAACTTTATGGAAAAAATATTCGATATAAATGATGCTACAATTTTCTAAAGAAATTGCGCCTTCCACATAGCGAAAATACACATATTTCTTATTTTAATATCGCTGAAACTCGAGAGCCGTAGCTCTGTTGAAATTTTCTTATCTTTAATTCTGCCGTCTCGAGTTTTCGATTTTCAAGAAAATTGACCCCCTCCACCTCTTTCTTGGGGTTTTTTTGGAGGGAAGGAGATTTCAGATTTGAGTTTTAACGAATATAGGACCATTTCCCAAGTCTCCTATTTCAAGTAATTCAAAAATCATCAAAATCGGAATACGTTTACAATATACAGCGCGCACATACCAAAAAAATGCTGACACTCGAATTGTATACCTCCTTCGTTTGTGTTCGTCGGTCAAAAATACTATTGAATTTGAAAAATCCGTTCAAAATAGATTTCCGTCATTTGGACGGCCCATTATATTCTATCTAACGAGTTATTCGTTATATAGCAATAAATATTTATTGTACCTACCTTCGGAGTTAGTATGTTATTGTTTTCTGTAATGAAATATTAACAATTATATCTATAGTGTACGTACATGTTGGACTTTCTCCATAAAATTTTCAACTATTTGTTTGGAAAAGTAACAGAGATAGAGCTGGATAAATGTATATATGTATTTTGAAATATCTCTATATTTCGAACACTTTTCAAAATTAGTAAATCAGTATGTTTATGAAACTCAACTTTAATTTCAAAGTAAAATTCAAAAATTAAAAAACATTTGAAATAAGCAACTTCATGTCGGCTTCGGCTAAAACCGGAAGTCCTGTCACATCATCAATATTTTAGATCGATTGGAAATTGCGAGAAACGCCCGTTAGAATATTTTCAAAAATTATAACTTGAGTGGTTTTCTATTAACGGCTATGTCAAAGAATTGGATTACCAAATTAGAACGCAAAAAAATCAGATCAAATATTGCCTCTTGGTGTTGCACACAAAACCGTCAATTATGTGAAGAACTCTAGCACGAAATTGACTGAAGGCGATATATGTGTTGTTGTATTGTCGATTTCTTCATGTTCATTTCAAAGATTACTAGTGAATTTATAAACCGTTCCACTCTTCGAGGCCGATAGGAAGAATAAGAAGAAGTCTATGTACCTATATGTGTAGTAATGCAAGAAAAACCTTAGATATCAGCAGAATGAAAGGAAACCACCGTCCTCATAGTAGTAAAGTAGTAGAAGTGTAGTAGTATCTGTATGCGAAGAAACCTGGCGAACCAATCGAAAGAAGATGTGGATATTATAGTGGCAGCGAGAGGTAGAGAAGTGGGGACAGGGATCGGAACTCTCTTTGCCGACAGTAGCACAACACAATAAAAGGTTACCGGCTCTTCTTTGATGTCGCCGCCAAGCACCTACACTGTTTTTAAATTAAATTAGTCATTTTACAAGGTATGCCGGATGGATTATCTAGATGCGCTGTTGATCTTTGAAATCCTGCCACACGGCCTACAATTATTAAATGTTCAAAGTATAATATAACGGCAGTCATGGTAAATATTGGTACTTGTTAATATATAACTACTCTTTCCTGACAGTATTATAAATATGTACATATGTGCATAATATATGTTTATAAATATTGAACTGGAGTAGTTTTAAATATCATAATAATAAGTACGCAATAAAGAACGAATTTTTTTTTATGTTTAAATGTAAATTTGATTTAGAATCACAAACGACTCTAATGTCATTCTCTTTCAACATGCGTAAATATAATTAGGAAGAACGCCTTTTATTCAAAGAGTCTTACATCAAACAACTAACAATTGCGGCTCCATTTATACTTTTTATGCTTAATCCATTCTTCTAAAGATTGAGTACTGTACCTACAGATTCCATGAGACAATGTTGATCTAGAATAAAACTTACCAACTGTAGAGTTTATTGAAACCCACAATAAAAGACCTATTTATTCGTAACCGTACCACATTTTTGATAATGAAATGTGTTGACAGTTTGCCTGTTTACATACATTAATAAGGTCAATAAGGAATATACAAAATATATGATCTCAAAATCCAAACCTAGGTGGACAGTATAGGCAAAGATTAGAATTTAATCTTTCATATAGGTTTCTTTATTTGTCGTTATTAGGATGCTGTGCGAAAATAGTCTATAGAGTTCTTGTGTGACTGCGAAATCCTAACAACCAAACTAGAAGTGTATGATTCTTATACTTTGGACTAGCTTGCATGTATTTCAGTGTCTCCTTTTCTTTCTATTAAGGTAGGTACACATATACAAAGCTGACTCAATTACAGGAACAAAAATGTTATAATTTCTACTTTTCTACCGCATGTCTAGTAAGGAAGTAAGTAAAGTAATGTAAACCTTTAAAATTTTCGGTGTCCGGATTTCAACAAATGTAAGTTTCAGTGATCCCTAAATTTAAAAAAACAGTCAGCCATTGGTCTGCTTGTCAATCTGTTTGCCTGTCAGTCGGTCTGTCAGTGCCAAGATTATCCCGGGAATGGATGAACCGATTTTGTTGCTTTCTTTTATGTTTTGTAGGATATCGATGAGACTTGCCGGTGAGTGAGATTGGGCATCCTGCTCACACTGGTTGCTAGGCTGAAAAACTTGTTTAGGACTGTGGTGTGAAAACGACTCAACGATTTTGATGAAACTTGTCGAAAACATTCTCATTAAAGACCTTTACCACCTTACTATAACGTGAATCTCTGAGAAAAAGCGGGGAAAAAAGTTATGCTCAAATGATCTATCTATTTTTTTTACTTTTTAATCTTAAATCTGTCTACACGGTTCCTTCTACGTCAAAACTGAATATGTCCATTGTTGTTTGTCTTGATACGCTAAAAAAATAATGATCAGATGATTTTTATACTCGATGGAAGGCTAATGAAAATCTATAAATATCTTTATTAGTTGGTGTACTGAAAAATACAAAATAATTTTAATTCTACTGGTGCTGGTAATTTTGAAGTAGTGCAATTATAGGTAGGTATATAAATACTTTTCGGACCAACTTTTATTTTAAAAAAAACTTGCAGGGTTTTCGAGTGAGACCACTGTATTGCCGCTATATATTGAAATAACTAAATCTCAAATACCAAAAGAAAAGTGCTTAGACAAGGGATGTATTATCGATTAGAACATTATGAATGACTCAAAAATGTGATCCAATTAAATTTTCGAGATGATATACTGAAAATATAAAATAATATTAAGTAATTCAAATGATAATAGAATTATAAACTCAAGAATCTCGTGTGAATATAAAGTTATTATAAAAGCATTTATTGCAGAAATCATAAAAATTATTCTATATTCCTATAAATAATAGGTACATCATCTATGTAGGAAAGATTTTTGCAATATATGCTGTTTATAATTACATTTTCTTTTATTAACGCCATATTCATTAGTTTGTAATACTGGTATTAATAGAATCAATATTATTTTGTATTTTTCAGAGCATCATTAAATGAAGTCGGTCCTTGTTTTTGTAAAAAAAAAAGTTATTCATACTGGATTCGGCTTTGAAGTGTAGCTATAGGTACTAATGTTTTCTTCCAAAAAATATTGTACATAATATTACCTTTCAGTTGTCGAGCGTAGGTACATCAGTCGATGATGTTTCATACATGTATTTAAAGTTACACAAGGTAAGCCGCCGTCATCACGACGCGACGGCAGGATAAAAAGAAGAAGAAAAACAAGGATAACCGAGAGCTAACGATGTTAAATCTCAATGAGAGCAGATGTTTCCCTCTCGGTTTCAGTAAAAAAAATTAACATAAAGTATAATGAATTTTTAATGAGACCGATCTTTGGTTGTTTCTTTCAAGTTTTAGCGGTTAAAATAGGCTCTCTTTTAAATTCGTTAATGTAAGTATACCCACTGAGATGCTTTGTAATCTGTATAAATTATTTGGGACCGAATGTTCTTAATACGTTCTGTAGGTATATGAAATAACATTGGAATTAAATTTTCAAATACTATGGTGCTTTTACTGATAGCCGAAATATTATTATTAACAGGCATATTTTTGAGAGTATCTTTTAGATAGGTATAGTGAGAACACGGACCATAGCTTACATAGCATACAAGTCTGGAAGACCAAATAATAGATTATCTGCACCAAAAGAAACTGTTGAACAATTAAGTGAAAATGATTCAAATACACCAATTCAATTAAAATGTACATAAGTTACAAATTATTTAGACAAGTTTGTTTACATATGCAGCAGTTTATCTCTTTTCAGCTGCGTTTAAAACAAGAGAATTAAGTAATGATCCAAACGAACTGAAACTCATTATTGATAAACATTCCGGAAATCACCAATTTGGTATCTAAAGTGGAGTTCAAATATATTTCTATGGATGTATAGAGATTTTAAATATTTGCTATGATTATTAGGTTCACTATACGTACTTTAGATTTAGGTATGTATTTCTTTCAATGTTAACCAGCAAAATATTTCTGCTTTAAAAAGTAACAAGTGATGTTTCAATATTATGCAATTTTAGATGATTTATGTAAAGATATGCGTTGATATGCTCCCATATTTTGGAATAAATGGATCGCTCAATATTATTATCTGTAAGATTAACTAATCTATTGAGTTGGATTGACTAACAGTTCTTCTTCTGAATTGATAATTGAATACTTATAAGTACCTAACTAAATGAACGATGACACGCACAGATTAAGAAGAAACCGAATTTGCAAGTTAACCAACACCCTAAGAAGACGTTTAAAATGTGTTAAAAGTGAAAACTAGCCCCTTTTGGAATCGACTTAATTTAAACGTGACTGTAGAAAATGCTTATTATTTTTAACTATGACAGATACCATTTAGGCACATATTCACCAGACATTTAGACAATACTAATACCTACAAAATGATCTTTTTAGAGTCGACGTTAAGTAGATACATGCTATATCTGACATTTCTGTTTAAACAAAATTATGTCCTGAAGTTATGAGTGGATATATTTCATGGGACAGATTGATATTTGCAATTAATATATCAGTAAGGTATTTGTGAAATTTGCAAATGCTCAGAACAACACTTGGTGAAGTATGGACCTGAAAAAATAAATTTCACAGATATATTTCTTCGAGATCTGATCTCCGATGTAGAAAAGAGCGACAGAGAGACGTTCCGAAAGGCAACCAGAAACACCTGTTCCAAATTCCCACCGTCACTACCCTCTTTCCCCGACCTGCACAACCGCTACGGCTCATCAATAATTCCCGTGTCAGCCGAAAAGTGACCGTCCTAATCCAGTGTAAAATTTAGCACCCGACCGAAATACGCATAGCATGCGCCCATGTCAGAGAGAGAGTAGTAGGTAGTATATACTACCATAGCATTTTTCGTCGTTTTGTCATACCTTTACATTGGTACTTGTTTTGTTCTGTTGTTTGGTAGTGTATTATGTGTGTGTATGTCTGTGTCGGCTTCCCTTTCATCACGATAAATACTCATTTTACGGAAGAAGTCGTGGATCGTTTGTAGCGGCGTAGTAAAATGCCGATGCGGTTGTAGTAGTGGTACTTTGCGCGCTGTTGCCGGTCTCACCGATATTTCTCGAAATATCACACCTAAGGACATTCTTACTACCGAGGTTAATTCAATTCAGCTTCATATGTTCAAGCTTTTCAAAATCATCTTGTTTTTAAATAGTTCTGTTTTAGTCGTGAAGTAAAATAACTCTGTAATTCGAGGTCAACTCTGTTCCACAATGCATCTATAGATAAAGTTAAAATAAAACTTTTAAAGTTGAAAGGGATCTATAAATACGAAGAACCCTTATACTTCATATGCATAATTATACCTAAGACGCTTAACCACTATAGATTATTGAGAAAGATATGCTATATTATAATTTAAATTTTTGGCGGATGCGCGGCTCCAAAAAATGTTATTTAGGCAAGGCAATTTCTAAATTTGGATCAACTAGGGATAGATAAACTTCGTTCCAAGTCCCATCAGAAATAGTTTCGGATTCTGCGCATCCAACCCAAGTATCTCACGATATGCAAACTTCTATTTTTCTGTTCCACATAAGCTTTGTGAAAGTTTACAAACCATAAGATCAGTTTGCGGATTTTCTTCTGACTTTTCGTTAGTGACATGCGTAGTCTGGACAAGTACACCTCTGTTTCATCCAAAGACAAATAAGGAATGTAGTTAGTCGTTCGGTTAGGATGTGTGGTTAGAAAATTGAATTCCCAATTTGATTTCGACTTATCAATAGTGGAGTGTCAAAATCTAATGATCTCTTTTCTTCTCTCTCTTGAAACAACTATTTTTATGGGAACCACATAACACTTCAAAGTACCTACCTTCATTAGTTTCTTTTTACACTAAATGGGTATAATGAGTGACTTACAGAGCCTTCGAAGAACAAGACTTTCGTAACTTAAGAAAATATGAAGACAACAACAAGAGGAGACAATTCAAATTGTAGTAATTTTAATCAACTGTTCTGAACACCGTTAAGGCAGACATGCGTGTTAAAGGCGATTTGCAAACTGTTTTAAATCATTTTCGGATTTACTGTTGGAACAAAGCCATAATTTCACCTAGTACATATTATATGAAAATATGGCAACAGTGCCAGGTTGTTGTTGTTGTTGTTGTTGTGGTTGAGCCGTGTGTGCGTGCCGCGGGTACTCCCTTGACTCAAGTGCTACCGAATTGCGGCGGCGAAGATCAAAGCGAATGCCCACCTTCCCACATGCACCGCCCTCCAGATAAATCGCAGGCGACCCAAATCTCCGCGCGCTGACGAAAGAAAACACTCTTTTGCGGCCACATCAAAGGGGATGGATGCTGCTGCGTGTGTAATAACTAGAGAAATAACGATGATGGTAGTATAATATAATATGTGTTGTATAATTGTTGCATGATGTCCGTTGATATTTTTCGATTAACTGATTTCGGTTGGATTGGACATTTTTTCTTTTTTGATATATCATTAAGATTTGTCCAATTGATAAGGGTGTATTTATATCGTTGACAGGATCTTGTTTCTGATATTTCTGTTCGCTGTAGCATCGAGAAGGATATTTTTTAGCCGACCTATCTCCTATCTCGACTAACTTTTTTAGGATATGTCTAAAATCAGTATGCCATGCATATATTTGTACTATCGAGATCCATTTAATTAATCATTTGCATGTTAAATTCCTTGAAGGAATGAAATAATACTTAATATGCTGATTCTAATTATTAAATTCAAAGTGGTTCCAATATTCCTAAATACCTTCATATATATTTCTATACCATCTTTATATTTTGAGGTCACAATAATAATTGTCTAATGCTAAAGTTTTTAGGAGAATATTTGTGACTGATTTCTATTTCAAATATCTTGAAAACTATGTAATTAGATTATTTTCTTTAGGGATATTTTTCAACGGCCCTCTATCAACTAGAATCATCAAAATCGGGACCAGTTTACTAAGCACACACGTAAAATGACATTAATCAAAAAGCATACATACAATTGAATAAATATGTTTCCTCCATTTTCCGAAGTTAATCAATTAAGAGATTCCAAAATGATCTCAGTCATGTTTACTAATGAACATAATTGACCAAGTAGTCACATTAAGTTTCAAAAAGAAACTGTCAATCAGCGGACAGTATAAAAAATACATTTTGAAAGTGCTTCCAAACCTTATAACCGAATGCTACCTTTTGCAAATTTTCAATACCATTTGGTGCTCAAATTGTATGTCGAATCGATTGATGGTGTAATATTTTCATTACCTTGTAATATTTTAATAATTGTTTAAACATTAACAAACATTTCTCAAGGGAAGACATTATAATTACACTTACATATCGATATTTTCAAAACATCCATCGCATTGCCATTGTAATTTCTCTAGAAGATATCTTGAAAGCCTCTGGCATCAAAATTTACTCGCAAACTTAAACATTAACACTAATTATAACAAATAGTTACGTTATATTTTACGCTTCATCTTCATTTGCCACGCGAAAGGTTGGGTCCATTACTTTGAGCGCTCCCCTAATGTCTTGCACTAAAATTGTAGTGCCTCATTTGTTTCGCACCATTCAGTTCATTGGTGGTACTTAAGGAATTTCTTGCGGGGAAAAGAGCTTGTTTATCTTTTTCTCTCATTATGAGCTTGTAATTTAGTAGATTTAAGTAACAAGCTGTGTCACGGCACAGGCAGATTGGTATACCCGAAATTTCTGACGTTGTCAAATCGTAAAATCGGAACTGATTGGAGACAGCTCATTACTTTTTTAATGGGGTGATAATTGACAACTAATAAATCGGTCAACACTGTAAAACTGAAGTAAACCAACTGATCAATTTTAAATCAAACGTTGTGGATTATCTATGCATTGTCATTGTCAAATGATGCTGAAAGTCAAAAGGTAATCACATTGATCATAAAATGTTTGAGCTGAGCAAGCAAAGCTCTTTAAGTCACTATTTTACATTTACTATTTGAGATTTTTAGTCATGAATCTTATAGGTAATTTTTTAATGATTTATTTTTTTCAATACTTATTTCTCAACGTAGATATGAATAAATAAATGTGCATGTAAAATTTCATGTAGTTAATTTATTTTGAATTTTTTTAATATATGTTCCATTTCTCCATGTTTTTATTTTATTGAAATGAGTCTAGCTCAAATGGCATTCAACGTTCTAACCCTGGTCTTAATTTGCACTGAACGAAATTATTGTTGGAAACTACGAAACTACAGACTCTAGCAACTTGCAGAACAGGACTTCTTTCAATGAGTCAGTTATAATTTCAAAAAAATTCTAAATAAATCAAGAGTATCTATGAACATCCAAACTCACGAAGAACATAAAATCAGAAAATAGAATTTTGAGTAAAAATATATCAAGATACATAAGAACAGCAGTTTGATCCCATTCTAATGTCAGTAAGTAACTCAATGAGACCGCTTGAGAGTAGATACAGTAGATTTCATTGTCAACAGTCTCTGATTTATCAACAAAAATATTAGACTCCAAAATTATGAAATACGTCTTATAATTAACAGCAACATTTTAAGAGAAACATGAAAGCAATAAAAAGTTTTCGATGTTAGGCATATATTCGTACGTCAATGTTCTATGTGTGCAATTATGTTAACCGCCTCAAAATCGTGAATATCTTAAGAATTCCGAAATAATTTCATTGTAGAGATTTTCAATTGCCAGTTGCCGTTCCTAATACGAAAATTACCTATTATCTAGAGATGCATCTCAAGTATTCTAAATGTTTTTGAAATTACATCATGGTTACCTATATACCTATCAGTCGAAACGTAGTTTAAATATATAGTCATGCCAACCTTAACCATTGGGCTTTCAATGGTTAATTATTGAATCATCAGTAATTGTGTGATTCCAGATATGATGAGTTTATTGAAAATTGCCAGAAAGTAAAAAAAATAAAGGACACTTTACCCAGGCAGATCATAAAAGAATTACTTTCGAAGAATGGATAAAGTGAAATGCTTCACTTCATCCTTCTCACATCCATCAAATTTTAGGGTCCTATTATTTTTTGTGTTTCTCATTTATATCAACTAGCATTGCAAATATTTAACATTGCCTAATTCCCTTTGAATGAAGTTCAGAAACGCGAGAGAACCTATGTTTTTTAGATAGATAGTTTTTGATAATTTTGAATATATTTAAATTGCTCGTAAGAAATTAAATTGGTATCATATGAATTGCAAGACTCCAAGACTCAATGAAGAAGCATTAAAATTAGTTAAAATTAGATGTAATAATCCAGCAATTTACTGAATCTCACAACCACAACAAATGTAAATTAATCAGCTACCTTTTATCCTCCATAATG
This sequence comes from Crioceris asparagi, assembly GCA_958507055.1. NCBI lineage: Eukaryota > Metazoa > Arthropoda > Insecta > Coleoptera > Chrysomelidae > Crioceris > Crioceris asparagi. Next base: position 72,943,072 of record OY293828.1, read on the forward strand.
ATCATCATAAGAAAATACATTTTTAACTTTTTAAAGACTGTTAATCACATAATTTATAGGTAAATTAATGGGCCTTCTACGAAAGATTTTGTGTAGCTGTTATTTCGACTGCTGTATATACCTACCTACCTATATATTTAAATGTTGGTCCCAATTTTATCATATCAGAAATATCCGACGACTGATTTGAATACTTGAAATACTCTCTGCTTATATAGATGAAATTATTTAGAGGAAACTGGTTACTTCAAAGGCGGCAAGAACAGGCTCGGACTACATATATTTTTTAATTAATACATAAAGTATACCAAAACATGTTACCCAAACTTTACTTTTAGGTTTCCCAATAAACCTTTCTAAAATTGTCAACTAGGACAATATTAGTCGCTCTTTGACTTGCGGCATGAGTTATTTTGTACTATGTATCCGAATAAGTCTTGAAAATTAAATATTTGTGTATATTATTAGTGAAAGCGTATCGTTATGATTCTAAAGTAATCATTTTATCCATGAACATCTGAAAGTATCAGCAGTTACCGCACAAATAACTAAATCACGAGAGAACTTTTCAACTTGATCCATATTTGGAAAAAACTAATATATATAACTATTATTATTATTATATTCCACAAAGGTATACCTACTAAATATCATAATAATAGTTTCTGTGTTATTATACATTATTATTATACTGAAGTGTATGTCTGATTGTTTATAATCATACAATTACAAGTAACGGTGAAAGATCTCATATATGTTAGTGACAGGATAATTATTTGAAATGTATCGTGCGCTATTTTTGATAATATACCTACCTGAGATTCGTGTGATTTTTTAAGCAATAATTGTATTATGACATCCGCAATTGACTTTCATCGAGAACGTTACGGTATATTACTGGGAATGAATTTATCATAACAATACTCGTGAAAACAACTAATATCCCGGTTATCACCCGCTTCCAATCTTTTATAAGTTCTGACTCATCAACTGCCAGCCGAAAACACCTAGACCTAGAAAGCTAAAATTTTGTACAGAGGTTCTGATGTATATACAAGGAATAAGGAAGTATATTTCTATAGTCAACCTCTAAAGGGATGCAAGATGTTAAATTTTATGCATGGAAAAATAATATTAAATTGATATTTCGACTTTGAAATTTCTGAATTGCTGAAAATCCTTAAATAAGAAAAATAAATCTAAAAAAAATGAGTGCGCTATTTAGGTGTTTTGGGACTTTGATTGCGAAAATAGCATTTATTCTGAAGTTCAGGATGTTAACGACATGGTCTTTCATAGTTCCGCTGATTTCCGCATGCATTTGCCAGTAGCAAACAGACCACCCTTAGAAATGTATTATTTTTCAAGTTATATTATTATTGAGATGAGTTTAAATGCTAAAGCCAACATATCTTTCGGCAGTTACTTCGTGATTCTTTCTATTTTACTGATTTTTGCTCCAAACATTTTATAACAGTTCATTGTATAGTCAGCATGTTTTATCAAGGACGGCTCTGCTTCACACGGGCTGGACAACGAGCAGTATTTCTTTCATTTATAAAAGGTACCGCGCTTGTGTATATTGTTTTGAATGGTTTGAAGATGAATCATTAGATCATACAAAAAAAACACCAATTATATGCTTAATTTGATTACACGCATATTTTCAAGTACCTGTATCAGCGATGTGTTATTCGTACCTTTTATACCTATGATTCGATCGTCACAAAAATTTAAAAATAATTTACTGTTATAATCAATCAATTTCTTCTGCATTGGCTTTGTATTTATACATATCTCTTCAAATGTTGAAGAACGTTATTAGTTGGAGAATATTTTGAAATTAACGGCATTTTCGAGATGTACCTAACTGAAAATAATCGTAATCGAACCAATATGCGATTTTTTTCTGGACAGTTTTTCTTTGTCAAAAACTGTAAAAATAATCGCACTAATTATAATTTTTTTATATTTTATTATTTTTATAAATTATAATGAAAGTAATTTTCGAACTCTATATCTAGTAGGTATTTATTGCATTAAATAGGTTTAGAAGTAAAAAAAGGATAGGAAATATAGGTACAAAAGCTATTTTTATCAATATCTCGAAATTTATGTTACCGAATTTATTAATAATAATAACGGTTTATTTCCCAAGAAACATAAATGTTTATAACAGGGAATAATTTCTTACATAGTTTTGTTATTAAAATAATTACATATTTTAGACAGCCAAGTACGAGTTGGTCTTGTGTGGTGATAGTCCCGTACATAGTAATTTCGCATAGGTCTTCCTTCTGAGCAAAATTATATCCTGTATTTTGTTTGCTTACTTGTAACGGAAATAGAAGAAGGGGCCGATCTTTGTATGTTTCCTTTAATGTCTTCTAAGCCATTTATTTTAAAACTGAACCTTTTTACCGTTGCGCTTCGTAGTTCCAGAGAAAATATGCTGTGGCAGACTGAGATACACCGGAGTGATCTTGATTTCGTTTTTTGATTGGATGTTCGGAAACCTAAGAATTGAAATTGGAGGTCTTTCCTTATGCCCTCATTACCAGAATCCAAATATATGCTTTCAGAATAACTTAGGTAATTCATGTGTCCATTATTTTCAGATTTTCCCATTGTGCCTTGGTATCTGCGCAGCATTTCCCAATTCAGTCAGCGATGTGGCAGAGGAGCAGCCAATCTACACAAATTCTATCCAAAGGTATGACACGCATACGGATAGAAATGTCGGCAATGGCGAAGTGCGAGCACTGAAGAAAGTATTTCTATCAAATAGATCAATAACTTGCAATGATGGCTCACAAGCAGGGTAAGATAATTATTTTAATACACGTATACGAAAATTGGAAAATTCGGGGAAATATGTATGCTTTTTTCTATTTTAAATTCATAAAAGTACTCAAGACTTTAACTAACGAAAGTTTTCAGAGGAAAAAATCAGGACAATCGAAAAGAAAATTCTTAAGACTTGTACAATCTGCGAAAATCATACTTGTTATGTAATCTCCTTCATAACTGATATATTTCGTTAATTTTTTATGCTCCCGGAATGGAGAAACGCAAATGAATGCTTTCAATTACTAGGAAAAGATCTTGATAAAAACCTGAAAACTACATTCCAGCCAAAATACCTAACAATAAAATTATATGTTTTGTCTAACAAATGTAGATATTTTATTTCTATTCGAATTTATTTAGCAACTAGGTTACTAAGGATGTTTAATGTTAGTTCAAAAATATGCATATTTCTAGTTAAAATATATTGCGATCCGTAGATCGATAAATGTTGCTTTTATCGTTCACTTAGCTCATAATTTACGGATTTCAAAATAAATATGAATGTGACACATACCAGAGCTCAGCTGTATCACCAATTGCCTTCCCGACCCCCAAACCCATACTGAAATTTTTATCGCAATATGTGGAGCTATTCCCGAAATATCTAGTGTGGACCTCGACGGTCACACCCATTAAATATGAAAGTATCGCCAATTGATTTCTCAATTCCAAAAACCCCTTTTTTCAATTGTTTATCAAAATTTGGCGAACAATCCAGAAAAATGCATATAGATTTTAAAATTAAAACCTTATCTGTATGCCAAATTTGATCAAAATCATTAGAGCCGTTTCTGAGATAAAATTTATATAAGTATAGATATACAAGAATTGCTCATATTAATAAATAAATTAGATTTGATAGATGTATCAATTTTGTAAATTTAAATTCGGACACATTTCAGCAGTGTACTACCGATAGAATTCATCTCGAATTAAAATGTCACATTGGCTCCTCCTGAAAATTGAATATACATGGACAAAATCGTTAGACAACGTTTGTCAAGTCAGTTAGTACCAGATCATTTAATAATATCTTCCTGAAAGATCCGCGGAATCATTCTCATGTCACCTCACATGAACTCTCATTAACAACGCTAGCCTAGCTACATTTAAGTGTGCTAGTTTCCTTCGTAGTTATTATCTTGTTTTTTCATTTTCTTGCTTTGTTATTAACTTACCGACACAAGTAAAAAAATATTATTTACTTTGTAAATACCGAAGCCATTCGTTTGAGACGGAAGAGGCGTGTTAGAATTTAGAATCGAAGAAAATAGAGGAGGGCAATTATTATAGAAGTATTTTACACAATTTGTTGGATATTTTGTTCTACAATTCAATCTAGAACTATGGAATTATTTTGTTAGAATGTATCCATATTAAAAATGGTATCACTAATGATTTTTCTTTATATTCCAGATTCTATCTGAGAAAGTCTCACTCTAGCAAGAAATGGATCATTTTCCTGGAAGGAGGATGGTACTGCTACGACCACCATAGCTGTCGGAATAGATGGCTGAAGCAGCGACATTTTATGACATCCTCACATTGGCCAGACACTAGGGATGGTAAGTTTATTCAATTGTTTATGGCATCTTTCATGCAAGAAAATTCCAATATACGCCTATATAATTTATTTTTGCCAACACCTGCTTCGTAAGTGCAACTGATGGTCATGGCAAAAGTACTCGATATCCAAAGCCTTGATGATAACTGTCAATTTTATTACACTAGTGCATAGTTTTATTTATTATCCAATACCATTACTTTGAGCACTAGCAGGATAACAAAAATATTTTATGCACGCACTGGCTACATAAGTACATATCAAACTCGCTATTGGATTCGTATGATTCTCGCCTAGTCACAACTCTCATCCTTCAGTGAATTTAGTTCCTTTAGCACGAGCTTCAGCATTACCTATCACTTATATGATAAACTACTATATTATAATCATTGATTTACAGTTGGTGGAATGCTGTCACCGAATATAGATGAGAACCCATACTGGTGGAATGCAAACCATGTCTTTGTGCCATATTGCACCAGTGATTCGTGGAGTGGTTCAAGACCATCTTCCCCACATCAGCTGTTCAGCTTTATGGGATCATTTGTGGTGCGCCAAGTTATTCGTGATTTGATACCGTTGAGTCTTGAAAATAGTACAGACTTATTTCTGACGGGAAGTAGTGCCGGCGGTACTGGTGTAATGATTAATTTGGACTCTGTGAAAGAATTGTTGCACGAAGAGATGGGCTTGAAACAGATCAATGTTCGTGGTGTAACTGATTCCGGCTGGTTTTTGGATAGAACACCGTATGCACCAACAAATAAACCCGCTGTGGAGGCCATTAAAAAGGGCATGGATATGTGGCGAGGCAAGGTGCCGCGCAGATGTCGAGAGGAGTATCTGAATGAACCGTGGAGGTGTTATTTTGGATATAGACTATATCCGACTTTAAAAAGTAAGTTTTATTAGGTAGACATTTGCTATAATTTCATTAGAAATCTATAGATATACTTACCTTTTTCAATTTTCTCCATGATTTTTTTATCCAACTTTGGCAATTTCTCCACCTCTTGAGTCATTCTGAAACTTTGTCACATTACCATTTCATGAGCCTATCTTTATATCCTATATATTTTTTTTCGCCTTAAACTTTGTTTTAGAAATGAATCAATTTCGTTAATATACCTAACTCTTGGACAATCCCCCAAAATTTAATTACAACAAATAACTCTTCAATATCCCAATTTCCATAAGTGTTGCTTCCAGGAATTTAATGTTTCTTCAATGCCAATATCTTAATTTTCTTTATATCGAGAAGAAATCATAGTTATGCTTATTTATTTTCCTTTACCTGGTACAGTTTTTCGTATTCTCAAACACTTTTGACTTTGACGGAGTTAATAGAATTCAAAGAAAGATTAATCAGATATTTATTTTTCAAATAAATTACTTCGTCCAGGCATACTGTTTGTAGCACTTGTTGCTTGAGTTAATCTGTCTACCCCTTCGCTATGATTTTGAATCTATGATACATGTGAAGTGTGAAATAAGTTTGTAATCTGAGGTGTAAGTCCATACATAGTTGTGCCCGATTGTTTTGTAAACTATTTAAGAACAGATGTCAATTTCAGTACCATTCTTTCAATTTAATTTGGTGGATTATGTTTGTAGAAACGCTTATTTCCTCCGAGATAAGAATTATCTTAAAACACCACGTAAGCTACCACTATGATCAGTTTTATCAAAAACCAATAGGTATATGTAATATTTTTTATCTAGTACCCGAACGTCCAGATAACTACCAACAGATTAGATATAGACAAATAATTGAAAATATCAGCTCCATTTTATCGTTATAATGTGGTTATAATTCTTGTTACTTTATTTCTACTAATTAGAATCCAATTAAGTATTTAAAATATTGCAAATTCATCTTGAATCTAAACTTTGAACATTATTTAAAATTCTCCATTTTCACAACTATAATTAACAACGCACATAATTACGTTACTAGCCAATGCTGAATTTTTATGATTATATCTCTTCCTTTGATCTTACCGCCGTTTAAATTACCGTTCACACAATATATTTGTTGAGAACTCTCTCTATGAAAGGCTCTACGTGATGAATATAAAATACATAAATTATTTTCCTGATGTTTGCTCAAAATTCGTATTAGATTTAAAATATAATGAATTTTAATTTAATAACTATTACTGATTAGTTAGACGATCAAAAAAATAATCTCAACGCTCCAAGGCCCAAGGCATTTATTACGGTCCCTTAAAAAACGCACTATGGTATATTTCGGTTATACCTTCGTAGATCTAATCATTTCTAAACTGAATATTGTTTTTTTTTCAGCTGAGCTTTTCGTCTTCCAGTGGCTCTTTGATGAAGCACAAATGGATGCTGACAACGTTGGTGCACCAGTAACGAAACAACAATGGGATTATATACACAAAATGGGCGACTCCCTACGTCAGAGTTTCGTGAATGTATCATCCGTTTTTGCACCATCTTGTATATCTCATGCCGTCCTTACAAAAAAAGACTGGCAAAAAGTCAAAATTGATGATGTTTCAATAGCAGATGCTCTACACTGCTGGGAACAGAAGACAAATAGACGAAGATTGAAGAGATTAAAGAATAACAAAAAATTAGGTCCGAAGAATCTTCGGAAACGGAAGAAGCAAGGTTTAGAGAATAGAAATGTTCTAAGTAATATTAGTAATGTGAATGGCACAATCCATGTTCCTAAGATTGAAAGAAGAAGGCAGAAGAATAACAAGAAAGGCAGACGAAGAAAAGGTAAATAGTTATAAAATCAGTTCTTAATCTCTTCAAGCTTATAATAACTCTTCTAGTTATTTATATAATTATTTCATTTCCAGACCGTCTTCGTAAACAAGGAAATAACAGCCGCAACCAGACCTTGGAGTCAAACATTCACGACAAAAGACCGTCAAGATCAGTTCTGCTGGCTCAACGAAGGCCACGTAGGCGAAAGTGCTTTCACAGGCGTCTAGAACGGTGCACATGGCCTCAGTGTAACCATTCCTGTCCCCGACTTCATAATCCATTTACCGGGGAAGAAATGGATTTCATTGAGCTGCTCAAGTCTTTCGGCTTGGATATGGAGAGTGTAGCTACTGCTCTTGGTATAGACATTCAAACTTTGAATAACATGGACCATTCAGAACTGTTGAATTTGTTAACGCAACAGGCAAACTGAGGACCAATAAAATAGCCTACCATATATATTACATAAAAAATGAAACTAAATAAGATCCTGTTAATTTATTGAGCAGATAAACTTTATAAATTACTACTTGGTACTTGGGTACTTGGCACCATATGAAACTGCAAGTAATGTTTAAATTATATCAGATGATCCCAAGATGCTATATGCCATAAATCATATTTTGAAGTGTAATCCGTATAAAAAGATCAAATTATATTAATCATATCATGTGACTTCAAACACCTACTAGATCAAACGGGCATTGTGACTTGAAGGAATTATATAGTCCGTCTCCAGAATACCGTGCAACGATTCAATCGTATTAGGCGAGAAACGTCGCATAAAAGCCTATGTGTATCGAATTCCCCCCTGACCATCGACGTTTGGGATCATACCTCATACATAGAGTAGGAATGCAATGTAAAAAATTCAAGTATCTTCAAAGAGAAACAAAAGACAGATCTGGCTGCTCTGTCTTTTTTCATGATACGCGCTTGTCATTGTCAATTACTATCGACACCAAAGAAGGAGCACCCTTCTTGATCATCTATTAGCTACTCCATTTCTATTTGCAATACTGCTTATAGGTTTCCTACTCTGTTATATTATGTCTATGGAATAAACGAACAGGTCAGCTTGCTCCACTAAAACCAGGTATTCACGGTCCAGTTTGTCAGATTACATTGTTGACGAAAATAAGATAAAAGACTATTCTTGGATCGTGAATGAGGGAGAGGAATATGTCGGATGTTTGTATTCCTTCACGTTCATCCCTTAAAAATCCATTTTCAATAACGATTGAGTTTTGCTGTAAATATATTATTTTGAGTTTGCTCTATTGAACCACCAATTGAAAAACTTTTCGAAAAATTTATCAAGTACCCGATTGTGTACGTAAATGGAGTTCAAACTATCAGTCTGATTTTAGTCATTAGAATATATTACAATAACTTTTTTTTAGTCTCAGGCTGCTCTGCTAATATTACTTGTTAAATATCTTGTTTTCAATTCCCAGTGAATGATTTGTTGATTTAGATTAATTTTTAAATATATTTGTATATACTTTTATGTAAATAAAATTGTTGAAATAGTATAAGATGGAAATATTCGTACTATGCATAATTTCATGGATAACATGAATTTCTGCGCTTGGACCACGATGAAAATTTATTTATTTATTTTATTATTATAATTATCGATTTTAAGTGCTAAGTGCCTATTCTTATCAATTCCAAGAAAGGCTATTATTTAATATTGATCCTTTAAAACTATTATAATCACCTCAGACTTCTTTTTCATTTCCAGAACAAATATCGATTTTCAGAAAACGAAACATTGTAAATATCTTCCTAACTATTAATATTTATTTTTTGAAAGATTATATTATATTTTTATATTATATTATCAACAAAATTCTGGGCAAACTTTATTGTACTGTAATTATTAACCCTATATTTATTTTTTACATTGTAACCATCCAAAGACTATTTGCCCATAATGCACCAACAGGACTGATTTATGTTCTACCTCATTTGTATAGAACTTATTTAGTCAGTAGGTTACCTTTTTTATACCTTGTATCATATTTATAACTTTCTGTAATATAACGATATATACCTAAAGAACTATTTCTTTCTATTTATAGAACCTAGAACTTAAGAGCTTGCTCCGTTCTATACAAGCACTTGCAAGTCCTGATGACGCTTTCTCCTAAATTCACCTCCAAAGAAACAAAATACGTATACCAGCAAAAGTTACCCGCGTAATTCAAGGCCTCTATTAACTAGTTTAATGAAATAGCGCAAATGTTAGAAAAGCCTAAGAAGATTCCACTGAAAAGCTCACTAACTTGGAATTTGGGTGTCAAAGTCAAAAATACTGTTATGTAAACTGTCAAAGACTTTCATTATTCAATAGTAACGTCCTATATTCGTTCATGTGATAGAGCCCACTGAGAGACGGATGCCGGATGGACGAACAGCGGAGTCTCAGTAATAATCTCCCGTTTTCACAATTTTGTTACGGAAAGTTAAAACAACTATTTTTTCCAGCTAAAGTGAAATTATCGTAATCTTTATATTGGCAATACAAGTAACACTGTTATTTGATCAAGGAGGCCATGATCTTGTGGGATATTACCATACACGACATAGGAGAATTCAGTAACTCTACGCATTGAAACAGTGTATAGCGTAAATATGAATTTTATTCAAGTTATATTTGTATATATGCTCATTTAACGAAAGCAGCATAGTCTTTTTTGTGTGCATCATAATTAAAATCATGAATCAATATTAGTTTTAGAGGTACGTTAAGCGGCAAAACGTCACTCTGAAGATTTATTCAAATATTCAAATGAACGTCAATATGAGCACGTATTTGACATAGAACAGAATATAAACCATATATATTAAGGGTGTTCGAGCAGGATTTCAAACCAAACTCAAACCGTCAGAGGCATGCGCATTTTAATTTTAAGAAGACGGAAATTAATATGCGCATGCTCCACAATCACGGAACACAGTTGGAAACTGGTCCAAACTACTGCTCGAACACCCTTATTATATGTTATAAACCTTATTTATAGATATACAAACGTACTTACGAAATGTCAAAATCATAACCTAATTTTAGTTTATTGACTTCTGAAACGTCAGAATGACAAAATCTCAAAATAATCATGGAAAGAATTGACATAAAAATTCAACACAACCTGTAAAACATATCTAAATTTTTTATTTTAAATATGAAGTTCCCATAGAAGACTAGGCTGCTTTTGTTGATTGAGCATATATTTAAATATATCACTTGAATAAAATTCATATTCTGGCAAAACACTGTTTGAATGAGTAGATTCACCGAATTCTTCTATGTCGTGTATGGTAATATCCCACGAGATCGTGGCCTCCTTGATCAAATAACAGAGTTACTTGTATTGCCAATAGATAGATAGATGTTTATGTAACCACGTTTTGTAAATACAATTGTAGCAAGTCTTGATAAAAAAAATATAAAAACATATAAATTGACACATAAAACTGATAAAATAGTAGCTAATAAAATAAAATACAGATATATGGTTATAAAATGATAGTTTGTATTGGAGCTTAATGCTCTCTTAAATAGATAGTCTAAATACTCTTCAATCGAGTAAAAAGCGTTCTCGAGTAAAAAATTTTAATTTTTGTTTTGATTCTATCTGAAGAAATAGTTTTGAAACACTCTGGAAGGATGTTGTATAGTTGGAAATGTGGAGTATTCTTCACAGATTTTTCTAGCCTTGATATGCCGAATTTAATTTTAAATGATATTTATTTTTATGAATATCTAATAATTGGTAGAATATATATAAAGAAGGTAAAGTCAATATCTTTAACTGAACAAAAAGTGGTTTACAGTGTTCCTGGAAGATGGCATCAGCAATTATTCTAATGGCTTTTTTCTGGAGTCTAAATATAGGTAACATATATGAAGACTAGCCCCATATTATAATACAATAGGATATTTGAGAATGAAATAACGGTTGGTAAACAATTTTTAGTGAATTTTGGCTTATCAGTCCACGTAATTTTCGAATAACAAATAAAGTAGATGAGAGTTTACCGTGTAAAAACGAAGCATGTGTGCGCCAGTTTAACTTATCATCTAATCTCAATCCCAGAAGATTGACGCAATAGCCGTGAGCAATAACTGCAGTTGTTGAGAAAATTATGTCTTGTGTCTTGTCCATGTTGATCTTAAGACAATTTTGCGTGAACCAGTGCTCGGCCCTTTTCTTACTGACAATCATTCTATTTTCTAGTTCCTCCAATGACTTGGCTCTGCAAATTATTGTATTATCATCCGCATAGCACACATTTTCGTGAGGAAATAAATAGGTAAATAAATCATTTATATAAACTATAAAAGGGAACGGCCCTAAAACAGAGCTTTGGGACACCCCACAATCTACTGGTTGAAAATTTGACATGATACCATTTAGATCTACACACTGAGTTCTCGATGTTAGATAGGATCTTATTAAGCTAAGAGGAAGTCCTCGTACACCATACCGTAACAGTTTCGTTAATAAAAGCTCATGGGAAACGCAACTGAAAGCCTTGCTAAGATCACATAAGGTAAGACATACATGCTGTCCATTTTCGAGGCCTCCGACTATGCCTTCCACAAGCTTGGTTTGTATTTAGCAAAATATGAGTTCAATCTGTTCTTGAGAATTATTTCGAAAACCTTCCCAAAAAGGGGAACAATGGAGATTGGACAATAGCTCTCTGTTGAATCCAAGTCTCATTTTTGAACACAGGAACCACTCTAGCTACTTTGAAAGAATCAGGGAACTTGCCTTGAGCAATACATATGTTAAAAATATGAGTTAGAAGTTCAATCAGAGTTGAATTCATTAGCTTAAGAATATTATTATTTAAACCATACACATCAATGCTATTGGATTTTTTAAAACTCATCATTGCATTCTCCACATCATTTTCTGCTACCGGTAAAAGAACAAAAGATTGTGAAACTATGGGAATGTCATATAATAAAGCATTCTCCAAGTTTACTTAACTGTCAAGCTCTTGACAATAGCTGATGCTACGAATACAAAATAATTATTGAAATCCTTATATAAGATAATTTTTCAGTAGTTTGTCTATTTTTATTATTGTTTATCCTTGCATTTATTTTGCGACTTATTTATATATCGATGAAATAGCATATATACTTTAATTTGCATGCTTTTGTCATTGCCCACTGAGAAGCAGTTTTCTATTGTCAATAAATATCGATTATTTCTCAATGATTTACCAAGGTTTATTAAGTCCCACGTAATAATAAAAAAAATCACTTCATGCATTCAGGGTTTTTCCGAAAATTGTAAGTGCGCCTGATATACGTTTTGCGCATCTAAATAGAACCAAATTTTGTTGACTTTTTAGGTGTCATTATTTTAGCTCATATTAACCACAGAACGTACCTACTCTATAGGCTCCAAGTCTTCTCCATACATGAGTATCTTTAGTGTTTCTATTTGCAATACCGATTGTCATGCAACACTTTGCCGTCATATCGGACCAGTGTTATGGAAGTCTACCTTGCTACCATCATCTATCTGGTTTATTTAGTACAATCATCTTCTTCGAATTGTCGGGTATTCTATCAGTTTGACCCAGAAACCATCCTCCAAAGTATACGAAGCACTCTTCTACCGAATAACATTTCTGCTGCAATCTCTTTCAAGTATGATCCATGTTTCTGTTCTTCTTCTTCTCAGCCTTAATTCATCCACTGCTGTTTTTACTTTAACTTGAAGTGGTGCCGCCAACGATTGATAATCTGAGTCTAAGCATCAGGTTTTGTTCTAATATCTATAATATATGTGCTCCATTGAATAAGATATAATGTTATTTATTTGCTTATTTAAAGCCTTCACCATATGAAGTGGCATATCATGTTTGGCAATTTGTGAAATAAAAAATATCGTGAGATAGAGCATTGGGAAGAACCAATTTCTGTTTCATTCTAATTATCACTTATGGTACCATAGCCTTGAGTAGGGGAGAGGGGGGCTAGCTGTTACAATTTTCAAGTACTATTCTTTAGGCTTAGGCAGAGCCTTTAATAAAAAAATCTATAAAAGCTGTCTCATTGTCTAATATGTTCTTTTCAAATGAGTAATTTTTAATTAGCAGAAAATACAAAATATACAGGTGTACATTGTTTCTTGTCAAGCAATGCAAGTTGTTACTCACAGGTTAGGTTTGATATAAACACAATAAAGTTAAACATTTATGTATATATTTAATCAGTATCAGACATACAGTGAATACACACATAGACATCATCGTCATTGCCACAAGAAACATGCCCCATTTCTTACAGACTGTGCACTGAATCCAATCAGCATATCTTGAGGTAGAAAATGGCATCAAACAAATAACGCAGAGGCATTCCTCCTCTTCCGAACCTTGATAATGATTCTATTGTTACAGAAAGTTTCTTAGCAACGGTCTACTGTTTATTTCTTGATTTGGCTTGTGAAACATTTTTGGTCTTGCCAACTGGGTTCTTCCTATTTTTTCTTAATCTTTCCTCCTCTTCTAGTACAGATTTTATTGGAGTGTCGGTTAAAATAGCTGTCGTTCTCTTTCGACGACCATCTTTATCTTTTCTGGCAACTGCTTTTGGGCACGGTTTCAATTCCTGAGGAGTTAGATGATCTTGATGGCCTTGACTAGATGATGGAGTAGCATGGCAGGTACAAGCTTCTGATGTTGGCGTTGAATGCCTTTCATTATGGCTCGTAGAAGGTTCCGGTGGTGGTGTTACATGTTTTATCTCAACAGTTTCGTTGGTTTAAAGAAAATTGAGCTCAGCTAAATTCGGTTCAGCGTTTGCCAAATTATTGATCGGCCTATTTGTGACTTCCGACGGCAAAAATTCTTTAGACGTTGTAATATCATAAAATTAATTAATTCCATACTTTTTAGCAGCTCCTCTTATTGATAGTTTCTTCTCACAAACAGCCTGTGCCGCACTTTGGAAATTTTCCAGGGGAATGTTGCCTCTGTTATTTATCCTTTTGTATCTTCGGACCATTTTAAAATTCTGCAACACAAAAAGTTAACAATAACGATCGTAGAAGAATAACAATGCTTAAACATACAGCGGTTAATGTAATACAGTAGTAGCTTGTGATTTAATATTCCTAGGGAGGAAGTTGTTACAGTAACAACGTGCCCCAAAATTACTGTAACAGATTGCCCCAATGTGACAAAAAAGGTTATGTTTCTATCCTTTCAAGCACGAGTTTAATTCTTTAGTAAATTACTAATAGAAACGAAAGAGTAGTAATACATAGGCTTTAAGATTCCATATATAATTTGAGTATATCACTTACCGTTTCACGTACGTACACCTCATAATCAAAACTAATTTTCAACATATTCGCGCTGCACAAAGGATTTTTCGCCATTACTGGGGGCATGTTAACAATTTTCTTACAATTTATCCATAGATGGCACATGAATAGAGGTGCCAACATTTAAAATTGTGGTCCTTTAACCAGCAGGCGAATTAATTTATTGCCACTGTAACAACTAGCCCCTGTAACAACTAGCCCCTGTAAGAACTAGCCCCACTCTACCCTACCTACATTTCTTGGAATCCCTACTGCAGCGCCATTATGACTCTGATTTGTTGTACCCGTAGACCCATTGGTAGTGAATAGCTCAATATTGTAGTATTTTCGTAATTCAGATTTATCACTTTCAGGTGATCCAATGCTCAAAACCTGGATATTTTGCAAGTTGATTTGCAAGAGAAGGATTCGCCAAAAACCAATATCTAAAACTGCGTCCATGAAAATGTGTAACGTGAACTGTGCTGTTTTAATTATAACTGATAAAACATTTTTAGATGCATCACATCATTGTCGTCAATTCTTGTTGCGTCATCAACTTGGAATGCAGTATATAATTTGACAGTCAGGCGAATTTAAAACTCACAACTCACTAATATCAAAACAAATGTACCTTGGTACTTATTATGGTGAAATGGATTAATGGATTTTATTCTAGAAATAATCTTGAGCTTAAAACAGAAAGCTGACTACATTGAACGGGAAGTACCAATATTTTTTATTTTATCTTATGTTGGAAGATTGTTTAATTTTATAAAAAATCATCATATGAAAAGATAACTGCACTATACAGGGTCCAGACGATTTAATAGGGACAGTATTACTATTTCTTAAACGGTGAGAGATAGAAGGATGGTTAAATTGAAGAAAAGTTGCGTGAATTACACCTCTTCAATATTCCGGTCTGCATATTAAAAAAGAATCAAAGGTTCCTGAAATAGTTTGAAAAAACTGAAAATCATCTATTAGGTTGTCATTCAATTTCTCAATTACTATTTGGAGAAGAAAGCTGGAATTTTGCGTATTTAAGTAATGCACTAAGACGAAGGTGATGGAATTGTTAGAAATATTTTATCTTTTTTAGAGATATGCTATACAAGTTTTGTTTTTCTAACGGGTAATTATAGAAAATGGTGCGTTATAGTAACAGTGAAAAAATGGATATGTATGACGTTTACATTAGATTCTATAGAAATGTTGATATAGCAGTGCAAGAATATGCTAGATTGTATCCAGAAAGAAATGCGCCAACAAGGAAAACACTTTACTCAATTTCAAGAAACTTGTCAGAATTTGGATGTGTTTCGAAAAAGCGAACAAAATATCGTGTCACAAATTTACAACATGAAATTAACGTATTGGCATAAGTGAGTATCAATCCCGAACTTTCTTCAAAATCCATTGGCAACGAGTGTGGTATTAGCGCATCGTGGGTTCAGAAAATCCTTAAGAAGCACAAGTACATGATTATAAATTTAAAATTGTCAACAAGTTACATCCTGGAGATTCCGAGCGTCGACTTGAATTTTGTAATTGGTACCAAACCATGTTAGAGCAATTATCATTTCAAGATACTATTTTATGGACAGATGAAACATCATTTACTAATAGTGGGGTTTTCAATAGAAGAAAAAAAAATTTTTATGCAATAGATAATCCTCATTTAACACTGCAGACTAGACCTCAAATTCGCTATAGCATCAATGTGTGCTGCGGAATTATTATAAATCAAATAATAGGACCAAAAATTATTGAGGGAAATTTGAATGGAGTCGCCTACGTCAATTTATTAACAGAAGTTATGGAAGAAATACCTCTTGCGACCTTGCGAAAAATTAAATGGTTTATGCAAGATGGTTCTGCAGCTTACAACTCTGCAGTGGCACGAGAATTCTTAAATACAAGTTTTCCTGACAGATGGATTTGAACACATGGTCCAGTGAGATGGCCTGCCAGATCGCCTTGTCTTAATCCATTGGATTATTTTTTATGGGGATTCCTGAAAAATAAAGTTTATCACAATGAAGCGAATAGTGTTGAAGAATTGCGTCGAAGAATTACTTCAGCTTTTAGAGACATCACACCTGAAATTGTATTGAATGCAGTGGGGCAGTTGCGTCTCAGAACCCAAAAATGTATAGAAAATAATGGCGGGCACTTTGAGCAGCACTTAAGTTGACTTCTTAACTATTCTTTTTAGTTGGTTATTTATTTAGTTTATTTAATTGTTGTTAATTTCTTTGTTTTTTTAAATAAATTTGTTATTTTTCAACAAGAAATTAGATTTATTCATTGCTGCCGAGAGAATAATTTTTACTGTTGTCATGGAGATTACAATTTGTATTTCGTTTCCTTATCATCATGGCCTACCGCATTCGAAAATATTTTTACCATTTCTCTTTGTCCCTCTGGCTTTAAATGTCGAATGTTATACATTGTTGTAAAGGAGATTTTTTGTTCCATTTAATGGTATAAAAAACAAATATGGCGCCCGTTAGAAAAACAAAACTTGTATAGCATATCTCTGAAAATAAAAAAGATAAAATATTTCTAACAATTCCATCACCTTCATCTTAGTGCATTACTTAAATACGCAAAATTCCAGCTTTCTTCTCCAAATAGTAATTGAGAAATTGAATGAAAGCCTAATCGATGATTTTCAGTTTTTTCAAAATATTTCAGGAACCTTTGATTCTTTTTTAATTTGCAGACCGGAATATTGAAGAGGTGTAATTCACGCAACTTTTCTTCAATTTAACCATCCTTCTATCTCTCACCGTTCAAGAAATAGTAATACTGTCCCTATTAAATCGTCTGGACCCTGTATACCTATAAATGTGTATATTGACAATAATTCTTATTTTTTCATAATCTGTTCTATCATGTTCATATCATATATTAGTTCTAGCTTCATATTTGCATATTACTCTGCAAGGTTGGAAATGGTCTCTGGTTGGAAGATTTTTTACATTTATTAGCTGTATTAACGTAGGTATTCATTTTAATAGCGATTTTGTAAATATTTGAAGAATAACGTTGAAAGGCCAAATAATAGATTACCTGCTTCAATTGAAAATGTCAATACAATAATTGTGAGAAGGATTGAAATAAAATTTACTTTACCGACAAGCTTTGCTTACATATGCAGCAGTTTATCTCTTTTCAGAGGCATTTAAAACAAGAATTAGATAAGAATATAATGATCCAAACGAAATGAAACTGAGAATTGATGGATAGTACGGAAATCATCATTTTACCTCAGTTATGTTCAAATGTTATGCTTATGAGGTATGTAAAGTTATATTCAAAAATATTTGTATGGACATTTTAAATATTTGAAATGGTTTTATGATCATTACACTAGTTTTGGTTTATGTATTTCTATCAATGTTGATCAATAAAATATTTCTGCTTCAAAAAGTGACAAATGATTTTTCATTATTCAATTACTTATCATTTGGATTTTTCATAAATTATGTCAGTTCAGATCATGACAAGATAAAAAATCAATAATCAGTAAAGATCAGATACTTTCAATAGAGATATAAATTCTAGGAAAGAAACAATACATTATTTATGTACATATTAATACACAATGAATTGAAATTTTCTTATCTTCTTTTTTATTCAAATTAATCATTAGACTGTTTAAAATAATTATGAGGTTCAAATAAAACACTGTTCATCACATACGATTGGAACAAAGTCTATTGAAATCATTTCATTAACGGTGTATATAAACAAATTAAATCATGTACACGTATAAAAAATGGGGACCAACTTCTCCGCAGTGTCAGCAATCGGCATTGATGGAGAGGTGACACCTTTTGTGCTGTGTTCACGGTGAATTGAGTCCAACTTGATTCAGTTGTAAATTCATTGGCATTGATTAGAGAACATACAAGTGTACCGCACTCCAACTTAAAATTATCTTTATCATTTTAGTTTGGTGCAAGTTATAATTAAAATTTTTAATTGCATATTTGGTGAACCGGTTCAGACAGAGACATATAATGCCTAATTTAGTCTAATAATTGTTCAACTATTCGTGCGTTCGTACAACGTTCGTTAGTATCTTAATATGTTCATATTATTAGCAGTATTGTTTATTTTGTCTGGCTCTCAATTTACTGTTGGCTATGGAGGTAAGTTTAATTATTGTTGGTTGAATCGACATTGAATGTAAAATTTTATGAAATTCGCATTTTAATTGGTACATTATTTATTCAGCAATTATTATTACCGTACCATATAAATACCTCATTTCTTTAAATCCAATCGTATTTACAAAACAATTCTTACATAAACATGATATAAATTTATGACATTATAACAAGTACAAGCTAAACCTACCTATAACTTTTTGGGTATTAGTGAACGTTCAACAATTCTCATGACTAATGTTACACTCAAAAATGTGAAATAACTATTTTTTACCAGTTTTATCAGTTGCTGCACTGAAAAATACAAAATAATATTAATTCTATTGATGCAGGTAATTTTGAAAATGTGCCTTTGTAGTTTGTTGTTTTAGCCACCACTTCAAAAGAACCAGCACCAATAGAATTAATATTATTTTGTATTTTTCAGTGCAACAACTGATAAAGTCGGTCCAATTTTTTGTAAAAAATATTTATTTGTTCAGAAAATGAAGCATACCCCAGAGAAATTTTATTCGATATTATTTTCCTTGCTCTAACATTTTTATTTACTCACCTACTTTTCAAATTAAAAGGTATTCTGCTGAAATGCAAGTTTTATCTGCAATTTTTCATTTTTCTTCTGGTGGTGAGAGTACATTTTTATTATTCATTTACCAGTGATTCCTTGAAACAATGAAAATGTAAAAGAAGAATACAGACTTTGCTAACAATTAGACGCCATAATAATCCTATAGGTAATTAGACATCGCAATGTTAAATTCAGAGTTCGGAAAGGATCTTTTGGTACCTCATACATGGAGGTTTATGTTCAGCTGATGCAGATAGAATAATTAATATGTACCAACTTGTCTTAAAAAAATGGCCCGACTTCATCTAACGATGTACTGAAAAGTATAGAATTCTATTCATTATATTGGTTACATAATTACAAACAAAGGAATATCGTAGTACACTAGAAATGAAGTATTATTTATAGAACAATTCCCTTGCTTATTTAGACTAGCACCCAAAATCACCTAAATTTGACAATAAATTCAATGAGCCCTATCATAACAACCAGGAAACCCTTTAAGATTAATAATCTACTAAAAATTATCCACCTCAATCTTCTTTCAGTTCTTTTATAAAAGTATATATTGTAATATGAAAATGCTGATGTAAGACCGTCTGTCAGTGCACTCTTTTAGATAAAAGAAAAATTATCAAAATCGTTATACGTTTTCAATGCAAAGCGAATATGGCCAATAAAGAACTCAGCACCTTTGAGTCTATATTTGATATTTTTGGTCAGGCAGACAAACTGGAACATTCGAAATTTCCAAGGATTTTCCAAAAATAGAAGAGATATTGAGATTTTGAAGCTTTTATTGAACAAACCAATAATAGATACCACATGAGCACCAAAAAATCTATATCATTTGATAAAATTATATTCTTCAGCTTGAAACTTGAAATATCATTTTTTTTTCTTCTAATAACTGCTATACTTATTGCCCAAAGAGATATAGAGATACCTGTGCATGGTTTCAGTACTGATCTATTATCCTTGAATGTTTTCAGTTTTTCAGTATGAATATTGTAGTGACCATCATATGTTAATTCTAGGTATTGTTTTGTTCAATTCACGTCTACATAATTAACTTGTGATTAAGTCTGATTCACTCTAATTTCAATTTCCTTTAGGCTTGCTCGCCTTCTCTTTTTCCTAGAATATTTGAACTGCCATTAAAATAATGCTTTATACTAAACTATAATTGACTATAAACTATATTTGCATATACGGAGAGAATAATGATGATCGAAACTAATTTAATAAAAAAATATATGTTTTAATTTATTACCATTAGATCTTATACAATTTTTGTTTTGTCTAGTTAAATTTTCCTTCCACATTTTATTCTTAATAACCCGCTTTTTTGGTATGTCTTTTTGTTTGTTCGGTACCAAGTTTAACATCGATTTCAAACTAACTTGAGTTTAAAACTTGACAACTAGCTCCGAACTGAAACAATTAATAAAAATTAGAAATGAAAATAATCATTTATAAATATTTTTTACCAAAGATTGGACCGATTTTATTAATTGGTGCACTGAAAAATTAAAAATAGGTTTAATTGTGTTGGAGCTGGTAATTTTGATATGGTGTAGTTGTATGTAAATAGAAGACTTGTAACCGGCACCAATAGAATTAAAATTATTTTGATTTTTTCAGAGCAGCAAATAATACAGGCTCGGACCCATTTTTTTAATATTTATTTCAAAATTTTGAGTGTTTTACAAATATGCTGATAACATTATTACACTTTGTGTGAATATTTAGATAAATATCCGATTTAAATATTGCTGGAAATGATATTTTAGTCAATTTTGTCAGATAAATTTTTGGTTTAAAAAAATTATCATCCACCCCCTTCGAGGGTATTTTTCACAGGAAAGGAGATGTGGAGTTTATTTATTTTTTATTATGGGACCATTTCTTCAGAAACCTTTTTTACCGAAAATTCGACCGACTTTAATAAGTAATTTTCAAGCTGTGCAGTTGTAGTTAGATAAAAAAAAAGGGGAGCGCGTAGCTGCGGGTTAACACAGAACGACTTTGATCATCGAAGTTAAGCAGCGCAATACGATGGAAACGGCTTGGACGAGTGACCGTTGGTGCGGACGCGCGTTCGTATCTCTGTCGCATTGCATTCTCCTCCCCTCACAAGGCAACGGGAAACCAGCGAGAGTATATTCCCTAGTACAGCTCTCTGGAAGGGTGTGCCCTTAAGATTTATCTTGAGACACATCGGTGGTTCAGAATGCACGTTAAACTGTAGGTCCCTTTGTCTGTGGTAACACTTCCAAGACAGAGAAGGCGCCAACGCTCGAATACGAATACGACACTCACAGAAGAAATTAGATTAAAACCGTCAGTGGTTCGCTGAAGGTTGATACTTGTATAAGTTCAAAATAAGGATTGATTATTAGACACGGCTCGACGCTCTGCGGCAAACTGAAGATAGGCAGTAACCTTGAAATCATGATATTTGTCTGGATGGCGGTGCCTTGTTTGGTAATCAATCTAAAAGGCATCAGTGTTGACCTATTCCTCATAAAGTAAAACACGTATCGGTTTATAAAAAACTTCTTTCCATATGTTGATACATCTACTTATATAAACGTCATGCGTTTTTTCCAACTTATAATAATATCATGTATCTTTTAAGAATAATAATGTTATTAAGAGTTTACAACTAAATATCCTATTTTATATCCTATATCCATTACATTAAATGATTATTCTACAATACTATATCTTAACACTAAACTACCAAATCTCTAATTATAACAACAACCCTCTGAACTAACAATTGGGAATACCCCACCTAATCAGAATATTCAATATGGATTGTTAGAAGTGTGATTAATATTCAATTTTATGTACCTATCAAATATCAGCGAGCAATTATAAATTCGTAAATATTATCCTTGGCACAATACTGATTTACATATTAACAAGCAAATTCGTGTCGGTGATCCTGGCTAATAGATAATGAAACAGGGATTTACCTATACCTAATATAAGCATGTCAGTAGTTCAAGTGCAGCTGTAAGGCAGCGCATACACAAATAGGTACCAGGTACCTGCTACTTCTATTTTCATCAGATAGTGGTATCAACTAAAAAATGGAGTTTGGCAGATAAATATATCCAAATTTATATCTTGATTAACTTTATTTCAACCTATAGGTACTGCGATGTTTCAATCGCTCTCTGCCCAGCCGCACTTATATGATACATTCACTTTATATTACATGGACTGCTAGGTCAGAGAAAACATACCTCCAAATGCTAGTTGAGAGAAAATAGAAATTATAGAAGGCTAGAGTGTCGTGGTCAATCCGATGTTATGCGGGTAGTCGGGTAGTACCGACTATCCCGATGTCTTCTCTTAACTCTATACTGTATACTTTGTTCATGGACTTAATAACTTGTAGTGAAACGTGAGTGGAACAAGTATTAGAAACATCCTTCTTCTTCTTCTGGAAAATCACAATCAAGACTAATTGCTCCTTTTACAATTTATTATTCCTACTAAAGAATGGCAACACTACTTATCTTGATGGTAGATTCCGCAACACCATCGTTGGTTGCTGATTTGAAACGGCACTATGCTCTCTACTCTTCTATGTTCTACCCCAGAAGACTATAAGACCTTAAACTATAAGAAAACTTCCATGTAGTATAACGTCTATGAGAAAATAATATACTGGTGATTCCAAATTGAGTTAGAATCTAATTATCTTAGATTTTGAGAGAGAATATCAAGAATATTATATCATATTTCAAAAACCTATAAAGTTATTACTCACAAATGACAAAACTCGTTTTCTTTTTAAATGCCCTACAATAATCTGTTACTAACATTGAATTAAAATTTCTGTTACTCCGATGAGTTTTATGTGTCATATTCCTAACTCATCATTGCAACAATTTACCGTTCATGAGCTATTAAAAACATAAATTATTTAATTGATGAAGGCACAACAAGTGCTTCTCAAGAGAGCCAAAGCAGTAGTAGGCTTATAAATTTTAAAAATGATTACTGTTAATTCAATATTTTCGATGGTTGTCAGGGATGATTATAAAAATAATCTCGAATTTTCAAATAAAATTTTGTTCACCAATGAAGGCAAACTTTCTATGGAAAAATTAATAAACTACCATAACGACATATAAATGGATAATAATCCTCACGTCTTAGCCCAGTTTCAATTTTAACGCACTTCTTCGCTGAATTGTTTTTTCGATGATTTTTTTATGAGATCTCATTTTTCACATCAGAAATCGAAAGGTAACAGATACCAACACTTTATTCAAATTAACCTATCTAAAATATCTTACTTAGATTTAGAATACAGAAAAACCTATTGAATACATCGTAGACCTCGAAAAAGCGTTTGATCAGGTACAACTGAAAGACGTTCTTCATCTACTATACATCAGGCGAATCCCCTATAATGTTCTAGACCATAGAAAACATTTTCGCATCCAACGAAATTCAGTCAAAAGTGTTGAGAAGGCTCACCGAGCCGGTACCAGTTGGCAATGGTATACGACAGGGAGATTCATTAAACCCACTTCTGTTTAACATCATTATGTATGAAATAATAAGAAAGGTGTGAGAATTGAGGGGTTACATCAATTTGACAATAGAGCGAAGACGAAGAGAAGAAAATATGACTATAATAGCTAACAGAACTAAATGTATGACATCAGAATATTAGAAATATTAAACTTGAGACTAAAACCAGGATATAGGGTAACTTTCAGACCTATAATAACATATTGCGCAGAAACATGACCCGACGTGACAGCAAAAGAAGGGTTTGCCCGGCAGAAAATATGATTAATTGCTAAGAAAGAAGTAAGACAATGCTCACATCACAAGAATGAACACCGAAGAACTCGACTTCGGAAAAAATGGAGCTACACCTTAAGAGAGAGAAAGACGAGGGATGATGATGCGATCCTGCCTAACATAAAGAAGAAGGAAAAGTTGGAAATATAAGACCATGCTGATCTCTTTTGTTGATCAGGGATGTGGCTTATTCACGGTAGTGCTTCTGATAATTTTATAATAAACGTTTTTACGTATCTATTTAAACGCAATACATATAGAGACTGTTAGATTCGCAGTCACAACATATCTGAACTAAGGAAGATAATTCAATATTCTCCTAAATAAATAACGAATTATGAAAGCCTGTGACATAATTCGCCCTAGAATGTTTTGAAAGTCTGGGACAATCCAAACAAATTCTGTATACAGAGAACTCAGGAACGGCGAAAAAAGCAATTAAGAATAAGCATTTAGGAAAAAATTATAAAACTCATTGGCACAGCAATAATATTGATTGGGGGTTTTGGAATTAATGAATTCTGTAAAGCATGTTATAAAAAACTGTCTTGATATGAAATATGTAATAAAATTGAAATTCTCTTTGTATTTTCAACAATCTATATCTCGAACAAAGATACTTAGCCACATTTATATGTATCTACTTTTCATCAACAAATCTTCTGAGGAATCACCCCATCATGCTGTACCTACCTAAAGATAGCTAAATTTCGAGATATTCCCCGGTACTAGAATTTGATGAGTAATAAAATGAAGCCTTAAGAAAAAGCGTAAAGCCAATACAACTCTTCTAACTTCAATTGCATATTCTGGAAAACCTTATGCTGAAGCATTATTTTAATAATAACTTTATCTTATTGAAACGCATCACATCTCGCTCAAGCCGTTTGAATTTGGATAATTTCATAATGCGGGAATTGGTTGTAATCAAGAAAATTTCCAATTTCCGTAATAAATTATGATAATGAAGGGATCTCAATTGTATTATGGCGCCCATATGGCAGAATACAATAGAGATTCCTTCATTATCATAACTTTTTAATAATAATAATAATAATAATAATAATAATAATTACTCTACACGTTTCTCAAATGGATTATAGTCCTTTACCCCATTATCTTAAAAATAAAATTGTAAAAGACTACCTCTACGCATGCTTTAGATGATGCAATACTGTCTAATCCTCACTACTAGACCATTCAGACTATAGCCGATTAAAATTCCCATATATCTATATACCTTTATTTGGATAGTAAATGATTACGTTGTGAATATACCTACCATGTTGCCTTGTTTCTAATAGTAAATGTAATTTGTTGCTTGTAGATATGTTTGAGACAGCCTAATGCGGATTGTCTCCGCCGTTTACAAGTGATTTACCAATTCCGCGATCAGGTTACCCAAAGATATCAAACAAAGCTTTTCAGATTAAAGAGCGAACATTAATAACGAATAAATAAATAATAATAAATAAAATAAAATAAGAAGAGGGGTCATTTGATACCTCTTCAGACACAATTAATTATCATTGGCTCTAAGGATTTTTTATATACCCACTTTTTAATTTGCAATTGCAAGTATCATTTAATATGATGAATATAATTTTGATTCCCTCTATGCTGAGCCAAGGAAGGTATAGAAATCGTATCAACAAACTAGTTGGCTTTTCAGCGAGTTGTTGAAGGTTTTGGCTTTACTATAGCGCCCCACCTCTACTAACTTATCGCTCTTTCCACCGTCGCAAGTATTTCTTAATTTTTGGATCGAGCTAGCTCAAAGTCGTTATCCCGCTGTCAGTCTTGTAAAAGGATGATCTGGAATCGACAACAATTTCACATTTCTGTTTTGTGCTATTAAAATTTTATTCTTATCTATATTCCGAAATGTAATTATTCTATTGATTTCAGGTCAATCAATTTGTGGTAGAGTGCACATAACCCTCTCATCAAATCAAGAGACTTATTTGGAACTTAACTGGATAACCGATTGTAATGTAGGAGAGCTAGTCCCCGACTATATAGTTTTATCCAGTAAAAATGTCTTGGATAGATATGTAAATAATAATTCAAATGTTCGAACATACTATTCTAAACCTAAATGATAAAATCCTTCCAGGAATATCCAGACGTCCTCCTTATGCTTAAATTTGCCGATCATCCAGATGGCTATTACAAAACAAAGATTAAATTTGGACATCCTTGGTTGCCAGGAGGATGGGAGTATGGTAAAGCCATTGAGAACAACCGAGCAGATTCTGGCCTCCAATGTTATCCTTATTGGATAGCTTCCATAAAAGACAACTACACGATTGATTCCAGGTGCTTTGGTATCCAGCCAACATGGATGTCTGATAATAGGTACACTTTATAAAGGTATTTATAAACGTATATTCAAACGGATTCATTCCCAATTTTTCAATTATTATATATTATATATTCAGTATGACTGAAAGTAATAATTACTTATTCTTATCTTGGAAGTCAGCATCTGTACCTAGTTGAGTAGATTGTCGCAAAAATATAGTATACATATTAAGTAGGTAGTTGATTATGTTATAAGAGGAATAACTCTCGCTTTTTCAGTAAAACAATTGGGAACCTTAAAATAGGATCAATGTTTATACCTGGAACACATAATTCAGGAGCCTTCCAAGATGTACCTGCTTTTCTGGAGGATTATGTCTTGAACCAGGATAGAAATGTATGGACGCAGTTAGTATTTGGCATCAGATATCTGGATTTCAGAATCGGATATTATGGTAATGATGGGTAAGAAACCTTGAATTAAGAATAAAAAATGGACTATATCGAACACTTAAACCGTTTTTGGAAAACTAACACAAATAAGTCATTTGTGACTTGCCTAATTCGAATATCTTGTATTTCCACTGAGTCAATAGATTCAAAATTAGGAACAAGTGTGTATAATAACAGAAGTTTTTATCCGAATGATGCTGATGTTATCCATTAACGGCTTTGACAGTGATAATAGTTGTTTTCGGCATTATTCCATCATGGCCTTTCAAAAACATCAATATTTCTAGGAACAAGTATTACATAATTCCCATGATAAGAGTTTATCAGTCAGGCTACTTCACATTTAAATGAACGATCAGCGAGAAAATTTTTAGAAATAACTTCTTTTAAATATATAAATTGAGATTGTTTTATAGGTTTTACATCAACCACGACTTGATACGAGTTACCAAAATAGTGCCAATTCTTCAGCAGATCAGGACATTTCTACAAATGGCACCCAAAGAAATTATTATATTAGACCTACATAGATTTCCATATCCAACAAACTTTACTAGCAGCATTCACAAGAAGTTTGTGGATATACTATTTGAAGAATTAGGAGAATTTGCTCTACCTTCAAAGGATTTGCAAGTTGGAAAAGGACCAACACTCAATGAGATCTGGTCGAAAGATAAGAATCTAATCATTTGTTATTCCGATAAGGCCACAGTCAGAGGTGAGAGTGTTAATAAGAACAGTTGGAGAGTTGAGTTTTTACCCCTACCGTCATCATAGGACAGGACAGGTCTGTCCAATCTAAGGAATATAGATTGGTCTAATCTTGCTGAATAGATTACTTAATTAAAATATGGGTTTGAAATTGATTCACTTTGAACATTTGAAGAATCTTTTCATTAAATTCATAGACCCAATAACTTATATCCTACATATGAACTGAAATATATGCCATTAAAGAAATAAAACAATTTGGACTCCTTTTGTTAAAATTAATTGGGCATTTTACTAATTATTATTATTTCAAATGTTTGAGTGATCTTTGTTTGATATTGATACAAAATTTTGTGCGATACATTCTTATCAATAATTATCGTTATTGGATTTTTTATCTATCAACTCATTCTTATTTACAACCACTCAAGAACATATCTTATTTCTCCATTGACAGATAATAACGTTCTTCAAAATATTATACTTTCCTGTGGCAATTATTTATACTTACTACATTTTCAGATAACCACTGGCTATGGCATCCCTTGCAACAATTTTGGGGAAATACGCGAAAAGTCAGTGAACTCCAGACATTTTTGGCCAAATCGATAATTGAACATAGACTTACAACAATGAATCCGCTATGGGCCCTTATGGCAGAATTAACACCATCAACAATAGACATAATTTTCAGAACAAATAGTCTTAGAAAACTTGCCCAAGATGTCAATGGAAAGCTGACCGTATGGTTCCGCGATGATTGGGGGAAACAGAGCAATATTGTGGCAACAGATTTCTTTTTGGGAAATGATTTGATTAATGTTGCTATAAATGTTAACAATATGAATACTTAAAAGTATCCATCCACTAAATTAAGGTACCTTAGCATTGAACCCAAAACACGAATTAATAAAAATTCAGGAGGCTGTTCGTTATTTTTCAGTTTTCTCGTTTATAAAATAAATATGTATATAATTAATCTTCAATGAATTAGTCCAGTACATTTACGAAAATCCTACGGAGTGACATAAAAGTTTATGACTAGGATTTTTCGTTACTTTCTACTATTTTCTAAAAATCACCCGAAAAAGTTTTGAAAAAAACAAAAATTCAGCTTTGAACACTTTTTTTTATATGCATCCTAGAGCTAAGATATACCCCGTATTGAATAGAAATATAAACTTTTGAGTCAATCCTTAAAAGCACTAGCCTAAATATATCCTGAAATTATATTGAAATTCAAGTGTTGAGTTATTTGCTATACCATTTTTAAAATATTATTATTGAATAAGTTGCGTCAAGTACCACCGTGAAATTAACATAAATAAACGATGCCACTAGAATTATCCTTGATTTTATTTACAGACTTTATTACAAAGCTTAATTAATATCAGTTCTTCGCATTATATAATAATGAATAAACCATGTATTGTTTTTTGAAAAAGAGAGTCCAACTATGAAATAAACACGTGCGACGATAAAGTCAAAATATTGCGAATCACTATTTCAAAGAAAGAAGTCTTTTTGGTTCATAGATAGGGTATACATTATAAAAAAAATAAGTTATTTACATTAAACAGTCTATATAAATAATATTGTGAGAGAAAAATAATACTTTCTCAGGAATTTACACAGTAAAAAGTCCATTGAGAAACGCAATAAACACTTATTGACTTAATAATATATACTTCATATCACAGACGCATTATTATCAATCTTATTTCCTACATCAGATGGCAAGTTTTCCATTACCAACGAAGTCTCTCCAATAGGAGCTGCTGAATCTACGAGATTTCTTTCACTTAAGGAGGCGTCATTGAAATTGACGTTTCTTATATTGCTGCCATTTCGAATGGTACTTCGTCTGAAACTACTCCTCAGTATTGATGCTACTTCAGCGGCAGTAAGCGCTGTAGAAGTGGTCTCCAAGTTTCTCAGTCTTTCTAATGTTGAAATTCTAACATTGCTAGGGCCATCTGGTATCTGAAAATAATTATTCACCAAATCAAGACAATGTCCTATAAGTATAGATGAATTTTATTGTAAATCTATCTGCAAAACTATCTGCATTAATTGGTTTTGTTATTTGGTTTATATTTACATATATTCAACAAAAAGCAAGGAGGCCAACAACTATTTCAAAGAAAACATGTCAAGAAAATTTATATTTCTTTATTGGTTGTATGTTGCTATGTTCTAATTTCATTAATAGAACTAACAGCTAGCAGAACAGTATAAGAGGATAAATTAATTGTCATTCTAATGGTAAGATATTTAATACGCTGAAGGCTTTACACTATCCATCCAATCATATGAAATTTAGCATCGCAAAGTGATGCTAGCAAAACACAACTTCATATTGCATATCCTTATATCCACATATTGCTCAATAATTCTTTTAGGTAAATTTCATGAATTCTCAAAAAAATACCAATAAACAATTTTTTTAAGCTATAATTATAAAGTGATAGAAAAAATAATTTAAAATGGTGTAGTTTACTTATCCGCTGGCTACGATCCATCGGGAATTTTTACTTTGTCTCGAAATAAACGCTTGAATAGTATTTGTAGTTTTTCGTTAATATCTTTCAATATAAAACGAAAAGCTGGAGGCTATTCACTAGACCAAATTAATATTAATAATATATAAGTTATACTCAGTGTCCCTCAGAGAACTGAATCGATTTATATATAAAAAATTGAAGCGCATTTGAGAGCCATAATACTGATGCCAATTCTAATTGGCTAAAATATTTTCAAGAATGACACTTTCGGTTATATTGGAGTAACTAGTTTATTATTTCAAATATAATGCCCTACATATTATTACATTTTAGATTCCTCGTTCGTTCTTTATTTATTCTAAATTTTATGATAAAAATGACTGTTGCAAAACAATACATTTTTTCTCCTATAAGGAAGCCTTCTTTGATTTAATTGGGGTTTGTCTTCTTGTAGAAGAAGATTGACTTTAGTAGTCTCCCAGACATGTATCATGCACCTTACGAAATGTAGGTTTAATTTACCAGGTAGGCAGTAATTCAAATTCATATTCTAATATGGTTGACTGGTATGGATAACACCTCATTTAATAAGTTGATTATACATCTTTGCCGATTGTTCATATCCACCATTATACATGCTTAATCTATCGGTCATACTAGTCTCCACCGTCATTTGTATGCTGAAGATTGATTCTAGTACAAGTTCCAAATTAAGATTGATTATCAAATATGACTCTTCACCCTGCGACATACTGATGAGAACCAACAACCTCGAAATCATGATATATGTCTGAGAGACTGATGCTATGTTGTTTGCAAGTGGACTTGATCGACAGCTATTTTTGGTCGGGCGATTTTTTGATCTAACATAATATTGAATGAATACTAACCGTGATGGAGACATCATTTCCCAAATGTGTAGTGTTCATTTCGACCAATACAGCATTATAATCAGGAGGCGGAGGTTGTAATTGTGATTGTCCCTGACTTTGTGCAATGGTAGCTCTCTGTCTAGACGAGCTACTTTCTCCGAGAACACTGGCTATTCTTCTTACACTTCGCCTGATGCTCTGTCTCAAGAACTTGGCTAATCTAGCACCGGTAGCAGTTGTGTATGAGGGAGGAGGCGTATATTTCGGTGGAGGATCTTCAGTGACTGTACTGTTGGCTTCGTTATTGTTACGAATTGCAGCTTGTGCTTCTTGCACCGCCAATTCGTCCATATGCTCACCAATAGGAGGTCTATATAGTAACTGTATTCTCTGTGGGAAAAGGCGGGAAGTTTAGCTAGTAATAGATTTGGTTAGCTTAGTATTAGGATAGGTTAGTGCGACAAATTAATCATTGGGATAATACAATAAAGTAGGAATGCCATGTGAAAAAATAAGAAAAGAATTAATTAGTACTAAAAGGAAGGATCATGTCTTATGTCCACTCTCAGTTTCACCAATAACATTGCTACTTTTGTATCATCCCGGTGGATAGAATAACAAAAATTATCTAAAATACTAACATTGTTTGTTGGATCCTCGTATTCCTTTTGTGAGCATTAAAATAATAGCAAAAATATTTAGATGTGGAGAGGAATATTCTGATATATGGAATTTAAGTTTTGAAAGTTAAAATTTGGTCTCGAAAATTATTCCAGTGAAATTTTTTACTCACATCTAATATATCACTGGGTCCGTTATTAAGATACCTATAACTTTGTATAACAGCCACTAAAGGTATACAAAGAATAGGTAGAAGTTGTAGCATTGATCCCAACTGCCTAGCCCATAAGGGCCAATACTCCGCCATAGGAGCATGATGCCAAATGAACATATCTCTGAAGCTATTGTTCTTGAAAGTTGCAATGCAAAGGACCTGTAATTTCATTAAAAAAAACAATTTCAATGATTTACTTACATAATTTTGTGAGAAGATATGTTTTTGAATCTAGCACCGGTAAGTACAACTTACCATTAAAGCTACAGGCAAGATGACATTCCAAGTAAATGATAATAACGCAGGAGCCCAGCTTAAAAAGCAAGGTTGTGTATTTGGATAGAATAAAGCTGTTACAACAGTATCTCCACTGTAAGGCCTCCCACGTACCATGAAAACAGCCATAATTTGCAGTAAAATCACAATTAGCAGCCACCAAATACCTCCAATGGTATAATCAAAAAAATATACCACATATATCCCCAACTGTAATAGATACAACATAGAAATCAATATATTTGAATAAAATCGCAACTTTTAACAAACATTACCTCTGTCGCCATAGGAAGACCTAATATAAAGCCACAGGCGCAACTGAAGAACGTTATTGTAGTCTCCCATGATTTCAGTACTTTTGCCTTTATTGCCATTATTCCAGTGATGACACAATGCCATATAGCTAGTTGTTGCGCGATACCGAACATAATGAGAATAAAGTAGAAAAGAACAGCCCAGAATGGTGAAACTTGATCTGAACCCATGACAGCTAACACAGCCGGTACTAATTCAGTAGCCAAGCGAAGAACCTGTTGTGAATAAGTGTGATTTTGTTAAGAAAGTCAGCGGCCTCCTAAACGCTTTGAGACGAATACTCAAATTTTAGTTCTGAAAATGTGAATTAGTGTCTTTTAAGAATGAAATGACTGTAAGTCGCTGCTATTATTCTTGTTAGATTGCAAATTTTCAGAACTATAATGACATGAGTTCTATCAAAACGTCTAATAGGCCACATACAATAATAGTATTTATTTCAAATTATTATATTGTAATATTAAAATAGTTATCTACCTGATATCCACTTTCCCTTGTAATATCAACATTTGGTCTTATAACCCTATCACCAACTATGAAAGACTGATGGGTCATCTGTCTTATCGGAACATTTGCCAAGTTCGGAGGTAGAGAATCCTTGCTTGATCGTAAAAACGTAAAGGTTGTCATTCGTTCTAGAAGAAAAAAACAGATCATTTATTTTCTTAAGGAAGATGAAAAAAAAATTAACCTACCGAAAGAACTGGGCACATAACTGTACCCATAAGATTTCAATATTTGAACACAAGTATTCGCTAGGAATGCAACTAATAATAATATCGTTATCGTTATTACAGCGACCAGACTAGAATCTCTTTGAAGCAAATGCTTGTGCTTATTGTGTGATGCTATCTGCATTATGGCGGCACCCAGAAGACCCCATGTGAGAAATGTTTCTTGGCCTGCAGCTAACCAACTCTGAAATAATCAATAAATTTCATTATAAAGCACCAAAATATTCAGTAGGCGTGTGAAAAAAGGGGGCCATATAACATCTTAGCTTACATCAGTTTATAGAAAATAGCTCTGAATTATTGAACAAGAATTACCTTCGGATTAACGAAGAACTCTCCCCAGTTAGTCTCTGGAAATATAACATTGACAAACTCAGGTGGCATCAAGCCCAGTACTTTGGCACAAAGTATGAATGTACCAAATACTGGCAACAATGTGAATGCGTAGACTACTTTCCCATAAGATCTTAAACCTTTGCTCAGCGAGACGAAGACAATCATCCACACTACAGCAAGATTAAATGCCAGCTGGAATTTTATGGTGGAGAATCCTTGCTCTGAAGAGAGATGATTTCTTTGAAGGACTATGCCATTAAAATAGTCCGGTATGGTTTCTGATAATTTAAAGCCGGTGCCGTTGTTAGGTGAAGTTAGTTCTGAAAAAAAAGCTTTGATTGAGATGTGTTGGTGTGGAATATACATTCTGCTGATTAAAATTTTAAAGTATAGCAAGGTATTATTAATATGACTACGAAATAGACACTCAAAGTTAATGGAAAATCTTGAAAAAATTCTATAAATTCTAAGATAAATTTAGCTCACATGTTTATAAGTTTTTTCGTCGAAGGCCCTGAATTTGAAAATTTAAATTCAACCTTTAACACGACCTAAATTCAATAACCAATGGAATAATAATTGGAATGAAAGTATAACTTTTTTTAAACAAACCTTATACGTACATATTTTCAACTTTTACTAATTCAAGTTCGCAGTATTTAAGTACCTATATGTTTTTGACCGATTTAAATATAAAGGATGAATTAATTCTATTGTATATTAACTTTCTTCCATGTATATTTGAGCGGATAAAAGGAGATTCTTTGTTTTGGAATCCTAAAATTTTATATAGCTAAATAATTTCAAGAAACCTTCAAATTGGACGTCGTTCAAAAACTTCGGACTCTATTACCAATCAAATTAACTTTTCACAAAAACTAGAACCAAGTTTTTTGAATAATTATACTTCATATATTGCACAACTTTGAAATCTAATCAAGTCGGTTCTAGTTTTTGTTTGAAGTTAATTATTTCTTTACTATATAATTTTCAATTTTACATCAGACAAGGCGGATATCTTCTTCAAGTGCCGTAGGCACTCATATTCAAGCGTTGGCAACTTCTCAGTCTTAAAAGTGTTACCACTAAAAATGTTTAATAATTTATTAGTTATCATAGACAAGGAGATAAACAGTTTAAGTGGATTCCGAAAATACATAATCGACTTTCTGGGAGTTAATAATACTTTCACAAGCCACAATTATATAGAGATCCATCTAAAAATCTAGTATGTCTGCTCAGACGACTTTTCTACCGGTCTGAAATTCAATCAAAAAAAAAAAAGTGTAATCATTATTTCTTTTAGCGTGGCAAGACAAATAACAATGGTCATATTCAGTTTTGACGTAGGGCAAACCGTTTAGCTGGACCATGAATAAAGAGAAGATTTGACAGTTCATCTGAGCATAAATTTTGGATCTCTTGCTAAAGTCTTTTCTGGTTATGCCGAAAGATATTACGTATTTTATATCAATGAAAATTCAGTTTTCTCTATCGTAAATTCTTGAAATAAAGTTTATAAGATACCTCTAATTAAAACGTCAATTTACAATCCATTACCACAAAATAAATGCGATGTTACAAAACTACAAACATAATGAACCATTAATAATACGCATTTATCATTTATAATGAATATCGTAGGATATGCGCCTCTAAATACATTTATATGCTTCGACGGATATCCGGTAAAGTAAGATAATAACTGATGATGACAATGTCCGCTATTCTTCTATTCCTAGGGGTCACTATATTGATAAAGGATTGAAAGAATTAAAATGTTGAACAGAAACACTACTTGATTTCAAAGACAATTTGATTAAATTGATGAAAAAATACCTAGACATCACTTTTCTTCCAACCTTAAAGGTTTCGTATTTATGTTATGGGAATAAGTTGTTCTATCTTCAGTAGGCTGGACAATATGTCATATCTATCTGATTTTACAATTCAAGGGAATAATTATGTGAAAAGCGGCAGATTCCTATGTCTCCACTTCAGATTGTCGGTTCATCTGTAACCAATGACTAGCATATGTTAAGAAGTATAATCCTTTTTTTAGAAGATAATTGCCCAATTATTAATTTGAAGATTTAACTAAGGAATATTATCAGATCGCTCGAAGGCTTGGAAGAGGAAATGAAACGCCATAAAAATCGTGTGAATTTCAGTAGTGGACATATCTCTACTATGTTCTCGTTTAACTAGATAGAGAAGCATAGGCATTTTACCCTCCTGGTATCTATACTTCGTGGCATTGAGTTTTTATGTCAACTGCAAATAACGCTTGGACCCAATTTTAAGATCTTACCCAGAAGCCTTGAAATTCACGGATAAGGGATTACTTTTTAGAAAGAACTGATATACAAAAAAATACACAAATTTCCAAAGGTACTTTTTATATTTCTCTTGATGATGGGATTTATTTTCAATAAAGTACTTTGATAATAGCGTTTTTCATTTCTATAGGTCTCTCATAGTATAGCAGTCTCCATCTAATTTTGAATAAGTTTTAGATCAGAAATTGAGGAATATATAAGTAAAAATAAAAAAAGTGATACTGTGTTATCTCTGTGTAGTTTTGAAAGTTTGCTTCAATGAAAAGCAAAGAGTCTTTAGCTGCCTTAAGAGTATTAAAAGTTCAAGCAACTTTATAAAAATTCACATCATTCATATCTTACTTTTTCACAAGTCAACCATCAGCATATAAGATGGAGCTAAATTAGGTAGATCCTTGTAAAATGACTTAAGTATTGCAGTTTATGTAATGTAAATTTAATAGGTCAAATTACTTACATCTGTAACCTCAGTGAGGAAATGCAGACCTCTAAATCGAATGAGATCAGGAATTGGCTTATTGCTTATCAAATTATTGCATTGACTGAAACAAATAAATTACTTAATATACTCACCACGCCTATAATGTTCATATGGTTCAGCCCATCGGTACTGGTCCAGTTTCGTGATAAACGAATCACGAAAGAACACAAACATCCACGATACACCGATAATACTGTACAGTCCCATCAGGGCGTGCGCAATCAACAATGACACACCGACACCTTGAAACAGTGGCGAAATCCTCCACATGTCAATCACACCTGCACCCAATTGCTGACCCAAGCACAGCTGGAGCGTGAACAGAGGCAGGCCAAAGACCATCGTCAGAAAGAGGAATTGGAAGATGAAGTTCAAGCCAAAGTGGACTGTGAGCATGGCAAACCTGGAGATATTGAAGAGGCCCAACGTGCATCCCAGGCAGGCCATCATCGAGCTGAGGCTGTGTGGCCAATGACCGAGAGGACTTTCAGCCTCTGGCATGTCGGATTGTCTGTTACGGTCACATGATCTGGAATAATAAGGTGTATAATCAGCTACTGCATGAAGTTGAAGTTATCTATATATTTGTATACAACCTTGTTAAAGGAAAAGTATTGGTTTGTTCAAGTTAATGACTCAAGTAAATGATGATCAAATGATTATTATTAATTATTAACACATTTGTATATATTTGCAGACATTTTTACCAGGGTACTTTCAACCCTATTACGTGAAGGGGGTTCTATGGGCCCGTTTTTAAGAATATTGTAGTCACGGGGGAATTTGAAATTCGACATACCTAACAGAAGTTTATATGGAAAAGGAGTGCAGAAGTTAAAATTAATAAATATTATTTATACATTACAAATATACTAAATTAAAGAAACTAAGTTTACATCGAATAACCGTTTATATGTATCGATATATCGTATTTTATTTTTAAATTCTCACGGCAGAGTCGGTTTTGATTCTTAGCCTTCGCACTGTTTTGTTTTTTAGGGTTCCGTACCCAATTGGTGACAATTATTAACTGCTTCTGATACTCTCCTGTTCGTCTACAAGATTTGTATTTCTATTGCTATTACAACAACTAATACCAAGTCCATACATCCCTCCATTTACCCGTTGTATCTCATGAACAGTAATCGGCAGAGTTTTGCTTAAAATTCAAAAAAATGCAATAATTATAGAAGTAGATATAATCTTTGATAGACGAACCTCAATAATGTCCAAACTTAAATTTAATGAATTTCAAAATTAATATTTCGTTCTACATACCTATACAACAGGGAAAATGAATGATCGTGATCGAGCCAGTAGTTTGAAATATAGCATTTCTCAAAAGAAAAAAAATCTGAAAAGTAAGCCCTCATGTCAATGGCATTCATATATTTCCTTTCCATTTTAAAATTTCGTTAATGAGCATGATTGACGTAATAAGTTTTGAATATTGCGGTCGTATAAAGTTTCAAAAAATCTAAAAAGTCATGTTGGTAAAAAATATATTTTCTTCTTCTTCTTTAATTTTATATTTCATTTAGTCCAAAACTTGGGTACTCGAAAATCTTATGCATTGATACTTTGTATGAGTAAATTATACTATCATAGACACAAAGGGAGATATTTTTTTCCAAATGAAAAAGTACCTATTATGTCAATTTAACAAGGTTCTTATATCCGTACCTACGCAATAAAAGGATAGTGTAGTGCCAGGTCTATTTAACGCGTGATTTCCAGGCTATCTCTTCTAATAATTTTTCTTCATGTTCTTCTCATAATCCTAATTTAGTGTTCATTGTTATTTAAATTAACATTCGAATTTTCACACCACCACACCACAACGAAGTAGACTACCAATAATTTATTGTTCATCAAAACTGTATATTTTCAAAAGTGCTACCCTCTTACAATATGAGACTGCTATTCACTCAAACAAAGTCAACCAATATATATCATTTATAGGATACTCATACCGCGAGCTCTTCTAATACAGCTGGTTCATATTTGAACGGTAAAAACTTTTCGAATGGTTAAACTAAACATAAGACATTCAAAGTCTTGGAATGTTCAATGAGATTTTATTGTCCAGATATTAGACAATTTTGTCTGGGATCAAAATGCCAATGTATGTATTCACATACGGGAATGCACTCTACCCGAGGCGAGGATATGGCGTCATCCATATTGAATTTTCCCCGTGACCAAGGGGAGTGCACTGTGGCGCCAGAAATTTGGCGGCATATGATTTATAGATAGCAGCACAAAATACGAAAACAAGATATAGGGAGGGTAGCGATATGGCCTTAGCAAACAATCCACTTGAATTGAACTTTTACTCTAATTATAAGCGTGTCGATAGAACAAACATTTTTTTTTAATTTGTATGGTAATCTTTATTCAATACAGTATTTTGAAACTTTACCACCAAGCTAGGTATTCAATAAAATATTGTTAAATGTGATAAATGATTCGTAAACTTAGCTCAGCAAGAATTTATTGTGATTGGCCCTATTTTACAAGAAGGAAACAGTCGAAAGCAATAGTATCTGACCGACTTCCGAAAAACGAAATTATACAATTCGATAGCTTCTCATAATATGGCTTGTCTGTTTTTTTTTGTTTGATAGCTTTTCACACTTAAAACTATGATGAACTATGAACTTAGACAGAAGAAGGACGTAGAAGATATAGTTAGGTTTTTAAAAGTTCAACGATTGAAATGGAATGGAATCAGAAAGGAGCAAACAACAACAGAAGAAAAGTAACTAACTGGACAGAACCGGAAGGAAGACATAAGAAAATTGATATAAATGAATGGAGAAGTGATAGAGCAGGGCAAAATGGAGGAGGATAATAAGCAAACAGGATGGAGATAATTTATATACTATAAAACTGAACGTCTGTGTGCATGTGCCGTATTGGCTCTTACACTATTCGAGATATCGCAACCAAATTTCGCACACGTGTTACGTGTTTAACATACCTTAAGCAAAAGTGCTGTCATACTTTTAGTGCCCGTGGGACTCTATGTGGTGGGTTCCGTACCTGAAAGTCTACTGTATATTTCTAAACTCTAGTTTTGACTTTGTTTTGTTTGTGTATTGTTTGATTTTGATTTTTATATTTTTATTTTGCTTTGTCTACAAAATTTATATTTTCTCAACAATAAAGCATTTCTCTCTCTCTCTCTATAGCTGGATTTTGATGGTCTTTTTACCACGTGTGTATGTAGAATGTTATTAGAATGATTTGGTAGTGGCTATAAGTGTGATTGGGCCTTCTAGGTTTTTTGCAAAGAAGAGATCGCTGGTTCCCCGCGGGACCGCCTTCAGGCATTACTTCACGAGGGGGAGAATCTAGCTATAGCTCTTCTTTCAGATAGCCGAAGCCATGGCTTCTTTCCTTCTAAGTTGCATTATTCTTTGCTCGCTCAGTTTCTATGCGGCGGACTTCCTGAAGGACTTCAGTGGCAAATGAGCTCGTTGCTTCCCAGGCTGCTTATCAAAGACTCTGGCTGGATGTTCCGTTCAAGAACCTGTTGAAACGTGGGGACATGAAAAATACGTGCTCGGCATCTTCTGTAACTTCGGGGTAGGAGGGGCACTCTTGAGAATCCTCATGCTTAAACCAAGTAAGATATTCTCGGAAACACCCACGTCCTGAGATCATCTATGTCAAGTAGTAATTGAATTCCCCATGTTCGAGATTCAGCCAAACATCCACTTCAGGAATAAGACGGTATGTTCATCGGCCTTTCGTAGCGGTATCCCACAGTAACTGCCATCGGCGTATACCTACTGTTTCGCCGCTCCTCCGTTTTGAGTTCTACAAGGTTCAATATCATTGATAAACTTCTCCGCCGGTAAAGGATTCTTCGTTCTTCAGCAAGTACTTCGATAGCCAACATCCCGGCGATGACGCATACAACACCTTGAGACACTGTGCGATAGGCGCTGGCGACTCTCAGGGCACTCAATCGGTATGCTAGAGCGACCTTACTCAGTGTTTTACTCCCTGTGGCAATACCAGAGAGGACTCAGAAATGAACCCTGTGGTACTCCCCTAGTGACTCTGTATTCTTTCTGGCCGGTCTCTGTATCGTATCTCAGGATCCTATCAGAAAATTAGCCTCCTCGGCAGGTATCCTGGTACGTTCATCTCATCAAGAACTTCCATAATGCAATCCAACCTGGCAGAATTGAAAGCATTTTTGATGTCCAGTGTTGCCACTACACATGGGCCTCCTAGGTGCAGTTCCATATCTGTAGTACCCTCTGACCTCTATGGCTAAATTTTCGTGGATTTTTCGTTATATTTGTGGGTAGTAGGTATTTCACTAGATTGTTTTGTGAGAGTCTGTCAGTGTGACTAGGAGTTAAAAATGGAGGGTTTTATACCGGAAAATCCCTAAGACATATGTAGGATAAATTCTCATGCTGTTCTCTCTTGGTGCATGTCTGTGGATGGATCTGGGTTGGTCCTACGTGTGAGTAGGACTATGAGGTAGAAAGGTTCCATACTCAAGACTTTTTATGACTTTATGTTTTCGTACCACAATGTACGAAAGTTTTGCCCGGGAAGTGACGTGTAAAACAGCTAATAATATATAGAATTCACAGAGGAAAACAAACAAATGACAAATAATGGAGTCATTCCCCGTAATAAATGAGTTCGACAAGCCCAAACGAGCGGCCACCATTCCGATAAGAATTAATAGCCTACCTATGTAACTTTTCATAGTTGTTACTGAAACAATGTAAAATTTTATATGTTTCAGAAACCCACCCCAAAAAAAAAAGGTTCCAGCAACATTTAAAAAAATGGATTTTTGAGTTAGAAGAGCACTCAAAATAATACTATTATCCCTATATTTTGAAATACTTGTATATAAAACACAAAAAAACTAGGACCGACTTCATTAGATTATGCAATTAAAATACAAAATAAGAAATAGGAATATGCTATTGAGAATCTGCAAAAAATATGTTTTCTGTTTTTCGACAACTATTTGTTTAAATATTCCGAGCGTGTTGTAAATGTGCGCCGATTTTTTATTCATTCATGAGGTGTGTTGATAAATCTACCAATAAAAAATCAATAAATGAAACTTTTCTTCCCAGAAATGTGCTCCCAAGGCCAAAATCAAAAATTTTAAGAGGCGACATTGTTGATTTCATTTCCAGAAACTTTTAAGTTGAAAATTTTACAATAGGTAATTCAGTTTTGGAGGTAGTGCCACTGGAAGCGGACTTTTTGAAAATATGCAAATTATGTACAGTGCATCCCATTTTGGTTAAGACAGCCAGGTATCTCGGTCGTTGTTCAAGATAGAAGCTTGCGGTTTTCGAGGTCCTGTGTTTTTGTGAAACTCAAGATGTCCTTAACAGATTTTAGTCTAACTGCTTTTGTGCATAAGTTTTTGTTTTTGGAAATTCACACTTTTTGGGCTCCCCACAGATCTACGAAGTTTCTCAGCGATAATGTCAAATTGAAAACTTCTTATCCCTTAGAGAATTTGATGCATAATACAGAGGCGCGCACAATTTTTTTTTCGGGGTTTGTCAATGGATATCCGATTCAAACTTATGATTTTTTTAAATGGAAAATCCTGTATTCTATTATCTCTTTTAATTCTTTTTTTTTACTTTAAAATGATATATAATACTTATATGAACGTAAAGTTTTAAAAAATGCTCCAAAATCACAAAAACAATGAGTTTTAATAGTGGCCTATGGAATATGAATTAAGAATTTTCCATGAAAGAAACAAAAGCAATACTACGCTAATTCACTAACAAAACAGAAGACTTATTCATTGAATTGTTCAATTTGATGTCCATTTTCCATAGCACATAATTGACACACTTTCTCAATACCTACGTCTTAATTATGTGTTAGGGAAAATGGACATCAAATTGAACAATTCACTGAATAAATCCTGTGCTTTGTTAGTGAATTAGCGTAGCATAGCAAGGTTAGAATCTATGAAATATACCTATACCTTTTGTTTTAATTCCCATTTATTGTTCGCTTGTTCAACCTTTTATTTAATATGAACTATATTAACAGAAAAAGAAGTCTGCGGCATTGAGAAATATTCCAAATTCTATCAATCGGCTTACAAAAACTGTTGTTCCGAAATATTGTTATGGTATTATTTTATGACTATATTTTTGTTATTCGAGTAAAAACTCCTTGACCTTGGTCAAACATTTATCAACAAAAATATTTTCAAACTACCTTCATTTTATAAATATTGGAACAAATTTTGCTCGTGATACCTTGAAAATGATACCTACCTACTGTTTCAAGGGGTTGAAAAGAAGAAGGGATTGTGCCATCATGGGAAATCCCCCATATCAAATTTAAAATGACATCGTATTTCACATATTAAATCCTACTATTTGTGAAAAAAGTGAGTGCGTTTAGGGCGTCTGCATTAATGGATGATAATCAAAATTGCCTACGTCATAATGTTACACGATTAACAAAAATGTATGAAATTGCGAATTGAAAGTCTATAATATTTAGTCCAATTTCTGAGAACAAAATTTAACCAGGACAGGAAAAGAGAGGAAATAGAAGCTTTATAACACACAAGCTTATTTATTGACAAACACAGCTTTTATCTCTAGCTGCAATTATCTGGATACTATCAGCTAAAAAGATTCAATGTTAGAAAAATTCATATATTATGCATCAATTTGCCTTGAAATGATCTAAATTTAGTATGAAGCTGATGATAACTAACCCTTGCGTGTTTATAGCCACTGGCCTGTTTTTAATATACCATCACGCAAACTCATTCCACTTGGTCGTGATGCACACGTACGAAAAGAAATAATATGGTTCCAAGCCTTAACGCAAAGGTTACGAAAAAAAAAAAAAACTGATAATCTACTTGATGTATAATGTTAATTACGTATATTTTATTCAGAAATTGCAAACTACATTGCCTACGTGCACAGCATTTTCCCTATTTATTGAACTAACCAATCAAGGTTATGATTAAATAATTTCATTTATATTAGTTCACCCAAAAACTAATACATTGGAGATGAAAAAGCGCAAAGCAGCCATTATGGATCCGACCTTGTTCTAAATTATTAAGTCGACTACCACATGATTCAATTTA
Organism: Crioceris asparagi; assembly: GCA_958507055.1. Lineage (NCBI taxonomy): Eukaryota > Metazoa > Arthropoda > Insecta > Coleoptera > Chrysomelidae > Crioceris > Crioceris asparagi. The sequence continues at coordinate 72,986,451 of OY293828.1, forward strand.
TTTGCTTTGTAGTTGCCTGAGGCGCAAATTTCAATATCGTTCTTCACTTTTTCTAATGAGTATTGTACGTGATACTTATGAGAAAAGTCTAAGCTCCATTACAAAGTATATTAACAAACAAGGTTTGTTGTTTTGGAATTTATTAGACTCTTGACCATTGTCTTAATTTTTTTTACATGCATAGGTAACACGGTACTTCATACTAACAAAGTGAGTAACTATTTCCTAGACAACTACAGCACAGCAGATGTATGAAAATAACTAGACGTGTAAATATTTTTACACATAGAGAGAATTATGATAGTAATAATTATGGACATAGAAGAAGAATTATTTTTTGACCAACTTCCCAAAAGACGGAGGTATACAATTCGACTGAATGTTTTTTATGTAGGTAAGCGCGGTTCTCATTGCAAACCTGTACAGAATTTTTAAAATTCATTCTTCATTTGAAAGGCGCAGACCATATTCATATTTCCAGAGTTTCATGAAGCTCATCTCTTCGAATGCTATAAGAAATATATTTTTGAAAAATGTAAACATTCTTTATTAGATCTTGTAGAACATAATATAATTTTCTGAAATATTTGTACTTGAATAGAGTTTTGTAGTCAGGACTCTGAGAGAAGGTCGAAAATTTGTTTCACACATTTCAAAAATAGTTGCTTATAATTTACAATATTTTTTATTTTATTTTTTCTGAAGTTTCATGAGTAGTGAAGAAAAATCACCAAGTAGGTACTTTCCAGTATTAGCATGCGATGTTTTGTTTGCTAGCAACCATCATCAACTTTGTTTTTTATGACCGACGAACCCAAACGGAGGAGGTATACAATTCGAATGTCGTACCTACTCCGATTTTGATGATTTTTGATTCATTTGAAAGAGAAGACTTGAGAAATGGTTCCGTATTCGTAAAAACTCAAATTCGAAATTTTCTTTCCTTCAAAAAATATCTGGAAACATTTAAATTGAACATGTCTTAAAAAGGGTTACAGCGATGTTAAAATCTCAAATATGTGAATTTTTGCTATGTGGAGGCTGGAGGGGATAATTTCTTTCGACAATTGAAAATCTTAGGCAACCACATGAAATACCAGATTATTTGTAGCAACATTTATAATGAACATTTTTACTTAGAAATACGGTTTTCGAGTTTGAGCAGTGGTAGAATGGTAAAATCTAAAATATTTATGCGTATTTCCACCGCGATGTTTTGAGATCTCTAAATAATAACATATACAAGTAAAGAATGTACGAGGGTAATATGATAAGTACTATCTTCTTTGGTATTAGTGAAAGTTCAACCATTTTTTTCGTGACAAATGTTACACTCAAAAGTGTGAAATAGATATTTCTTACAAAAAATTGGACAGACGTTATTAGGTGGTGCCCTGGAAAATACAAAATAATATTAATTCTATTGGTGCTGATACTTGTGGAGTTGGTGCCAAAAGTTCTCAATCTAACTGCAACTGCATAACTTCAAAAGTAACAGCACCAATAAAATTAATATTATTTTGTATGTTTCAGTGCACGAGCTAATAACCTCAGTCTAATATTTTGTAAAAAATATTTATCACTCGAGACAAAAGTGCACCCTGGTTATTCCATCTCAAAAAAAAACAGATATGCCTATTTTAGGATTTTTAGCATTGGGCATACGATTTTTGTTAGAAGGCAATGATGTAAATTTAAACAAAAATGTATTTAAGAGAATCCATTTTAAATGGTAAAATTATAAAATTAAAGTATACTGAATGCATTTTGGAATGCAATACCAAACTTATCATATGAAAAATATGTTTTTCTTAAAACTTTAGCGCCCTGTAAAAAGTTTAGCCTTCCAGGACATGTGTAGGACACATGAAACTGTATTTTACTTAAATGAACACTATAACAATTTTCTTATATATAGCATAGGCATTATTAAGAAAATCTCTGTATATATTTATACATTAAATTTATTCATTGTCAATTCAAAGTCCAAATAAAGAGCAGTGGTTATAGTCCAGTCAGAACAGTTGTGATGTTACGTCATAGCATGACATCTGTTATCTTTACGACATCCATTAATGAACTAGATAAAGATATCAGGCTATGACGTAACAGCACAACTATTTTGACTGGACTATAGATATTATTATCCCAAACAAAGTCAATTTCTAAATCTTAATTAATTTTCAAAACAAAAGTTTTGAAAATGCAGAGTAAACAGGATTTAATATACGTCAAATGTCACTCAGTACGGAGTACGGACCCGACTGTACTAAGTAGAGGCAATGGCGATTCACAGGGCACCTTTCTATACTTTTGTAGTTATTTCGAGTTGCCTTTCACAGTAAACCACTAGGTTCAAAATTCATTTATTTACGCTACACATTCGTATTTAGATGATACTACTCCGATTAAGTACATACTTAATTTACACTTTTTTGTTCGATAGATTCGTATAAAATAAGCTCAACGACTCAAAAATCAAACTTACCTAACACAGCGAATTTTAAGAAAGGTATGAAAAATTAATCTACCTTTATAAATAAACGATAACGAACACATTTGCCGCTTATCGCGTCTGTTCCTATGTCGCCTAGTCATATTATGTTTTTATTTCTCATTATAGACAACTAAATAAATTGGGTCTCACCATAAGCGCCATAAAATTACCCACCTTAGAAGTAGATCAATTCGTATCATTAGTTTTTTTTAATGAATGTACAATTATAAAGTCATTACTTATTTGTAGACAGGCAAAAACACATCCTTTGGAAACATTATATTCATTCATTTAGTAACATAGTATCAAAGGAGTAATTTGAGTTAACAACTGTTCAAAACAAAAGCTCTTATACATAAAGAACAAGAATGATCATCACCAATATATAAAATTGTGATTTGTGATCGCTGGTTTTACACAACAATAAAGAATTAGAATTTTTATGATAATCGCAAAAGAAATGTCAATTATGCAATATGCTCTACAGGAGTTTTTTTCTGCAAGTGCTTGTCAATGCATCGGAAGAATAGGCACAAAAGTTCATAGCGGTTGATCAAGAATAAAAGAATACCAGGTATCCGCTTCTGTTCAAGAAACTAGCGGAGCATGTAATAAGAGTAGAATCAACAACAAATCTCCAAAGGCAAGTGAGTTTGTTAATGCCTACTGTAAATATTCGTATTATTGTGTCCTCAGATCAATTAGAAAAATAGTTATTAGAAAACTTGGCCGACAGATAAAGACAACAATCATTGCTTGCTTGAATCTCAACACAACTACTTGTCATGACATATGTTAGATTACGGTCGATGTAACGGCACATTACTTCAATGTAACTGAACGCCAGCCAGGAAAATAAAATTGGAAGAAAAAAAAAGGAGTTCCGTATGTGTTCAGCAGGTACATACAGTAGGTATTGATAATGTTTATGGCTTCTTGAAACATAGTTTGCGTAAAAGGATTGGTTTCAATCCTCAAGGGAGCTATATGAGACCGTCTTGTAGTTGATCAATGAATATAAGTTTCATTGAACTAGGTAAACCATTGCATATTTCTCTATATATAAGAACAGAAATGGGTGAGAAAGCAATTACTGTTGAGACTACTAGGTATATGAACATTCTGGTATTTTGTTTGGAAAATAAGTTGTTGTTTCAGATAATTATCATGTAAGATTTTTTTAGAAAAAGGTAACAAAAAATCAAACAATTATTTCCTGGGTCCCGAATAGATAAATACAGTTTTCACAGCAATCAATATACATATTTGTAACTTTCGATGTAATTCGAAGGGCTTGTCTGTAATAATGATAATAGATAAAAATTCAGATGGTTTCATCATCACTGAAGTTTTATGTTTTTGTGTATGTATTTTTGCACAATGTGGGTTATTTTATGACTCTATTGTTATTGTAGAGGAGAAGGATGTTGCTCAATAATTTTATTGCGAAACTTATAATATCTAATTTATAGAAGTAAATTTATTGATAATTTAACCTCGGGCGTCTTAAATTTACAAAATGTAAGAATGCAACTGACATTGTATTTCATCAGGTACAATAATTGTTCAGGAATTTCAAAAAATCTTTTCAAAGTCTCCAACTTTCTACAAAATATTTAAAAAAACATCAATTTAATATATAGTTAATATCTACAATTACGAACATGAGTATCTTCAAAAATGCGCAAGAAAAATATAATGAAATATAGCCATCATATAATAGTCCATAATTAACGTGCTTCAATTTTTAGTAGTCCGTACATCCAGATAAATAATGGACCTTCACAAGACCAATCTGTCTGTCTGTTCGTCCGTCATATTCTATTTTCTCCTAAGCCACTGAACAAAAAAAACCAAGACTACGAAGCGTAAAATTCAAAAAAAGAGTATACAGTTTCATTCAAAATTTAGAACTGTGTACCTAAGCAAAAATCTTTAGTATGGAACTCACCCTATGGGAGCCCGACTTGTTTTTTTCGATCTTTTGAGAAACAATATTTATTTTTCAGTACCAACACCGGTAGGTTTGAATCGCTGTGATTCTTATATTATGTTTTCTTTCATTTATTTTCAGTGTAAGTATAAAAGACTCATTCTAAAAGAAAAAAGCATCCCGGTTCAGGAGCACATCTCTAATGAAACTTCATATATATATATAGGTGATAAATTAATAATTATTTCGACCGATGTTAACCGAATTCAAGAGAATACGACTTTATCTATTGAAAAATATCAACAAAGCTTACTTCTCCATGTATTTGAATTAATTTTTTAAATTGAAAAAAATATTTTCTTTCCACAAGGCTTATGAAGCAAGGTTAACTGCAGTGATCGACATGTAATCAGTAAATCTTCTTAAAACGTTAGATCGGTAAGTAAGAAGTCTGAATGACTTTACGACTTAATCCAATTATTTCTTGTTATTTTCCAATGTAAGGTTTTTATAATTCAGGTCTTCAAATAAAAATAAGAAAAATAATTGAAATCTTGCCATTATCAATTTTACTCACTTGAATATCGCTCCTAATAGCACCATCACCAACCTTGAACTTCCTTATAACAAAAATCACAAGGAACACTTGTCACTAGTCTGGCTAAGAAGAAACAAAAAACACAAGTAACCAATATTTGTGATTTACCGTCTGTCACAACATCATCAACGACAAACGCAAAACACAGACACTTTGTGAATAATATCCTCCACTTGGCCGTGGCGCTGCTTGTGGATAGCACGAAGGAAGTGTACACACCGTTAAGGCACAATATAAGAAGTAGACGAAGAAGGAAACCGACGGCGGCCAACCACAGCCGGGGGATCGCTGACCTGCTTCTTTTGAATCTTTTTTCATCGGACATTACGACTAGAGGACCTTCGTTATGAAAGAGGCAGCAATTGGAGAAACTGTTTTACTGTACCTAACTATTTGTTACAGAAACTGAAGTAGACGACATAATCGAAGCAAATTGAGAAACAAATGAAGAAATTCGATATTGAAAAACAAAGTTACGGTACGGTAAGGAAGCAGGGAAGTAACTCATCTATTTGAACTGGATTTTATGGCAGATGTTTTGCCGTAACCATCGCCAAAGGTCTTTGAGATTTGTGTGGGTAGTTACAACACCAGGTGGTATTTAGAACAATTCCTTGAGGGAGATGCGATTAGTATTCCAGTACCATCACAACCATTGCAGAAGATGCAACTCTCCATAAAAATCTGATGAAGTGTACCGTACTAAAAATTCATACGAAGTGACCAAAACACTCAAGATACCGCAGAAAAGAGCTCTATGATCATAGACGAAAGATTAGCTTTATATCAAATATATTTGCTTTTCGCTGATTGTAATCAGTACTCATTCATAGAGTGAGGGGAAGAAAATAAATAAAAAGAAGGAGGTACACAATTCGCGTGTTTGTCTAGTTTTTTATGGTTGTTCCCGCGATTCGCATTATGAACGGGTATAAACTGATTTTGATGATTTTTTTTTATTTGTAAGAGGACCGTTGAGAATGGGTCCCATTGAAAAAAGAATGAAATCCATTATAAGTCCTTTCCCCAAAAGGCTGAGGGGGCATTTTTTCGAAACTCGAAAATTTCAGACGGTAAAATTAAAGAACAGATCATATCTGGCAACGTTTATTTTTAACATACAATCAGGAGCAAAAAACGCATTACCTACCCAAATTTAGGGCGATTTTCAATAGACAATACCTTTTGAAGCCGTTTATCGATTTTCATAATTCTTTTTTCAAGTTCAAGACGAAAATTTCGACGTTTATATGATGTATTCTTGGTTTTTATCAAAAAGATGTTATCTTGGACCTTTCAGTGATGAGTCTTTTTTAACACTAAAATAGAATTGGTGTATGGCGCGATATTGTTACGGAATTCAAAACATGTTCTTTTCATTCATCGTTTTATGAATATTACCAATATTATAACAGGCTGATGTCTTTACATTATAGATATTTAAGAAAAACTTTTATTAGAGCTACAGAAGCCAGTTTTTAGAATTTCTGTCTGCCTGTATTTTTGTACGCGCAAAAACTACAGCATACCGCTACTGTACTATATAATAATACTTTTAACACAGCTCTGTTTGGTAAGATGTGCTTTTAATTCCAGTGGGTACTAATATAACCAATTCTTATTAAAAAGCAGATTGTGGTCCCAAATTCTAGAAGGTGTATAATTTAAAAGAATGTTGTAAATATTTTCACAAAAAAATGGACCAACTTTATTAGTTGATGCACTGAAAAATACAAAACAATATTAATTCTATAGGTGCTTATACGTTTGGAGTTGGTGCCTACAACAATTACAACTGCACAACTTCGTACTTTTGAGTTTGTGTAATTGTAGTTAGACTTTCTCCTCCAACTTCAAAATTTCGAAGTTGTGCAGTTGTAGTTAGTTGTTGTAGGAATCAATTGCAAAAGTACCAGCACCTATAGAATTTGTTTTGTATTTTTCAGTGCATCAACAAATAATAAAGTCTGTCCACTTTTTTGTGAAAATATTTATTACATTATTTTTTCACTGGGAGATAGCGCGGAAGAAGAGGCGAGTAACGGCTAGTACTAAATATAAGAATAAGATATAGTCTTTTTGAACAATTATAATTACTGTTTTAAAATTAGATGCATTCAGCGAATTAGTGCCTCTGAACATTTTCTGCCTCTTTGAAATTTCTTAACATTAAATATGAAAAAGTTAGATGGGGTGTGCGAACTATAGGACAATATGTATATCATATAAAAAATATAAAAATATATTTATTATTTTTGACCGCAAGTAAAAATGTTTATTTGAGGAACTTGTAATAAATTTGTGACGCGATAGAACAGAAATGAACACCAAAATATGTTAAGAAAATTATAGAAAACTTCAAGAGCTTGGGAATTTTAATGGCTAAAGTACATAATATAAAGAAATCCGCTGTTAACAATGAAAATCTTGAAATCGCAATTTTGGGATATATGGACTATCCAGCAATTTCTGCAAAACAAGTTTTAGATTATTCCCGGTTCGAATGCAACTTGCCTTGTACAAATTGTTGGATAGAGATATTTCAGTGAATATCTCTTCGCAAATGTATTAGGTACATGTTCTTCAAATTAAAGTCACCCTTATTTTTACTGCTTAATATGATAAAGTTATATGAAATTGGGGTTTCAATTTGAAAAAATGGACTTTTGACGTTTCTTAATATTCTATTTTTCGAGCTAGTTTTTAGATCACCCGGTGTAAAAAAATATTATAATTTCATAAAAATAATCCTAAAGTAGATCTTCTTCTACTAGATTAAAGCCAGTTTCAAATTTTCATATTTCTTTCTCGACTTTTAAATGAAAATCTTCTAATGAGCACGTAAAAAATCACCCTGTATATATATACATATATATATATATATATAGATATATATATATATTCTATACCGAAGATTGATACAAGTATGAGTTCCAAATAAGGATTGATTATCAAATATGGCTCTTCACCCTACGATATACTGATGAGAGGCAACAACCTCGAAATCATGATATATCTCCCAGATATATATCATGATTTCGAGGTTGTTGCTGATGCTATGTTTGGTAATCAATCTGATTGAGCAGTATAGTGGAAAAAATGCACACAAACGCAATATGTAGAGGACAAACCTCGTTCTTATTGCGGCACCCTACGAAATGTAGGTTCAATTTACCAGCTAGGCGTGAAATTATTATTCATATTCTAATATGGTCATCTGGTACGGATAGCTCCTCATTTTATATATATATATATATATATATATATATATATATATATATATATATATATATATATATATTATTTTTGTGGATTCTTGAACCTTGTTGTATTATATTTTTGGAAACATTTATCTTGGGATGAGGTTCAAATTGATAGTTTAAAGATTAAAAAATATTTATTCTAAGACGTTTCGCTTTGGGGCTCCAAAGCTTCATCAGTTAAAAAATCACTAAAAAATGTGGTAAGGATTAACATTATAAATTATTTTATTTATTTATATATTTTTCTTTACCATAAACGCACATTCACAACAGGTATCTATTTCTAAAGACAGCATCTTCAGTTTCTTTTTCGTTTTAATTATTTTATGTCATGACTTTTTTGGTTGTTGCAGGAGTGGCAGGAATGCGGGAGGACAATTTTGGACATAAGACATACATTTGACGTGAACAAGGTGTCATGTGTTCTCGTTTTATGTATTTTGTTATATTGTTTTGTGGAATTTATGTATAATGTATGTTTTGAAATACGAGGGGAAAATGTTTATATTTGTGAAATCCAGTATGATGGTTGTTGATTTCATAGTCAATAAAAATTAATTAAAGGTTTAAATGATTTTGTGGTATATTCTGCTGAGATGTTTTATGTCGGTTTTATCATTCAGTGCATTTGAATTAAGTTTAATGTGTATCATTTCCAGGAATTCTCTTTTTTTGGTGTTTTTTTTCTGTAGCTAAAATTTTTATATCGTTGTAGTTGAAATCATGTTTGGTTGATTTTTTGTGTTTGTTCAGGGCTGTGGTAGAACTTTTTGTGTATTTGTGTCCGTTAATTCTGCCTTCTAAGTATTGACATGTTTGTCCTATGTATACTTTATCACATGAAACTTCATTGCATGGGATTTGATAAACTACATGTGTTTTCTTGTTGAGAGGATTATCTGTTTTTAATTTAGAAAAAGTTGTTTTGTTAAGAGTATTGCATGCTTTATGTGCAATTCGTAGGTTGTAGGGTTTTGTTATTTTTGATATTTTCTCGGAGAGATCTTTTATATATGGTAGACCTATAGGAATACACATAGGTAAATCTTTGTTTGTTTTTACCGATTGGTTGTAAAAAGAATGAATTCTGTTTTTGAAAATTGTGTTTACCATAGCTATTGGGTAATTATTATTAACTAGTGCTTTCTTAGCCTTCTTAATTGCATCTTGTCGGAACTCTGGATCTGATAGGATAATAGCACGGTCAGCAAGGCCGATGATGACAGACTTTTTTTGGGATAAAGGATGATGGGAGTTAAAATTTAAATATCTGCCAGACCAAGTTTTCTTTGTGTACCAACTTGTTCTTATTTTATTGTTGATTCGATGTAGAGATAAATCTAGAAAATTAATATTATTATTCTCTTCTAACTCAATGGTAAATTTTAACTTAGGATGAAAAGAATTGAACATTTTTTGTACGTAGTTGGATTTATCATTGGGTATTACTAATATACAATCATCCACATATCTTCGATACAAAGGTAGCATGAAATTCAATTTGGGTATAATACTGTTCTCAAGTTCTTCTAGGACGAGTTGTGCTATAACACTTGAGATTGCAGCTCCCATTGCACAACCTTCTATTTGTTTGTAATAACTTTCTTTATATTGGAAATACGTGGAAGTGAGGGTGAATTCTAACGCTTTTTTGATATTGATCTCACTAGATGTCGAGTCACTGTATACAAACATCCCACTTAAACTAGCACAAGACATCATCACTAAAAATTGGGAAAAAATTCAAAAATACACCACACTACCTCTAAATGAATTCCAAAAAGCGTTAGAATTCACCCTCACTTCCACGTATTTCCAATATAAAGAAAGTTATTACAAACAAATAGAAGGTTGTGCAATGGGAGCTGCAATCTCAAGTGTTATAGCACAACTCGTCCTAGAAGAACTTGAGAACAGTATTATACCCAAATTGAATTTCATGCTACCTTTGTATCGAAGATATGTGGATGATTGTATATTAGTAATACCCAATGATAAATCCAACTACGTACAAAAAATGTTCAATTCTTTTCATCCTAAGTTAAAATTTACCATTGAGTTAGAAGAGAATAATAATATTAATTTTCTAGATTTATCTCTACATCGAATCAACAATAAAATAAGAACAAGTTGGTACACAAAGAAAACTTGGTCTGGCAGATATTTAAATTTTAACTCCCATCATCCTTTATCCCAAAAAAAGTCTGTCATCATCGGCCTTGCTGACCGTGCTATTATCCTATCAGATCCAGAGTTCCGACAAGATGCAATTAAGAAGGCTAAGAAAGCACTAGTTAATAATAATTACCCAATAGCTATGGTAAACACAATTTTCAAAAACAGAATTCATTCTTTTTACAACCAATCGGTAAAAACAAACAAAGATTTACCTATGTGTATTCCTATAGGTCTACCATATATAAAAGATCTCTCCGAGAAAATATCAAAAATAACAAAACCCTACAACCTACGAATTGCACATAAAGCATGCAATACTCTTAACAAAACAACTTTTTCTAAATTAAAAACAGATAATCCTCTCAACAAGAAAACACATGTAGTTTATCAAATCCCATGCAATGAAGTTTCATGTGATAAAGTATACATAGGACAAACATGTCAATACTTAGAAGGCAGAATTAACGGACACAAATACACAAAAAGTTCTACCACAGCCCTGAACAAACACAAAAAATCAACCAAACATGATTTCAACTACAACGATATAAAAATTTTAGCTACAGAAAAAAAACACCAAAAAAAGAGAATTCCTGGAAATGATACACATTAAACTTAATTCAAATGCACTGAATGATAAAACCGACATAAAACATCTCAGCAGAATATACCACAAAATCATTTAAACCTTTAATTAATTTTTATTGACTATGAAATCAACAACCATCATACTGGATTTCACAAATATAAACATTTTCCCCTCGTATTTCAAAACATACATTATACATAAATTCCACAAAACAATATAACAAAATACATAAAACGAGAACACATGACACCTTGTTCACGTCAAATGTATGTCTTATGTCCAAAATTGTCCTCCCGCATTCCTGCCACTCCTGCAACAACCAAAAAAGTCATGACATAAAATAATTAAAACGAAAAAGAAACTGAAGATGCTGTCTTTAGAAATAGATACCTGTTGTGAATGTGCGTTTATGGTAAAGAAAAATATATAAATAAATAAAATAATTTATAATGTTAATCCTTACCACATTTTTTAGTGATTTTTTAACTGATGAAGCTTTGGAGCCCCAAAGCGAAACGTCTTAGAATAAATATTTTTTAATCTTTAAACTATCAATTTGAACCTCATCCCAAGATAAATGTTTCCAAATATATATATATATATATATATATATATATATATATATATATATATATATATATATATGCAATTAATATTTCAATTATTTTTGTTATAATAATTATAATTATTAGTCATGAGAATTATTGACGGTTAGCTTATATGGGTAATCGTTGAATTTTTACACTCTGCAATTAAAATGTTGCTGGAAATTATCTTTTCTTTAATCCTTTTCTAAACAAATTAACTGCGCCTGCGCCACTTTGGGGAAGGAAATATTGAATTTTCCAAAAGAAATATGGGACCATCTCTCAACACGCATATTTCCGATTAAAAATTAATCATCTAAATCGGTGGACGTTTACTATGCAAAACACGAAAACTTACAAATGAATTATACTCGTCTTCGGTCAAAAACACGGAACTGTAAAATAACAACCTAAGATGAATATCTCATACATCATCCTATAAAATATAATTCCATACTGAATATGATGTTCCATTGATTTGTTGTTCATTGTATTCATTCAAGATGATCTACTTTGATAAAGTCGTTCGAGTTAGGAACACAAGTAAAGTTTTAACATGTTCTATATCTGCATAATACTGATAAATAGCACCCTGGTTTCAAAACAGAACACAATTGCTTCGATAATATGGAAGTGTCCCGTTTCTCATAATTTTCTAAAGACAATGTCATACTTTGTAGGTCGTATCAAAAGATATAATAATAAGTATATAATAGCGTTTTTGCAACTGTAAACGGGCAAATGGAAAACTGTGACTTAAATACATTTAGACAATTTTAAATGTCTACCTAGTAGGTATACAGTATACCGTTAAATGCCGTTAATTTAACATTATATGATTTCTATCAAATGGAAAAGGATGCGTCTTTTTTAATAAGTTCAAATGTTCACAAGATGAAAGTTACATTTACTGTTTCGATATATTATTTTCATGACAAGCTTTGCCATATGTGAAAATGTTTTTAATTAATCAGATTAAGGTAAATTTTGACAATAAGTATTTTCGATCAAGTAGTTTCATGAAGTCGGTCATAAAGGAGGTCTTATATTTTCTAAAATGCTTGAAAAGTGACCATCATTTTTTGAAATAAAATGTGTTAAGTACGAGAGCAACCAACCAACCAACCAATTGTACCATTATATTTCTAATGTTATTGTAATATAGTTTTTCTATAAAAAAAATGTATTAAGATTGAAAAAACTACCGACCGACCGACCTGAATTTGAATCTAGGTCTACGCGGAAAAAAAGTTAACCGCTCAATCGATGCGTACACCCGGACTTTTAGTAAACAAAGGCAGTCACTTGCCTCTTTTGAATCATCAATGAACAAACGACATTCATTTAATAAGCTTTACAATATTATTATGTATTTTATTTTATATGATTATTTTTTGTGCTGATCGTTTTTGCAAGGAAGACGTATTTGACAATATGGATTTTCTGAAATTATTTTCCTTCACATCAAACTATACCTACCACTCACATTTTTTTTCACAAGTTTTACTTCATTATCGTTGGAGATTTAGGGGGATATCGGACGGAAAGAAAGCGATACTATAATAATGTCGCTATCCCAGTGTTTGCTGCCAAATTATGACAACGGTTAGTGGAGTACGGATATTAGGGTTCCTTTTGTCACTTTCTATGAAAACCTAAGAATCTACAAAAAAACTAAAGGAAGGTTGTTTTCTGGGAAACGGTCGTTAAGATTACGTAGACTTAAATGTATCTAAATTACGCTAACTACGCTAATGATTGAATTAGTATGTTATCCAAATTCCTGGTCCCAAATTCTGCTGGAGTGAGACTTCGTAATAAAAAAATGTTTTATAGGGTTTCCAAACTAGTGAAACTAGTTTGAGTTTTTTGTCAGGGTCAGCAATAACAAAACTCATCTTCCGTAATTTTTGCAAAAGGGCCAAATAGTTATATGGGTCTAGTAGTGCCTATAGTTTGAATACCCATCGAGTGGGGTTTCGTCACGATTCCTGACGTCATCTGCCATTTTACGCATGTCGTAAATAATTTAGAATACATTTTAATTCCTAACCCCAAAACACTGACAGTGACATATTTGTAAAGGGGCTAAATCACTTTCAAAAAGAAATGTTTGACATTAAACATCAAAGAGAACAAGAACAAACGTCAAAATAACAATTAGCCGATCTGATCGAAGATATATGTTTATGACGTTAAAATGTTATTTCACCTAGTTTACAAACTAAAAAAAAAAAGACAAGGTATGACGAAACCCCATTCGATGGGTATTCAAACTATACATTGTGACCAACAGATCAAGTTAGTTCCAATTTCATTGCAAATCGTTTGAAAAATATCATGAGTTACTGACTAGATAAGGTACATCATAAAGTACATTCTTTGACCGACTTTGCCAGAACGAAGGAGGTATACAATTCAAATGTATGTTTATTTTTATGTATATGCGCCTTTTTCTGTGTAAATGATTTTAAGGATTCTTTTTCCGATGAAAAGAAGAGCGTTGAGAAATGGTCTCACATTACAAAAATTAAAGACGAGATCATTTGGAGCAACGTTTCAATTAGACTTTTTTGAAAAAAAAGGAACAAGAGCTTCCGAGTTGCAACAAGATTGTTACTGCCATATTTTGAAATCTCTACGAATATAAATGTAAGTTCAACATGCAGAAATGTGAAATAAATAATTTGTCTACAAAAAATAGGACCGATCTTATTATGTTTTCTGTCTATACACTGAAAAATTCAAAATAATGTTAATTTTATTTGTGCTGGTACTTTGGAAGTTGATGCCAAAAGTGTTGTATTTACTCACAACCACAACTGAACCACTTCAAAATTACCAGCGCCAATAGAATTAATCTTATTTTAAACTTGATGTTACTCGCGGCTTCTTCCGCACTACCTTCCAGTGAGAATCCTACTGGAATCGGTTTAATCATAATGGAGACTCGTCGGAACAAACACACAAAAATTAGAAAAATAGCTTTTTTGTTTTTAGTAACACAATACTTCCATATGGAATTCATTAAAACCTGTTATTTTGAGTTTACAAACATGCACGACGATTTTATTTATTTGTATAGATTTTTTTCTAAAATAAAAACAGCCTATTATTACTTTTAACATTAGCTACCTGTCAGTGAAAATCCCGTCGACATCGGTTCAGCCATTGCGGATATTAGCAGGATCAAACAGAGGAAAAATAACAAAAATTGTTGTTTTGTTATTAGTTATTAGTCACACATATACTTTCATAAGCAATTGGTTAAAACCTGTTATTTTGATATTACAAACAGATACTTCGATTTTATTTATAGATTTGTCAGTGCAACTAATACAAATATACAATACAAAATATTTATTATCTTCTATATCCAGTTTGTAAATTTAGTTCTACTTCTATTTTTTGTATTCATATTAATGAAATTCGAAAGTGTGATCGATCGTTAAATGAATATTTCCAAATGCTCTTTACCTACCAAATAAATATCTTACCTTCTTGTTCGGTGTTCTTGTACACGTTCTTGATGATTTTCATAGATATACAAATATAAACCGTTTTCAAGGAATTCCATCACAAATTTCAACAACTATCCGAACCACTTCGTGTTCACATCTAAAGATACGTACATATTCAATAGATTTTCCACACAATAATATTCCCACTATATTGCTTATTTCTACCAGAAAGTAAATATGCTTATCTCAAATGGATTATAAAGTTGAAGAATTGATAGAACGTTTAAGCACAGAGTCGTCCTCCTATGAACTTTCTCGGAAAATTTAAATTTTCTTATCATTTTTCTGAGTAAATAGTTGATCATATATCGAAAGTTTTATTTGTCAAACATGTTGGATTGCTGAAATCTGAGTACAAGTGATAATTTTGAATTAATTAAAATATGATTAATTACCTATCTCTACTTGTTTTAAATAAGCCATTCTTTGAAGTTTTCTTTCAAGAAGATTCAAGTCAAGGTTTTCTTATCCCAACATACATGAAATAAGTACCTAAACTGCCCAAAAGAATAATATGTGAGTCTATCATAATAATAATGAGAACATAGAACGCATAAAAAATCATCTGATATTTAAAAGGAAATCGCAGGCATAGTTACCATAGTCAACACATTCATATTTGATGATATTGACTCACAAATATGTATATCAAAACATGGCTGTAAATAAGTATAAAATAATATAAATATCTCAAGATAAGATATAACGCAACGAGATGTCATTATAAATCTTATAAAAATATGAGAAGATTTAAGGACGATAGATATAGTATGAGCCTTCGTTATTATTATTGCGAATTTTAATAGAGAATGATTAAACATACCTATATAAGTATAACAGAACCAAATATTCTTCATACTTTGGTTTTCTGTTACTAAATCAGGGGACCTACAACAGTTTAAAGTGGATATCGATCCACAGATATGTCTCAAGATAAATCTGAAGACATAAAATTCTAAAGAAGCTAGGGAAATATACATCCTCTGGTTTCGTTTCCATACGAGATGTGAAGGATGAATGCAATGCAACAGATATCCGGATATTCGAACGCACACCTCTAATTAAGAAATATTTATTGACAAATATCTGATAGTTATAAAAAAAAGAATATGCATTCCTCTTCTGCCAGTGAGGTTTAGTCGGTTTATTTACTTTTAGGTACAAACTAGAAAACAGTTTTTTTTCCTTTAACCTTTATACACAAACAAACTTCCTAATCTTAAATGTCTTAATTTTATATCTCATGTCACACTACAGTGCTTTCACACCGGCTAATGCATTCTCGAAATTGAGAAGAATTCTGTTAAACTTTCTAAACAGGAATCGGTTTTATCAAAAATTGAACGAGGTAATTCTTTTTTTTTGTTGTCTTAACTATAATTAGTATTGTCATGAAAGGGCAACCGCCAAACATTTTTGAATTCATAAAGAATCTATACTAATATACAGGGTAATTCATTAAGAATGGGCAATCTCTGAACTGGAGACAACACACCAAAATATGGCGATTGAGCTTAACATGTCTCATAAAAATGTTGCAGGTTTACGAGATAAAGGGTATTTAAAGTTGGAATTTTAATTTGAAATTTCTTAATAATTTTGTGATTTTAAGCAGTATCGTCTTGAAAATTGGCGACTTTATGTTTTTTGGCATGAAAATTATGAATTTTATACTGAATTTAGCACTATTTATACAGGGCGTTAGTTACACACTGTTACTTAGGTAAATTACAACATATTTTTTTTTTTAATGAGTTATGGCTAAAATGAAAATCTACAAGGCGGTTCAATATTGAATAAAAAAGGTACTTTTGTTTATTTCATGTAACTCTATCAGTTTCTGAGTTATTTGCATTTTAAACATTCAATGAATTTTGTTTTTTTTAAAATTGTATTCATTTTTTAAAATTACGTACTATTATCCGAGGTAACAACAGTAGAGACAACAAATAACAATCAGTACAACAACAATCATGTAAATGCTCAAAATTCCCGCCTTCCTCTACAATACACTTTGTAAGGCGTCTCCTTAAAGATCTTTGAATATTACATAACATTTGTAACTTTAAATACCCTGTATTTCGTAAACCCGCAACATTTGTATAAGACATGTTAAGCTCAATCGCCATATTTTGGTGTTTAGTATCTCCGTTCAGAGATTGCCCATTGTTAATGAATCACCCTGTATATGTACGAGTAACGACTTTTCGTATGACCACAAAAATCTCGAAAACTACTTATCCGATTTCGATATTTTTTTTAATTGAATTTTTTATATGTGCGCGGGTGACATAGACTATATTTTATGTATGCCTGGGTCTCCTAAGTTGAGGGTTCCATATCTGTAATTTCCCAAGAAGTATCTCTAAGCTCTATGGCTGAATTCTCGTCGATTTTTCGGTATATATTTGTGTGTAGTATGTCACTGGACTGTTTTGTGAGAGTCTGTCAGTGTGACTGAATTTTAAGGTTGGAGGGTTCCATACCGGAAAATCCATAAGACATTACGAGTAACGACTTTTCGTATGACCACAAAAATCTCGCAAACTATTTATCCGATTGCGATAAAAAAATATTGAATTTTTTATATTTGCGGGGGTGACATTGGCTATATTTTATGTGTGTCTGGTTCTCCTAGGTTGAGGGTTCCATATCTGTAATTCCCAAAGAATTATCTCTGAGCTCTATGGCTGGATTTTCGTGGATTTTTCGGTATATATTTGTGTGTAGTATGTCACTGAACTGGTTTGTAAGAGTCTGTTAGTGCGACTGGAATTTAAAGGTGAAGAGTTCCATACCGGAAAATCCTTAAGACATATGTAGGAAAAATTATCATACTGTTCTCCCTTTGTGCATATCTGTGGATTGATCTGGGTCGGTGTTCGGACTGGTTCTACGTGCGAGTAGGTCTCATAGAAGGGTTCCATACTCAAGACTTTTAATGACTTTTCGTAACACAATCTACGAAAGTGTTTGCCCAGGAAGTGCTGCGTAAAACAGCTAGTAGTTTTATATAACATTTTCTAAATCAAAGATAGCAATAAACTATTTTGTCCAAGGAATACGGAAGTTAGGGAACCAGCACCAACCATGAGTAAAACCAACTAAAACTGGGAATAAATAATATGTAAGTTACAAAAATAAAAGTTTCTTTGAATATGACCGCCACCACGAGTATTCACATTTGCTTGAAGTTGCTTCTTACTTATTTTGAATATATAATGTCCTATAGGTGAAACTATATTTTCTGAATTCTAATGATGATTTCAAAAAAACAGAACAATTATTGTGTTTAACGAAAGAAATCGAAACTAGCCGAACTTACAAAGGCACCAGTCATGTATCAGAAATTTATCACAAAACGGTTGTTGTGTTTCTATCCCAACTTCATCATACATATTTTTCAGATTCCCTATTATAGTCGCCTTCCATTCAAAGAGGCGGAATATGAATTTATCTACGACAAACTAATCTATGCTATGTTACTCGGATCCTGAAAAAATATAAACGTCATAGAGACATCCGTGTTTGATGAATAAAAGAGAGACAAATTACAGAGGCTGAAAAAATGTGCTGATTGCCAAAAAATGAGTTTTTTGACCGTCGAACCCCGAACGGTGGAGGTATACGAGCTCCAATTTTGATAATTTTTGATTCATTTGAAAGAGGAGGCTTGAGAAATGGTCCCATATTCATAAAAAAGCAAATCCGAAATCTCCTACCCTCTGAACACCATCACCGAAGGCGGTGGAGGGGGTAAATTTTCTCGAAAATCGAAAATCTGAGGTAGTATAATTAAAGATAAGACAATATCCGGAAACATTTAAATTGAACATTTTTTCAAAAGAGTTACGGTTTTCGTGATAGAGGCATGTTAAATTCTCAAATATATATATTTTTGCTATGTGGAGAGGGCGATTTCTTCCGAAAATTAAAAATCTGTAGGCACTACATGAAATTCCTAATTATTTATAGCAACATTTATAATGAACATTTTTTTCGAGTTGCAACTTTGGTAAAATGCGTATTTCCGCAGTTTTGAGATCTCATTAATAACAACTACAAGCAAATACTATACGGGGGTAATAGGATAAGTACTATCTCCATTATTACTAGTGAACGTTCAACGAATTTCGTGACAAATGTTACAGTCAAAAGTGGGAAATAAATATTTTTTACAAAAAATTGGATCGACGTTATTAGTTGATGCACTGAAAAATACAGAATAATATTAATTCTATTGGTGCTGTTACTTTTGAAGTTGTGCAGTTGCAGTTAGATTGATAACTTTTGGATCCAATTTTTTGTAAAAATATTTATAATATGTCACTCAACTTGGAATAATTTCATACATATTTTGACAGATCTGTCAGTTAATGTTAAAAATATGGTTGTTCGAAGCCAATCTGTCATTAGGTACATGTCAGTTTGAAGTAATCTTTCATCTATTTTATTAAACCTTACAGAAAATCTGACGTTTCCAATGCGGCATACTGGTGATTACATTACATAATGGTTTGGAACCTCTGATGCTAGTGATTTGATTCGGAAAGTATCAACCGCCTCTTCAAGTGGAAGGCGACATTATATTCATTAGTTTTGTTATCTACTATTCCGAAAAAAAAACGGTATATCATGTCTTGTCCACATTTTTCTTACCGAACTTGGGTATCCTTAAATTATAAGTAAACAAAAAGTGTAGAACTTGGCACACTGTGTATATCTTAGACTTAGTAAATCATCAAGAATGTTAAATGAAATGCTATTTTTCTTCAATATCTACACCACTTCTTTAGTTGAATTGGATTATCATCATCCAGTAGGTACAAATACGCTTTGATTTGTCAGTAGGACTAATTGAGATATGTCAAATGAATATTGTTTGGTCAAAAGTCAATGAAAGCATGGAGACTGACCTGTCTAAGCTACCAGCTCCGATCAAAGTATCACCTTTAATTAAGGTAAAATAATACTTATTAAGATGTTTTTATTAAGACCTTCACCAGTATTTTTCAGCTTTGTAGATATTCCTTACTTATAGCTGGAATATTTTATGGAGCTACTAAGCGGAAAGCCCTTGAAATGTTGGAAGCCTCCAGGAAAGAAGAGAAGGCTAGATTGAAAGCAGAAAGAGATGCAATGTTAGCTGAAGAAAGAAGAGCTGCATCCGAACGGGATATTCAACAAATTGTGGCACTTTTCAGCGAAAAACCATCACCAACATACACTGTCCAAGAACAAAGCTACCAAAATGTCAAAATAAACGGAGAAGATAGTCAAGATAATATAAACGTTATCGAAGAAACCACCCGTACATGTACGCCATTGAAATTCGATGAGACGCAAAACGTCAAAAGCCTTACTGGTGATAATAACAAAGATGATGCGTCAGTTGATGACGAGGGCTGTAGACTATTCACTCAACCTCTGGACATGCGATCAGAGAAAACTGATGACAAATAGTTAAAGTAAATAATTGTTACAATTTTAATATTATTGGCATTATTATTCAATTAATAAATAGAATTAGTATTCTTCATTGTTTACTCACAATTGTTTTCAATGAATATTTTCATTAGCTGCATTTGAAAAAGGTCGATCATCTTATACATAATCAAAGGTGTTTAAATAGATATCAGACCCTTTATAGAGCTAATCGGTTTAATTTAAATAAATAAATAAGTAATTTTCAAAAATTATTTGTAAATATTAGCCCCCATTTTTAACTTCAGTGGTCCAATCCAACTGATGAGAGTAGGCTATGAAATAATTTATTAGGTATTTTGTGTTTTGACGTGATAAAGTGGGTGGCATGTCGAAAAAGATAGATAAATGCAATCGGTCGTATTGAAACTGAGTGCGGATGTTTATTGCTATCAGAACACACAACTGACAGAAACTTCATTCCACGGTCGTAAATGAGGACTATATACTGCAATCTAAATAACCTAACCTTAAATTAGGTTTATGCCCCTTATGTCAGTGTTATGGTAGGATAGTGTTTTATTTTTATTGTATTACGATCCTAGGTAGAACCGAACTAAGCTTGGATTATGAATACGCCTGAATATTTTTATATTATTATATAGACAAACAACTAAGATAAAAGGTATATGTATTAAAAATTAATTATTTAAGCATGTTTGTTAATTGCTGAAAACAGACAAACGATGATAGTGAAAAAATATAAATGAAAGAGAACAGCTATAGTTTGTTTCACTAGTGATGGCCTCTGCCATAAAAACACGAGAAACGGATCAATTCAACCGAAGGGAGTAGATCAGTGGCGTGACGATTTCGAGATAAGATAGACAGCATTAGCCTGGCCAGGCTTAAATTATGTCATCAGTCAATGACATATTCCTATATTATGTTCGTATATCTGTCAACTTTCCACGGCCATTTTAACCCTGGCCAGGCTAATGGTTTGTATTCAGGAACACGTTGATGGTATTTAAATTTTTTTATACGCTCTAAGGAAATTCATGTAATTAGGGTGAAAAAAATATCGATTGATTAAATACGCAATAATATGAAACATTTATTATTAACAATAATGCAGAAACATAAAATACAAATTTACTGCTTGAGTTCGAAAATATAAAATTTTTCATCTGAACTCTCTGAAATGTCACTTTGACTTTGTGACGCCTATGAAATAAAGATTGCGTTGTCTTCGGACATACGAGTAACGCCCTATCATGGTATTGAAGGAGATAAGCTTGAAATACTGATGTGGCATTTTAGATCGACAAACGTAGTAGATAATTTCATGATAATGAGATGCGATGTGAAGTATAGCGTGATGTACGTAGCTCGTGAATGATTACAGGCAAACGCCATCATTCGTGAAACAAACTTAAACCAAAGGACATGTCAGAGAGGAATCTTATGACTTGAAAGGATAAACACCCCGTATAATTATCATATATTATAATTATACAGGGTGTTTCATTATTAGTTGAAAATATTTTAACAAATAAATCTTGGACTTAAAATATAAAGATTTACCCGAATCACCTAGAAACCAACCAAACCTCTTATTTACAAATTATTTCAATATTATTGTTTGATATAAGAACATAGGTAGATATTTTGTGTATAAATTTGTAGTAGTGCATAATTGTTATTTATTATAAATAGAACGAATAATATGATAAAATTTGTTATTTTGGAAGAGAATACTATCAGCCATATTCAGCATCCTCTTTTAATATTGCTTTTTTATCTCTTTTAACTAAAATCGCTGTTAAGAGAAATAATATATGGCCAACGTTCATTTATGAGAAGAAGAAGATGATCAACAATTAAAATATGCATTTGAATTTGCCACTTTCATCTTTTTTTGCTGAAACAGAAACATGTTTGTTGGATATACCTATATCCACCTACTTATCAACCTTATTAAAAGTTATGTTGCCAATTTGTGGGGTAAAGAATTCATTGAAGCATATTATGCAAATATTATTTCTCTATTTTCGATTTATTTTATCGAGTTCTGATAAAATCAGCGATCAATTCGCTATATAATTAAAAAAAACATGTATAGGATCATTTTTCACTAAGCATCCAAAAGTTTTCAAAAATTCATCATAAAGTATATAATAAATTAATATATATAGATATGGACGCTAACCATGCAAAAATACCTTTGACGGGTCGCTTTGGTTTAATAAAACAAAATCACTTGAATTAACACTGTAACTAAACGACTTTGTGGGCCACCTCTTAGGGGTTTTAGATGTTCCTGAATTAAATTTATCACGGCAGCTTCATTGAATAACCGATGTCTGATGCGAAATTCATCATCATATAACTTGGAATGTGATCACGAAATTTCGATTACCTTCTATATTTTCATTATATTTTCCTGGCAAAAAGTATAACAGCTCTGACTTAAAGACTTGCCAATGTTTAAATATCGCTTTTAAATAATAACTTAAGTGAGCTTTCTTAACTAAAAACGATGTTGAATAAGTCTGTATGTCATGAATTATAGGAAACTGTTAGAACGGATCGTAGGCTACGCCAATGCTTCTTCCGGGAAATGTATGTTTCAGTTTATTATAAGAAATATCTCACATCAGTAATGGCTTCACAAATAAAATTCTAACTTCTGATACTTTCCAGTGAATCGATATCAATATTTTCCAAAAAATATACTTAGACATTTTCACTTGCGTGAAAAGGAGGAAATACTTTTTAAAGTAGAATAATTACCTCATGTTTTGACATATATACATACATTTTTCTATATCATGAAACAACCAGCATTACTTTAAGTTATAAGAATAATACCTATTTAGAAATTTAGAAAAGTTTTGGAATGAAAATGAATTATTGAACATGATTATAAATATATATGACTCATTACTATTAAACTTGATAAAAGCAAAATGAGAGTGTGAACCTTGATTCTAATATCTACTGGTACCAGCATCACTCAATATGTAAATCGACAGTGTCACATGCTTCATCTTTCAATGAACAATTAAAATGAAATAGATCCTTTCTTACTATGAAATATTAAAAAAAAACTAAAATCGCCGATTTTGTTTTTAGCATTATTTTTTATTTAAAAAAATATACCCTACAACTTTTGTTTTTCTCAAGGACGCGATTATGATTTTTATAGTTCAAGTGTGAATCGATTCTGAATTTACTTCAAAATAAATTGGCAACGATTGTGGGAGATTAGAAATCTTGATCAAGAAAATTAATATTTATTTTTTTGAAAAATTCTATATAGGTTGTGTGGCTCATCGAAAACAGTCTAGCAAGGTTTACGCGTTTGTATGTGAAAATTTAAAAAAATCCTCGTAACCGTATAGTTTTGTTTTCAGGGGGAACTATTTACACATAAATTCCCAACACTTCAACTTTAACCCTTTAGCGGGGGTGGCTTGCACCCTGATTTTTGCAAATGGGAAGGGGTATGGTTTGATAAATCATTTGAAAAGGCATTCAATTTTCTTTCAAATGGCACTTGGTTTTTTAAATTTAAGCTAGGCGTCACCGAGCAATGGAATGTGAAACATTTGACTGGGCCTCGTATTTACAAATAGGTTTGTGAGTGAAACATTCTTTTTAAACGAACAAATATCTGTGGACAATTCACCTTTATTTACAGTAAAGTAGCTGATGTGGATACTTCGCTATTTCTGTGCCATTCGATAATAAATGGTTTATACTATTGCGGAAAGTGAAATTATTAAATTGTATTTTACAATCAATGTGCAAGAGTAACAGCAACTTTGTTTAATGAGAGACAAGTAGATGGACACGTACATTATGGTTACATCCTAGAATTAGTAGCAGAATTCCGTCAAACTGATTCAGTTGCAAATAAAAAACGGAATATTGAAAATCCGTCGAGAAATGAGGCAGTACAAGTAAGTATAGCTGTTCTGGGTCAAATTAGTATGAGCTCTACATTAAGTACCAGAAACTTTTCTGATGTAACGGGAGTAGAGCGGACCACTGTATAGAGAGGATTCTGAAAGATACAAAATGGCATCCATATAAAAGTCAACTTCTTCAAGAACTGAATGAAAATGATAATGATCGTCGCTTACAATTTTGTGAAGTACCGAATGACCGAACAAATTAGAAATAATCCCAACTACCTTTTAAATGTTTGCTTCTCAGACAAATGTTCATTTTTTCTCATTCGTTACTGGTCCGATACGATTCAAAGACCCTGAGGTCCATACTCAACATCCTGAAAAATTAAATGTGTGGACTGGTACTTTTAGTGATCGTATAATTGACCATTTTTACAGGGAAATTTAAATGGAGATACGTACTTAGAGTTGTTAGAGGATGCTGTCAATCCAGCTCTGATCGAAATTATGGAAAACGACCAACGTTACCATAAAACCAATCCGATATTTCAGCATTCTCCCCATTATGCATTACCTGTACGGAAGTTTCTGGATGACACGTTTCCTGGTAGATGGATTGGAAGGAGGAGGGCTATCGAATGGCCTGCGAGATCACCCGATTTATCTCTCTTTGATTTCTTTTAGTGGGGACATCTGAAATCCCACCCAGCCTGAAACCTTAGAAGATTTACGGAACCGCATCACTAATGAATGCCAACAAATTACTCCAGATATTCTTCACAATGTCCGGGAACAATTTGAACAGGTGCTGCACTATTTTATGGAGGTGAACGGTGGACATTTTCAACAGTTAAAAAGACAACACGTAAATACTAATCGATACAATTAAATTAATATTTATCGGCAACCCGCACAGCAAATTGAAAAAACGTAGAGCTATTTGAAAGAAAATTTAATGCCCTTTCAAACCATGTATCACACCATACCATTTCCCATTTGAAAAAATAAGGGTGCAAGCCACCCCCATTAAAAGGTTGAAGTTACAGTGTGGGAATTCATGTGTAAATATGTCACCCTGAAAACAAAAGTACAATGGTGCGAGGATTTTTTTATTTTCACGTACAAAGCGTTAAACTTTGCTGGACTCTTTTCGATGGGCCACCCTGTATTGAACTTTCCAAGCCTTGCATATATTTAGCAAATAATGGTATCAAATAATGGTATCAAACCATGATAGACGACCTGGAATTATTGTTTAATATCAGCATTATACGAAAAATTAAACATGATTTATAAATAGCGGGGTTTTTAATACCTAAAAAAACTTTGCAACAGATAATCTTCATCTTCAACTCTGAAAATCCAAAGTTCATAGTTTATCAGGACATTCGAAAATATTTTTACCGTCTTCCATGTTATTCATGGTTGTGAAGAGAATTTTTAGCATCATTAAATGGTATAAGAAACAAATAAGAAAAACGAAAATTGTATCGCATATCATTGAAAAAGATAACGTTCCCATTATTTTCTCTTCTTGGTACATTACTTGCGAATGTAAAAATTCAATTTCCTCTCCGTGTATTAAATGTAAAAATAAATAAAACAAAATCGCCGATTTTCATTTTTTCTGAATATTTCAGAAACAGTCGGAATTTTTCCAGTTTCCAAATTGGAATATTGAAGAGGTCTAGATTCCAAATCACGAAGCTTATCTCTTAGCGTTTAAGAAAAACAATAATGACACTATGAAATGGTATATATATATATATATTTCGAACAAAAAAAACAACTAATAATATTTATTTAATTCTATAATTGCATATTTCATCAGCTATTATTGATTTGAAAATAACCACATGTGTCAAAAGAATTATGCAATATTCCATATAGTAGGTAGATGTGTAGGTATATATCCAGTATTGGTTCATTAGCTAATTATATCTGTTAAGGTTAATTGTATATTTGTTTCCTCTCATTTAGAAAAAAAAACATCCATTGCAGGGCTCGTAATTGTATCTAATTGAAATAATACGGGACAAGAGAGTGACAGTTACGTTTGTGAATTGCTTCTTACTCATCAATTATCTTCGTATGGGAAATCGGAGATTAATGCGCAGTTTTTATATTCAAAGGTCATCTTTGTTTCACAGTTATGGGACACATTTTAGTAGTTTTTTTACTATTTATAGCGAAAAGCAATGGTTACTCATACTCTGAAGGTCTCGTACATTATTATAATTGTAAAGCTTAAAAATATAAAAGTTTTGTGAATAAAGTCGCAAGTTAGAAGAAACATCAAGATTTTAATTAATACAAGAGATCAGAACAAATAACTCAATATTGATTGTCATCAAGTAAAAGAGTCAACACGCCACAGGGTTTGAACTTGTCACCAATTACTTAGACATAATGTCATTTTCGTTCAAAATAAGCATCAAAATGTACTTCCACTTTTTTCTGATTTTATATTTTGAAATATTCAGCAATTGAGGAGTATATCGCATATGACACAAAAGTAATTTATCTTTTACGTACGAAATATTAATAATTGATCACACTTATATGAATTACACATATATTCGTATTAAACTATTATTTATGGTAACAAGAAGAAGATGCACATTTGTAGATAATGTAGTAGATATAGTGTAATTGCCTTTTATATAAAGCACTATACCTACTTTTACATTTTCGTTACAAAACTGGGAAATACTGTGAAGCAATACTCCTAGGGCTCTCAAACGAATACCATTGAATATAAAAATCGTCTAATTAGATCGTGCGACTATTCATCTTTTTCTGCGTGCCTAAACAAACAACAATGGTCACATTCATGAATTAGGAGGAACCGAAATGTTTTAGACATGTTACATAAAAAACATCAGAGCCGTTTTCACGCAACAGTCTTGAGCGAATCACTTTTTCCAGCTATTGCCTAGAAAATCACGGAGCAGGATCTGTGTTACCGGCGAGATGTATCCATACCACACAAAACAAAAATTGGTAAAAGCCTTTACCTATGACTTCCCTCGACAAACCACCCCGCTTCGAGAATGTATCTTTATCGACCTGAATAACTTACATCTTTTCGCTCATGGAAACAACCTCGTCGCTTCTACCGTTCTTATATTGACACTTAATATTTTGGACACCCTGTTTATATGATTAACGAAAACCCTTACATTGCGTCGCCGGTAGTCCTTCAATATGCATAACAAAATAAGTTGTCCTAGGGCAAGCCGTTATTGAGCTACAACGCCAACAGACTACAGACAGACTACAGACAGACAGACATACGACGGACTTGAGATACCATGATCTCGAGGTCGATTTTTTACGTGAATACAATACCTACTGCCCTTATTGAGGGAAGTAAAAATGAAGGCAATAAAATTGGTCCATCCGTTACCGAGATAATATTGGCACAAACAGACCGACGGATCAAAACCTCTGATACGTTCAAAACCAAACTGAAAATTTTACATGAATAAAATAGGTAATTTCCTCGATAGGGCTGCCTAAAGTAGCGATAGGACAGTAAAACTTAAGCACTATATTGAAATAAAATGATATAAATTATTTTTGACCGACTTAAAAAAAAGCGAAGGTATACAATTCGGTTGTATGTTTGCTTTTTTAATTTTTTGTTATGGCTGTTCGCGCGTTTTGCATATTAATCGTACTACGATTTAGACGATATTTAGAAAAACTCAAATCCTAAATCCCTTTCCGCCCACCGAAAGGGGTAGAGGGAGCAATTTTTCTCGAAAATCGAAAATCTGTGAATGCAGAATTAAGGATGGGCCCATATCCGGAAATGTTTAAATTGAACATTTTTTCAAAACAGTTACGGTTTTCGAGTTTCAACAATGGTAAAGTCTGAAATATGTGATATGCGTTTTACCGCTATGTGGTAGGGCATTTTTTTTTGAAAATCGAAAATATGAAATAAAAGCAACAATGTAGCAACATTTAAGTTAAACATTTTTTCAAAAGAGTTACGGTTTTTGAGTTGCAGCAGTAAAGTTTGAAATATATAGGTATATCTGCGCCGCGATGTTTTGAGATCTCTATCTACTATTTTCTACTATCTTCTTTGGTATTAATGAACGTTAAAAAAATTTCATGACTAATGTTACACTCAAAAGTGTGAAATAAATATTTATTACAAACAATTGGACCAACTTTATTAGTTATTGCACTGAAAAATACAAAATGGTGCTGGTAATTTTGAAATTGTGCCGTTGAAGTTTGTTGTAGGCACCAATTCCAAAAGTACCAGCACCAATAGAATTAATATTATTCTGTAATTTTTCAGAGAAACAGCTAATAAAGTCGGTCCATTTTTTTGTAAAAAAATATTTTATTAAAAACAATTTGTCACATACATCAAAATTTGAATGATTGACAACTGGAAAATGAGTCAAACAATCTATCCATTAAGAACTTGATAAAACTTTTTTATCGACATCACGTTATCGTTATAGAATTCAATAAAACAGCAAACTGTTATTTTTTAGAAATTGAAAATATGAGATGGCCAATTAAATTGGATATTTTTCAGAATCGGTTATGGTTTCTGAGTTACAGCAGTGCTATAATCTGAAATATGTATCTATATTTTCACCGCGATTTTTTAAAATCTCTGATTAATAAGTACAAGCAAATAATATACATGGGTAAAAGTATAAGTACTATTTCCGCGATGTTTTTAAATCTCTCTCTAATAAGAATAAACAACGAATTATCTACTTTGGTGAACGATGATTTTGACAACTAATGTTACACTGAAAAGTGTGAAATTTTCGGCAAAAAATAGTATCGACTGTATTAGTAAGTGCACTGAAAGATCAAAACAATATTAATTCTATTGGCGTACTTTTAGTGTTGGTGCCTAGAACCACTACCTACAACCGCACAACTTCAAAATTACCAGCACCAATAGAATTAATAATTATTTTGTATTTTGCAGTGCACTTACTAATAAATTCGGTCCTATTTTTTATGAAAAATGTTCATCTCGATTAACTCAGGATCAAATAATTCAGAAGACCGCTTTCATATTACAGAAGAACTTTAATCACCTGACCAAAGGCATTTATCAAAATTTATTTATTTTTAATAATAAGCAATAACATAATATAATGATTGTTCTTATCCTTTAAAAATTAGTAAATATATTGAGTATTTTATAGCAGTTCTCAAGGATCATACCTATCGTGGTCATTTACTTTGACACATATATTTTTAAGAAAATTATACATTTACAAGCATAAATTATATTAAATAACTCAAAAAGTATTACATTTTGGTAATTAATTATAATTGAAATTTTCCAAATTATACCAATAAATAAAGTTAAAAAATAATTCTCATCACTGTTAGCCTTGTATGAAATATATTATTAAAAAATTGAAATCGTTTTTCGAAGGCTTCTTTGAGCAACACACTTCAGTCGTATCAGTGGAATGGTTGCGTAACTGAAGATAATTGGAACGGAAATACAGAAGACTGCTTCCATAAAATGCGTTCTGTGGAACGTGCACAAAGTACTATGATCTTTATCATTTCCTTGACTTGCCTTATGAATAAAAACTATACACGGACTTTATGATTAAATTATGTTCAGGTTGCTAAATATTTGCATTGTTCTGTTCAAGTTTTTTATATCAAATAAATCAATAAAATTTGTTTTATCCAAAGACATTTTTAATGTATTTTGGACATATCCAAGCAGTATTACGGTAAATTATATGTAACAAGAAAATGAATATATTTTATAGAAAAAAAAATATTTTATTTATTTACAATTCTGTTGATATCCTGTAGTCTTTACTTACCTATTTCAATTTATTTCTATTCTCCTTTTTTTTCTGGAATCCACATCGTTAAAATTCGATTAGATCTTTGATAAATAAATACAGATAAATTTCAAAACTTCTTGAGACTATAATTCCAAATAATTTCGAAATTTCAAATTTGCTCGTAATTTTTATGATTTAAATTGACAATAGCTTTTTGATTCTTGAACGGCAGCAGAAAATATATGTTGTTTTAATTCTTCATGTATAAGTATATGTATAATCATGAAATGTTATTTTATAGAGAATCGTGCAAATTACAACCGATGAAAAAATGCATCCCTCATAAAATCACCCTACTGTATGTCTTCTGTACGTCTGTCACAGCCCATAGATTCAAATAGATCAAATTTAGTACGTTGACGACCCCAGGGCGTATGAATAAAGAACTACAACAATTTCAGAATAATAGGTCTTTTACTGAACAAACTCTAGGGATCTTCAAAATAACACGCAACTCTCATATGCCTTCAACGGAAAATTAATTCAAGCTTGCTCCGACCCTCATTTGACCACTTACTTATTATGAATATTGATTTTTTCTTCGTTATATGAATTCAGTTTGGATCTTGAAGCTTTGTGTAGTGGTTAGATCAATTTCTTTTCACTTTTCACGTTACATTCTCAGGCCAGACACGAAGACGCCAAACACTGTCTTGTTTTTCTCGCAATCCAATCAATATAATCTCCCGCAAACTGATGACTCACAAATAAAACTGAAACACTGTACAGGGCAGATCAAGAATAGACTTAGTAATCAATGAATAAAGTAGAATAGAACATATGCTTCGTAATCACTTAAGCGCTTCTTATATCGTGTTCATTTAATGCTGCATAGGTAGATTACTTACTGCATTCATTTTGCATATTAGCCTATCTCTCTCAACTATCCCATTCAAATTATTATTTCTAGACGTTGGGAAAGCAACATTTCAAGACTACTATAGATAATATATTTGCGTCAAGTATTATTCTGAGATATAAAGCAGACATAAATCAAGAATGTGTTTAATTGAACTAGGGCTCCATCGATTAAATGTCGTCCTTTATTATAGGTGTAATACAATTGAAGGCTGTACCACACAGTTAACCTAACAATAAAGCTGTGGCTGTACTGATAGTAACAGACGACTTCGGTTAGTAAGCACATTCACTATTTTAAGAAATAAACCGAATCAAAAATGCTGCATCCACCCACAGGCTCTATGTTCCTTGTTGTCTATGCAATATCAAAAATTAGCGTTTCATACGGTGTTCAACTCAATTATATAAATAAATAAATAAAAAATAAAATAAAACAATAATTCGTTTGGCTTGGACATCTATATATATGAATAATGCTGGGTTAATAGTTTATTAGTGCAATAGATCGCCACTTGTCGGAAAATACAGGGTGTTAATTAATGTCATATAATTATTTTAATGGGTGTTTCTTGGGCTAATTTTGAGTCGAAAAGTTCAAAGGTATTTCCTTTTGGTTTTCGATTTACAGGGTTGCAATTTTTTTTATAATTCAAAAACCAATATTAGATTAAATTCCCGGATAAAATATTGTGATATATATACGTATTTTTTAATAGAAAATATATTTTTTCATTTAACCAGAGGCGTAGATATGTGTATGTCATGGTACAATTTTAACCAAAAAAAGTAGTACGCCACTGCTTTTTCGCAACTCTTGAAATTTTTGATAACCATTTAATTTTAAACAAAAAAAAATCATGTGTTTTTGCCGTAGAACTTATCAATTTAAAGAAAATCATTAAAAAATTTAGTTGTTACATGGTTAGGTGAAATTTAATTAATACCAAAAAAATTTAGGTATTAGAGAAAATGTTGAAAATATACCCCTACTGCATGTATTCAGGCATCTTCTCATCGATCTACCAACTCTTTCAAAAATTCCTGGTGTGTTCCGTATGGAATTACACCCCTCAATTATTTTATTTCTTCTTTAGTCTGAAATACCAGAATGTTTTAGATGACCTCATAAATAAAAGGCTATTCAAATCAGGTGATCTAGGTGGCCGTAATTGAGGTCCTCCAAGACCTATCCAGTTATTTTGATAAGCTTCATCTAGGAATTGACAAACTAAAATGCTAAAATGAGCCGGAGCACCATCATGCATCAATCACATTTGTTGGCGCGTTAAAAGCGGAACAATTTGAAGTTACACAGGTAAATGATTTTGAAGAAAATCGAGGTTAGAATTTCCGTCAAGTCGTCTTGGTAGAAAACAAGGTCCTATTAAATAATCACCAATAATACCGACCCACACGTTAAGTGAAAATGGTTCCTGAAAATTCCCTTATAGCGTTTGGGTTTTTTTCGGCCCACTCATGATTATTAAGGAAATTTCTAGCCGGAAAATTTGCTTCATCAGTAAAGAAAACTTGTCTTTCAAATTAAGAATTTTCAAAAGTTTTTGAAAATACCATCGAGAAAATTCCATGCGGGGTAGAAAATCTCGTGGTAGGAGCGCCTCTTTGAATATGGTAAGGATACAAAAAATTTATTTTTTAAATTCCCCATTTTCTTTAAAATGATAATTTCTACGGTAAAAACACAAGAAACTTTTTTTTGTTTACAATTAAATGATCAATATTTTTTATGTTGCGAAAAAACACTACTACTACTACTTTTTGGTTGAAATTGTACCAAGACATACGCCACCAGTTAAATAAAAAATATTTTCTGTAAAAAAAATATACGTATTTATATCACAACATTTTATCCGAAAATTTAATCCAATATCGCAAACGGTTTTGGAATTATTTCAAAAAACCTAAATAAAAATAAAACTTTACAACCCTGTATATCGGAAACCGAGCTCCTGATATATAATAAAAAATATTTTCTGTAAAAAAGTACGTATTTATATCACAATATTTTATCCGAAAATTGAATCTAATATCGCAAACGGTTTTGGAATTATTTCAAAAAACCTAAATAAAAATAAAACTTTACAACCCTGTATATCGGAAACCGAGCTCCTGATATATAATAAAAAATATTTTCGGTAAAAAAATACGTATTTATATCACAATATTTTATCCGAAAATTTAATCTAATATTGCAAACGGTTTTTGAATTATTTCAAAAAACCTAAATAAAAATAAAACTTTACAACCCTGTATATCGGAAACCGAGCTTCTGACGACATACCTTTATATGAACTTTTCGACCCCAAATTAGCCCAACAATCACCCATTAAAATAAGTACATAACATTAATTAACCCATATAAATATTAAAATCTTGATAAAATTTTCCAATAGGCATAATAAAGCCAATAGTTTCAAAATGGTGGCTCCCAAAACTTTTTAAAACGATATGTGTATAAACACAAATTTTTGACTGCTACTAATACGTGATGAGTCTGGCAAAGGGTCATTTCTCCTGTACAATCGTTACACTACAGTGGCGGATAAATTTTGACCGACGAACACAAACGGAGGAGGTATATAATTCGACTGTCTGCTTTTTTCTTTGTGCGCGCGTTGTATATAGTAAACGTTCACAGATTTAGATGAATTTTGATTTGAAAGAGGAGACTTGAGAAATGATCCCATATTCGTAAAAACTCAAATCCAAAATCTTCTTCCCTTCAAAAAGGTGGCAATTTGTTTCGATACTCGAAAATCTGAGGTGGCAGAATTTAAGATAGGAAACGTTTAAATTGAACATTTTGAGTTTCAGCAATGTAAAAATTTTAAATATACGTATTTTCGATATGCAGAACGGGCAATTTCTTTGCGAAAGGTGAAAATCTGAGAATGGCAAATTAAAGACCAGATTATTTGAAGCAACAATTATATTGAACATGTTTTCCACGGTTTTCGAGTTACAGCGGTGGTAAAGTTTAATTCAGCTACTTCAAGTAATGTGCGACTATAGGTATAACTGTAGCACATCGGCATACAGAAGAAGAAATAATGTATAAGACTGTTATTTTCTTATCCTTGGAACCGATTCGGACATTTTGGATTGGATTTAGATGACTGCTTATCTCCTACTCGAATTTAGTTGAGTGTTCGTTATACGAGTTAAGTATTTTTTAAACCCTAATATTGATATAGGGGGTCGAGTAGGGAAAAAGTTGCATAATCTCTCAAACATAGTCCAGAAAAAGCAAGATGGATTACCTTTCCTTCTAAAAGAAATTTATTGATAGATTAAGTTATTGTATATCATGAATATCTATACCTATCTATACCTATAAGTAATAATAATATACTATAAATAGTAATAATAAACTTTGTTGATGAATCAACGTTCACGTATACTACGTGAAAAATAATGTATACATTTTGGTCATAATAATAGCTTATATCTTAAGTCACATTCAAGGATATTTTTTATCCGGAGAAGATAAGCATTTCTGCAAAAACAACTGCAGAATTTTATTCAAAAAATGGTTCTAATAGCGACATCTGTTGCTGAATAGTTAATCCATAAAGTTACAAAATCACTAAATGTAGGTTCACACTTCACATGGATGAGAAAGGCAAAATGACAGCGTTGAGATTGACACAACGCAACAGTATTATACGAGGACATGCATAGAAAAAATAGTAGCCAAAAAAACATATATTTTTAAAAGCAACTGAGTTTTAAAGCAGTTATTCTCAACCGATTGAATTGAAATTCTGCATACACTTTTAGTTCGTATAATAATGCACGGTTAAGTGACATCATTCTATCCAATATGGTGGACTAGTTATGTTCTATACACTCACAGGATATGGGTATAAACTGACACTTTTAAACAAAATAAAATCCTTACTATCACCTTAATCTATCCTTTAAAATAATTAACCTATATACCGGGTTATTCAGATTCGCTGCTCACCATTGGGATCTCGTGAACCGTAAGAGCTACGAGGAAGGTTAGATTGGGGCAAAGTTGCGAAATGTAATGGGAATTAATATGCCACAAACAAATTTTAAGTATCATTTTTTGTTTTTGAGAAAATCAGATTTTCACATTTTGTTATTTCTTTTTCTGTTGCATCCAGTATGTTATGGAGATAAGTAGTAATCAGAAAAGTGATTTTAAAATCCGGGTCCGTATTATTTTTTTTTTTGATTTGCTGATGGTTGTAAAGTGACGAAACGGTTTATCAAAAATGGTGAGTACAAATGGATGCAACAGAAAAAATTGCCATGGAGAAAGAGTTTTGGCTTTTCAATTCGTTGCATAACAACCAAGTTATTAAAGAAATAACAAAATGTGAAAATTTGTTTTTTTTTATTTCTCAAAAACAAAAAATGATACTTCAAATTTGTTTGTGGCATATTAATCCCCATTACATTTCGCAACCTTGACCCAATTTAACCTTCTTTGTAGCTCTTACGGTTTCGAGATCCCAATTTAAAAACCGAGAGGCTATTTTAAAGAATATAGGTATACAAGCTTACGACACTAGACATAAGAATTATTATTTAATATATAAAGTAAATCACACCTTTTGTCAAAAGTCTCCAGATGGCACTCGATTTTTTCACAAATTACCACTGTTCTTAAAAGAAAGTACATCAAAAAGGGCTGAAAGCAATACTCGTAGATCAATGTTTTTATTATCTTAATCAGTTTTAAAGTTATCTTACAAATTTTTACAGTGACTTTGCTTCAAATTATTCTCTCACGGCAAACTGGACATTGTATTACAAAAATCTGTTGTTATCTATGTAAATTTTTATTTCCGTTATATAATTTATTTTTGTTTTTTACTTATATATACTTTCTATGACAAGTCTTATCTATTCTAAATATTTTGCGATCGTGAACGAAGTGTAAGCCATCTAGTAGCGTTAGAGAGTACTCAAATCAGTGGCGGTTCCTCAGGCGGCGAGGTCTCCTCAACAATTTAAGGCAAATTCATATTTTTGACGTAGGTGCGTTTCAAATCTAAAACGTTAGTTCTGTCAATAATTATGAACGACCCACCAGAAAAAACTTATAGTGCCGTAGCACTACTTCCAGGGATCGTGTGTAAAAATGCAAGTTGTATTCTTTTAGTAATTTTGTAGAGTTGGCTCCCTCTGCAATAAATGTCACGTTCCAACACCGACTTAAATAGTGATGAAAATCAAAATGTCAACCTAACCTATTTCTAATTAATAATATTTTTTTAGCATCAATAAGGGTTTTACTTCTGCTCTTTTGTTAAACAAATTTATTTCGTATATAAAGAGATCCTTTCAGTTCACCCTTCACTGTTTGTATTATAAAAAGATTCTTACATCAGAGACAAAACTGGCAGACAGCCCGCAAAAGATTTTCAAATTTATAGCTGTTGACGCATACCAATTTATTTGTTGTTCACCTCTATTTAACGCCATCTATTGGCATCTTACTTTCGCCAATAGCAAAAGATAACAAATTGATTTGATTAAAAGGGTTTGCTGAGATAAATGCGAAAAATTAAATGACGTCACTACAAATTCAATATGGCAGAAGCCCCAAGATGGGGGACAATCTTTTCTACCATTATTGATACCCATACCAAATGAAAAGGTTTGCTGAGAAGAATACGAACTAAAAAGTAAAAAAATATTTCTTATTACAAAACATTTTTTAAAACAAGCTCTTGTTCAAATGCTCTAAAAAGAAGAAAATAAAGTTTAAATTAAATCAGTCCTATCAATTTATTACATTTTACAATTTATATGATACAAAAACTTGTCGCGAGATTTACCTGTGTAAATAAAGCAAAATACGATATATATATAGCTTGAGATTGACACAAGTAATTCTAAGAAAAAATGTATATATTTCATAAAATAAATTTCGAGACAAGCTTTTGTACCATATAGATTGTATAATGTAATAAATTGATAGGTTTTATTTAATTCAAAGTTTATTTTCTTCTTTTTAGACATTTATATAAAAGCTTGTTTTTAAAAATGTTTTTACTACTTTTATTATTAAATCTCAATATCTGACCATAGTCTGTTCATAAGACTTTGCATGGACATCACGTGATCACATGATACTATTGGAATATCCTTTTTTTTAATATTTTCAAATGAAAAGGAGAGAAAGCTTAAAAAGATACACAATTAAAGTTAATATTGAGAAATAAAGCAAATAACAAAATTCAAAGTTCTCAAAATTATTCGTATTAAACAATAAGTATAAAATATTATTGATCAAATTATAATATCCATGAGAACCCAAGACATCGATTAAGATAATAGGGAATCCAGAACCGTACTGTATTCATTACCCAGACAAACAGAGCATGTTTAATATAAAGGTTCAAACAAGCGAATGTCAGTCGATAAAGCTCTATTTTTAGGCGATGCTCATGAAAAAACGAGTGTAATGACTCGTTGAATACCCATAACCATTCTACCTTTATTGATATCAATTAAGGTTGACCAGATATAGTGGCACCTATAGTATAAAATTAGCCCTGGTATAAAATGTCACCTTTATCGGAAATTGCAACATTTTCGAACATTTTTTATCGTATCTATAACTGTAATTATAGATGTATTTATATTTCACGAATATTAGGAACAGTTTTTAATTGTAGATAAACAAAAGTTCACGTAAACAATAGATAACACTATTTTTCATGAGCCAAAAAGATGATAAAAGACGCTACTGAAAAGTGTAGTTTTAGAAATAATTAAATTTGAAATAAGTAGGTAGCTGCAATCGAATTATGTCTTGATGCATCATGTTATTCATACTCGTATGTTTTCAGTAAAAAAAGCATAGAATATCTCAAAATTTTTTTAAGGTTTTTTCAGGTTTTGGTGACCACTGGTCACGCATTTCTCATAGTAAACGTGTTAACGATGAAGTCACTGAGTATAAGTGAACGTTCAATAAATTTGATACCAAATAAAACAGTTAAAAATGTGAATTAAATATTTTGTTACAAAAAATTTAAACGACTTTTATTAATTGGTGAGCTGCAAAATACAAAATAATATATAATATTACTATATTTACACAACTTCAAAATTACCAGTACCAATAACATTAATATCATCTTGTATTTTTCAGTACACCCAATAATAAAAGTGGGTCCTATTTTTTGTGAACAATATTTATTATGCACGGATTTTCCTGCGTTTTACATTGTAAAAGATTTTTTATTCAAAGGAGAGCAACAGAGAATTCCATTAAAAAAAAGGGAATCCAACATGTCTCCCCAAAAATATTCTCTTAATGTAGTGGAGGGGATTTTATTTTTCAAAAATCGGAAGGAAGTTTGAGAAAAAATTGAAAATCTTGAGGTTTTATGTGATTCGGTTGGCACCCAAAATGTTAGATTTAATTGACTTGAAAAAATACCGACTTCATAAAATGGGACAATAAAAAATTCAAAATGATATTTATTTTTTGGAAAGTACTGGTTCTTTTGAAGTTGTCTTCTATCGTCTTATAATTGATACATCATTTCTTACATAACTTCAAAATTATAAGTATCTACAACAAGGAATAACATTTTCAATAATTTTATGAAATTGGTTAATGATGATTTCGTTTTCAATATAAACGGTTCTTGCAAGATATACTTTATGATGGTTATTTAGATTCTTTAGAGTTATAAGAAAATAATAAAAACGCATATAGAATTGCCAGCACGATTCTAAATTAGATCTCTCAATATAGAAAAACTTCACTCTACCTCGATATATTATAAGTATCGAAGTTCGTTACATTATCTGAATATTCAAAAAGCATCAAAAATCACTTTTGATTTACTGCCTTTTATAAAGATTTCCCCATGTTTTGCAAGAACAAATAATTTTTTCTGCAAGATAATTTTGGCGTGAACCAATAAGTCATTGAAAATCATTTATTTTCCTCATTAATTTGCCATTTCAATAAAAGCTCTATAAAGTCCACTCACATACCTTCTATGGTTCCCAGCTGCATTATTTGGATGATTAACATTTTCTTGTGTTGGGGATATCGCCGTATTGCCACTCGGTGTAGAATCAACGCTGGATGGAATGCTGGTTTCACTCGAAGACAAACTTCTGGCTCGTCTGGACCTCGATGACGCTGAACTGCTACGAGCACGTCCTCCAGGTTCGTGCGATACCTCTGAACGTGATCTCGATCTGGAAGATCTTATCGGTGGTGTCCTTGGCAATAATCTCGATGGTGCACTCAACGGTCTGGTGGAGGAGGTGATTTGCACTACGTCAGGAGGAGCTGGAAAAAAAACATGTTTTGAGTTACTATTAGGAGTGCCTCTTCTTTTGAATCTAAGAAATGTAAATTGTTAGAACCTTAAAAAAAATTTAAAACCGAAAATTCTTGATATTGAGATTCAGCAACTTTTTTTAGCTCTACTTTTCATTCACAAATCAACAATATATCACAAAAACACCCTTTTTTATCAAGTTTTTTTAAAATGCTATTTTTGATGAAGAACGTCTCAAAAACTAATGTGCTGAATATTTGTTATTGTTATCTTAACTGCGTGGTTTTGAGTGATATTTTTTTATATAACTTGGATGGAGATTTGTGGTTTTGCAAAGTTTATTATGTTTTGTTGTATTTATGGATTTTTTTGCAATGCTTCTGAAATCACTTGGCGTTAACCCCCCTTTGTTTGTAAATTATGGTGGTACACATTTGTAGTTTCCGCATAGAAGCACAACCAAAGTCAACATATGTCAGATCTGGCAATCGGGAAGGCCAAGAAGATACTCAGCAATACTCATAAACCCGCAAAACAATAACTAATAATCAACACATTAGTTTCTGACAATTTATTTTTCATCAAGCTTCGTCTAGTAACAAAACTCGAATGCCCATTTTTTTTAAACGCAAAAAGTTGACGGTTTCTAGAAAACTATAACCGTCGCATGATTTTATTATAAACATCATTTTGTCGAGCTAAAAAAGTTGCCATGAAGAAGTAATTAAGCTACAAAATTTATTGAGAACACATTATAAAATACCATCTGCAACTTAACTTCTTCACCCATTTAACTGACTTTGTATCAATTAGCCGTTTCAAGCTCCTAATTCGATCCCATCCTTTTAATGGACACATAGTTTAATAAGGAGATGTGACTCACCTGTAAGCTGTACCTGATCGCTGGTTGTCCCAGAAACTGTATCCATCGTAGCAGATGTGTCATCAGCTTCAGCATCATGGGCTCCAGCAATTGGCAATCTGAGTCGCCTGAGCCGCCTCATCGAGTCTCGCAACCATGTGCCGCTACCAGCAGTAGCTGCCTCTTCTGTAGTCGCTTCCACTTTTGCCTCCTCGTGCAACATTGCAGGTTCCGAGCGACTGGTAGCTTGGCAGCGCCCTCTATTCGCCTCGACCACAACCGTTCCGGTACACCGATCATTGGGTGCGTGCGCACTCCTCTCCAGCTCCAGGTTCTCCGCCGCTGTTGCAACTGCTGTAACGGTGCTCGTTGTTGTTGTGGTTGTCTGAGGAGGTGCCACTACTTCCTGCACCCAGCTCCAATCGATGTCTTCGGAATCGGATTCAACAGATGTTTGGGAACCGGAAGTCCGGAGATTGCTATTGTTATTGTCGATGGTGTTGATGGTCGCTTTGAAAGCGTGTGCGTTGGTGGCACACCTGGAAGGTAATTTGCGTGTGCACTATAGCCAGTGAAAGGGAAATGTAGATAGATATAGGTAAGCATATGCAGAACTAATTGATGCCGGCTTATCATGTTCATAGATACCACGATTTTAACAAGGAACGCACTGACAATCAGGAAATGGAAAAAGGGGTCATTAGATCTAGTGGCAAATCGAAAAGTGGTTGATATCTGGTCTATTTCTCTCAAGAAAGCATTGTACAAGGTTTTCTCCCTAGTACTAGGAATGATAACATTTTAAGCAACAATAAAACATACTTAAGATAAAGAGTTGGAGAACACTGTAACGCAACAACTAATTGGTTGTTATGATTGATGAACTTTAAGCCATGCTATAAGACTATTCTAATGTGTTACAACCAAATTACTTCTACGGATTAAAACCGATTTAGATAAACAAAACATTTGATTTTTTAAATAATGTATTTTCAATAGATAATATGTCACATATTTCATCCGCATCATTTGATTAGATAAGGTTCAAAAATGTTAATGGGGATCCATTAACGAGTTTTAGAACAGAAACTAAGTATCCAACTGGCTTCAAATGGTAGGTCTTTTTTAAATATTAATATAAATAAAATAAATATTAACTATGAAGAGTGGCTCTCACTTACCCCTTACAAATGATTTATAAAACAATAAATGTATTAATAAATATTAAATATTGTTCTTTTACTTAATAAACACCCGTAGTAGGTATAGTAAGTACCTACCTACCTATAGTCCTATCAACTTTTGACTGAGTCGACAATGCTATCGCGATTTTTACGAAAACTTGAATGTCACGGTTCAGTTAATTGACAAAAATTTATTCATAATTTTCAATTTAAGAAATTTGCCTTAAAAATGTTGGATGCATATCAATGGTTCAGTCGATGCCGTTTAATTCACTATCGGTCCACAAACTGTTATCGTGATGGGCTATGTCAAGTTGATAAAAATGTCAAAAATTTGGTTATATCTGGACAGTTTTGTATTTGTACAGTATTATATCAATTATTTGTTAGGATAGCGTACTCTAACTCATGAACCATAATAAAGCTGAAATTTTCAGAGAATGTGTATTTTCGTTGCCGCTACAACAACAAATACTAAATCCGTCCTTCTGTCTGTCAGCCGTCTGTATGACGATAAGGATCCTTTCGTGAGAGAATTTCGACTCGCACTTGATCGTATTTTTTTTGACCGGGGAACCCAACCGGAGGAGATATTCAATTAGACTGTCTGTTTTTTTGTTTTTTTTTGTTCCATGCGCGCCTTTTATATAGTGAACGTACTCTGATTTTGATAATTTTTGATTCATTTGAAAGAGGAGACTTGAGAAATGGGACCATTCATAAAAACTCAAATCCGAGATGGCAGAATTCAGGATAGGAAAAGATCCGGAAACGTTTAAATTGAACATTTTTTCAAAAGAGCTACGGTTTTCAAGTTTCAGCGATGTTAAAATTTGCAATATGCGTATTTTCGCTATATGGAAGAGGCAATTTCCTTCGAAAATTGAAAATTGGAGAATGGATAATTAATGACCAGATTATTTGTAGCAACATTTATATTGAACAATTTTTCCATTGAGTTACGGTTTTCGAGTTACAGCAGTGGTAAAGTCTAAAATATGCGTATTTTCGCGACGATGTTTATAGATTTCTGAATAATAATACAAGCAAAGTATAGAAGGGTAATAATGGCTTACTTGAACATTCAACGATTTTCTTGACTAATGTTACACTCAAAAGTGTGAAATATATGTGTTTTTATTTTGGAATTGGACCGACGTTATCAGTTGGTGCACTGAAAAATACAAAATAATATTAATTCCATTGGTGCTGGTACTTGTGAAGTTGGGGCCAAATGTTATCAATCTAACTGCAACTGCACAACTACAAAAGTAACAGCACCAATAAAATTAATATTATTTTGTATTTTTAAGTGCAACAACTAATAACGTCGGTCCAATTTTTTGTAAAAAATATTTATTTAACTTCTTCTTTGAAACATACCTTTATACTTATTTCTTTAGCAACAATCGAAAAACTTTTACAAACACTTGTAAATGTATCAGTTTTGTTATTTTTTTAGAAAAGATAGAAGAATGACCTTAAGGTTTTAAAGCGTTTAGGCGTAAACCAAGCGGTTCCTTTAATCATTGTCAAGTTATTACGTTAATGTCTCAAACAGTTAATTTACTTCTATTCTCAAACTAATTAAATTTTTATTGAATACAGTACATAAATTTATTCCCGTGACTAGATTTTTATTACCTCTTTATCTTCTATAAACGCTAATGGAAGAAACCAATAAATACAAAGAAATAAAGATATTTTAGCAAACCTCAGAAAAAAGTTCCTCATTTTTTATCTGGCGATATAACTGCTTTTTGGAAGGCATAAACAACGCATCTCTTGGTACTATCAAGTACAAAAGGCTTTCTAGAATTGAAGACACTATTTGATTTTGATCTAAGAATTTTAAATAAAAAGTAAAACAGCCGTATTTATAATCAATTATTGATTTAGTATGATACTAACCTAAACATACACTACCTGACCTAAAACCAATTTATTGCAAATTTTAGACTTACTTTGACAGACTTCTTAGTTTTAGTCTTCGTGTACCACGTTTAAATTTTTATGATCTGTAGTACCGAAATAAGTCGTATTTTAATTTCAGGTTAATTGATTAACTGTAACATATGATCTGAGTTTATGTAATATATAATATTTTAGTTATCTACCTTGTTCTGCGATTGCCCATTAATGACGTCCTAATAGATGGTCTCTCCCGTCTAACAACAGCAACTGTGGTTGCCCTATCATTCCGCTTTCTCCGTTTCCTTTCGATTCCACTCTCCCATTCGCACGCTGACATTGGTCTACGTTCATCCAAAAACTCTGTATCAACATATCC
The DNA here is from genome assembly GCA_958507055.1 of Crioceris asparagi. Classification (NCBI taxonomy): domain Eukaryota; kingdom Metazoa; phylum Arthropoda; class Insecta; order Coleoptera; family Chrysomelidae; genus Crioceris; species Crioceris asparagi. Next base: position 73,030,334 of record OY293828.1, read on the forward strand.
TCTGTTGATACAGCCAGACGAAGCCAGAAATTTTGCATAGTTTTCTTCAATCTGCCGCAGTTTCTTTCGTAAAGACTCCTCATATGCAGTACTGTCTTCTTGATACGCCGAAGATGGGCCCGAGGTTTCATCATTGGAATTGGATGTGAAAGATGTCGATAAGTCTTCACAACTACTAATGCTACATGTAGAATCTTGTGCTTTTAGATAATTGTCTAAATCCTGTAACAACAGAATAAACTTCTATGTAATAATTAACAGTGCTCCCACCCGATTTTTAAGATTTAGGGTTCTTTGCGCTCGGAACGGGGACTGAAATGATCCGGTGATCATTTGATTTCTGATCCTTGGATGAGTAAGATAGAAGAAACTCCTAATTATACCCAGAAAATCAGCTTCGTGAGGTAGGGAATTTGAATCAACATAGTCTATCGCGCAAATAGGTAACAAATATGATATCTATTCAGACATTGTTGACTCCTGGCTTTCACGTAAGTAAGCACTAAAATTTTCACATTTGGACAAATTATCGTAAGTAAAACTAATCATCGCATTTCGCATGTAAAAGATTATATCTGAGCAACTCTGATTTTTTATCTAATAAAACTATTAAGTTATTAGTAAAATGAGTTATAGACATTATACATATCTATATGGAATCGCCACTCAATGCATAAGTCTATCAGTACAAAGATACAGGGTTGGGGAAAAGTGTGGAAACATCTGATTTCTAGCTAAACTATAAATTATATTAACAAAATATTTCTCGTAGCCTACGAACAAACTTGCGCTTGTTAGCTCCGACGCGCGACTGGAGTTCACAATTTAAATACGATTTTCAATAAATATTCATTATGCACAGGAGCTTTTATTTATATTTATTAATATTGATACGATAAAATAGTACATAAAAATATATTACATAATTGATATCATTTTGAACATTCCATCAATACTTTCATAAGTATTCAATACTTTGACAATACGTTTGTTGATAAATAAAACACGATGTCAACGTCGGAAAATACGAATCGTGAAAAAATCGCATCAACGGTTCCACTCTTTCTAGTCATCCACTGTGTTATACCAGGAACAACATATTAATTAAGTTGATCTATAAAGGTAGCAGTAAACAATAAGCAGAAACAATCGAAATTAATATGAGAAGCCTAAAACACCAGAAATAACTTAGCATTAAGTTATCTTCCGAGCACGTGAGTGGCGAACGAGTAGGTACGAATGTATCTGCTACCTTAAGACGCAGATTTTTTTTAAATTAAAAAGTATTATTGATTTTGTAGCTAGTCAGAATAGATATTATAGAAGCCTAGACGATCAGAACACATTATCTGCGGAACAAGTGAGTGATGAGCGAGTACCAATTTATCTGCTACCTTAACACGTTGAATTTTTGTATTTATAAGTATTATTAATTTTGTTGCTAGTCAGAATAAATATTATAGAAGCCTGAAAGACCAGAAATAACTTAGGAACAATTTATCTGGTCAGCAACTGAGTGGCGAACGAAATGAATTTAGATCTGGTTATAGAATTTGTCAATATTGAAATCGCCGCAAGTATGAGTGAAAGTTCATGGAAACGTTTTTAAACAGTTTTCACCATCACACATAGGTATTCCCGGTAATGAGCTAACTCACCACCACGCCAAAGCAGCAGTAACTAACTGCAGCCGATCAACACCCAAACTACCAGCTAACCAGCTAGTGATATGAGGAACTCCCATCAGCACATAGTACTGGAAAATTTCGACAGAACATGGAACAACAGCCCATCTATAAAATAATCAAAGTGAAACCGTACTTCGGACCATGGAATACCATTACCGACACCCGACGAGATGCAGTGTTACTTACCCTTCTATAATACATGTCAGGTACTTATATTACTATATTAGGAAAAGTTATCTAATTTTGAAATAGTCTGCTTAGGTGGCCCTAATAATAATTTATTGATAAAAAAAGGAAAGAAAAACATGCAGCTTTTTGTTAACATTCGATTTTACAACCCATGAAATTAAAAAAAAGTACTTTAGTTCTAGTAGTCTATGAAATACCTACTTTCATTATAATCAGCTACGCTAATTTTCGAGTTATGACCTAATCAATTGGATCCCCTTGTATATTTTTGCATTTCTAAATAGTTAAATTTTCAAAAATTTAAATATATGGTTTGGTGGGTGTGATAGACTTCTCAAAAAAACCTTAGGCAAGTACATATCAAATGAACAACAGCAACATTTAAACCGAAAACAAAAAGATCCGACTTTTTTATTCTTAAAAATGTTGTATATTTTTAGTGTTCGTTGTTCACATGGATGATGAGTTATAAATCTCACTGATTAAACATTAAATTATCACTAATCGATTTGTCGACCCCAAAAAACCCTTTTTGAAATTTTTTATTGAAATCTGGGAATCCATTCAAGAAATCGCTAGAGCGGACCTTAAAGGTCGCATCCATGAAATATATGAGTATCACCGATCGATTTCTCGATCCTGGAAAGCCCTTGCAGACATGTTTAAAAGCTTACCTAAATATCAAGTTTGATCAAAATCGTTAGAGCCATTTCCGAGACAGCCAAAACAAATTTATATACAAGAACTGCTCGTTCAAAGATATTAGATGCGATAGATATACGGGGAAGTAAGCGTAAAATTTAAGATTTGCAATTATCATTTAAATAGCCTGTAAAGACATGCAGTGCACGATGCACAGCACTTTTGTATCAGAAATGATAAAAAATAAAGTCAATATCTTCCCTTTCTATATTCAAGGTACCTACATAGTGCCACAATTCGATGTATCTTTTAAGGAAAAATTACAAAAAAAAATGTTGTTGCCTTTGAGAAGGACATGTAACAAAACGAAAATTAAGATTTGTTAAGGAATGAAACAAAGACCTCAAATAACCTCTGCGAATTAGAATACTTGGCTTCTTTGGGTTTTCTGTCTTGCCTGTATGTTGTAGATGCCTGGGTAGTAAATAACAAAGAATTAGAAAAAAATCTACATGTGATATTATAGAAGAAGCCTGAAGGCTTTATGAAAAGATTTGAAATACCTTAAACATAGAACGGAAAACTAAACCACTGCAAAGCTGGCAAACGTAATCTAGATTGAAGCCAAACATTTACGTGAATGGTTTGTTATCCATTATCTTTAAAGCAGCTATCCGACAAATTTGAATTGCCATAATTACCACCCACGTTACATTAAAAAGAAGAGGAATAACATACCTGTAAACAGTCTTCTATATCTTGTTGCGCTTTCGAATCCTCACTTACATTGAGAATATCATCAGACTCCAACAGGGAAGCATTAAGAACATCGTCCAGGCTCTTGAGTACATTCAGTGCTTCAACGTTATTATCACAGACGTCGAAAAATCGATCAGAGATGGCTTTGCTTATCGTTGGAGCATCTACAACATCATCTTCCCCATCATCTTCATCATAGTCGTCATCGTCATCAATAGTAATCAAAATGTCTTCGATGTCAACACTCGTTCTTCTAGAATCAGCTATGGATGTTTGTTGTTGGCTGGCCGACTGTAATTTCTTGGCGAGAATAGGCAGCTCTGTGTCTATGAGATTGTCCGAGAGTTCAGTGCATGCTTGAGATATCTGGCTACGAGGAAGAACTGGTGAACTGACGTGGAGATCGATAAGATCACCTAATTCGTGAGTCTCTGACATTATCTATATTGTTTATAGATCCAGTCATTTCCTGGAACAAAAAAATAAGAATAATTATTGAAATCGTACCAGAATTATAAATTCTGTTATTGAAATTTTCAAAAACTACCGCCAGAAGCTGCATATTTTCTATAACACTAATAATAGTTAAAATATACTGGTAGTGAAAACGTGAGTAAGTACAAGACTTTAAAAGCATTATGCCTGGATGCTCTACATATTTCACTTATATGACAAACAATTAAATTAATAATTTAAACAATGCACATTCTCAGAACAAAAACTTTCTACTTCATAGTCAATATACTCTATACATATAGATTAGAATGAAATGGCAAGTCTAGAAAACCGTAGCAAGTTGCAATTATTATACAAATAAGATTTGTTTTAAGAAGGATAAAGTAGGTATGACATATAAGTCTTAAAATAAATAAATATATCGGCTTTCAGAACAACGAAATGTTTTGTCTTGTGTAAATGAAACACTCAAATATTATGCAACGCAAGGTAACAATGAATAGTATTTCTATTTCTATCTGGTGAGTTAATTATCTAGAGTAGGGCAAAATACTCGTACTTCTTTCGTAGAAAACAACCTATCAAATAAATATATTTAATTTTTTTTGGAAATATCTTACTGATCAACGGCTTTATCAAAAGAGCAATAGAAAATACTAAATCTATTAAATAAACAAATTTGTAAATGAGTGGCCTTTGCACAAGTTCAGATTCAAGTTTGATTTCTGAAATATTTATAAGTTGATATTTCAATAAATGTTTTCAACCCGGGAGGTATGTATGGTAAAAAATCGAATATCAACTTGACATTATTAGCGTATTTCGATAAACATGTTATTTTAGTTTTTTTATCTCGTTTTTTTACCATTTTAATGATATTTATTATTTTGATCTTGTTTGGTTGGAGAAAAGAGTACCTATTTGATTTATTAATTCTTCTACGAAACTTATTAGCACACAACTTCAAAATTACTTGTATCAAGAGCTTTAGTTGATAAAATATTTTTTTTTATTTTTATCCAACAACGTCAGATGAAAAAAAAAAATCCGCTTTCTGGTCCGTCTGATTGTTAGTCTGCCTACAAATTTGAAACCAACTTCAAGTGATTATCTAATGTCTTCAACTATAAATAGTTTTAATAGATGAACAGGCAATCATATTTTTCTACAAAATTACAGTACGAACAAAGTTAAGCTTTGGTAGGTACTTATAAATAGTTGGGTGACCGTATGACGAATTCTTATGCTGCGGGTAGATTTTTGATCGATGAACCCAAATGAAGGGGGTATACAATTCGACTGTCTGGTTTTTTTTGCTTGGAGAGGGCAATTTTTCTGGAAAATGAAAAATCTGAGACGATAGAATTGAAGATAGGACAATATCCGGAAATGTTTGAATAGAACATTTTTTAAAAAGTTATGGTTTTCGAGTTATAGCAATGTTAAAATCTCAAATATGTGTATTTTCGCTTTATAGAGGGGGCAATTTCTTTCGAAAATTGAAAATCTAAGGCAACCAAATTAAAGGTCAGATTATTTGTAGCAACATTTATATTGAACATTTTTCCATAGGGTTAGGTTAGGTTAGGTTAGGTTAGGTTAGGTTGAAAATCTAAGGCAATCAAATTAAAGGTCAGATTATTTGTAGCAACATTTATATTGAACATTTTTTCCATAGGATGAGGGTTTTCGAGTTACAGCGGTGGTACAGTCTAAAATATGCGTCTTTCCGCGACGATGTTTTTAGATTTCTGTATAATAACAACTACAAGCAAAGAATACATATACATGGGTAATGGTATTAGTGAACGTTCAACGATTTTCTTGACTAATGTTACACTCAAAATTGTGAAATAGTTTTTTTTTTAAATTGGACCGACGTTATTAGTTGCTGCACAGAAAAATTCAAAATAATAGTAATTCCATTGGTGATCTGTATTATAACAGACACTCAGACGGCACTTAAGGCCTTAAAAAGTCAGGAGGTGATGTCACAGCTGGTATGGACTTGCAAGGAGGAACTGAAAACTCTGGCGAATCGGAAACTGATTTGGACGCGTAGGAATGCCTAAACGCACAGTACGAGTATCAGTCAACCAATGGGATTTGGAGAAACACAAACAAGGCTGGAGCAACACACCATGTAATAGATACGGAAAATAATACATTCCAAGCCCTTGTCAAAAGAAAGCAAGGGAAATGCTGATATTAAACAGAAACCAGCTTAAAATTCTAACGGGGCTCATGACTGGTCATACACCTGTCAAGGTGCATCTCAACAAAATGACATTGTACAACCGGAAACAGTTTCTCACATACTGTGCGATTGCGGATCGCTAGACCACAAGACAACAAATATTTGGGTTACCAAAAGGTGATCCAGAATTTCTAAGGTCATACCCAGCAAAGGAATTGTAAAGCTTGTACATAATACAGTTATTCTGGATTGGGTACTTTAAATATCACAATCTGAGTCACTGGACTCGGTCAGAGGAAGATGGTTTGATACAATGGCCAACTGGCCTAAGTGTCGATGGAGACCAGTAATGGTCAGACAAACCTAAACGGGGTGGAGGTTTTAGTGAGTATACCAGACTATGGACTGGAGAACCTCACACTATCGAATGTGTAAGGTCCACTCGATGTCCCTAAAGAGGATTTCCTCCACCTCGCGCAAACAAAACAAAATTCTATTGGTACTGGTAGTTGTGGTAATCTATCTGCAAATGCACAACATCAAAATTACCAACAACAATAAAATTAATTTTATTTTGAATTTTTCAGTGCACCAACTAATGGCGTCGGTCCAATGTTTTGTAAAAGATATTTATGTGTGACAAATTCAAAACTTAAAAGAAAAACTCTTCTAAGTGCATCATTTAGCAATCAAATGAAAGGCTTCGTTCTGATAATTCGTATGTGATTTTTTATTATTTTAAAATGTATGGACAGACATGTTGTCTCCAAAACTACTCAGTTTAGAATGAATTTTTATAAGAATATCTAAAAAATAGATTAAAGGGAAACCTAAGCAAAAATCTTAAGTACAGAACACATTTCATTAGAGCAGTTTTTTAACACAGTAATATAATATAACGTCTACCGTAATAACATATGTCATCAATTGAAAATATTGATAATAAAACACTATTATTGCGTGAATAATTAGATTCAATTAGTATATACACTGGATGTGTTATCTTAATAGCAAACAGGTCAGTGTCATAACACTATTGACCTCTTACCAATTAAGGAAATAATTATTCATTAACTCCATCAAGTCAGGTCGTCTTTGACTAGTCAGCATTTTATTAGACAATAATTATTTCAGTACGAGCTGTAGAATATTTTACAATGGAGAGTTGTTTGTTTTGAGATGCATGTATTTCTTAGAGAATTGAAGGAATTCTACTTCAAGTTTCTCTTAAATATTTCTAAGTGATTCTCCAGTACAAAATTTACAATCTCTGATATTCAATGTATCATGAACTAAATTTAGATTGTTTGCAATCATTAGATGTTGCATCAAAAATTATAAAATAAACAAACATAATGTTCGAACAAGTCATTTTCAAGCCTTTCATCGTTAAACTCACTACTCAAATACAAAATTATTATGTTCTTGATATTTCTGTTACCTACATGAAGGAATATTTTATGTCATGTTATTATTAGATACCTATAAAAAAGATAAAAATGTGATTTTGTTGAAAAAAAATCATAGGTACCCAACGGGGTTTCCTAGCTAGCTTACAAGCCAGATCGTTATATCACCAGGCTACGGCCAAATAAAAAAAATGCAAATCGCTATAAGAAAATCACAAAGGAGTCCTGAATATACAAAATGGTCGTTAACTCATTAATAAATTATTGAATGCGGAAGCAAATGGTTCAAAATCATGGCTTTTATATTGATTCACAACATTATTGTTTCAATATTCCATGAGTATGACATTTTTTTACTTTTTCAGAGACCAAACTACAAAACCGTGAGTTTTATCAAGACATCTTAAAAAATATCTGAAGAAACTATGTGGTCTATAAGATGACCCTAAGACATTTTTTAAGACACTGACCGACCATTCGGAAGCCTTTTTCGAAGGGATAAATTTGTTCAAACCCACACAGGCAAAACTGTCAGATCGAAAATGCGGAAACCGCACCACGGAGTAGACCCAGCCCATCTTCACTACTGTCGCGTATGCGGGTTCGTAGATAAGTGAGACTAATTCACAATTATTAAATAAATTTTATTTACACTCGAAAGTAGAATAATAAAAATTACAACTTCACTTTACTTTACTATTGAATATTCCTACTGGCTTAATATGACTCTTCTGTTCACAGTATAGATATCTATACTGTATTTCTATTAAACTGTCTTATTGCACACTATCTTTTTACACTCTCTCTTAAGCCGACTATTCTCCCAAATATATACTCGAAAAAAACTCTCCAGATCTTTCACCGCCTCCTTAGTTCACTCCAGCCGCCACCATAATATAGATAATCAACTGTGGCCACCACTGGACTTTTCTCGATATAAAAACGTATTTTTTAAGAAAATGTTTTTCCTAATTTAACCAGTGGCGTAGATATGCGTATGTCTTGGTACAATTTTAACCAAAAAAGTAGTACGTCACTGTTTTTTCACAACTTTTTATAAAAAAATTATTGATAACAATTTTAAATTTTAAACAAATTTTAAATAAAATATTTTTTTGTGATTTTTCCGAAGAACTTATCATTTTAAAGCAAATAATTAAAAACTAGTACATGGACTTCGGCAATTTGAGCAAATTCTTCATATCAAATCAAGTTAGTAAGTGTAGTTCATGAGTAATAAGTGCTACTTTGTTGACTAATTAGTTTGGTTGGTTATTTCCATTTGTCATAAGTTCATAAGAAATAATTTAGTTAAAAAATGGTAAATTATTCGAATTCTGAGAAGGCCGATATGCAATTTGTTTACGGTCTGCTGAATATGGAAGTTTTAAAGGCAGCTTGTCCGAGGAAAGACCTCTTAGTGTTAAAACATCGGCGACTGAGGAGGCTGCCTTACAAGAGATCGAAAATGATCCAGAAACTAGTACTAGAAAAATTGGCAGGCATTTAAATGTGTGCCACATAATAAATAGTATGGGATATTTTTTTTAAATATTTGCTGTATCCTTAGTTTAGGCAGTCTTATCATTAGATTTTCCACTCCGCATGGAATTCTCTCGATGGTATCTTCTAAAAACTTTTGAAAATCATCACTTTGAAAGAAGTTCTCTTTACTTATGAAGCGATTTTTTCCAGAGAGAAAATAAGAATTTTCATCATAAGTGGGCCGAAGAAAACCCACACCGCCATATGGGAATCGAATTTTCAGAAACAATTTTCACTTAACGTCTTGAGGGAAATTTTTACCTAGATATTCTTGAAAATCATTTACCTGTGCTACTTTAAAATGTTCCGCTTTTAACGGGCCAACAAATGCACTTTATGCATGATGGTGTTCAGGCTCATTTCAGCATTTTAGTTCGTCAATTCCTAGATGAAGCTTATGAAAATCGCTGAATAGGGACCTCAATTATGGCCACATAGATCACCTGATTTCAATATTATAGACTATTATTTATGGAGTCATCTAAAAACATTAGTGCATTCTACTCCAGTTCAAACTCAAGAAGAACTAAGAAATAAAATAATTAACGGGTGTAATACGGACATTTTTCAAAGAGTTCGTAGATCGATGAGAAGAAGAGCAGAAGCCTGCATACAAGCATATATTTTCATTTTTTTTAAGTGCCTAAAATGTTCTTGTCTTATTAATTCAATTATATAGATATTTTTTAGGTATTAAACAAATTTCACATAACCATGTAACAGCTACAGTTTTTGATTATTTTTTTAAATGCTCAAGTTCTACGGCAAAAACACAAGAAACTTTTTGTTTAACATTAAATGGTTATCAATAATTTTCAAAGAAAGTTACAAAAAAGCAGTTGCATACTATGTTTTTGGTAAAAATTTTACCAAGACACTACGCCACTGGTCAAATTAAAAAAAATACATATTTATATCACAACATTTTATCCGGGAATGTAATCACAAACGATTTTTGAATTATTTCAAAAAACCTAAATAAAACTTTACAACCCTGTATATCGGAAACCAAGCTTCTGAGGACATACCTTTATATGAACTTTTCGACTCAGAATTAGCCCAAGAAACACTCATTTAAATAAGTACCTGACATTAATAAACACCCTGTATACCCACAGGAAATTGTGATAGATAACTAAGAAGCTCAAGCCAATCCTGGGATCCTATGAACCTTCTAACTGTAATAAGTACTACTAGGTGCCATAATAGCAATGTCGAGAGCGCCTGTGACAAAGGACAGGATTATTATTATTAATGATAATAATAATAATAGGACCCATTCACAATTCCACTTGTTCATCAAACAGGTTTTTCAAAGATTTCGCATAATTTGGATATTCTCAGCCGTTAATAAAAAAATGTACAAAATTGGTCAATACATTAATAATGTATTCCATTTACATTACCCCCTTTTTTGATAAGGTCGGCAAAAGATAATTCGGAATGGTACTAGAAATATATTCAAAAATATTAAGAAATATATTTTCCAAGGCATTGTCAACAAAAGAAACATAACGAATAATATAATTATTTGTCTAAAAATTTCATTCAAAATAAAAGAAACGTGGGAATCCTTATATACCTATAATTTTTTACGCTATCTGAAATCGAAACCCGTTATCGTTGAATGAAAGATTCTAGTAATTTCATCATCGTATTACGTTTCGTTAACGTTAGCAACAATAGAATATGATTACACAACAATACCGGTTGCTGCTGGTAGGTAAACTGTGTCACTGGGTCTCCTCCTCTTTCTAATGATTTTCAAGTACATATTTCTTGGATAATCGATCGATCCAAAGCAACAAAAACCTATGTTCAGAATGTTGAACCAAACTGAAGAATTTATGTTATATGCATTTATATTTTTGAAATATTTTAAAGAAGTAGGTACATACTTCTGTTGTCGAAAGTAGTCGAAAATTATGTCCTTAAATACACTGTTTTTCAGGTTTCCTTCAAATCGACCATGAAACGATTCTAAAACATAAGAGCACATACAATATCTAAAAAGAGGCTTTGAATGCTAGAAAAAAACACATAACAAAGCCACTTCTCTGAATATTTTTTTTCGCTGAATGAATCTTTTAGACAGAACATAAATTAAAAGGTAGGAGGAAGTTCATTTAAACAGAATTTTTCATCACTTTTTCAAAGATACACTTTGGAAAGATGATCAGGAGCTTTCAAAAGAATACTTTACGTTACTTGCTACAGTAAACGTGCAACGATTTTAACATTTCTTTTTTCTTTTTTTAAGGGGAGTGGACAATTCAAAATCCAACATGGTATTCCCCCAAAATGACCTTTTAAATATGATATTTTTCTAAAATTTAGGGGTTTCCAAGTTCAAGCTCTCGGAGTTTTAAAGATATTTGCCAATATACGTTGAATAAATATGTTGAAATTACTGAAAATATTTTTAGTTTTGTAATTTAGTAAATTAGAAAAATAAGAACTTCATTCCACTATTTATATTTTCCAAAACTTTAAATGCACTATTTCATTGAACTACTTACAAAAAGAATGAGTTATACTTGAAATATAGGTATGTTTTCATGAATAATTATACCGAAAATTTTATACCTTTTGTTTTAAGCCAATCAGATGCTTTGATTTGAGAGGTTGCTACGACGACAACCTAAATTTTTCAATTTTTTTTTCTGTCTCAAAATTAATAAGTGATAATTTCTCTGGCTTGACAGCTGTCATGTGCAGCTGCCAGAATAACAAGCGTAGATTATTTTTGACAAATATTTATTTACAAATTGTCAAAAATTGTATTTACTTTTAAATATAATTTTGGGTATAAAGTTTTCGTACCGAATCTCCCGCGAGCTTAAATTATTCTTCGTAATTTTTTTCTCAGATGCGATTTTTTTGAAGAAAATTGCAAAATTTTCTGAAATTATTCAAGCTCTAGGAAGATTATAAGAGAAAAGCTCTGTACGCACTCACAATCAACCGCAGAATTATGTTTGTTATTGAAGACTTGAGGGTGATCAGAATGGACTGCAAAATGCCATCCAATGCCTCTTTTCTTTCTTAGTTCATCATGATTTTTGTAGTTCTTTCAAGTTCTTGTCGATAAGCAGTCTCTTGTTGAAACCAAATTATTTCCAAACATAATCTCTCTCATGACAAGTTAGAAGCACATGCCATTGTTAATATTTTCAAACTGATACTAGACATGCGAAAGTGCGTGGCGCCTGATGAATCTGCCGTCCAAAAAAAGAGGAAGGGGGATGGATGATTCTACAGTTGTTGTTTCAGTTGAATACTTGACATACTCGAAAATAATCTGTTTACTATATACTGGTCGACTAGCTCGATTACCTCTCTTTCTAACTCAATGTTAAACCCATTTTGCGAAAATTTTATTCCGAATAAGTCATAAAGTTGGTGCTGCTCTCGTTGCTGGTGATGACAAAATGTCGTTGGTTCTCATCGGTGAGTGAGTGAGAATGAGTCCTTGCCACTGCTTATATTTTTTATGAATATATATATATATATATATATATATATATATATATAAATTCAATTTTGAAATGAATATCGAGAGAAACATTGCCTTGACCAAATCAACAGCAACAGCTGATGCTATCTTTTCAAGAAATTTACTCCATCTAGAATCAAAACATATGTTACATATTCTAGCCATAATAACCGCTTTACCTATAGATGATTCGATTGATGAAAAAAAAGGTATTAAAATTGTATTCCACACCTTATCCTAATGAATTTTAAAACTCTTTCTCTCTATTCCTTTTGGAATCAGTAAGAAAATTTCAATTCTAACACCAGCAATTTTTTTATTGTTTATTACTTAGCCATCGTCATATTCATCTGATATTACATTTGAACTTGACCATAATCCACTGAGAATTTATTCAATTTTTATTAAGTTTGTTACCAAGAAAATGTCAAAAACATATCACTTCTGTTGTTTGTGAAACCTTTATTTTAAAAACTCCTAGGTCGTGGTTTTATTTTAAAATAAAATAGCTCTGACAGACACGCATTCATACTGATGCAGAAATAACAACAACAAACTTGCAATAGCAATACAACATGTTAGCTTTGAGACATAGGGTATTGAAAAATAATGAATTATAAGATTTCCGGTAAATAGGTAATTTAAAAAATGTTTCCTTAATTACCCTTAACATACACATGTCAGAGACTTCTACGCTGATAGATAATTATGAATAAATAATAATATTTATTCTATGAGGCAAATCTATTAACCGTTTTTTCATCGATCCATGATGTCATTTCAATAATAAATATGCACTTTTACATACACACTGTAATGCTTTCGCCTTGAAGCACCTCCATTTGCAAAGCCTACCCAAGATTAATTTATATTTATTACATTCGTCTATAAGGAAGTACAAATTTAGTCTATTAGTATCGATAATACGTTGAATCTAATGGTAGGTGTAGATTTCGGATTGGACAGGATATGATCATGAAGTGATGGAAATTATATGAATTTGGATAATTATACCCAAACTAACATGTACCGTTCTGCTGTTTATCATTTGTTCATTGTCAATCAATTTATCAATTAAAAAACAAAACAATTTATAAATTTGTTCTATGTTCAAACATAACCAAGACATGAGGAATATCAGGTCACAAATGTGAAAGACACTACATACAAACAAAAATCGTTGACAACGAAAGTTACCTTGTTTTCGAAACTCCAGTCCAGCTTACTGAAAAATCCACTGAACTAGAAAATGGAAGTTGAGAGCTTGGTGCTGAAGATAATTTTTCTTCAACAAAAAGTCGTGATAACCTGCCTGCATGTTCAACACCATATCAATCAACAATCGGCTTTGTTGGAGCATGTAACGTGCCATTTTCTTGGACAGTTAAAAAATTGGAAATGGGACTTCTGAACAGAAAACCCTTTATTTCTTCTCGTCAAAACTGTTTTATTTTTTATGAAGTACAAATCTACTTACTTAACTTTATGACGCTAATGAATAATACTCAGTGGCCGACTCATAAGTAATAATAAATTTCTCAAAAATATCATGGGATAATTGGTATATGACCTTCAAAATTCTCATGTATTACACATCAATATAGAAGGTATTTGCTCTGAACTGAGATTTTCAAGTGTAAAGTGATTCAATATGATCATTTCTCTGTTGAAAGACAAATTAGGCATCAATTGCGTAGTTTGCACCACTAATTCAATCAACCTAATACATACAAGAATGAATCATACCCAGTCCTTATTAGCCTCCTGTGCATACGAGTGACCACCAAGCAGTCAAAGAGTTAAGAAAAGAATAAATTGTTGGTTGTTTCAAGGCCGCCGGATATTCTGTATTCTCGGTCAAAGACCATACATTATACATACATACATACAGTGACCAGCGGTGCTATCATTTAAAGTGGTATGTGGATTAATAATGTTGGTTTACACTTTCGATTTCGTTACAAGGATGGAAAAATCGATTGTACTAATGATTTTCAAGCATATGGTCAATGGACAAAATCGCAACAATGTGATTTTACGCCCATTATAAAAGATCGAATACATTGCGGAACTACATTTGGTAGGTCCCTTCAAGGTTCTACGATATCCTGTATTGTGGTTTCGATGAATTGATTATTTCATGAAAACTAAATTGATTCTTTGATAAATATTTGTTATTGTTGTTATTGATAAATGATAAGAATTCTTTTTTGTATTTCTAATTTTGATAGATGCTAGACGTCTACCAACTAACTACTGTTAACAAACCGAAGAATAATTAACCTATGGCATCATCGTGAAGAAAATAGCTGTGATAAAATAGATCGTGTATCTGGAAATGATTCACACCATCCGGAACAATGTCCGAAATTTTTGCTTCTGAGCTGACCACAGCGAAAGATGAATTATACCTTATACATACTATAAAATTATCGAAATAATTATTGGATCTGTTCTTTTTTTCTCAGTCCATCGATTTATTTGTCTTTCTTCCCTCCCTCTTAGCGTGCGTCATCTTCTTGGCATTATATAGTACAATATGTAACTTGAATTCAATTGAATAGTGAGTGTATTTTATTTAGTTAAATGTAAGAACTCAAACCAAAAAACATCTTAATACTTTGAACCAAAAAATTTAAAAAATTTAATCTAAAGCAAAAACAGTTGAACCTTTCCTTTGTTTTGCACGAAATGAAAGACGTAGTAAGAAATGCCACAAAATTTGCATTTAGGTATCATATAGGAATCGAACGAACAACAAAAAGTTCACAATGAATAGAAAAGGTACATAATTTTTCATTTTATTTTTTTATGGCCAAATATTTTCATAATTTTATCGGCTTTTCGTCAATATTTTTAACTTTAGAAAAAATCCACTTTTTTACTGCTCAATACCTTGGAAAAGATGAAAAGAACATCAATTTCTGATCGGTGTAACTAGCTTTTAAACAAAGGGGACAAGCTCAATGTTTGCCTACCTATGTATATTTATAAATAATAACTTTTATCTCTGATGAAAAATGTATTTTATTCTAGTGGGCTAATAAATCGAGTAACCAGATCTAGGAGCTCCAATGAAAAATGTTGTCGTCACTGTTTTATTTAATTGACTGACTAGTGAGAGAAGGTCCCATAGAGCAATTTAAAAAATACATCATGTTCCCCTAAAAAAAACACCTTCTAAAAGAGGTAGGCCTAGCAACTACAGTTTTAAATCAAAATTAGTTTTTTCTTATAAAATGTTTGTAAATACATTCTCTTCGATCTAAGAGATATTTATGTACCTATGTATTTGAGATCCTAGTACCAATATAATAAACATTATACGGTACCATTCAGTACATTATCTGAGGTTAGCCTTGTATGACTTACTTGACTATATTTAAAAAAATATCCATCAGCCAGAAGATAATTATTTATTTGAAAAAGAATAAGAAGTACTGACCAGTCTATGCTACGGAACTAACATATTAAGAATTATACGTGTATAGTAACACGGCTATTTGCGGAAACGGAAGTTTACATCAAGATAACCAGTACCAAAGATTAACGATTAGGTCTATTCTATAAGCATAACATCAGTTTCAAGGAACATTTTTTTCTAAATTTAGAGACGCATACGAGTTACGTTTATTGGCAGTCTTGTACTATTCATACGAAACTTTACGGTAGATTTTTTGCAATTTATACAGAAAAATAATGGCGCTAGACTGACTTTTGAGAAATATCTACGGATAATCGGATGTTTAAGGGACAGATATTTTATAATGGAGCCTACATTTATCTTTAATTAATCGCTTTTAAAATTTAAATTTTACAATTTTTTAATGTCTCTCGTAAAAAAACAAAATAGGATCAATAAAATATCCTCTTTGTTGATTAAATTTCTTATTGCGAATTATAAGTATGTAAAGTATGTACATATTTATATATAATATTTTTGCCTCTATATTATGTATCTTTCTTGGTGTATGTGCGGTTTTGCCGTGCACTGTAGGTTGGTCAGATACCTTGAAACAAGCATTGACTCCAAACCCATACCACGTACCTACACATAAAATGACGTAGACTGACTAATAACTTTTACTTCCGCCTTATTTTAGTATTCGAAACTTAAATGAAGATAGGTACCTACGCTTCGTGATATAATAAAGACTTGCTTTTATTTTGTTTACAAAAATTTAAAAAAAAAAAGATTTTTGAAATGTTTACTAGATTAGATTACTAGGTAACCACTTCTGTTGATCAAATGATCAATCTATAACATAATATGCCTATTTAAAGTCTTACAACAAAAAATAAGGTGTACCAAAAGTACCTTTTAGTGTTTTTCGCAGCAAGAATAAGATTTTGAAATGATGATATAATTTGTTGTCTAAGAAAACTTCTCCGGTTAAGAGAGATCTCTGATCTCCGATATTCAGATTATACCGTCCTGTTAGCCAGCATCCAACAAGACGAACTTTTGGAGATCTAGCATAAACTGGAAATAGTAGTAGCAGTAACCTTGACATAGCTATCAAATACTCAAGAACCAAAGTAATAATCCTTGATAGAGCTCGGAATATCCAGCCAGATATCCAACATATGGGTCATTGTCAAGTCGTTGACCCGTACATCTATCTGGGACCACTGATTTCAAATGAGGGTGGCTGTTCACAGGAAATCAATCGTAGATGCAAAATCGCTAGGCGAACAAAAAGCTCCAAAAAACATGGCAAGACACATTAAACACAAAAAAACATCATTAAAACATTGATATTCCCGGTACTAATATACGGGACGGAAACATGGTCGATGAAGCCGGTAAGATTGATATGCTTGAGCTCTAGTGTTGGAGAGACTCCGGCAAATTTACTGGACAGTAAGAAGAACTAATGATTCCATAATGAATCCAAGATATCAATGAACCCCAAAGGCCCCACAGAGAAAATATCAGGACCATCTGGAAGGAAAAATAGTCTAGACAATGGTAGAAGGTACTAGGTCACCAAGACGCTGGATAGATCAAATAAGGTCATCCACTGATTAAACGGTAAACCAAGCTGCATCCAGCGCATACATTCGAGAAAAATGGCAAGAAATGGTTAGACCCTTAATCATATGATTTGAATCTTGGATCAGGACACTTATTTTAAGAAGAAAACGAAAAAGATGAAGAAAACTAAGTAAGTTTTAGAGAATGGTTGAATATTTTCCGTCCTCCCGGATAACCAGATGTGACGCCTCCTGACTTTTCAAAGTAACTTTCAAATGAAAGAAGTCAACCTCAACTATACCGTAGAAAGAAATGTTCTTTTATTTGAACATCTTATGTAATTAAGACCCATAAAAAACATAAAAAGTAAAAAAATGTAAGTCTCGCAACGCAGTCCTTCCAACGCAAAAAGTTGTGAGATCACATTTAAAACCAAGTCAGTTAGCTTAGTTCCTATCAATGGCAGTACCTATTCAACAACATATTCATAAATTTGATCTATTTATTTACCCATCATCATTTATAGTCACCGAATAATCTTATTAGACATCTTTTTTCTATAATACATGTATAATGACTTGGCAATCGAAAGACAATAATCATTTAAAAATTAAAGTATTCTTACGTGATCATGTTGCCGTGATAGTTTAATATACCTACAAGTATACTGTTTTAAAACCTAAAGCTGCATTTACAACCAATTTGATATGATCACAATTTGCAATTGAATCCGAAATTATAAGTTAACCAATAGAAAATGTTAGTTTATAACGTTAGTGTATATTTCATTGGTATTTGATTTTTTCTGTCAGTGAGTGAGTCGTGCGATTGCCAAGTCA
The DNA here is from genome assembly GCA_958507055.1 of Crioceris asparagi. Classification (NCBI taxonomy): domain Eukaryota; kingdom Metazoa; phylum Arthropoda; class Insecta; order Coleoptera; family Chrysomelidae; genus Crioceris; species Crioceris asparagi. The sequence continues at coordinate 73,048,532 of OY293828.1, forward strand.
TTATACATATATTATAGAAATAAAGATGTCTAATAATATTATTCGGTGACTATAAATGATGGTGGGTAAATAATTAGACCAAATTTATGAAAATGTTGTTGAATTGGTACTGCCATTGATAGGAACTAAGCTAACTGACTTGGTTTTACATGTGATCTCACAACTTTTTGCGTTGGAAGGACTGCGTTTCGAGACTTGCATTTTTTACATTTTATGTTTTTTATGTGATCTCATCTCTTTTTGTATGTAATTCTCCTTTATTTCTTCTCATGTAACATTTCTTGTACGTTAGCTATGGATAGTCTATTTTCGGCTATTAATAAACGTTTTCCAATAATTGAACCAGAATGTTATTGAATTTATGATTTAGCTTTCTTTAATTTTACTAAGTCAATTGATGGCAATATAATCTATGTATTTACTATTTTACTGGTAGTGCGCTATAATACTAGGAAATGCCAGTAATAACTGGGAAACCGACAACCTTGCACTTTGGCTACGAGCGCTTAATCATATATAGGACAGTGTTAGTACGTTCTGTGTTAAATCTGTGTTCTGTGGTCAGTACTCCAATGCCAGCGTGAGGAGTCGCACGAATACTGAGCGATATTTGAACGCAATGAAATTGAAATTTGAATTGAATGTTTGAGTTTTTCCTTTCATTATACGTTAAAAGATAACTAAATTCCAAATTTGAAGTTTCTGAGTCTCCTAGTAGTACTTTAGAATTTTGATGATCGGTGAGTGTGTCAGTGACAGAATTACAGAAATTAAAGTTATGAATTGTATGTCATTTGGAACTATAGCTATATTATGTCCTCTAAGTCTCTATAAATTCAGATTTCTAGCTTTCTCAACAACGAAGTTACAGGGAGGTCGAAAGTGGCCAGAATCGCTTCGAGAAAAGGATAGTACGGCCGTGCTCGACTTGGCGGGGGCACTACTGTGCCCCCAGATAAAAAACACTACTGAAAATAATATTAACATTTAGTTAAATAAAATAAATTCACAACATATAAAACTTATTTGCATTTAAAAAACCGCAAACAAAAAAATGGCTTTAAAAGTGTCACCACATATGTACATTCTCTCACACCTAGGTTAGATCTTCTGGCCATAATCGTTTTAATCGCCTCACCAATCAAGGGTTGGGTGAAGAGTCCACTAATTAGTCCATTTTAATCGTATAGGTACGATAAGTTTTGAATATCTGAGGTGTCTATTTTACCTGCGACGAAGGGTATGTGTAAATCCTCAACCCTAAAATTCATTTCCCTATTTCCATATGTATTTTTGTATCGTTTTATAAATAACTAATGGAACCCGCCAAAAGTTTTCCTGCCTAAAACACCTGTATATACCAATTTTTATGTCGATAGCTTAAACGGTGAATTCGCAATGACAAATTATACAGCATAAAATCCGATTATTTCGGTGCCGATTCATGTCATGGTGATGGGTCCTTCGGTGCCGGAGTACACTGATTACAGATATACCTCCATTTTTATATAGTATACCTATCAACTACTTTATTTTCTATGGATTTTTCACTGACTAGCTGTAAGATATTTCGTGCTTTCAGGATTGGTTGTACTTTTTTGGCTTTGATATGAGTTTCATAGCTGAGTTTTTGGAGAAAAGAACAATTTGACTTATCTGAGGAACACTTGCGCATATAAGATTATTATTTAAATTTTATTTTGGAACTAATCAGGTTGAATAGTATATTGTAATAATTCAATCACCATCGAAATCAAGTTGCATATCACAATTTATAAGTTTATTATAATGCGAAACGACTTACTTATTTCATATGTACATTTTTCCCGATAAATAAATAAGTTATAACAAGAAAACAAAAATTTTTCAACATAACTGCTGATAATATAATTTTAGAGTATGACCTGTTTGTGTTTGGCTTTCTCCACCCACATGTTCGGATGAATACGAGTAGGTAGGGGCGAGGTACCTATTATCACATAAGTATATGTATATATATATATATATATATATATATATATATATATATATATATACAGCAACCATGTCGCGACCTACTAATCTGCCAGATGGTGGAAATGGTCGATACTACATAGAAAACTATTACTTATTCCGCCCACAAAAGCTCTTAGATAATTATCAACAATCCAGGCGATGGGAGCAAACTTGTAAGATGACAAAAAGCCAGTACATGGGTTCATCATACAAGGATAATGAATATCTGAGCATATAACAAAAAAAATGGTTGAATATAGTTTCAATACCCATCGAGTGGGGTTTCGTCACGATTACTGACGTCATCTGCCGTTTTACGCATGTTGTAAATAATTTAATTAAATTTTAATTCCTAACCCCAAAACACTGACACTGACATATTTGTAGAGGGGCTAAATCACTTTCAAAAAAGAAATGTTTGACGTCAAAGAGAACAAGAACAAACGTCAAAATAACATTCAGCCGATCTGATCTGATCGAAGAATTTTATTTCACCTAGTTTACAAACGAAAAAATATTTTTTACAAAAAATTGGACCGACGTTACTAGTTGGTGCACTGAAAAGTATAAAATAATATTAATTCTGTTGGTGCTGTTACTTTTGAAGTTGTGCAGTTGCAGGTAGATTGATAACTTTTGGCACCAACTTCACAAGTACCACCACCAATAGAATTAATATTATTTTATACTTTTCAGTGCACCAACTAATAACGTCGGTCCAATTTTTTGTAAAAAATATTTATTTCACACTTTTGAGTGTAACATTAGTCACCAAAATCGTTGAACGTTCACTAATACCAATGAAGATAGTACTTATCCTATTACCCACGTATATTCCTTGCTTGTAGTTGTTATTGAGATCTCAGAACATCGCCGCGGAAATACGCTTGAATATTTTAGTTGTTACCTTTTTAACATCGATTTTACTCGAAAACTGTAACTCTAAGGGAAAAATGTTCATCACAAATGTTGCTACAAATAATTATGTCCTTCATGTACTGCCCACAGATTTTCACTTTTCGACAGAAATCGCCCTCTCCACATTGCACCTTTGAGAATTTAACATGCGTCTATCCCGAAAACCGTAACTCTTTTGAAAAAATGTTCAATTTAAACGTTTCCGAATATTCTCCTATTTTTAATTATACCACCTCAGATTTTCAATTTTCGAGAAAATTTGCGACCTCCACCCCCTTCGGGGGCGGTTTCCGGAGGGAAGGAGATGTCGGATTCCCGTTTTTATGAATATGGGACCATTTCTCAAGGCTCCTTTTTCATATGAATCAAAAATCATCAAAATCGGACTACGATTACTACATGAAAGACGCGCACAAACCAAAAAAAAAAGCACACAGTCGAATTGTATACCTCCTCCGTTTGGGGTTCGTCGGTCAAAAAAGAAATAGACAAGGTATGACGAAACCCCATTCGATGGGTATTCAAACTATACATCTGATAATGTATGTATTCTGCTTGTACTAATATTCATGAAAATTCGGTAAGTACGAGAAAGATTGCACCATGAGGATTTATATTTATTTATTCTATTATAGTTTAGATAAAACTTGGAAAAAACATCCTTAAATTAATAGCAAATAACAATATAAAAATAATTAAGTAAACAATTAGTTCATTGCCTTTATTGATTTGAACCAAAAAACATTTTATGAATATGTAGGTATTCTTTTTCTGACTGAACATAGCTTCTTTGATATTAGATATGGACCTACGTATTTTGATTTTATCCCCATAATGATCGAAGAATACAGTTCTAACTCAAAAATTCCACTCTTTATATTGTCACGTCACATCTAGATAGAGACAAAAAATAATTAAGTATCAGAATTTGAAAATCTTATTCATTTGTCATTTATTAGAAACAACATAATATGTACCAACCAAAATGCAGATCCAGATGCATGTTAAAATAGATTCATAACAGATGTTATTAGTTTGACTCTATTGTCAATGTTATAATATCATTTCATTCCTCAATATTATTTATAAGTGGCAGTAGTCCGTAGCAGCCTTTCAACTACAATAATTGAGTTTTTATTCATATTAATATTCTTTTCGAATTTCTGCTCTAACCTATCACAAAGTACAAGCTCCAATAATTGCTCCCTGTTACATCTTCTGAATTCAACCAGAGTCAAACTAGCAGTAGATTTTATGTAATATTTCCATAGCTCAATAAATTTAAATAACTTCTCATTGGTTTAGGATCATCAAATATGTTTAAGTAAATCAGTTATCACTCAATGGATCAACCCGTTTTGTTCTTGATTCGAGACAGATTGTCAAGGATGACACATAAATATCATTTATATTGCATTACAACTTATTCAAAATAATTGATTTTCTAAATTCGAATGCTTTTAATTTACATGTGTAGTCAATTTAAGTAACCAGTTGTATTACGACACAGGTAAGTTGGTGGGCATGAAATTTCCAACGTTGTAAAATAGTGGAATATTGATAATAATTAGAACACATTAGAATCAGCTGAGTGTCATAGTTTATAGGTTATGGTAATAATAAGTATGTCACATTTGATGTTCAAACTATTTAAAATAAATAAACGAACTTGTATTGTGATGGGTTTGATATTGACCAATAACGTCAGAATTACCTAAATACGCATTATAACCTACAAACATGAGATTGCTCCTTTGCAGGTGTCATTAACAATACTCAGAAATCATTTACTGACTATGTTGAACATTGCCAGATTATTAATGGTACTCAATATAAAGATTTAAATACTTAAATGTTTTTTTTAATTATGAAATCGACGTCATATCTCTCCTCTGACATAACCTTTATATTTCAGAGTCACCTTAAAGAAAACGACTGATTCGAGCGCTTTTTGTTTTTACTCCCATTCTAATTTTATCTCAATTGCATCTTTATTTTATTTCCCAGTTGTATTTTAAAAATCATAAGAAGTTTTACATTGATGTAGATACATCCACTCCCAATTTTTATATACAATTCGACTGTCTGGTTTTTTTATTTTGGTTTGTGCGCGCGCTTTATATATTAAATTTACTCCAATTTTGATGATTTTTAATTCTTGAATTGAGAAATAGTCCCATATTCATAAAAACTCAAATGCACAGAAAAATACAAAATAATTTTAATTCTATTGGTGCTCGTAATTGTGAAGTTGGTACCAAGAGTCTTCTATTTACCTACAATTGCGCATATTCAAAATTACCAATACCAATAGTACACTTAGATAATATTAAAAACATTATTTTTTGAAAATTGTCAAATGAAGAAGGTCAATTCAACTCTTGGGCAATAAAGTGTTTTAACTTTCACTATGTGTTGTCCTTTTCAATGCATTTTGATAATTTAATTAGTTTTTTTAGTTACAAGAGACATTTTCTTTCTCCACTCCCCACTTTGAATATATTTTTGAAGGAAATATCACATTTTTTTATTTTGGCGTAGCTGAAAACAGGAACATAGGTATTTCAGCAGCCTTCATTAGAATCAAAGTCGGTGCACTCCTTACAGACTTCTAAGCCAAAATTTTGATTTGTTGACTCCAGGTTCAATTTAGGAATACGAGTATCAAACTATGTACAGTTTTCAAAGACGAATTTATATCGTTTGAGGATTTTTCTCTACTGACTTATCTTTTTACCAAATTAAGGACCATCTTAATTAGATGAGGCAATGAAAAATACAAAATCAGGTTTTGTTCTTTACTGGTACTGGTTAAGTTTTGCGGAAATCAGATTGAAATTATACTTTCATGGAATCCAAAAATCGAAACATTTCTTTGTAATATGTAAAATAAATAAGTTGCAAGGTACATTGTAAAAGTTTCATTTCAGCTGTACAAAATACTATTTCAATTTAATGCTTAGAATTATACTGGGATACAAAGGCTACATATTTTTAAAATCGCCACTTGGCCTTGGAATAAAAGATCAAGATCAAATTTCAGAAATTACTCTTAATATATTGACAAATTTCATTTTAATATCACTAAAAACAAAAGAGATAATTACCTGGTTCCACACATTTGCCAAAGTATATACACAATGGAAGAAGGAACAGTACAGTGTAAAAATACTGTAACTTGCAAGAGGAACAGCCGCCGGCCACAAAGTCGCGGCAGCCTTTTGATGTAAGCACGAGATATATACTGTGGTTCGAAAGATCGAGAGCGTCGTTGACAAAGAGAACGACGGCAGCATGTCGGCATCTACTCCTAGAATGCCGACAAAGGGATCTCGAGAAAATTCCAGTGGCGGCTTGCGAATCAAAGACCAGAAGCCGCTCGAATGATCTGGAGCCTTTGTCGGCTATATATATATATATATGGGAGAATTGTCGGCATGAGAGACAGAATGAAGAAGACAGTGTGAATAATAGAATAGTCCGAGTAAGCTAGTGCGAATATAGTAAAGTTAAGTTGTAATTTTTATTATTTCGAATAAAAATAAAGTTTATTTAACAATTGTAAATTAGTCTCACTTATCTGCGAACCCGCATACGCAACATTACAATGATTAAACATTTGATATGAAGATCTTTTATTAGAATTTCTAATAATTTGGTTTAGGTCATCTCCGAATGAATTCAAAGTCATATAAATCCAACTATCTGGATATTCATGCATTAGTTATTCATTTTTGTCTCGGGAAAGTCTTATCGATAAAACTGACGTTATTATTTGGTTTAATGAAAAACACCAAATAATATTAATTGCTACTGATAATTTTGAAGCGGTTTAGTTACAGGTAAGTATAAAAATTTTGGAACCAACTTATCAGTACTCCTCTTTCAAATAAAAGAAGAATCATTAAAATCAGAGCACATTTACTATTCAAAAAGCAGTCGCATTGTAAACCTTTTCAGTCTTTCGAAGTCGCTGAAAAAGTAATGCAATTATACCTATATCAAATTGATAGGCAAATACTCAGTAATTTATTTTATTAAAGTATCTTTTTATTTCGAATTGTCAACGATCACAAAAAGTTCGTTTTAGATTTTTGGTTATTTTTAAAATTTTAATTTAATTTTTTGGATAGAGTATAAAACAGAAGAACAAATTATAATATCTAGAACATCCATATTATCACATCTTTTTCTAGTACTTTTGAAAATCACCTGTTCACATGTTCTGTGTAAATTTCATATTTATCTATCTAAAACTGAGAAATATGAAGAAAATTGTCTTCTAAATATAAATAATATATCCTTAGATTCAAGTTTTCTGCAGTTTAGTTGAATATTTCATACTTCATATTCTTCAACACTGCCTGAGGAGCACGAAACATTACTGATATAGAAGAGGGAAGACGTAGGTAGGTACATCTCTGATTTCTGATCTCTGTGAGTTATTTTTTTAAATCATTATATTGAATTTCAAAATCACTAAAACATAACCAATTAAAATCAATTACAAAGGCTCAGGCTGTAGAAGGTCACTCGTAATTACTTACTGGTATCATGGTAGCATTAATTACATAATTAATAAACAACTATACATATAATATAACATACATGGTCTTACAAATAACCATGATTAGATATAATTCACACTGGTGCATTATTCAAGTGATTTTCATTTTAATAATGTTTAAGAAACGATCCTGCATTTAATAGTTATTATTGAGTAGGTACTATTTTATACAAACAGAAGAAAAACACATAAAATAAAATGCCAAATCAATTACATAATGTTAATTATAAAACAGATTCACAAATAATACCTACCTAGTTTAGCTGGTTAAAACTATTTCCATAATTTTTGTCTAAAAAGTGGTCTGATATGGTATATGAAATTATTAACAAAACTGATCAAATCAGGTTTTTTTTATCAAATTTTAAAATGAATATACGGTGTGCTATTTAAAATATTAAAGTTGATCGGATATGGGTAGATTCAATAGACAACAACCGAAATTTAGAAATTCATATCTTATAGATATCAATAAGCTTTCAAAAGTCCATTGAGTTTGAAAAACCCTAGGTATATGCTGTTATAGATGGAGATAGTTAACGAATTGTTTTTAGGGAAGTTGGAAACTGATTATAATTTGATATTCGTTGAAAATGTGATAAAAAAAACAAAGAAAAGATAACTTCATCAAATATATGATTATAATTCCTGCCTTGAAATCTCTCAAATATGGCTGGGTGCTAGGTCATAATGAAGTACCGTAGAGTCTGGCAATTCTAAGATCAAGTGGTCGCTCTTGAGCACTGGATCCAGATTGTGATACCTATCTAAATACTAATTATATAGTGGCCTATTAGAGCTGGTGCCGCCTCTTGTAGAAGCTCACTAAATTTTTATTTATGACTGCCATGCATTAAATCCCGTTTAGATTCCGAATAAATCATGAAAATTTTCAAGGACCTATTCTGTGGCCACCTTCTAGGAAGCACTGGCAACCCACCACGAATAATTCTCGCCAAGCCTATTAACTGAATATAACTTGTTAACAACTAGCGCACCGGTGACAAACTGTTGTCCCGTGTTTTTGTGAAATGACGTACCTATGTCACAAAACAGCGCGAAAGGTCGCCAACTCTCTTATGTGTCGGGTATGTCAGCAGATTTTAGCTTCCAATTTTCGATTGTCACTTTTGATCACTTTCAATGAGATCTGTGTCACCAGGTTTCTTCTAATTTTCTGTCTTTCAGTTAATTTCAAATGGTATGTATTTTTTGAGAGTCTACATTCCATATAATTATTCCAATAATTCGTCGTTCATCCTTGTCCCAACTTCTATACCTATATTTTTACAGCGTCAATAGCAATAAATAATCAGTTCCTGCAATTCATACTCTTTCCTATGCTCCTTATATCTTTGACAATATTATTTACATCATGTGTAAATGATTCGTATTTGCATAATACGATATACAAGCATTACTAAAATTTTCACTTATAATCTCCCTTGAATAATTTCCGAAATTTTTTTCAAGGTGCAGTTTTTTTTCAAAAATTTTATCAAAAAAAATCGCAACAAAGAAAAATATATGGAGAATAATTAAAGCTCGCGCGAGATTTGGTAGGTACGAAAAATTCATACCAAAAATATTCTTAAAAGAAAATAATTTTTGTCATGTTATATGACATTTGCTACAGTTTGCATTATTCCATTTCCTTATGTTATTTCTCTACTATGTTCATTTCATCAGGTCAAATTAAAAAACTAATGAGAAAAAGCTTTACCCTCCTCAATCTTGGGATTATTTTCTAGTTTTTAGAATCAAATATTACTTGTCTTCATAGAAAAAGAAATGTTACTCTATTTACTCTATTAAGCCATTTTATTTTGTGTGATAAAATATTTATCTATATCTTCTATGAACCTAACTAATATTGAAAATTTTCAATCAATAAATAATATTTCTTTGGTATACCTGTATTTCAATAACGACATTATCTTGCTTTAATATGGGCCAGACAAAGAACAACGAAAATATTCAGTAAATGGAGACAACTCGTTAACTAATGGATGCCCTAATATCATGCCCATTAGTAGATAATATCAAGTTCTATTTTGATAATCGATTACAAACATTATCTTAAGAATGGATATTCCAAAGATATTTCTGGGGGTCGGGATAAATATTTTGTAATTATTATAGTAAAACTGATCAACATTGAAAGAAATACACCTATATGAACACTAGTGTTGACCATAACAAATGTCTACATTTCCATCCCAATATTTTTGAGCTTCACTTTGCGTACCGAAATAACATTTAGAAATGATTGACGTGACTTGATAATTTCCGCACCGTTCATCAATTCCCAGTTTCAGTTCGTTCGAATCATTTGAAAATGCCTGTTCTATAAGCTCCTGAAAAAAGATAAATTACTGCAGATGTAAGCAAAGCTTGCATAAATATTTTATAACTTACATGAATTTTAAATGAATTTAGTGTATTTGAATCCATTTCAGTTCATTATTTAAAAGTTTCAATAAAGCAGGTTTTTTGCCTTCTTTAGACGAATGTTTTTAAAATACTTACAAAATCTTTAAAAATGAGTAAGTTAAAATTAGTGAGTTTATCAATGTTTCTATCATTTTTTTAGTTAGCAAAAGCACCTTGCTTTTTAATATCCAGTTGTAAATTCCACGTTTCACTAACAAGGAGGAATATCAATGTATACATTAATTAAAATATTAGTTGATGTTTCTCTGCGGTTGTGGTTTTGTTTGGTAGTTTGTGAAATGGCCACCTGTGTCTCATGCTCATTTAAAAGTATCAATTAAATATAAATATTTTTTACCAAAAATTGGAATGAGTATTTTTTGGTGCACTGAAAAATAAATACAAAATAATATTAATTCTATTGGTGCTACTACTATTGAAGTTGTGCAATTGTAGTTAGATAGTAAACTTTTGGCACCAACTTCAAAAGTACCAATACCAAAACAATTAATTTTTTTTTCAGTGCACTTACAAATAACGTCGGTCCAATTTATAGTAAAAAATATTTCACACTTTTGAGTGTACCTCTAGTAACTTATTCTATTACCCATATTTAATATTATTTGCTTGTAGTTGTTATTAATGAGAGATATCAAAACATCGCGGCGGAAATACACATATTTCAGATTTTACCACTGTGATAACTCTAAAACCGTAGCTTTTTTAAAAAAAATGTCCAATTTAAATATTGCTACGCATAATCTGTTCAATTTGGCTTTATCATATTTTCAATTATCCCAAAAAATTGCCTCCTCCATATAGCGGAAATTGACATTTTTCTGTCTTTACCATTGCTGTAACTCGAAAACCGTTGCTCTTTTGAAAACTTTTTCAATTTAAACGTTTCCGGTTATGGTCTTATCTTTGATTCTGCTGTTTCATATTTTCGAGAACAATTTTCCTCTCCACCCCCTTTGGGGGCGGCTTTTGGAGGGAAGGATTTATGTTTTTCTGAATATGGGACCATTTCTCAACTCTCTTTTTTCAAATGAATCAAAAACACTATGCAAAACGTTCGAAGAACCATACATAAAAAAGAAAACGTACCTCCTCCTTTTTGGGAGGTCGATCAAAAACGTAAAGAACCAATGATCACCAGACCCCGAAATTTTGATAAGATTAAATTACCTACTTTTCTTGATTCATAATTAAAATTTTCTTTAGGCTTAAATTTGATATAAGTATAGGTATTATATATAGGTACCTACTGGTAAACATGCGACAAAAATGTAAGAGTTTGTACTTGACCTATTCTAAGAATATTTTGTACTATGGTGAGTTTTTTAAATCCCTTTGTTTCGAAGATACAGGGCGAATAAAATTTGCGACAATAACAAAATTTTATTATCAAAAAATAGGTACATGTAAACTTGCTCGAGCTAAAATATTTTTTCGAAACGACTCCCTCCGGCCTGGATACATTCAATCTTCTCGTCCTGCTAAACTCTTTAACACACTGGGTCGTTTCTAATTGAGTCACACCCGGCAATTATCCGATTTCGCAAGTCGTACAAATTCTCCACTGGAGTAGCGTAAACTAATGACTTCAGATATTCACATACGTAATAATCCAGGGGGCTTAAGTCTGGGGATCGAGCAGGCCATGTAAACAATTTTTTCTACTTAATAAACTCCTTGGGGTACATTATACTATTATTTACTTAGATTAAAGATTTCAAGAAATTATCGAATCTGGTTGTCGCAAATTTCGATCACCCTGTATCTTCGAAACAAAGGGGTTATTAAAAAATCGTCATAGGACAAAATATTCTTAGACTAGGTCAAACAATAACCCCTTGAATTTCTGCCGCATGTTTACCCTGTATATTATTTAACATTTATTCGCCCAGGTATTTGACATAATGCCCACATTAACAAGAAGGTAATTCTCAATTGTCTCAAAGAAGATGGAGTTATTTTAGTCGTTGTAGTTACTGCATCCAATATTAGTGGCATTTCCAGATGCAGATTGTAAACAATCTTTATAGCACATACTTCAGGCTTCAGGTACTGAGTCCAGCCTCGATGATTTCGACACAATCGGGTAACCAGTTGGTTAACAAGTTTGTGCGTGGGTAGATAATCGCAACATTCATGAATTACGAGTTAAATAAACAAACTTTCAACTATGTGTTTTTATAATATGCATAATCCAAATTATGAAACTCTCCCAAACCAGACTGGAATGACAGACAATCCCTAAATATTTATGGCTTAGGTTGATGAGTGAGAGAGCGGTAGATGTTTGTATGTATATATGTATATTATTATATGCATATTCATCCATCTTGATGTTCTTGACTGTTTAGAATACACATGTAAACATAAAATAATGCGGTATGTAGTTTAATGTACGTGTACTGAATAGCGTGATTGTGAGCATGATCAATATACGTAAAAGTCATTGAACCTACTACTCTACTAATGCATCTTTATCTATTTTTATAAGGGACTGATCTGGGATGCGCGCATGACATATATTTTTGTATAGGTTTTGATGATAGATGGTTATAAAAACGAATTGATAGGTACATTCGAAAATACATTTTAATAAACTTATACATATTTTGGATCAATGGAAACATCGTTTTGTCCAATCACATTAAAGGACAATCCAATTAAAAAGAAAAATGGGAAAAAATACTGATTCAGCTACTCTACTGTTACTCCCATTAGGATGTTCAGTAAACTTAGATCATAGCTTGTAGGTATATTTTTCTTAAGTTATATGCCCAAGAATTGCATTTATGTGATAATTTCCACAAGTAACCTAATGTGTAAAAGCGGGGTAAATGACTAATAATTAATAATAAAGAGAGGTGGCAATTGAGCAGTCGATGGCGTGATAATTTACGGCGAAATGTAATGAACTTCCAAATATACGCCATTAGCATTAGAAGGAATCCGTGCACTTGAGACTTTTAAACTTAGCGATGCCACAAGGCGGTCATTTCACGTACTATCAAACATAACTACAAACGCGAACAAGCCTCAGAACTAATGCATGAAGTGAATGTTTTTTTTTAATTAATGAAAACTTGGCTATTGATTTCCTGTTATGGAAAATGCCATTTCGGATTCGATATCAGAAGGCAAGTGCTGCATTCCAAATTGCGATTCAGTGAGGATAAGAAGTGACGGTATTAGTTTTCGAATTTGATGAAGGGAACCATTCCCACCACTCAAAATCCGATAGTTTCTAGACATGTAATTATGACAGAGGTAACAGAGAAAATATCATTCTTTTTAAATCAAAGTCGTTTAATTTAGTAAAACATGATGTCCAGACTCATTATTTCACTTTTACTTTCCTACGCTACTATGGTAGCTGTATAAGGAAAGTATTGTAATCGTGTGAAATTTTCGGTATGGAGATTTTTACAAATGTTGACGTTTCAGAGTTTCCTAAGTCTAAAAAACTTATTTTCAGCCATTGGTCTGTCTGTCTGTGACAGCATTATCTCGGGAACGGATCAGAGTATGTTGTTGCTTTCTTTTTTATTTTGTTTGGTACCAATATCACTCGCCAGTGGCATTGAATGCGAAGAAAATATACACTGGGTATTGAGCTATAGCCAAAAAACTTGATTTGCTCAAGACTATAGCGCGAAAACGGCTCTAAGGCTTTTGATTAAACTTGCCTAAAGTATTCTTCTGAGAGCCTTTTACCACCCACATACAGCATTTCTGAGAAAAAGCACAAAAAAAAAGTTATGCATGAATAAAATTCCATATTTTCCACATAATTCTTCAGATTCTGGCTAAACGTTTCATCTTGGGAAAAAATGTTACATGACCATTGTTATTTGTCTTGACATGCTGAAACAAATGAGTTGTAGCACGATTTGACCAGAAGATTTTTATTTTACTACCGCTATAATCGTCGCTATGTAAGGAAAGTATTGTAATAGTGTAAAATTTTTCATTTACTGGAAATTTCGGTAACACACGTATGTCAAAGTGCTGTAACTCAATAATCATTAAGTTTTTTGAAAAATGTCTAATTTTAATGTTGTCGGTTATGATCTCATCTTTAATTTTGCCATGTCAAACGTACGATTTTTGAAAAAAATACTCCTCACCTCCATTGGATTAAGAAGATTTTGGATTTCAAATTTGTTTAACATGGGACTATTTCTCAGCATTCCTCTTTCAAATGAAAAAAAAATCATCAAAATCTGAGAACGTTTACTATGCGAAACACTCGAACGGACATAAGAAAACGAGCCAAATGCAAGTCGGACACGCTCAAGAGGGGTTCCGTAAGATCGAGGAAAAATAAAAGTTTATTGTATTTTATTAAACTTTTTATTCTTTTTTTTTATTTTCATTATTTGTTATTATAGCAGCACAGAATTACTTACTTTTTGTTATATGTATATAGGTACCAAATACATGCAAATGTTAAATAAATTTTATACCAAAAATTTGACCGACTTTTTAAGTTGGGGCATTGAAAAATACAAAATAATATTAATTCTATTGGTGATGATACTTTTGAAATTGTGAAATTGTAGTTAGATAGAAGACTTTTGGCACCAACTTCAAAAGTACCAGCACCAATAGAATTAATATTATCTAACCTAAACCGACTAAAGTCGGTCCAATTTTTGGTAAAAAATATTTATTTCACACTTTTGAGTGTAACATTAGTCATGAAAATCGTTGAACGTTCACTAATTCCAAAGAAGATAGGTAAATAGTAGGTACTTATTCTACTACTCATGTAGGTATAATTATTTGCTTGTACTCGTTATTATTCAGAGATCTGAAAAGATCTCGGCAAAAATACACATATTTCACACTTTAACGCACTGCCGTAACTCGGAAACCGCACCTCTTTTGAAAAAATATTCAATTTAAACGTTTCCAGATATGGTCTCATCTTTAATTCTGCCGTTTCAGATTTTTGATTTTCGAAAATTGCCCCCTTCAAAAGCAGTTTTTAGAGAGAAGGGGATTCTAGATTTGAGTTTTTCTAAATAGGGAACCATTTCTCAACTCTCTTCTTTCAAATGAATCAAAAATCATCTGAATCGGAGTACTATGTAAAACGGGCAACACATATATAAATAAAAATATAAAACAAAGGAACATACAACCGAATTGTATATCTCCTCCTTTTTTGAAGCCAGTCAATAAAATTATTTAATCGTAAGTATATCATCAATGATATCTATGCTAATGCTCATCACGTGAAACAAAATCATTGCGTAAATAGCTTTCAGCGAAAGGTTCCTTGTCATTTTTGTTTGACCGGATTATGATAAATTCTTCAAACAAAGATGCAGTAAATATGGTTCGCATTTTTGAGCGCTAGTTGTTTTGTTTGAATAATGATTATCGCAATTAGTTCATCATGATGATAAATAATAATAAAAAAGTCAAGTAAAGGTTACAAAATTAAAATTCACGAATTAATGAAAAAGTTATATTAAGATTATATAGGACTACTTTCAATTTCTTTTAGTTTTTATAATTTCAAACCGCCTGTCATCAATGTCTATCGATCTCAAACAAATTTTCATTGGGTCAGCGAAAGATTACCCATGCATCATCAATATTTTACTGATTTTGTCAATCGGCTTAACGTCCATGAGACAATGATGCAAAATTAAAAGTGGGGAAAAGGGAAATCATCATAATGGCGTACAGAAGGTCAAGGAAACTGAACAGTCATCTTCTGAGGATTACTGAGAGTACTTCCAATCGTGGGAGCAATATTGGAATAATATGTAGAGTTAGAGCATGGTCTATCATGGAGTTAGAGGGCAATTATTGTGAAGGTCAATAATAAAATTTGCTTGTTTTTTATTGACAAACGCTCGGAACTTAATTGTCACACCTCGTATATTTTGTACTTATTCATAGTAACAGTACATACATAATTTCTATCCACAATTATTCTTATCGTTTTCAAAAGGAAATATCTCTGGGAACCAGTTTACTTATTAACTAATATTTCTCAACTCAATTGCGCTATATAGGAAGATACATTTACATTTATTGATGTGTCAGCAGACATAATGACATGTTGGTTCTAAAATGAACAAAACGTTCAGGGTGATTCTGATACAATATCAATCATTCTAGTTGAGAATAACATATGATTAAAATACTGCCGTTCTGAACATTCGCTCTTTTAAAATCTATTAAAAAGGATTCGTCTCCCTGACTTTGAACATCGTTTTGAAATATAGTGGAGACTAGATTATCCGGATTAATTTTTGTCGGATGTTACTCGGATATTCGAGAATCTGAATAATTATTTATACTTATGTATAAAGAAAACTGATTGTTGTATTACCTATTAACTCTAGAGAAATAACATACTTCGCTTGCGTATAGTTCTCATTTAGGTATCTTGTCTAGGGTTAATATATAACGTTATGTTTTCATTAAATGCAAAGTTTTCCACAAAGTTACATCTCCTATCGCTTATCTCGTGCCTCGCTCTTAAACCAATAACAAAAACATTTCCGGATAATGGAGTACTTATATACTGTATTTAGTAAACTAAAATAGGTCTTATATAAGATTAGTCAAAAAATTGCCTTTAAAAATAATTTTAGAAAAACTTTACATTTTCTTTTAGTGGAAAGAGGATGTACATATATAATCATAATTTCGCTAAGTAGGTGAAGAAATATTCCACATGTTTTTATTAATTTATATAGGTATTCTTTACTGATCAACTTTAAAGCTAAAGTTTGAATTCCATAATCTAACTCAAATTCAAAAGATAGAAAAATTTAACTGATAAAGTTCATTTATATCTTTGATCAAATCAATCCAAACAAAAAACCTCTGAAAATTCAACAAAGATTTTTTGGGAACTTCTCAAACAAATGTAAAATTAACAGGTAGGTAGGTAAGTATATTGAAATCCGAGTTGAAATCATTTTGAAATTTGTCACAAGCAAAAGAATAGCATCCCAACCATGATAGATAGTACGATATATTTTTTAAATTTCATAATAACAATCTGAATCATATCTGGATTATGACGATATCGATA
Organism: Crioceris asparagi; assembly: GCA_958507055.1. NCBI lineage: Eukaryota > Metazoa > Arthropoda > Insecta > Coleoptera > Chrysomelidae > Crioceris > Crioceris asparagi. The sequence continues at coordinate 73,065,523 of OY293828.1, forward strand.
TAACAACAAAAGATGTTCCACAGATTCAAAATAGTCATTGTGTGGAAACTCGGCTGGGGCCTAGTTTCAAGATTGGGTAAATCGGGGCTGAGAAAAAGTTTCCCATGTGAGACAGACTTTTATCACCTATGGAATGGGGTTCACCAGTGGCTTATTGTGTATTACCTTCGAGTAACGCGGGATTGTCAGATTTTAGCTTAGATTTATTCTAAAAACTAAGCGTTCCATAATTTGATCATCGTTTGCTCGCATTCTTTAGATCATAAACATTTTCTATACGTCCTTCATAACTGCATGGAAAATAATCAAAGTTTTGTATTATGCTTGAACAAATATGCTTACATGATTCATTATCAACTAAAACAGAAATAATAAACAACATTTTACAGTTCATTTCATAGCTGCACAACATCGAACGAACATAACACATTCACATTTTTTTTAATTAAAAGAGCATTAAAATAATATAAATAAACCGAAACGAGAGACTGAACAAACTCGTTTGTCGTTTACTTAATACTTTTAACGCGAAAGTAAATAAGTTATATGTATTGGTAAAACTATTTAGACCATTTTTATTTATGTATGTACATCAAAGTTAACAAGTTAACTTTTGTGTTCAATGACATTTTCAACTCAAATGAAGACAGGATATTATTTTCTATCACGTTTCAGATAAGAATTCATTCAAATAATTTCAGTCCATAAATATTTTGAATTGAACAAGATAAGTGGTTAATAATCACTTTAAATCCACAAAATATTTTCAATTGATGTATGGGAGTACCTAAGGATCGATTGTTGAATCGTTTTTGAGTGTTATTCCATGCCTCACTTTTTTGGTTCTGTACATCCGATAAAAAGAGATAAAAATCATAAATCAAATGGGTCGCTATGAGTAAATCAATTATATTAAGTTATATACGATAACTGACCGTTCCCTCTTATCTCCGAATCTACTTGGCGAAAAAAAAATCATATTAAGTATATATACCTTTACTCAAAGTGTACAAGAGAACTTATGCCAAAATAATATAAATATTTTTTACAAAAAATTGGACCGACGTTATTAGTTGGTGCACTGAAAAGTATAAAATAATTTTAATTCTATTGGTGCTGTTACTTTTGAAATTGTGCGGTTGCAGGTAGATTGATAACTTTTGGCCCCAACTTCACAAGTACCACCACCAATAGAATTAAAATTATTTTATACTTTTCAGTGCACCAACTAATAACGTCGATCCAATTTTTTGTAAAAAAATATTTATTTCACACTTTTGAGTGTAACATTAGTCCCGAAAATCGTTGAACGTTCACTATACCATATCAATGAAGATAGTACTTATTCTATTACCCACGTATATTCCTTGCTTGTAGTTGTTATTATAGAGATCTCAGAACATCGCTGCGGAAATACGCTTGAATATTTTAGTTGTTACCATTTTAACACCGATTTAACTCGAAAACCGTAACTCTAAGGAAAAAATGTTCATTATAAATGTTGCTACAAATAATTATATCTTTCATGTAGTATCGAAAAATTTTCAATTTTCGAAAGAAATTGTCCTCTCCACATTGCAAAAATACATATTTAACATGCGTCTATCTCGAAAACCGTAACACTTTTGAAAAAATGTTCAATTTAAACGTTTCCGGATATTGTCCTATCTTTAATTATACCAACTCAGATTTTCGATTTTCGAGAAAATTCGCCCCCCCACCCCTTCGGGGGCGGTTTTCGGAGGGAAGGAGATTTCGGATTTGCGTTTTTATGAATATGGGACCATTTCTCAATCCCCTTCTTATCGGAGCTCGTTTACTATATAAAAGGCGCGCACGAACCAAAAAAAAAGCAGACAGTCGAATTGTATACCTCCTCCGTTCGGGGTTCGTCGATCAAAAAACGCAACAATTTCCACTTGAGCCCGAGTAGCACTGGGCCATTTTCTAAGATTTATCTTTGTCACTGCCTAGATAGATATTATCGAACAAACATTCACAGCAGATGGTGATATCTTGAGAATTTAGCAATAAACTGTTTAATACCTACATAAAAATAGAACATTATTTACCATTTTGATTTATGAAAAAATCGTTCCATTACGATGTCAATTTTTCCCTCAAGGGGCCTCGCTGCCCAGGTGTAGATTTCAAATTTTTTTCAGTTTTACGTGCCCGAGGTGAAGAAAGAAGGTTGACCCTTATTATGTGTATAACAGGTAAATCGTAGAGGGTACAACGAGCTACCACATTTATTGAGCATTTCAAGAAAACCGTAAATTCATCTCTTATAATATTTTAAAAATAGTGCAAATTATGAATATCAAGAAAGTATCACTCCATCCTTCAATTAGTTATTTTCTAATTGCATTGATTATTTCATTAGCATGTCAAGAACTAACATACCTATTCTGCACAGTACAATAAAATATTGGTAGAGGATTTGTAATGTCAGACCTGAACAAAGCCAGATAAAGTTGCTAGTCGGATTTCAACCAAACTGGGTATTCCTTTAGTGATCCCTACCTACCTGAGATTTTTAGATGCAAAATAATACGACTGAAGAGGATAAATCCAAGCAGTTAACTACTTTAACTAGGTTTATATAAAGACACGTGTTCCTATTTTCTAATCTTCTTAGTTAAATCTGTTCAATTCTTCCATGTGTCTTTATCTAAGGACTAAGTATAAGGAGAGGTGAGGGGAGCTGCTCTTCACTTTGACATTTCTTTCATCAAACATCAATTTTCTAAACAGTATAACATTACGAAACAAATAAGCTAGATGAAATATTTACAATTTTATATGAATTCATTATCAATATGAAAGCGATGTTAATTTATAAAATAATTAATATAAACTACTTAAAGCAGCGTGAGATCCTCCTGAATGGAGCATGCATGGATAATTTTCTCAATTCTTACGTTATTAAGTTTAATTACCCCAATACTACCTGAATATATAAAATGCCTTGTCACAATCCCAGACAATTTAGTAAAGATAGGTATTGATAATAAATGTTTTTCTCAAATAAACATTCTTTGGACTTATTTTATCAACTCATTTATCAAATAGAATTTAAAATCTGGTTATATTTCCAGAGTTCACTGAACTAGTACGTACCTAAACAGGTAAAAACCCAAAGCCGAAATTTGAATCATCCAAACAAATAATTATTCACGAATTATTTTACCCCGCTCTTTAAATATCATATGACACATAAAATACTCAAAAACTTTTTTCAAATATCTTCAACAGTACCAACCGCCACGGTACCTATTCAAAACTTACCTAAAGGTATAAATCTGTCCACTGACCACACTACTGCACCAGCCCAGGTGGGTGCTGACAACACCCGAAGAGAGTAACCAGGCAACAAGTATCGCACTCACAACAATACAAACTCGTTATCACCTTACATATCAAATATTTCCTCACGATAATAAAATCACTTACAACTCAGCACAGCTCAATTTAATATTTGGAAAAAAACTTTTTACTTACAAACAACCGACCGATAATAATAATATAATAATTCTTCGAGTCCGGAGCAGAGAGGCTGCGTTACTTCTTTCCGCACACTCGAGAGGATTGGATACACGTATACGTCGTGCACTTTGGTGAAGTCCTGTCGCGGGTATCGGTCAACCAACAACGCGAGTAGGACCGACGATGTCGAGGCAGGCCAGCCAGCAGGCCGTTTTACAAAACTGAAAGTATGTTCTCTACGCAGTGGCGTGCGCTGGGAGGTGGGGGATGTTCTCCTCGAAGAAGCGCTCCATCATGATCAAGAAGTTACCACAAAAACTTCCACCTACGTATGATACTAGTCTAGAACTAGACTATGAACATTTTTAATGTCTAGACTGTGAAATACTTTGAGTGTCATAAGGCCAATCGCAATAGTCTATTGTTTGGAATTTCCATTTTGTTAAAAAAAAGTAAAAATGCTTTTAAAATAAATTAATGATTAGTAAAAGCGGGTTAATATGAAACAGGCTTTGTTGGAGACAGACAGCTGGTTTCCTACTTGGAATTTTAGGTTGGGTTTACCAGTGAAATATGAGTGAAGTATCAGGTTCAGTCTTTCTAGAGATAAAAGGAGGGGATTTTCATTTTGCTTATATTTAAAATTAAATTTCGGATTTAAATCGTCACCTTTGAACGAATTCTAACTCTGGTAAAATTTGATTTGAGGATTTTGAGGAGCCTCGCTACCCAGATGTAAGTTTTATGAATATATCTGTTTAACGTCCCCAAGGTGAAGTATGAAGGTAGATCCGTATGATACTTATAATACCCGACAACCCTTAGTACGTGTATTACAGATGGGTAATAATGAACAGTAGCGGGTACAGCGATAGTTCTCTGAAAAATTTAATTCCACTATAACTCTTTTGGTTTTAGAAAGAGATTTTTTGGAAAGAACAAATATGCCTGGAAGTCTCTGTAGAATCGCGGATCATATTTTTTATTTTCAATAAAAAAATGATAGAAAAGTTTTCAACTAAAATCATACAATTCTTACTTTTCCTTTGTGATCCGCTATTGTCCATAGTCATCTCAGTAAGTATACACAATTTTACCCAGTTAGCATAATAATTATTTTAAGAGAAATGATGGAACTACGACATCACTTGGTAGCTAGCCCCCTTAATGTGTTAGCTAAGGCTAGGTTCTCACTTCTCGCTCAATATAAAAACTCTCAGGCTATACATGAGTTGTTTCGTAACACAAAGCACAGAATTACCTATTAATGATAAACTAGAATATCAATCTTATCACAAATGACTCTATTCCAGCTAACGATCCCTGACTGGTTCAATCTACCAGACCTGTTCAGGTGGCTCAAGATATGCAAGATTCTTGTAATGTTATTCACATATCTTCATTCCCACTTGTTGGAACTGTCGAGGACCGGTGTTGGAACAGAGCTTATATAATTTAATACCAATGCTTTGCGATGGTACAAAAATATAATTATTCTTCTTTTCGATGGCGATCCTTCGCATGTATTTGTGAAGCATGTCATTTCACAAATATATGGCCTTATAGTTTATCGCTGGTTTGCTATTGCTTTCCACGAGGTAGCCACCACATAGCTCCCTGAAAAATATTCACAGCTAACTGGGAAACTCACGCATAGCAACCTACTCACTTACCACTAAAGAACTAACATAACTAGCTAGCGGAGCATCAAATGTCCGTATCTCAATATTATGTGATTTAAAATCTTCGTTATTTGAGAGAATGCTTACCAGTTTAGGTATTGTTGAGAATAGAGTGTATATTGCATATTTTTTTATCAAACTATGATTTTATGCTACTATTCCCCCATTATTATAAAATAATCACCAAATTTCCGCGACTATGTTCTTAGATTTCTGAATAAATTGCAAATACAAGCAAAGCATACATGGATAATGGTGAACGTTCAACGATTTTCGTGACAAATGTAAAACTCAAAAGTGTGAAATAGCTATTTCTTGCAAAAAATTGGACCAACGTTATCAGTTGGTGCACTGAAAAGTACAAAATAATATTAATTCTATTGGTGCTGGTACGAGTGAAGTTGGTGCCAAAAGTTTTTAATCGAACTGCAACTGCACATCTTCAAAAATACCCGCACCAATAGAATTAATATTATTGATTATGATTTAATGTTCATATAAGCGATTCTCCATTACGATTATGCTGCTTTTAGAGTAAGTTTACGGGATCAGTTCAACGAGTTTTTAGACGATGCTTATTTTTCAATTGGAGCCCTTTCATATTCCAGTAAGAAAAGATCAATAGTATTCCTTTTATATACAGAGTGATCCAGAGCTGCGTGTAAGTTCCATAGCTTTTTTTATCCAGACTATCGACTCGATAATTTTGTAAACGATAGATCGATTAATGAAGCAAATTCTTCAAATATTTTTATTCATGTACAGGATGTTCCAGAGTAAGATAAACAATTAATTCATAGCATGTTTTCTTCTAAAATGACAACTCCCCATCTTTGTTACATTTTCAGATTTACCATTTTCGATATATGTACACACAAGAGTTTCTTAAACTTATCCGCAAACCTTTTTGATTTATGTCACTTTATATGTCAATAACACTTCTTGTATTGGTAGACCCAGAAAATATCATAATTTTAGAACCATTAAAAATAACTAAGCCATTTTATTTTAAGTTGTTTCGTTTTATGATATGTGAATGAGCTCGAAGACAAAAAACTAAACTTTCCGTAAATGCTCAAATCAATCACCATCTTGTTCAGTACAAGGTGCTAGTCTTCTAGTGATTCAGCTCCGAACTCTAGAGAGCATTGAACCACCAATGAAACGAAATACTTCCGTGATCCTGTTTTTCATGTCATCCTCAGTTGTTAAAAAATATCTGAAACCCATTTCTTTCACGTACCTCCAAAGAAAAAATCTATAAGACTAAGGTCCAGTGATTGTGCAGGCCAATGTAGAGTACCTTAACTGGCAATTCAGCAATTAAGATGACAGTGGTTCTCCTCATAAATACCTTTTACCGTTTAGCGGATTGTTGAAAAAGTAGGGTCCAATATTGAAAATCTCTAAACATTACTCCACAAACATTTAGCGACCATCGCTGTTAGTAATCAAGAATCTACTAGTGTGGATTGTCAATTGCACAAAAGTGTTTGAGCCGTTGTTCTTCAATGTTGCTTAATTTGAATGCAAAACGCAATTATATTTTTATAATAGATACCATTGCGATTCTTGATGTAGATTCCGAAGATTTGCTGCTATTTCCCTAATGCTCGAATGAGGAATTTCTTGTTGTATCAATAAAACTTGCAAATCATTTTCCTAATTGATCCAATCACCATCCGTTTTCATTTTCTTTTTGGTACAAAACACACAATAAAAGTGAATTGATTCCAATTCCCTTTATCTCGTGGATATTTTTAATGGTATATATTTGGCTTGTTGATATCTAATTAATTTCTGCGGCAAACTGTGGATTGTACCCATACAGTACCATATTCACTAATTCTTTGCTAGTAAAATACATTATTAAATGTACGGGGATGTGACAAATTGTACGAAAGCAGCCTACTCGATACAAACCATAAACATTAACACATTAGTAACAACCTTCAATGATATATTGTATAAAACATACTTTTCAAACTTATTTCATGTAACGATCACAAGGTTTTAAGTTTGAAAAAAATAATCCGTTTATTTATCTCTTGCCGAATTATCTGCATCAATCAATAATTCCAATTGATTTATTATTATGTAACAATAAGAAGTCATCAAGATAATCGCTCTACCGAGAGCGATTGTTAAAGTCAAGGTTGAATTTGGTCCTCCAAATCGGCGATTGGGTAATCATATTATTCTATTGACAAAGCCGAAGTTATTTCTCGACAACTATTGTTATCCTTGTGGAATTTTATGAAATTATTTTCAAAAGAAATTAAGCTATAGTTACCTAAACAAAAATAGTCAATCATTGTAAATATAGTTAAATAGACTATATTAACAATCTTATTACGTCAGCTAGGGACTTTTTATAGACTTTTGTATTGACCTTTCTACATCATTTGCCCATGCGTTTACAGAGTTGTCAAATCGATTGAATATTGACGTCTACAAAAATGACAGTCATAGTTGAAAGTTATGTTTCATGATTTTATCTTATAATTTTGACCTTACTTGTCGATACCAAAATAATCACAATACAAGTTCGTTAAATGATTCTAAAAAAAAATTACAATTTGACAATGGAAATTTCAGACATACCAACTCACCTGCGACGTATTACAACTATTTACTTAAATGGACTAGAGATTATGATACCTCTCTGAATGTATTCCAAAATAAGCCACCGCTGACTTTAATTAATTATGTGAAATTCTTGACTATAACGGATTACAGATTAATTTTAAGTATAGAGACCTCTAATCACTAAAGAGATGGCCTTTGGTTGTTGGAGTGGCTGCACGTCCTATCCCACCGCGACCAGTTTTGGTCTGTTGTGGTTCACCATTGCTTTAGAGTTTAGCATCTAGGTCAATCAGTCAATCCTTTTTAGCAGACTTAGCAGTCTAGATACCGTAGCTCTCTGCCTTCGGTTTCTCTTCCCCGAATAATTGAAACTGCACTCCTACCAAGGCTTCACATTCGCATAGTATGTGAAATGCGGTTTCCTCCTGGCAGAACCTACATAGGTCGTCCTCGTCCAGGTCCATGTTGTTCATATGCTTCCTGCCTACAGTGTCCTGTCAGCATCCCTACCAATATCCTTGTCGTTTTTCGACTTTCGTTCAGAATTTCGCGGGACATTTTGGCTGAGGGGCTTTTTTGGAATAATTTGACTTGTCACTGCCCTGTGGTTTCTTGCCACACCAGCAATGCCTGGTCCTTGGCCCATTGTTGGGTATGACCTTCAATAAGGCATGTAGCAATTGCGCGGGAGGGCTCTGGTCCGATCATGGCCTGTTCCACTCCCAACCTGGCTAGTTGGTCAGCCTTAATATTGCCATCAATTCCTTGGTGCCCTGGCTAGGGTCAGCCTGTTGTGACTACCTAGACTGTTCAGGGTCTTGCAGCATTCCCATATCAATCTTGATGTTGTTTGGTATAAGTTCAGCGCTTTTAGTGCCTGGCTGTCCTAATAAAATGACGTTTTTTTGGTTTTGCACATTCCGTCTTACCAGTTCTATTGCACACCATTGTATCGCCTTGATCTCTGCCTGAAAGACTGTGGCGTGATTCCCTAGGCTCACAGAGGTCTTGTTCCTCTCTTGTACCCCGTATATAACGGCTCCTGTGCTGAGCTGGTTTTAGAGCCGTCACTGTATCAGCTGAGACTTGCCTTCAAGGGCGGTCCTGCTATCCAGTCTTCCCTATCTGGTACCACTACTGCGTATTCTAATTTGAAGTTATATTGTGGAACCCTTTTATCCGTTGGCATTCCCAATATTGGATCGGCCTTGATTTCCTTATCTAACTTCTTCGTAGACCTTACCGTGCTCTTGGCTTATCGGCATAGATCCTTGCTGTAATCTGTGACTGACAAATCTGGCGTTCCCTTGGACTATAATATGTAACGGAGTTAAGTTTAGAATTACCTCCATGGCGGCAGTTGGCGTCGTTCTCATAGCACCTCTAACGCAGGCCTGTCAAAGAGATGGCCTAAGAGCGTATTGTAACGTGAAGTCTTACCCGAATAAAGACACCCACACACACACAAATAGCTGGAAGAACACTCTGGAGCCCCGGAAGTACCTCGATTACTCTCGAAGGAATATATTGGGAAATACATCCAGAACAATATATTAGAACGGACGAGAAGCTTCGAGATAGGAGGTTAAGTGGATATAAAAAGACACGGACCACGGAGACAGTTAGTTAGTGATAGATAGTCAGTCGGTCATAGATCATAGACAGTAGAAAGTCGTATATAGTCCGAGAAATAAGTGTGAATATAAATGTGTATATAGTTGTTTAGTTATTGATATAAATAAATAAGTGAAAATAAATCGAGCCTAGTTTTAATATAAATCCCCGTTACAGTATATAGGCTCGATCATTTCCAGAGAATAATCTGTAAGTTCTTGAAGTAGCGGATAGATTAAATAAAATTATAATGGGAGTTTGAATATAAAATACCTTAAACCGTCTATTCAGAATTTAAAAAAGTCTATTTCGGGTTTTAACAGATGTTTATGTTAAAGAGGTCCCTGAGTCCAAAAAACATGTTTTCAGCCATTGGTTTTCTTTGTCAAGATTATCTCGCGAACTGATGGACCGATTTTGTTGCTATCTTTTTATTTCGTAGGGTACGGATACCACTCACCGATTGGGCACCCTGCTCGCACGTGTTTCGCTCAAGACTGTAATACGAAAACGACTCTAATGATTTAAACTTTCTGCTTAAGCCCCTTTACCACCTGATTAGCTCGTGGCTGCAAGGCTTTTATGGACTGATTTGAGTCATCGAAGTTAAGCAGCAATCAGCCGTTTTATGGTGGTATACCTACTGTATACTCCTCCTAATGCACGTAAAGTCATAAACCTAATTTAAGGTTAGGACGTTAGGTTAGTTAGATTGCTGCATAGTCCTCATTTACGACCGTTGATAGAAGGTTCTGTTAGTTGTGAGTTCTGGTCTGGTAGCCAGAAACCTTCGTACTTAATTTAATAGCGTATTAAGTTTTGATTATGAATACGACTGCTAATGTTTGTCCTGGGATTGTAAACTAAATCACACACGGCTAAAGATGCAGAATTAACGCCATATGCTTAATAATTTACATTTCGTATTCGGTGGAAACACGTACAAGTACATATTATACTATGTAGAAGCTGTTTAAATTATTATATTTAATTTCATTATAAATGTCAAATTATTTTGCTAAAATCACTATTATAGGAATTTATAGAACAGGGCAAAACAACGAGCGATTTGGTTTAGAAATTAACTGATTTTTGGATTCTACATCAAAAAAGGAATGCTTTTGGTGAGTCTATGTCTGTCTGTTCGTCCGTCAGTATGTCAAACAATGAAGCGTTATTAAAAATTACATAGCATGGTCAAGTGGAGCATCAAATGAAACAAACACATTTAGTTTCTGAAAAATAACATTCCCTCTCTTCCTTATCACCGATTGCATTGATTCTGAAATAATTTAAACTGATAGACGCTTTGTTTTTTTAATAGTCGCAGTTACTCTAGTCCCTCTCTCACTTGACCGAATTTGTCTTTAAATGATTTTAACTAGAATTAAAGTCTGTCCCTTGTTAACTGAAACATGTTTGTGCTATCAAATCAATCATTTGCCTTTTTTGTGATACCTACTTGAGGTTTTAGAATATTCACGGACGGTATCATTTTAAATTTTTACCAATATTATTTTATATTTTACATTATTTTACTTGTGATACTGTCTGTTTTATTATTTCTGACGGACAAAAAAAAACTATCTGATTACCAGTACAAAAGACGAAGGCTGAAAAAGAAAGTCCAAAGGCAGAAACAAGCTGGCGCTTTAATGAACTATTTACAGAATACATCTGGTAGTGCCGAATAAATGACATTATCAAATACTGGGATAAAAAAAAAACACGGAATCACCAGAGAGTGATGATGACCAACAAATGGACTGATATTTATAAACCAACTGAAACTGGCTCCACTTCGACCCCCAAATGAAAACACTATTGACACCAACCTGGCACCTACGGAAAACGCTCTACAACCTTTAAATACAAATCCAGCATTTATTGATCGGCTGTGTCATCAGTTCCCTTTCAAAAGAGGGTTTTAAAGGTTGGAGGTATCTCGTTGAAACTTAAAAAAAAACGCAAAAGTTCTAAAAATCATATCCACTCCCAAAAATCATGGCTAGAACTGAGTCAAAAGATAATTCTGAAACAGATCGTTAGTACGAAGTTCTTCTAAGAATTGCAGCTATCACTAAAAAACTTGGTAGAAGTCGTCTGGACTTTTCAGGGTACAAACGACAGCTGTTTGTGTATAATAACGGTAACTTTTTATAAATATTTTTTTACAAAAAATTGGACCGACGTTATTAGTTGGTGCACTGAAAAATATAAAATAATATTAATTCTTTTGGTGCTGTTACTTTTGAAGTTGCAGTTAGATTGATAAATTTTGGCGCCAACTAATTACGTCGGTCCATTTTTTTATATATTTATTTCAAACGTTTCAGTGTAACATTAGTCACGAAAATAGTTGAACGTTTACTAATACCATACCAATGAAGATAGTACTTATCGTATTACCCACGTATATTCTTTGCTTGTAATTGTTATTACTGAGATCTCAAAACATCGCTGCGGAAATACGCTTTAGTATTTTAGATGTTACCACTTTAACACCGATTTATCTCTAAAACCGTAACTCTGAGGAAAAAATGTTCATTATAATGTTGCTACAAATAATGTAGTAGTAGTATACACAGATTTTCAGTTTTTGAAAGAAATCGCCCCTCGAATTTAGCTCGAAGACCGTAACTCTTTTGAAAAAATGTTCAATTTAAACGTTTCCGGAAATTGTCCTATCTTTAATTATACCACCTCGGATTTTCGATTTTCGAGAAAATTTGCCCAGGCCACCCCCTTCGGGGGCGGTTTTTGGTGAGAAGGAGATTTCGGATTTGCGTTTTTTGAATATGGGACCTTTTCTCAAGCCTCTTCTTTCAAATGAATCACAAATCATTAAAATCGGATCTTGTTTACTATATAAAAGGCGCGCACAAACCAAAAAAAAAGCAGACAGTCGAATTATATACCTCCTCCGTTCGGGGTTCGTCGGTCGAAAAACAGTGAAGCTGCTATCTGAATTTGATCTCATTATGGATTAACACGTGCGTAGAATTCTCAAAAACAGGAAACCAAAGTCCACAATATCAAAAGGAAATATACAAAACGCGATAATAGACGACCTGTTGCATCAAACTGTGATATTCCATATTATTGGTGAAATTATAAAAGCCAAATACAATTTTTCATAATTTTAGATTGTCATCCTGACGTTAGTAAGGTGGAGCATATGACTCTTGCAGTAAGATATTTTTCAATTAATAAATCTGAAAGGTCTACAGGGAAACAAATGTTTGAAATTATTACTAGAAAACTTGAAGATTTCGTTTTAAATTTGCAACAATTCAGATGGAAGGGATGCCTCAATCCTTAATCTAGTGGTTAATGATATGGCAAAAGCAACCTCGGAAAACGCTAATTTGTTTAATATGGTCCGAAAAAAAAAAGATATTTATTTTTTCCCATGTACTTTTCGATGGACAATACCTTCAAAATATGTTCAAGGATTAACTTTGAAACCATTGATTGACACTAGATGGAAGAGTGGGATAGAGGCCTTTAAGATTTCATAGGGAAGATGTATAAGGCGCTTTGCTAAACATTTATGAATACCAAGAAAGAAAGCCTCGGGTTTATTAAATTGTATTTAGCAGTTCATGTTTTTGTGCTCAATAGTTCTTTATTAAAATATTAAACTGTACCTATTAATCCAATAAGCAAGCTGATCCAAAGAACAGATTGCAATCTAGCATCTGCATTTGATCTTTACTCTTTACTAAACTCTAAACAATTCTTTAAAGATCTTCGATCTTATATGTCCTTCAATGAAACTATTGTTGATGTAAGAGAATGGGCTGACGAAATTGAAGTTGAGGCTACTTTCGAATCGATAATACCACGAGACCGCAGCAGAAACAAAATAATTTCTCTACGAGATGAACAGATCGTACATCCTACAGAAAAATATAAGATTGATTTTTCTATTTTACAATTGATTAAGCACCACTTTATATTTGTCTATATTAAGCACTAAAAGCTAGATTTACACAAATTAGTCACCATATAACTATTTTCATTTCCTATATACTTATACAAAATGCAATTTAAAGAAGTATTTCTAAAGCAACGCTATTAAAACATAGCAAATATTTGGAAAATAGTTTGACTGACGGTAATTTGTTGACATAAATGGGGTAGAATTTACAGAGGAAATTTCTATGGTATCTGCGTTTTTGGGTAGAAAAGAAAGCCGAAGCAATATAAATACTAAAAAAAAACAGTTGCAAGTGTCGAAAATAATTTCTCTAAATTAAAATTATGAAATAAACTTAAAAGAAGTATGTAGTTGCAGAAATAAAAGTGAAAAAGAAAAGTTTCTTGTGGCTTTAGCATTAAGTTGATTACTTTTATTTAGTCGTTAGAGGGTGTACGTTTTGTTTGTGTAGATGTCAATTTTTTCCTCGAAAATTGAAAATATGAGATGGCAGAATTAAAGATGAGACCATATCCGGAAACGTTTGAATTGAACATTTTTTCAAAACCTTTGCTGTTATCGAGTTGCAGCAATGGTGAAGTCTGAAATATGTGATATATATGTGTGAATGGGGCAATTTTTATCAAAAATTGAAAATATGAGACGGTTAAATTAAAGAAGAGATTATATGTAGCAACATTTAAATTGAACATGTTTTCAAAAGAGTTATGGTTTTTGAGTTACAGCAGTAAAGTCTGAAATATATTTATCAATGTTTTGAGATCTCTGAATAATAACAAGTACAAGCTAAGCCTATACATGGGTAATAGGATAAGTACCTAATATTTTCTTTTGTATTAGTGAAGGTTCAACAATTTTCATAACAAATGTTACACTCAAAAGTGTGAAAAGAATATTTTTCACAAAAAATTGGACCGACTTTATTAGTTGAAAAATTAAAAAATATGTTAATTCTTCTATTGGTGCTGGTTGTGCCGTTGCAGTTTCTGGTTGTAGGCACAAACTCAAAAAAGTACCAGCAACAATAGAATTAATATTATTTTGTATTTTTCAGTGCACCAACTAATGAAGTCGGTCCAATTTTTTGTAAGAAATATTTATTACTGATATGTACTACTTGAAATTTTAATTATGTTACCTAAATAAATATACGTTTTTATCATAATTTACCCTTTGATTTTTATCTTAGAGATAGATTTATATTTTTAAACTGTCATCTTAACGGGGCGAAAATTTATCCGGAGCGCCGTAAATGCTGTAGCAGACGCTGCGTGCTGTAAGCCGTATTTTTGAGAAAAGGAAGGAAAAAAATTATGCTCAAATGAACTCCAGAAATGACTGGCCACACGACCTGATCATATAATTTATTTCTATATGCAATGAAATTCATTTGGGTTTGAGAGCAGTAGGAGAATTGGGTACTGATAACAATCTGAAAATAGGTTTATTCGTGTTTTTAATTCTCCCAGATTTGCTGGTCGAGTCGCGTTTTAAGCATGCTCGCAAAAAATCGAGCTGTAGATTTCTGCGTTTAAAAATGGGGGTTGATATTTAAAAAAAATATAATCAATCGACCGGTTTGAAAGTTTTTTTGTTTATATTAATTTTTGACCGACGAACCCAAACTGAGGAGGCATACAATTCGACTACATATCTCCTTTTTTTGGTTTGTGCGCGCATTATATATAGTAAACGTACTCAGATTTTGATGATTTTTGATTCATTTGATTCATTCGTAAAAACTCAAATCCGAAATCTCCGTCCCTTAAAAAACATCCGAAGAGGGTGAAGGGGGCAATTTTTTCGAAAATCGAAAATATGAGAGAATCTCTCAATAATAACAAGTACAAGCAAAGGATATACGTGGGTACTAGGATAAATACTTCTTTGGTATTAGTGAATAATCAACGATATTACACTCAAAAGTTGGTGCCAAAAGTTATCAATCTAACTGCAACTGCACAACTTCAAAAGTAACAGCACCAATGGAATTAATATTATTTTATACTTTTCAGTGCACCAACTAATAACGTTCGTCCAATTTTTTGCAAAAAAATATTTATAACAGTAATAATTAATTTTATTTCTATTCGGTCTATCTCTCAGTAGATGGCTACAAGACTTGTATAAAGTCACTGTAAGTTTTTCATATTCAAATTTTCTATTATGCCTACCGCCCGATGGATGGCAGCACATTTAACTAGCGAATTGCATTCAGTTATTATTTTAATCATAGACAAATATAAATAACTTTAATTAGGATCGGGAAATACACGGTACTTTCAGCTTTCTAAATATCTGCTATTATATAGCTTGTGTACATACATATCGAATAATCAATATTAGCCCTTAGCAATTAGAAAAATTTAACTCAGATCCATTGACATGTCCAGGACCATAGATATACAAAACCGTGTTCAGATACCTATCTATGTCCAGGATGCATGTGGATGCATATAAACCTTATGGGGATCTCTTGCAATTTTGATTGGTTTATTTAAAATATTACACCAATATATGATGTGCCGAATAATCTAAGGCCAGATAGTTGGACAGTGCTCAATCGTAGAATGTTGCATTATGAGCCAGTGTGGAGTGCTGAATCTTTCTGATTCTTAGGTCTAGTGCCCAAAAGCGCATGTTGGAATGTTATTGTATTGAGCTCATCCAGAATAATATTAATCTGTTAAATAAGATTTTAAATGATTTTTGATTATTTTTGGACTCTAGTACATAATAAAATTCACAATATATATAGTTATTTTTTACCAAAACACCTCGAACACGTTTGTTTCTTGATTGCCCATGTTTTTATTTTAACGAATATTTACAGAGTCACTCATTTTTGAGATTGAGATCACCGACATTTTTTAATGGATGCCCAGTCAGTATAATTTAGAAATTTTTTATTCTACTCATATTTTGTATAACAGTTATATTTTATTAATAATTTTTATTTTTTATTCACCAGTTAGAATAATATTGTTACGTGGATGAAATATCACGTACTTATGATTATTATTTGCTTTGGCATCTACCTTGTACAATATATAGGTTGTTGCTTGTATAGGTATTTCATTTATTTATTCTAGAATTAGTAGATTTATTCTCAAACTTTCCAGAACCTGTATTTTAAGTACATTATTTATCACAGTATTATCAGTTTGGTACGCGTCTAGAATAATCTCGAATGATGTCAGCTCAAATTCACCGTCGATCACGGGCCAGAAGTCAGGCTATATAACTTAATTTTTTTGATATTGTATAGTTATTTGTTTTGTTCACCCGTCAATCGTGTTGAATGTATTTTTCTTCAAAGATAATACAATTTTGAGGAATATCATTCGACGCGGCATACGGATGGCAATACCATTGATAAGATACAGCGTATAGGTAACAGAGAAAATAGGTAATAAGCTGTGGATAAGAGATGTTGCTTTTATACTGAGACAATACGTACCAGAGAACACTACAAACGTACACCAACAGCCGTCATTAATATCAGACGGTACTGTCTTTGGTAAGTTGTCTGAACTATCATATCACTGGCAGAGAGGTTTGCCTTGGAGGTATGTTTTCTCTGGGTTTGCCAAAGAAGACGTAGACCATCTGTATTTTCCCACCCACTAAGGGCGTTTAGATTTTAAGGTCATTTTATGATTATTACAGAGGGTTCGACTTAATACATTCAATTTCAATACATATTTCTTTTCTGGGCCGATTATGACCTGTGAACTCAGAAATCCACATTTTGATTCAAATAACCTTGGGTAGATGCATATACATACCTACATAATTATAGAAACTATCGGTTAAGTTTGTAGATGAGTAAAATATGTCGGTTAGTATCAAAATGGCGGTGGCTTAAAGTAGAATTAAACAATTTTGCCAACCGGTGTATTTCCCCCAAGAAAAATATACTTCTTAGGATATGGGGGAGTAATTTTTTATCGAAAATAGACTTTTTTAATTAGATTTTTTTTAAAATTTGAGCTTTTTCAGTTACATTTTTTGTGAACTAAATTAATTTTCAAGTCATTGCATATACCTATGGATTAAAAGTGATTTTGTTGCCACTAAAAATGTTACTTTTTAAAACTAGGACGGAATTTATTAGATGATGTTCTGGAAAACATAAAATAATCTGTATTCTATTGGTAGTGATATAAATGATACCAAAGAGACACAATCTCAAAATTACTATTACAAAAAAAATCATTTCATCATCTAGTTTTGGTAAAAAAATTATTCGATTCCAGCTGTAAGTTGTTAAATATGTTCATTTGTACTGCTACCGAGAAATAAATTTGTTGTTGACAAGATTCAAATCTGCTTAATGATCACATGCTTCACTGCGATACTTGAGGGTAATAAAAATCAATAGAACAGTAAGTATTTATTACTTTTATTATTTGATGTCATTTAGTACACCGGAAAACATGGATCTACATATTTAGCATAAGCATGAAGTCCACCTTTAACATTAAAAAATAACATATCAATGTCAACGTTCTCCTTGAGAAAATTAACAGCTCTCTGGGCATCATTTCCTCTACGACAGAGAATGTATATTTTCTTTATTCCCTCATTTAATTTCTCCCTCAAAAAAATGTCTAGTTCTTCTGTATTTTTCTGGATTGCAACATATGGAAAATTGAACGTATTTGGAAGATTGCACATTTTAAACTCTAATTCAGGTCTGACATCAATAACCAAAGGATCCTTCAAATTCGCAAAGTCCCTCACATCAATTTGCTGATCAGGATATAGGATGTCAATGTTTATCACCTAACGAACCCATTAGAAGAATTATTATCAATTATTTTACGAAAAATTACTATTACCTTATCATGGGCACTTGATCCACAGAACTGCTCATAATCTATGAGAGATTTAATAGATGGCTTTTCACCACAAACCTCACATTCTAGATTTCTTGGTCTGAGTTTAACATTACGAAATGTAGTTGATGAACCGTCAAAAATTAAGAATCTCTCAAACAGAACATCAGGCATGCAAGTGATTATTTTTATTGTCTCAAGAGCTTGTAGCACACCAATAACACCAGGCACTGAAATATACTAGTGAAACAGTCTAATTTTTGCTTAAACATATTCCTCATAATTACCAGGTCCTAAAACGCCACCATCTCCACAATTCGTCACAGTGTGAGCTGGAGGTGGTACAGGGAATAAGCATCTGTAACAGGGACCACCCCTATAATTATACACAGTAAGTTGGCCTTCCAACTGTAATGCGCTACCAGACACTAAAGGGATACCATTCATAACACATAAATCATTTAGAAGATATCTGGTAGCAACGTTATCACTCCCATCAATAATAACATTGTATTTTGTGTTTCTAACGAGATTCAATAAGGTATTACTATCAGCATGTAACCGAATCGGTATAATCTTAATGTTACTGTTGATTCTGAAAATATTGAATTATGAATAATTGATGTGAAAGAACAATTAAACTCAGCTACCTTGTGAGTGCCTCATATGCTGATTGCACCTTTGGATTATCTAAACGAACATCTGCTTCAGTATGTAAAATCTGTCTGTGCAAATTGGATAGTTCCACTTCGTCATAATCAACCAAAGTTATTTCACCTGGAAAACACTGAATATTATTCTGCCAATATTAACAAAGTTTTGTAAGCGGCATTTATAGTTATGCTTACCAACACCGGCTGCTGTTAAATATAAAGCCGCAGGACAACCAAGGCCTCCAATTCCAACAATAAGAACTTTACTCGATTTGAGAAGCACTTGTCCATCAATCTGTATTTCAGGAAGCAGCATCTGTCGACTATATCTGACGATTTCTTCGGTTATCAAAGTTTTAACATTTTCTGGGTTTCTTTCTTTTAACTGCTGAAGCTTGCTCCGTTTACATTGTATTTCTTGCTCAAGATTTTGAATATCTTTCTCTAAACTTGCAATTTCACTGTAATATTGGGTAGTCATGGTTTGACATGCAGCAAAATCAACTGAAAATCCTTTGTGTTTCCGTTATAAGAGAAATATTATCGCTGATAAGATTTGAAATACATATTCGATTCAGGGGCCCCATAAGTTGGGATTTGAAATCACAATCAAAGGAAATAAGTAAGGTTGATGGTTTGTTGTGCACCGCTATTTCGTCAGTAGTCAGTGGTAGCTCGTCGCATTTATTGCGGATGGGGTCAATTCTACAAAATTACTAAAAGTATACGACTTGTACTTTTCCATACGACCCCTGAAGGTAGTGCTACGGCACCTTACATTTTTTGTGGTCGGTCGTTTATAATTAGTGAGAGAAACAACGACTTAGATTTGATAGGCACCTGCGTCAAAAATATGAATTGTAGAGGAGGCATTGCTTTCTCTCAGGAGCCGCCACTGCTTTGAGTAATTTCTCCGGATAATAGATGGCGAACACTTCGTTCACGATCGCCAATACAGCGCTCTAGTTATAATAGAGCCAAGAATATATAATATAAAGGGAGGATGACTAACTCTGTATCCTGCAGAGAACACTACATCCAGTATCCTGTTCTATAAGCAGAAGTGGCTGAAATAACGTCCCGTGATAAGTTATCAATTTGGTATGTTGCGCAGTAATTCACTGAGTGTCTATTGTTGTATTTAAGCTTCTTTCCATGAACAAATATAGGAAGGACGAGTAACACGAGTAGTGGGGGTAGCACAAAAAACATTGGGTTATCGTATGTCATTTCGATAGGTTGCGCAAAATCACGCTGCGCATCCTTATGTAGTATGGGCGAAGGAAACTTAAATACAACACAAGACACTCAGTGAAATACTGCGCAACATACCAAATCGACAACTTATCACGGGTCGTTATTTCAGCCACTTCTGCTTATAGAACAAGGATACAGAGTTAGTCATCCTCCCTTTATATATTCTTGCTTCTTTCTTGCTTCGTCCATACTACATAAGGATGCGCTGCGTGATTTTGCGCAACACACCGAAATGACATACGATAACCCAATGTTTTTTGTGCCACTCCCACTACTCGTGTTACTCGTCTTCCCTATATTTGTTCCTGACTGCACTGTTGCTGTGTTCGGGGAGCGCGCTATTTGCGCTGATAGCTGTATTTGGCCGTTCGCGGAGACGCTATGTGGCGCTATGAAAGCGTTCGTGACGTCACAAATTGAAAGCATGTGACGTCATTGATCACGCTATTCGCAATTTCTGGCGAGGTGAGGCACGAGATGCAAATAACGCTATCAGCGCTATCTTCACTCTCCGAACGGTTGACAGGTCTCCAAATTTTGATATTGTGTGAATTTTTATGTGTTCAGTATTATCCGCCAATTGAAACTTCAATTTATAAATATAGTTAGGCTCGATAAATTTATTTTTTTGGAACAGTTGATTTCTGAAAGCTTTTTCAACAACGATTGAGCAGGCAGTGAATTTTGATGAAAAGATGTCAGAGCAAGAGCTATGTTTAGTCAGTTTGCGAGATGGATTTGGGGGCATTGTAGAAGTTTACTTAAGTATTGAAGATGCGAAACGTTGTGAAACTGGTAAGCATATTATAATAAAAAGATATTTTATATTCCTAAGTACTGGGCCTGAATATTCTGAAAATATAATATTAGCAAAAAAGAAACTAAGTATAATTTCAAGAGCTCCTGAGAAATAATTTACTATAGTTATCATCGGCCCAGAGCAAAATAGCTTATAAGGCTTATCAGAAACTTATACTCCAATTTTTGAATCAAGACTAGTTAGTTTGTTGGATAGAGCATAAATAAAATAAATATTTCCTAGTAATCATCTAATTGAGTCATCATACACATATTTTATTTTTCTAGATATGGTGTTTGTGCAGTCTATAATAGACTCATCAAGAACCTCCGAATTCTGACCAAAACCAGAATTCGAATGACAGTCTTAATAACTTATTTAGATGGTCGAATGCGGCAATTCTCTTGCTTGTGGAAGGATACGGAAGTTTGAAGTTGACTTCGCCACCGGTAAACTCTCCCAAAAAAAAGGCTGGGAGAAAATTTCTGAAATTTTATGTGAGAATGGCCATACAGTCTCAGGGCCTCAATGTTTGTCCAAACTTAATGGAATGAAAAGGACGTTTAAATTATCAGAGACCACAATTCCAAATCTGGGAATAACCCACGCTCGTGGCCCTATTTAGAGTTAATGGAATCTCTGATGGGCGAGCGGCCTTTCATGGAACCTCCTGCACTAGCCTCTTCCAGCTGTGGAAAAATTAAAACACAGATAAGTGTCCAGAATAATAATAACTGTACTGTCACCCACAACTAGCCGTATTCGTGACCGAAAGAGACCAGCAACGGAGGAAGTTTCTTCCAGTGCCAGCGCAATTCTAGAGAGTAGAATAATTGCCGAAGCGAATAAAAATAAGAGACATAAAGAAAATTATAAGCAGAGAGCATTAATTATTGAAAAGCTGGATGCTCTTCTTGATAAGCTCTAGAATTCATATTTATTCTATACATTTCTTATTGTTTTTAGAATCGTCGTTTAGTTTATTTATTTGTTTTATTTTGAGTCATCTTTTATTTGTGTTAGTAGTGTTTCTTTGTTTTATTTCTATCATAGTTTCATCTATAATAAAGTTTATTATTTTACTCAATATGTTTTTTATTTAATTGTTTTATTATTATTTACGTGATTCTCAGTTTAATTACATTAGAGAAGGGTTATAGAAAAACGGTGATACAAAATAAATTTTATTTAAATAATATCTTCATATTGAATTATCCGTATGATCAGATATTTCTTACCATCAATCCTTTGCAGATCATATCGAGTTTAGCAAGGGCATTATTAACAATACCTACACCACCATTACTAGGGATATCATTTCCGTCCTGTAGAGGTCCACGTGCAATTCACCCCCTTACATTGAACAGATGTTGTGAAGAACACAACAAGCCAGCACAAAATCTGCCACGTCTTTTGTTTTGGTCATTGCTAGGCAATGCAAGAGGCTCCGGAAGCGGCCTTTGAGCAAACAAAAGCCCTCTCAATAGTTATCCTTGCAGAAGAGTGGCAGAAATTGTAATTTTTTTGGCGCTGGGATAGATGGCCATTGTCTTGATAGGGGTTTCATGGAATTTGTAAGCGGAATCTCCAACCAGGTGACAATTCTCTGGAAATCTTTCCGCATTGTTCAGAAAATCTTGTATTTCGGAAGGTCGGAAGACTCGCTGGTCGTGCACTGATCCGACGTGACCTACAAGGCAGTGGATAAAATGGGCTGGGCTCTATGATCACATACTGCTTGTAAAAAATTTTACAAGTAGGTATATATGTTTGATGCTTTATATCCATATCAGGGACTAAAAACTATACACCTAAGT
This sequence comes from Crioceris asparagi, assembly GCA_958507055.1. Lineage (NCBI taxonomy): Eukaryota > Metazoa > Arthropoda > Insecta > Coleoptera > Chrysomelidae > Crioceris > Crioceris asparagi. Next base: position 73,088,207 of record OY293828.1, read on the forward strand.
ACCTGAAGTTGAACTGAATGATATCCTTTTCGATTGATGTAGGATTCTGGATTCATGTGGGGCGCAGGAATATGTATGTGGGTTCCATCGATAGCACCGAGAACTTTCGGAAACGCACTTATTATTTCGAAACCTCTCCAACACGCCTCAGCACGAACTCCCGTTAGCCACCTTATAACAAACGGAGCTAAACCAACCAGTGGAGTGCAAAGCCACAGTATAAAGAAATATACAGTAGTCCAACTCTCGGCGGAACCTTTGATTTTATTGACTCAAGGTCAAGAGCTGGCAGCTATTTTTTAATTAAGAAGCTCTATAGAGCTTCTTAGTTTTAATCTTAAAAAGTCAGATCTGTACTGGAAATTAACATGAACTGTGGCAGGACCGTCATTAAAACTTATTGATACGAAATTAATTCACTGAACTGATATAATAGATGTTATAGATTGATCCATAAAATAATGTTGTCACTATTTGTTTTAAATTTTAAATTGTTGGTTATAGTTTTCAGACTAGGTATTATACAATGAAACCCAGAAAATTAATTTCAGTTAACAGAAAAAAATAATCAAAAATCACACGAGGATCTATAAAATCTCAAGTTGTATTTGTTTTAATTGCTGTATTTGTCGTTCGCAAAGTAAATTAATAATAAATTCTAGTGGAAGTTGTAGTCAGAGCCATAGTGAAGGTTAGTAGCAGTTCTGTAATTAAAACTTCCTTAATAAAAAAAAATATGAATACTTATAACAAATTGTTCCATGCAATCATTTTTCCTCTATTTTTAATTTAAAATTCTAGTTTATAGTTCTTAATGTATAATATAATGAAACACGGAAAAATAACTTCTACAAATAGTTATATGGCAAAAATTCACAAGGGTCTTTAAAATCACATGTGGTACATTCTAAAAGAGTTTTTACAATATTTGATTTTATTACAACATTATGAAAAGATGTTCTAAAAAAATGATGTCTACTAATCAGTGCTACAAAGTTAACATCAGGTATCATTAAACCTCCAAAGCAAGTGATATTTTGATAACTTTTCAAATAACAAAATATTCGGTCATCATCAAGCTCATCAACTGACCTTGCATATTTGCTACATGTTTCGGAATCATTAATTCTAAGGCATTTCTTGATCAGGTAACCTGAAATATATGTTTAAGTTTTTTTTAAATATCCAAGGTTTGATAGAAATTATCAAAATGTTGTAAAGGGTCAGTTTCTTCAACGGTGTTTTTGATATTATCTTGAAAATCTACGTTAAATAATCTTAATAGCATTCCATCGGTATCCCCTTCACAATTCTCTGTTTCAGAATTCAAATAAGCCTTATTTTCAAAATATGACGAATACAGTTTGAAGGAGGGTAAACACCCATCACGTTCCAATCTGTCCAGCAAATCACTTATATTACAGACCAGTAACCAGATTTCTCACCTTGTGAAAGAAACAAATCATATCTTATTAATTCAGAAACGTTTATATTTCCGTAGACACGATAACACCAACAAATAAATTTAAATTTAAGTTACCTGTTTTTATCTTTCGGGAAATCAAGAAAACTGTAGCTTTTGTTGTTACAGTTCTTCGCAACACGAACATTTCCACCATTCGACATTTTTTAAAAACAAATAATACTTATTATAAAATACAATCGAGATGATAATATGGTCAATCAGTATGCAAAAGAGAATTCACGGACGTCACTGAACTAGCTCGTAGAATCGCAGCAGAAATTCTACACGTAAGCATCTGAATTCTCAAGGTTTTAAGATTAAAACATGGCCGCCACATGCGCGTTTGGGTATGCGCGGTTTTACCCCTACCAATAGAGTTGGAATACTGTTTAGTTCTTTATACTGTGGCAAAGTGCCGCAGAAGGCGGCTTTATCCTTAGAGCATGGAATTACAAAGGAGATATTGTATTCGGAGAGCAAGTGAAGCCAAATGAGTGAGAACTAAATCAATGGCCGCCATTGGACGTAACACCATATTTTTTATCAACAGTGACTCTTGTTCCAAGAGCCTCGCATTTCACCATTGTGTTAAGATGAAAAAATCGTTGTTTTCAGCAAAAAATAGCACAAGAAATAAAAATCAAAATAAGCTGTAAACACCAAGGTGAGAAAGAAACTAATGGCGGCCGAAGAAAAATTGGCTTTACTTTCGTCAGAGAACATTATACATCTCTGTTCTCTGCTTTCGTTTTACGGCGGCTTTATAGAGCAGCATCTCCTGTTGTGTACGCACGACTTTTCCCTGCTCTAAAGCCCGCTGCAGACGGAGTATGTTTTGCTGCATGTTTCCTTGATGGGAGCTAGGCTTGGTGCTGTGCATGCTTCCGTGTAAGAAAATGACATCGCGTGCACGGTTGGTTGCTTGAAATCGTGCATGATTTGATGATAGAACCGGTGCTATTTTTGGTGATTGTTTTCATGCATCGTGCCTTGTCGGAGCACTCGGAACTAGTCGAGTCGAACTCAAAAGTTATTTTGCACAAAATAACATGTTATTTTAGTTGTTGGGACCTTTTCTCTGTTGTAACAATGATTAAAAATAGAGCTTGATTAGAATGATCAATATTTTGTATCATTTGCCACAGTCATATTTCTCTGTACTGTCATTTTACATGCATGATGGCCTGCGTCGTGTGAAGCCAACACAAGCAAGGGAGCCATCAGCACACCATGCGCGGCAGCATTTATCGGACCGTGCAGCAAAACAAGCAAGCAATCATGCAGCAAAACATACTCCGTCTGCAGCGGGCTTAAATTCCGCTGCAGACGGAGTATGTTTTGCTGCATGATTGCTTGCTTGTTTTGCTGCACGTTCCTATAAATGCAGAGAACACTACCTCCATATAAATGTTGCTGCGCACCGCGTATGGTGTGTTGATGGCTCCTTCGCTTGTGTTGGCTTCACACGATGCATGCAATCATGTATGTAAAATAACAGTACAGAGAAATGTGACTGCGACAAATGATACAAAATATTGAACATTCTAATCAAGCTCTATTTGTATTCATTGTTGCAACAGAGAAAATTTCCCGACAATCAAACAATCAAAAATAACATGTTATGTGCAAAATAACTTTTGAGTACGACTTGACTAGTTCCGAGTGCTCCGACAAGGCACGATGCGTGAAAACAATCACCGAAAATAGCACTAGTTCTATCATCAAGTCATGCACGAGTTCAAGCAACCAACCGTGCACGCGATGTCATTTTCTTAGACGGAAGCATGCACAGCACCAAGCCTAGCTCCCATCAAGGAAACATGTAGCAAAACATACTCCGTCTGCAGCGGGCTTTATTTGCACATGATAACATGGTATTTTTGATTGTTGGGACATTTTCTCTGTTGTAGAAATGATTAGAAAGAGCTTGATTAGAATGTTCAATATAATGGTCGTTTCCACAGCAGAGTCTGATTACCAATCGATTAGTAATCAGTAATCAAAAATATGTATCTTGTGGACACTACTGATTAGTTCATTTGTCAAACTGACAGTTGTCAAAAAATTAAGTAGAGAAGCATAGGAAGTTCACTCTCCTGTTTCCAGTCTTGTTACTTGTTGACATGCATCATCATTATTTTCACTAGATTTTTACACTATTGCGCATGCTTTCGAAATTATTGCATGAAAATTGTCGTAATAAACCCTCCATATATTTTATCTGTATTAGTCATATCCATATCTAATATAAAAACGTCAAATGATCTAAATGTGTTATTAATTATTAAATTTATTTAATTATCTAGTGCTCATTACGATGGGAACTGATCTTTCAGCTTTACCAAATATGCAGCCTGATTGTACAACTTCGAGCGAATTCAAATTTCTTGGTCCTTTTAATATACCTGAAGGCTCTGCTAATGGTCTAGTTTTTAATGATGTGTATATACCAGAAGAAGTTTTGGTTATCATATTGAGTTTTGTTCCTCCAAAGCAATTATTGAGGCTAAGTGAAGTGTGCAAAACTTGGTCAAATTTAATTAAGTCAGAAACTATCTGGATGCACATTTACTTCGAAACATTTCATAAAAAGGCAAGGAAACTTCCCTGGTATGTCTACTATTCGTTCTTAACAACAGATAATTTTCAAAATCTGTTAAAAAATGGAAATGGTGAGAGGAAATTCAAACATTGGAAAATTAGGGACCGAAACTACGGAAATAAAGTTCATTTCAAAATAGAAGATCCTCCTGCAGGGTCAGATCCTCTTCCTTTGGGTGTTCCAGACTTTAATGGCCGAACCAGCTGTTTCAGTACTACTTATTATTCTTGTAGAAAGGGACAGGTATAGGTACCTGTGGTTTTATTGGGGTTTTACTAACATTATCATTAATATTTATGCAGGTGATACCGCTGGCACATAAACGTTTACTGCGATATATCATTAGGGAGTTCAAGCCTCAAATATATGTGAGTGAATGGGTTGCTGGTCGATTCGACTGTGGTTGTATATACAAATTAGAATTTAGTGGATTTACCGAATTATTGAGGGAAAGTGATGATAGAGAACTCCCCTCCTCTGTTTTCACCATAGAAAGAGATTTTGGAGTGGAGCAATGGCAAGGGAAAGATTGGAAAAAAGTAAGTTTAATTTTCAAAGTTATTTTTTGCGTTTTTCTTTCACATAATATCATCTCATATTATTATGTTTCAGATAGAATTAACTGTTGATGAATATCCAGACCAAATATGCTGCCTTTTATTTGAGCATATGGGTAAAGATACACAATTCTGGGCAGGTCATTATGGCAGTAAAATGGCAGGAGGTGTAGTGAAATTTGTATTAGATAGCATCAAAGTGAAGGAAAATTGAATAATGGTCGAAACATAAGTTACAACAACGTTCCATTTACTATTGCACTATATTTGAGGTGGGGGACGATCCTGTTTATTGAGACATCATTAACATTACATCAGAGCCATCAGGAGTACATTTTTCATTTCATGTATTATGAGTTTCATTGATTTTATTAGTTTCTCTATTAGTCCGGCATATCTCGAGATATTTTTTAGCAGTTTGTTTTTAAAGACGTAAAAATAATTATTCCCTGCTAGGTGATAACTGAACTGTGATATTGTTAGTCACAATATATATATACTGTTTCACTTTCATGATGTCCAAGGCATTTATTGTTTGAGAGACGTTATCCCATATACAAACCATGGTCAAGTCAGTGATTTCTTTAAAAGTAAGTTGAGTATTTGCTTTTGCGTTACAGGCTATCAATCTCATATATTTTTAAATATTTGTCATTAATTCTATTTATATTGTATATTTGTTATCTTTAATAATAAACATATTTTTTTAAATTTAATTCAATATCAAATATATTATTTATGCCATTCTGTTATTTCTTCTTACATACGATCTAGTTTTCTAAGCGATTTGCTTAGATATTTGTATTAGTAAAACAATGTGTGAAACGAAAGGACATTTGTTGCTAGTTCACTAGCTAGGGTTTGATTGAACGTTCGACAATTTCATACTGACACAGCAGTTATTTTTTCTAAATAAAAAAAAATCAGTACAACAGTTTGTTATGGGGAGTTCATCACTCGTTACCGTTGAAATACAATGTTCCATTCGACCAAAAATGGAAATTTAGAAGCAACAGGCTGTTGTAGCGTAAGGTTTTTTCAATAATTGCAGCCCTATAGAAAGCCTTACTAATACATACATAAGTGAATTTATTCATTCATAAATATAATACTTTTTCAATAAAATAACGTCCTTGAATGGCTATTCATATCAAAAGCCCTACTACCTACTACAAGAACAGCCAGGTGCATTAGAAACTCAAAGTGGCTTCAGAAACACCACGAAACATCTCCGATATTTATGAGGTTTATTTTTTATTTCTATTCATACATCTCTCTTGTGAATTTGTTCTATTTCCCAGAATCTAGGGTAGACAGTTTATTTCTATCAAGATCAATACTACAATGGATACTTGGATAGTTATAAAATCGAATCTGTCAATCTCATTATTTTATTAGAAGAATATACATTCTTTAAGTTAATACTAAATTGATAGAAGTCGAAACCTAATCTCAAAAACCCAATTATTTTATTCCGTTAACGGTTTCAAATTTATACAAATTTCATCAGTAAACTCACATTTTCTTCCTTATAAATAATATTAAAAATAAGTTGTATAAAAAATATTAATGGACGGATTCAAATCAGACTTACAAGTACATTTTCTAAACTATAATTAGAGATTAAGAGCAGTCTCAGTTACTCATCAGTTTACATGTCAGTCCCATGGAAACTAAACTATTTTTTTGTATGGCCGGACTATTTTCGATTGCTTACCATAGCATGGTGAGTTAAGTTTACCGGTTACTAAGCTCGTTGCTAACCAAACGCCGAGAACGCGGTAAGTTAATTTTGAAGAATATAAGATATAATTATATCTTATATATACAAGGTGGGGATTTTAAATGGAACGCTGCTTATTGTGGCCCTGAGAATAAGATTTAAAAATCAAAAAATACGTACTCAAAGATTTTTTATGGAGTTCGCTATCGTTATGTAAAAAAAATTGGGGCCCCAAAGGAGGGGGGCGCAACCGAAAACAATTTTGATTTTTCAAATTAGAAGTCACCACCTGTGGCACCTCTTTGGAAAGCTTATTGAAAAAGGAATTTGTTGATAACATTTCAAACCATGTTTCAGAAATTTTCTGAAAACTGAAGAATTACATTAATAATAACATTAATGCTTAAATGTCACCTTTTTACCTTGGCTGTTGTTGAAAATGAGTCCCACTGACCTGTTGGCACAGACCCAACCGATAGTAGAACTCATTCTTTACTCTTCTTAAAACTTCTGGCGTGATTAAACGTATCTCTGCCCGAATCTTTATATTTATATGAAGATTATTTCTGGAAAAGGTTGGCCACCGAATTTCCAGCTTTTCCAAATAGTATTTGATTTCGTTTACCAAAAATATTAGAAATATTCAAGTTGTCAGAGATTTTAACGTCAACCCGACTGAACCCTTCGTGTGAGAGTTCACTCGCACATGGCCGCTTTTTTTATTTTCTCTATATTTATTGATACAAAATGCTGAAATCTTAGACGTGTTCAATTGGATTATGGTTTTGTTAAATTGGGATAAAATACTGATATATAAACTAGTGCTCCTCTTGTTTTGAGCAGCATTCCGTAATTTATATACATTTGTACCTACATGAATTAAAGAAATGCTCGTTCTATGTAGGATATAGCAATATAGAATTTCTTTCTAGTCATTCTCAAAAACCATCAAGAGGAAAGTAAAATCGCGCAAATTTTGATACTCAGCATGCGGAAGCCAGAATTATGGCTTTTACAAGGAGGTTTAGGTTCGAACTTTTCTACTGTGATTAAAACTAACAGTATGAAAATTGCTTGAAGGATTCTCACTCATCCAGTATTCATTTTCAATTTGAACGCGATTTCAATGAGATTTTGTGGAATCCCGTCCTGATAACACAAGTACATTTCTTGTGGATGTGGCATGTAAAATAATCTTCTGAAATAAAAACGACAAATAGGCCATGAGCAGAAAAAGGGATAATAAAAAAACTCACCCAACCACCCAGTAAACGATCTTGTTTTTCTTCTCTTTTTCATCGATATATGGACAATCGAAAAGAACTCCATGTTCCTTGATAGCTACTAAACTTTTATTCATGACAGATTTAGCGATTTCTTGTGTTGGCATGTCCTACAAACACGACATTTATCTTCTGTTCAAAGTGTTTTTTATTCATGAATAACATACCTTGAACCTTAATGTATTCTGAAAGAGACTATGTATTTGCAAAGAACATCTACGAAAATTATTCACAATAATGTCATAACTTTGGGAATAAAATTTGCTGTCTGTAGGTGTCAACACAATGCCTTGAGTGAAATCCAAATGGCAATAGTGAATCAAAATGTTTCGATGGCCTGCAGTGAGCTGTTTTAGCTTATAATCTTCAGTTTCAGATAAGAGTGTTTGTCGTATTTCAGAAACATCAAAGCTGCTGACACTCATTTGACTTCCCTCCTTGAAAAGTTTTAAACCTTAAGTAAAAAATATAAAACTTATTATCTTTTCACACATACCACGTAATCATTAGTTTCTGAGTCTTCTTCATCGTTTGAATCGTATTTCATTTTTCTAAAGTTTCTTCTCGAATCGTCACTAATTTCACTTCTTTCACTGTAACCTCCTTGACTCCCAGAACCTTCAGATTGTCCATCATACGAATCATCTTGTAATGATGTATTTGAATTGTAGTGTACGACATTCTGGTCAGAGCTTCTACGCTTTAAAATAGATGTAACCTCGTTCTTTTTGGGAGAATTCGAAAAATCCTAGAACAAAATATTTATATATATTTACTTTACTTAAAAATAGATACATACCCTAAGAGCTGCAGCCGAACTTTTAGAGAAATTCAAATTGATAAAATCACTTTTTTTCTTACTTGTCTGTGGTACAGGCATAACAATTTGTGCACTTGAGTCCATAGATAATATACGTTCTGCCAATTCACTTAAACCAAGTTCTTGAATATGAGCCAAGGTGGCTTGAGCTTCTTCCACATAAAAAGCATCTGGTCCCATATTTTCTTCAGCAGACTCAGTGCAACCACCAGCTTCCATAATAACAGCAAGTAAGTCCTTGAAAACAAATCCATAAGAAAGGTCAGTTTGTGTCATCAAATCATGAAAACTCACTTTAGCACATCCAACAATCAGAAGATATCTTCTTCCCTCAGGAACTTTTATGCTTTTATCTATCGATCTACAACATGAAGATGGAAACACTTCCTTCCACATAACAAGCGATTTTATGGGCTCACTACGAGATATATGAAATAGACCTTGTTGTTTACAAAAAGTATGGACATCAATTAAATCATCATGAATAAAATGGGTGGATAATAAATATCCAGAATGAAATAAGGCACTGCCCAAAATTGTGAATAAGCGTTGACAATCTAGAGGTTCTTCGTTCTGAAAATTGTAAAGAAGGTTAATATATCAGGCAAAAAAACTAGTATACCTGAATGTAATTGATTATGATTAGCAACTAATTATTTTATTATTCAGCCTTTATTTGGCTGGTAAAAGTTTAGTTCAATTATTTTTGGAATGATTTTGAAGTTGAATATTTTTTTGTCAGCAGTATTTATGATTAGTTTCTTATATACGATTATTCCCGTGATTTGTATATTAAACGTGCACCTATTTTGAGTATTCTTATCCTATTCGAAAGACAATTAAATTCAAAAATTTGATCTGGCAAAATAGAAATCACATCCGGGAAACTTAAATTTGAACATTTTTTTACAAATATTACACAAATGTCAGCAAATCACAGATTAGGTATATGAACATGATTCAAAAATAAGTAAGAAAAACATGTTTCTTACCCAATCTCGATAATCACTTGCTTCCAATTCTGTTAGAGCATCGTCGATTTGCATTTGAGCTTCATCTGGAAGTGTTAAAACTCGTGCAACTGGCATGATATCTTCAAAGTGATTATTTTCATCGGACGCTTTCTCAATAGACACAAATTCAGATTCTATGAATTGCTGAACGGTCATCCACAATCCATGATTGACTATTCTCACAAAAAATCGAGAAAAAAAGTGATCCAGTTGATCATGATTTTTTTTATTGCTAAAACATTCCCCAATTGTTCCAAACATAAATTTGAAAAGTCTTATTATTTCTTTACTTATCAGTTCCATTTCGTCTCTTGACACTCTCATGCCAGGAAGCATTAGAAGAAATAGTTGTTTGTCGTTATTTGTGTATGAAACATAAGCAACTTCGCCTTTAAATTTAATTGATGTGATTTGTGGGTGTGTTTTTGTTATTTCATTGATGAGATGATTCAGAGTTATGAACATTCCTTTGGACATAGCTAAAATATTTTTTTGCACGGGTCGAGGATACAGATAAATAATATCTTCATTCTCATTACTGTTTTCACTCAGGTTTTCAGTATCTATAAAAATAACACCAAGAGGATGTGTACGAAAAATGTCAGCAAGAGATTTTTCATTTTCGGAATGAGGATTTAATAGCTCTTTAACAAAATCTGATTCATTATTCAACTCATTAATCGGAGGATCTTTGGTAACTTCGACTCCTGCCACTCTCTGTAATTTTAAAAGCACATCTTCTCTATTTATAAATTTCTGAAGAATATCATCCAAGTTTTTAACATTTACTGGAATATTATTGATACTTTTCAACCAATCACCAATTTTAATATTTCTCTCATTTTTAGCTTTACTATCAAATGAAAAACCAGCTATCATCACTCTGTTACCGTCAGACAGGGTGCTCACAATCAGCCCCAGTAATGATTCAGCTAAAGATTTGTCACTACTCAAATTATGACGATTTTCAGCATCAATTTCTAGCATTACTTCTTTTTCTTCACCTTCTTGGGAATCCTATAGTTTAAAGATAGGTATATGTATATGGAATTAAGTTATATGCATCCATGAAATACCTGAAACTTTACTTTTGAGGTTGAAACTTCATTGATTTCAGTAGATTTTTGAGTTTTCTTGCTCTTCCTTTTACTGTCACGTCTTCTGATAAGTTTGAGAAATTTACCTCGTGTACTACGTCTCAACTGACCTCTTGTAAAAAGGTCAACAGGCTGTTTATTTTTCAATTCTTTGTTATTTTGAACAACGAACGGATGGCATTCAATGTAAAGTAATTCGCCAGAAAAATCATCTACGTATGGTTCCCAGTCTGGTATTGTGCTGATAAAGAAACGAATACAAGATAAATATATTTACAGATATCCAAAATTACCTATCCGAATCGGAAGAATAAGAGCTATAGCTTGATCCTTCAGACCATTCTTCACCTTCTGAACTGTCATGTTCATTGTCAGCGTTTCCTGGGCTAAGTAATCTTTGAGAATCCATAAGAAGTTATAGTATTATTTATTTAATTTGCTGTATACGGTCCATAAATTTGCTCATTACTCAAAGATTGCGGTAATGCGGCAGTTTAGGATTCCTAATTTGACGTAGGCCGGCCGCCGATGAAATGTTCAAGCGCGGTTGCCAAGCTTTCTGTTTTACTTCGCCTCATATACTTTTACTTGTCAATGCTGCTAGGTCAAATAGCATATAACAGAACTTCTTATGAAACAGAAGAAGAAATATAGGAGAAGGCTATTTCTCTTGTGTCATAAGTACTGCGAAATTTAAATCCAAACATAAGGAATAAAAATATACCCTATGGTCCAAAGATGAAAATGTTATTTGAGAAATATTGAATTTAAACTTCAACTCAAACATGTATGAATGAAATAGTATGTTCTCTCTGATCTACAGCTACATCTAAGAACAGAACAGAAAAAGATAAAAATATCATCATTATAGTTATAAGGTCACCATCAGTAGAGCGCTGAATAGATGAATATCAAAGAATAAAGATATATTCTTAGGGCTCTACCATCACTAATTCCCATAGAGTTTATACTGTATACGGTCCATAATTAAGACAAAGAATAAAGATCAAGACCTATCGAGATGGAAACATGTTATCGTATACAGTTTGAATCATCATACAAGTTGCATTATCCTTAGAATAGGTATTTTTATGTTTTAAGCAACATCTGCCTGCAAATGCGAACCATGTGGCAGAAATTGGAAGCTGAAAAGACTGGACCCGAACCACAGATTAAACATATTTAATCTGTGCTCGAACCACTTTTTTACGCTCGTTTCAAGACCTTTCTGTATGACCGTGGTTAGAGCGCTGATCTATAATACAACGCTCTAATAACGTGACGCCACGCGAAGTGTAGGTAACCCGTCAAGTATGAACACTGGTGCGTATGGTAACAAAGGGAATTTGCAAGAAAATCATCAGTTTTGCTGATTTCTGCTTTTTTGCTTGCTATAAGCAAGGATAATGGAACTCACCATTATCTTTGCTGTAAGGAAGAAACATCATAAATAAAGTCACAGCGTTTATTGTATCATGGCTTAGAGTGACTTTCGTTTTACTCCGTATCACTTCTGTTCAGAACTGATGCGTTATTTATAAATCGAACGGGGCATGTTGAAATGAAGCACTGAACAATATAAACTATATATAGACAAATCAATTTTCTCTTATATTTGTTAATTACAAATGAAATTAGATTATGTTTGGTCGTATCGCCAATAGTTATGTAGGGTAAAGGTACCCATGAACAAAAGTATATAGCATGGTACAATAAGACCAGGTATGTTCTATTGATGGACGCGTTTTCGTTCAGTTGGCGCACGTCATCCGAAATCCGCCATATTTGTTTTATTCCACTTTCCAATTCAAATTAGAATATCATTTTGCTACGATTTTTGTGTATATCATCAACTAATCTTTTTATATTCGTGCTTTGCATTTACTCTCTCATATTACGTATCAGAAGCAGAAATTATTAAATTTATGTTTTTAATAAAAATTGACAGTATATTAACTATGATGTTATAGCAGAGAACAGAGACTATGTTCTCTGGTTGTAGATATGAAAACTTGACGAAAACCTTATTGATATTTTTTAGAAACTTTAAAGTGGAAATTGTTTATAAACTTTTTTCATGAGTTTCCGATTCGATTGTTTACTTTTTGAGATGTTTTTAGAGAGAAAGAGAGATGTTGGGTGTTACCATTATCTTGGAGGTGGTGTTCTCTGCACAAGAGTGTTCGTGTTTTCGGCACAAGACACAATATGACAATAAATATGGCGGCTTTGGGATGACTCTCGTAGGACGAGGAATACTCCCACCAGACTCATATCTGCGCGAAGAACATACCTGGTGTCCGCCCAAACCGCCCACTGGCCAAGGAGAGTCCCTCATGGATTGCGCACATGAGGGGACTGTCAGATTCTTACTGACTAAAACTCACAAACACTTTTACCTACTCTCCTTCGCCTTGTCCAAGGCTTCGAAGCTTTGTCCTCGCGGGTGCTCCACTCCAGCACCTCCCTTCGCTTCTTGTAGTGGTTCGCTTTTACCCTTCTGTAGTATGGACGAAGGAAGCTTAAATACAACAATAGACACTCAGTGAATTAGTGCGCAACTATGGAGTGTAGAGGGGATGACAACAATCTCATATGGCTGTTTCGCTTGAAAAGTCTCAACAAAAAAGCATTAAATAACTTTTCATAAAATGGCCAGAATGGCGCTAGTGTAGTAGAAGATGTAAAATATTTTTGTATCTGTTCTTAAACTTAACCTGAAATATTATCTTGACACTTGACATTAGTATTTGATTATTTTCTGATCTTGATTTTGAAAAGCTCTTAAAAGAAAAGTGATTAATAATAATGGTAAAAGTTTGTGCCATACATATAGAATGTGTATTGTGTATTTTTTGATATATTTATTGTGTTTGAGTGAGTATTGTGTGTTTTTTGATATATATTGTGTCTGTCTTATCCATTTTGAAAATGGCGCGTTTAGCTAGTAACTTTTCTTTTTCAATGTTACTGTCTACTCTCACAACTTTTGGCGCTCTCTATGAGAAATGGTACTCTGGTAAACCAGCGCCCTCTTAATGTAATGCTTTTTCGGGGCCATTTTTTTAACACAGAGATGGTGCTCCTCCCCTCTGCACTCCATATGCGCAAACATTAGATATATGTGCGCAACATACCAAATTAACAACTTATCACGGGACGTTATTTCAGCCACTTCTACTTATAGAACAGGATACAGAGTTAGTCATCTTCCCTTTATATATTCTTGAATAGGATATAGAGTTAGTCATCCTTCCTTAATATATTTTTGTTTGTAACATTCAGTGTAGGCAGTTATTGGAAATATATTTTTTACGTCAGGCAATATTAAGGGGTATATTTTAATAAGGTCTTTACGTTATTTCTCGAAAAAATAAAAGTAGATATACTAGGAGAGTTCTGGGACGGAAGTGACCTGTCAACCACAGAACACAAACTGAGAACAGCATATTGACAGTGACACGGAACACAGTGACAGATGTGACACGGAACACAGCACAGAACACAAACTGAGAACAGCATATTGACAGTGACACGGAACACAGTGACAGATGTGACACGGAACACAGAGTATTTTTCCAACGGGGTTTCAAATGTTAGATTCCTACATTTCATGAGCGCCATCTAGCGGAGAGGGGGTAAGTTACTGCATTTAGATTCCTACAATTCATGAGCGCCATCTAGCGGAGAGGGGATAAGTTACTGCATTTAAATTCCTACAATTCATGACCGCCATCTAGCGGAGAGGGGATAAGTTACTGCATTTAGATTCCTAATTTTCATGACCGCCATTAGAGATTATTAATTTAATTACTGAGGAAAAAAAGTTCACCATTGCGCGGGATCGAACCCACAACCACACACACCAACACGTTAACAGTCTAAGCGTTTTCCAAGCCTGCTATCTCGGTTACCCATGTGAATGTGAGAAAGCAATGTATATATTTTGGATGACGGTGCGTGCGCACATCAGATAAGCGGCGAGCTCATTGAAATGTCGCTGTGTCGACACCGCTTCGACGTGAGGGCGATAAGCTGTTTGGGTCTGCGCGCTCGGAAAACCCTTCTCGTTTCAAGCAAACGACTCCCAAAATCGTCTTCTGCCGAAAATTTGATGGCGATTCAGTTTTTGATTCATTTAAATCGGTCAAGATTTGATTTTCGTAAAGAATATACGAGTTGAATTGCAAATTATGCTTATTCGACACAGCATCATTAAAAGTGCTTAAGAAATTAGGAGTGAAAGAAAATGTGTTATGTTTAATATTGTATTTATAGAATTTGCTTTATACCTGTGTAAATGTGAGAAATCAAAGAATGTATGTTGGATGACGGTGCGTGCGCACTTACATCAGATAAGCCGCAAGCTCATAAATTGAAATGTCGATGTGTTAACATCGCTTCGACGTGAGGGCGATAAGCCGTTTGGGTGTGTGCGCTCGGACAGCCCTCATCGTTTCAAGCAAACAACTCCCAAAATCGTCTTCTGCCGAAAATTTGATGGCGATTCAGTTTTTGATTCATTTAAATCGGCCAAGATTTGATTTTCGTATAGAATATACGAGTTAAATTGCAAATTATGCTTATTTGACACAACAGCATCATTAAAAGTGCTTAAGAAATTAGGAGTGAAAGAAAATGTGTTATGTTTAATATTGTATTTATAAAATTTGCTTTATACCTGTGTAAATGTGAGAAATCAAAGAATGTATGTTGGATGACGGCGCGTGTGCACTTACATCAGATAAGCCGCGAGCTCATAAATTGGAATGTCGATGTGTTAACACCGCTTCGACGTGAGCAAGGGCGATAAGCCGTTTGGGTGTGTGCGCTCGGACAGCCCTCATCGTTTCAAGCAAACAACTCCCAAAATCGTCTTCTGCCGAAAATTTGATGACGATTCAGTTTTTGATTCGTTTAAATCGGCCAAGATTTGATTTTCGTATGGAATATACGAGTTAAATTGCAAATTATGCTTATTTGACACAACAGCATCATTAAAAGTGCTTAAGAAACTAGGAGTGAAAGAAAATGTGTTATGTTTAATATTGTATTTATAAAATTTGCTTTATACCTGTGTAAATGTGAGAAATCAAAGAATGTATGTTGGATGACGGCGCGTGCGCACTTACATCAGATAAGCCGCGAGCTCATAAATT
Source organism: Crioceris asparagi (assembly GCA_958507055.1). Lineage (NCBI taxonomy): Eukaryota > Metazoa > Arthropoda > Insecta > Coleoptera > Chrysomelidae > Crioceris > Crioceris asparagi. The sequence goes on from OY293828.1 coordinate 73,103,926, forward strand.
GGAATGTCGATGTGTTAACACCGCTTCGACGTGAGCATGGGCGATAAGCCGTTTGGGTCTGCGCGCTCGGAAAACCCTTCTCGTTTCAAGCAAACGACTCCCAAAATCGTCTTCTGCCGAAAATTTGATGGCGATTCAGTTTTTGATTCGTTTAAATCGGCCAAGATTTGATTTTCGTATAGAATATACGAGTTAAATTGCAAATTAAACTTTTTCGACACAACAGCATCATTAAAAGTGCTTAAGAAATTAGGAGTGAAAGAAAATGTGTTATGTTTAATATTGTATTTATAAAATTTGCTTTATACCTGTGTGAATGTGAGAAATCAAAGAATGTATGTTGCATGGCGGCGCGTGCGCACTTACATCAGATAAGCCGCAAGCTCATAAATTGAAATGTCGATGTGTTAACGCCGCTTCGACGTGAGCAAGGGCGATAAGCCGTTTGGGTGTGTGCGCTCGGACAGCCCTCATCGTTTCAAGCAAACGACTCCCAAAATCGTCTTCTGCTGAAAATTTGATGGCGATTCAGTTTTTGATTCGTTTAAATCGGCCAAGATTTGATTTTCGTATAGAATATACGAGTTAAATTGCAAATTATGCTTATTCGACACAACAGCATCATTAAAAGTGTTTAAATAAGAAACCAGGAGTGAAAGAAAATGTGTTATTGTATCTATCAAAAATGATTTTCTGAATAAAACAACATTTTACTTAAAATTTGCTTTATTTAATAAATGATTTTATCAAACAAAATTTTTAGATAGAGTACGGAGTGATTCTTCTTGATGGCATCTCATTGCGTTGACGAAAACGTGTAGGATTTTTGAAGACCTTCTCATTCCAATCGTTTTCACTGAATTGGGTGGTAGGATTGATAGTCATATCATTGAACAATGTAAACACCTTTTGTTTTTCCTCAAAAAAGTTTAGAATATTTTTTAATTCCTCCAAACGTCGAATGTGTTGCTCCAACCTTTCTTTCAACATCATCGTAACTCTATGACTCTCATACTGAAACTGTTGTCAGACAAAAAAACTTGTTTCTTGTCTCCCTTCCTTCTCCCCCCAAAAAAAAAAAAAAAAATCTCTCTATTACAAAACCATTTATACAATTCATCAACATTTCTAAGACTACAATAATAGAATTGACTGTTGCTATATTTGTGGTGCATACATGATGTAAATTCGCTGTTGTTGAACGCTGGAACAGAATGAAGAGTATATCTGAAAAATTAGAACTTAGAAAAAAAAAACACACAACTGAATTCAAAACGTGAAAAGAAAATATTTTATTCAGTGGCCGAGCGTCGTAGACAGGAACAGAAGAAACGAGGAAAGTGAGAACGCACTACAAGCGGGAAGATCCGTTTGAAAGATAAGAGCGAGAATTAAACATGGCTGCAAATGCGTGATGAATGGAAGAGCAGGAAGTGTCTCAAAATATTTTCAATGATTCCCTCAGACTTTACATGAAAATTAAGGTGGAATTGCAGGTTTCTCAAGAAACAAAGTATGTCACATTAAAAAAATGAGAGCTCGTAAAGAAGCACTTATATCAAAAATCCAAGTTACCATAATTACAAATGCGTTGGTAAGAAACAAATGAAAAGATATTGAAAAAAACGTTACACAAATCAGGGAAAACCGGTGAAAGAAGAGCGAAATACTTTCAAACTTCATAAAAAAAATTTTTGGTATATAGACAAGACTGAACAATGAAATTTTATATTTCAAAAACAAATACATGTAGAATATAAAGTACATCACATATCAGTTGAAGTGCAAAATCTTTCAAACACAAGTCTGGGAGAGACATCCAATAGAATTTATTAAGAAGTAAGTCATTTAATGACAGCATAGTATTAACAAAAAAGCAGTCTGGAAGTATGAAAATGAAAAGCAATATGAAAACATGTAAATTGTGTCGCTCATTATACACATTGTTTAACTTTCAACGTTTTTCATCTATGCGAGGACAATTGCTAATTTTGTTAGAACAAAGAAAAAATTAAAAATTGATGACAAGAAACGTTGAAAAAGAAGACCACCACCCAATATAATTTATTAATAACCTTGTAAAATAATGCTGGCACATGCATCGTGGTTGTGATTTGTTCCTTCTTATCAACGTTTTTGATCCATCTGTTGAGTCGTATTTTTAATGTCTTTTTAAAATTCCAATTGCTTTTCGTAATATAAGATTGAATGCTATTTGTTGTCTCGAAACATATTTCTGATGGATACATCTTTGAATCCATACAAAAAAATAACTCGTGTTTCATTCAATTTTCTTTATTGTTTAAATCAAATAACATATTGTATAAAGCATTAGAATCAGTTTTAATCACCTCTTCACATCTCAAATAATTTGATATTTTTCAAACTTGGTGGTGAAATGATGCATCTCCTTTTCACACCAGAAATTCAACCAAATGGCATCGTTTTCACAAAAGTTGGTTAATTCAACACATACATACTTGTTTTGTTCAATGAAATTTTGAGTTTTGTATCAGAAATTCTTCAAATCCGTCTGGAGAAAAGATGATTTTCTTGTAAAACAACATCATAGACGTCAGAAGCATGCGCATTATTCACCTCAACTCAGCTGTTGTGTTTGCTATTCAATGTCAGTCGTTTGACATAAATTTTTCTTCTTGTTTCCTCAGTACTTTTTGAACCAGACAGATCTGATGTAATTTAGATACAATTCTTAGAAAGCTCTTCCAATTGATGAACCCAACATATATTGAGGAGACATACATGAAAATTCAATGAAAGTTTGTAAATAATTTTCTTCCAAAAGCTTTTGTTCAATCGTTGGGGAAAAAACAACATCATAATGATGGAATTATCTTATTGTTCAAAGGCGAACACAATGAAAAACCATTTGGGTCATCTCTCTGTATCACATATAAAATTACGTATATGTATCGAAACAAATGAAGAAAATATAGTTCAAAATATAATTTCAGAGTCAATCCAATGCAAATTGTTATGGTAGCAGTTGCACAGAGAAAATGGTAAACTCAAGGAGTGGTAGATGAAATACCAATAAAAAAAAGAAGAAATTCCTCACAAGCCGAAAAATGTGACCGATATATTTGTTTGTTTTAACATAGACATAGGCAAAAAATGAAACTTGTCGAGCAAATTAGACAAAATGGCACGAATAGCATACAGAAAACACAAGAGACCACATTAATATCAAATTTGAACATTGCTCACATGCCGAAAAATGTGGATGTTATAATTGTTTGCTTTAATACTGATTTAGATAGAAATGAAACTTGTCCAACAAAATAGACAAAATATCGTTTGTAGGGTGCAGAAAGCACGAGAGAATCACTTTAATATGAAATTTGTCTTAGATTCTATCATTATAAATAGATAATCATCATCAGCTGTTCTCCTCGACTTTTGTAATAACAGTATGTCAAGAAGCTCTTGCTTATTACATTTTATATAAATAAAATAAGATATTAGTAAAATAGTGTTTTATTTAATATATAGGAAAAAAAAGATCATTCATAAAAAGAAGTTACTTTGGAAAGCAAAGTTTTCAATTCTTGCAAGAGCCCACTGCTTGGACATTGTACTCCAAACATATTCCAATTAAATTCTCCTACTTGCACAAGTTTTCGTTGAAATTCGTTGTATTTGAAGTAAGTATTCTTCTTGAAGAAATATATATGTCCATCAATATAACGAAACGCTGAAGTTAAATTGCTTGGAATATCTGGAAACTCGTATCTAGTATTACCCATAAATTTTCGAGCTCCATTTTCATTATATTCTCGATAGTCACCATTTGTTAATAAAATATAGATTTTTCCACTGTTTGTCTGAAACATAGCTTCCACTTTAACTCCTCTAGGTATATCATAAGCAATGGTTCTGATGCTACCAACGATGTTTAAATTTGGAAATTGACTAAAATAAACTTTCTTATTGCTTGCAACCATAAGATTACCATTCGAAATTTGAAAAGCGTGATTCACTTTGGTTATTCCAGTGTTAATTAAATAATCATGATATAGATTTTCAGATTGATGAATTTTATTGTCTTTTTTATTAGCATTTATGTCTATTTTCCACAAGCGATTTTCAGAAATTACGTATAATTTATGGTTGGGGAATCCTGGTGAATATGCCAAAAACATTACGTCAGGATATTTCACATCACACAAGTTAAATGTAGAGCTAATATCTTCTGGAGAAGGTTGCTGCTGTGTTGTTTTGGGTGTTGTAGTAGGCTTCGGTTTGCCATATAACCTTTGAATTGCTAATTTATCATCTTCGTGTAGACTGTTTGCTGCATCTTGATAAAACGGGTACATTATTGCATGAGTATTTAGGCTGTGACTTATTCCTAGAGAATGTCCAATCTCATGTACCAGTACCATTAACAGATTTATCCCTCCATCACCAATCATGTTTCCATCATCATCAATATATTGCCAATTTTCATCAGCTTCTATATGAACTTCAACACATGAAGCATAGGATGCAGGGGGAAACGCGTGTCCTAAGACTACTCCTGGACCATCTAATGGATATGGACAGATCTCTTTACCCATGCATATGGTGCGATATTCGTGTTCTCTTTTGACAAATGCTACTAAAATATCTGGAGTGATGTTATTAACATGATCTCTCTTTATCATACTAGCAGTAGTAAGCATTTTAAATGTTAGTCCAGATACATTTTGCCACATATTGAAAGCTTGTTGAACGACGTTTCGATATTTACCGACACCCTCGACCAAATACCAATGCAGAGTCGTTTTGTTCCATTTAGTTGAAACTACAAATTCATTATCGCTATAGTGACATCGTGGTTTTGATATTAACTCAATCGTTTCTGCATTAAGGCTGCCATCTATCGGTAAATTGTAATCTTCTTGAAACTTTGCTAGACTCTCCTCGAGAGATGTATTTGTATTATTTTGAATATAACCATACTTTTGCAAATATTTCTGTGCATCAGGTAGAGTTAGGTTCGATGACGCGATATGTACCAGCAATAGCAAGGAAACGATCACCTTCATTTTCAACTCGTTAATGATTGAATTATCAAGGTGATAATGAATATATTTTGGTGGAGATATGAAATAAAACAAAAAAAGTTTATTTCACAGTATATTAGCAGTCTATGTTAGATATAGATTCAAATTCATTATCTAAAAAATTCTGTATAATATCTGAACTATAATAAAAGAGATATTCCCTTAAGGTATTAGTATACATACAATCGATTGAGGATGCTTCAAAATAATCCATAAAGAAGGTCTAAAACACTCAAATTTACATTATCTAACCAATTTCTTACAATATTAAATAAATTTCGATAAAATTCGTTGAAATTGAGGCATTCCAACATAGCAAGTCAATTTGAAATCACATGCATCTGTACATTTCAAATGGCTGCAATGTCTTCTTCATATAGATTCATGCCGACATTGAACTTGGAAATATACAAGAGGTTCGTATAGGTACCATACTGATATTGAGTCACTTTCACAAGGTCTCCACATTTTGTTTCTATAGGATCAGCAGCATAATCTTCGTTGTCTTCGACATTTTGTTGTATTTCTTATAGCAAGGTGATGATTGAATCCCACTCGTAGGTGGAGAATGAAATTTCCCAAGGTGTAGACCTTCGCTTTAGAATAACGCATGCACTAAAGTCTCTTGTAGGACTCAGACCACATCGCACCTCGTAGTTACATGTTTGAGGTAGAGGAAATGACATTAAAAATAATGGTTTTTCGGTTTGAGCTTTAGTTTCGAACATGATTGAAGCTTTGTCATCAGCCTCATCATCATAGAGTTTGAGGAGCCTTTTAGATCGAACAAAGTTACTCAGCTGATTCAACGTAAAGGCCATCTTTTATGATTGTAGATTGTTTATCACACATGTTATAATAATGAATTAATTTTATAATATCAGTATACAAGATGTGTCGGCATTGATTTAAATTAATATGTATATTTCTCATAACTGTGAAAAAGGTACAACTATCAAGAAAAATGAGGCAAGTAACTCAACAAATGACTGAAAATGACAAAAAAATGGTACAAATATCAAGAAAAATGAGACAAGTAACTACAAAATAGCTATGTGAGATCAGAAAAATTACAGAAAGAAATGCAAATTACATGAAATGAGAAAGAAAAATGGTACAAATATCAAGAAAAAATTATACAAGTAACTACAAAATAGCTATGTGAGGTGTGAAAAATGACAGAAAAATGCAAAATACATGAAATGAGAGAGAAAAATGGTACAAATATCAAGCTGAGAAAAATACAAGACCTTGTATAATCAATGCTCTGAGGAAAGATGAAGCCATCAAGGTCAACGCAGTATTCGGAGGCGAGTTTGTAATCGTGAAAGGTGACCAAGTTCAAACGGAATATAAATATTTCACTACAGCCAATTCACCCATCTTCACCCACCTGGGGTGTAAATTTGTTAATGTTCACTCCTAAATTCATTACTCGCTTCAGTGCCCATCCACTATCTCTCTCTTGAAATTCTTCTAAGTCTTTGAAAATGAATTTAGGAGTGAACATTAACAAATTTACACCCCAGGTGGGTGAAGATGGGTGAATTGGCTGTAGTGAAATATTTATATTCCGTTTGAACTTGGTCACCTTTCACGATTACAAACTCGCCTCCGAATACTGCGTTGACCTTGATGGCTTCATCTTTCCTCAGAGCATTGATTATACAAGGTCTTGTATTTTTCTCAGCTTGATATTTGTACCATTTTTCTCTCTCATTTCATGTATTTTGCATTTTTCTGTCATTTTTCACACCTCACATAGCTATTTTGTAGTTACTTGTATAATTTTTTCTTGATATTTGTACCATTTTTCTTTCTCATTTCATGTAATTTGCATTTCTTTCTGTAATTTTTCTGATCTCACATAGCTATTTTGTAGTTACTTGTCTCATTTTTCTTGATATTTGTACCATTTTTTTGTCATTTTCAGTCATTTGTTGAGTTACTTGCCTCATTTTTCTTGATAGTTGTACCTTTTTCACAGTTATGAGAAATATACATATTAATTTAAATCAATGCCGACACATCTTGTATACTGATATTATAAAATTAATTCATTATTATAACATGTGTGATAAACAATCTACAATCATAAAAGATGGCCTTTACGTTGAATCAGCTGAGTAACTTTGTTCGATCTAAAAGGCTCCTCAAACTCTATGATGATGAGGCTGATGACAAAGCTTCAATCATGTTCGAAACTAAAGCTCAAACCGAAAAACCATTATTTTTAATGTCATTTCCTCTACCTCAAACATGTAACTACGAGGTGCGATGTGGTCTGAGTCCTACAAGAGACTTTAGTGCATGCGTTATTCTAAAGCGAAGGTCTACACCTTGGGAAATTTCATTCTCCACCTACGAGTGGGATTCAATCATCACCTTGCTATAAGAAATACAACAAAATGTCGAAGACAACGAAGATTATGCTGCTGATCCTATAGAAACAAAATGTGGAGACCTTGTGAAAGTGACTCAATATCAGTATGGTACCTATACGAACCTCTTGTATATTTCCAAGTTCAATGTCGGCATGAATCTATATGAAGAAGACATTGCAGCCATTTGAAATGTACAGATGCATGTGATTTCAAATTGACTTGCTATGTTGGAATGCCTCAATTTCAACGAATTTTATCGAAATTTATTTAATATTGTAAGAAATTGGTTAGATAATGTAAATTTGAGTGTTTTAGACCTTCTTTATGGATTATTTTGAAGCATCCTCAATCGATTGTATGTATACTAATACCTTAAGGGAATATCTCTTTTATTATAGTTCAGATATTATACAGAATTTTTTAGATAATGAATTTGAATCTACATCTAACATAGACTGCTAATATACTGTGAAATAAACTTTTTTTGTTTTATTTCATATCTCCACCAAAATATATTCATTATCACCTTGATAATTCAATCATTAACGAGTTGAAAATGAAGGTGATCGTTTCCTTGCTATTGCTGGTACATATCGCGTCATCGAACCTAACTCTACCTGATGCACAGAAATATTTGCAAAAGTATGGTTATATTCAAAATAATACAAATACATCTCTCGAGGAGAGTCTAGCAAAGTTTCAAGAAGATTACAATTTACCGATAGATGGCAGCCTTAATGCAGAAACGATTGAGTTAATATCAAAACCACGATGTCACTATAGCGATAATGAATTTGTAGTTTCAACTAAATGGAACAAAACGACTCTGCATTGGTATTTGGTCGAGGGTGTCGGTAAATATCGAAACGTCGTTCAACAAGCTTTCAATATGTGGCAAAATGTATCTGGACTAACATTTAAAATGCTTACTACTGCTAGTATGATAAAGAGAGATCATGTTAATAACATCACTCCAGATATTTTAGTAGCATTTGTCAAAAGAGAACACGAATATCGCACCATATGCATGGGTAAAGAGATCTGTCCATATCCATTAGATGGTCCAGGAGTAGTCTTAGGACACGCGTTTCCCCCTGCATCCTATGCTTCATGTGTTGAAGTTCATATAGAAGCTGATGAAAATTGGCAATATATTGATGATGATGGAAACATGATTGGTGATGGAGGGATAAATCTGTTAATGGTACTGGTACATGAGATTGGACATTCTCTAGGAATAAGTCACAGCCTAAATACTCATGCAATAATCGTTGTTATCAAGATGCAGCAAACAGTCTACACGAAGATGATAAATTAGCAATTCAAAGGTTATATGGCAAACCGAAGCCTACTACAACACCCAAAACAACACAGCAGCAACCTTCTCCAGAAGATATTAGCTCTACATTTAACTTGTGTGATGTGAAATATCCTGACGTAATGTTTTTGGCATATTCACCAGGATTCCCCAACCATAAATTATACGTAATTTCTGAAAATCGCTTGTGGAAAATAGACATAAATGCTAATAAAAAAGACAATAAAATTCATCAATCTGAAAATCTATATCATGATTATTTAATTAACACTGGAATAACCAAAGTGAATCACGCTTTTCAAATTTCGAATGGTAATCTTATGGTTGCAAGCAATAAGAAAGTTTATTTTAGTCAATTTCCAAATTTAAACATCGTTGGTAGCATCAGAACCATTGCTTATGATATACCTAGAGGAGTTAAAGTGGAAGCTATGTTTCAGACAAACAGTGGAAAAATCTATATTTTATTAACAAATGGTGACTATCGAGAATATAATGAAAATGGAGCTCGAAAATTTATGGGTAATACTAGATACGAGTTTCCAGATATTCCAAGCAATTTAACTTCAGCGTTTCGTTATATTGATGGACATATATATTTCTTCAAGAAGAATACTTACTTCAAATACAACGAATTTCAACGAAAACTTGTGCAAGTAGGAGAATTTAATTGGAATATGTTTGGAGTACAATGTCCAAGCAGTGGGCTCTTGCAAGAATTGAAAACTTTGCTTTCCAAAGTAACTTCTTTTTATGAATGATCTTTTTTTTCCTATATATTAAATAAAACACTATTTTACTAATATCTTATTTTATTTATATAAAATGTAATAAGCAAGAGCTTCTTGACATACTGTTATTACAAAAGTCGAGGAGAACAGCTGATGATGATTATCTATTTATAATGATAGAATCTAAGACAAATTTCATATTAAAGTGATTCTCTCGTGCTTTCTGCACCCTACAAACGATATTTTGTCTATTTTGTTGGACAAGTTTCATTTCTATCTAAATCAGTATTAAAGCAAACAATTATAACATCCACATTTTTCGGCATGTGAGCAATGTTCAAATTTGATATTAATGTGGTCTCTTGTGTTTTCTGTATGCTATTCGTGCCATTTTGTCTAATTTGCTCGACAAGTTTCATTTTTTGCCTATGTCTATGTTAAAACAAACAAATATATCGGTCACATTTTTCGGCTTGTGAGGAATTTCTTCTTTTTTTTATTGGTATTTCATCTACCACTCCTTGAGTTTACCATTTTCTCTGTGCAACTGCTACCATAACAATTTGCATTGGATTGACTCTGAAATTATATTTTGAACTATATTTTCTTCATTTGTTTCGATACATATACGTAATTTTATATGTGATACAGAGAGATGACCCAAATGGTTTTTCATTGTGTTCGCCTTTGAACAATAAGATAATTCCATCATTATGATGTTGTTTTTTCCCCAACGATTGAACAAAAGCTTTTGGAAGAAAATTATTTACAAACTTTCATTGAATTTTCATGTATGTCTCCTCAATATATGTTGGGTTCATCAATTGGAAGAGCTTTCTAAGAATTGTATCTAAATTACATCAGATCTGTCTGGTTCAAAAAGTACTGAGGAAACAAGAAGAAAAATTTATGTCAAACGACTGACATTGAATAGCAAACACAACAGCTGAGTTGAGGTGAATAATGCGCATGCTTCTGACGTCTATGATGTTGTTTTACAAGAAAATCATCTTTTCTCCAGACGGATTTGAAGAATTTCTGATACAAAACTCAAAATTTCATTGAACAAAACAAGTATGTATGTGTTGAATTAACCAACTTTTGTGAAAACGATGCCATTTGGTTGAATTTCTGGTGTGAAAAGGAGATGCATCATTTCACCACCAAGTTTGAAAAATATCAAATTATTTGAGATGTGAAGAGGTGATTAAAACTGATTCTAATGCTTTATACAATATGTTATTTGATTTAAACAATAAAGAAAATTGAATGAAACACGAGTTATTTTTTTGTATGGATTCAAAGATGTATCCATCAGAAATATGTTTCGAGACAACAAATAGCATTCAATCTTATATTACGAAAAGCAATTGGAATTTTAAAAAGACATTAAAAATACGACTCAACAGATGGATCAAAAACGTTGATAAGAAGGAACAAATCACAACCACGATGCATGTGCCAGCATTATTTTACAAGGTTATTAATAAATTATATTGGGTGGTGGTCTTCTTTTTCAACGTTTCTTGTCATCAATTTTTAATTTTTTCTTTGTTCTAACAAAATTAGCAATTGTCCTCGCATAGATGAAAAACGTTGAAAGTTAAACAATGTGTATAATGAGCGACACAATTTACATGTTTTCATATTGCTTTTCATTTTCATACTTCCAGACTGCTTTTTTGTTAATACTATGCTGTCATTAAATGACTTACTTCTTAATAAATTCTATTGGATGTCTCTCCCAGACTTGTGTTTGAAAGATTTTGCACTTCAACTGATATGTGATGTACTTTATATTCTACATGTATTTGTTTTTGAAATATAAAATTTCATTGTTCAGTCTTGTCTATATACCAAAAATTTTTTTTATGAAGTTTGAAAGTATTTCGCTCTTCTTTCACCGGTTTTCCCTGATTTGTGTAACGTTTTTTTCAATATCTTTTCATTTGTTTCTTACCAACGCATTTGTAATTATGGTAACTTGGATTTTTGATATAAGTGCTTCTTTACGAGCTCTCATTTTTTTAATGTGACATACTTTGTTTCTTGAGAAACCTGCAATTCCACCTTAATTTTCATGTAAAGTCTGAGGGAATCATTGAAAATATTTTGAGACACTTCCTGCTCTTCCATTCATCACGCATTTGCAGCCATGTTTAATTCTCGCTCTTATCTTTCAAACGGATCTTCCCGCTTGTAGTGCGTTCTCACTTTCCTCGTTTCTTCTGTTCCTGTCTACGACGCTCGGCCACTGAATAAAATATTTTCTTTTCACGTTTTGAATTCAGTTGTGTGTTTTTTTTTTCTAAGTTCTAATTTTTCAGATATACTCTTCATTCTGTTCCAGCGTTCAACAACAGCGAATTTACATCATGTATGCACCACAAATATAGCAACAGTCAATTCTATTATTGTAGTCTTAGAAATGTTGATGAATTGTATAAATGGTTTTGTAATAGAGAGATTTTTTTTTTTTTTTTTGGGGGGAGAAGGAAGGGAGACAAGAAACAAGTTTTTTTGTCTGACAACAGTTTCAGTATGAGAGTCATAGAGTTACGATGATGTTGAAAGAAAGGTTGGAGCAACACATTCGACGTTTGGAGGAATTAAAAAATATTCTAAACTTTTTTGAGGAAAAACAAAAGGTGTTTACATTGTTCAATGATATGACTATCAATCCTACCACCCAATTCAGTGAAAACGATTGGAATGAGAAGGTCTTCAAAAATCCTACACGTTTTCGTCAACGCAATGAGATGCCATCAAGAAGAATCACTCCGTACTCTATCTAAAAATTTTGTTTGATAAAATCATTTATTAAATAAAGCAAATTTTAAGTAAAATGTTGTTTTATTCAGAAAATCATTTTTGATAGATACAATAACACATTTTCTTTCACTCCTGGTTTCTTATTTAAACACTTTTAATGATGCTGTTGTGTCGAATAAGCATAATTTGCAATTTAACTCGTATATTCTATACGAAAATCAAATCTTGGCCGATTTAAACGAATCAAAAACTGAATCGCCATCAAATTTTCAGCAGAAGACGATTTTGGGAGTCGTTTGCTTGAAACGATGAGGGCTGTCCGAGCGCACACACCCAAACGGCTTATCGCCCTTGCTCACGTCGAAGCGGTGTTAACACATCGACATTTCAATTTATGAGCTTGCGGCTTATCTGATGTAAGTGCGCACGCGCCGCCATGCAACATACATTCTTTGATTTCTCACATTCACACAGGTATAAAGCAAATTTTATAAATACAATATTAAACATAACACATTTTCTTTCACTCCTAATTTCTTAAGCACTTTTAATGATGCTGTTGTGTCGAAAAAGTTTAATTTGCAATTTAACTCGTATATTCTATACGAAAATCAAATCTTGGCCGATTTAAACGAATCAAAAACTGAATCGCCATCAAATTTTCGGCAGAAGACGATTTTGGGAGTCGTTTGCTTGAAACGAGAAGGGTTTTCCGAGCGCGCAGACCCAAACGGCTTATCGCCCATGCTCACGTCGAAGCGGTGTTAACACATCGACATTCCAATTTATGAGCTCGCGGCTTATCTGATGTAAGTGCGCACGCGCCGTCATCCAACATACATTCTTTGATTTCTCACATTTACACAGGTATAAAGCAAATTTTATAAATACAATATTAAACATAACACATTTTCTTTCACTCCTAATTTCTTAAGCACTTTTAATGATGCTGTTGTGTCAAATAAGCATAATTTGCAATTTAACTCGTATATTCCATACGAAAATCAAATCTTGGCCGATTTAAACGAATCAAAAACTGAATCGTCATCAAATTTTCGGCAGAAGACGATTTTGGGAGTTGTTTGCTTGAAACGATGAGGGCTGTCCGAGCGCACACACCCAAACGGCTTATCGCCCTTGCTCACGTCGAAGCGGTGTTAACACATCGACATTCCAATTTATGAGCTCGCGGCTTATCTGATGTAAGTGCACACGCGCCGTCATCCAACATACATTCTTTGATTTCTCACATTTACACAGGTATAAAGCAAATTTTATAAATACAATATTAAACATAACACATTTTCTTTCACTCCTAATTTCTTAAGCACTTTTAATGATGCTGTTGTGTCAAATAAGCATAATTTGCAATTTAACTCGTATATTCTATACGAAAATCAAATCTTGGCCGATTTAAATGAATCAAAAACTGAATCGCCATCAAATTTTCGGCAGAAGACGATTTTGGGAGTTGTTTGCTTGAAACGATGAGGGCTGTCCGAGCGCACACACCCAAACGGCTTATCGCCCTCACGTCGAAGCGATGTTAACACATCGACATTTCAATTTATGAGCTTGCGGCTTATCTGATGTAAGTGCGCACGCACCGTCATCCAACATACATTCTTTGATTTCTCACATTTACACAGGTATAAAGCAAATTCTATAAATACAATATTAAACATAACACATTTTCTTTCACTCCTAATTTCTTAAGCACTTTTAATGATGCTGTGTCGAATAAGCATAATTTGCAATTCAACTCGTATATTCTTTACGAAAATCAAATCTTGACCGATTTAAATGAATCAAAAACTGAATCGCCATCAAATTTTCGGCAGAAGACGATTTTGGGAGTCGTTTGCTTGAAACGAGAAGGGTTTTCCGAGCGCGCAGACCCAAACAGCTTATCGCCCTCACGTCGAAGCGGTGTCGACACAGCGACATTTCAATGAGCTCGCCGCTTATCTGATGTGCGCACGCACCGTCATCCAAAATATATACATTGCTTTCTCACATTCACATGGGTAACCGAGATAGCAGGCTTGGAAAACGCTTAGACTGTTAACGTGTTGGTGTGTGTGGTTGTGGGTTCGATCCCGCGCAATGGTGAACTTTTTTTCCTCAGTAATTAAATTAATAATCTCTAATGGCGGTCATGAAAATTAGGAATCTAAATGCAGTAACTTATCCCCTCTCCGCTAGATGGCGGTCATGAATTGTAGGAATTTAAATGCAGTAACTTATCCCCTCTCCGCTAGATGGCGCTCATGAATTGTAGGAATCTAAATGCAGTAACTTACCCCCTCTCCGCTAGATGGCGCTCATGAAATGTAGGAATCTAACATTTGAAACCCCGTTGGAAAAATACTCTGTGTTCCGTGTCACATCTGTCACTGTGTTCCGTGTCACTGTCAATATGCTGTTCTCAGTTTGTGTTCTGTGCTGTGTTCCGTGTCACATCTGTCACTGTGTTCCGTGTCACTGTCAATATGCTGTTCTCAGTTTGTGTTCTGTGGTTGACAGGTCACTTCCGTCCCAGAACTCTCCTAGTATATCTACTAATAAATACTTGGAACGCACTCTTTAAATTGACAGTTTGTCTGGATAAGCAGCAGCAACAGCTAACTTAATACTTTTGTCTGCGTCTCTGCTTTGTTGTATAAAAGTAATTTGACTAATTTTAACACAAACAAACCAGATACTTGAAGGTTTTCATTAAATCATTATTCTTTCTTCAGTGCGCATCCTTAACTGTCATTTTAAGGACGACCATAATAAAGTCACATAATTCTATATACCTATAATTTGATCCTTGATTGTTTTTGTGAAGCTCAGTATTGGGATTGCGAGTTTAGTGCGCATGCGCGAAAGGGGAAGTGGCTTTGAATCTCATCATAGGTATCCATGGTAACAACACAGTACACAGTTTACCAATGGTCTTATCCACAGCAGTGTCTGATTACCAATCGATTAGTAATCAGTAATCAAAAAGTTGACGTCTTCAATGTGACAGCTATCAGAAAACCATAGTAACATAAGCTATATTTTGTTTCAGATATTTCTCAATTCTATTATGGACCTCTATCGTTCCGTTTACCACATAATCTTTTTCATTACAAACATATTGAATAGAAAATACGTTTTCTTCTTCCATTTTCAATTCTTATAATATGTGTAATTGTCGAATTAAATTATTTCAAATCATTTGACAAGTGCCAGTTTGACAAATGATGCATCAGTAATCAGTCGTGTCCACAAGATACCGATTTTTGATTACTGATTACTAATCGATTAGTAATCAGGCACTGCTGTGGACACGACCAATGTAAGTGTGGTAACATAAAGGCTGTTCGAGCAGTAGTTTGGGACGGTTTGATAACTGTTTAAAATGCGCATGTGCGGTTTGAAACAGTTTCCAAGTGGTTTGGGATTTTCTTGCTCGAACACCAAACTGCAGTTTGCAAACTACCCCTTCCACTTTCTTACAATTTTTTCGTCATAGAACAAATGACTATGCCGATAGATATGTTTTATGACCAAAGATAAGAGAGAACATCAATGAAAGACTGATGGACAAAACACAAAACCAGGGTTTAGTTTAGGACTGTGGTGGTGTTCTCTGAAAGGGATTTCTCCAACAACAGAGAACACTATACTCTAAGAAGAAGAAGACGCCTCAACTGCGCCTGTCTCAAACTGTGTCCGGACTAGTTTGGAAATCGTCAAACTACTGCTCGAACATCTTACTAGTAGTTGGGAATAAATTATTTCATCGTAAAGTGAAGTGCGCAGGCGTCTGACGGTTTGGGACTGGTTTGAACCGCTGCTCGAACACCCTTGTAATGAAATGTCCCTCCTCTTAGTAAAAAAAGTTCATGACGCATGCGCATATCGCCAGCTATCCCCAGGTCTTAGGCTTTAATTTTGCGTATTTTTCTCCACAATGCTAGCGGTATAGAAGTTATATGAATAAAGCCTTTACCTTGTAGCGTCACCAATAATTCCCTATCGTATATTCTGTGGTGAAATCGGAGAAAACATACCTCCAAGGTGAAATGTTGTCAAAGTTGACATAAGCGCTGCCTATCATTTGTCACCTTTCATTTAAATTTTATTTATTTCATTTGTAATTTGTAGACAAGTGTGGTTGCAAATTTGAGATCAGCGTTATAAATTCATTATTAATAAAATGGCTAGTAATCCAAAGAAGAAGATCGAGAAGGGTCCTACTCCTGAAGAAATTGTCAATGGTTTTCAAACTTTGAGAGCTGAACAAAGGGCATTATCTGGAAAATTATCCGAATTTGAGTTAGATCTTAACGAGCACAAGTAAGTATCATGTGGTTACCTAAATTGAGAAAGAGGGATCTTTCAGTTATATTATCTTGATGTCTTGCTATAACTTGAAAATATTAATTGGTACATGAATTGCTTTCTATTTTTAGAATGGTCATTGAAACATTAAAAAATGTAAATGAAGACAGAAAGTGTTTCCGACTTGTTGGTGGTGTTTTAACTGAAAGAAAAGTGAAAGACGTACTTCCAGTATTGATAACAAATCAAGAGAAATTGAAGGAATTCATCGAGAAGTTACATGAACAAATTACTAAGAAAGGCCAAGAAATAAATGAATACCGAGAAAAATACAATATAAGATTTAGAGGATTAGACAATCCAAAGCAAGAAGAACAACCAGTAGCTCCGACAGAGGCGAGAGGAAATGTTTTAGTTTCCTAACAATACAGATACTGCTTATTAATTTCGTCTTTGATAAATCACTGTCTCATGTTATTTATTTTACATCAATTTGTCGGTGATGATTCTATTAAATTATCTGTATCCCTGTTGAAGGTGCTTATCATCGAAATATTTAAGAATAATTCTTTTTTTTGTTCGAGGAGATCTTTATAAAATGTTTTATTTTAACCCAGTAACAACTATTTAAATGAATAAATTTTTCAGTAATACCTATTAGAATCTGTGCATAATTTTCATCCTGGACCTTCTCCAATCAACAATTCCCCCATAATTTTACTATTTATGATTCATGGTATTTCGACAGTGACCAGGTGACCATCGACATAAGGTTTTTACCATTACCCATTTCCATTTATGGGAATGGATGAAGCAGATGTAAAATTTGCGCATGCGCCATTTCAGCAATAGCACGTTTTCTTGTTTAGGTTTGAATTTAAGGTTATAATTATATTCTTAAAGTCTTTAAATCCAAATCAAGTGTTGGTGTGTGATTTCAAATTTATATTTATATAAGTTATCGTCGAAATGAAATTTTCATACAAGGTAAAAAGTAACATTATGAAGTCTTTGTTCTAATCTTGAAAATGTTTACAGTTTAATAACTTATTGGGAACAGTATATAGAAAAGGTGATTTGTTATTTACTCCTGATGGCAATACAGTTATAAGTCCTGTGGGAAACCGCATAAGCATTTTCGATCTTAAGAAGTAAGTAAGGATATATTTCCTTCTATATTTTATATTTAAAATGTTTACTTACAGCAACAAATCAACAACATTGCCCATCGAGAGTACATTCAATTACAATGCATTAGATTTAAGCCCCAATGGATGCACACTGTTGGCAGTTAATGAAGAGGGCGAAGCTCATTTGATAAGTCTTATATCACAAACTGTGGTGCACAGATATCGTTTTAAACGGAAAGTGAGAGCAGTCAAGTTCAGTCCTGATGGAAAATATGTAGCTATTTGCAAAGAAAATAATGGTGAGATAAAATATAAGATAAATTTTTGTATCAACAATACACAAATCCTGCGCACCTAAAAGCTTTGTTTTTCATTATAATCAAATGTCATAGCATAGACACAGCTTACAGGTAAGCTGTGGCATAGATACAATAGCATGTAGTTTATAAAAACATTTCTACTCATAACAGAGATGTAACTGAAATATCTAAATACATTTACTCTTGTTTTAGAATTAATTCAATTCAGATAAACATTGCCTAAAAACATCATACACTTTTTGAAACTATATTTTTTCCAGTTTTTGTATTCAAGGCCCCAGGACCCTTTTCTGGCGAATATAATGCTTTTATAATGTACAGAGTTTTTCATGGAGCATATGATGAAACTACTTGTTTAGATTGGTCATATGATTCAAAAATTCTCGCTGTTGGCTCAAAGGATATGTCAACTAAATTGTATCCACTAGATAAGTGAGTTTTGGTGAAATTGTTATGTATTTATTAACAATTGATTAATTATTATAGATGGGCAAATTTCAAAATTTACTCCCTGGGAAACCATACTGATGGTATTGTTGGATGTTTTTTTGAAGATAGTAATTACGATATAACTACAATAAGTAGAAACGGACAATTATGCATATGGGAATGTACCATTGATCCTGATCAACTCGTACCTCTAGAGCAAGTACCATCAATAAAGAAAAAGGTAAGACTTCAAGTTTTTCGGTTATAACGAGGAAATGTAATAAGCTCCTTATATGTCTTGTATCGGTTATAGCAAGCTGTTGTATATAACGATGCTGGGGTGGTTCTCTGTAACTCGCAAAATTGAGGAAAGAAAGATTCTTCTCGCCATGTCATCATTCGGATACTCTTTTGGGTAATACGACACGGCTCGGACGAACGCGAAAGAAAGGGTATCGAAATAACGTTACATATTGACATAGCGAAGAGAATCTCTCTTTTCTTTTCAAAGTTGGGGTGGTACTCCCCTGTTGTCTTTTGAATGCTCGCTATAGGCATAGTATAAGTATATATAAAAAGTTATTTGTCTTAGAAAATATCTGATGATTCTGATGAAGATGACGTTGATGCTACAAAATCAGTTGAAAGATCAGAGGAGGAAATTGCAGCAGCAATGAAAGATATGGAAATAGCACATGATCAAAGTACCAAAGAGATTAACAAATTATTCTACAAACGGTTAGCTAGACATTATCTTGCTGATGAAATTCGGAAAGAGAATAGAGATGCTCTTTTAACATCGGCAGCTTATCATAGAAAAACAAAAATATTGGTAACAGGTAAAATATTTTCTCAATTGTCTTAATATTTCGAAAGGTTTGCATATTTTATTTCTAAAAATTCTATTTTTATCTGATTATATTTGTATATTTGATTTGTAACAAAATTATTATTGTTCACACATATTTCGTCACATGTGAGTTGGTATGCCGTTGCCATGTTGAATGATTGGTATTGTATAGCTGATTACCTGTTAAATATTTGGTTATTTTATTTACTGTTACAATCATCATTTTACATTAATGAAAATAATATAATCTATGTACTTGTATGAGTTACAAACATGACATACAGCAATTCTTTGAAAGTTTACTGTTCAACCTGATAGTTTGAAAAATAAAGCGTATATACTTTTGATATTTACCCAACTTTTAATTTTAAAGAATCTCGACCCTAAATTTTCTTAATGTATCGTACGGCTTATCAAAGATGTTTTTATATTTCCATCTATATGTGTGTACTGTTAAGTATCTTCCGACTTCCTGTTAGGTTATTAAGTAGGTTGGACATACAGCACAAATGTTTTACAGGCTATTCTTCTGGAGATTTCTTCATTCATGATTTGCCAGAAGTTAATCTGATACATTCTTTGAGTATATCAGATCAGGTGATCACTTCTATATCTTTGAATGCTAGTGGTGATTGGATTGCATTAGGTTGCAGTGGTTTGGGACAATTACTCGTATGGGAATGGCAAAGTAATATATGTAATAATTGAAAGTGAGAATTTTATAATACCTAGACTTTTCTTTAAGGTGAAACTTATGTTATGAAACAACAAGGCCATGCCAATAATATGTCTTGCGTTTCATATTCTACAGATGGTCAGTTGATTGCTACTGGTGGGGAAGATGGTAAAGTCAAATTGTGGAATGTTTATTCTGGTTTCTGTTTCGTCACATTTGGAGAACATACCAACTCAATTACTTCAATAGCTTTTAGTGGCAATAAGAAATTTATAGTTACAGCTTCGTTGGATGGTACGGTTCGAGCTTTCGATATTATAAGGTAATAATGCTTGACATTTTATTATTTGCGATGACTTATAGTTGATTATGAAATTGTTCTTCAAAATTGATTCCACTGAACTATTTCAAACTATGATTGAATTTTCCTGTGAGTTACATGTGTTTATTTGTTTTTCAGGTATCGTAATTTCAGAACTTTTACATCGACGAAACCTGTTCAATTTTCATGCGTTGCCATTGACAGCAGTGGTGAATTTGTCGCTGCTGGTGGTCTGGATGATTTTGAAATACATTTATGGTCCGTCAAAACTGGCAGGTTGTTGGAGGTACTAGCTGGACATGAAGGACCTGTGGTATGTGAAATTTCATTTCATAAAAAAATGATCCGTCATTTAAGTTACTTCTGATTTTTTCAGTCAAGTTTAGCTTTCAGTCCATTATTAATGAGCACTGTTCTTGTGTCAGTTTCGTGGGATAAAAAGCTAAAAATATGGGATGCGATTGAGAAAGGATCGGCGCATGAAACTGTTGAACTGACAACTGACGCTTTATGTGTTGCCTTCAAACCTGATGGGCAAGATGTTGCAGTCGCCACTCTCGATGGACAAATTCTTATATTTAATGTAAAATCAGCCACCCAAGTGTCATTCATTGAGGGTAAATATGATCTTGGTAGTGGCCGTTCGGAAACCGATTTGATCACAGCTAAAAAAACACTCGAAGCAAAGTAGGTGAAATATGATTTGTTCATATGTAGATGTTAAATCTATTTTTCTTCTTCCTTCAGATCATTCACTAGTTTATGTTATTCAGCCGATGGTGAATATTTATTGGCCGGAGGACAGTCAAAAAATGTTTGCATCTATAATATAAAGGAATCCTTGTTGTTGCGGAAATTTGAGATTACCCAAAATCGAAGTTTAGATGCTGTTGATGTAAGTCATATTCATTATTATTAGAAAATATTGATTTCCTTGGCTCGGTTCATAGGCTTCCAGTCATTTAAAATCTGATTGATGTCAACCTTCCGGAAATGTTTTTTCTCTTCTTCAGGACAAAATATGAATTTAAAGCATAAAAAATATGATTTCCTATTTAGTCATAATTTTTGAAGAAGGTAACAACATTTTCTGATACCTCGCATTTATTAAAGATTTTTTAAACATTTATGATTGCAACCTCCATTGATTTTTTATTCAGTTATTCTATAAATGAGTATTTGTTTAACTTGAATAAAATATATTTATAGGATTTCGTCAATCGTAGAAAAATGACTGAATTTGGCAATATGGCTCTTATTGAAGAACGTGGTGAGATTGAAGGAGGCAATGTTGCCATAAAGTTGCCTGGTGTTAGAAAGGGAGATATGTCTGAGAGATCTTTCAAACCTGAGGTATGTAATATTTCTGAATATAGAAAATTTATCTTTTTTGAAACAAAGCAATAATATGTGAGGATAGGTGTATTATTGACACACAAATTTTAAATTGTTTTTTTTTTTTGTTGATGTAATTTTTAAAATATAGTATAGTGATTTTTCTTATACAGGGTGTAACATAAGTACGTGATGTATTCCTGAGACAATTTTAAGAAAAAAAGTCAATATAAACTTGTGTCCGGAAATGCTTCGGGTCGGAGATACAGGTTGTTGAAATTGATTTTTTTTGTTCGCTTTTTAAAAATAACTTTTGCAAAAAAAATTGCACGAAATTTGTACCCTGTTTTTTTTACGTGGGAAATCATAATTTCATATTAATTTTCATGTAACATCTAAAGGGCGCTGCGTACGCTGTCATTATTTATTTCAAATTGCCCTAACATTTCTGACAGTAGACTTTTGGTACTTTTCATGAAAAAACTTTATTCCCACACCTTTTCCATGTATAAAAGGAACACTTCCTCAACAACGCTGGAGGTGATTGTTTTCGAGATATTTACAATTTTCTATATCGATGCATGTTACTTAGCTCCTAGTTTACTATCAAAAATGTTAGGGCAATTTGAAATAAATAATCATAGCGTACGCAGCGCCCTCTAGATGTTACATGAAAATTAAAACGAAATTATGATTTCCCACGTCAAAAAAACCCGAGTACCAAATATAGTGCAAATAAATTATATAGACTTTTTTCTTAAAATTGTCTCAGGAATACGTCATTTGAATATTTTAACGTACCTACTTATATTACACCACACCCTGTATATTTCACAAATGAAAACGCTAACTACATATTACTATGTCATCATGTTTTATAGAGAACACTTTTGTGCTTCGAAACTTGGAAATACATTGCAGATTTGATCAAACTTTGTTGTTGTGTTGCATCAAACAACAAACAAAAAAAACCCGATGGCCTATAGTCAGCGGAAAGGTAAATTTTTCAAAATTCATTGAATTGAAATTTGAACAACCTTTTCATTGGTATACCTACATGTTATTACACAAAATTGTCGTATGTGTCATAGCCTTGCGGTTGGAGGTTTTTGTTTTGGCAGTAAAATATAAAGCAGACAGGGTTCGCGTTCCACTTCAAGGCAGAATTTTTTTTTCGCCTATTTCTTTTCAATAAATATACTATATATTTTTTTAATCAGGGTCTATATTAAGATCTCTATATTGAGTGTTCATGTTTTATCAATAGTTCTTATTTTTCTTTATTAATTTTTATTTATCTATCTGTGCATTTTATGAAAAATTGCTTTGAATAAAAGTTGTAGGTACTGATTCTATCTATAACCTAAGATTATTTTTGATGATATTTACACTACGGTTCTTTTTTGATAATTTTTTTAGATGTTTGAACGGTCGCCATTTTGAAACTACTAACCCGATATTGCCCAATAACGAACTCGGCCGAAATATTTGAGAGATTGATTTTTGTAGCAAATTTGAAATTGATACCTCTAAAACTGCGACCTCTATCGTGTTAACAAATTTCGTAATATCCCATATATATATATATATATATATATATATATATATATATATATATATATATATATATATATATATATATTTGATAAAATAGATTTTTGTTGGGGATGCAGTCATTTAATAAATAAAATTCTTTGGATTATGCCAAGCTTTCGAGAATGTTTATTCTCTTCGTCGGGGCAAAATTCGTGAATTTACATAAAATTAACCACAAACAGGAAAGATTTCATAGTCATCAATCAGAAATGTCATTAGTTATTTATAAAGAGAATAAACATTCTCGAAAGCTTGGCATAATCCAAAGAATTTTATTTATTAAATGACTGTATCCCCAACAAAAATCTATTTTATCAAATAATAAACCAGTCAAGAATTCAGAATCAATATATATATATATATATATATATATATATATATATATATATATATATATATATAAACTTTTGAACCAAATGTTTTTTTGGACTAACTTATAACATATAACAACATGCCGTTGAAATTTTTTCGAAATTCAAAAGTGTGAACGATCGCAATAGGTACATTTCTATAAGAAATTTACCTAACAAACTAATAATGTAACATTTAAAGGTTCGTGTATTCTCTTTGCAATTCTCTCCTACTGGCCAACAATGGGCTGCTGCAACTACTGAGGGCCTTTTAATTTACTCCCTAAATGCTAGTCTTCTTTTCGATCCATGGGACTTGCAAATGGGTATAACTCCAAACTCAATTAGAAAAGCTATTAAAGATGAAGATCATGCAAATGGTAAGGCTTAAATATTTTTCCCAATCTATTGTTTTTATGTAATGTTTATAATTTGTAGCTCTGACTATGGCAATCAAACTGAATGAAACTAATTTATTACACGAAGCTATTGAAAGTATACCCATAAAAGATGGTAAGTGTTAATATAAAATTATCCCTATCTATCTTCTTGATTTTTTTTGTTTATGTCTAATCCATAATAATTTTGGAATAGAGAGAAGTGAAAAAACTACATTCACAAAAAATGTGCCACAACAATTATGCAACACTTAACACTTTTGGATGTCTATAATATATTCTTTTTATTTTAATGAAGAAGAAAGATAATTCGCACTACTACTGCAACAATATTTCTTGTTTTATATCGTAAGTTCAGTAAACCAAAAGATATTAAAAGAATAAAAATTGTAGTATTAGTAAGGTCTGAATTATTTTTTATCCGAGAAATTAATAAACAATTAAGGTCAATATCGCCCTGTTGCAAGACATCTAGAAATTGAAACAATATCTTAGTTTAAAAAATATGCTCACAGAAGTATATATTTTTTGATATTTTCGACTTGGCGTTAACATGTTGAAACAAGAATTGTATACAAGAAATTATGATATTATCTTTTATTTTGCACTGGGAACATTTTTTTTAATCAAAATTTACATTTAAATTTTTTAAGATATATTTCTAGAAGTAGATAAATGAGTTTTTATCTCAAAGAACTTGAGGACACAAGTTCTGAGAAGTTTTCGTGTTAGAGAAAAATAAGCTGACGTTTTGCTTTTACCAATTCCTAATGTCTCGTAGAGTATCACGAATAATTTCAAATTGCAGTAAAATACGTTATTTGGTTACAATAGGCAAAGCACAAACTCTCGTATTATATATCTATTACGAATTTTTGATATAGAAAATAAATTTACCTTTAGAATTATTGACACCTCTCCTATCATTTTAGTTGATTTTGTTGTATCAAATTTGGGAGAACAATACGTGAAACGATTGATACCTATCATAGCTGGATGTTTGGACATGTCCAGACACTTGGAGTATTACCTTTATTGGGCGCAGCAAATTTTAACATTGCATGGTCCAAAAATTACTGGCCAAAGTCATCTTCCCGCTTTGCTGGTTCTTGAAAAAAGTTTAATTAGAAAATATGAACAACTCTCCAAAATGTAAGTAGATCATATCCTCTCTATCAGCTAGATTTATAATAAAAAATAAAACTTTAGAAAATACTGCCACTAGGAAGTTGATTATAAATATGGTTTTCTACCTTATTTTTTTTCTTTATAATGAGCGCTTATTCTTTCTTCAATGGACAGACACGTTCGCTTGGTTCATTCTACTTCTAGGGGTGGAACTCTAAGCATTCTTTATAGCGATGCTTAAATTATGAAGTTAATTTTACGAGTGGTTCCAACCAGCTACCTTTTAGATTTTTTTTGTGTTTTCCTAAATTAGATCTGGTACCTACATAAGCCTGGTAACTTAAATCAGTCGTCTGTTATCAAACACTGACAGTTGTTTCAAAGTATTTGCATTCACCAGTGCAACACCATCACAACATGGCGTCTGTGTTGTCTCTGCTGTCTCTGTACATTGGATTGAATTAGGTTAAGTTGTAGTTGATTTGACATTGATGTTGCCTCTAATCAAGATTTAGCATATTCCAAAACATTTATTATTGATGCGATAGTATAGTCGCTTTTCACATAACGAGGCGGTGGATAATTTCCGAATCAAATCTCTAGCATCAGAGGTTCCAAACAATTATGTAATGTAATACCAGTAAGGCGCATTGGGAAGGTTTTATAAAATAGGTTAAAGATTACTTCAAACTGACAAGCACCTAATGACAGATTGGCAACAAATAACCATATTTTGAACATTAACTGACCAATCTGTCAAAATATATCTGAAATTATTTCAAAATGACAGTGGTATATTAAAAACTCATTTTTTGGTACCAACGTATTTCTGTAGCCTCTGGAATTTTTATGTTTGTCTCTCTCTTATTCATCAAACAGGAATATCCTATCGTTTTTAAAATACGGCTGTCTTTTTGACATCAGTTTTTCCAGGACCCGAGTAACATAGCACATATTAGTTTGTCTTATATAAATTCATATATCGCATACATTTTATATACAGCGCTCTAATTTTATTTTATCAATTGTTTATTTTTATATTAATTTCAGCTGTGATTTCAATAAATACACAATGCAGTATGTGGCTTCAATGGGGGAGATATTGAGCAAAAAGACAAAGGACGAAAAAATGGTTCTTGATTCTGAAAATGAAAGTGAAGTGAGTGATGATTACAATAATGACGATATTTTATAATAGCTTTTTATAAGAAAAAAATAAAAAATATATGGAAATATTTTTTCACACTTTCATTCAAATTTTTATTAAGCTTCAAACAGTACAATAATAAATTGGACGGATATTATAGATAAAAAAGTATAAGTTCACAATGAACGTAACTTTAAATTATTATACATAAACAACTACATTAAACGTGGTTGTGTAACTAATCGATCTAAACCATAATTACTTTATAATATATAAAATTGTTCAAGATTTAATCGAATTAATTATGAGTACAATGTTATTATAAAATGGCAGTGTGAATAAGGTATTCTAATTGATTCGGAGAGCTTCTTGTTTAATTTTGTGCGCGTAATATTTTCTACTCATGGCCTGACGGAAGTGTACATTCTCCGGCATCCAAACCTTATGTGAGCATCTCTTTTCAACAACAAATTAAACCACTACATCATGTTATCATCTATGTCAGTTCGGCGGCAACTTCGTTTCAATTTACTTATTTCTTTATGTTCATTTTGGTTGTGGCGTAGTCGACCTTCGGTACGACGAGGAAGAAGGTAATGTCAACGCAGGTGGCAAACTGGCAGTGTTTGATACAGTGTTATCTAACTTTCTTGCTTCGTGTTCAAGTAGGAGAGCATCGAGAGAGGGATCTTGCGAAACGGTACGCAATGAATCACCTAAAGCTTGACGCAGCTGTTGCATCTCCCTGCCAGCTTTGGTGCTTCTTAATACGTATTGCTGGCGGCGTTTAATCTCCTGATTGAGTTGTTCCCTGAGGAGGGTAACCTGAAAAATTTCAGACATTATAAATAGAAATAATAGTTTAAAAAACAAAAAACACGCTTTAACAAAAAAAAAAAAAAATAGAAAATAAATAAGCTCTCTTTTTAATGTAAAAAAGCGTGGGATGCTTGATGTCCATTGATGTAAATATTTTATGTTTATAGATACTGATATATGTAGAGTCATTATAAAATTGACTTAGAATGCACCCCACGCTTTTTTACATTAAAATTATATCTTATTTATTTTCTATTTTTTAGTTTGGTTTGCTGTTAAAGCGTGTTTTTTAGTTTTTCAAACTATTATTTATTTTCAACTTTTCAGTTCGGTTTGCTATTAAAGCGATGCACTAATGTAGGGATTAAGATATAAACAATCATAGTCATATATACGAGGACGGTATGGAGCCCTCCAACACACATTCATATCGAAAATTATATAAAAATCCATCCGTAAAGCTCCGAGAGGTATAGGTATGAAACCCTTCATCGAAAAGCCCCACTCACAGGTGCACAACATCACAAAACCTCCCAACCCATCTACAGTTAGAAAGTTCCAAGAAAATTCATCCAGAAATCAAAAACACCCATAGGTGTCGAACCCTCCTCCAGAGTCCCACTCGCACTCACACAGCATCACATATCCTACCAACAAAATGCATATCGAAAATTCCACGAAAATCCATAGAGCTTAGATATATAGGTATGGAACCTCCGATCAAGGAGTCCCACTTGCACCTACACAACACAAAATTATTGTATTTTCATCCGTCCATCGGAAGTATACAAAGTTTCAAGTCGATCCGATGTTTTTAAGTGGGTGAAAATCGTGTCCAAATATTCCGTTACATACATACATACTATACATACCAAGCTAATAAAAGCGTGTTAAAAACTATGTACACAACTAATTGATGTTTGCAACTTTGTTCTCATTTATATAATTAATAATAATGATAGCATAACTACATTTGCTTTCAGGTATGTTCGCGTTTGGTTCTTATAAAAATATTTTTTATGGTAGATGAACTCGTATGCAAACTTACAGATATGGGCTTTGTCAAAGTTCTGATCACCCTTATACGGGTAATTATAATAATACGGTAATTATACCCTTTTTGAGAGTAAGAAAATGAATTTGAAAAAACAGAAAACAATTCTCAAGAAAGGGGAAAAAGTACTATCTTAAAAGATATAAAATATCTGGGCGTATGTTTAGACCAGAAACTAAACTGGAACAAACACTGATGTTAAGAAGAGGTTAGAGTAATTCCAAGTTTTTAAATATACCGGTAATTATTAGCGAAGACCTGGGGTTGAATCCCCATATATTTTTCATGTTTTACGATGCTCAGATCGACTGCTACATATGCATCCTTAGTCTGGTGACTGATAAAAGAAAAGAGAATAATTCAGAAAAAGAAAGAAAAATTTAAAAAAATGCAGGTTAGTGACAAAGGGAAGATGGAAGTCATCCTGTACTAAAAGAATTAATATTTTGGCATCGTACCAAAAATCACCTTTGGTAAAATCGACAAATGGCTTGAAACCCTGTTATTGGTAGAAAGGGAAAAGCGGGCTCTAATCTGGTAAACGGTTGGCTGGGTAAGAAGAGGAGCTGGCCTTGTGTTATATAGAACCTGGTGGAGGAAAAGCGGATCTCTACTAAAAGGCTGTAGTTTTTAAAACGAAACTACGGCATTAGTAAAGAGAACAAATGCTTCAATCATACAGCAACTGAAAATGAATCCCAGGGATCGACTTCCTATCGACTATACAAAGACGTATATTAAAATACTTCGGTCATGTTGAAAGGAAGGATGGAATAGAGAAGCTGGTCATTCAGGGCAAAGTCGATGGAAAAAGGACCAGAGGACGATCACCAATCCGGTTCATTGACCACACCAAGACTCTCATGAATATGCCAATGGAGGAAGTGATGAGAACTGCTGAAGACAGAGACGCGTGGAGACAGCTGTCCTCTCAGCAAACATGATGAGTCACGACGTTCGAAACAAACAACGACAGAAGAAGAATAAGAACAATAACCCTTTGCTCCTAAACAGAAAAGACCTAATAGAACTAGATGGTTTCACTAAGAGTCACCATCTAGTCTAAGTGCGTCATAATATGTAGAGAATAAAATCACCTGATTCTCCAATCTTGCAATTTGCTGTCGATGACTTTGTTCTCTAGCTTCTAGGAGACGCTCAGCTTGTAATTGAGCAGCTCTATAGCGTTCTATCTCTGCTCTATCAAATTTGGCATCGAGACTCGGTCGTTGACTTCTTAATTTGTTCAACTCAGCATCCTTATCATTGAGCTCGGCTTCAAGACAAGTTATTTTCAAACGTAACTCTCTGTTTTCTTGTTCATATTTATCAATTTCGGTAATGGTCGAATCAGTTTCGTATTTTTCAGGACGCTCATAAGCTTTGATGGGTCTCAGGGATGATGGCATTTTGGAAGCTTGTCTTTCCAAATTACGATTTTCAGCTTCCAATTGCCTCACCTACAAACGAAATATTTTTTTATGTATTAGACTTTATTTTATACGGATTTGAATTAATCTTAATTCAAATAATTCAGCTACATATCAGAAAACCGTAAACTAAAAAGTTCTAACTCAATAACCGAGCTAGTAATAAGCGATTCTGAAAAATTGTGCATATCCTCACCTTATTATTCAGTGCATCAACTTTGGCTTTCAAATCATTCTTGTCTCTGTGACAAGTATGCAATTGAGTCCTCAATTCTTCTTCATGATGTGAAGACATGCCAGCATCTGTCGGCCATTGAGCCAATCTCAATTGTGATTCTAATCCGGATCGCTGTATCTCATTATTGGCCAGTTCAGTGTTCAGTCTTGTTACTTGATCTTGAAGAATTTGATTGTTGCGTCTCATCTCGGCCAAGTTTTGTTGCGTTGCTTCCAGACGTTCTGTTATTACTCGTTTTTCATTTTCGCTATTGGATAATTGCTTTTGCAGCTTTGGGAGAAAAATAGATATACATTTAATAAATCACATTCAATGATATCTAACTAAATTTGGTACCTGTTTCAGTCGCTCAGCTCCAGTATGATAGGATGCCGTGGCATCCATCAGTGCCCTTTGCAAACTTTGCAGCTCGGCTTTCAATTCAGACTCACATTGTGACGCCCTTTCCAAAGATAATGTCATCTGATCTATTGTGGATTTTAATGAAACGCATCTTTCCTCCAAACTGGCAATAGTTCGACTCATAGACTCGCCTTTCTCTTGTAATTTCTGCAGAATGTTTGATTGGATATCATTAAATGGAATCTAGTTTCTTGAATAATTGGATTTAACTGTATTCATGGAAAAAAGAGTAATCGCATATTTACCGACCAGCAGTTAACTGCTGCTTTTTAAGATGGTATTATAAGACATTTTATAAATTCATGGTCTCCAAGATCGCCTGACATTAACCCGGCGAATTACTTGCTGTGGGTTTATTTAAAAGAATATTGTCTAGAACACGGCCAACAATTATTTTGTTAGAGGTTGGGATCGTAATTTCTCTAGGCGCGTAAATGTTCCATATAGGTAACCCAATCTGATCGGTAGATTTCGATGAGCTTGATAATGCATCTTTTACCCTGTTTGGTTTCGTTTTTAACCCTCCAGGGAGGATCGATGGCTCTGTAAGTCCCCCGGATACTGACACAAGCTAGGAAACTAAACGGGCTCACGTTTAATTTCCTGGTCATTCATTAAAAAGCTGACTACGCTCTTTCTTGTTTTACTTCGAAGGTCGACTTTGAGCTGTATTAAAGAGATGCAAACTCAGCACGAAGGATGTTCATCGTGATAAACGTGACCTATTTTGATCAAATCTTAAATCGTTTGGATTCATCAGTAGTTATATAGACTGTGGAGATTTTATTTGTGGGATACGGTTTATAATATATAAAAACTGCAAATATTATTACCTGAATCGTAACATCCTTTTCTTGTAACATCATCTGCAGTCTCTGTAAATCACCTTCGGCAGACATTCGTTGTAATTCAAGTTTTGTAGAACGATTCTCAGTACGGCTAAGTTCTTCCTGTAAATTTCGCTTCTCCGCTTCTAATCTAGCTAATGAGATCTTCAGTTTCTCCAATTTATCTTCATACTGCTGCTTCTGTTCATTACTGGATCCAATTGTTAGCTCCATTGAGACAACTTTCTCTCTTAATTGCTTCACTTCTTCCGTTTTCTTATTTAGTGATTCAGTCTGGAAAAAGGCGCGAATAAAATACATTTTATTTCTATCCATCATTGTATTTCTTTCTACCTGTGATTGTAACTCGATATTCTTCTGGCTCAATTTAGCTTCAAGACTGCCTTTTTCGTCTTGTAAACTTCTTAGATTCTGTAACACTTTACTCAACTTATTATCACCTTTACTTTGGCTTTCGTGTGCTTCTTGCAATTGTTTTCTTGCTGTATGCACCTGGGTTTTGTAATCGTCACGCTCTCGTTCAATTTGAGCAACTTGTTGCATCAAATTCCTTACACCTTTACGAACAACTTCTGGATCCACATCGATAATACCATCTCTACCATCATCGTGTGCTGAAATCAATATAGGTACATTTCTTGCTTGAAGCTTGCAAATTTTTATGTTAGTTACTTACATCTTGCAGGACTCCATCTCCTTGAAGGACTTAAGAGACGATATGGCATTGTAACTGACCCATCTAACTGGATTCCAGCTATTCTTCGTAGTGTGGAAATAACACTGCTTAACTTTTGATCAACATCTCTTTTTGCTGATTCCAGCTGAGCCAACTGGGCCTCTAGAGCTCTTACACGACCTTCTGCACCACCAAGCTTTGCCTAAAATTCGGTTGAGATAGTTATTATTCGTGATAATTTTTATCCATTCCTCACCTTTAACTCTTGTATTTGTTGCGTTGCATCTACTAGACACACTTCCAAGTTGTGTTTTTGATCTTCCAATCTTTTCTCTCTAACGCGGCTATCTTCCAAGTGAACCAGAAGATCTTGTTCTCTTGCATGCCATTGCTCTTCCAATTGAGCAGAGTGTGATCTTGTTCTACCAAGATCCTGTCTTGTTTGATCTAAACTCCTCTCTAGCTCAGACATCTGAGAAAAAAATTGATGGTATTCTTGAATTATTATCGCAATTATTATCAAAGATAATTAGTTTCAAATAGTTTTAGATTAGATATATGACTGTGATGATCTCATTTGATATCAATTTCGAACTTGCCTGTTTTCTTAACTGGTGCACCTCCTGATGAGCTCTTTCCCTTTCCTCGACTTCATTGAGAAGTCTTGCTTGCAACTCTTTCTCATCGACTTGCTGTTGTGAGTTTGATGCCTGGGTTCTTTGCAATTCCTCTTGGATACCCTGAACTTTGTGTTCGATTTGCAGTTGCTCCTTTTCCAGATCTCGGATCTGGTTCTGCAAACGGGTCCGTTCACTCTCCAATGCCACTTTCAAGTCTTCAAGTGCTAAAAGGAAGAAATTTGTTACATAAACAGAATCATCTGATAATAATAGAATCAGTGGCATTTTTATTTCAATATCTTGATAATCGCCAAGTGTATCGCAGTATTTATTGATAAAACTTTCATGCCTATCAAATTTCAATCGATTTTGAGGATGACCAAGCAAATTTATATTGAGCATAGTATTATAGTCGGATACTTACAAGAAATTTTCTGATATGAATCTTCTAACTGACGTGCAAGTTCCCTTTTTTCTCCCTCAGTACGCTTGACATGGTCTCGCAGCTCTTTATTGGTATTGTGGTATTTTTCTTTCTCAAAATTACTGTCAGTTAAAAGTCGGCGCACATCAGTCAATTCTTTTCTCAATGTCTCCGAATTATTATCAGCTGAAATTGAGAGAATGTTATTGTAGCTCGTTTGCTGTCATCAGTTATTTTGAAGAATATTTATTTGATGAATCTTAAGTAGGTTGATGTGTTTAAAATTGAGATTATTATTAATCTTATCTTGAGTACATAATAAATCAAATGTATATAAAGATAACTCACCTTCTTTCAACTTCCTTATAGTTTCATGTAATTGATTACCGACACTTTCACACTTGTCCTCACACAGATGTAGTTGTACTCTTAGATTCTCAATCTCAGTCTGACCCGAATCTCTTTCACTTCTTATCTCTTCTATCCTCTGTTCCAATTTATTCTTTTCGTCTTCGTACTTTGTTCTGTTATCTTCTAATCTTGTTTTCAATTTGTTCAGTTCATCTTTGAGTTGATTAATATTGGCTCTGTCCTGATCGAATCTACTCGAAGCCTCTCTTCTTAGTCTTTCCAATGAGTCTTTTTCGCTCTCCAGTTCCCGTCTGGTTTCTTCTAATCGTTCATGTAGGGCTTGTTGATCATGATGAGCTTGTAAAATTCACGGTAAATTGAGATGATTTGATGTTTTTTTGGCAATAAAATTAGATGTTTATTTGAATTAAATAAATTTAGATATTAGTCATGTCTATGATGCTTCATCGTGATATCATTCATTTGAATCTATTTAAGTCAATGAAATCAGTGACAATGTTTCTCTAACAGTTATAATGCCGCTCTGATTTACAACTTTTTTTTTCGTAATCTCTAATAATCTCTCCCACGTATAAAACAGTTTATTTTTGGAATATTTAGTTGGTTTTGACAACAGTTTGGAATGTATATACCTTTGAAGACAAATGTGACATTCTTGTTATTCCAGTAAAATTTGTAAATATAGTCTCGATGAATGACATCATAGGTAAAACCGGAGATAATATAAATATTGTCACTGTTTAGTTTTTTATTCAGATACAAGTAAGATTTTTTCTTTTCATTACCATAGCGATATTAAATTATATAATAATTGTAAACATTGAGAAAACATTTGCTAAAGAATTTATTGAGGATTGAAGATATGTGATACCTACCTATCTTAAAATCTTTTTGTCAGCATAATTTTTCATTGATGAGTTAGTATAGAAGAAAAATAAAAAGCTGTAGCGGTGAATCCTGTCAGGTCTTATGAACTACACAAGCTAAATTTTATATTAAAATATTTTTTGAAAAATAAATTGTTGATTCAGATATATGAATTCATGAAAGGTATTTCGAATGACTTTTTCATAATGGTAATTAGAAAGAAAAAAAATGGATAACCGCTATTTTGAAATTACAGGCTCTTTCTCGCTCATTAACGAAATCTATCTGGATCTTTATACGATTGATTTTTGTACCAAATTTGGTCAGTATAGAACAGAATATGAAATTTAAAATTCCGACGTCTGATGTTGATATCATTAGGGTTCCGTACAGGACACAATTACTAAGAAGACAGGAGATTAAACTCGTCCTAAAAATCGTGTAAAATTTCATACGCATATATTTAGTAAATGCGTATTTGTGCACTATGCCGTGCGCAACAGGCGGCTCTCGCTTAAAAATCATGATCACTAAGATAAATAGAGAGAACAAATATTTAAGGTAATTGTCAAGATGTTCGTCAATGTTCGTCGTACATGAGGCCCCGCCCCTGATATGCAACTTCTGCAATCTCATGTGGCTACGTAGAGAAGCATAGGAAGTTTACTTTTACTTTACATCTCAAAAAAGAATAATTAGATTAATATTCGATCTAGATTACAAAGAATCTTGTAGGGCTGTCTTCAAAAAACACTCTATCTTACCATTCCATTCTATTTACATTTTAAAGTGTGTAACATTTGTGAAAAGCAACTTCTTTAACTTCAAAGTATTAGGAAGTCATCATAACTACCCATCAAGAAGTCGCATGTTGGACATACCACTTCATAAAACAACTTTTTGAAAGTCCACTTTTTACAACTGTATAATATAATAATCTTCCAACCTTTTTAAAGGAAATTAGCAGATATGACACCTTTAAAAGTGCTACAAAAAAGTATCTCCTAGAGAATTGCTTTTATTCACTAGAAGAATTTTTTAACATTGATATTTAAGCACTGAATCTTTTATCTATTTATATATGTATGTATCTAATTTCAAATGCACTGAATTTAACCTACACTCAATTTTAACTATATTTTTAACTATTTATGTATTATGAGTTTGTCATTCTCTTTTTAGCTATAGTTATATTGTTTTAATTTTAAGGATTGTTTTGTGCCTATTATTTATATTTGTACGTAGTCAATTCCATCTGCTTTCTTAACCTTTTAAATATTATGAACTGTTATATTCTCATTTTATCTATAACTATATTATTCTTAATTTTAATCTTTAATGATTTGTCTGTGAAATTTTGACCTGCCTATTGTACTTTGTATGTTATGTGGCCAATAAATGCCACCACTACTCTCCTGTTTCCAGTTTTCAGATTAATTCAATAAACTGACTGACTTTCATCTCCTCCTATAAACTGATTGTGACATATGAACGACACGGCTTTATATACCTGAAGCTTGACATTCATCAAGAATGTTCTATGATTATTCTAGACGCTTGTCAAACTGACAATACTGTGACAAACCGTACCTTACATATAATTTCTGGAAGTTTCGAGAACAAATCTACCAATTCTAGAACTACACATGAAACAACTATAGCAAATAAGGTAATTACACGATAAACATAAAGAAATATACTGTAACGAGGACTTTACAGTATATTTCTTTTGCCGCTTGAATAACAAATAGTAAGTATGTCCGTCTGCTCGTCTGTCAGCGGGCTCTTTATTATGAACCATAATTGATAGACAGTTAAAATGTTCACTGAATGTGTATATTTATTTTCAGTGCATATCTGCATATCTCATGAACCGTGATAGGTTGCGAGTTAAAATTTTTAGAGAATTTGTAGGTATTTCTATTATCGCTATAGCAACAAATAGTAAGTCCATCCATCCTTCCATCCGTCTGTCAGCCGTCTGTATCTCATGAACAGTAAGTAATAGGTCGACAGTGGGCTTTTTCTTTTACAATGGTTCGTAGTCCATCGTGTACGAGGTCAACCTGCTCTTTGCCGCATTATTAATTTTGGAGACAGTTTAGCAGAAAATTCAGTACTCATATAGGTATAAAGAATATACATCTCCTAGAACACAATTTTTATTCGGCTCTTCAGGATTGGGAGAAGAAAGAGTTGAAATATATACCAGGAAATTCGGTCACAGTCAACGGAGAAGTACTTTTACAAATCAAGCAATCTGATTTCGAGGTATGACCTTATGGATAAAAAATCTTGTTGTTAGGGATGAGTGAAGAAATGGTATTTCTAGTTTATAAAGCTTCCAGAAAAAAATTCAAAATACTGCTGCTAATAGAACCCTTTTCGTACTTACACTCTTTACCTGTTTTCGAGTTACTTGCATTTTTAGGTAAATTTGGTTCAAAAGTTTATATATATATATATATATATATATGGGATATTACGAAATTTGTTAACACGATAGAGGTCGCAGTTTTGAAGTTATCAAGTTCAAATTTGCTACAAAAATCAATCTTTCAAATATCTCGGTCGAGTTCGTTATTGGGCAATATCGGGTAAGTAGTTTCAAAATGGCGACCATTCAAACATTTAAAAAAATTATCAAAAAAGAGCAGTAGTGTAAATATTATTAAAAATAATTTTAGGTTATAGATATAATCAGTACCTACAACTTTTGTTCAAACCAATTTTTCATAAAATACACAGGTAAAAAAATAAAAATTAATAAAGAAAAATAACGAATATTGATAAGACATGAACACTCAATATAAATTTGATATAACTGTACATTTTCTGGATATCTTAATATAGACCCTGATTAAAAAAATATATAGTATATTTAGTATATACATGTAGGTATACCAATGAAAAGGTTATAAAATTTCAATTCAATGAATTTTGAAAAATTTACCTTTACGCTGACTACAGGCCATCGGGATTTTTTTTTAATTTTTCCTTTTTATTGTATGAGTGTAAACTTTATGGTCATTGAATTATAGGGTTGTAGTAAAGTTACTGAAAGTCCTACTATTACTTTTAGATTTATTTTGATAAGCTAATCTATTCATTATTTTAGTCTTTTCTTAAACATAATTTCGAATAAAAAAAAACTCATCATAGGTGAAATTTGGTTATTTCTAGACACATTAAAAAATGCAATAAGAAAAAACCCCAAAATTCATTGAATTGAAATTTGAACAACCTTTTCATTGGTATACCTACATGTTATTACATAAAATTGTTGTATGTGTCATAGCCTTGCGGTTAGAGGTTTTTGTTTTGGCTGTTGAATATAAAGCAGACAGGGTTCGAGTTCCACTTCAAGGCAGAATTTTTTTTTCGCCTATTTCTTTTCAATAAATATACTATATATTTTTTTAATCAGGGTCTATATTAAGATCTCCAGAAAATGTACAATTACATCAAATTTATATTGAGTATTCATGTTTTATCAATGTTTGCTATTTTTCTTTATTAATTTTTATCTTTTTACCTGTGTATTTTATGAAAAATTGCTTTGAACAAAAGTTATAGGTACTGATTATATCTATAACCTAAAATTATTTTTGATTATATTTACACTAAGGCTCTTTTTTGATAATTTTTTTAAATGTTTGAATGGTCGCCATTTTGAAACTATTTACCCGATATTGCCCAATAACGAACTCGACCGAGATACTTGAGAGATTGATTTTTGTAGTAAATTTGAACTCGATACCTTCAAAACTGCGACCTCTATCGTGTTAACAAATTTCGTAATATCCCATATATATATATATATAAATAATAAAATAATAATAAACTTTTGAACCAAATGTTTTTTGGGCTAACTTATAGACATATAACAACATGCCGTTAATTTTTTTTCGAAATTCAAAAGTGTGAACGATCGCAATAGGTACATTTCTATAAGAAATTTACCTAATATACATTGTGAAAGCATGCCCATTATTTTTGTAATTTTTGTAAATTTACCTTTATTTCATGACGGAGATTATTTTTGAAACTATATTGATAATTACTTTTATACCTATTTGCTGCATAGTTATAGTATTTAACATGTTAGAAGAAAAGTAGTAGTTGTTATAAATTGTAGGAGTTTTTGGCTTACCTATTAAAAGTGCCTGTTGCTTATCATTTTCTGCACGTAACATCAGCTCTTCATGTTGCTGACACAAATTATCGATGTGATTTTGCAAATTTTCCACTCTATCTATCAGCTGCTGTATTTCTGCATCTTTCTCATTTGTCAGCTGATGAAGCGATTGTTGCAGTCTCTTTTCCAGGGATTTTCGAACTTTTTCTCTTTCCTCTGTCAATTTTTTCACATTATCCTCGTTTTGTATCTTCAACTTGTCTATCGTCTGCTTAAATTCCACCTCCTTGTTACCAGCTGCCTGTGTTAGAGTGTTCTTCATTTCGACACTTCGTTTTTCCGAACGTTCCAAGTCTTTGGTTAAGCGCGCTATATGAGCTTTCATTTGTTCCAATTTCACCAGCAGCTCTTGTTGGTCCTTTTCTAATTGCATCTTTTTATCTTCAGATGTTTCAAGGTTGGTTTGTGTATCGAACAGTACGGCTTCGAGAGCCTCCTTTTCGGATCGAACTGCGGCTAGGAGCTCTTGGACCCTTTGAATCTCCTTATCCATTGAATCAATTGTTATCTAAAATATAGGAGGATTGATAAATACGGAATTTATCTAACACTAACGAAAGTACCTGTTTTTCTTCACATTCCTTGACTAATTCTTCCAAATTTCTATTGACTCTTGAGTTTGTTTCTTGTGCTTGTTCAAGTTTTTGCCTACATCGCATCAGCTCTTCATTTAATGCATCCCTTTTCCTTCCTAAGACAGTTAGTTGGTTACTTAAATCATTTCGCTCTCTTGCAACTTGATTAAGTTCCATTTCAATCTGGAAATTTGTGGATTATAGGATTTGTTGACCAGTATTTTTTTGATAGTAGGTATACCTTCCCTTTGTCTATTTCCAAGAATTTACATTTTTCAGTCAGTGATACCTTATCGGATTCCAGATCAAGTTTTTGTTGTTCAGCTTGAAGAAGTTCTTTTCTCAGAGATTGAATATCATTTTGGTGATCATTGCATTGGTGTTGTAGCGCCATTTTGTCGTCTTCGAGCTGAAAAAGAATAGGTCACAGCCAATAGAGATTTTGAATAATACTACTATTGTTAGTAGAAATACAAAAGACTGAAGATCCTTTATCAGAAGGAAGAACCGGTTCACATGAAAATAAAAATGTTAGTTTTGCCGTTATATAAAACGAATGAAAAAACCTTCAGAATTATAGGAACAATTCACCCAGATAAAAATTGATAAAACATCTGAAATTGTCCAGTTTTTCGATAATCCATAGTTATTGCGTTTGAAGTTTTGGCCTTTATGGAAAATACAGGTAATGTCATACAAAATGCAAGGGCAAAAATTAGGACAAGACCAATTAAATGTTTCTTTTATGATGAGCTTGGAGAAACCTACTTATACGTCAAAGACCAACCCTGAAACATAGATCCTATAGAGACATGAATTCTCAAAAGACGCTTATTTCCAGAAGTTTTTTGATATTATGCCCTGATATAATAAATTTTCCATATGGATCTTTTCCTAGACCACGGCATAGTTGAATTTCTAATAAAATTTACAGGAAATTTGCCTTATTATTTAACTCTATGTGCTAGCCTAAAATCACTCATTCATTTATATTATATTGTGACGTGCAAGGGGTACAGCCGGCATTGGCCACAAAGTGTCAGCGTCCTTTCGATGCTTGTGCGAGCCCTGGGATTTCGAGAAGCGGTCAATGACAAAGATTGCGACGTCCGCATGTCGGCATCCTCACTAGGATGCCAACAAAGGATTTTGAGAGAAGTCCAGTGGCGGCTAGTGAATCAAAGACCAGAGGCGGCTCGAAAGATCTGGAGTCGTTTTCGGGTATATATTAGGGATAATTGTAGGCATGAAAGACAGTGTAAAAAAACAGTGTGCAATAATAGAACAGTCAGAGTAAGCTAGTGAGAATATTTAATAGTAAAGTGAAGTTGTAATTTTTATTGTTCTACTTTCGAGTGTAAATAAAGTTTATTTAATAATCTTAAATTAGTCTCACTTATCTGCGAACCCACCTACGCAACAATATATATGTATATATATTATATACAATACCTTTTTGATGCTTTCTAATAGTTTTTTCTTGTCAAGTTCCAAATTACAAGCAATGGTTTCCTTTTTAACAAGTGAATCGTGAACATCTGTCCTCTCTCCTAAAACTTTTTCCAACTGAATTTCATAGTCGGATTTTGTTTTTTCCAGATTGTAAATTAGATTGTCAGCTTCTAATTTTTGTGCTTCGAGCATATCGTGTGCCAGATACAGTTTATTCAGTTCCTCTCTAACCGTTAATAATTCTTCTCTCATTCTACTACAACGATCTTCTTCACCTCTGAGCGTAATCTCTCTCAAATCTGCTTCTTGATTTAATCGATCAACCTCAGATTGTAGAAATATTTTCTCCTCGTGAACACTGTCGAGTTCTTTTTCCAATTTATGATTAGTTTTCTGTAATCTATCGTAATCTTGCTGTAATGCTTCTACCATTGAATTAATTTCAAGTCTGTGTTTGTCTAATTGATTTTTGTCCGCCTTCACAGCTTCCAAAGTTTTTTGTATGGCGTCTCGTTCTTGCACCAGCATGGAACATTGCGAACGACTACTGTCCAGTTGAGATACAAGATCTTTGGATCGTTTTTCCAAGGTGGCACATGTGTCTTCAGAATTTTCCAATTGCTTTCGAACTAACAAAAGTTGCTCCTTATTTGCTTGGAGTTTCACCTGAAATATTTACATTCGAATTAAGATATGAGACATTGATGATGACTATACTCGGACCATCGAATGGAGTTCTTTCTAATTTATTTATTTATTGATTTTTAAAATTTTATTTTATTATTGAAAAGTAGTTTAATACTGTTGGCCTCCCTTTGGTTAGCTGGCTCGAGTATACTTTGAGAAACAATAAGAATATTATTTGGCATGTACTGATTAATTAATTCTACTAGTAAAGAAACCCATACATTTTCTGACCTGTACAACAAGAAGAACATTACTTAACTATCTAAGAAGTGGAAAGCATAATATGTACGAATGCAGTGCATTAATATAGAAGAATCTGTATTTACTCGCTTTTTCTAATACCTGAACATGCCGAAACTGTAAAGCTAAATACATCAAAAGTGTTGCATTACTCGTAATATTATTGATTACGCATTTTTTTACTAGCTGGTAAGAAATTCGATCATGTCCTGTAGTGGTTAACGCTTCCAATGGAAATACATACCTTTATCAAATTACAAGGTTATGCGGTGGCTACCGATAAAATGCTTATACTTTTAAACCATCTTATTAGTGACGCTCTTGTCCGGCGATAAGGTAGGGGTACCACATGTTTTGTACGAAATAAATTTATGAAAGAGATCGTTATGTACTTTTTTTCAGCCGGAAATGTGACAACTGCTTATGTGAGCCAAATTATCCGGAAATGGAATTGTTGAGCTCATTGAATCAGATAATTTATTTTGGAACATAAAGATAACACATCTTATTAATATCTTATGCAGATGTGATTGAATAGATAATAATTCGCATTTTTTTTTCAATAATATCTTCGTATACAGTGTCCCGACGATTTCAGAAAAGTTGCATAATCAAGACATCTTCAATATTCCGGTTTGCAAATTAAAAAAATCAAAAGTTCCTGAAATATTTTGAAAAAACTTAAAAGTCATCGATTTTGTTTTTATTTAATTTCTCAATTGATACTTGGAAAGGAAAGCTGAAATTATCATATGGTAATGCACCAATATTCAATATGAAGATGATGGAATTATTAAAAATATTTTAACTTCTTCATTTTCAAAGATATGATATAGGTATGGCTTTTTTCTTATGGAGGCCATATTTGTTTTTTATACCATTAAATGAAACCAAAAATCGCCTTTGCAACAATGAATAACATGTCGTCACTTAATACCAGAAAGATAAAGAAAAACGGTAAAAATATTTTCAAATGTGGTAGGCCATGATGATGAAAGAAAATACAAATTTTAATTTACATGCCATCAGTATAAATTTTTCTCTCTGAAGAAATAAATAAATCAAATTCCTTGTTGAAAAATAACAAATTTATGTTTCTAAAAGCAGAAGCAGAATTATAGACCATAACATCACAGGGCAATGAGTTCCGATCTATCTGTCAGGAAAACTTGTATTTAGAAAATCTCGTGCCACTGCAGCACAAGTGTCTTGGATAAACCATTTATTATTTCACAAGGTTGCAAGAGGTATTTCTTCCATAACTTCTGTTAACAAATTGATGTATTCATTCAAATTTCCCTAAATAATTTGGGGTCCAGTTATCTGATTTTAATAATTCCACACCATATATTAATGCTATAGCAAATTTTATGTCTAGTCTGCTGCGTTAAATGAGGATTATCTATTGCATAAAAAGGTTTCTTATGAAAACCCCAATATTGATAAATGATGTTTCATCTGTCCGTAAAATAATAGTTTCTTGAAATAATCATTGCTCTGACATGGTTTGGTACCAATTACAAAATTACAGTCGACGCTTGGAATCTCCAGGATGTAATTTGTTAACAATTTTAAATTTATAATCATAGTACCGATGTACTTGTTCTTCTTAGATTTTCTGAGCCCACAATTCGCTAATCCCATATTCGTTGCTAATGGATCTTGAAGAAAGTTCTGGATTGATACTCAAACGTTAATTCCATGTTGTATATTTATTACAAGATATTTTCTTCGCGTTTTCGAAACACATCCAAATTCTGTCAAATTTCTTTAAATTGAGTAGTGTTTTCCTTGTTGGCGCATTTCTTTCTGGATACAATCTAGAATATTCGCGTACTGCTATATTAACATTTATATAAAATATAATATAAATCATACATATCCTTTTTTTCACAATCACTATAACGCATCATTTTCAACAATATTTAAATTAAAAAGAATATTTGGAAAACGAAACTTGAGTGTATTAAGATTTAAATGTCAAAGGAGTACATAGAAGTATATTTTAATACTTTGGCATGGTGGTGGAAATATTTGGTTTTCTTATCAAGG
Organism: Crioceris asparagi; assembly: GCA_958507055.1. Classification (NCBI taxonomy): domain Eukaryota; kingdom Metazoa; phylum Arthropoda; class Insecta; order Coleoptera; family Chrysomelidae; genus Crioceris; species Crioceris asparagi. Next base: position 73,147,152 of record OY293828.1, read on the forward strand.
CCTATAAAATTCTAAAATATTTTTACCACAAAGGAGATTTTTGACTTCATTTAATGGTACAAAAAACAAATAAGGTGCACAAAAGAAAAACAATTATTGGATTATATCTTTTAAAATAAAAAAGATACATCTTTTCCAACAATTCCATCATCTTTATCTTGGTGAACCACTTGCATATGCAAAATTTCAGCTTTTCTCCCCAAATATCAATTGAGAAAATAAATAAAAACTAAAAAGATGATTTTCTGTTTCTTGAAGATATTTCAGGCAACTTTGATTTTTGTCAAATTTGCAAACCAGAATATTGAAGAGGTCAAAATTACGCAACTTTTCTCCAATTCAACCATCCTTCTATTTCTTACCGTTTAATGATATTTAAATATAATCCAAAACTAATCAATCAGTGAAAACATTTTTGAAATCCATCAATAAATGCCTTAGAAATAGATTATTGAATACGTATTTCAGTACGGAACGTTTCGCCTGTAACGTCATCTGACCTACCGAGATCGCCGTACCACGGAGTCGCGCCAGGCTTTTGCTCCGTTTGTGTTTCTTTTTTGTTTTATTTATGAGTGTAGTTTTTAGTTCACTATAATGGAAGAAGGCTACGTCAAAGGACAATGTGATAATTTGCCTAATATTGACATTTACACACTTTTTTTCTTCAAATCCGTGTTATGTTCGTACTGAAATAAAAGAAGTAAAACTTTTTAAGTAAGCATATACTTTTAAGTTTATTTCATCAGCCACATGGACTAACGTACAATTGCGATTTCTATATAAAAAACGTTTCATAAACATATCGTCATGTTTACAATACATTCGTCTATTATTCGCCGTGTACGGACAAGATATCATTCAAAGTCTAATATCCTTAGATAGACTTTGTTGATATGTTTTCAGGGAAGAAGCTATTGGATACGTCCAAGTGATACGTGTGGGCTCTAAAAGCACAGTTAAATACAGAATTTGACATAAACATAATGGTAGAAAGTGTAGTCAATCAAATCAAATCAAGCTTCATTAGTTTGCACCACTTTTTCCTTGTTATTATATTATTTGGTACACGAAAAAAGAATTTATTGGGATTTTTAACCGTCGTGCTTTGACACATGGGAACAATACAATATTTGTAAGATTTTTTCAAGATTTAGCCATCGTGTAATAACCTAAATACGACTTGAACTGCACAAGTGACTACACAATTAATAAATCTGTACGTACGCATCTTCATCTTCATCATAGGAGAGCGCGTCGTGTAATAAAATTATTTTTGCAAGCGCAACTTCAAAGTCCCATAACTTTTTCATTTTTAGAGATATTCTAATGATTCTTTCACATTTTTGTTCCATTTTTCTTAAATTTTTATAATCAATCGAAAAGAAAAAATGGAAACTTTCTCATTGTATGGATACTTTATAACTTATAGCATTTTTTCTAAACTTGAGACTTCTACACTAAAAAACAGAACTAAATTCTTGGGAGTGTTCGTTGTTACGTCTCTGTTCACTGAAAAAGTGAAAAAATGTGATTATAAGGTTTGATTTATGAGTTGCAGGAAAAATAAAATTTCATACAACGCATGAACATTCTTTATTATAATTAGTATTGAAGTAAATTTTTTATGAGCTTTCACCTACATTAGAATCATATTCGCTCAGAATATGAGTTATACTCAAACTAACTTGTTTTTTGTGTGAATGGTGAAGGGAACACTTTGAGAAAACTAAAACATGCATTTCAACTCTAGTGTCATTGCTAAATAATATAATTTGTGCACTAAATTCCTCCTTAAAATCCACCTGGATCTTTTACCTGTAGTTCATGAATTAGTGATTGATATTTATGTAAGGCGGCTTGCACAGCTGATATCGTACTCTCAGCAAATGCTGCTGGGGAAGTCATTCCGCGAGCCGACCTTTTTGGTGATCTATGATGTTTTAGTGAGAAAAAACTGTTAGTTTTATGTGGAATTCCCATGGTATTCTTGAATGGATATTAAATATTGGATTCACTATTGTTATTATGGTATTGGTGACAATGCGGGCAGCGAAGAGTTCTTTGCAGTATACTCTTATGTGAGTCTTAGAGGAGAATCTTGATAGAAAATGGAATGAACAGAATTTGTTCATATGATATCAAACTCTTCGTTACCCGCAAACATACCTTACACAACAAGTGGATTGTGCTTTTACTTGTGAGGTTTTTATGACTGAATTGAGGTTTACTGGATTATCTGAAAAGATGTTAATAATTTTCTTACTTTTGTGGTATTGGAGTTGAAACACTTAGATGAAGGTGAGTATCCCTCAATATCTCTATGTCCTTAGTCTCAGCATCTTGGATTAGAGCATGAGCTATGTCACGAAGTGCTCCTTGTAAAATATCAATTTCTTCTTGCATCTTAGCCACCTGTCCACAATTTTGTTCCGCATCAGCACATCTATCTTCCTGTGGATAAAATTAGAAACTTTTTTTTTTCTCTAGACGTTAACTGAATTGTATATCGCAAACCTTCTACTTTTTATAGTCGTGGTAGTAAATTATTGAGAAAGGCGATATCAATTTCAGTTGGTGAAGTAAACACTAAGCCAAGCGATTTAAAACACAGTGTGATCTAGTAGGTACAAGGCACAAGGAACTGAATACGAAAACCGATACTTTTTATTTCACGCATTTTAGTAGCTGACATTGAACCATACTTCACTTACCATTACTTGTAGATCTCGAAGCAGTTGTTGTATTCTATCATCTTTTGTTTGAACTTCATTTTCGCAAAGATTATGTTGAGCTCTTAATGCTTCAATTTGTGTTTTTAATTCTGATACTTCTTGTTCTAGTTGTTGCTTCTCTTTTCCCTAAAATGGTAGGTAATAATATTGTCATGAAAACAAATTCTTGGAATTTTATTTTCTATACTTACTCCAAATATATTTTCCGTATATAGATTAGTGTCCATTCTACTGCAGGCCATAATCATTTCTCGACCGGCTGCTGAAACATCCGATTTCAATTTATTCATATCTCTTTCAGTATTTGTTTGGATATCGATAAAAAGTCTCTTGACAGATACTACATCTCTCCATAGATTGAGCAGTCTGTTGTGTTCAGTACTGTAATAGTCATTGAATGCCTGTTCTTCATCTTTCCATTCATCCTCTTTAACTATTAATTCTTCTCGGAGAGCTTCCCAATCATTTGTAAGTTTCTGTAGATCGGCAGTTAGAGCTTCATTTGTATGATGTGACTCTTCAAGTTGTTCGCGCAACGAATTATTCAATTGCATCAGCTTTTCAGACCTTCAACAACAGTACCATACTAATTTATGAACTTTTCAAGATTTTAGAGTAATATATCAAAATTATGGTACTGTGAAACTACCACCGCCAATTGGGAGTTTGATACATTTTTGTAAATATTTAAGTACTTCTTATTATATAAAGGGTAGTTTACTAGGGCAATGCACAAATACATAAAAAGGAGTGAGTTCATTTAATCTTGGCCCGCAGTGCACTACATTTAATTGGAAATTTTAAAAGAATGCTCACTTTCTGCGTTCCTCCTGCAGCTTTTGTAGTGCCGTATCCAAATCGCTAATTCTTTCTTCTCGCATCTCTCTTAAATGTTGTTGAGCCTGTTCCATTGCCGTACTAGGTGCATGAGTCAATGAAGGATATGTCGATGTCAATGATGTAGGTTGATCTGCGGTATAAGGTGCATTCTGTACCATTTGTTCCTCCAGATCAGCACATCTTTGTTTGTACTGTAATACCTGGGATGGCGACAAGAATTATAAATTAATAATGATAATTATTAATAATAATAATAAGAATCCAGTTAACATGGCGAAAATAAAGGAGAAATGAAACTTGGTATACATAAACATCATATAAAATATGCTAACTTTACGACCACAACCGTTATGAGCTTTCGCCGCTATCTTCAAGAGAATGCCAAAACCGTGTTTCTTTTCAATTATCTTAAGTTTGGAGGATCCTTTGATAGAATAGTGGTCAACGTAGTTGCCCTTCTTAAATAACTTATCTTGGTTAAATTCTTGGCTATCAATTTTTTTTCATAATTCTTATTTGAATTTGATAAACAAAATTCCAAAAAATATATTCAGTAATTAGAAGTATTCTATTTGACATAAAAACCTCAATAATGTTCAAACTAAAATTCAATAAGAAATATCTAGCATTGAAATAATCTTGAAAAATACATAAGTACATATAAAATGGCTCATGGCGCCTAACTCTAAAACTATATAATTTGCAGACAAGTTATTAGGGATTTTAGTTCATAAGAGTCTACGAGCAAAATTCTTTGGAAAAAAACAAGTTTTGGGATCATTTTCCAAGATGACGGTGAAAGATCAAAGAAGTTAGGGTCGCAAACTTATAAGAAGATTGATTAATAAGGATAGAAACACACCTTGGCTTGCAATCTGCTGACAAGAGCTGCTTGGTTTTGCTGTGCCTGACGATAAGTATCCAATCGCCGTCTATATAAGTTAGCCTCCTCTTGGAGGCGCTGCCTGAGGTCTCGTGTTTCTTCATCACTGCTGCCTCCTCCGCCGTCTCCTCTCAGCCTACCACCACCTTCCATCCTACCGCCACTCCCACTAGTCGACTGAAATATTCCATCATTAATTGAACCACAAGAAAATTTTAGAAAGTTTTAGCCTTGATAGGCTGATGAATGCTCATTTAACAAGAACTTATTTAAAAAAATCTTTTTGATGATAATCACAAATAAATCTCAAATTATGGAAACTTTTGAGTTTTTCAATAAGTAAAAATCTGGAATCTCTATAGTGACGGTACAGCATTCATTTTTATGAAAACAGTTCGTAGCTTGATATAGTAGGGCACAGCACTAATTTCTGGATACAATAAGATTCAAAAACTCAAGAAGCCACACCGATTTTATCGTGTAGGTATAGGCTGGCACGTGGTGGCTTTCCTGTCTTGATATAGCAGCTTTACAAGAACTCTCACGCTTTTGGACGACTTCGAAAAACCAATAGGCACTGATTTTAATGATTATTTTTTTTCATTAGAAAGAGAAATTGTTTTTTTGTGATAGTCTTAATAGAACGACCCAGTAATGTTTAAACTGGAGATTTTGAAATAATCACAGATTTCCGAGTTGCTGCAAGTGTAATACTGTTACCTTCATATTTATTAATCACTGAATATACATGTGAACGTTCAACAATTTGCATGACCAAGACATGAAGAGCATACACTCAAAAATGTGAAATAAATAGCATTACAAAAAAAATAAGACCGACTTTATTATTTGGTGCACTAAAAAATACAAATTAATATTAATTCTACTGGTAATTTTTAAGTTGTTTCAATACATACTATAAAATATATTAGAATGCTTGGAGTTCCCTGTGGAACTAAATGAGCAAATATATGAAGAGTGTTATTAATTCATCCATATAATATAAATCTTAACCATAAAGGGAAGGCTAAATTTAAAAGACTGTTGTTAATCTGCTTTCAATCTGATAAGTCCAATATTGAAAGTGGTTATTCTGATTTTCATAATTATTGATCTCATTTTGCAACTGAAAAAGCATATAAATAACTAGGATTTGATTTTGCTCATATGAAGACACGATCCTGATTTTATGAGCTAATGTTATTCTTTATAGTAGGGATAAATTACTTAAACACTATTTTTTAGGACAAATGCCTCCCTGAGGTATTTTCATTGTTTCCTTCCTGATCTGTTGTTATCCAGTTGGTGCTAATCCTTTTCACGTCGTTGGCGTTCAGCTTTGGCTTCTTCTCTTGGTGGCCATTCCTGAATTTTCTTAGTCCATTTGTCATCGTTCAATGTTGCAATATGCCCCAACCATCCCTATTTTGCTCTTATTATTTGCTCCAGAATACCATATACACATGTTTTTTTCATTTCTTAGTCTGAGAGTTATACTTTATACTAAGCATCCAACGGTTGTATTCTTTGTAGTTTAAATTACGATGCTTTAGTCAGAGTTAAAGTATCTGCACCGTAAGTGAGTGAGTAAGGGGTTTTTCGTTTCAGTTCATTTCTGAAGATTTCGCAAAGTTTGAGATATGCTACACATTCCAGTGATATTCTGCTCAGTAATTCCACTGTTTGTTTATCTCACCTAATGACCCAGATATAAGTGACTTTGCACAATATGTATCTATTGTTATCGAAATTTAAAAACTGATTGGGAACTAAATTAGTCATCATTTTTGTTCTTACAAAATGTATCTTTAGACCGACCTTCTATCATAATGCCAGCCTCTTCCAAGTTTTCGGAAATGAGTGCAATATCATCCACGAATCTGAGATAGTTGATTCTTTTCCCATTAAAGTTGATGATTCTGTTCACCTACTCCACGGCTCTCCTACAATAACGAAGACTGCAACTGCAGAGGTAGGGCATTGATCTCCAAATAAATCGTGGAATGGAGGGTCAGCTCCGAAGCTACCCTCTCTGACCACAAATGGATAATAATGAGACTCTTAGCGGTCAAGACATCAAAGAGCCGTTCCGGAACCCCAAGAAGACAGACAGGGACGCGTACCTATCGCACCTGGAGTCTTCCATGGGCAATGATGGGGCGGCTACTCAGATAACGTCCGCCACATGGTGGAGCATGAGACTTGAGATCAAAAGGACCCACCTGTGGAAATTCGCTCAAAGCAACGGGAATCATTCAATATTACTAGGGAACGTTACGGAACTTCCTCACAACTCGAGATGTCCCTCTGCGGAGGACTGGCAATTGGCGAGAGAAGTCGTAAATCGAACCGGAACAATACAGGCGGTCAAGGCATTCTCCCCATATAAGTCATCAGGCACGGATGGGATTTTCCCGGGTCTCCTTCAGTGGGGACTGGGAACTGTACTGGACGAACTGGTGGTTATCCTCAGGGCGTGCCTTGCATTTGCACACGTACCCGAGAAATGGAGAATAGCCAGTGTAGTCTTCCTACCGAAACCAGGCAAGAGTGACTACTCATCTGCCAAATCATACCGTCCAATTTGCCTTACCTCGTTTTTACTGAAAACATTGGAGAGGCTTTGCGACGGCTGGATCAGGGGTAACGTCTTAACCCAAAGACCGTTACACCCCAACCAATTCGTCTATACACCAGGACAATCTACGGAATCCGCTCTCCACCTTTTGGTGGGCAGGATAGAGAGAGCCCTGGACAATCGCAAACACTCCCTAGGAGTCTTCACAGACATCGAAGGTGCGTTCGATCAAACTTCTTTCGAAGCAGTCAACAAAGCTCTTCGGAACAGAACCGTACCGCCAGGTTTGCGCAGGTGGCTTGGAAATGTACTCGAGAGCAGAATAGTTGAAATTAGTGTCGCAGGGGCAACTGTCTCAGGAAGTGTTACGAAGGGCTGTCCTCAGGGAGGGGTACTCTCCCCGCTGCTATGGAACATAGTAGTAGACGACCTCCTAACGACCCTGAACGACGAGGGCCTGTACACCATAGGATATGCGGATGATATAGTCATACTGCTGACAGGGAAGCACATTGGGGTGCAAAGCGAACTGATGCAAAGGGCACCTCGCATCCTAGAAAAATGGTGCAGGGCAACGTCTCTATCTGTGAATCCCCACAAAGTAGAGGCTATGCTCTTTACCAGACGAAACGAAAGGTGGACGACATAAAAATGCCCACACTAAATGAAATCCAGCTCAAGCTATCCAACGAGGTGAAATACCTAGGTGTGGTTATCGACAGAAAACTGACCTGGGGAAAACATCTGGGCAGCAAGCTGGACAAAGCCAGTGCAGCTCTATGGCAATGTCGAAGAGTTGTAGGTAAAAGCTGGGGCCTATCGCCAAAGGTCACACTATGGTTGTACAGAACAGTGATAAGGCCCGTGATATGCTACGGATCAATAGTTTGGTGGCGACGCACCAAATTAAAAACTAAGAAGGACAGACTTGCGAGACTACAGAGATCTGTCTGCATCGCAGTCACTGGTGCCATGAGGACCATACCATCCGCTGCGCTAGAGGCGTTGATGTGCTTGCCACCCCTAGATCTATAACTTTATCGCACTGTGCTGACAATAGACGTATACATTGATGGGTCTAAAAAGAGGGACAGTACAGGCATAGGAATCTTCAACCAAGACCTGCAACTGTCTTTACAACAACCACTCCGGAAGTATGCCACCGTATTAACGGAACTAATAGCACTAGCTCGAGGGGCTAATGAGGTCCGCATGAGCAAGGTACGAGGTCGAGTAATACGCTTCTTCACAGACAGTAAAGACGCCTTAAAAGCGCTTGAAAAGGGCAGGTACGACGCGAGAACCACGCTGAACTGCCACCGCGAACTGTCGGAACTAGCGAATGAATATGTGCTGAAACTAGCTTGGGTGCCAGCACACGATGGAAATGAGGGTAATGACAAGGCGGATAAGCTGGCGGGTGCTACTTCGTCGGGAACAATGTGTGGGCCCGAACCAGCAGTACCCATCATACCGCACATCATGGCCAACCTCATTAAAGAGGACACACACCTCAGATACTGCCAGAGGTGGAAATCAATTCTGGGCTGTCGACAGAGCAAGAACTTCATCACAGAGCCATGCCGGAAACGGGCCGAAGACTGCCTAGCTTCGCCCCGGGCCAAACGACGCTCATTTGTAAGCATCTGGACCGGGCATGCTGCGCTAAGAAAACACCTATATACAAAGGGTGTCATCGACGACCCGACATGTCAAGCAGGTTGGAATATTCTTGTTAAACAGGTATAAATTGAGGAGTTCTTCCGTTCCGTCCGTTCTTCAGGTGCCCGAATATTTCTCATTTTATGGAGAGCTTGGTATAATTCATAGAAATTGTCGGTTATGTCTGCTGAGCCTTGGTTTTATATCTTTTGCAATTGTTCGTTTCCTGTTTAGTTTCTTTAGGAAATATAGAGTGTTGCATAGAACTCTTCTACAGTGAGTAATAGTTAATCTCTATCCATTACTATACTAACGTTTTTGTCTTTAAGCTGAAGTAGTCAGTCCACTTTTGCTATTTGTGGTTATTCTCCTGATTTTCATACTTTTATGTCTTTTTTGATAGCTTTTGATATTTATTTATATATTGTAACGGGAATATAGAAATGAATGGGAATAGTTTATCTCCAAGTTTATTTATTTACTTATTAAAATATCACTGATTATTTATACACACAATTTATATATCTTACACTACACCATCGACTACTATGTTCAATTTATATTTATTATTTACACTATGTACAACCATATTCGAACCTAGTGTTATTTATTTATGAAATTGGTGGCCCCTTACTAGGGACACAACTATACCAGACTGCCGGACTGCACCGTACTCCCGGTCTCCACCGTACCGCCGTACTCACTAAACTACTACACTGGACTGACAGACTATCTGACTCACTGACTCCGCAGCAAATCCTCTCCACTATATAGGCAAGCCCCCTCCATCTAGAAGTTTCCACCGGCATCTTCTAACGCCCTGAACATTCCACCAACTCACTAGATGTATCGGGATATGTTTTTATCTAGTGTAGTTCTGTTTTTGAGTAACTTATTTCAAGTCTTCGTTCTTCCATCTTTATTTTAGATCCTTGGCTAATTTTCGGGTCTTTTCGGTTCTTCTTATGCTTGAATGTGTATACATTATTGTTGGTGCTGGTTTGTTCTGCAGTGTGATTTCAATCCATTGTCGGAATACTTCGTCGTTTGTTGGGTATTTACACTGTCTTCTTTTTGCGTCTTTCTAGATCGGTAGATTTCTAAATTAACCCTAACTAATCTGTAGTCGCACGATATATGTCGTTTGTTAGTAATTAAATGATCTATTTAGTTTCTTCCATCAAGACTTTTCTATCTTCTACAAGCCTTTTTTTAAGAAGCTGTAGCTGAAATAGTTGTTTTCCAGAAGGAATGTTTTTCCTCTTTCGTTTCTGCCTGGGCTTCCAAAGTTCCTAAGCGCTGGTTCTGATGGTCTGGTTTTCTTCAATATGGAGATAAGAGAAGACCAAGTGCTTGGTTTTGGAGAAAGATTAACACCTTGAGATAGACCGGTGTTCACCGGGATCGTGAAAGAGATCTACCCCCTACCCCAGGTTTGTTCACGGTATGTGTTGAATTGGTATCGTTTTTTTTTCATGACGAGGCAGTTGTGACTATGAATATTAAGTCAGATATTATACACTTACTTCCGTTCTTGATTTTGGCCGGTATATTGGTGGACGCCTTCTCTCCATTTTTGGTTCAATCTTCTTCACAGGCGGCTGAAAGACAAAATACACGTTAGGAAAGGTGACACAGAGAGAAAATAATAAATATTATTACAAATATATAAAAAACATATGTAATTTCTCCTATAGAAAACGAATGTCTATGATGGACCTACGAACGACTACCAGAACATTGCATGTTCGATTACTGCTGCTGACTGAACATGTTTTCGGGCTGAAGCTGCAATGGATAGAATGAAAATTACAATGATTTATTTCAAAGCAAGATATATTATATATAAATATATATTATTTCCGAAACGGGGTACCTACATACTACAAGAAGAAGTAAATGCTCTTGATCATCCATTTACCTAAGTAAGTCACTATATTTAAGATGTTAGAATGTCAATGATGTAAGTACTTAAATGAAGTAAGAGGGTGGAGCAAAATAAATAGCATTTTTGATACCCTCTTAAGCTGCAAAGTATTAAAGAAAGATTTTCTTTATATACTTCAGTTATGGTTCAGGCAGACACATTTACACATTCTTCCAGCCTAACCTTGAAGTTACTCATACATTCACTGCATTTCCTATGGAGTTTGAGCTACTTCTTGTCATATCCGCTCTTTAATGTCTTCAGGTTTTTGATGGATAATTATCCTTAGATACATGCGCAATACTTTTTAAGCAACACAACAAGAAACAACCGCTCGATATGAGAGTCGGTGAAGGGTAAGAACATGCAATACCCACATTTCAAAAAATCACGAAGTTTTAAAGCTTCTGGTTGGAGAAATGTTTTGTCTTTCTCTTCATATTGAGCAAGTTCTTGTGAACGAATGAATAATACGAATATTGTTAACCATATATGTATTATTTATTGTTTTGTACGCCTCCCTTAATACTTTAATCAAATTATTCACTGAGACGTCATTTTGAAGATTATTTTCTCCGCTAATGAGAAAAAAAATTAAAAATGGTTATAAAAATTCTCTTTGAAGAAAAATGTTTTAAACACTTTTGAGGCAACTAAAATATGTAAATGTCTATTGAAAATCGGTCTAACTATAATACATGTAAGAAACCTTATATACCTAGAACTCACCACATTCCGAATAGCCACCACGAATTTGAAAAATTTCTGTTGAGACAAATCCTTTTTGAAAGTTTGCGACGTGTTTTTTGTGATTTAATATTTAATGAGTTATTAGATTGTTAAATAATTAACACTGATTAGCTAACACGTCTTGAAAATAGACCTTACATCCTCTATTTTTACTCAAGTTATCAGAAATCTGAGCTTGACTTTTTCAGGCGTTTGAAATAAAAGCGGGGTATTAAATTTTATACAGAAGAAAGAAAATATTTTTAGGAGGTTGGCAAATCAAAATGCCAATTTATCTATCGTTTAGTTGTTTAAATCTTTGTACATAACTCAAGACGGTAGAGAGCTGCTGATTAAATTGATGCTAGAATATAACTTAAGTTGGAAGTATTATAAGGTTAATATTTAATAGTTAGTGTTTGATGTCAACTTTTAGATTTATATAACGCAAATAAACTAAACTAAAATATTTATAATCGCATTTAATAATTTAGTCAATCTAAAGTATTTATTTGAAAGTACATATTGAACATAGACGTTTCTAATGTTTTTCATTGGAAATTACAGTGGGTTCTGTTTTTGTTGTTCAATTTCAAAAGAGGGGTCTCCCTCATGCTCACATTTTATTTATTTTAATATATAAAGTTAATCTACATTGAGTCAGTCCATGCATGCGAGAACAAAAATTATCCAAAAGTTTCTTAAAAGTTATCGGGTCCTACATCACTGCCCGTTGTGGAGGGGGGTTTCAGTATACTCAAGGAATAAAAATTCCCATTATGTTTGGCGGTCATTAAACAGATTTTGTCGCTGTAGAGGGTTATGAAATAATGGCAGTAAATAGGAGAAATTCATAATCGGATATATAAGGCAAGTCGAGGCAATACACAGGTGGTCACAAACGGAGGTTTCAATGAATAACTATAACTTTTGAGTTTCAAAATATTGATAAAGCAGAACCCTTTGCAATAAGGTAGATTTCTACGAAATTCAGCTGGAAAATTTTGTAACGGCCCCGTAAAAAACTAAGAAACTTTTATAAATTACTCTTATATAGATTAGAAAAAATAGACTGATTTACAAAAAGTCGGCCGAAGCTACCAGCATTTATCCGGTATCTATTTTTAAAATATTTACTTTCTAAAAGTTTGGCAATTGAACATTGTACATTATTGTGATAAATACTTTTTACAAGATTTATTATTATTATGTAACCAACAGGTATTAGGGACATGTCCACCAAAAACCTTCTAAGAAAGATGGGTTTTGTTGAAGATGACTCCTGCAGCTTCTGCGCAGAAGGGGTAGAATCTGTAAATCACATACTAAATGAATGCGAAAATTGAGTGCAAAAAAGAATGAAATATCTGGGAAGGGTGTTTCCCATCTATTAGGACCTAAATGCCTGTGGTGCACGAGCATGAACTATTTATTTCAAAGGGCTTGATTTAAACCCAGAAATAACAGCATCGTAATACATCATAGGATTGTACAAAAGATCTTAAGGTCGAAGTTCCCCGTAAAGGCACAGAAAGACTTAGATACTACTCACATTTACCTATTTATTTCCACATTATTATATTACCAATTATTGTCCATGTTATTTCGCGAAATATTCGCACAGGTAATCAGACGATTACATATTTCATTCCATACCCCGTGATTTCACAAAATGGGGATTTGTAAGTATTTTAACTTTTTGTTGCACCTTTTTCAAAATCGCTCTTTATTTTGTCTCAACCATTTTTTCGATTATGCATTATTTATTCTTGTAACATCAAAGTATGTAGGTATAACGTTTTTAATAAAAGTTCATCAACATGTGTCCACAAACGTTGAAATATTGTGTAACATTTACAAAAAAATATATAATAATCAGTATTGATAACCTTTCGTTATGTTTTTTAAGTCGATAAGATATTCACAGAAATTATTGCACAAAAAATATTTTTGGAATCATATCTTTGGACATGCAGTCTTGCAATGATATTGATAATCAGTTTTGGACTTAGTTTAGTAAGTGTGTCAAAGATATAGGTATAGTTAAATGTCTGAAAGCATTCTTGAATAATTGAGAATCATATCAATGATTTTGGATGTTATAGATACGGTGATAAAACGTCCTTTGAACCAAAATCAGTCAATCTTATCCTGTAGGGTCTTGAAATTATTCTCATGAACTACTTCATGAAAAAAAATGTCTTTTGCCCAAAACTCTCATCATACCTTGTTCACTTTAAAGGTTTCCTATTTTTAATTTTCTTGTGTTTGATAAGATTTCCTCAAACCATTCTGGACTAGAATGCAGGACATAAAAGCATAGATAATAGAGTGATTATTTTTATTGCCGAATGCAGCAAAGCAGCGATTTTTTTTACTTTGCAGCACATATGGTGGATTTATGAAAGATAAATACACGGTAACAAATCGTTCAATAATATCAGAAGCTGCAGCCGAAGCGATCTTAAATAAAACCAGTTAGTTGTTGTTTATACGGATTGTAAGAAGGCGTTTGACAAAGTGAGTCACTGTTGCTTTGAAAACTCGTTGAATTAGGCGTTAGAACGGAAATTTTTAATTTTTGACCGACGAACCCCGAACGGAGGATGTATACAATTCGACTGTCTGCTTTATTTATTTTTTATTTTTATTTTTTTGGTTCGTGCGCGCCTTTTATATAGTAAACGAGCTCCGATTTTGGTTGAGGAATTTTTTTTTGAAAATCCAAAATCTGAGTTGGTATTATTAAAGATAGGACAATATCCGGAAACGTTTAAATTGAAATTGTTTTCAAAAGTGTTACGGTTTTCGAGATAGAGGCATGTTAAATATGTATATTTGCTAAGTGGAGAGGCCGATTTCGTTCGAAAATTGAAAATCTTTCGATACTGCATGAAAGATATAATTATGTGTAGCAACATTTATAATGAACATTTTTTCCTTAGAGTTAAATCGGTGTTAAAATGGTAACATATAAAATACTCATAACAAATGACTTGAAGTTTTCTGTCATCATCTCCCGGTCTATCAAGCGTATTTCCGCAGCAATGCTTTGAGATCTCAATAATAACAACTACAAGCAAATAATATACATGGGTAATAAGATAAGTACTATCTTCATTGGTATTAGTGAACGTTCAACGATTTTGGTGACTAATGTTCGGTACTCTCAAAAGTGTGAAATAAATATTTTTTACAAAAAAATGGACCGACGTTATTAGTTGATGCACTGAAAAGTATAAAATAATGTTAATTCTGTTTGTACTGGTACTTGTGAAGTTGGTGCCAAAAGTTATCAATCTAACTGCAAATGGACAACATCAAAAGTAAAAGCACCAATAGAATTAATATTATTTTATACTTTTCATCATCAACTAATAACGTCGGTCCATTTTTTTGTAAAAAATATTTTTTAGACTCATATCTCTCGAACGGAGTAGAGTGTGTGAAAGCTGATGCTTATGAATCGGAAACCTTCACTGCTACTTCAGGCGTACCGCAGGGGAGCAATCTAGGTCCTTTATTTTTTATGCTTTATTAATACACTCAAGAATGTCTGTCAAGTTCCACGGTGTTACTTTTTGAAGACGATTTGAAACTATATAGAATTATAAAAACAAAGACAGATTGCAATTTTCTCCAACTTAATATCAATAAAATAAGTAAATGGTTTCCGGATAACAAAATGTGCCTTAATATAAAAAAATGTACGGTTGTTTCGTTCTCTAGAAAAACCAAACCAATTTCCCAAAACTATAAAATTTGTGATGTGAATATGAGATTTAATAATCATGTAGTAGAACATGCGACATAAATTCGAATCCCATCGGAAGCCACACACATTAATTGTATTCAGAAGGTTCAAAAAATATTTTTGCTTTACCTCTGTGTTTTAGAAAACACAACATATCCGCTAAAAGTTTCATATAAATCTATGTTGGATAATTTTAATTTTAAATCTCTTTTAAAAAGAAGACGACAACAATTTGTGATATATCTTTATTATATTGTAACGTGAGAACTCACCCAAATAAGAAAAGACACTCACACACGTCACAAAAATACCTGGAAGAACACTCTGGAGCCCCGGAAGCACCTCGATTAATCTCGAAGGAATATAATGGGAAATACATCCAGAACAATATATTAGAACGGACGAGAAGCTTCGAGATAGTAGGTTAAGTGGATATAAAAAGACACGGACCACGGAGACAGTGAGTTAGTGATACTCAGTCGGTCATAGATCATAGACAGTAGAAAGTCGAATATAGTCCGAGAAATAAGTGTGAATATAAATGTGTATATAGTCGTGTAGTTATTGGTATAAATAAATAAGTGAAAATACATCGAAGCCAGTATATGTTAAATACTATTAACTATAAGGATTGTAAATTGTTTAATTATATAAGCTTTACTGTATCAAAGTTTAATTTAAGAATTCCAAATAATAAATAATGTTCAGATCCAAATAGCATATCTTCCTTCAATAAAATGATGAAGATAACAAATTAAATTCTTGATGAGGTCCATATAGATTTGCTTAATACTAGTCTCCAAAACTTGAAGGCTGTGCTCTAGATGTATGTTCTTTTTCTTTGTTCTACATTTTATATGTTTTTTCTTCTTTCGTTTTTTGTAGTTTTAGGATGTTTTTGTTATTAAACTATGGTAAATTTACATGTAATTACTGTCTAGATGGTGTTTGTAAAAAATCCAATAAATAAATAAATAAATATAAGTACCTACTATTTTATTTTCCTCGCGATTCACACCATTCTCACAAGTCAATGGTTGTCTGTCAATGTGTGAGAGTGTTGTTAAACAAGAAAAAAATCCAAAATGTTTTGTCTTTTTATTCAACAATCCGTTCGAGATATTTTCAAATCTCTTCCAATGTTAGATATCTCAAAAAAAGTTTGGCGTAGTTCACATATTATTACTTCTATACTCTTAACACAAAGATATTTATGTAAAATTAAACAAGAATATTTTTGTTAAAAAAAAAATGATAATGATACCAATTAAAGCTATTTTTTGAGTGGCTTCATAAAAATAAGGAGGTATAGGTACAATTCGAGTTTGTTGAGCATGTAAACTCGTATAGTAAAGGTACACCGATTTTGATGATTATTTATTTATTTGAAAGAGGATATCTTAGAGACAGATCTGTGTAAAATGTCTTTTCTTACTCCGAAGAGGGTGAGAATTTTTTCACAAATATTTTATATGGCAATATTAATGATATCAGCTCCAGTAGCTTTTGAACTGAACATCAAGGGTATATCCCTGGAGGTGTTACCTATAAATTGAATTTATTGAGATTTTTATGATTTTTTAAATCATAGTATTATCAAAAAACTTATCTACTACTTTGTGAGTATATTAGCTTTTCTAATTGTTTATGAGTATGAAATTTGGTGTCAAGAGTCTTTTGCCTGCCTATCTTGAGAAAGAATGAACCATTTCTTATAGAAATCTAACTATTGCAATCGTTCGCACTTTAGAGTATTGAAAAAAAGACGAAAGAAGAAGAAAGAAGACCAAAATTTTTTTAAGTTTATATACACTGCGTTCGTAGTGGATAAATTCTGTAAAAACTGAAATGAGAAATTCAGCAGAAAATGATCGGACCAGTCGACTTTTCTTTTTTGCTTTAGAGTTTTATACGCAAAAAGGTAATATACAGGGTGAGTCAAGACAAAGAAATTACGTCATCCATATGGTTTTTAAATAGCAACCCACAGTTTTTATTGTAGATATAAATCCAAAGGGCCCGTCTTATTGTGTACGAGAAGGTAAATTCAACTGATAAATACATAATAAAATTTTATTTTTGGTCATTGCCAGATTGTTAATGGTCCTCAGTGTAAACATTTTATTCCGAAAATAATTATTATATTTTTGTTTCTTTCGCCTTTTCCTTATGTAGACATCTTTCATATTTGCTTTTTTGTACATAAAAATGTGTCAAATTGAAAAAGAGGGGTAACCATTTATCGTTGACATCACATCTCTTATATTCTCTAGAATTTCATTCAAAAAAAATCTAAAAAATAGCCATTTACTAAATTTCATCAAATATATTTCTTATATGATACGATGTGTACCTAAAACTTTTTCCTATAGTTATAGCAATAGCAATTATAATAAAAAGAAATTTTCCTATCCGTTGCCTACGAGCTGGTGGATTTTTTGCCTCCTTTTCTGGCGTTGTTTTTCAAAAGACTGTAGCACAAAAACGGCTCTAAGAATTTCCCCCAAGAGCAGAAAAATATGTTATACGCAAATGTGATTTTATATTTTTACCTGTTAATTCATATTTAAGCTATATGTTTGTTCTACGTCAAAATTGAATATGTTCATTCCTTGGTAAGCAGAGAAAAATGAATCTTTAAACGATTTGATTCGACGATTTTTATATTTAGCGTTTCTCAAGGAAATAAATACAACCGTTCTGTAGGTAACGAAAGATATGAAAGCTGAAAGTCGTGTTACTGGAAAAACAATTTTGATGTCTTTTGGCAAAACTGAAGAAAAATATTTCAAAAAATGTTTAAATTGGACATTTTTTAAAACTACTCTCAACTAAGAAACTGCAAAGTTGTACCTCTTTTAAAATCACTGAATATCACCTTAAATGGTGCATCAAAAACTGCGAAATAATATTAATTTGTATTTCGTATCTAATAATAATGCCGATCCTATTTTTTTTGTACAAAATAAAATGCATAAAATGCATACACATTCAACATCAAAATCATCTCTCATATCAATATCTAATTCAACTTTTCCTGAGATATTCCCATCAAGGTAGTATTTGCTAGAACTGATACAAAAAACATTATCGAAAGCTCGAGCGCCCTGTTCAAAATAATTCCATACCGAGACTCTATGCCAGTCATGTATGTATCTATATATCATGAAAATAAATATTACTTATTATTTATTATTTTGAACTATCACTCACAGTTCATACTAATTAAAATAATCGGAGATTCCATTATCTTAATTGCTTGATCAAACTTTAGAGTCGTTTCCAAGAAAACGTTTTTTTGGATTCTCATAATATATACAAGGATATGAAAAATTATACAGTTAAGAGATTTGGAGTGATAGTTCTAGTGAAAGGTCCTATTTATTTCTTTTGTTTGCGGTGATTGTTTCTATTAGTTTTTGTAGTATTTAGAAAAAGCTATTGTTTCGTTCTATTAAAAATAACAATAACGGGTTTGGCGGAAAATAGCTATTTTATAAGTTTTCGAACAGAACACATTAGTTACAGTCTCACCAATTAGCACTAGCCAGTTTCATTCTAAGCCATTTAGCACCGACGACAGCTTATTTCCGCCAAATCACCCACTCAGAAATTGAAATGTTTTTTTAAACTATTTTCAAAAAGAAACAGCCCGATTAAAAAAAAAACTCTCACCATTTAAGATTTTTAAGATAGTACCTCCTGGTGTTAGGGGTAAAAAGGGACGAAGCTAATTTTATTCAAAAAGTTGCCCCCCCTCAATATTGTTTCTTGTGTACTTCAGGGATTTTTAAACAAATTGTGAGAAATCCGTTTTGGGAAGTTGTAAAATGAACACTCTGTCTGGGAGCAGACTGAACGAATGGAAAAGTTTTCGTAGATGTGCAATAAATTTATGCTTATTATCAATGAAGAATGTTTCGGCAACTCAACAGTGATCACTGACGTAATAAAATGTAATGTAATAAAATCAGTATAGTGAAACCATTTGAAATTCTATATATTTGAATTCTATATTAGTATGCTTAAACTAAAATTAAATTACTATTTATAACATCTCTGACTATATCTAAGCTGGCCTCTGAGGATATTTCAAGAATCTGTGTGCAAATTTTAAAACATCTCATATAATCTGTATGAAAATCAAAGACTTTCATGAATTCATGTCGTCTTTGCTTTTTACTTGATTGAACGTTCTTATTCTTTGGCAATCTTAATATAATATGGGATATTTTATAGAGATAACCATAACAGAAAAAAGTACCTCACCAAGTTGAAAAATCCTCCTATCGAATTTTCATCTTTATTTTATGTTCATTATGTGTTATAATAGTAGTACCTACAGTATTTTTTTCTCGTGTGCAAGAGAAAAAGAGCAAAAAAACAAAAAACATTCAGCCCCATCTAAGTAATAGGGTCAACACTTACAAATGACTTAATTATAGGTATAAATTGAAAATAAAATGGCGAACGTTTTTATTCTATTGTACTTACGTACAAGGTACTAGAATTACATAGTTTTATCGCCAGAGTCAAAAAAACGTATTTAGGGACAACACATCCCAATCTTAAATATATTTTAATACTCATTTACCTTATTCATAGACGTTATTCGCAAATGTTGGTGTATATACAGGGAGGTTCTCCGGGAAAGACACGATTGTGGGTTAACTATAACTATATGAAATCTGAAAATATATTGACATACTTAAGTTACTGGGACACATGCGTCTAAAATATTTTCATGTCAGTAACATTTCCGACTATACCGGAAATAGATGACAACGTTTTTTGTATAGAATACCCTGTATATTACAACATTTTTGAATTTTTTGCATAATTTTGAAAATATTTTATGTATAATGTCCTTTACCTAAGTCTAACCGTTTTTAACATATTTCAAATTTTATTTCAAAAATTAAGTTTACAGTCCAAAACATAATTATCAATCTTTTCTAAGAAGAAAACTTTAATATTTAATTTTGGTTGATTTTCTTGTAGAAGAAGATCTACTTTATCAGTATTCTTATGATATTTTGATAATAATTTATACAGAGAGATCAAAAGAGAAGCTTGAAGCTTGATCCAAAGAAAAAACGTCAAAAGTCATTTTTTTCAAATGGAAACCCTCGTTTTTTATTATTTTATTGTATTAAGCAGCAAAAATAAGGGGAACTTTTTATAAGGTTGTCTATACCAAAAAGTAGTAGTTTTCCATTTTTCTATATAAAAATGCTACACATCTTTGAATTTGTGTAAGAAGTGGGCCATGATTGCATTAAAAAATAATAACAAATGCGTCAAAAAAGGCCATATAATACTTTTCATTTACAAATTTTGAAGTTTTTTTGGGTCTAGTTTTCAAAATTAAATATTAAAGGCTTCTTTATAGGAAATATTGATAATTGTTTTTTGTACTGTAAACTTAATTTTTGAAATCAAATTTAAAATATGTCAAAAACGGTTAGACTTAGGTATAGAATATTATACATAAAATATTTTCAAAATTATACAAGAAATCTAAAAAATGCATGCAACAGACAGGATATTCTATTTAAAATAACAAAGTTGGCATCTATTTCCGGTATAACCGGAAATGCTACTGACATGAAAATATTTTAGACGTATGTCCTCCAGTAACTTTAGCATGTCACCAAATTTTCAGATTGTTTGTAATTATCGTTTGCCCACAATCGATCGATGTCTTTCCCGGAGGTCCACCCTGTATACCTAAATAAGAAGCTTTTGAATAAAATATAGGTTGAATACGTTAAATTTTGTACTGAACAATACAAAATAATATTTATTTAATTGGTGTTTGAATTACAAATTCAATAAAACTTGGATGAAGCAACCCTTACACCTTTTGGGGTTCAAGAAGAAAAACATTTTTTATATGATCATTTCTTAGCAAAATCGGAGCACATTTATTTTGAAAAAAAACAAGTCATAAAAAATGCAAATATTGAATCGAATTATTTAATCCCTCATTTTTTTAAGTTGGTCAAATATTATCTGAAGTCATATTTTAAGTATTGAATAAGCTGTGGTGTCACACATTTATATGTAATTTTATTTTAACATAAAAAAAATGTCAAGTACATATTTTTTTTTCATTTCCAGAAACGAACTAAATCGTATCAACTTTACAAACAATTTAAATGCAATTCCAGTTCAATGTAGCTATTTAAATATTGATTGAGTTGAAAGTCTCCCCCGATGTTCGACATGAAATGACAAGAGTTTTTGTTGGAAAGTTCCGCTATTGCTTTCCAAATAAGAAGGGAAAAGAAGGGTGACTAGTGCCAGGAGGAGTCATTTGCGTGCTAAAAGAAGCCCGAACTTCGTCATATGCGTTTGTTTCATAGCTGTTTTCCCTACTTCGATTTACAGTTTGTTATAATACCTACAACTTAAAAGTCGGGCGCAAAATGTTCAAGCTTTCGACTAGTTAATTTCCGTACAACAGTGACCTATAGCGTAGATATAGTAAATAAATATATTATAGAATAACAATAGCTCTGAAAAAACAATATGTAGGTAGGAGAAAATACAAAGCACATCATTGACCGACGACCTAACTGGAGGAGGTATACAATTCGACTGTATTTTTTATGGATGTTCGCGCCTTTCGCACATTAAACGTGCTCCGATTTTTGTAAGAGTAGCCATGAGAATTGGTCCCATCGAAAAAAAAAATATATGAGACATGCCTTTCCCCTCAAAAACTTCCCCCAAAGAGGGTGGTGGATGCAATTTTTCTCGAAAATTGAAAACCATAGAATTAAGAATTAAGAAAGAATTAATGAAGATTCCATATTCGGAAACGTTTAAATTGGACATTTAAAAAAATAATCATAGGTTTCCGAGTTACAGCAGTAGTAGGTAATGTCTGAAATATGTGTTTCCGCTATTTGCTGGGGGCATTTTTTTCGAAAATTGAAAATATAAGACGGCCAAACTAAAGAAGAGAAAATATATAATAACATTTAAATTGGACATTTTTGAAAAACCATTATGGTTTCCTAGTTACAGCAGTGGAAAAATCTGGAATATGTGTATTTTCACTGCGATATTTTCAGATTTCTCACCGCCAAAGAATATACATGGGTAACAGGATAAATGCTATTTCCACCATGTTTTTAAATCTATTAATAATTAGTAAAAGCAACGTATTATCTTTTTTCGTGAACGTTGAATGATTTTGACGACTAATTTTACACTGAAAAGTGTGAAATAAACATTAAAAAAGTAAAAATAGAAGCGGCTTTATTATTGAGTTCACTGAAAAATACAAAATAATATTATTTCTATTGGTGCAGTTGGTGTCAAAAGTCTATCTATCTACAATTATTCCATTGCATTATTA
Organism: Crioceris asparagi; assembly: GCA_958507055.1. Taxonomy (NCBI): domain Eukaryota; kingdom Metazoa; phylum Arthropoda; class Insecta; order Coleoptera; family Chrysomelidae; genus Crioceris; species Crioceris asparagi. Next base: position 73,169,629 of record OY293828.1, read on the forward strand.
CAATTTGTAAAAGAACTGCTACATAAAACGCGGACACCCTGTATGATAGGTCACGTTGATTTATACAGAAAAAATAATATTAGGCATTAACATTACCAAAAATATTTCTTGATTATCTAATCAAATATGCAATTATGGATACAAACGGCCGAGAAATCATCGATTGGCGCCAAACAAAATGTAAATAAATTTTCACGAAAAATCCATCACTTGATTACAAAATGGTAAACACGCATTAAATGTGTAAACTAATTAGTGCATACATATTCTTCCGTTTATGTGAAATTTTAGAGAAATTATATCAAAATTAAGATATAAACTATATAATATAATGAAACAGCACGTCTGTTTATCATGATCATGTCCTTCGGTAACCCTAAAAAGTCATCCGTATAAGTGTAGGAGTTCTGAAAGATATATTTCCAATCAAATGTGAATAGAAGGTCATTCTATCGAATTGTTATCAGTTTGAGAATATTTTTCTAAGAATGCCACAGTTGATGTAAAAAGTCGACTAAGAACCTGCTTTACTCGATGATGAAAATACATAAAAATATATTTATATATAATACATAGATTCTGGTGGGCTTTGGCGCTTGTCCTACTACTAAGCTCATAAACGAAGCTCCTTGGATGACCCTCCGAAAGACTGCTCTATTTACTCTTTAGATATCCAACAATCTTCAAGGCCTGAGAGCGTTTAAAGTAGTTTTCGCTCCCCGATGAAGATGAAGTTTTCTGTGAATATGCTTAAGAATGGGTTTAGCTTGGTGCCCTACCGTTAGACCTAAGTTTTGGTTGAGACTGTCTCAACTATAAGTACATACCTAACACAAAACTCCTGTATCGGCTGTTCACGATGCAACGATTTCACCAACGAAATCATTAACCGAGTTTAGCCCTAATAAATAATACAGTCAGACGAGGAGGGTGGTGGTCCACGGTGCGACTTTTGGTTTGCCTACCAGACAATTTCAGCAACCCATACCAGGCCAGCTAGACCTTATACCCTTCATACTACGGATTCAACCCCCTTGTAATGTTGTAGTACTGGCTGTTAAATGATCACAAAAATACTTATGTTTTTTATATTTTCTTATATCTTTAGTTTATTTTTTTTTCAAAAAGCGTTTTATATCACGTTCGACTAAACTAGCTCTCGATGCCACAGATAGACCCAGATAAGCTCGATGAAATCAAAAGATTCCAAATTGTACGATCGCAGTTCAAAACCGACATAAAAGAAATCTACTAATGGAGATTTATTTTCTGCTGTAATACAAATGATTGATGATGATAAAGTTCAAATATGTAGAAATTTGTAGAAAGACTTGCCGAGTCTCACTACAATTGAGAATCATTTTTTGGAATATTAAACTCGATTTTAAAGGACTCAATAAGTTTATGAAAATTAAAATGGTTTTTGTTTTATTTCGAATTAATCCATGGAATCTGAAACACATAACTACGTTTAATACAACAAATCATGTATTTGGTTGATTAGGTAACAAAAGAACAGTCTCAAATTTAGATTGTATTGGAAAATCATCTTGACATCATAAACTGATAACTTTGTTGGCGTATTACAAATATTCTCAATATCGCACTTGTAATAATATTTATATAATATGTATTAAAATAACCAATATTTACTATAGAATAATATTTTATTTTATTATAACATAGGTCGAACTAGTTTTCCAATAGATATACGACAAAGGTAATTTGACGTTTTTCATGAAGTATATAACATTTGTCCAGCAGCTAGACCTAAACTGTGCAATTAAAATTATTATTTATTCGTGATAAGTTACAGGTCATACACAGTATCTTCCATTCAGTAACTTTTTTGAAATGACGTAATTTCTCAATAAAACCGAACATTACCTCCGATATTCGGTATATTGACGCAATAATTCGGATCAAACGAGTGCCTCCTATTTCTGGTGGATGCGCCGGTGCCATTTACAAGCTGATTTAATAATATATGTAATTTTACTTTGGCAAGTCATGAGCATCTTGCTGCCCGCTCTACTAAGAATTCAGAGTATCTAGTATATTAAATATGTAATAGTAGAATTGAGGCTCACTTTCTAGACCAGATAATCTGTATCTAGAAAACATTTTTCGCTTGATAGTCAAAATCATGATTATCTAAGATTCTTTTAACAAGTCACGGCTGCTAGCCTCAGATCAGTACAAAATGAAATTTTATTAGCACTGAAGAATAAGCTGCTTTTTGAGGATATGAACTTGATGCTCAATTCAAATTATTTATTTAACAAAAACTTCTACACAAACGGTATGGGAGCTTATCTGCATTTCAAGATCCCTATTCAGTATATAAGAACTATTGCTCAAATTAGAAGCTGTAATTCCTATACCATTAGATTTACATATAAAAGTAATATTTACAAAATTGTTCCTAATGAATTGTGCTCCATATGTAATTTACAGGTCAATGAAACTTTAGCACATATCCTTATAGATTGCCCTATGTATACCAATCTTCGAGGCAGACTTGATTACCTACAAAACGTCGATGATCTTGTTAGTGCTCTTTCGATTCCTACCTTGTCGGTGGTCAAATCTGTCTCACAAGTATTATGGCAAATACTTCAACTAAGAGCATTTATAATAAATGAATGATACATATTCCTACTATGCGCCTATTGTTTATTTTTTTTTTTCTTCAATTTAATGTTTTAAGTTTGATTTTTTTGTCCGTTTGCCTATGTGTATCTACCCTTACTTAATTAGTTCATTCTTTCTCAATTATTTGTTTATTATGTCTAATATACTGTAACGTGCAAAGGGGAACAGCCGCCGGTATTGGCTACAAAGTAGCGGCATCCGTTTGAAGTATGCGCGCGATATATGCTGTGGTTGGACATACCAAAAGCGGCGTCAACAAAGAGAGCGACGGCAGTGTCGGCATCTTCTGTTAAGCTGCCGACAAACGAATTTCGAGAAGCGTATAGTGGCGGCTTCTGGTCTTTGATACCGAATGCTCTGGATCCTTTATCGGGTATATATATGGGAGAATTTTCGGCAAGAAGACAGAATGAAAAAGGCAGTGTGAATAAATAGAATAGTCCGAGTAAGTTAGAGAGAATATAGTAAAGTTAAGTTGTAATTTATATTATTTTGAGTGTAAATAAAGTTAATTTAATAACTCTAAATTAGTCTCACTTATCTGCGAACCCGCATACGCAACAATTTGGTGTCAGAAGTGGGATAAGTGAGTGAAGAGGCTTTTGTCTATGGTAAACACCCGAAAGCAGACAGAAAAAATGGAAGAACAACTAACTAAGTTATTCTCCGATTTTTCGAGAAGACAAGAAGAATTACGACAACAAGAAAAGAAAGAAGAAGAGGAGCGAAGGCTGCGAGAAGAACAGAAAAAGGAAGAACAACTAATTAAGGTACTCTCCGATTTTTCGAGAAAACAAGATGAGCTACGACAACAAGAAAAGAAAGAACAAGAGGTACGACGACAACAAGAAAAGAAAGAAGAAGAGGTACGGCGACAGAGAGATTTCGAACAGATTGCAGGATTCGAGATACCAACCAAGAAGAAAGTAGCAAATTGGACACGTCGGCGATCACAACAGCCAATGAAAAACTTAAACCACCAACGTTTGACGGCGAAATATCCTGGGCTATGTACAAACGTCAGTTTGAGGCTGCAGCTAATGCAAATAGATGGGATCAGCAGCAGAAAGCAACGGCGTTGGTATTGGCTTTGCGAGGAAAGGCGCTTGAAATACTTCAAAACATTCCTGAAGCCAAACAAACTTATTATTTGGCTGTTGCGGGCGCCTTGGAACTAAGATACGGCAACAAATATCTTAGCCAAGTGTATCAGAGCCAGTTGAAGAGTAGAAATCAAGGTTCAACGGAGTCACTGCAGGAATTCAGCAGTAGCATTGAGAGCATGGTACGACTGGCTTATCCACAGGCCCCAGATGAATTCATTGAGCAAATTAGTGTCCAGTACTTCATTGATGGAGTTCGAGATATCGATATGCAGCAAGCGTTGAGACTAAGTAGGCATAACACCTTAGCCGAAACAGTTGTCCAGGCACTGGAATACGAAGCTGCCAAAAACGCATCTATGAATCGTCGCAGCAAATTAAGAGAAGTCAGGGTGTCAGACGAACCACAAGACAATGCAGATTTCTTTAAGAAGTTGGAGGCGATGTTCCAGAAATTTTGCTCTCGAGGAAGCAAGGAGTCTGGATATAGAAAAGTGATTAAATGTTACAATTGCAACCGAGAGGGACATATAAGTAGAAACTGCAGGCGACGACCCAGATCTGAAGAACGAAATGTTCAGAGAGAAAATACCCGACTTCAGGAAAACTCCACCTCGCCAGTGTAGGGGGGCGAACGCTGGCGACCACTGATTATCAAGCCCCCAAGTTACATTTGTGCTCCATCAAGAAGAGCTGTGAGAGCCTCGTTGTCCAAGGTTTTATCAACGGCAAGAAATGTGATTTGACCATCGACACGGGGGCAACAAGGTCAGTGGTACGCCCCGACATGGTTTCCAAAGAATCTATCGTGCAGCACAACATCAAGCCAATACTGGAAACTGCAAAAGGAGATTTGATAAATGTTTTTGGAGATACCACCACCACTTTAGAAATTGGCAATGCACAATTAAAGATTAATGCAATCGTGGCTGACATAGTGGATGAATTTATAGTAGGCTTAGATGTTTTGGAAACCTTCAATTTTATCACAGTGGACTTTAAAAACAGAATGTTGAGAGTGGGCAACGAGGAAATATTTTTCTCAGCATCTTCGAACAAGAACTGTCCTATTAAAATAATCGTCACCGAAGATACGCGAATACCTGGAAATAGTGAGAAGATCGTGAAGGCGCACCTAGAAAAACAACTGGAAGGAGTTAACACTATGGTTTTTGAACCAAACGAGAACAAAGAGAACGGGGCTCTTTTGGCTAGGTGCTTAGTTAATTCCAACGACACTATTCCAGTGAGGGTAGCCAATCTATCAGTAAACAGAATGACATTTAAGAAAGGGGAAGTAATCGGTACCTGTTCGCCAGTCTCCCGGGTAACAAGATGTGAGCAAGAGGAACCCGTCTCAAAAGATGTACATTTGTCCCAAGAGCTAATGGAGAGTTTCAAGAAGACCTGAAAACACCTTAGCGAACAGGAAAAGAAAAAGGCCATCGAGTTTGTAAAGCAAGAAGCTGATGTTTTCGTGCAAGGAAAAATTACAGGGCGAACAAATTTAGTCGAACATCGGATCAACATGGGAAATGCTGTACCTATTCGCCAACCTCCACGAAGACTTCCTTTCGTAAAACAACAGCAAGTTAACACCATGGTTCAAGAAATGCTGAAGGATGGTGTCATAAAAGAATACAGCAGTCCTTGGTCATCACCAGTTGTGCTGGTGACGAAAAAGGATGGTTCGACGAGGTTCTGTGTGGATTACAGGAGGTTAAATGATGTTACGAAGAAGGACAGCTACCCATTACCCCGAATTGACGATACCTTAAATACCTTAGCCGGATCCAGGTGGTTCTCAACTCTTGACCTGAAAAGTGGATATTGGCAGGTAGAGCTAAACAAAGAAGATAAAGAGAAAACGGCCTTTACAGCTGGAAACGGCCTATATCAATTCAATGTCATGCCGTTTGGATTATGTAATGCGCCTGCCACTTTTGAAAGGTTAATGGAATTAGTTCTGCGAGGACTAACTTGGGAAACGTGCCTGGTGTACTTGGATGATGTAATGGTGATTGGCAAAGATTTCGACGAACATCAATCGAATCTGAAGAAAGTATTCGCTAGGATCCGAAGTGCTAATCTCCAGCTGAATCCAAAGAAATGCGTTCTATTCCAGGAAAAAGTCAACTTTCTCGGACATGTCGTATCATCGAAAGGAATTGAGACCGATCCCGAAAAAGTTCAAGCAGTGCGAGATTGGCCCACACCAAAGAACAAGCACGAAGTCAGAAGCTTTTTGGGACTCAGCAGTTACTACCGCCGATTTGTTAAAGATTTTGGGAAAATTGCGAAGCCACTACATCAATTAACCGAAAAGAACTCCCACTTTGACTGGTCACCAGAATGTCAACAGTCGTTTCTTGAGCTGAAAAACCGGTTGATTACTGCTCCTGTTCTTGCATATCCCTTGGACGAAGGATTGTTCGTGTTAGACACTGACGCTTCACAAAGTGGAATAGGAGCTGTTCTTTCCCAAATACAGGATGGCAAAGAAGCTGTAATTGGATATTTCAGCAAAACGTTGGGAAAGGCAAAGCGAAACTACTGTGTGACCCGGAAGGAGCTGCTAGCGGTTGTACGATCCATAGAGCATTACCACAGTTTTCTCTATGGACGGAAATGCTTAGTAAGAACAGACCACACTGCACTACAGTGGCAGCTGAATTTCAAAAATCCGGAGGGACAGATAGCGCGTTGGCTGGAGAAACTGCAGAGTTACGACTTTCAAATTAAACACCGAAAAGGAAGAAGTCACGCCAACGCTGACAGTTTGTCACGAAGGCCTTGTGGCAGTTCTTGTAAATTCTGTCAGAGGCAGGAACAAAGAGAAATAGCCAAGGATGTTGTACATCTCCAACAAATGCAGATTAGGAATAAGGAAACGGAAAATACCGACGAAATCACCAGAGACAACTTTAGAAGAGAACAAATCGCCGACAAAGATTTGACCATAGTACGGGGCTGGCTAGACCAAAAGCGACGACCTGAGTGGCAAGAAATATCCAGATTTGATCAGACAGTCAAGGGATACTGGGCTCTGTGGGATTCGTTATGCTTACGAGATGACTTGATCACTCGTAAATGGGAAAGTCCAGATGGTAGAAGCATTGTGTATCAAACCGTTGTACCCCGAACAATGGTAGCTGTAGTATTTGGTGAACTGCATGGCAGTCGCAGTGGAGGCCATTTTGGAGTAAATAGAACATTGGCACGTGTGAAAGAGCGGTATTATTGGATCAACTGTCGAAGAGATGTGGAAGAATGGTGCAGAAGATGTGACCTCTGTGCTTCTAAGAAGGGTCCGAAGACACGATCCCGAGGGAAAATGAAGCAGTATCTGTCAGGTGAACCTTGGGAAAGAATTGCGGTGGACATTGCAGGACCATTCCCTACGACAGATTCTGGAAATAAGTACATCATGGTTGCCATGGACTATTTCTCGAAGTGGCCAGAAGTAGTGCCGATGCCGAATCAGGAAGCAGTTACAGTGGCCGAAGCCCTTCTGGAAAACGTGATTTCCAGACACGGAGTACCCTTGGAGCTACATACCGATCAAGGTAGAAATTTTGAATCCGAAGTATGGACGCAGTTAATGAGGTTGCTGGGGATACGGAAAACACGAACAACCCCACTTCATCCACAGTCAGATGGAATGGTTGAGAGGCACAATAGGACCATCAATCAATACCTCTCACTCTTTGCGGATGAGCACCAACGTAACTGGGATAAACTGGTACCTCTCTTTCTTCTGGCCTACCGAAGTTCCCAGCATGAATCTACTGGCTATACACCATCGATGCTCTTGTCTGGAAGAGAAATGAAGCTCCCCGTAGATCTGATGTTTGGCAGACCATCAGCCGACGATCATGAAGAGGTCTCCTCCACATTATGTAGCTGACCTACAGGAGCGACTTAGAGTGGTCCATGATTTTGCCAGACAAAAGCTTCAGTTGAAGAGCGACAAAATGAAGATGAGACTTGACAAAAGGCAGTCATTAAACTCTTTCAACGAAGGCGATGCAGTTTGGTTGTACCAGCCACAGCGAAGGAGAGGATTAAGTCCGAAATTGCAAAGACCTTGGGAAGGACCATATCGCATTGTCAAAAAGATTAATGACTTGGTGTACAGGATCCAACTTTCGCCAAGAGCCAAGCCAAAAGTAGTGCACGTGGAAAGACTGAGTCCGTATCGAGGAGATAATCCACCGGTCTGGAGACAAACGGAAGAAGCTGTTCGGGGCGAGCAGCTTTAAGGGAGGGAGCAGTGTAACGTGCAAAGGGGAATAGCCGCCGGTATTGGCTATAAAGTAGCGGCATCCGTTTGAAGTATGCGCGCGATATATGCTGTGGTTGGACATACCAAAAGCGGCGTCAACAAAGAGAGCGACGGCAGTGTCGGCATCTTCTGTTAAGCTGCCGACAAACGAATTTCGAGAAGCGTATAGTGGCGGCTTCTGGTCTTTGATACCGAATGCTCTGGATCCTTTATCGGGTATATACATGGGAGAATTTTCGGCAAGAAGACAGAATGAAAAAGGCAGTGTGAATAAATAGAATAGTCCGAGTAAGTTAGAGAGAATATAGTAAAGTTAAGTTGTAATTTATATTATTTTGAGTGTAAATAAAGTTAATTTAATAACTCTAAATTAGTCTCACTTATCTGCGAGCCCGCATACGCAACAATACATACGTATATATGTGAATGTGTATATATATGTATGGATATATATGTGTATTTACGTATGTTTATACAATTATTTAATGTTGGTGGTGGTAATAATAACTAAACATAATTACTTTATTTTACATATACCTATACATACATTCCTGTTATTTCACATCTTGACAAGAAACTGTAAATGTTTAAAAGTCAATAAACGATATTATTATTATTATTATTATTATCTAAGATTGGCGCTTTAGCTTGTTACATTTGAAGGAAATATCTCACTACATTTTATTTACATCCTTAATCTTATCTGAAAACGAAAATAAAGTATTTCCTTCATAGTAAAAATCACAGCTCACCAACTGTGGTAAAAATCATAGTATACAAGGTGATTCATTAAGAATGGGCAATCTCTGAATTAAAATTCTCCACATAGACGATTGGTAGACGATTGGCTTATTCCTGTTGCCGCGCATAACTGACGAATACTGATATTTGGATTTTCCGAAATACGAACTAAAATCTCTTCTTCATCATCGACGTTGATATTTTTTGGAGCACCATTTAAGCTTTTAGGACGAAAACACCGTTTCGCCTCGGCGGGTATAAATACATCTGAACAATTTGTGATTGGGTTATCTTCGATTTGGGTATAATTCTAAATACCTTCTGGCTGCACCAAGTCGACTATAATTTGACTGAGTAAAAACACAAATCATATCACGCATTTCACTATTGGAAAATTCATTATGTCGTGGCATTTTCCTATTTTAGAATGTCTACTACAAATAATACACTCTTACTTAGATACAGTAAAATTGACAAATATTTTTTTACACGAAAAACTGATAATCCCTGACACAAACCTACTTGAAAAAAGTCAATGTAATAAGGTGGCTTAGGAATCTTTACGCTGAAAGTTTAAAATGCAAATAACATAAAAACTGATAAAGTTGCATGAAATAAACAGTAGTACTTTTTTTAATCAAAATTAAACTGTATTTTAGTTTTTCTAGTCATTTTAGCCATAAATCATTAGGAAAAAATATATATGTTGTAGATATGTTGTAATTTACCTAAATAACAGCGTGCAACTAACGCCCTGTATAAATAGTGCTAAATTCAGCATAAAATTCGTAATTTTCATGCCAAAAAACATAAAGTCGCCAATTTTCAAGACGATACTGCTTAAAATCACAAGATTATTAAGAAATTTCAAATTAAAATTCCAACTTTAAATATCCTGCATCTCGTAAACCTGCAACATTTGTATAAGACATGTTAAGCTTAATCGCCATATTTTGATGTGTAGTATCTCCAGTTTAGAGATTGCCCATTCTTAATGAATCACCCTGTATAATAGAAAATACAGTTCATTTTAACAGAAACTTACGTTTCAAACAATAGATTCTTATAAACATAGATTTTTTATTACGAAAATCAACAACACATTACAAAAAACAAAAAGGATTTATTCGAGAGGCAATCATTATTTGAATCCTTTATTATTTGATCAAATCCACATAGGTTTATTAACTCAAGTGAGATTCACCTATGAAGGGAATAACATGATTTGTTATTGTTTTCAAAAAATCAGGACACTTTAGATAGCCTCATCAATGATCAGTGTTATCCAACCAATGAGTTCAATGAAATATAAATATAAACAAAAACTAATAATTATTTTAATCATCGTCTACAGTCCAGAGATCGAGTTCTAGGGTGATGGGAATCCTTTATGAGACGACATTTATCCGTATTAAAATGATCAAAGTCCAGTTTTGGAGAATCTATCTGTCAGGACCGTACTAGAATATTTTTTGGGGTGCAAAACTAGATGATTTTTTTAATTGGGAGCTATTTGATTCATGCCAAACTGTATAATGATGATGAAAATAATATATATTATGAAAGAAAGTACTTTAGATATTATGAATGAGTACCACAGGATAAAAAGTATAAACTGTCCAATTAAGTCGGAACCATATGGAAAACTTTTTATTATAGGTTTTATGAAAAGAAGTTATTCTTGATAAAAAGTTCTGCAAAACTTAAAATGCAACCATCAGATATCATTTTTGTTATTGCGTATACTAAGTGAGTCGAAACATATGAATTTTGCTCTAGAGTAAAGTACCTTTATTTTTGAAAATATCGAAAGTTTTTCTTGAAAAAAGTTGATCATAATTGAAAACTATTGTCAGATATCGAATATTATCCGTCGGCTATAAAAAATAATTTTTGGTACAAATAGAATACACATGCAGATTTTGTAAATTACACATCAGCTATTTTATTGAAAAAAATATTTATTAAAATTAACACTTCCAGACCTCTTGAATTTATTTAGAATTATTGCAGCTGTCGAATACTGAATATTTCTATTCGGACGTCTTTTGTTGAAAATAGCTGCTGCTTCTCTATGAGTTTTATAATTATCTCCGACAATGAAAATTAGTTCAATTTTCTCCTTACTAGTTAATAGAGCCGCCATTACTTCTGTTTTATAGAACGAACTAGCGATTTGACGTTTGGAGTCGTGCATCCTAGATTGAATGTTTACTGGTAAACGTAAATTATCAATGTTATAAAATAATACAAATAATAAAATATGTTTTGTAATGGCGGATGGATAATATTGGTTATCTGACAATATTTTTCAATTGTGATTATGATCAACTTTTTTTTAATAAAATTTTCAATATTTTTAAAGGTACTTTACTCTTGATCAAAAATTCATATTTTTCGACTCACCTCGTATGTGGATGAAAAATATTTATATCTTATGGTTGCATTTTAACTTTTGGACTATGCTGAACTTTTTATCAAGAATAACTTTTTTTTCATAAAATCAATGATAAAAAAGTTTTAAATATGGTTCCAAATTAATTGGACACAGTACACAGTGTATATATTTTTTCTATTACTTAAACGCTAGACGTTGTTTTGAAGGGGTTATCTGCTATAGAGCATGTCTATCTAATTCCATTTGGTTTATCAATCTTAATCATTGCTATGTATTTTTGAAACTATCATAGTCACTTGTACAAAGTCCAGGATTTATGAGACAGTACTGTATCAAAATATTTAAGAGAGACTTGTTATAGCTTGAGTATTACCTTGAAGAGATATAGGATTCGAATACATTGACAATTCTCCAATTACTTATTAAGATATAAATACAAAAAAAGAAAGAATAGGACAGACTCTATTTGTTGCTGCACTAAAAATACAAAATAACATTGAATCGATTGAAAAACCATAGTACTAGTCATATCCTTCAAAATTCACTTATCGTTATCTGAACGGTAAGTAAAGCACTTATCTACCGACGTTCGTAAAAAGTAAGTAATCAAAAATGTCGGGTCGTACAAAAACCAAGAAACAAATCTTTCTTATATAACACTTATTTCATCAGGTAGGCTTGAGTTCCTTATAATTTATTCATTCACATTCAGACAATATCTAGTGCGATAAGAGACATTTGAAAAAATAACTGCATCCTCAAAATGTTTCAGTATTTGTGTGAAGTAGGGCTGATAGGATATAAGATTCCTCACTAATGTCAAATCAAATACTTGTCGATTTAAATAAAATCAGATATAAAACTGTTTCAATTCATGGCGGACATTTTGTCTGTGGCGAAATGTTCAGCGATAAGAAACAGTCCTTCTACCAGCTGCTGTAACGCGTATGAGTGAGAAACACAAGAAAAAAGTTATGATCAAACGAAGTGTCAAATTTTTCAACTGCTTATTCATATTATAATCAGAGGATTTTTAAATTCGATGGAATTTCGTTTGAGAAGCAGTAGGAAAGTAGTATGCAGACACAGCAGATTTTAAAGAATGTGGCACCTCTAATAGTTATACTGGGTGTTCTTTAGACAATTTCCTAGATGTGGTTACTACATCCTGGAAAATATTTTAGCCGGATAGCCTCTATTAAAAATAGCAGGTAGGTATTCTCAATTTCGGCTCATTTATAGCTTTCCATTTAATCATCGGAAGGACACCGTATATGATGACAATTTAGCAATTTTCTGGCGTCAAAAAATATAATTTCATTAAAAAATATGGCTATTGGTATTCCAGCTATTGCTGATTGCTGGGTAATTTCGTCACGAAGGAAGACAATTTTGAAATATTTTAAGTGATATCCAAATGGTTTTATGTTTAATAAAATAAGAAGCTCACATTTCTGGCCTAATAAATATTGCTTTCAAAGGTATCGGAGATGTCTGCCGCATTGTTATCTGTTATTGCGGTATCGGTCCAGCACTAGTGTGTATTGTTCCATGAATATGAGGAAAAATCCCAAAGGAACTCTCACGTGATGCATAAATGTCCTACCCACACTGTTATCAGTTCATTCATATATATAGATATATAAAATATAATGCACAGTCCACTGGCCTAGACGTTCAAGAAGCTTATCAGTTTGTGGACAATTTGTGAACGTGCATTTATCAACGTCCAAATAAACATTTTTAGTCTGTGCGCTGTTCACGCTGCTTCAAACAACCATATCATCAACCTACTTTTTTATATCTTTGAAGGTTGAATTAATTAGGTTTCAATATTATATTACCAAATATTATTAATTGTAAACAAGCTGAATTTCTTAATACTCTACCCTAGCCACAACCAATTCTGTGAAAGCAATTACATTTAATTCGAAGAATGCAATAATTATTTTCTTAGTAGATTCAGAAAACTGGGAAATATAAAACAATAACATGAACAACTATTTCCATGAAAAAATATGCAAATAAATTTGTCAATTATTCTATCGTAAAAAATGTAACACAAATTCAAAAAATCCCATCAAACCCCTTCATTACTCCTTGCCTATTTGTTTTAAACTAGTAAAATTGTCGGTTTACATCTATATTAGATTGACCTATGATTCCTACAAAATTACACCACCATTTTTCAGGTAAGTCCACGCATACCCTGGGCGGAACTGATACTATTCAGATTTGTACCGATTGATTTAATTTAGCACTGAGTTTAAAATGAGTTTAGATGCAATAATAATGAAAAACTGTAGGATTGAGACATGATACAAGAAATTTCCAAGAGGCCTATAGACAAGCGATTTAGCAATCATTTTACAGAATAACAAAAAATAGGTTTACTCATAGAAAACTATATCAATTTCAAGAACTATAAACATGAAATTACTAATAAACAGAAAGAGACGAAAATAAATGTATCTAAATATAAATAAACATTGAAGCGTTAAAAATGGAGAAGGAGAACCAAAGACAAGGCGAAACTACACAAACTGTGAAGAATGAAGGATGAATAAGGTTCCTAGCCTCCATTTCAAATAGATTATCATCTTTAAAGAAGGAACCTCAAACTTTAAGAAATTACGGTCGGATTTCGACCACTGGGCAATTAATAGTTATTAATTCCCTCAACTATTTTTAAATCTATAGCATATCGTTTGAGAATAATACTATCGCAGTTTTGTCATATTTCATCGTAGCGATTATCAAACTGAATCACCTGGTATAATAATGTAATGTAAATATTTGAGATGTCTTTGATATTTGAATGAGAAAATTTGATCTACACTTTTATTAAATTCGTTCATTTTTGCACCAGGTACATTATCAGATAAGTAATAAGAGTTTATATTTTACAGCCGCCTAAGAAGTACATCATGTTTCATGGAGAATGAGCAAAATTGTATAGAGCATTCTACAACTTGTGTTACTTTCGGTCTGCAAATCTCTAGTTCGCGTTCAACGAACAAATTTTTAATATCGCTTGTAAGAGTTTTTTTTGTTTTCCTTTACTTCTTTAAAAAAATATCTAGCTCCCTTGTATTATTTTTCAGTGTATTTTTGTTGGAGATAATAATTTACGGCTAAACCAGTGCTTTTATGACTGTCATAATATGTCTTGTTATCTTTTGGCAATCGTTCGAGATAAGAAACATTAATGCAGTAAGTATAATGAACTGTCTGTTATATGACCTATATTATAAATAATTAGATTATTCAGTAGGAAGAAATGGAAGAAATATAGACGAGAAATCTCAACTCGAAGGAAATTTCTCATCTCGTCTCTATCATCGAGAAGAGAAATTAACAACCTCTCAACTTGATGCTTTTCTTGAAGACAATTTCTCGATCTCGATTCGGGATTCTCGAAATCAAAAACTAAATGCTATTAAAAGCACCAAAAGTTAAAGTTAATTTTTTTCTATCAAAAAATTTTTTATATTTTAATTATTTGTAACAAAGAATCATAAAATAGCATTGTACGAGACATTAAAATATTGTTTAAATCCAATAAAAATATAATTTTTCAGCACATAAACGAAAACAGATTTACTGAAATAAGGACCACCGACCACCGCACCGAGAACCACCGAGCCCGGGAGTAACCAGGTGCAAAAGGACAGTTTTTTTATATTTGAAATTATGTGTGGAAAATATTTTTTAAGGTTACAAGCTACTTCAGTGTCTGTAGAAATACTGTTTTCAATAGCAACACTGACCATTAGAAAAGAACGCAGCCGATTAACTATAGAATCCGCTCAATTCTTACTGTTTGAATTCTTGGCTATCTAACAAAGATATATTTACAAGTGTCTAAATAATATTTGACTATATTAAAAAATCATGTTATCTATATTTTTCTTATGCCCACCATTATTTTTTATGTTTTGTTTATCTTTAAGTGTTTAAAGTTAATTTTTGTGTTTAATAGCTTAAGATCTTTTTTTAAGAATATGAAAATATTTAAGTTCACCTTTGATATTTGCTATTTTTTGTGCTTTGTTATTTTTTTTATTTTTAAAATAAATTAAAATTATCTCCTAACATAGCTTTTTATTTTCACTTTTCTATCTTAACAAGAACTGCGAGCTATTGCAGCACCTGCATTTTTTCGAGATCGGAAAATCTCAAAGTGTAATTCTTAACCTCGTGTCGAAAAAATCAGTCTCGTCTCCATCTCGTGTTGAAATAGAGACGAGACGAGAAATCTCGAATTTCGAGAGACTCGTGAAACCTAAGGATAATACCAATTTATGGCCTTATTCATTTATGTGGATTCATTTTTGAATTGCTTAATTTTTTATATGACCAGCAGATGAGTATAATCCAAATTTTACAAAAACCATAAGAGTTGGCGAATATTATCAGGAATAACTTTTCTTATACTAAAATAATTTTGTATCCATTGGCGTACGAAATTATTAAAAAATATAAAAAAACGCCCATGGGTAGATATTTTTTTATAAGTTTGATAAAACTATATTCAGCCTATTTTATAATGTCTCCAAATTTCATCAAATCCATAATGATATTGTGATAGAAAATGCGGGACATGCAGTCAGATAAGAAATGTTAACAATGGAAAGAAAAACTGTCAGAAAACAGTTTCGGCTAAGAATTAAGCATCCAAATATACCGAAAATTGCAATTATAGTGGTACACAAACTTCTTGTACAATTTTAAAATTTGTCTTTTTTCAGATTGTAATTGTGCAGTTTTATCTAAAAATGGTATATAATTATATTCTTTAGAATTTCGTTTGAAAAATTGGCGTCTGCATCTGGTAAACTTGAGTCTACGTTAAAAACGATTTTAAAATTATAACTTGAAAATACCCAACTTTACACTATGATAAGCGTGTATAAATAAATTGATTTTGATCTCAGGACCTTTTTAGAGACACCCTGTATTAACAAGGAAAAAATAAATTATCAATCAATCAAAATTATTGTCATTTAATAAAATCTTCCACATATATGAAACAATCTAAATAATAACAAGCGAAGAGAATTATTTGGACCTCATTTTAAGAAGAATGCGGTCACAGAGAAAAATTAATTTAACTTAGTTTAAGCTAATATGGCCAAGGAGTGCACCAAGCTAAAAAGAATTAAAAATATGTTACAAATAGATTAAATTAATTAAAGTAAATTTAAGTTGATCAGCAGTTTATATTTATGGATGTATATGATCATGAAAAGAAATGCTCTGATGATGATCGCATTTCGACCAATAGGCAATCTCGTAAATTATTATAATTTAAATGCATAAGTGAAACTGAAACAAAAATTGCAATACAAAAAATGATAAAAATAGTTTCACTAAAATTGAAAAAAAAAATCACACGAGGTTATTTTCAAATGTTAAAAGTAACTTACTCTAGGCATAGTTCCAATATTAACATCAACTTCGAACGCTGGAGGCGGCAACGGTGGAGACGGCGGCGGTGCACTGGTACAAGACGCTTCGCGCCCGTCTACGTTTCGCGGTAGAATGATGTGGGGCCGCTCCACATCGGACATAGCCGCTTCCGATTCGGTGGCGGGCAAATACACGGCGGCGCGCGATCCCACCGGCAGTCGGCGCAACATGCTGGATTTTATCCTTTCTTTCAGAAAGATGATAAATAACTTAAGAAAAAATGGACCCCCTTCATTTGAAAAAGAACAAAACAACAATACATAATATAAGAATCATACAGATTTTGATATTGGTACCAAGAGATAATTATAAGCTATAGAAGGCTCTTGACACGAACTTCAAGATGTTTATCAGTCTTACATAATGGATTATTATTTTATTCTTTTTAGTGCATCATTTAATGAAGTCGGTCCTATTCTTTTTAAGTTATTTATTTTACAATTTTGGGTGATCATGGTAATTAACTTAAACGCCTCTTGGGCAGTGTGGAAACGATTTCTACTATACATTCTTCTTTTTTCGTCCATAACCTAATAATCTCAATAATTAAAATACAAATTATTGTTTTCTAAATAACTCTATTTTCAAAAAAAAATATTTTGCCTGTAATTTTATTCTAGAACATGAAAAAAAAGTGAAAATAAATAATTTTGATGCGAGAATAAGTCAGGTATACTTATACTTGAATATAGAGGAGTTGTTATCATTAATGAGAAGGCGGTAACGTCAGATTTATAGATTTTACTATTGTAAAATAATAATAATGATAATGAAATGAATAAATGGAAATATCAATATAACAAATGTTCAATCGCTTATTTTCCTAAAGGGGTATATATAGGCCAGTATTTTTTTGGTAAAAATAACAAAAGAAAATTTCACATAATTAAACGCAATGGGAGTAAAGATTTTCTCATAGTAAATGCAATAAAAATAATATCAATATGTTTTTTTTTGGTAAATATAGTTCATTAGTCATCAGCTTTCATAAAAGTCTATGGAATCTTGGATATTTTTAAACGTATCATAAATATCCATTTTTTTCTCTAGAGCCAACTGCGAATAATTTTTCACAATCACAGCGAGCCTTTTTGATTCTTCCGATCGGCGTGCCAGGCTACGAATGTATATCAGACAACAAAAATAAATAGTATAACAGCCATAACGAAATGTATGCAGTAATTCTAAATATTTACGAGAAATATACGCACAATGATATCAAAAGTCTGCGTGTTTTGACCCAATATATCATGAGCATTATAATAACAATACAATAGTTATCTTATTTATATAGAATAATCAAAGTTCTTGATATCTCACAAATCAAAAGCAACTGAACGGGATACGATTAAAGCGGCCTTAACGACAAATAATTAAACATTTTATATTTTTTATTTTTCTTGAGGCTTAGTGTCTTGACGAAGACTTCTCAGTTTCTCACAATAGACCGTAAAGTAGCTAATTTATGAGAATAACGATTCACTTGAACACACCACTAGTTTGGAAAGTAAATTGATTTAAGCACGTAGGTGTCAATAAAACATGGAACCAATACAGATAGTTTATTTCATTACTATATAATTAAGCTTTGAAACCTGAATGTTTAGAAGATGAAAAGATCACTATAATTATTACATTAGCAGCATATACATATATATAGTATTTTCCACAATAAATGGTATTGACTTATTTACTGGAATAAAACTGCCGTGTGTATTCCCATTATGTATACAATCCACTATAGGATCGAATTTATAAATTTAAGTCGGTATATAATATAGGTAAGTAATTTCTTTGAAATTCAAATTATGGAGGTATTTAGGAAACAAGTAATCTTACACATAGTCCGTCAAGCCACACCCCCGATAAAACGAATATAAATTTTTTTATTGCAAAACTATGTGCAAATTATGTGCAAATTACGGCTACAAAAGAATTATTTTGTGCACAATTCCTTGACCATTTTTTCGTAATTTGAAAAAACGGGGTGCATCTTGATGTCAAGCTGCACCCCCGCACCGATTTCTGTTACCGAAATTTGAAAATCGATCACAACATTAATTATGTGCAAATTATGCGCTCTCCAATGACCTACAGAACAGCTATGCTACTCTAAGCATACACCTCCTTTTTGATTTATTATAGGGGGTGTGGCTTGACGTCAAGCACCAATTCCTGAGGCCAAAATTTAAAAATTATTTATTCAAAAATTATGTGCAAATTATGTACAAATTACGACCACAAAAAATATTTTGTGCACAATTCCTTGACCATTTTCTCGTTAGTTGAAAAAAAGGGGTTCAGCTTGACGTCAACAATCTCCCTGAATATCTGTTTAAAAATTTCATCAAATTACCCAATAAAATGGAAATATCTCGTTTTTTTTTTTTCTATTTTGCAAATCATTACACAAAGTATCATTTTTCACATTACTGTTATCGCTTTCAAAATTATATAAAATTGAAAAATTTTGTGACTTACATAAACTATAAGTAAGACTTAATCAGTAAAAACAAACTATAATTCAAGAATGTAAGTAAACATCAAAAAATTTTCTTTCAAATATTGCAGAAATAAGTAGAAGAGAAAATTTCAATACCGTGCATAAAACGTTATTTGCAAATCATAAAGTAATGAATTTTCTGGTGCTGCAAATAGGAATCGATGCAAATGTTCAGCTTGACTTCGAACTACACTCCTTTTTCGAATTAAGAAAAAAATGGTCAAGGAATTGTGCATAATTCTTTTGTAGCTGTAATTTGCACATAATTTTTTAATTCGTTTTACACAACCACTTTATAACTCGAAAAAAAAGTTAAGGGATGGAGTACAAATTTTCTTTTGAGGCCGTAATTTGCACATAATTATAGTGTGATCGATTTTTAAATTTCGGCAACAGAAATCGGTGCGTCAAGCTGCACCCCCTTTTAAATTCAAATTACGGAAAAAATGGTCAAGGAATTTTGCAGAAAATAAGTTACACTGTTTCACTGATCTCCATGAATATTACTGGTATAAGTTTATTTTTGAGCAGGACAAATTGATATTTTTATCGGCTTTTTTTGTCCATCTACCAAGTTTATTTGTCCGGGCTCTATTCTTTTAGATGGTTCATTATTATGATATTGTGTATTGAGGCATATATTGTTCAAATAAATACACCATATTCATTTAGCCACGAATTATTTTAATTGTTGATACCCAATTACAGTAATAATATAAATACTAATGCACTAGCAGTAAGTACTCGGATTGCCCATTCACCAAATTCATTTGTCCACAAATTATTCTAATTGATAATTTATAATAACAATAATAATCAAAGTTCCGACTTTTCCTGTTTTTAAGAGATTTTAATGATTTTTTTATAATACCTTTTTAACAATAGGTGGACAAAAAATTTTTTTTAAGGACAGACGTGGAATATCAAATGATCTAATAAAGGTAAATTTCCGTTTTCTCCTTTTTTCATCGATTTTCATCAAAAAAAGATTTTCTAATAGCTGTATCTTTTGAACAAAAGGTAGATGAATGAATGAAAATTGTTCATGCACAAACGTTGGAACAAACAAATGAGCTTGAGAAATAAAATCCGTTTTTTACATTTTTGAGCAGTTTTTATCGAAAAAAGTGTTATGTAAGTTTTCAACAAAAGATGGACAAACGATTTTTTTCCTGGACAAACATGGACAAACGACGGACAATTAAATGCATTAATTTCCCCTCTCAAATTTACATTTGGGGATGCCAACTTCACAGATCCTCATATGCGATATCACGATTGTCAGAAATTCGCACTTTTACGAGCTCGTAAAAACTGTGATTTCTCATTATCAACGATCTTCTATGCGTGGTTATTAAGAATATATAATATATATAATAATATATAATTTTACATTTTGTTTTTAAAATTTTAGTAAATGAGCTAAAATAAGTAGAACAACTGTCAATTGCAGTTCTTATTTTTATAGCAATTTTTTTAATAATAATATAAATGTTACGAAGATCATCTGATTTTTCAATATGGAAAAACCTGAAGAAAAAGTGTATCTGTATTTTTAAGATGAAATGGTAATTCAAAATGGTTAAGCTAGCCAACAATACATTGGCATGTTTTATTACTCAGATAGTTATCAAGGCTTGGTTTGGAACAATATTATTTATGATTCACAACAATTATCATAGAACTAAACACATCACTGAACTCGTAACGACATCCATTCCACAATGAATGTAATTCATAATATTTACTCACGATATATCAATGTAATTGAGAAATTTACGATGCCAAACTACTGCACTACCCGACTCCGGTCTAACACTATAAAATATTTCTTTAATATAATCAAAACTGTGCTACCTTCACACCAATTTTTCATTATTATGGCATTAATAAAGGGGTCGGTTATATTCTGCAAACTTTTGTGTAGACTATCGATCTTCTTAAAATATGATAATATATTATACGGAATAGGTATAAGACGTAGGGTACAATCAATAATATGTGAATAGGTTGCAGTTGTTCCGTGGGCCAGACAATTCCAACATTTAAATTTGAAATGTTGTTTCAAAATAATGGGCAATGTAACTTACTAATACTATCTATGGCGTCACAATACACGGATTGACCAAAGATTATAGTCATTATATAAACATCACGATAATTTTGTAGAATATTAGTGTAATAATGAGAATAATCAACAATAATGATGATAAAATTCCTACTTGGAAATTCACTTGCGATTGAATGTCCAAATGAAACAGGTAAAATCATGCTTGCTTTTCTTGTTTTCGAGACTCGCTCAAATGAGATATTCAAAAATATAATTTGAAATATTCCCAGTTTGATATTATCTCATATACACTAGATAGTAATCAGAAGCAAAATCAATTTTGACTTTTTAATTCTTCTTAGGTACACACTAACTATCCGAAAAGTGGCATGAAAATCAAAAGGATGCCCTACTCCTAAGTCACCCACTGACGAGAAGCTGTACCTATACACCAGGCAAGAACATATTTAAATAAATATTTTTTACAAAAAAAATAAAAAATTGTTGTTGTACTGAAAAATACAAAATAATATTAATTCTATTGGTGCTGGTTCTTTTGGAGTTGGTACCTACAACAACAAACTACAACGGCACAACTTCAAAATTACCAGCACCAATAGAATTAATATTATTTTGTATTTTTCAGTGCAACAACTAATTAAGTCGGTCCAATTTTTCGTAAAAAATATTTATTTCACATTTTTGATTGTAACATTAGCCATGAAAATTGTTGAACGTTCACTAATGCACAATAAGTTATAGGCTTAGTTTGTACTTGTTATTTATTATTCAGAGATCTCAAAACATCGCGGCGCAAATATACATATATTCAGACTTTACTGTTGTAACTCGAAAACCGTAACTCATTTTAAATGTTGCTACATATAATCTTTTCTTTAATTTGGCAATGTCATATTTTCAATTTTCGAAAAAAATTGCTCTTCCACATAGCGGAAATACGCATATCACATATTTCAGAATTTACCATTGCAAAACTCGGAAAACGCAGCTCTTTTGAAAAAATGTTTAAACGTTTACAGATATGGTCTCCTTTCTAATTTTCAAATCTCGAATTTTCGATTTTCGGAAAAATTGGCCCCTTCCACATAGCTGAAACACATATTTTTTTATATGCTATTTATAACAAAGGTGAAAAACACTCAGACCCCGACAATTTCTATTTTAAGCAAGGCATTTTGTCAGACAAACGAATATTTTGGATGTATTGTTGTTATAAAAATACAAAATAATATTAATTCTATTGGTGCTGGTTCTTTTGGAGTTGGTGCCTACAACAACAAACTACAATGGCACAACTTCAAAATTACCAGCACCAATAGAATTAATATTATTTTGTATTTTTCAGTGCAACAACTGATAAAGTCGGTCCAATTTTTTTAAAAAAATATTTATTTCACATTTTTGAGTGTAACATTAATCATGAACTAATACCCAAAAAGTTATAGGTAGGTTTAGCTTGTACATAGCGGAAATACGCATATCACATATTTCAGACTTTACCATTGCAAAATTCGGAAACCGTGACTCTTTTGAAAAAATGTTCAATTTAAAAGCTTCCGGATATGGTCCCCTTTTTAATTTTCAAATCTCGAATTTTCTATTTTCGGAAAAATTTGCCTCTTCCACATAGGTGAAACACATATTTCAGACTGTAGCGCGGAAACGTATCATTATTTTTAAAAATGTCCAATTTAAACGTTTCCGGATATGGAATTTTCATTAATTCTGTCGTCTCGAATTTTCGATTTTCGCGAAAAATTGCCCCCTACATCCCCTTTGGGGCGGTTTTTGGAGGGAATGAGATTTTGGATCGTCTAAATCGGAGTACGTTTACTATGCAAAACGCGCGAACAGCCATAAAAAAGCAAACTTTGGAAGTCGGTCAAAAAGACGAGTACCGCTTTATGCTGAGATATATGTACTAAATTTACTATTCATTTCTCTGAGAAGTCAGTAGATTAGTTAATCGAGGAAATTATTTTCTCATCAAATTTGAGTTGTGAGCTATTTAAAATCATTGGAACAAGAGTTCAGAGATGTGTAATTTGATAAATAAATAAGACAAGAACGTTAGTGCTTTTGGCTTCTCCAAGGAATAAAAATAAACAAACCATAATCATAACCCCGCCCGAGAATGTTATATATTTAAACTTCCTTCGTCCCTACTAGAGAAGAATGCGCAACGTCCCAAAATGACATTCGATAACCCTCCGTTTTTTGAACCACCCCCACCACTCGTGTTAACCCTCCTGTCTAAATATGTTCAGAAAAATTTATAAATAAATAAAAAATATGTTCAGTGGCATTTAACTTTTGAAACATTATCTTTACGCGGCAATTTTCCTACAAAATTTCAGAATTCCTTCATTTTTAGAAACTCGCAAAGTTAAAAAATCTGTAATTTTGTTAGGTTGATGTCTATATGAAAATTGAAACTGTGTCTAAAGGATGTACCAGAAAAAAGGAATAAAAATTATATCGATAACGAGTGACAAGAAAATGTAAGGCGGATCAACTGATAAAGCATCAGATATTACTTTTCTCTTGAGCCTCGAGTCTACCATATTATTTATTTTATAAAATTAAATATACCTACATAATACTAAGATATCATGTTGAGTTAAGGCTGACTTTATTTATTAAAATATCTTTATATAATCTTGATCATAGTTTTTTTTATTCATGTATTTACTATGCTTGACCGCACTGTAATCCTCGTATAAATGTGCGGAACCATCCGGGTATGAGCTCATATTTTATGGAATATTCCTTTTATTAATTATTGCTCCTCAGTTTAGATGAAAAACCAATCAGCATGTTTTTACATATTATTAAATATCGAATATCGAACTGTAGCAGAGCAAATAAAGACTTGGCTCATAAATTGAATACGAATCATCATGCTTTCAGTTCAGAGTGCAGTGTGTATAAGCGAAAAATAGAAGTCATTAAAAGGAGGTGGTTATAGCAACGAAAGGACAATTCCGACAAAGTAATCATAATTTATTATTTGAATATACAAAAATCAACAACTATACCATAATTAATTGCTTATCACATTCACGTCATACTGGAGGTGTGTCCATATATGTCAGGGAGGGAATTAAGTTTGTAATTTGCAAAGCAGTCATGAAAGAAGATGCAATATGGTTTCTTCACATTCAAATATGGTTTTCAAATTATAAATGGTCCATAATAGGTCTGTACAGATCTCCTAGTAAACCGATAGCATTATTCTGTAATTATTATAGCGAGTGGTTTGCAGAAGCCTTGGAAGGTGAAAATAATTTAATAATAGCATGTGACTTTAATATAAATCTCTTGGTCAATGATAGTAATAGGAATAATTTCTTAAATCTAATTATGGATCAAGGTTTAAAGCAATTAGTGGAAAGTCCAACTAGAATAACAAAAAATTCAAGCACCCTGATAGACCATGTAATAACACGGATCGAAGATAACTCAGTGACTGTTAAGCATGTATTAAATTCCAAGATTTCGGACCACGAGACTCTAAAGATAGAAATAGTGACAAAGAGTTTAAGGGATTAAAAGAACTAAGTGGTGCGAATCATACAATACAGTAAAGAGAATTTTGATAATTGTATAAACAATGCCGGAATTGAGGATCTTTATATGATAGATGATCCTAATGTAATAGCAACAAAGTTAAATAATATAATAGAAGAGGGCATAGAAAAGATGACTATATACAAAAAAAATATAGACAATAATTGTGGGTGGTACACGAGTGAACTAAAAAAAAAGAAAACGAGAAAAAGTAACAGCATACTCAAGAGCAGTTTATGAAGGCGGCGAGGTTTTGTGGGACAGGTATATAGCAGTAAACAGGCAATACAAATATGAAATAAAGAAGGCAAAAAATGATTATGTGCAACGACAACTATGTATAAATTCAAAGGATAAGAAATAGTTATGGAGAAAAATAAAACAATTTATACTGGCGACTGTTAATAAGAGCATTACTGAAGTGACGTTTGGAACTAATGAAGTTTCTAATCCTCTACAGATAGCTAATATGTTCAACAATTTCTTTATAGACAGTGTTAAGGAGATAAATAGAACCGTTCCGCAAGTAGAGTATGTACCACATAACCTAAACTTAAATACCAGCTTTAAGTTCCAATATTGCGATGAGAGAACACTAACCAATATAATCAGAATGTTTAACAACAAGAGGGACGTAATAGGCTTGAACAAAGACTATCTACTTAATTCTATTGAAATAATAGGTCCAGTGCTTTTGAAAATAATAAATTTGACAATGAAAACTGGTCAATTCCCGGTAATTTGGAAAGAGTCAATTGTAGTACCAGTGGAGAAGGTTGTAAATGCAACCAAATGCGAAGAATTCAGGCCAATTAACATGCTCCCTCTGATGGAAAAGATTCTCGAAATATTTGTAGCGAATCAGTTAAGGAATTACATGGAATCAAATGATTTATTTGCAAAGGAGCAATCAGGATTTAGGAATAAGCATTCTTGTGAAACGGCTCTAAATTGGACAATAACCCAATGGAAGAAGGCAGCAGATATAGGTGATTCGGTAATAGCAGTTTTCCTTGACCTCAATCGAGCATTCGAAACGCTAGATATATCTATATTAATAAAAAAATTACGCAGTTATGGAATTCGTGATATTGAGTTAAAATGGTTTGAGTCATATTTGAGTGATAGGTGTCAGAGTACAAAGGTGGGAGACAAAATTTCTGAGAAACTAAATATCCATCTGGGAGTTCCGCAAGGATCGGTATTGGGTGTCTTACTCTTCTTAATTTATATTAATGATGTTGGGATTGTGCTAGAAAATTGCAAGTTATTATTATTTGCAGATGATACTTTGATATATATCAGTGGAAAGAAAACAGAAGGAATAATGACAAAACTTAATGAAGATCTGGGGAGAGTAAGTCAGTGGTTGAGAAGCAACAAATTAAAGTTAAACCTGACTAAAACTAAATTTATAAAAATGAATCTGAATGAAGATATAAGAGTTAGTCTAGATGGAGTTGAAGTGGAGTGTGTCGATAGCTTCAAATATCTTGGAGTGATAATTGATAAAAAACTTAAATTTACTGAGAATGCTAATTATGTTTGCAAAAAGGTATCTAAAAAAATAGGCTTCCTGAGGAGAATTAGAAGATATGTGTCAATGGAAAATGCAATAGTAATTTTCAATGCGATAATATTACCACATTTCTCCTATTCTCACTAACTTTTTGTAGAACGGTTTTATTTAGGTATATTATGTTAGGTATGATGCAATTTCAGATGAATTCACATTAGCATAAGTACTTCCCCATCGAGTAAAAGCAGCGGGATAGCAAGTATATTATATATTATATAATATATATACCTTCGTATTTATTTCTTGAATATATGAGTAGGTAATTCATTGATATGACATGGTAGTTTATTATATAACTTACTTGACATCTACAATATTACGTTCAGTGGTTATTAAACGATGTTTAGATGGTGGAATCAAATTGCAATTTTTTTGGTATAATTATGAAATATGTTATGTCTCTGAAATTTTTCATTATTTTTGTTCATATCTAGCACATAATTAAGAATATAGATATATGGTAAGGTAAGTTTTTAAGATTTTCAAATACAGAATAACTGTCTTTATAATTGGCTTTCGATATTATTCGTAAAGGTAGTTTCTGTCTGTAATAGGACCGACGTTATTAGTTGGTGCACTGAAAAATAAAAAATAATATTAATTCTATTGGTCCTGTTACTTTTGAAGTTGTGCAGTTGCAGTTAGATTGAGAACTTTTGGCACCAACTAATAACGTCGGTTCAATTTTTTGTAAAAAATATTTATTTCACACTTTTAAGTGTAACATTAGTCACGAAAATTGTTGAACGTTCACTAATACTAATGAAGATAGTACCACAACCTTACTTAGCCTATTTATTATCCACGTATATTCTTTACTTGTAGTTGTTATTATTGAGATCTGAAAACATCGCTGCGGAAATACGCATAAGTATTTTAGATGTTACTATTTTACCGCCGTTGTAACTCGAAAACCGTAACTCTAAGGAAAAAATGTTCGTTATAAATGTTGCTACAAATAATTAGGTCTTTCATGTAGTCCACACAGATTTTTAATTTTCTAAATCGCCCTCTCCACATAGCAAAGATACATATATTTGAGAACTTAACATGCCTCTATCTCGAAAACCGTAACTCTTTTGTTTCCATATATTGTCCTATCTTTAATTATACCACCTCAGGAGATTTCGGGTTTCCGTTTCTATGAATATGGGACCATTTCTCAAGCCTTCTCCTTCAAATGAATCAAAAATCAAAGTACGATTAC
This sequence comes from Crioceris asparagi, assembly GCA_958507055.1. NCBI lineage: Eukaryota > Metazoa > Arthropoda > Insecta > Coleoptera > Chrysomelidae > Crioceris > Crioceris asparagi. Next base: position 73,197,213 of record OY293828.1, read on the forward strand.
TATATAAAAGCCGCCTACAAACCAAAAAAAAAGCACTCAGTCGAATTGTATACCTCCTCCGTTCGGGTTTCGTCGGTCAATAAGTCAAAATAGGCTGTTTTTAAAGCTAGCGCATCTAGTCAATTTCCGTATTGGGTTGATATTTGAGTTTAATCTTTTACTTAAATGCTCATTCATAATTATTTCAAGTAGTTTTACTTCGAAACAGTTGGCAATGGTATTATTAGTTGAGAATACAATATTTTAAGTTTTATCTTTATTAAGTTTCAAGCAATTAGAAATGAACCATGTAACGGCTTTTTCTGAAAAATCCTGGGAATGTTTTTCCTAATAGTCTAACTTTTTTCAGAGACATAAAGAGGGCTATCATCAGTATAACAAACAGATTTGGTTGGATACATATTATGAAACATATTGTTAACATAGATAATGCATAAGAGTGGAACATTGAGGAACCCCAAAATGGATGTTTTAAATTTTAGAATAACGTGTATCTATGAGCTTGTTTCCTTCCGTTCAAATAGGATTCGAATAAATTCCATGCGATACCACGTAGAACCGTAGAATTATAATTTGTTTAAGAGTACCTTGTGCGAGACACAGTCGAAGGCCTTGCTCAAGTCACACATAGAAACGACCTTATGTTGACCATCCTCAAAGCCCCCAACTATGTCCGACAAAAGCATTTGAATCGCTTGAACAATACGTAGATCAGTTTTTTCTAAAGCCGAACTGTCTCTCATGAAGCGTTTTATGTTTATGGAAAGGAACGGGATTAGGCGTTCTTTTATAATCATTTCAAATATTTTGAAAGAAATTGGTATTATCGAGATTGGTCAGTAGTTGCCAATGGTATTTTTGTCACCTTGTTTAAATATAGCTATCACTTTTGCCAGCTTGAAATCATCTAGAAAAAATCTGTTGGCGATACAATGGTTAAAAAGAGATTCAATGAGAAAAAACATATGTTTTTTATTACTTTGTTATTTCGTACACATCAGGACAAGATGAATTTTTCAGTTTTTGAATGGCTACAAAAACTTCACTTTCGGTTATTAGATGAAAAGAAGTGAGTCTTTGAGTGATTTCCGTGGGTGAAGAAAGTTGCTTGCATTTTGATCACAATCAGGTAGTGAGCTTATAATATAACTTGCAACATAAATATACCAAGAGTAAAATATAAAGAGAAGAAGGGAGAGTGAGATCTTCTTTTTTGATGTGAAACATCTATAGCCGCACGTAAAACCGATTTCTGGCGTGGCGACGCGTCGCCACGCTATATGATGGTAATATATACATATATATACAGTCTATATGCAGTAGTATGTACAGTGTGACGACGAGTCGCCATGTTCAATCGACTGCACTACACGTCATTCATCACAATTTATCTGCAGAGAGATCACCTTTACAATTATTTTTACTGGGCCAGCTGGATGTGGAAAAACCTTTGTAATAAAATTGATAATGATGGGTTCTGCAATTCATACATTACGTGTGCTACTAATTCCGTTGTCAATAGAAACAGCACAACAATATAGATGCTTATTTAAATATGTCAAAGTTTTAATAATTGACGAAATCAGTATAATTGGTGCCGAGCTCTTGAACCAAATAGACGCAAGACTAAAACAAATAACCGGAAATTTTGATGAAAATTTTGGTGGTCTAGACATTATTTTTATTGGAGATTTGCGACAATTACCTCCAGTCCGTGCAACTCCAATCTATAAGCAGTCCAAACAACGGATGATTGGACCCTTGCTTTGGCGAGGATTAAAATTCTACGAATTAACTCAAATAATTCGACAAGATAACGAAATGTTTGCTTCTATTCTTACAAAAATTGGCAGTGGTATTATTTTAAATGATGATAAATTAGCCGTTATCGAGTCTAGATTTTTTACGAAGGAAGAAGCCTTGCGCCTGTGTCCAAGTGGTGTACGATTATTTCATGATAATGCATCAGTTAAGGCATATAACGTACTAGATTTACAAACTGAAAATAAAATAGATTCAATTGCAATGGACATTATTTCTGGTTGTACTAATCATGAGCAAGAAGCAAACATAAGACAAAAATTACACAAGTTGTCAGTGATTGATACTGGAGATTTGCTATAGATACGAAATCATTTTTGTTATTGGAAAACCTTATATTATTACAACTAACATAGACGTGGTAGACGGTTTAGCTAACGGCGCCGTGGGAAAGCTGATCATATAGAATAAAATGATGAAAATCAAGTAACTCGCATATGGCTCGTTTTTCCAGATAAAAACACTGGCATGGTGGCTAGAAGAAAAGCCACTGCCTTTCTTGCGGAACATAATATCGATAGACGTGCAGTACCTATCGTACGTCGAACTTCAAGTATACCTCTCAATAATAATAAAACCATTGTGGGAAAAAGAAATCATTTTCCATTGATATCAGGATGTGCTATGACTATTCATAAGTCTCAAGGAGGTACATATGACGAGGTGGTCTATGAGTATAGTAAAAGTCATTCTATTTCATTACTTTACGTAGCTTTAACACGAATAACAAGTCTTGAAGGGTTTTTTATATGTAACAGTCAGGATAATTTAAGATTTTATCATGGAAGAAGAGTAGATCCATCAGTTTCAAGTTTACAGCAAGAATTTAAAAGATTATCTCTAAACAAACTTACTAAATTGCAGGGACTGATCACTGAATTTATAAACTCCAGAAATAAATTAACCATTTATACTTTAAACTGCCAAAGTCGCAGAAAACATACTACTGATTTACAAGATTCTATTTGTCAGTAACTTTTTATTACTAACTGAAACATGGCTTCCTGCTGATGAATCAGTTGACTTACCTAATTTTCATTGTATAGCAAAATATAAGAGACAAAATGTTATAGCCGCTGGAGTTGCCATTTATAAAAACAACAATACTTCACATATTACTACATTCAACATGGATTTAGTAATTCAAAATGCTACAGAAGTTCATGTCTCCCAAACATCTATTGGCGATATGTGTGCTTCACACGTTAAACTAGAAGATGGAAGTGAATTGATGATGATTGTTGTGTACATTTCTCCTAGGGGATTATTTCCGTTAAGTCATAGAGGTTCAATAACTTTCAAAACCAATAAAGACAAACTACCATTGATTTTAGCTGGGGATTTCAATGTAAATTTTGCAAAAGATGAATCAACGCCATTAATTACGTTTCTCCAAGAAGAATTTCAATTGCAAATTAATAACAATCCAAGAGAACCTACTACCAGATACGGAACAACAATAGATGCTGTATTTATTAGATATCTTGATACTGTTATGTCCAATACTTTCCTATACTTCAGTTACCATCGACCAATTGTCACAGTAATACCGTCCTCAGAGGCAACATCAAATATAACTATTACCGAGGTCACTGATTAAACGAATTAAGTAGTCACGATTTGAAATAAATTCGTAAATTTTTGTATTTAATGAAAATAAATGTTTATTCAATAAATAGTCATCGTTATCTGGAAAAAAAATCGTAATATTTTATTTTATCATTATGACATATTTAGTTCCTATCACAATCTGTTCTTTTCTGCATATTACTTTTACAAAATAATGTCGAAGTTTCACATCTGCCAAGCGTCCCGTGACGGCTCACATTTTTTTTTGGAACAAATAATTTTCCATAGTCTCACGAGTACATTTGTATTATAATTTCTCGGCATACACAAACTAGAATATCGCGGACACAAAATTATTTGTTTTCTTTCTAGACTAGCACATCAATAATACAGAAGCTTAAAGCGACGATAAGTGAAAGGTTACAGATAACATTTCAATAATTTCAAATCAATATTGAGTGAATTATTCTTTTTACTCTGTTATACAAACAAATACGAGTATTCATACATATATGGGAAAGTATAATGCATAAAGTATCTTATCACATTACCCATATAAGTAATTTAAGTTTGATAGTATATTTAAGAACACATTTGATTTAATAGTAGATCATTATAATGTCCTTTAGTAAATAAAATAAAACATGAACAAAACATCATGATATATGAAAAGGCTGCGTGCAATACCCAAATGGTAAAGTAAATACAGCGAAAGGGTGTTGAAGAAAAGCAAATAAAGAACTATAAAGACCCACATTAAAAAATGTGAGAGCACAAAGATTACGATGGGTGAGACATGTTGAACGATTGCTTAGAAAGAATGCCAAAGATGCCTACTATAATTGGTAAATAATTATTTTTTTATAAAAACTAGTAGGTACGGAATTTACTAGTTGGTGCTCTGAAAAATACGAAATAATATTGATTCTACCTCACTTTCAATAAATATGTATTTATAATTTTTCAGAAAACTTTCCAGTCTCTTACTGTGAAATCGTTTTTGGTAAATTTTTCATATAAACTTTTCCAGAAATCGTCGCTTTGCCGCCTCAAATTTTCAATTTTCGAAAAAAATAATCCCTTCTACCTCTTTTTGAATGAATATTGATAAGGAAACCATGTTAATTTTCAAATAATCATCACTCTTCTTTCCAATGAAAAACGAATCATAAAAATCCGTATTAAGTTAACTATAAGAAAAGAGCGTTAATCGAAATCAAAAAAGTAGTTAATTTACCTTCGTCGTCTCCGAGAAGCAGAAAACGTAGACCTAGAAAAAGATGTAAAAGCAGGGTAACAACAGAGGACCATAGATGTCTCAAACGGGAAAGAGAATACGGCTGACAGAAGATGATGGAGGAAAATAGTTGAAAGGATTTAAGAAAGGAAAACTGGTCTGTCGATCTATGTACATTTATTGTTTCTACCGTCTTTTTCTAAAAATGCTTCAAACAAAAGTTGGAGATTATATCAATGAATTAAATATATTTTTAATCCATTTATGAAACACCCGCTGTCTTTTTGAAGCTACTTGTCCGATTGTCGATTTTTTTCTAAATTCGAAAGTGCTTCGAATCGATCGCCATAGGTAAATTTATATAAGAAGTTTTACTAAAATAGGATTTTTTCTCAAATTTGATTGACATTAAACGGCTTCATAGATTTTGATGAAAATCTAATCTGCTTATTCCTTTCCTATCAAATGAAACGCGACATATATCTACATAATTTCCTTGTAGAACTGTACTTTCGACTTTCAAGAGAAAATCAAATGGTATTATAATTATTTAATTCACTAATCATAGATATATTTGCCACATAGATTTTATGCTCGCTTGACCTCTATAAATTGTTTACCAATTCCAATTTTATTGGTTGATTATCCAGACAATAATTGCGTCCATAGACTAGGCAGACGAAACAGAACAGTAAATAGATTTATTTCCAGGAAACTATAGTATACATATATGTGTTAAAGCAGATTATATAAATAGAATACAAAATCCATCACTTCATTCTTATCAAAAAAATATTCATCCTAACCAACGTTGATTATTTCAATATGCGTCAGAATCAGATTCCAAGTTATCAATCACATTTATAACCTTAGTTACATATTCTTGCGGTAAATTGAAGGATCTTCTTTCTAAAACATCGGTTAGCTACATCAAGCCAAAGAACAGAATGGAATTTATCTAATTCATTTTTTAAATAATTAAACATAATAAAAATTGAGATGTGAAGAAAAGGTTGGTAGGCCTCAAGTTTTGTCTATTGTGTTAATAATAAGCAATATCTGGAGACCGAGCTTCGCTCGATATTTAAACTTATTCAAAAATGTGCATATTTCTGAATACAATGTATTGCGATCGGTGAATACTTATATTAGCATCTTCTATTAAAAAAAAATGATTTTGTTAAAAAAAACTTAGTGGTGATCAGAATTCGAACCGAAGAACTCTAGATTGATACCCGGAAGGTTGAACAAAAGGACTATTTTCCCCTATGATGTTATCGGGATCATAATGGTATCTCATATATAATCTGTATAAATCGAAAAATGAGAAAATTAATTGCTAAAAACGATTTCTCTTGTGAATGTGAATACAACCAATCGATTCAATACACTCTAGAACCCATACATATGAAAAGTACCCGGCGAATTGCTGCCGTAGCAGTGATAATTGTAGAGATATATGAAATTTGAAGTAAATATTTATGTTAGTTATTGGCCATGTGCAGTCCAATAGAAAAAATGAATAAATAAAACGAATTTCAGAGTAATCACTCTAATTATTAATTTATTATCTCAATTTTTGATGACGATTACTTACAAAAATAACTTCCTACTTTTATACACTTCAGTAATAATATAATATTTTTATTGTAATGCTTTATGGTACACGATATTTTTTAATTGCTGGATTATTTTAAATAATTTACTTTTATCACCTATATTTCCACAGTGTTAGATGGAGTAGGTTTAATATTTGTGTCTGTACCTACCAGAACTGCTGCCCTCTCGTAGTGAAAGGCCACACTCTTCTCAGGAAAAAGGCTCATTGTTCCAGATAATATAAGTGTTCTTTGGATAATGGTTCTTGACTTGTATGACGTATCTGACACCACAATAAGAAAGCGTATAGGAAAAGTGTTTTTTCACTATTTTCCTCGCAATTTTTACGATTTTTACGAACCTTCCTTATCCCTTAATGAAAATATTAAAACAAAAATTATCCGAATTGGTCGAGCCGTTCTCGAGTTGTGTGCTTAGCAACGCATTTGGCGATTCAGTTTTAATTATATAGATTCGTCTCCTTCATATTCATACCAATACCTGATTAGATTCTTGGGTAAATGCTCTTTGGAGCCATATCCTCCACACTCAACCTTTTGATACGGAGCATTTCCGTTTAATTTTCATAAGAGTTTTTTGTATAAGACTATACAGGCTGTTTCAAATTCGACTCTCACCATTGGGATCTCGGAAACTAATAGGGAATACGAAGATGGTTAAATTGGGGCATATTGCGCATTTATGTGCTCAACAATACGCCGTTTAAAAGAATTATAAAATTTCGAGTACCTAGTTCCGGAGAAATCCGGAAAAAACGAATTTTCGGAAAATCATTTTATTTTTTTCCTGACTTTATTTCTTAATGAATTTCTAAATAAATAGCACATTTGCATAGCCACTTTTTTCACTCTTTCCAATGGTGTTAATAGATTTGTAACCTGATGTTTCATCTATGTGTAACTATCACGAACTTTTTTTCAGGAAGCCATATTGGCATTCCACAAATTTGAATAGTCCTTTTTATTACTTTTTTGACGATATCATAAGTTGACCTTGTTGTCCTAAAAATCCGAGAAATCAAATAAATTTCTGTAATTACAATAATGTTAGAAACAGTGTGAATAAGTACAATGGAAGTGTATCTTAAGATGTATCCCGAGAGACCACAACCACAACCAAATTTGTCCAAATTAATGGACAGAATTCGCGATGGGTTTGGCTTAAGATTAATTATACCTCATCAATAATGATTTCTTTAGTTTCATGATCAATCCTGTCTCCAGATTTTTGTCTGGGTTTTATAAAGGAACCATGCTCAGCTAAATTTGTATCTAATAAGTTGAATAAAGATCGGTAGGATTGTCGTCTCTTGTGATACCTAAATGTTAAGATGATACACTTCCAATGTATTTATAATGTTTCTATAATTCTTGTAATAAAGTTTTATCATATCTCGTTTTTCATTCGAGAACTCCATTTTTAACGACTCAGTAATTGACAATAATACAGAATGTCATTTATGTGTCACCGATTGGAAAAATCAAAGCCAACTACTTTATAAAAGTAATTTATTTAATTTCTCACATTTTTAGGACAAGGTCAATTTATGATACATCGTCAAAAAGGTAATAAAAAGGGCTATTCAAATTTGTGGAATGACGAACCATCAGGTTATAAAACTATTAACACTATTAAGAAAGAGTGAAAAAAGTGGCAATGTAAATGTGCTATTTATTCATAAATTCATTAAGAAATAAAGCCAGGGAAAAAATAAAATTATTTTCCGAAAATTCGTGTTTTCCCGGATATCTCCGGAACTACTCGAAATTTTAAATTTTCTTAAACGGCGTATTGTTGAGAACGTAAATGCGCAACTTTGCCCTAATTTAACCATCTTCGTTTCCCTATAGTTTCCGAGATCTCAATGGTGAAAGTCGAATTTGAAACAGTCTGTATAGAACATAAATATTTTTTACAAAAAAATGGACCGACGTTATTAATTGGTGCACTGAAAAGTGACAAAATTTGCCCCCTCCTCCCCTTCGGGGGCGGTTTTCGGAGGGAAGGAGATTTCGGATTTGCATTTTTATGAATACGGGACCATTTCTCAAGCCTCCTATTTCAAATTATTTTGAAAAATTCCAACAATATATGACATTATTTTATCGAGAAAATGCATTAGAATCAATCAATTTTATCTGTTCTTGCGTAACATTACCTAATGAAGGCAAATTCATGATTTGAGAGAAAAAATGGAGATAAATCACGACCTAAATCAAAAGTCGAGCAGCAGTCAACTCTCTCATCCCCAATATAATAATAACAAGGAAATTATAATGTAGAATATTATGAGGTGGGTAGAGACTGGTACGAGGCCCTGCTACGGTAAATGGGAATGAACCATATATCGAACGTAGATTTATCCCCAAGATATCATTTCATATAGATATACAGGGTGTCTCTTAAAAAGTCCTCAGAAAATGCTACCACACATTCCAGAGTTGAAAATAAGTTGATATATATAGTTATGGATTTGTAAGGTCTTATAAGGTTTTGATGAAACTTGGTACGGTTAAATTGTGAAATAGGACAAAACCAACTCATATCAAAATTATGAAAATTATTAATCCATTGGTTATAAAAACAGATTTAAGTAGGTATAATATTCTGATTAAGCAATGTATTTATTATAAAAAGGTCCTCTTGATATGATAGAGGAGCACGTAGATGTGAGCTAATACTGGCCAACTTCATATGATGAAGGTTTGTACTAGTGGCCGATGAGAAAGTCTAAACGTCTTTAAAATGACTACACTTTACACTCTGTCTCTATATTTTCTTAGTCACTGATTTCTCACCTTTTTTAGAAATAACGTTGTGTGCCTTAATATCCGAAAAGTAGGTATATTTATTATAAATATCTTATTTTTTAATTATTGCGAACACTTTAACTTTTGAAATTCGTAAGAGAGATTTTACACTTTAAGATATATACATACAATATTTCCATTTTAAACTATTTTATGAGATTTTAATCATTTGCATACAATTTTCATGTTTTTTTTAATGACCTACAACAAATTATGAAAAATCCAGATTTTACATCACATATATTATTTCTCAAGTCTTTTTTTTGTCGGTACGCCATAGCTTCCTTAATACTTCATCAAATTTCATGAATGAGGCATCATTTTAAAGCTTTCCCTAACCACTACACCGGAAAAATATACAAATCACTCACATTTCAATTGTTTTTCGAAGGCAGACCTCCAAGTAGAGGAAGAACACAGACCCTCAACCGTGTCTCGAAAAATTGCCCATGACGCACTAAATACATACTATACGATACTAAATATACAGTGTGCACTTTAAGTAAGTAGGTTAGAATGCGAGTGCTTCGCACGTTTTAGCTAGTATTAGACACATTTCTTATTGAACGGTTTCGAAAAACGGAGGAGGTATAAAATTCATTTGTATGTTTGCTTTTTTATGTATGTACGCGCTTAATGCCTAGTAAACGCGATGATTTTAATGGTTTTTTTCAAGTGTTGAAAAATTGGCGTATATTAAAAAAAATTACAAGCTATCAAAAAAAACAAAATAAGGTTAATTCTATTTGTGCTGCCACTTCTGAAATTAGTACCAAAAGTCTTCTGTACTTATTATAATTGCACCACTTCAAAATTATCAGCACCAATAGAATTAACATTATTTTCAATTTTTCAGTAGGTAGACCAACTAATAAAGTAGGTCCTATTTTTTTTGTAAAACATTACATCTTAGGAACATGTGCATTTTGTAAAAGCCTTTTAGAGCCACCCTGTATATGTAGCCAAAAGATGTTCTGCCTTCTGCATTTACCTTCGAGTCCATATCACACGAAATCAATGATTTATTTAGAAAGCAAATACAATAATTACAATACTACTTCAGATGTACGCATTTTGTACCTACTCAATCATTTTATGGCAAAGAATTGTGAAATGCGCCGTAACATGCAAATTGCATGAAGCAGTAAACATATTGTAATGGGCTTCATTCATTACTCAATTAGAATCTTTGGTTAGATGATTATTGAAACTACACCACAAATTGACAATGATAGATTCATTGTGTTCACATTTTAAGATGTATTTTTAGATTGCACTATGTTAGGATAGGTTCAGATGGAATGAAATTATGTGGAGAGCCGAACATCGATCAACTAACTATTTACGGTAAACAAACCGACGGATAAATGATGAAACTAACAATCTACGGTTAAGTAACCGAAGATTAACCAGTGGTCAATATTGTAGAAATACAGCAGTGCATAGCGTGATAATCTTGAAATAATTCACACTATCTAAACTTTATAGACCATGATCTAAACCAGGGTCAGAAATATTTGCTTCCGAGCTTACCATAGCGAAAAATGAATTATAGCTACAAAAATATTATCGATTTGTTTGGAATCTTGGGTTTTTGCTCGACCCATCGATTTTAATCCTTTGAAGAAATCATTGAAATATTAATTTTGGCTTTGTAACATTTTACAAAAAAATAGGACCGACTTTTATTAACTGATACATTGAAAATACAAAATAATAGAAAATCTATATGTACTAGTAATTTTGAAGTTATGCATAGTTATAGTTAGATAGAAGAGTTTTGGCACCAATGTTTTAAGATCTAAATAGATAAACACAATCATTTTCCACCATGTTAATAGTATGATAAATATCATCTCAATAACCATACCATAACGTACTGTTTCATTAAAATTTCAGAACTACTTGTCGTATCTCTTTCATAAAGTAAATAAGTGCAGTACACCATGAGGTACATACGCAACGGAGTAAATGTTTGGCTTATTTCATATCTCAAAGTCTATGTAATATAGGGTGCAAATGGTTCTTTACTGATCTACATTATTTGGCATGCCAAATTGTTGTAACACATTATTTTAAATATAAACATATCTTTACATAAAATTGGACCTACTTTATTAGATGGTGCACTGTAAAATACAAAATAATATTAGTTTTATTGGTCCTGGTAACTTAGAAGTTATAGTTAGATCAAAAACTTTTGGCACCATCTTCAGAACTAGAACCAATAGAATTAATATTATTTTGTATCTTCAGTGCACCAACTAATAACGTCGATCCAATTTCTTGTAAAAAAAGATTTCACACTTTCAAATGTAAAATTACTCATGAAAATCATTCAACGTTTATCCAAGAAGATAATACGTTGCTTATATTTGTTCTGAGATTTCAAAACATCGCAGTAATACAAATATTTTAGAATTACTCACTGCTGTAACTCGGAAACCGTAAATTTTTTTAAAAATGTCTAAATTAAACTTTCCGGATATGGTATATTCTTTAGTTTTGTAGTCCCAAATTTTCGATTTTCAAAAAATTTCCCCCTCCATCCGCTTTGGGAGAAGGTTTTGAGGAAAAGCACAGAGCGCACGTTTACATTTATAAGGCGCGAACAACCATACAGTACAGTCGAATTGTATACCTCCTCCATTTTTTCGTCGGTCAGAAAGCTAAGAGAATACAGTACATTTGGCTATATATTCTTTACCTAGCCATTAGCAAAATTGTCATTTTGTTATGAATTTTTAGTTTTCTAAATCTATATATAAGTACCTAACCTACCTATTCTACTTGAAGAAATATTGTTTATTTTTCGAGAAGTTTGAATGTCTTAGCAGAATACTTTTATTATAATTATTGAATCACCCTGTATATATGAATTATTTTGAAGGTTGAAATTTTATGTCATAAAATATTTTTTTTACTACAGTTTGGCAGCAGTTACCTCTTTTTGACCGACGAACCCCGAACGGAGGAGGTATACAATTCGACTGTCTGCTTTATTTATTTTTTTGACTCGTGCGCGCCGTTTATATAGTAAACGAGTTCCGATTTTGATGATTTTGGATTCATTTGAAAGAAGGGGATGGAGAAATGGTCCCGTATTCATAAAAACGCAAATCCGAAATCTCCTTCCCTACGAAAACCGCCCCCAAAGGGGTGGTGGGGGCGAATTTTCTCGAAAATCGAAAATCTGAGTTGGTATAATTAAAGATAGGACAATATCCGGAAAAGTTTAAATTGAACATTTTTTCAAAAGTGTTACGGTTTTCGAGATAGACGCATGTTAAATATGTATTTTTGCTATGTGGAGAGGACAATTTCTTTCGAAAGTACATGAAAGATATAATTATTTGTAGCAACATTTATAATGAACATTTCTCAATAATAACAACTACAAACAAGGAATATACGTGGGTAATAGGATAAGTACTATCTTCATTGATATGGTATAGTGAACGTTCAACGATTTTCGGGACTAATGTTACACTCAAAAGTGTGAAATAAATATTTTTTACAAAAAATTGGACCGACGTTATTAGTTGATGCACTGAAAAGTATAAAATAATATTACTTCTATTGGTGATGGTACTTGTGAAGTTGGTGCCAAAAGTTTTCAATCTAACTGCAACTGCACAACTTCAAAAGTACCATCACCAATAGAAGTAATATTATTTTATACTTTTCAGTGCATCAACTAATAACGTCGGTCCAATTTTTTGTAAAAAATATATATATATATATATATATATATATATATATATATATATATATATATATATATATATATGTTATATAAAGTTATAATTGAATTACTTTTTAAAGTCATATAATAATAATAACAAAGTATTATTTTAAATATTATTTCATAATATTATATTACATCCGCAAGACGCAGTATCTCACCATATCGTATTACATCTGCAAGACGCAGTACACCATATCATATTACATCTCCAAGACGCAGTTTAAGAAGATAACAAAAGTGATAAGGATATTTACGTGCCAGAGATGCAGACCAGTAGTCAGCAAGTTACCATAAAGACCATTGTTAATTGTTTATCCAGTTCGGCCTCCAAAAAGACATTACTATGTATTTTAATTATAATATTTCTAGAAGCTTCGATTCAACCTTAGGAGAAAAGATCCATTGTATTAATTTACGTTTCTTTTTATATTTTTAATGACTAAACATTTTTGATTGTATAAATACTAGATCTCTAGCTAACGGCATCACTTGTGAGTCGATACTTGTGAGTCGATACTTGTGAGTTTAGATTCATACAGTCAAGTAAAGTTAAGTTATATTTGTACTTTAATTTTTTGTCTTAATAAATAATTGTTTTTTTTTTTAAAGTTAATTCCACGAGAAGTGATATAACAAATTGGCGCAGTCAGTAGGATAACTCAACGTGATAAAACAAGGTCTACTTCAACAACAAGTTTCCCCTCATTATCACGGTGGTTTCCAAACCTTCAAGTGAAGAATCAACAGCTCCAAAAGAAGAAGAAGAATTAGTAGAATTTGAAGAAAAGGATAACTTCAACGTTGGTAAAACAAGGCTTACTTCAACAACAAGTTCCCCCTCATTATCAACAGTGGTTTCCAAACCTTCAAGTGAAGAAAAATAGCTTCAAAAGAAGAAGAAAAATTATTAGAATCAGAAGAAAAGGATACTTCAACGTTGGTAAAACAAGGCTTACTTCAACAACAAGTTCCCCCTCATTATCAACGGTGGTTTCCTAACTTTTGAAGAAAAGAACCGAACAAGACAAATGTACATCTTACTGTAAGTGAATTATCACGTATATTAATTTTTAAATTTTTTTTATACTGTTCGATTTTCTTTTATATATTTGATATTTTATATTTAATTAAATCAAAATGGCAAATGAAAGAAATCCAGCTCAAGAGGTTGAGCTTGAACCATATAGAATTTCGGAAATATTTTGTATCGTACCTGAATTTGAAGGTGATCAGATATTTCTCGAAACATTTTTAAATGCATGTGATTGTGCTTATAATATGTCTACCAGAGACCAAAAGGCTCTGTTAGTGATTCACATTAAAAATAAATTAAAAGGAAAAGCGGCTCAACTAATCAGCTCGCGAAATCCTCAGACTTACGCAGAGATAAGACAACTTTTAAATCTTCATTTTGGTGATTCAAGAGACCTTACTTCTCTTATTCATGATTTACAAAGATTAAAACAATTATCGAATGAGTCAGCTCTAACATTTTTCAATAGAGTGCAAGTCTTGAATGCTAAAATGCATGCAAATATACAAAAAACATCAAACTTATCAAATGAACAAAAGGTTGCACAAGAAATTCTTATTGATACTATGGCTCTTAATAGTTTATTAACTGGACTTGAACCCCGTCTAGGACAACTTATTCGTGCTAGTCAGCCTGAAAACTTGTTAGAAGCACAAATTCGCATACGAAGAGAATTGCAATTATCATATTTTGAGAACCAAAAATTTAATAAGCCAGCTTCTAATATTGTAAGTAAACCTCAAAATATATTAAATGTTAGAAAACCCCAAATACAAACTGTAAAATGCTTTTCATGTGGTAAAAATGGTCATACTTCTAATCAATGTCGTTTTCAACAGCAAAGAGCTTTTATTCCAAGCTCCAATCAGAATTTCTACCAAAATTTTCAAAGACCATTAAATTTCCAAAATCAACCACAAAATAATTTACAAAATAGACCAAATAGTAATGTTCCCCAGCAAAGACCTTTTCAACCACAGGGACAATCTCAAGTAAGACCCTCAGTGATTCAAAAGAATCCTAATTTCCAACAACGAGCTCATTTAATTGGCCTTAAGAGCGATAATTCTGACTATTATGATGAATATTTAGGCTCTGATCTGGATCATAATCTTTATGATATTCAAGATAATTTTGGAAATAATTTCCAGGAAGATGATAATAATTATTCATTTGATAATCTTTCTGAGTTCGAAAAAGATTCTCAAAATTTTATGTCTGCCGAAGTAATTTCAAATTTCCAAGAATTGCCAATTGCTCAAAATAAAGAACATTTTTCTGAGTTTGAGAGAGATTCTCAAAATTTTGTTTCTGCTGAAGTAATTTTAAATTTTCAGGATTTTCCTATTGCCCCAGTCAAAGACCATCCCCCAGATTGTCCGACAACAGAGAATTTAATTTCAGAAACAGTTACCAGAATCCAAACATTAAATTTCGAAGAGATGAACCCGAATGTAAATTTTCCCGAACAAAATTTTCTTTAAATCTATTTTTGACTGTTAATTCCAAAAATCTTTATTATATTGAAGATGCTTCTAAAGAGTTTAAGTTGCTTATTGATACAGGTGCAGGAGTTTCTATTTTTAATGAAAATACTGTTAAGAAATTTCCTCAAAGATTTAATGAATATGTAACTATTCAAGGGATAACTGATCAAAAAATTTTACTAAAAGAATCTGTACTTATTCCATTTTCTGCAAAAGATCCACATAAAGTTTTTATTTATAATCTTAATATTGATTTTGATGGAATTTTGGGTTCAGATTTCCTAGAACATTATAATTGTATAATTGATTTGAATTCAAAACAATTGATAACTAATTTTAAAACTATACCTCTGTTTAAAGTTACCGAATCATCACACTTGTCTCAAAATAATCAAATTTGTGAACAAGATTCTGAATTCTTACAATTTGAACAAAATACTGAAAATTGTTATAAAAAAATAGCTGAGAAAAACATTGATATTTTTGACATGCCTCACGATTATTCATTAGCTCATTGCGTTGCGGAAGATTTGCAAATGCAAAAAGGCATTGCCGCAGAATTTAAGAAACGATTTGGAAATATAGAAAAATTATTAAGTCAAAATCAAAAACAAGGTGGTTTAGCAGGTTTGAAAATTAAGAATGCAAATACAACTAGATATATTTATTATCTTGTAACAAAAGAAACTTCAACCGGAAAACCCACTTATCAGACTTTATGGTCATCTTTAAAGAAATTGAGAGATCATGTTGGTAAAAACAATGTTCAAAAATTAGCTATGCCAAAAATAGGGTGTGGATTGGACAAGTTAGATTGGACGTATGTTAAAAAGATGATATCTTATCTTTTCAGAAATTTAGGTGTTGAAATTGTCATTTGTTTGCCAAAGATACAAAATCGAATTTTTATTGAGCCAAGAATTGAAAAAATTTTGAAATTGAAATGTAATTTAACAAACACAGATGCACTACTTTTCGGACAAGCAATAGAAAATGTTAGAATTCCAAATGCTTTGGTACATGTAAATGAAGAAGGTGAATTCTTTACTTCAATTATTAATTCGAATGCTATTCCAAAAATTGTTGAATTTCCAAAGTTGAATCTAGATCCCATTCCGAATTCCGAATGTTTTTTAAATTTTAATTGCGTTAATGAAAATAAAACTAAATTTAATCAACCTGTTGATAAAAACACTATAATTTTGGATCAGTTGCGTACAGATCATCTCAACGAAGAAGAAAAAGAAATTATCACAAATTTATGTTTAGAATTTTCTGATATTTTTTATTTGGAAGGAGACCAACTAACATTTACTAATGAAATTAAACATTCAATTGAAACTGATAAAAGATAAAAGATGTTTCTTTTATTTTTAATAATGAATGTAAAAATTCTTTCAATGATCTAAAAGCTGCACTTACTTCAGATCCTATTTTGAGATATCCAAATTTTGAAGAACCATTTATTCTCACAACTGATGCTAGTGGATTTGCCATTGGCGCTGTTCTATCACAAGGTCCCATTGGTAAAGATCTACCAGTAAGTTATGCTTCGAGAATATTATGTAGTGCAGAAACAAGGTATTCAACAATAGAACGAGAACTCCTTGCTATTGTATGGGCAGTAAAACATTTTCGTCCTTATTTATTTGGAAGAAAATTTACGCTAGTCACTGATCATCGTCCATTAACATGGCTTTTTTCCATTAAAGATCCCGGAAGCAGACTAGCTAGATGGCGACTCAAATTGGAAGAATATGATTACAAAATTGAGTACAAGCCAGGCAAAATTAATAAAAATGCAGATGCACTTTCAAGAATTAAAATTAATCATTTTAAAGAATGTGCAAATTTACAATCTAAAATTACAATTTTGGCAAATAATGAAACTAATGAGGTTATACCATCAACAAGTAAAGACCCTAATGATCATATAGAACCACAAAAAAGTGAAACACTTATAGAGGAACAGGATGAATTAATGACAGACGAATTTAATAGATTTGTTGACCTTTACAAAACAAAATCAATAATCGATTATTCAAAAATTGAAACATCAAATGACCACTTACTGGATAAGACTCATAAGAATATTGTCACTTTATTTTGGCAAAATAAACTCGAAGATTTACATTATAAAATTATTGAAGATATTTTTGAAGAAAATTTTGATTTTCAAATGAATTTCGTAAATATTGTTTCTAGTAAAACTGTGAAAGATCGCAAGTATTTTATAATACCTCTTATTTACGATCCAGAGTTTGTAGTTCAACAATTATTTTATACATTATTTAAAGAACAAAGTAAATTTGATCCTTCAAAAACTTATTATATAGAAAATAATCTTGAGTTACCTATTTTAGAAGTATTCTCTTTTATTTTTGCTAATGTTGATTTAAAATTTGTAGTCTGTCAAAATATTGTTAAAACACCTGACCGAGATGAAATACCTATCATATTGGACCAATATCATAAAGGCAAAAGTAATTTACATCGCGGAATAAATGAAACTATACGACGGATAAAATCTAAGTATAACTGGACAGGACTAACAAAAGATGTAGAACAATTTATTAAAAACTGTGAAACTTGTCAAAAAGTAAAAATCTGTCGTAAGAATTTAAGCACTCCTCTGGTAATAACAGAAACACCAAAAACTCCGTTTGAAAGAATTAATATTGATATTTTTGAGTACCCAACAAGAAATTACGCTTTAACGATTCGAGATGAGTTAACTAAATTTACTCAAGCTTATCCTATTTCAAATAAAAAAGCTTCAACAGTTGTAAATACACTATTAATATTCTTTCAACATTTTGGAACACCTTTGAGAATTCATTGCGATTATGGTCGAGAATTTGATAATTCATTAATAAAAGATTTGTGTACGCTTTATGACATAAAGCTCACTTTTTCTAGCGTTGGCCATCCACAATCGAATGGTTCTTTAGAAAGATTTCACGGAACACTTGTGGAAATGATCCGTGCACATAAGACGGAAAATCCAGACGAACATCCGTTTAATATTTTGCCATATGCGGTTATATGTTATAATAATACTAAAAACAAAACAACTGGTTTTACCCCATATGAACTGATTTTTGGTCATACGTCTAGTAGACCACCTGAAACTTTATATAATGAAAAAGCCCTTATTACTAAATACATACGTGATTTGAACAACAGAATGCAACATTATTATAAAATTGCACGAGCAAAAACAGCAAGTCAGAAAGAAAAAGCAAAAATTAGATTTGATAAAAATATTTCAGGAAAGCTTCCAGATTATAAAATAGAAGATAAAGTTTATCTTAAAGAATCTCAAATTAAAGATAAAAGTCAAAATTTGTTTAATGGTCCTTTTGAAATTGTGCAATTATTTGATAATTCTGCAATAGTTTTAAATCCACAAACTAATCAAAAATCAAAAATTAATTTCGATAGACTGAAACCCTACTATGAGTAGTTTCTTTGGTTTCAGATTCTTCGTGCTGATAAATATTATATCAGCTCAATACACACTTAATCCTGTTAATAACACCGTTGGAATCTTTTTCCATGAAGAATGTACTATCAAAATTACGAATGAAAAATGGACACTTTTAGTTTACAAAGATCTGGCCCCAATTAAGAAAACAATGGAAAATAATGATAAAATACTTATAGAAATTTTGGATACTTTAGAAGATCCGTCTCCAAGGTTTATAGCTTTTAAGTCTGAAGTTCAAACACACATAAGTTTATTAACACAAATTTCGAATTCAATAGGTCAAAAATATAAAGAAATTATAGGAGAAACTAAATCATATAACTCCAGGGCAAAGCGAGGTATATTTAATGGAATCGGAACTGTTTGGAAAACTATTACTGGTAATTTAGATGCATCAGATGGAGAATATTATAATGACTGTATTAACAAATTATCTCATGAGGAATTTGAATTGGAAAATCTTCTTAAAAAACAAATTTCAGTTACAACTTCTGTTATTAAAAATTTTAATAATACTATACAAAAATTACAAATTGATGAAAAAACTTTTAATGAAGATATAAAAGAAATTCAAAATACTTTGATGGATATTGCTGATGATGTCGCATTTTATGAAGCACAAATAAGGATATTGAATATTTGTGAATCACTAATGGAAAGCTATATTTTCTTAGAAGATTCCCTTAATACAATTTTAAATTCTATCACTTTTGCTCGCATAAGATTATTACACGTATACGTCAAATATAGCTAATTATCTTAATATTATTGAATTAGAGGCATATCAATCAGAAAGTAAAATAATATTTGTTCTCAAAATTCCTCTCACTGATCCAGAAGCTTATATACTATATCGACTCTATCCAATACCAATATTAGATGATCGAACAGGTATCTATCATATTTTACCAACTACACAAAAATATATTGCGCGGGATGATGATTCACTGCTGTATTTGTCATTGCGAAATCTGGATAATTGCAAGACTCTTGAAAGAAGCATAAAAATCTGTTCTAATCTCCTCCCATATCCAATTGACAACGATGCAATTTGCGAAGCACAACTATTAAGAAGATTAACTCAGATGCCCAAGACATGTCAAACATCTCTTCTTTTTGTTAAAGATTATAATGTCTACCAAATTGATTTAAATCTATGGTTAATCACTATTTCGGATCCTTTGCCAATCACGATTAAATGTGGAAATAGGGAAATTAAATCAGAAATTATTAAAACTAATAGTTTACTGAAATTACAACCTGAGTGTAGTGCCTTTATTGGAAGTACAAGAGTTCATGCTCAATACCCAGTTGACACATACCGAGAAATCAAGTATCGAAGTCATCCAGTCACAATTCCATTTGACTGTTGCAAAGATATTCCTGAAAAATTACAAATTCCTGAACTAGAACCTCTTAAGTTGAACAAAATTGATTCCGAAGATTTGAACATTGCACAACACAAACTAAATCAGTATTCAGAAGAATTAGAAAAAATGATGAAACAATCTCCGATCAGTAAATATACACATTGGTTCACCATTTTAACCATTGTAATAATAATTGTATTGGTAATACTTTATGTGACCTGTAAATGTAGAAGAAAGCATCATCGAATTGGAATAGCTTTAACCAACGATTACCCACCATCACCACCAGGACCAGGTTCCAGTATTTCATTCCAGCAAAGTATAAGAAGAATTCTTCCGAGAAGAAGAGCAAGTATCCATGTCGGAGAACCCATAGAAGAAAACATCGAATTAAATCCAAATAAATCATTAACTTAAAAAGTTGTTGCAAACTCCACCAACTTTTCTTAAATGGGGGAGTTGTTATATAAAGTTATAATTGAATTACTTTTTAAAGTCATATAATAATAATAACAAAGTATTATTTTAAATATTATTTCATAATATTATATTACATCCGCAAGACGCAGTATCTCACCATATCGTATTACATCTGCAAGACGCAGTACACCATATCATATTACATCTCCAAGACGCAGTTTAAGAAGATAACAAAAGTGATAAGGATATTTACGTGCCAGAGATGCAGACCAGTAGTCAGCAAGTTACCATAAAGACCATTGTTAATTGTTTATCCAGTTCGGCCTCCAAAAAGACATTACTATGTATTTTAATTATAATATTTCTAGAAGCTTCGATTCAACCTTAGGAGAATAGATCCATTGTTTTAATTTACGTTTCTTTTTATATTTTTAATGACTAAACATTTTTGATTGTATAAATACTAGATCTCTAGCTAACGGCTAGACTCACTTGTGAGTCGATACTTGTGAGTCGATACTTGTGAGTTTAGATTCATACAGTCAAGTAAAGTTAAGTTATATTTGTACTTTAATTTTTTGTCTTAATAAATAATTGTTTTTTTTTAAGTTAATTCCACGAGAAGTGATATAACATATATATATATATATATATATATTATTCTCTCTCATCGTTTTTCTATAATAACGTACCTTTTGAAATCATATTTTTGGTTAGACATTCAATTTATGAACTTTCTAGAAAATACACCTTTTAGCTAAGGTATAAGTCTATATAATAATATAAAGATATTGCATATATCAGTTACAGTTTCCAAGAAAAAGACAATGACATACAGGTCATTTTAGAGTAGGACGTTGTCACGTCATTGATTCTGAACTTTGTTTTGAACTAATGGTAGGTACTTCCAATTGAAAAACCTAATTAAAGATTGCACAATATCTGATTTGACTTAATGATGCTTATAGAAGAATCGAACATAAGATCACAGTGACAACAGAAACAATAAATTAGAGGGTGATTATAAATTTTATGTTTTTATGGGTAACGATTTTACAATTTTCTTGGCTTCACGGGTATATTTATTAACTTTGGAAAAAAAATCCACCCATACCTCAATATCTTCAAATTCATGTATAGAACATCGATTTTTGATTGGTGGTAGTACCTTTCATGAGGGGGCCAGTGTTTGCCTATTAATATATAGATTGCATATAAAAATAATTCATAAAATTTTCTGTTAAGCCACACGCTAAAATTAGTTATTTGAGAAATTCCCGTATAAATCTTGAATTATTCAGTTTGAATAATGAGCCAACGTAAAATCTGTTGTTTCTTTTATCTAGACATGATGGACAGTATCCTTGAAAAACACATAGGTTCATTTGTAAATATAAATAGTTACAAGACGATAACTTATGCAAATAAATCAGCATAAACATCTTCTCGAAAACAGTGTTAGGCAAGTAATGGAGAGAGATAGTGTAGAGTCTAGAGTCTATGAAAATATGTATACGCTTTACTGAGGGAACAGAATACTTTATTTAGTATATAATAGAATCGTTGATATTTCAATTCTATACAAAAATTATATTTCACATATTCTTTTTGATAAGTTATTTCGGAATCGCACAGACCAAAAAAAATATTTTAAGAATTTGGACAATAACGCTAAAGGTTTTCAACTAAATTTTGCACTCGTCATCAATTTAGAAATACATTTATCCGGATACCTTAACCTGTTGCTGAAGAGATTTATATATGTACTTTGAAAGTAACAATAAATGTTTGAAAAAGTTTTTAAGAACCATATTTATGAAAATTATATATTTCTACTTGGGCACGTCATTAAAAACCTCAATCAACAAATATCGATTCTATGATTTATAGTAGACATAAGAATGTTTAAATTATGATCCTGTCTATTATTCTTTTATTATACCATACCTACAAATTCTCTCCACTATAGGTTTTAATTTCATATGATGTCCTGAGTTTTGTACTTCAAAATTAATGCTAATTTCGCAGTTAACGTCCCAAAGATCCCAATAACAACACCCACATCGTTATTTTATATTTATTTACCCCATTTTACCACCTAAGTGTTTGAATTTCGATTTTTTTGTTTTTAGAAGTGCTCCTATAAAGTTTCAAGTCGAACCTCTTGAAGAAATTTTAAAAAAAGTTTGAAAGTCGTCCTCTGAACAAGGTAATGATGTCTTCACTATTCTGATGACTCTTGCAATGATTTTTGGTACATAATTTATAATAAAGTCAACGCCGTATCGATCACGGGTCACTGTCAGTCTGTTAGAATCAGATGTTAATAGTAGTTTAGTCGGTAAAGACGATAAAAGTTTAGATTGTCAAGGTGACAAGTGCGAACAGTTGTACTACTACGGAAGGTAGTGTACAAGGTGTTGAAAATAAACATTTTGGAAGCAAAGTGCGAAATTTGGAGTATTATGCAAGTGAACTCATCCTACTTCTGACACCACTATATAAAGCCGTGTCGATCACAGGTCACAGTCAGTCTCATAAAAGTCAGTCAGTCTGTTAGAATCAGATGTTAATTGTAATTCAGTCGGTAAAGATGGTGACAGTTTAGATTGTCATGGTGACAAGTGGTAACAGTTGTACTAAGTACTACGGAAGGTACTCTGCAAGGTATTGGAAAGACCTACACCATTGGAAGCAATCTGTGAATTTTGGAGTACTACGCAAGTGAACTCACCCCACAACATTAAACGTTGCAATATATTATTATGTATTTTTTAATATTTATTTGAAAATTGTAATAACTGATCAGTTTCTACAATTCCACTACGAATATAAAGTCTTTAAACTTCGAATTATATCTTATAAACAGTGCTATTTTCGTGAAAAGAAAATGTTCAATTTAGAAAACTTTGATGTTGGTACACGTGAAATGGATAAAAATATCTCTTGTACCTACTCATAATAATTAATATCTGCATTCAATCTAAACTGGAGAGAAAAACAAAAACAAGCTAAAAGTAATCAATGACAAACTAACAATCTGATATTGATCTACTTCTCTACTCTACGATAATTCTTATGGCTTAAAATCATTTTGAAAATTAGGTACTTCAATTATAGCAAAAATATTATAAAATTTATAATTTTCTTTATTCTTATAAAGAAATCACAAGTGGGTATAGAAAGTTCTCTTTTCTTTTTGACCGACTTCCAAAAAAGGAGTTATAGAATTCAGTTGTATGTTTGATTTTTAATTTTTTTTTATGTATGGCTGTTCACGCGTTTTGCATAGTAAACGATGATTTTTGATTCATTTTTAAGAAGAGAGTTGAGAAATGGTCCCATATTTAGAAAAACTCAAATCTGAAATCTCCTCCCCGCTAAAAGATGCCTCCGAAGGTGGTAAAGGTTTCAATTTTTCTCGAAAATCGAAATCTGAGACGGCAGAAGTAAAGTTAATACCATAACCGGAAACGTTTAAATAGGATTTTTTTTAAAGATTTGCGCTTTTCGACTTAGAGCAATGGAGGTGGCATTTTTTCGAAAATTGAAAATATGAGGCAGCCAAATTAAAGAAGAGATTATATTTAACAACATTTAAATTGGTCAAGGTCTGAAATCTGTGTATTTCCGCCGCGATGTTTTGAGATCTCTGAATAATAACAAGTACAAGCAAAAGATATACATGTGTAATAAATAGGATAGATACTATCTTCTTTGGTATTAGTGAACGTTCAACGATTTTCATGACTAATCTTACACTCAAAAGTGTGAAATAAATATTGTATACCAAAAATTGGACCAACTTTATTAGTTGGTACACTGAAAAATACAAAAGTACCAGCACCAATAGAATTATGTAATATTATTTTCTATTTTTCAGTGCACCAATTAATAAAATCGGTCCAATTTTTGGTAAAAATATTTATTGATACAACTGCACTGTCTCAATAAATACATCACCCACACTGGACTGTTATTCTAAGATCCGTCACTGAAAACATCTACCCTCATCTGTTGATTGATTGAAATAGTATTGAAAAGACCGATTACATCATAAACAATTTTTGAATGTATTTTCTGCCTGGATATTCCTACTGTTATTAACATTCAGATTGTTCATTTATTATGAATATGGTGATACCAAGTCTAGATACAAGTATATCTCACAATGTTTTTGATAAAAACTTCATGCATCGTTTCACGTTGTATTACTAGTCGAAATTTCGCGAATCTTTCTGCCCGTCTAGCTAATCAAAATGGTTCAAGTATCAACAGATAACTCAACAGTATCAAAAATGAATCTAACGAACCAACTACATTTATCCAGTTTTTGAGTCCTAAATTAGTCTATTACGTTATTTCCGGTTTCGGTTATTTGTGGTCATGTCCTCCCGCATTCCAAATACGATGTTAATATAAAATAAAAATATTCGTGTTTTAGGACCATTTCCATACTAATTTTCTTTGAATGTACTTGTGTGGTAAATATTTTATTGACCGACTACAACTGCACAACTTCAAAATTACCAAAACCAATAGAATTAATATTATTTTATTTTTCATTGCACCAACTAATAGAGCCAGTAATTTTTTGGAAAAAAATATATTATTGGTGAAAAAATATTTTTTCTTGGACCAATGAAATTTTCGTTCAGTTCAATTAACGTACATTTTTCCTTATTATAGATAAAAATCCATACAAAGCATGCTACTGATATTTATCTCATATAAATAAATATTCTATTTTGAACCAGACATCTCGTAATAGGTAGGTACTTATAGATAAGAACTGTGATATTTGATGCAGCTCTAGAAAATAAGTGTGCGTATAAGTTACTATATTGCACCATGAATAATAGGACATTTCTTTATAATTAAAAACTTACGACACCCAAATATAAGTAAAATTATAATTGATTACAAATATTATAATAATAATAATTTCTCATTCACATATAGATACCTATATCAGCTTGTCAGAGGAACTTTTATACATGTATGTATCTAAGTTCTTTTATTCATATTTCACTTAACTTCTTGATACCTTTTAAGGTTTTAAGGCTTTGCAAAACGTCATCGGAAATCGCAGACGTGTACAATAATCTTGGTCTGGATAGTTAAAGCTGTTTCTCATTAGTTTCAAATTAGTAGACGTCCAAACTTTGAAAAATAAAGGAATATTTTCAACTTTTCTTTGATTTAGTAGAAGAAAAAAAACAGGTTCAAGAATTCACATCAAATACTTTTGTTAGAATTCAACATAGAAATATAAAGGGCACACGGTTAAACTCATGAAAACCTGAAATCAATTGATGCAACATAAAAAAGTTCGCCGAATTCATATAAGTAAGAAAATAGTTATTTTGGTATTAAGTGTGTAAAATGAGAGTGTGAATTTCTCTCGAATGTGCCATGAAAAACGTCACGGTGGCTGGAAATTTGCATATATATATATATATATATATATATATATATATATATATATATATATATATACATATATATATATATATATATATATATATATATATATATATATATATATATATGTATATATATACATCTCGGTATCATTCTGGCGTCCTTTCAAAAAACAGTAATGAAGCGTCCTTGCCGTATATTTTTCACTACGCCATCAATGTGGGCTCCGTACATTCTATAGCCTTTTGGGCGTCCAATGTATATAATAATTTCAATCCTACAAACAATAGAGCGTCCATACGGTGTATATTTATTTCATTTACAGTAAATACGGCGTCCGGCGCTATTGCCAAATGTGCAGTGGAATGGGATGATGAAATGTGATCTAAAATATATTTCTCGTATTTTGAAACTACCAGCGGCTGCCTAGCATTGGTTGTTTCTCCGAATAGTATTTCATCTGACTTTTTGTTTCTTAAACTTTATTATAGTCACACAATTGTCATATATTCTATAATTCAATGTATGCAAACTGGAATTGTAGATGCTAATGATTTTAAAATGTAAACTCATTTTCATCATTGTCATTATTTCTGTCTCCAACATCAAATAGAAATAGAAATATTTATTTCATGTAAACAATTAGGCATGTATGCATTTGTCCTAGATAGTGATATAGATCACATAAAATAAAATAAATTAAAATACGCTTAAGATGAAGAAATAATAAACATACAAGTGACAAAGTACATATAACTTAATTCAAGCCAGGGATTATGAACATCTTAAAAAAAAGAAAATAATGGTAATAACAATGTAGAAAAATGGATAAAAAAGGATTACCTACATACATGTACAACATGTTCCAGATAATTATCTATGAAGTTAAAACAGTGTTGTGTTAAATATTTACGGATCTCAATTTTGAGTGATGCAAAAGACATATTATTATCATTGAATTGTATTATTATTATATAATTTTATATCCAGAAATCTAAAGGAATTATGTATCTATGTCTGAATAATGGAGGACAGATATAGTTTTTCTCTCTTGTATTATAAGAGTGAACATAATTGTGCTGGATTCTTTGACATGTTTTTTTATATGAAGCTGGCACTCCAAAATGCTGCAACATGGTAATTGCAGGATGTTCAATTTTTTTAACAATGGCTTACAGCGATCATCATATTTGCTGGATGTTATTATTCGAATGACTTTTTTTGTGCAATGCATATTTTGTGGCTGTGACATGTGTTTCTCCAGATTATCAAGGCATATTATGCTATGGAACATAGCAAAATATTCCATTCTTAGATAATCTTTATCTACATTCAGCTTCAGTTACCTGAGAGTATTTCCCTTTTTATAGATAGTTGCAACTTTGGAAACCTTGAGCATATCTGGCAAAATACATGTACTCATACGAAGATTAAATAGATTCGGTAAAGAAATCGCTACATTTTTATTTATCCGCGGCTCTAGATTTTTTCAGTTTATGAACAATGTTTAATATTTCTGATTAACTTTTTGGATGTAGGTAAGAAGTCAAATGGTTTATTGCTATTTTTTGCATGAAAGTATCGAAGAGATTTGCAACAAAGTTCGCAGAATTTTGCATTAAGTTGTTTATGCAATCTTCATAAGAGTTGGCAAAGTCCTCAGCGGATAAATTTCTCTCATTCCTTGGTTATTAGTTTTACCTAAATTTGTATTTATTATTCCCCAGACTGACTTTTGCTTATTTTTGATTCAGATATTATCTTATTATTAAACTCCACTTTTTTCGATTTGTTAATGTTAAGTAATTCGGCAATAGTATGAGCCTGGGTTAGTTGTGACTTTAGATTTTTAATATCAGGAGAATTGTCTCGTCCTTGAAGCTAGCAAAGTGAACAGAATAAAAAATACAAATTTGGAGCTTGCAGAGCTAATTATGTGCTAATTAACTGCTGTATACCGAAATGAATTGCTCTTATAGTTTTTTTTTTAAATGGCTGCTTTGCTAGCTGTTAATATAAAGCTAGCAGAGCAGCATTTAAAAATATTTTTTGAGAACTTATTTTTTAGTGTTTGTAGGGCTAATTAAGTTCTAATTAAGTGCTTTATTCAGAAATTAATTACTCATATGGTCTTTGGAAAATGGCTGCTTTGCTTTAAAAAAATCAACTTTTCCGAGAAAATCTTATTTTGTGCTTGTAGAGCGAATTAAGTGCTATTTAATTGCTGTATTCCGAAATTAATTGCTCTTATATTTTTTTTTAAATGGCTGATTTGCTAGCTTTAGATCTAAAGCTAGCTGAGTAACCTTTAAAAATATTTATTGAGAACTTATTTTTAGTGCTTGTAGGGCTAATTAAGGTCTAATTAAGTGCTGTATTCCGAAATTAATTGCTCTTATGGTTTTGTGGAAAATGGCTGCTTTGCTTTTAAAAATATTTTTTTTCTAGAAAATCGTAGTTGATGCTTGTAGAGCTAATTTAGTGCTAATTATTTGCTGTATTCCGAAATTAATTGCTCTTATAGTTTTTTCTAAATAGCTGCTTTGCTAGCTTTAGGTCTAAGTCTAAAAGAGCAGCCTTTAAAAATCAACTTTTTGAGAACCTCTTTTAGTGTTTATAGGGCTAATTAAGTGCTGTATTCCAAACTCAATTGTTCTTAAAGTTTTCGGAAAATGAATGCTCTGCTTTAAGAAACACTTTTTCGAGAAAATCTTTTTTCGTGCTTGTAGATCTAATTAATTGCTAAATAAAAGCTGCATTTCGAAATTATCTGCTCTTATAGTTTTTAGAAAATGGCTGAGATGGTCGCTATCAGAGCAAAAACATATAATCTATACCCCCGATATATAAACTATCTTAGTAACCATTATTTGAGGTAATTTAAAAAAAAAAACAATAAAATTTACATATTTCATATGTTATTTAATCAAGTGCTGAGGCCCGAAATTAATTTCTATAATTTCTATAATATTTCGGCCAATACAATTATATCCGTAAGAAAAGTACTTACCGACGTGGTTAGTAATGAATTTATCCACCGTTAAACCTATCTTACAGTCGTAGGAACATATACGGTTAGCAATCGAAAACTGTCCGGTCCTACAAAAATTAAGTTTTATCCCATAGCTTTTTAGTATCAGAATTTTACATTTCTTAATTGGGAGAGATGATAAATTAAAAATCATTAAAATCTCAATTTTAAAGTGGAATTAAAAATGGATGACATAAAATTAAGTACTTTCAAGTTGCTCGGTGTACCTTTAAAGCTATAAATATCCCCACAATAGATAAATTGACATTTTTATTTGTCTTAAAAGAACGACAATTAATTTCGGAGTACCGCACTTAATTAGCCCTACAATCACTAAAACCAAAGTTCTGAAAAATTATGATTTTCAAAGGTTGCTCTGCTAGCTAAAGCTAGCAAAGCAGCAATTTTTTTTAATATCAGAGCAATCAATTTCGGAATACAGCAATTAATTAGCACTTAATTAGCTCTACAAGGACCAAATAAGATTTTCCCGAAAGAATTGATTTTTAAAAGCAAAGCATCGATTTTCCGAAAAACTATAAATAAGAGTAAATAATTTCGGAATACAGCACTTAATTAACATTTAATTAGCCCTAAAACCACTAAAAAAGAAGTTCTGAAAAAGTAAGTTTTCAAAGATTGCTGTGCTAGCTTTAGTCTAAAGCTAGCAAAGCAGCCATTTTCCAAAAAAACTATAAGAGCAATTAATTTCGGATCACAGCACTTAATTAGCTCTACAAGTACCAAATATGTATTTTTGATTCTGCTCACTTTGCTCTGCTAGCTAGGCGGGTTTATACATGCATGGATTTGCTGGCGCCAGTGGCTAATGGCGCGCCAGTTTGCAAACCTTTGCGTGTATAAACGTTTACTGGCACGCCAGTGATTCCGTGCGTGCATAGATGCAAAAAGTATGTTGCCTTCTAACTTTTCTTTGCGCCAGTTTCTATTTGCGCGCCAGTAAACATAAACATTGCAAGTGTAAACTGTAGCGCCAGTGTACGCATAAAGGATATTTTCAACAAGTTGTTTTCTGTGAAAAGTGCAAAATGAGCAAAAAGTGGGATACAAAGTTAACAATCCAATTCTTGGAAGCGTACGAGGAAAATCCTTGCCTATGGGATGTCTCTTCATCACATTACAAGAATAGAGACTTGCGTGAGAAAGCATATACAAACATTTCCGAAGCTATGGCTATAGAAGGGTTTGATTCATCAGCAGTCAAAGCAAAAATTCGATCGATTAGAAATGCATATGCTTTAGAACGTTTAAAAATTCAAAAAAGCAAGACGTCGGGAAAAGGAAGAGATGAATTATATAAACCCAAAGTAGGGTGGTTTCCCACAATCGACAGGATATTACACGACATAGTTCAAAGCAGAGAGTCACAATCTACAGAAATAGTACATATTTATATTCTATTTTCAAAAGGTCTTACATTTAATTATCAACTTGATTATCGTTACTATTTTCATTAATCATTTTCATTTGCCATGGTACGGCTCCATCACTCATGAACCAGTCAGCTAATGTGTTGCGAACTGCAGCTGCATTCCTGGAGTAATTACGTGATTCATTAGTAGTGGTTATATTAACTAGAGATGTACCCCTACTTTCTTTTTACCAAGATCCCTCTTTAACGATACCATTTTCGAAGTCTTCTTCATCTACGTTACCGCGAGCAATGTATGTTTTACTTGACAGTCGTAACCAGTTATGTAAAGAGCAAGCTGCCTTTACAATTTTATCTGCTTTATCTGGGCACAGTGCGATTGGTTTTTCAAATACTCGGAATCGGGAAACTAAAATGCCGAACGCATTTTCTACAATTCGGCGTGCCCGAGATAATCTATAGTTGAAGATCCTTTCCCTGACTGTAAGAGTTCCATGATATGAGAAAGGTTTCATCAAATGTGTTTTGAGAGGGAAAGCATCATCAGCTACAAAAAGTGCATTTTCCGGTAGATTCAGTACTTTATCTTCAATTGCTCGGTTAAGACCACATCTCGAGAATATACCTCCATCAGATGCTCTACCATTAGCACCAACATCAAGATATGTAAAGCAATACTGATCATCCACTACGGCCATCAGCACGATACTAAATGATCCTTTATAATTATAAAAACTAGATCCAGAGCGAGTTGGACACCTTATTACAATATGCTTGCCATCAATGGCACCACAACAGTTTGGAAAATTCCACCGTGTTGAAAATCCTTTAATAATTTTTCCCCATTCCTCATCAGTATTTGGTACCTGCAATGATATTTTTTTTTATTTTATAGGAAAGTGAGGAAACCCCACAGTCTAAAAATTTAGATTATACCGATGGCGACGAGGTAGTGAGTCCTCCTGCTAATCCCCCCATACCTCCCACACCAAAAATGTCAACAACTAATAAAAAACCAGCAACTCTGATTGCTCCAAAAAAGGTGAAGATTGGGCGAACAACAGGAAAACAAAGTCATACTGACAAGGCTCTACAAGAATTACGAGAACTTTCTGAAAAGCTTGACACCCCTGCTGATAATAATAATGAATTTGACTATTTCGGAAAATCCATTGCATGCCACCTTCAAAAGCTTCCAGAACATTTAGCCCTCGAATCCATGGCCTTTATACAGTCTTATTTGGTTCAACAACGCTTAAAGAATAATACAAACAACAGTCAACAGATTGTTCACAGCGAAGAAAGTAGAGCGCTTTCAGCCGCAAATACCTACGAGTATTCTGAGTATACAACCACAAGCAGTACAGAATCTCCACTATCTGTTGATATCAACAATCAATCTCACTCGGCGTTGGTACACAGTGATGATGATGGAAGTGGACAACTTTCAGCTAAAAGCACCTCAAACAATACTTACAGTACTTACACTCAATCAAACGATGTCCTATCACAAGCAGTAGCAAGTTTACTTGAGTTTGGAAACCCTGAATAATGTGTTTCCTAGTTTTCTGTATTAATAAATGATAAGTTAAGTATGTATTATCAATTACTTACCTTGACGTAATCTTTGAGTGCCAAATAGATAGCATCACAAACTTCGGGTAGAAACTTGGATATGGTGCTCTTAGGAACCCGATACAAATACTGCAAAGATGCAAAGCTATCACCAGATGACAAATATCTTAACGTTATTTGCAGTTTTACTTTTGCGGGTATACAATCTCTCATTTTTGTATCCAATCTTTGAATGTATGGTCTCACACAATTCAAGAGATCATTGAAATTTTTTTCGGTCATACGTAAATGATTTCTGTAACTCTCAGAATCTTCTATCGCAAGTTCTGTTAACAGACCCCCAGAAGCACCCAAGGTGTTTCTACGAGATATCCACTTTCTCACCCATATACGACCTATTCTTTTATCGTTTTTACTTTTTTCTAAATCAGCAATCATATCATTAATCAATATTTTTGCAACTATTCGGCAAGCATTTCGTAAAATTTCAACTGACATTTTTACTTTTTTAGCCCACTCAACACTAAATGAAGTTGGTCAAAAAGTACACGTTTATAATGAGACTGGCGCCAGACTGTTGCATATTTGTGAAAGACTGTGTAAACTGTTACTGGCGCGAAATTTCTGCTGGCAAAGCTATTGGCGCCAGCAAATCCATGCATGTATAAACCCGCCTTTATAGTGACGTAGAAATCTCAACATTTTAAAGTTATTTTCATGGATACATACCTTTTTTATGGAAAACGAGATGTGCAAAGATCTGACAGAGATAACTAAATAAGCAGCTTTTGTTTCTGGATCTAAATGGCATATATTTCAGATCATTTCATCTAATACAGCTGTGAAACCTGAGATAGATTTTTTTGACATTGGTCGACATATGATAAAATTCCTTTATGGTCGGACAAGTGCGGCTCTATAACTTCAAGAATGAAAATATTATCATCTAAATTTGTGAACAGATTATCTACTCTAGTTTCTCTAGATTTAGTTATCCGCTCGTGTCAACAAAAACTTTTTCTAGCGTATCATGTGATTCAAGTCTCAAGTTTTAAGTTATAATTGAAAGTCACCGACAACCAGTACCGTATTATTGGAGTTTTTTTCTGATAATATTCTGTTCAGATAATTTTGAAAAAAATTACTATCACCATCCGGTAATCTGTAGGCACAACAAAAACTAATTTTCATATTTTTAAGCTGTGTTAATTCTGCATCTATCTTCGCGCAAAGATCTTTTACACAAATGTTATGGAAATCTATCCTATCTATCTACATCCTCGGAATACGATACGATAGAGTTTATGTCCTCCATATTAAATGAAACGTCTGTCAGTAGTAGTACGTCAATATTGTTCGCATTGTTAGTTCACTTTGTTCCTGATACATTGAATAATGATTTAAAAAAATTAAATTTAAATACATAGTATAAATAAAAAAAATCTCAAAGAATGGTTTTTATCTAGAGCGATTTTTTCTTCTATAGATTCGAATGGCACCAGGTTTATCCACATGATCACAAATGATTAACTTATAAGTGCTTCGAATGTATATCAGAAGACCCTATATGAGTGGAAAAGCCGTTGAAATGAAATTCATGTGTTTCGTTGTTGCCAGATTGCCGGACACCCAATACGCGATGGAATGAAAGTTAACATATTCAAAATGAATATTTTAGCGCCGCGCTGCGCCAGATATATCGAACTAATTATATTCGAATATCAATCTAAAATGTCTTGGGAGGTGCATGGGGCGTCCTTCCAATTTTTGTTCCATCGGTTAAGGTGATCATCTTGACCAGAATTACACTGATGTGTAATAGAGCGTCCGTATTCGGACGCTCAATTACCACGGACGCTCTATTAAATGCAATTTGTCAATGTACGGACGCTCTGTTGATAGGGATTAATTATTCATCATAACAATTTCATTTATTGGAATAATAATTGATAGAAAAGTTTGAACAAATAAATACTCCCAACATAAATTTCCGAAGATGTTCCATGTTGCTGCTGATCAGAAATATTTCTTGAAGAGTTGATTCCACAATTTTATCAGATATTTTAATTTGTTTGGAAGAAGATGGGCAATTCAGTATTTTGTTAGAAATCTCAATTTGCCATTCTTCCAAACAAATTAAAATATTTGGGTAAAATTGTGGAATCAACTCTTCAAGAAATATTTCTATTTCAGCAGCAACATGGAACATCTTCGGAAATTTATGTTGGGAGTAATTGTTCAAACTTTACTATCAATTATTATTCCAATAAATGAAATTGTTTTACGATGAATAATCAATTAATAGTAGAATTATTTTGGCAGTGAACATTTCCGCATCAATAGAGATACAGAGATGTCAAGTTTTTTTTGACTGTTGTACAAAAAATACCTATTGTTTATATTGATCCTTACATGCGATGGAATAAAAGACGTGAACGGTAAATTAGAAAATTCAAAAAATACTTATAAAAATGTGTATATTGTTGAAGTAGGTAGGTACATGGCTCAGAATATATTAAGAAAAATTTTGAAAAATTGACCGTTCACCCGTCTTATCTCGAAAGCTACTTGATGTATTCTTTGAAAAATTAAGAATATTGAATTTTAGTCACAGTTTACAGTAAAACTATGCGAAAATTTTAAGTACGGATTTTTTTCATAATAAACAAAGATTTTATTCATCAAAATTAAAGCAGATATAATTTCCAGTAGGTAGTGTTTAGTGTTTGAATTGATTATTTTTCAAAATCTTCAGGAGTTACGAGTTGCAATCTAGAAATGTAAAATGAGCTGCGACATATTGAACGTCCCTTCACATTCCTTTCATGGGTCACATTTCAATTATTATTGTAGAGCTATATTTTTGAAAGTTTTAGGTGACTTGTAGCTATACTCTCAAAATACAAGAGGTACCTTTGGCGGCTTCTCATTTAGAACGATCTTAATTTATAAAATAATCTAAGTACATTTATATTAATACGTGAAGTACCTAAATTGCTTGGAATACATTTTAAGAATAAAATGGGCACAGAGGAATAATTTGGCATACTTGTTTTACAAATACATTAAATTTAATAATATGAATTTACGTTGACCAGCCATTTGTATTTATCGATGAATACGATGGTGAAAATAAATGCTCTAGTGGTGTGGTAGTAACAAACTTGCCTTACGCAGCATACCCGGGCACGATTTTTGGCTACCGCCTTTTTTTCCAACAAAGTATCTACTCTTTGACAGAAGAGCCCCTAAATTTAATGAATTACGATCCAATTTCGACCACTGGGAAATCTAGTTTTTATTGAATTGTTATCAAAGTTTAAAATATAGGAATGAAGGTTATAAGGTTTAAACTTAATGTCAAGAGTCTTCCTGGCTAACTATAACTACATTATTTTTGTCTATAAATACATTTTGTTTATAATTCTGGTACCATAATAATAAATACTATTTTATACATTGCAGTGCATCCATCATCTAATGTCGGCTATAATATTTCCTTAAGTAGGTACTAATCTCAATACTTTTATCAAATACAGCCGATGTTTTTCAAATTTTAAAGGCGAATACCAAACAGCCCAGCTACCTTATCTTCAAACAACAATAATCTACCTCCGCCCCCTGACCTCAATGCATTTCATAATCACATCACATAATACTGAAACCGAAGTTTGATCTCTACAGTATAATATCAAAAAGTAGATTTGAATTTTTAAATACTTAAAAGTAATCGCAAATTAATCATTATATTTAAGTTTGGGATTATATGCTCATTCCCATGAACTAAAAATAATCAATAATTATTATTGCATTTAATCATCGTTGAGATTAAGTTCAAGAGAAGCACATGTATCCATGCACTTAGGAGGTTGATAAAATTTTTGTATATTTGTATAATTTATTATCGAATCGTGTTCCATATTGAAAATTTGGAGAAGATTGCAACATGAGTTTAGGTATATGAGTATGTCAAATTCCTTATAGTCCGGAGACGTGACACTGAAAGTAACGTCATAGCAGAATTGAAAAAATGTCCATGTAAATTGATAGCTACCCATTATAGGAACAAAATGATCTCTGAATAGATGTTTGGTTTAAAAAAAATCATTATAAAAAAAGCAAACATGCTTTACCGTTATCACTAATCTCAGTATGCCACCGGCTCCTCACCTATTAGAATGGTCTGTCAGTAGTCAGTAGGGCCAAAAGTGTAGTACGAACCTATCAAACTGGTGAACAGTAGTTGCTTTGCAACATGGAAATTTTTAACCAAATTCAAATCTCTCTATTTTCGGAACGGAAAGAGATATCGAATTACGGTACTCGAGAGATTCTTGACCAACTCTTTGAAAACGCGTGCAATTTTCGACCGATATATTTTTTTTATTTATCCGCTTATACAGGGTGAGCAAATGAAGTAATGTTTTTTCAAAAAATGTTTGGGGTTATGTCAGATTCTCAATTTTTGCTTTTGGAAATTTGTCTATGCATCATTCTGATCTGTGAACTATCCTATAAAAAGTAATTTCTCAATTTTTTTGAAAGTTGGCTATAACTCAAATTAAGGAATTTTTTAAAAATGGTTACATTTATCCCTAATAAAGATACTTTTTCGAGGTTTCTCTTGAGAATGGGTATTTTTTCTCATACTGTTGAATAAAGTGGTTTTTTTTTGCACCCGAGAAAAGATTGAAGCATTCACTGAATGTTATTGTCTCCAGTGGCGTGCAGTCAAAATTTGCTACATTGATATTATGTAATTTAAACTGAATTTATAAATTATACTATACAATTAAACAGCTTAATGAACAAATCCATGCTAATACTCTTAATATAGGGCTGCATTCCACTGGCGTAACACCAAAAGCATTTTTTGGTGTTCTAAGAAGTGCTAATAACTCAAAATTGTTATTTTTCAACATGCTACGATGCTAGCCAACACTGCTATTCATCTTTTATCTGGAACTTATTAATAACCTTCTGCAAAGTATGCCACGAAGATACCAGGCTAAACGATATGCTCTACAAGGTACTAATAATTTTGATTAAAATAACTTTTGCTGTTTTTTAAAAAGTTCTTTTTTGTCATTGTTATTTAGGTATTGAAATCTTTGTTTTCTAAAATGTTATACATATTTTTAATGTTAATCTATGAATTATTTGAGGTTGCTTACAAATTTAATAGTCTATTACCTATTGAATTCCCCAATGAAGACGCTTACGCCAATGCTGAATGAGAAAGATATTTTTTAGATTAAATATGAATAGTAGTGTTGGCCAGCAACATAGCGTTTTGAAAAATAACAATTTTAATGTTATTAGCACTTCTCAACAAACAAAAAAATGCTTTTGGTGTTACGCCACTGGAATACATCCCTATATTAAAAGTGGTAACCTGAAATTATGCAATAATATGAGAAATAATACCCACTCTCAAGAGAAACCCCGAAAAAGTCCCTTTTTAGGGATAATGTAACCCTTTTTAAAAAAATCCATAATTTGAGAATTTGAGCCAACATTCGAAAAATTTGAGAAATTACTTTTTTAGGATAGTCCAATGATCAAAAGGATGTATAGAAAAATTTCCAATATCAAAGATTGAAAATCTGGCTTAGCCCGAAACTTTGATAAAAATCATGACTTTGCTTACCCTATATAAGTGGATTAATAAAGAAAATATACCGGTCGAATTCTGCACGTGTTCTCAAAGAGTTGATCAATAACCACCCGAATACTGCAACTCGATATCTCTTTCCGTTCGGAAAACATCGAGATTTGAATTTGGGTAAATGTATACGTACTTATGTGATATTTTTAATCGTAATTATCGTATCTTATCGTAATTATTATCAGACATAGTATAGGCAATATTCTTGGAATTCGAAGCAGACTTCAAAAATAAACTAAAAAATCGGTGTTCTCATTTGAAAAAATAAAGTTGATGTTCGTAACATATTTTTGGGCTACCCTGTATACATGAATTTACCATCAAAAAACCGCTTTATAAATTAATAATCGACGGGTACGAGTATTTCTCAAAAAAACAAACGGCTATATTTAGATAAATTAGCAGCTCGATAAAATGAAAAAATATAATCAAGAGAAATGAATATTCAAGCTAGACGCTGCAAAAGATATAATAATAGATTTAATTTTGATTGTATCTATTATTTTTCAAATTATAACTAATTATTTCAGAAAAATACATCACAAAATCTTTGATAATTTTTATTTTTTCGGTAAATCAAAACATGAAATGGCCTCAATCTAAAATAAGTATTTTATGTTGTAAAAAAGCTAATATAATTTAAAGCTGCGAACATTCTCAAGTAATATTTTGAGTACATTGCAATAAAAAGAACATTACCCCGGCAACTGAAAGAGAAAAACATTACCAAGGCGCATGTAAGACTATATTATCGTTTCATAATAAAAACTACTATGTACTTATAAATGAGGCAGCAGTTAGAATATAGAAAAATAACAAATCAATCATAACAATGCTATATCAATACGATGTATCATTCAACTTATAAACCTGTGTTTACCATTGTACAGTATTGTATACAAAATTATAAATTCCTACAATCAACCAACCTATTAAACACCATTTAAATAGGAAACAATAATTTTTTTTTCGTAGTACGTACCTTCCGAACTGATTTTTATATTTATACTTTGATTAATCAAATATTTGTCATATTATGGATACAGTGACAAAAACTATAGAATTCCATCTCATAATAATAAAATGTTACATAAAAATATAAAATTATTTCTTCAGTCTGACTAGAGATAGACTTTGATACATCTTGTTATGAACCATACTGATAATTCACTCAACAATTACGAGAATGAGATGTCAAAGTCGAATATTGAAATAAATTGGAAATGAAAGATGCAACGTAATTTAGTCGGAAATTGATATTACACATACCTATTAGAGAACAGTTTCACAGAAATGTGTAACTTTGAAATAACAGACGTGTTTTTGACCTACGGACCCAAACGTAGGAGGTGTACAATTCGAATTTTTTTTTCGTTTGTGCGCGCGCTGTTTATATTAAACGTACTCCGATTTTGATGATTTTTTATTTATTTGAAAGAGGAGAATTAAGAAATAGTCCCATATTCGTAAAAACTCAAATCCGAAATCTCCTTCCGTCCAAAAAAAGGGGTCGAGGGGGCAATTTTTCTCGAAAATCAAAAAAATGACGAAATTAAAGATAGGACAATATCCGGAAAAGTTTAAATTGAACATTTTTTAAAAAGAGTTAAGGTTTTCGAGTTACAGCGATGTTAAAATCTCAACTATGTGTATTTTCGTTAGTTACAGCGGTGGTAAAGTCTAAAATATGCCAATTTTCGCGACGATGTTTTTCGATTTCTGAATAATAACAAGTACAAACAAAGAATATACATGGGTAATGGTATAAGTGAACATTTAGCGATTTTCTTGACTAATGACTACCCTCAAAAGAGTGAAATAAACACTTTTTACAAAAAATTGGACCCACGTTATTAGTTAGTGCACTGAAATATATAAAATACATATTATTAATTCTATTGGTGCTGGTACTTGTGAAGTTGATGCCAAAAGTTTTCAATCTAACTGCAACTGCACAACCAACACCAATAGAATTAATATTATTTTGTATTTTTCAGAGCACCAACTAATAAGGTCGGTCTAATTTTTGCAAAAAATATTTTTAAATTATGTAAATAGCTGTGAATTTTTAGTTATGTTTTGTCCGGCTTAGAAAAATGTAGGAGGCTTCTATCTGTATCTATGTATGCTTTTTTCGCACGTTTTACAAAGTAAATGTGCACTGATTTTGATGATCCCTTTTTCATGGAAAAGAGTACTGTTGACGGACGGTTTCAAAATCCAAAAAGTCTATCCCCAAAAAATATCTCCAAAGGAGGAAAATTGGAAATTTTATCTGGCAGGATTAAAGGGAATATCATTTCGTGCAACATTTAAATTTTTGAGTCTAATGAAACACACAAAAATGTGGAATAAATATTTTTTACAAAAAATAACATTGACTTTATTAGTTGATACACTGAGAAACACAAAATACGATTAATTCTATTGCTGCTGGTACTTTTAAAGTTGGATCCAAAAGTTTTTTACGTACCTACAATTGCACCACCTCAACATTACCAGTATCAATAAAATTACCATTATTTTTTATTTTTAGTGCATAAAGCACCAACTAATAAAATTGGTCCTATTTTCCACGGTTTCTTATTATTTTTTCTATCACTTTTACGGAAAAATGTTTCAGCCAAAGTTCTAAGGACATATCGTATCTATAACTAAAAATATAAGTTTTTAACATCATGTCGTTGATTTTTTTCGAAATTCAAAAGTGCGAACGATTGCAATATAATAGGAACATTTCTATACGAAATTTAACCAAAGTGAACAAACAGATGGACGAACATCAAACTTACAACATAACGTTTAACGTCCTACTTGCCTAGGAACTTATTTTTACTTTCCTACGGTACTATAGTAGCTGTATAAGGAAAGTATTGTAATCGTGTGAAATTTTCGGTATCGAGATTATTACAAATGTTGACGGAACGGATCGGTGTATTTTGCTGCTTTTTTATTTTGTGTGGTACCAATATCACTCGCCGGTGGCACTGAATGAGAATGCTGTATACACTGGGTCTTGAGCTATAGCCAAAAAACGTGATTTGCTCACGACTGTAGCGCGTAAACGGCTCTAAGGATTTTGATTAAACTTGCCTAAAGTATTCTTCTGACAGCTGTTCACCATCCACATATAGCGCCATCTCTGAGAAAAAGTACAAAAAAAAGTTATGCTTGAATAAAATTCCATATTTTCCACATATTTCTTCAGATTCTGGGTAAACAGTTACATGACCATTATTGTAACACGATTTGACCA
Source organism: Crioceris asparagi (assembly GCA_958507055.1). Lineage (NCBI taxonomy): Eukaryota > Metazoa > Arthropoda > Insecta > Coleoptera > Chrysomelidae > Crioceris > Crioceris asparagi. The sequence goes on from OY293828.1 coordinate 73,238,165, forward strand.
GAGGATTTTTATTTCCCTACCGCTATTATCGTCGCTATGTAAGAAAAGTATTGTAATAGAGTAAAATTTTTCATTCACTGGAATTTGCCTGCGAGCGGTAGGAAAGTCGTGTGAGCGGACACACCAGATTTTTTTTATTTTTTGACCGACGAACCCAAACGCAGGAGGTATACAATTCGACTGTGTGCTTTTTTAAATCCTCTATTTGTAATGATCTCCACAGCATTCATATTTGGCAATTCTTATAAATCAAGGAAGACAAAGTTTAACTTGGCAATCTACTACGCTATAAGTCAATTAACTGAAAATTTTGATAAAAATATTAATTGTCAATTTTCATTCTTAATAGGTACCTAAGTATAAGTAATAACGTTATCTCTTGTTAAATAAACAATGCCCCGTATATACTGATAATAAATAGAAACTTAAATCAATTAATTAACTTTTTTATAGTCAATAGAAAATGTAAAATACAAAATTAGCAGAGAGTCCCAAACAAAATTAGAACAACTGGTATTGAGTTAATCAGGATTTTCGATACAAACAGGTAAAGAAATTGAGTTAAGGTTCAAATTGTATCACTACACAATCATCTGGAATATAGTAGACAATCAGAGATATCTCCGGTGTAACTTGGTCGCGTGATGTCGTGACAACCATTTACAATGGCTGTTTTTTCTTTCAATAATATTGCCCTATACTTATATATTCAAATATTTTTTTGAATCTTCACCCACATAAAACCTAACCTTATTCTACATAGCAAAACGTCTTATTTTATATACCATTAAGCTTCTACCGATAACATTGCGAATATTATAAAATAATTTGATCAGCTTATTATTTAGTAATCTTAAACTAAGATTGTTATCATACAATAAAGTAATTATTTTGTGTATAAAATATTTATTTAACAATTTTGAGTGTTTCATTAGTCATCAAAATTGTTGAACGTTGCCATAGATTGAGTGATTTCAAAATATGGCAGTAACACTATGACTTTTTTTCAATATCTAATTTAAATTTGGCTGGAAATAATCTTTATTTTAATTCTGCCAAATATATCAGTTTCCAACAAAAATTGCTGCCACCACCGCCTTTGAGGGTATTTTTTTGGGTAAGAAGACTTGAATTTGACAGAAAGTTTACTAATAAAAAATTAAAATCGCAGCACATTTACCATGCAAAACGCGCGAATATATGTATATAAGAAAGCAAACGTTCATCTGAACCAAGAAGACTGGAAAGATGAGAGCTCTGAAAAATACAAAATAATATTAATTCTATTGCTACTGGTACTTGTAAAGTTTGGTGCCAAGAGTCTTCTATTTAACCACAGAGCACCAACAAATAAAGTCGGTCCAATTTTTTGTAAAAGATATTTATTTTGAATGCTAACTTATAATTTTAATAAGGTGACAAGATATTCAAAATTGTATATTGTTATTGTTATATTTGGCAAGAACCATGTCTATGTACTTACAATAAAAAGCTAACATGGTATTACGCCATATAAAATAATGTTGGTGATTTTGCTGGTCATTCGAATGTGCTTCTATCTGTGTTTTGAAAAACTTCAATAATCTCATAAATAACCGGCCGTAAGTTGTGAATGGAGCAAATTTCACAGTATTATTAAAAGTTACATTTTCAATTTAATATAGTACGAGAAACTAAAAACATATTCCGAGTATGCTATTTGAAAAAATATACCTTCGAATAAAACTGCACTGACGCTAATTCTAATAACTTGACTAATTTCAAAGAATTTTTAAATGAAAATTTTTAGAACCTATCAGGAATTAAAATATAAGAAAGTTACTTGATATGTGGTTAAAAGGCAATCAGCTTACGCTCAATGTTGATAAGACTACATACATTACTTTCGGAAGCTACATTGATAGTGTTCCCACTAATTTTCATTTGTTTATTAAAGATAGAAAACTGAAAAGAGTAGAAAGCTGTAAATATTTAGGGGTTGTGTATGACTGTCACATGAAATGGAACAAGCATGTAACTGAGCTAATTAAAAAAGTCAAGTATTTCACTTTTTTATTCTATAAATTAAGTAATTGGCTACACCCATCTATACTGAAAACTATATATCATGGTCTATTCGAAAGTGTTATAAACTATGGAATCATTGCTTGGGGTGGTGCATACGATAATACGATGAAACCTATTATAAATTTGCAGAATAAATTGATAAGTAAAATGAAAATAGAAAATGAAATGTTAGTACCTTTAAAAATTAACCAGTATTTTGTTGTGAATGCGCTTACTTATTATTTTACAGAGTGTAAATTAATGCACTCTGGGAGATTTATAAATACACGTAATTGACAGATAACTTTACCAAAAATTAGTAAGACTTTGAGTACCAAAAATGCGTTTTTTGTGGCAATAAAATATTTCAATTTAATTCCGAATAATCTAAAAGAACTTGATTGTAAAAAGAACTTATTAGGAAAGAATTTTGGGATGTGGATTAGATCTATTGAATTATAAATTAAGATACTATATAGGATAGCAAAATATTATATAATTAGTCGTTAGGAAATTTATACTTTGAACATTGTATTGGATAATGAATATTTTTCTTTAACTCAATGTATATATAATTGGATATTATTGTATTTTTCTGGTGTCTATGCACAGGTGTTATGCACCTCTATAGAATGTATGTCAGAAGTAAAATAAATAAATAAATAAAAATAAAATAAATACTTTACTTTTTATACTTTATAGTTATAGGCAGAATTATAGTGATAAAAAATGGCAAAACTCAACTAAGAATTATTTATCACTCACTCTATAAATAACGTGAATTAAATGAAATATTAAAAAAATTACAAAAAAATATTTATTTTTTTAATTTTGACATGTAGTTTGTAAACGTCGAAGCATACTTTATATCAGACACCTTCCACCACTCTTCCTTGATCAATATTGTTTCATTTTTGACCGATGGACCAAATGGAGGAGATATACAATTCGACTGTCTGCAAGTTTTTATTGATGTTCGCGCTTTTAGAACACCAAACGTGTTCCGATTCTCATGGTTCTTTTTTCATTTGATAAAGGACAATTGAGAGTTGGACCCATTGACGACAACATTTAAATTGGATATTTTTCAAAAAAAAAATCATAGGTTTCCGAGTTACAGCAGTGTTAAAGTCTGAAATATTTGTATTTCCGCGATGTTTTGGAATTTCCAAATAAATATAAGCAACATATTATCTTCTTTGGTGAACGTTAAATGATTTTGATAGCCAATGTTACACTCAAAAGTGTGAAATAAATATTTTTTTACAAAAAATTGGACGGACTTTATTATTTGGTGAACTGAAAAATACAAAATAATATTAATTCTATTGGTTCTGGTACTTTTAAAGTTGGTGACAACAGTTTTCAATCTACAACTACAACACCACAACATTTTTCAGTACACCAACTAATACACTAGGTCGAAAATAAATTATTCTAAAAGAGCTGCATCAATTTCTTATGATTCTCTAAAGTTGAAAAAATATTTTTTGTGTCTATTGGCCTGCTAAGTAAAAATCAGGAAAAATAAACATACTGTCGTCTGTACAATATTCGTTATCAAAATTTAAGTTTACACCGAGCCTGTAGGTAACGGGGCTTACATCAATATTAATTTTATTGATTTCAAATAATCTGTAGAGAAAACTCTAAAACTGGTAAAAACTTATACTTAGTTACTGTTTTAATAGGCAGATTAAATGAGTGTTTTAAGCTCAGGTTGCTATCATTGCATTTGTTAGAACAACATTAGGTAATCATTTTGTATTACAGTTTGACAATACTAAGAACGCTGGTGATAATTATTATATAATTATCAAAAAACAAAAATGAATAAATCCTTTCATATTTTTATTGATATAGTAACATCCTTATGTAAATAATATATGTAAATGAGCTTCACCACTGATACAATGGTGAATAATATCATTAAGCTTGGTTAATATAACATACTACATTTTTTTATGTCTAAAAGAAATTCATCTTTACATAAAAAAAAGAAACAATCTTTACCGAAACATCTAGAGGATAAATTCGTTTGTACAAAGAGATAAATAATCTATATATAAGTTATTATTCATCATAATAACATGTTTATTCCCTCTTCTACTCCAATAATAACAAGATATACATGTATAAAAATAAATATACCATACAACGATAATTTTCCACTCAATATTTTTTATAATATACGTTATGTGTCCTCTTAGTGGCACATACCTCAGGCTTTGTTTCTATCTCTCTCCTAGCATGAAGAGCTCAAAAATGTCATATAGAAGTACTCATTGGTAAGCCATTCTGTTGCCCTTGCATGAAACCGAGAATATTCTTGAAAGGCAACTGCATATGATAGTAAGCACAATATGGTAATGGATCCCATATGGCGAACAGAGCCTCCTTCTTGTCCAGCACAGTACCGATGAGTCGAGTAACCGATTCCAGTGATGGTTTCTTGACCGTGTTCATCACTGTTTCCGGCATTCTGTAAACGCCATTCTCGTTTATCAGAGGTCCAGAGTTTTGACGACTGAAATGTCTGCAGGATTTCCAAACCAATCTCGGTTGTACGTTTGTATAGCAAATATAAGGCAGAGAGACCCCAACTCTACTGCTTAATGGAATGATTACATTTGTTTCTTTGGATATGACAAAACGGAAGCTAATGTGTCCATTGATGGGCCTTAATAGTTGCAGTTTAGCAAAGAAATTCGATACCCATTGATTGATCTCTTTATTTTCTACAGGTACCAAACCATTGTCATTCGGATTCATTTTGCATGTAACATTAGCAATAACTTGCGAAGCTTTAACTGTTGTACAAGTTAGAAAATGTTCACCTTCGAGATTCTGAACTACCACCCAAGGTTTCTGTTCGCTTATATCTTTAGGAATCTTTAGATCTTTCCTGGATAAAGGCAAGATAATCTTGGATCGTTCACGTAATCCTCTAGGTCCAGCAGTTGACATTGTGAATATACCTCTTCTAATAGCACCGGTATCATATAGCTTGATAATATCATCACTCGAAGTTACAACGTGGTATAATGGTGTGGGGATATGATATTTTTGACATCGTTTCAATACTTCCAAAGTATCATCCAAAATCCAAACTTCTTTGATGCCAGGACAAAAACAAGTGCAGCCTAACAATTCCAAATGTGGCTTGGCTACCGCATCATAGTAAGCGGAAGTTGTGGCGCAAACCGGTATATAGTAGACGGCTTGTTCTTTATCGACAATTTCGCAAAGAGCTCTCACATAATTCTGTTGCTGGTCACTGGTTGGTTTTGGTACAGTGTAAAATTTGCTGACAGCTGTTGAGTACTTTGAAACAGCCGACATACCTTCAATTTCACATACAACAACTCTAGCTCCAGCTGAATAAAAGTTTCTTGCCAAATGGAGTGCTTGTATGGTGCTGCCCCCACTGATTAAAACTGTTCGCTTCTTGAAGTTGCGGGGAGTTCCTGGTGAAAGCACTATAGCAAGCATTATCTTGATAATGGTCAAAGGAAGTTGCATTATCTGTGTGATAATCCAAACCCACATGGAAATCCATATCATTGGAAGAGCGAAAATCAATTGTCTCCATGTGTGCGGTAAGATAGACACTACTACAGCCTTTGCAACACGTAACAAAAAACAAGGATACCAACCAATAACACTGGCAAGAGATGATAGAAAATCATCGTCTTCTTCTTCATAGTGACTTAGGGCTGGACTTTGGCTCCTCGAATCTCTGGCATCGGAACGAATTACAAAAGGCTCCTGGATAACACTTCCTAGGCTAGAGCATCGTCTTATTCTTCGTTTTCTCAATGTGCTATCAGGTGATGTGGAAATGGGTGAAAATGAATTTGGTGACGATGGACTGGGGAGACCAGAGCCGCTTGTAGTACTTCCGGCATGGATACTTTCATTGCTTGGCCACGACACACGCGATAAACTTTCAGATAATACGAAAGGCATCTTGCCCACAAAAAAAAGAAACTGGTCTGTTTCCGTATGTGAAGCGCTGTGATATACAAAAGCTCTAACAATTGAATAAACGGTTTCGACTAGCGTTCGAATGTCTTATAGCAGTGCATTCAGTGGTTGTACTCTGACCTGCATCGGATATCCCTACCACAAATAAATGTGAAACACATTCTATTGAGGTAGTCTTTGAAGAGCGTTATTATCAGAACAAATTGATAAGAGCCAGAGGCGGCGCTGAATAAATAAATTAAATAAATTGCAATGCATTTCAATTTTCCATATAAGAGAGTAAGTATTATTTTATTCTCGATATAAAAAAAAATATCAATCACAAGTTTGGAATTAATTAATGAGACGGCAAATTCATTTAAAAAATGATGAAGAGCAAATCTGAATCGCGTGGAAAGATTAAGCACAAAAAATGTTGTATAGTTTTTCCTGTAAACTGTAAGTAAAGGCCGATATTTTTTATTATTCGTTTCGGAGATAAGAGGGGGAAAATGGTCAATTTTCGTATATCTTCCTCAATATATTCTAAGCAGTTCATTTTAGGATAATAAAAAAACATTTTCAAATGACTTCTTTCATATGATATGCCACTTAATGTACTCGAAGAACATTTTTGTTTTCACTTTTAAATTTGCTCCACATTAATCAGAATTGATTTATTTTTACTATATGTCCATCCGGTACTAAATTTCTACTTTATCTATTTTGCAGATTCGGAAAAAATAGGTTGTGACAGACTAACAGGCAAACAGACACCAAAGTGTCTTGGGAAAAAGATAAGTATAGAAAAGTTTTCCAAGTGTAAACTGTTTTGTAAATCTGACAATTTTTCTTGGATCATTAGGTAATTATTTTTATTCGTGACTACATTACAATAATCGATAACCCTTACACCACTCAATCCTCATTTAAATTCATTGATGCCTGTCGAAGAAATACTGAAAGTTCATATAATTTATATTTATAGACTTAATGATTGGCGTTGTTGGCATAAAGTTAACAAATTTATTCACAAAATTTTATTATTTTCTCTGCTGCATGAATCGGTTGCAGCTTAAAAAATCCCGATGGCCTGTAGTCAGCGGAAAGGTAAATTTTTCAAAATTCATTGAATTGAAATTTTAACAACCTTTTCATTGGTATACCTACATGTTATTACAAAAATTTGTCGTATGTGTCATAGCCTTGCGGTTAGAGGTTTTTGTTTTGGCTGTTGAATATAAAGCAGACAGGGTTCGAGTCCACTTCAAGGCAGATTTTTTTTTCGCCTATTTCTTTTCAATAAATATGCTATATTTTTTTTTAATCAGGGTCTATATTATGATCTCCAGAAAATGTACAATTACATCAAATTTATATTGAGTGTTCATGTTTTATCAATATTTGTTATTTTTCTTTATTAATTTTTTTTTTTTTTTCTGTGTATTTTATGAAAAATTTCTTTAAACAAAAGTTGTAGGTACTAATTATATCTATAACCTAAAATTATTTTTAATAATATTTACACTACGGCTCTTTTTGATAATTTTTTTAAATGTTTGAAAGGTCGCCATTTTGAAACTACTTACCCGATATTGCCCAATAACGAACTCGACCGAGATATTTGAGAGATTGATTTTTGTAGCAAATTTGAACTTGATACCTTCAAAACTGCGACCTCTATCGTGTTAACAAATTTCGTAATATCCCATATATATATATATATATATATATATATATATATATATATATATATATATATATATATATATATATATATATATAAACTTTTGAACCAAATGTGAATTTTTTTCGAAATTCAAAAGTGTGAACGATCGCAATAGGTATATTTCTATAAGAAATTTACCTAAAAAAAATCCCGATGGCCTGTAGTCAGCGGAAAGGTAAATTTTTCAAAATTCATTGAATTGAAATTTTAACAACCTTTTCATTAGTATACCTACATGTTATTACAAAAAATTGTCGTATGTGTCATAGCCTTGCCGTTAGACGTTTTTGTTTTGGCTGTTGAATATAAAGCAGACAGGGTTCGAGTCCACTTCAAGGCAGATTTTTTTTTTTCGCCTATTTCTTTTCAATAAATATGCTATATTTTTTTTAATCAGGGTCTATATTATATATATATATATATATATATATATATATATATATATATATATATATATATTATTATATATATATATATATATATATATATATATATATATATATATATACATCTCGGTATCATTCTGGCGTCCTTTCAAAAAACAGTAATGAAGCGTCCTTGCCGTATATATTTCACTTCGCCATCAATGTGAGCTCCGTTCATTCTATAGCCGTTTGGGCGTCCAATGTATATAATAATTTCAATCTTACAAACAATAGAGCGTCCATATGGTGTATATTTATTTCATTTACCGTAAATACAGCGTCCGGCGCTATTGCCAAATGTGCAGTGGAATGGGATGATGAAATGTGATTTTAAATATATTTCTCGTATTTTGAAACTACCAGCGACTGCCTAGCATTGGTTGTTTCTCCGAATAGTATTTCATCTGACTTTTTGTTCCTTAAACTTTATTATAATTACTCAATTGTCATATATTCTATAATTCAATTTATACAAAATGGAATTGTAGATGCTAATGATTTTAAAATGTAAAATCATTTTCATTTTTGTCATTATTTCTGTCTCCAACATCAAATAGAAATAGAAATATTTATTTCATGTAAACAATTAGGCATGTATACTTTTGTCCTGGATAGTGATATAGATCACACCAAATAAAATAAATTAAAATACGCTTCAGATGAAGACATAATAAACATACAAGTGACAAAGTACATATAACTTAATTCAAGACAAGGATTATGAACATGTTAAAAAAAGAAAATAATAGTAATAACAATCTAGAAAAAAGGGTAAAAAAGGATTACCTACATAAATGTACTTACAACATGTTCCAGACAATCATCTAAGAAGTTAAAACGGTGTTATGTTAAATATTTACGGATCTTAATTTTGAGTGATGCACAAGACATATTATTATCTTTGAATTGTTTGGCAAAGCATTATTCAATTTTATGCCCAAAAATTTATAGGAATTATGGGTCTATGTCTGAATAATGGAGGACAGATATAGTTTTTTTTCTCTTGTATTATAAGAGTAAACATAATTGTGCTGGATTCTTTGGCATGTTTTTTATATGAAGCAGGCACTGCAAAATGCAGCAACATGGTAATTGCAGGATGTTCAATTTTTCTAACAATGGCTTACAGTGATCATCATATTTGCTGGATGTTATTATTCGAATGACTTTTTTTGTGCAATGCATATTTTGGGGCTGTGACATGTGTTTCTCCAGATTATCAAGGCATACGGTCACTATTATGCTATGAAACATAACAAAATATGCCATTCTTAGATAATCTTTATCTACATTCAGCTTCAGTTACCTGAGAGTATTTCCCTTTTTATAGATAGGTGTAACTTTGGAAACCTTGAGAATATCTGGAAAAATACATGTACTCATTCGAAGATTAAATAGATTCGGTAAAGAAATCGCTACATTTTTATTTATCTGCGGCTCTAGAATTTTTCAGTTTATGAACAATGTTCAATATTTCTGATTAACTTGTTGGATGTAGGTAAGAAGTCAAATGGTTTATTGCTATTTTTTGCATGCAAGAATCGAAGGGATTTGCAATATAGTTCGCAGAATTTTGCATTAAATTGTTTATGCAATGTTCAAAAGAGTTGGCAAAGTCCTCAGCGGATAAATTGCTCTCATTCCTTAGGTTATTAGTTTTACCTAAATTTGTATTTAATGTTCCCCAGACTGACTTTTGCTTATTTTTGATTCAGATATTATCTTATTATTGAACTCCACTTTTTTCGATTTGTTAATGTTAAGTAATTCGAAGCTATCGAGCGTCCTGTTCAGTTCGGCAATAGTATGAACCTGGGTTAGTTGTGACTTAAGATTTTTAATATCAGGAGAATTGTCTCGTCCTTGAAGCTAGCAGAGCAAAGTGAGCAGAATCAAAATTACAAATTTGGTGCTTGCAGAGCTAATTAATTGCTAATTAACTGCTGTATACCGAAATGAATTGCTCTTATAGTTTTTTTTAATGGCTGCTTTGCTAGCTGTAAATCTAAAGCTTACAGAGCAACATTTAAAAATATTTTTTTAGTACTTTTTTTTGTGTTTATAGGGCTAATTAAGTTCTAATTAAGTGCTTTATTCAGAATTTAATTACTCATATGGTTTTTGGAAAATGGTTGCTTTGCTTTAAAAAATCAACTTTTCCGAGAAAATTTTATTTGGTGCTTGTAGACCGAATAAAGTGCTAATTAATTGCTGTATTCCGAAATTAATTGTTGTTTTACGGTTCTTAGGAAAATGTATGCTTTGTTTTTAAAAATTATTTTTTTCTAGAAAATCGTAGTTGATGCTTGTAGAGCTAATTGAGTGCTAATTATTTGCTTTATTCCAAAATTAATTGCTCTTATAGTTTTTTCTAAATAGCTGCTTTGCTAGCTTTAGATCTAAGTCTAACAGAGCAGCTTTTAAAAATCAACTTTTCGAGAACTTCTTTTAGTGTTTATAGGGCTAATTAAGTGCTGTATTCCAAACTCAATTGTTCTTAAAGTTTTCGGAAAATGACTGCTTTGCTTCAAGAAACACTTTTTCGAGAAATACTTTAATCGTGCTTATAGAGCTAATTAATTGCTAATTAAATGCTGCATTCCGAAATTATCGGCTCTTATAGTTTTTAGAAAATGGCAGAGATTGTCGCTATCAGAGCAAAAACATATAATCTATACACCCGATATATAAACTATATCGGTAACCATTATTTGAGGTATTTTTTATAAAAAATCAATAAAATTTACATATTTCCTATGTTACTTAATCAAGTGCTGTTCCCCGAAATTAATTTCTATAATTTCTATAATATTTCGGCCAATACAATTATATCCGTAAGAAAAGTACTTACCGACGTGGTTAGTAATGAACTTATCCACAGGTAAACCTATCTTACAGTCATAGGAACATATACGGTTAGCAATCGAAAACCGTCCGGTCCTACAAAAATTAAGTTTTATCCCTTAGCTTTTTAGTATCAGAATTGTACATTTCTTCATTGGGAGAGATAATAAATTCAAAAACATTAAAATCTCAATTTTAAAATGGAATTAAAAATGGATTACATAAAATTAAGTAGTTTCAAGTTGCCCGGTGTACCTTTAAAGCTATAAATATCCCCACAATACATAAATTGACATTTTTATTTGTCTTAAAAGAACTTTCTCTCTCAAAAAATTATTAGAGCAATTAATTTCGGAGTACCGCACTTAATAAGCCCTACAATCGCTAAAACAAAAGTTCTGAAAAATTATGATTTTCAAAGGTTGCTCTGCTAGCTTTAGATGTAAAGCTTACAAAGCAGCAATTTTTTTAATATCAGAGCAATTAATTTCGGAATACAGCAGTTAATTAGCACTTAATTAGCTCTACAAGTACCAAATAAGATTATCCCGAAATAATAGATTTTTTAAAGTATCCATTTTCCGAAAAACTATAAATAAGAATAAATAATTTCGGAATACAGCACTTAATTAACAATTAATTAACCTTAACAGCACTATAAAAGAAGTTCTAAAAAAGTAAGTTTTCAAAGGTTGCTGTGCTAGCTTTAGTCTAAAGCTAGCAAAGCAGCCATTTTCCAAAAATAAAAAGTATAAGAGCAATTAATTTCGGAACACAGCATTTAATTAGCTCTACAACAGATTTGTATTTTTGATTCTACTCACTTTGCTCTGCCAGCTTTAGGGAAGAAATCTCAACATTTTAAAGTTATTTTCGGGGATACATAACTTTTTTTATGGAAAACGAGATGTTTAAAGATCTGACAGAGTAAACTAAATGAGCAGCTTTTGTTTCTGGATCTAAATGGCATATACTTCAGATCATTTCATCTAATGCAGCTGTGAAACCTGAGATATATTTTTTTGTCATTGGTCGACACATGATAAAATTCCTTTATGGTCGGACAAGTGCGGCTCTATGGCTTCAAGAATGAAAATGTTATCATCTAAATTTGTGAACAGATTATCGACTCTAGTTTCTCCTCTAGATTTAGTTATCCGCTGGTGTCAACAAAAACTTTTTCTAGCATATCATGTGATAAAAAATATGTTTGCATTCAGTTAATTTATTGTCACTGGTTTTAAGTCTTAAAACTATAATTGAAAGTCACCGACAGCCTGTATTTTATTATTGGAGTTTTTTTCTGATAATATTCTGTGCAGATAATGTTAAAAAAATTACTATCACCATCCGGTGATCTGTAGGCACAACAAAAACTAATTTTCATATTTTTAAGCTGTGTTAATTCTGCATCTATCTTCGCGCAAAGATCTTTTACACAAATGTTATGGAAATCTAAATTGGTCTTAGTATAAATGCCACCATGAATACAAATATGTCGAATATGATTTATTAGTCTATATTCTCGCGGAATACGATACGATAGAGTTTATGTCCTCCATTTTAAATGAAACGTCTGTCCGTAGTAGTACGTCAATATTGTTCGTGTTGTTAGTTCACTTTGTTCCCAATACATTGAATAATGATTAAAAAAAAATTTAAATATATACTATAAATAAAAAAAATTCAAAGAATGGTTTTTATCTAGAGCGATTTTTTCTTCTATTGATTCGAATGGCACCAGGTTTATCCACATGATCACAAACGAATAATTTATAAGTGCTTCGAATATATATCAGAAGACCCTATATGAGTGTAAAAGTCGTTGAAATGAAATTCATGTGTTTCATTGTTGCCAGATTGCCGGACGCCCAATACGCGATGGAATGAAAGTTAACGTATTCAAAATGAATATTTTAGCGCCGCGCTGCGCCAGATATATCGAACTAATTATATTCGAATATCAATCAAAAATCTCTTGGGACGTGCATGGAGCGTCCTTCCAATTTTTGTTCCATCGGTTAAGATGATCATCTTGACCAGAATTACACTGATGTGTAATAGAGCGTCCGTATACGGACGCTCAATTACCACGGACGCTCTATTAAATGCAATTCGTCAATGTACGGACGCTCTATTGATAGGAAGATATATATATATATATATATATATATATATATATATAAACTTTTGAACCAAATGTTTTTTTGGACTAACTTATAGACATATAACAACATGCCGTTGAATTTTTTTTGAAATTCAAAAGTGTGAACGATCGCAATAGGTATATTTCTATAAGAAATTTACCTAATAAAAGTATGTATATACAACTACCAATCAAATTCCTGTCTTTAGGGCTCCATACCATATTTATATAATAGCTATCATCATTATCCAGCTTGTTTCGTCCACGTCTTAACCTGATCCACTTTGAACGATCATGGGCATCTTGGATCCTGTTCGTTGTTATTATTTTTATGTCATCCGACCACCAGGTTTGAGGACCTCCTCTACTTCTGAACGCCTCTTACCATGGTCGCCACTCTACGATGCGCTTAATCTACTTATTGTCCGACATTCTTGCCATCAGCCCAACTCCACTTTAAACAAGTTATTCTCTCTACGGCGTCCGTTACTTTTGTTCATTGGTGATTAATTTCGTTCGACTCGATCCCTCAGTTTAAATCCTAGAACTGATCTTTCCATGGTTCGCTGGGCCATCTTCATTCTGTTAATTAATTTTTGGCATTAAAGTAAGTGTTTCTGAACCATAAGTCAATACTGGGAGAACACTTTCCTTTTAAGGTAGGTACATCTGAATGTCGAATTTGAATTCATCCCTTAGCCTTCTATACGCAGCCCATGTTAGTACAATTCTCATATTATCTGTTGGATCTCTTTTCCTTCAGTGACAAAACTGGAGCAAGGAACTAGCTTTGAGACCAACACGATGACGATGTCAACAGCATTTCTGATGCTTTATCAAATCGGCCTGAGATGAGAGCGATGTCGTCTGCGAAGCCTAGGGGACTGATTTCTTCTATACTTTCGTCAATGCCAGAACCCTCCAGTTCAACCTTCTCAAACTTGAACACTAGAATAGTATAAGGCAATCTGCAAGGGCTTTGAACATTTCGAGATGGCTTATGGTGTCGAATGCTTTTTCGTTATCTATAAAAATGTCAGCACTTGGAGTTTATTGTACTCAACACATCTTTCTATCAATGTGATTATTACCTGTGAGTGGTCATTTGTTCCGTAGCCCGCTCGGTATCTGGTACAGGTCTGGTTATGAAACGAGTCTTCGTGAATAGTTTATCGGTCTATAATTTTGTAAATTAGTAAGCTTACCATTCTTGAGTACATTGATAATAATCACGTTATTCCACATTAGTTGCTTCTTCTAGGCATTTATTGAATAGCTTGTCTATAGCTCGAAATAGTTTTTTACCGCCCTCCGTGATAGCCTCTCTGACAACACCACCCTGCCTAGGAATTTGTTCTTTTTTTTTCGGAAAGACATTTCAGAACTTCTTCTTCTGTTATTTCTTGCAATTCCTCGGATCCTTGGTTCGAGGTATTTCTATATATATGATGATACTATTGCATCAAATGACGTTTTTTTATCCCGGTTACAATGTAGATTTGCATACAATTTCTCCACATTTTTTTTCATTTTAATTACTTATATCTGCCCCTCAGTGCTTTCCTATTCACATAGTTATTGCGTTCTTGTCTTAGTTTATTCGGGAGTACATTCATGTTCCTTTTTTAAAAGCTTTTATTTAACTTGCAATGTATGTTTGTATGTTTGTTCGGGTGGAATCTTCAACCGATTGAGTTGAAATTTTGTATACACTTTTAGTTTGGATGACAATACACGATAAGCTGTGTGACGTCATTCTAAATCCAATATGGCGGAACATCCAAGATGGCGGAATAGATATTTTTTATGCACTTCTACAATATGGGTATCAAATGAAGAGGTCTTGTTGAGAGTAACTCGAAATAACTAAAAAGTTAAAAATAAATTAAAAGCAAAAAATATTTTTTATAAAAAAGGTTTTATTTAAATGCTCTAAAAAGAAGAAAATTAAATTTTCCTTTAAAATTTTAACTATCAACTTATAGCCTCATTATACACAATTTATATTATCATAAAAGCTTGTCGCGAAGTACCCATAAGTACTTAATTAAATTGAAATTTAAAAAAAATAAACTTAGCAGATTAATTTAATCAATTAAATAGGAACTGGTTTATTTACACAAGTAAATCGCGTGACAACCTTTTATGATATATATAAACTGTGTATAAGTTGATAGTTAAAATTTTAAAGGAAAATTCTATTTTCTTCTTTTTAGAACATTCAAATAAAACATTTAAAAAAAAAGATTTTTTGCTTTTAGTTTTTCTTTTAATAATTTGATGATCAACCGATTGTTATAGTCTCCCATATCAGTTTTAATAACCTTTATTCAATTGTTTCAATTAGTTTTACTTTCCTACCGCTACCATAGTAGCTATGTAAGCAAAGTATTGTAATCGTATAAAATTTTCGGTGTCGAGATTTCAAAAACTGTTTCGGAGTTTCCAGGGGTCAAAAAACATATTTTCATCCATTGGTCTGTCTGTGTGATATCCACCATTATCTCGGGAACGGGTAGACGGTTTTTTGTTTTTACTTCCCTCAATAAGGGAATTTACGTTTTGGGGTTCCTAGATCACGAAAATCATGGTATCTCAAGTCCGTCGGTCTGTCTGTCTGTCTGCCGGTAGTCTGTCTGTAGTCTGTTGGCGTTGTAGCTCAATAACGACTTGACCTAGGACAACGAATTTTGGTATGCATATTGAAGGACTACCGGCGACGCAATGTAAGGGTTTTCGTTAATCATATAAAACGGCTCTGAGGATTTTGATAGAACTGGCTTTCAATATTCTTCTGAAAGCTCTTTACCACCCTCTCACAGCGACATCTTTGAGAAAAAGCCGAAAAAAAGGTTATACTTAAATAAAATGTCATATTTTATGCCTTCATATTCTGGCTAAACGGTTCATCTTGTGAAAAACTAATTATGTTTGTCTTCACACGCTAAAAAAATTGTCATACGTTTTGATCCGACGATTTTTTGTTCAGTAGAATTTGCCTGTGAGCGGTAGGAAAGTGGACACACCAGATATTTATTTTTTGGTGTACTTCTATACTTCTATGTCCCGTCGCTGTCTCATAAGTGATTGTTTGGTGTTCGTAGCATGTTTTTCTTCATGTTCAGTAGACTTCGAAAAACAATGTTTTCATTCATGTATCCCATAGAAAAAGATGACAACAACACCAAGGCAGGTTATAGATACGGGGATGAGAATATTTAGGTATAAATATTTATAAATTACTTTATTATTTTTATTATTTATTAAATTGTTTTGACTGAATTTCGTTTAAAATAAAGTAGCTATTGTATGTTCTACATTCTACACATGCAGTGCAGCCGAGTATATGCAATGTCAGAGATACTTCTTGTATCTGACAATGAATTTTAAATGGAAAAACGGCACATAATGTTACCTTTTTAACTTTACCCAGTTTTTTTGTTGAAATTCATAGTTAATAAGTTATTAAACGTAAGAATTTCGAGATAAAATTCAAAACCAAGTAGGTCAAGCACGGCGTAGCAACGCTCTGGCAACGAGGTAGGTAAATTTTCGGAATGATATTTTCTCCTGCTTTCAAAAACATATCCGACCTTATAAGTTTTTGAGTTATTAAACTAGTTATATACCTATCTCTATGAAAAAGTTAATATTATTAGAGCGTGCAATAAAAAAATTACAAATAAATAAAGGTTATTTCTAGTAGGAAAGCGCATCCACAAAGTAAGTACACAGTTGTTTCCTAGGGCAATCAAGACCTTCTGTGTGTTTTTTTTTTACCTGGGATATCCATGTTAGCTGTTGACCAATGGTTACCTTTATCGTTTTTGTAATGCATAAGTTGAGATCTACATAAGATGTACATCAATGCCTGATAATGTTTTCAGATGGAACAAAAAACAATACCTATTCTAATTAAACTGCGGAGTCAGTCTCATCAATTTTATTACTAAATATGGATGTTTACGGGGCTTCGTATGCTTTCTAATGTTCATGTATTTCTCAAGATACTTAGGATCATTGCAATTTATTTTTATCATATAAATTAAGAACACAGTGATCATGTGTGAAGGTAAAATATAAACACAAATCTCACAACTCCTATTAAATTTATTAAAAGCGAACAGGTATTGCGAAATCACTTCGAATCATCAGGCTCCCCATATATACTTAGTTCCTAGATGTATATTTTATCTATAGTCAGGCTAAAAAGAGTAGGCCACCAAATTGGTGGTACCACAATATCAATTGTTGAAAATAAACTCAAGACCAGAGCACACCTACCTCTCAAGACTTACGCTGGGTTATGTACAATTCAAATTAGGTAAATGAATAAAAACTTGATCTGTTTGGCTTGTTCATAGGCAAATTCAAATTTCAAATAGAACAACAGACTTGTTGCCAACTAAAAATTTGTTTCTACATTTAGTTATTTTGGAACAAGATGAAAAGTTATCTCTCTTTGTCAAACCAGTGAACTCTATGTGTCAAATTTATAATCTATCTCTGTCTTTTTTATAACCAGAAATGTATGTGAATGTGAACTGTGACTCTGTGAACTATTGAACTACTATGTTGTAAATTTAAACGTCATAAAAAGCTGATTCTCATAATGCTGTATTTATTTTAGTGGAAGAATTGTATTTTTATAAATCCACCAGCGGCTTACTGCCACGCGTGTATTACTCCAGAGAGATGTTTGTTTTACAGTGAAAGTCTTTGTTTCTTCGAAATACCAGAAAGTAAGGTTAAAATAAAATTTAAATGAACAACAAATAATTTTGATATAAAAATATTACCTACCTGATATTTTCACGGCTACTGATTCCACACATCACTAATGTAGTCATCAAATAGTTATATTCGTGGTTACAGACGTTATATAGCTTTTGTTTCAATACAAACAAAGAAAATTCGAGGGATGAAACTGTCACTGTAGTAGTGTAGTTTGTTTTTGTTTTTCAGGCGCCTTATTTGAAATGGACCACGATATCAAATTGGAGAATTTCGAAACTTTTGCCTTCTTAAAGAATATCTGCAAAACGTTGATACAGGATCCAAATAATTTGAAGTGCTTGGAAGAACTGGCAGATTTGATTGATAAATCTCCTAATAGTTTTATTAAAGTTGTGCAACCAACTATTCTTTCCACATTCTACCCCATAATAAGGAACATATCAGAAAATAAAGGATGGTGAAGAGTAGCAATTTATGTTTCATTCGAAAATCATTCAACATTCTCTTATTTTCAGCTACACCGAGAATGGGAAACTGTTAATAATTAGAACACTGACTAGTCTCTTTCAAAAGTCGATTATTGATAAACTGGGGTTGTTTTTTAACATATATGCCTTATTGTTGTTTGAAGTATACGATCATGTGAAACACAAAGGTATTCTCTTGGTTAATATTTTTTATATTTCTAATAATGTGTCTCCTTAGTGTTGGATATACCGGAAGAATACAAACTCAGCATAATGGAGTGTACAACAGCGCTTTCCAAAAGTGTTTCATCAGAACTTCTTTTTGAACTTTATACACGGAAAAATGCTCCAAAGCTGTGTCAAATGCTTTATGTAGCCATAGAAATAGCGCGGAATGAGAAACTTCGAACTCTAAAGTTAGTATCATTTTAAATTCTCAAATAGTAAGTCTGCAGAAGAGGATGCTTGTATTTTATACTGCTATTATGTTATTTCAGAAATGCAGCTATAACCTGCATTATGGCTATGGCTAGAGTTTTAGAAGATGAGGATTTTGAAGATGTTGAAATTCGAAATCAAGTTGCTGAAGTTTTCTTATTTTTTCTCCCGGGTGTAGCATCAGGTTTGAAGAAAATTGCATTGGAAGATGAGAAAGTAGGCCACAAAGTTCCGAAGGTACCTGTAGTAGTTGAACTCTTAGTTTTATCTCCACTAAGTATAATGATTATATGATGATAATTATTACATAGCGATCTTATTTCAGATGGCTATTAAAGCATGGGGCAGAATAATAACTCTTCTAATGCAAGATTACAATAATTCAGTTAGGAATTTAAATTTCTCTAACAAGAAAGACCACCTCAATAATTATGAAAAGAATATTCAGGCAAAAGCCAAATGGAAAAACAATGCAGAAATCAATGAATACCTTCAAAATACAAAGCGATCACCTCAGTGGTATGATGATACAGATAAAAAACTGCAAAATTTGGTTATTGACTTCACCAAATTATCACATCATTCTCATATCAGCGTGCGCTCTGAACTCACTGACATGTGTGAGCTTGTAATAAAAAATTGCTTAACGTAAGTTCCATTGTTTTAATAAAAATACATGCTGATGGTCAAGAATTTGCATTATTGGAATATTCAAAAGGGTCAAAAAGGCTCAAATTATATCTAACTTAAAATTAAGACTTTGAACTTACTCTGGTAGCTCGGAGAATGCCTTGCAAGTAGGTTATCAGAGGTATAATCTGAATATACATATTGAGCAAAGCATAGAACATATTATTTTTTTGAGTTGACTGAATCCGTCTGTAAAATGTATTTATTTACAATTATGTTATTACCTTCAACTAGTTGTCTAGTCTTCAGCTTTTTTAAATCAGTTGATCAAACTTTCTTTCCAACATACTATTTTCAAATGTATGTAGCAAAAATTTGTGCGAAAACAACTGACAAGATTAATACTGTCCACTGTGGGGAGTTTCAGGTAATAAGTTTTCCAAGAAGTTATTATGCTTAGACCAGTACAAATTTGCTCTAATTTACAGGGTGTTCCAAAAAATTTCGACATAGTACAATACCACTAACATGGAAAAGAGTCGATTATTTCAAACGAAACACTTCATCTAAATTATAAAATTTTCCAGGAAAGGGAAATTACCGTAAATTTTATATATCAGTATGGAATGAGAACAGAAAGATCAATACCTACTGCATTTGAATATTTCTCTTATTTATGTATAGTGTTTCAATCTCCTTTATTCAAATCTTCATATTCTTAAATAAGGATTTTATCTTTAGATCTGGATTCATCTGTCGGTATTATTTTCTTCCAGATAGTCTGAGTGCCAATCTTTTAAGAGTTGTGAAAAAATGCATTTTATTCTTCCATATGTTTAACTCGGCTAATTGTCGTTGACCGTGCAGTAAATAGAGGTTTTAGAGTACTCTAGGTAAACGAAATTAATATTCTGTCATATTTTGCCAGAACATTACTCATTACTCTCGGTTACATCATTTTCAGAGCCAGTAGTAAACTTTTGCTGCATAGACTTTAGTTCCATTGATTTAAAACTTAAAATGAAATAATAATAATTATATTCATACCAATAATTGGTTGCCCCCTATTTAGGTTTCTGTTATCTTGGCACGCAAAAAATAAAGTGAGTTTTATTAGAAATAAGCGACTTTTTTCACATGAAAGTTGCTGTAATTTGGCCTATTTTTTAACATTTTGTATACATGACCAAGGGTCCCTTTTAAACATAAGACTTTTAACTTCGTTACCTGAAATACCTAATATTGAATTTTTTTGTAACGTCCGTTTTTGCAAAAGTTCTTATTATAATGAAAAATCTCTAAAAGACTTCCATTATCTTTGCTAAAAGTTATTTTTGAGATAAGGAATTCTAATAAAAGTTGCTTTCTGAGGAGTGGAATCACAATTTATATCATAAATATAAGTGCTCTAATTCTATTAAAAATAAAAAACTTACTGTTTAATTACGAGATTAGGTAAACAAAAATGACTGTTCGCTATTATTTTATTTAGATAGGGGATTCTCTTAAAGCAGCCACCAATATTTACCAAAACTCATTCTACGTAATATTTTTTTTTAATTATCTAAATCAGTGGTACCTAAATAAGATTGATGTGTTACTGACTTTTCAAAAAACATTTTAGGACAATGCCAAGAACAGTGAGTCACCTAATTGAAATCGTTATTATCTTAATTGAAGACGAGGATGATAGCATGGCTTTAAAAAACACAAACACATTGAAATTTCTTTCTGCAAAACTATCATCTGACGACTTCAAAAATCTGCTTGAAGCTTTCGAAGAAAGATTTTATGTTGTAGTGAACAGTTTACCTAGAAAATTCAATAGTGTCGGTAAGTGTATTGTTGTATTGAAAATTTATCATATCAAAATCAATTATTACTCTTTCAGATGAGCGTGATCAGCTTATTGCTTTGAATTCATTGATTGGGTATTTACAATTATTTGGAGAATATAAACTCAGCCATGTACTATTATCGGGTGATTACTTGCAAACACTAATGAAGACACTGATTCATATATCAGAATTGAAAAATAGTGATGTGGGACTTTTGCAAGAATATGCTATAAAAGGTACACTTACCTTAATAACCGGAGTTATTGTATGTTAGTTGTTACTTCCGGCTTAAATTTGAGTGTTCCAGAGTCTTGAATATACCAGCCAATACCAATACCAATATACCAGGTTACTAATCAGTGGATGTATTGCACTTCTCAAATAATTGCTAATTTCGGCAGAATAATTTATATTGAATCCTAGTTTGTTAGAATATATAAGTAGCTGTTCGTAGCCCTTAATAGATAGACCAGGTACCTTGTCACCTGATTTTAGTAATTTATTAGAGTTCAGGCAATTGATAAACGTAAGGTTCGAATTCCGACAAATAGAAAAATCGTCTGATAAGGTCATTTTTGAATTTGAACGCCGGAGGAACCGTTTAGCCAGAATTTTCGGATAAAATAGGCAATGACAGACACCAAGTGATCTTATACTGATATTGTTCTGTCTTCGAATGGACAGAATCATAAAAATAAATGAAGTTATTGACATTGCCTTTTTCTAGATTTCAACACAACAATAGGTTTGAGGGAGCAATGGAAAATTTTTTATCATTTCAATGATAACAGAATAAAAGAAAAAGTTGAAAAATTATGCATGCTACTCGGCCAGAAAGGATCTTTCAGAATTATTAGTGATTTTTTGTTGGATGTTATTCTCTATCAGCCAAATCATCGGAAAGAAGCTATCTTCATTCTAAATCAAGCCATTTCTGGTAATCGTTTCAATTTTTGTTATAAAACATGGTAGATAAGATTCGTTTTTGTGTACAGGCTGTGAACAGACTCAAGAAAATCTTCAAATTATTGAGAACATCAAGAAAAACTATTTGGATAGCTACCTCTGGTATGCTCCCATTGAAGTGTGTATTGATGAGTATGGTGATGAGATTACCTTAGCAGAAGTGCAGCACAATATAATACAAGTCTGCTTATTGGTTGAAGGCATCGGAACTATTTCTTCGTTTCTAAATAATGAGAAATTTTTACTTGACACGTTATACTTAATCTTGGAAAAAACTGGTAATAATTCTTAACCAAAATTATCTTTCAGAAAACTTTATTGTTTTTTTTCTTCTTCAGGCAGTAATCATACTTTGGTTAGATCAGCTGGTTTGTTGACTTTGCAAGAAATCTCAAAACATTGTGGATACAATGATATTACATCACTGATAAATGAAAATATAGACTACTTCACTTTTCTCGTTGAAAGAAAATTGAACAGAACTGATAATATTCGTGAAGTGCTCAGTGTTTTGGCTGTTGTTATCAAATACAGTAAGGTGGATATTTTGCAGCATATAAGTGATATCATAGCAGAGGTGAGTGTAAAACAGCAGTATAGGTGCTGCCCTTGAAGTCCTCTCTATGAATTTCCTAGTAGATCGACACTAAGTTAGATAAAAAAAATCACTCGATAAAAAGATACGGCATTTCCGAATGGAATATCAAAGATGGGGGTTCCATACCATGGTAAAATATAGAAAAAAATAAAAATCTAACAGTTCATAGCTAGCGAGCAGTTCATAGAATAAACTAAATTTAGTTTAATTTTTTTTTTGGCTATAGATTAAATTAATTTATCAAAAATATTTTCAATGACATTCACAAAATGGGCATCTTTTTCGAATGTCAAAATTTAATCAATGTGGTATATAAAATTTAGACATTTTTTAATAAACCAGAAACTACTCTTCAGTTTGTCTTAAAATAAAACTGAGAAAATCATACCTTTATCAATAACATGTTACTGTGTAGAATTAATAAATGTAGACCTCCTCTTTTTCGTTCATTAGAACATATTCAGTTTCAATACCAAAAGAATAAAAATGTTTTCTTTATTTTTAAATGCATTTTAACGTCATCTGGTTTTTAGACTACTTTTGATTTTACATTTTTTTCAAGGTTCTCGTTCATTCTTGTGATAGATTCAAAGATACCTATGCTATCGAATTTTTGCAAATGTTCAAAATTTTCATAAACAGAGTAAGGGAATGGTTTAATATTGCAACAGTGATCAATCCCATCAAATCAAGAACAGAGAAACAAAATGAAATAGAAAACTTTCAAATTAGTGGTATAGAAGATGATCAAGATTTTTCTGATGATATAATGGGAAAGTCCGCTGAAGAGTTGTACAAAGAGGATATGGCAAAAAAACAGGAAGATCTTGAAAAGGAAATAGATGAACCTGAAGGTAATTTAGTATATCGAGTTGCTAGGAAACAATGATTAAAGTAAAATAATTTCAGTTGAAGCGTATAAAAAACCGGAACCGCCTCTTCAAGTAAAGTTAACGGTGGCAATTATATCCAGAAGCTTGCAGTTTCTCCCATCAAAGAAC
Organism: Crioceris asparagi; assembly: GCA_958507055.1. Lineage (NCBI taxonomy): Eukaryota > Metazoa > Arthropoda > Insecta > Coleoptera > Chrysomelidae > Crioceris > Crioceris asparagi. The sequence continues at coordinate 73,261,996 of OY293828.1, forward strand.
CAATCAAGAAAAATTTTAACCCTTGAAATTCTTTGTAATGGTTTGGAAATTATTAAAGATTGGGAAGATGAACTATTGCCAATAGTCCATCAAATTTGGTCACCACTAGTTGAACGATTCAAAGAATTTGACAAACCTCTGATTATAAATTTGAGTTTTCATCTTCTTGTTACGCTTGCTCGACTCTCTAAGGACTTTATCAGAATGAGGACAACAAAGTGATTATTTTATTTAATATTAATCTCAACAAGATGGTCATATCGATTTATTTGCAGGGAAGTCCTTCCACACATCCTAGATGTTCTTAATAAGCTTGCACAGGAAAGCTATCTCAAAGATAAAGGATCAGCCTACAGATATTCACAAAATTTCAAGCTTCAGTTGACACTTTTAGAAAATCTAGGTAGAATTCTAATCGATCTCGATATACAAAACGATCGTATTGATCATGTTTTAAAAGTCGTTTACATTTATCTCAGTGACAAACAACCCCTACCATTGCAGGTACAGTATCAATGTAAGGCGGCTCCTACACGGTCACTAATGTTGCTCAATATTCTCTAGTCTAGACTTTGGATTGAAGTTTGTACAATGAAGATTGAGCAAGTTTAAATTTGAATATTGCGCAATGTAATAGTATAGCGTAGCTTTGTTTTTGTGTTTGTTGTTTATAGGGTCGTGGGTATATTTTTGCCTTTTTTAAAACCATTCTTTCGACCAGCAACGTTTTTCGTTTTTTGAGAGCTGCAGCCAAATCTTTGTCAGACATTTCGAATAGTGCATCATTATGGACGTGGATGTATTCCTTTGAGGAGATGAAAGTAGAGCTAGTTTCTACCGATTATTTTCAATTTTCAAGCAATTCAGTTCTTTGCGAAGCAAATATTTAATATCAACGATAATAATAAGAGCCTTTCTAAGTGTCGCTTTTTAAATTATATGGTGACACACATACCCAAAGTATCAGCAGTGAAAATTATTAAAATACTAATGTTAACTATAAAAATATTTCGCTTTAAACTCAACTTTCCTTTCCAAGTTTCTAACTAATAATTCCTTTATGCTCAAAAATTTTGAAAATGTCATAATACATCAAACGTACAAATTATTATTAAAGGTCCTCTATTTTATTGTCTTCAAAATAAGGTACATTAATTCAGAATTAGCTTTTTGTTTTATTATTAACTAAATAATTTTTATTTACAACTACTGGTTTTATTTTCGCACTTAAAAGGAATAAATCACAGTGCAACAATATTTTGCATTTTTTCATATCGCATGAATAGATATGGTGTATTAATAAATACCAACATTATTAAGCGAGTATCACACCAAAATGCGAGTGTTGCAGTGTGACTTATTTTTTATAAATGCGAAAATAAAACCAGTAGTTGCAAATAGAAATTATTTAGTTAATAATAAAACAAATTCTAAAATAATGTACCTTATTTTGAAGTCAATAAAATGGAGAACCTTTAAAATAATTTGTACGTTTGATGTATTATGACATTTTCAAAATTTTTAAGCGTAAAGGATCAATTAGTTAGAAACTTGGAAAGGAAAGTTGAGTTTAAACCGAAATAATTTATAGTTAACATTAGTATTTCAATAATTTTTACTACTGATATTTTGGGTATGTCTGTCAGTTTATAATTTAAAGAGACATTTAGAAAGACTTTTATTATTTTCGTTGTTTTTAAATATTCGCTTCGCAAATAACTGAATTTTATGAAAATTGAAGAAAAGGAAATATCTCGAAAACCTTTAAGAATATAATAGAGGTAAATAATGTTTAACGGGTAGCAACTAAGCTCTATTTTCTCCTCCTCGAAGGAATACGTCCACTTACCAGTCACCCTGTATAGAGAGGTCATCCTACTCATGCAAAAATATTGACACTTGTGAGCCCTCAATTTTATAAATATTGATCCTTTGGGTTCAAGGGGTCATACCCTATTGCACATTAAAAGTATTGTGCAATATAATTGACCGTCTAGGGGCCACTTAACTACCAGATGAGTATTTTTAACGGGTTTTTGAATTTTAGAATGCTGCAATGGAACTTCTACGAAGTTTGAAGTTGTATGACTCAGAGTATATCGAGAGTGTGTCACTGAAATGGTCAAAAGAAATTGATGGTACGGAGTTTGAAAAAAATGTAAAACAACTGTGTAAGAGTTTAAACGAAATAAAGATATAATTTTTCTTTATAAACACTTTTTATAATTGTTACTTGTGTGTGAAATCCTACATGGTCATTCGAATAAATATACCAGGCATTCACATTCATTGAGGCAGTAATGCTAAATTAAACTATGATGTAACGAATCAAATGCTCGTTAGAATCAACAAAAAAAGCAAAAACTTTACGTTTTACTAACCTTAGGTGAAGCAGTATGGCATTTGTAAGCGTTGAAACATTGCCTATACAAACTCTTGACTGAAGTCGGATTGGCACTCCGGCAGAAGAGAATCCAAGTATTTAGCAGCACTAGTTGGACTTGAGTTAAGATTTTTGTTAAACTATCAATTAAGGCAATACTGCGGCAGTCCGCCAGCCCTTTTTTGTAAAGGTTGACTACTAGAATTTGGCTCTAACCATGGGAAAGTGTTTTGAGGTTCAAAAACCTTATTAAAAAGACAAGTTATGTAAAGTATCCGGTTTGATGGAAGAAACTTAAAAAAATCGTGTAAGTTGCTATCTTAGCTAGGGCTTTTATTGTTTTACCACTTTGCTAAAATACAGCAAATTTCAACTGAGGTAATCGTTCTGCGTAAGTAAGCGTGCTTGACAACTAAAAACATGGTGTTATCAATGACTGAGCGGATAAATATTGCTGTAAAAGATTTTCACGTGTTAGCTGTGAGCAACAAGTAATGGTTTCGTTATCTGAATTTATTGACCATTGTACAAAAAGTTTTCTGCTCTCAATTTTAAAATCAAGTCCCATCCAGAAGAAGGATTGGTTCTAATTGAGAAGTAAGCGATAAAAAAAATTGCTCAGAGCCAGCAATGCCTTTTTTCGGATTTATATTTCTACTAGATGGTAAGTAAATTAATTCGAGTTATCTTCGACTGTTTTTGTTAACCAATGGAATAATAATTAAAGATAGTATTTATCGACAACACAACTTACCTCTTTCAACTGAATATTCTGCGTAGTTTTTATTATGAATTTTATAAAAAGTAAGTTTACTCACTGAAATCTGAACACTGAGCGAAAAGGGTATGCATTGTGATTGTGAGTTACGAATCTTCGTTAACAAAATAGTGAAGCAAGACATCCGTTTTATTTGAACCTGACGAAACTAAGGTTTTTTTCTTTATAAAGAAAGCATTTAGAAAATATTTCAATCGCGGATTGACAGTCTGCGTTATAGTGTAGGGTTCTTGGGTACAAGCGTATAAAGACTATGACGTCGTAAAGTCTGGAATCCTTAATAGCAGATCGATTTTTAAATCAAATTTCCGATCAATGGCATATAAAGAAAATAATTAAATTTATTTGAATATCAAGATATCATTCTATATGCAAACTGTAAAAGATATATTCTTTTATGATAGCCCAGCATCAACATTGCAAGAATTGAGTCCAAAAAATGCGACATTTCTACGTTTTGTACACATTTAAATTGAAAATCTGCCGTTGCCTAGGACTGATAATTGATAAGCAGTCTTATTTACAAAAAGGTAACAAATGTATATTTTTTGTTATGGAAACCTACATGATGCTGAAGTATCAAGAAAAATGAGATTTTTCATAACTTGCTTACAGAATGCCAGTTTGTCATTAAAAAAATATATTGTTTTCTATAACATGATACGCCTCAGTGTATTTTAATATAAAGCATCAAATAAGTAATCGAAAATTTAATCTAGAATTCGACCTGTCAGAGCTTTTCTTACAGATAAAGTGATTTCCATAGTTATTGAAGGATAGATCCAGACTTCAAGACCTCCCTTTATATATATATATATATTCACCATACTGGGTTAAAAAAAAAACAAGACATCAAATGAGTTTTCTTGCCAATTTGTATTAATATTATACAAAAAAAACACTTGAATTGCACACATTTTCAATGTAAAATTATTTTATTATTTACATAAATGGAGATTTATAAACATTTTAAACCTGCAAGTCTGGAATATGCAGATTTTGATTTAATACAATAGTAAAGTTTTGAAGTTTTATAGTTCTTCTGAAAAAAAAACTAAAATTTTAAAAAAGTAAGCGGCATGTAGGTATATATATGGTTATACCTATACTTAAATCATTGATAAAAAAACACGACTTTCCGATTGTCATATTACATTTTATTGCAAGATAAACTTTTCATCCAGAATACGGATAAACAAGTAGAAAATATGAAATTTTAATTTGATCAATATTCCTAGAGTAATTTTGTGCTACAGTCTTCAAAAAAACACATTATTCGGTTGTTATGCCACTGGCGTGCAGGATCTACAAGGTGTTGAAAATAATAAAGCATTGGAAACAATCTGCAAATTTTGGAGTATCACGCAAGTGAACTCACCCCACAACGTTTAGCACAGGGTTGAACGTTACAATATGTTTTTCATGGGACACGGAAACAAAAATATTTGTTGAAAACCTGACCTTAAAGTAGAAACAAGTGTTTTCTTGTTTAGACATAATATAATACTGGTTAGCACAAATTTGACCGAATGGCCAAGACCCTCTGCAATATTCCAGACTTAAAATACTTATAAAAAAATCAACATAATACAATTCTGAACAAAAAAACTGTCAAAAAAATCTTACTCAAATTCAGCATTGGATAATTTTTTCAATTTCGTATGGTTTTTGATCATTTTTAGTCAAGATGTAGGCGATATCATCTTGAATGTTAGCTAATACTGACTTTAAGAAATTATCGAATGAACCTGAAGTTATACAAGGTGGAAGTAAAAGTTGCATTTCGTCCTATATTTCCAAACACAGAATTAATTGGCACATTTCCTTTCTCTGCGTCCGTTGTTGAGAAATTTTCTTAAAAGCTCTATAATGTCAGGCCTCATATTGTTAAAGTTTTCGATGGATATCTGAATGAAATGGATATTCTACAATTAGATTGGTCTCCATGAAACCCTTATCTAAACTAGACCGAGGATGTGTGAGACAGAAGCTTGTCCGTAACTGCTAACCAGAAAGTATTTAAAATCTTCAACTGGCTCTTCTTGAGGAGTAGGATAACATCCCACAACAGAAATTGCCAGTTGCATCTATTTAAAACTAACACATCGCATGACAGCAGTCATAAGAGAACAAGGAGGCTACACACGAATCAATGTTTGTTTTTTGTACTAATTCGGTTACCATTCTAAGTGATAAATAGCTTTATTATTAAAAAAAAAAGATTTGAAGAGAAGATTCTACTCAGAAAAACTCATTATAATGGGTATTTTTAGGTAAATTTCTTGTAGAAAAATCAATCTATTGAATATCTCGGCCGACGTCATTATCGGGTAAGTAGTTTCAAAATGGCGACCGTTCAAAAATTAAAAAAATAAAAATTAATAAAGAAAATATCTATGGATGTTCAAATTTCAATTCAATGAATCTTGAGAAATGTACCTTTCCGCTGGCTACAGACCGTCGGGATTTTTTTTGTTGAAGGAAAACCGAATACAGTGAACTACGCGAAGGAATCGGTATCTAGAATGTTCCGTCTGTTAAACAGGATAAATCTAGTTACTCAGCTCTAATAAAATGGAGAACCACATAAACAGGTCGCATTGGGTTAGGACTTACAACCACACCAGCAATTCTAATCTAATTATGTTCTCGTATTTTTCCACGAGAAATCTAGGATAAAATACAACTTTTGGTTCCAAGTTCATTCGAAATTGTCAGATTAGATCCAAGATGATATCGCCTACATCTTGAGAAAAAATATCAAAAATCAACAAAATTAACTAAGCTATTCAAGATAGAATTTGAACCAAATTTTCTTTGGCCATTTTTGTTTTGTCCAAATGTGTATATTTCTTAGTGAACGCCTTTGAGTTGGTTACAATTTACTTACAGTCTTCATTATATACAAAAATAGTACGTAATTAATAAAGAATAACATTAAATTAGTTACTTTTCTGTCCAAGAAAATCAAGATAAAGAATATGAATTCTCGTATAAGAACCAGTTTTAAAATTTTCTAAAAAGTTTCAAAATAGAAACAATCACAGTATAAGCTGACGGCATAAAAGAAAAAAACTAAAGATCCTCACTTATAAGGGTTTTTATAAATGTATTATACCTATTTAAAATCGTCACCTAAAAATTATAAAAAAGTCAATACCAATAGAAAATGCCTAATTCCATTCTAATAAATAAAAAGAGAAAATTAAAGTCAACTGTTTAAAATTTGCTTCAATTGTAAATAATTAACATAACTAATATAAGGTTCACATTCTAAAATTATTCGAAAATCACATAGTGTTAAAATTATTAAATAAAATGAATAAAAAAAATCAATAAAAAATATACCTATTTCAAAAGAATAATAAAACCCAATGTAAACCTTATACCTAGATAGGAATAGATTAAAATCAAAATTCAGGGATTGACTATTTCTCCCTCAATTTTCAGTACTAACAGGTTCCCTAGCATGATGAATTTGTACATGTTTATTGTGATTAGATTTGGTAGTGGAAGTTTTCCCACAAATATGACATGTATAAGGCCTAACCCCGCTATGTACCCTCATATGGTCCTTCAAATAGTATGATCTATGAAATGTTTTGCCACAAACATTACAGGTAAATTTCTTGTTGCTTTCATGTTCTTTTACATGCCTTAGACAATTGTATTTCCTGATAAATTGAGCTCCACAATAGTTACATGTATAAGGGCGCACACTTTTATGTGAATTCATGTGGGCAATATAATCTGATTCTCTGATGAAAGCCCCTTTACACTGATCACATTTGAACGGTTTTGATGTACGACTGGCGTGAGTCCATTTGTGAAGTTTCAGATTCCACTTGGTAGTAAAATCCTTATTGCAAATGATACATTGATAAGGACGTTCTCCACTGTGGGTTTTGATGTGATAATCTAATGACGATTTAAGGAATGTACGTTTGCATATGGGACATTCCACATTCTCGTTTATTCTGGTCTCTTCTGGAAGGAACTGTTTGTTGTGTGCTCGCCTCATATGCCTTGTTAAACTGGACATATGCAGAAATTTTTCACTACACTTAGTACACGCCTTCGGTTTACCTTCGTGTATCTCTTTATGCCATGCCAACTTCTTCTTAGAATGGAAAATTTCGCCACATTGACAAATGTAGTCCTTCAGTTTCTTTTTCATTTGATAGTGATGGCGATTTCGATGTTGAACGAGATTAGAATGTCGTCTGAATTTTTCATCACACAGTGAACACTTGATTGGAGTCTCACCAGTATGTATATTTTTATGCTCATCGTGCTTTTGTCTAGTTACGAAACACTTTTGGCAAATTTCACACTTGTACGGTTTCAATCCTAGATGCCTCTTCATGTGTAGTTGAATATTCTGCTTGCGATAAAATAATTTTCCACACAATCTACATTCTAAAGGATGAATTTTGAGATGTTCTCTGAAGTTATATTCATTTGCAAAAACTTCGTTACATGTTGAACATCTATTTTTTAATTTAGAAATTTCTTGGTGTGCTTCATGTTTATGTTGTTTCAAGGCTTTGGCATTTTCTAGAACACAATCACAAATTGAACAAACTGCCTTCACAGAGCCTTTCATAATTTTATTCAGATCAACATTAGCTTTCGTTTCAGACTGATCAATATCAATTTCCCTATTGTCTTTTATATCTATTTCCTGTTCCACTGTAGTGGATTCTTGTTTCAATTTATTTGTGAAAACATCGAAGTTTGGTTCTGTTTTGGAAATATCACTTTTTTTGACGATCAGTTTTTTCACTTTCTTCTTACCAATATCGGAACCTATGAGGGTCTCCCTTTTTCTCTCAGGATGTCTTTGCAATTCATGTTCTTTTCGTTCCTTGGATGTAGCAAAATCTTCACCACATGTAGGGCATCTGAAATTCAAAGGTGGACCAGAATAACCTATAATTGTCGGAGTATCTTGTTCATTTTCCAAGTCATCATGATAACTTGATTCTGGAGTTGAATTTCTTCTGGGGATGCTTGGTGAATCGACACTATTACTATTAGAACAATCCCAACTTTCTCGGCCAATCAAATTATAGGTATTCGACATGCGGGAACTGCCTTCTTGGTATTGCAGCCTATTCCAGGTGATATCACTAGCTCCTCCCATGCTTTCTTGTCCAGATAATTCACCTCGTGGAGGCATTCTTTCATCAGATCGTATGTTCAAATGGGAACTACCTCTTGACATACTGCCTTCTGGATCGCTATGTTCGTTATAATCACATTTAACGTTATCTCTAAGATCACCGATGGTCATCATAACGGCTCTCGATCTATCGGGTAGCGTATTTTCAAAGTCTTCAACACGCGAAATTACTTGAGTAGTTGAAAAATCACCGATAATAACAACATCATCCATATTGACAAAGTCCATATTTTCACTTCCGTGCAAAATATTAGCAGACGTATATATAGGATCAGTTTGCTCAATTGTATCAACGTTCATTTCCATAGAAGTATACGGTTCGCAATTATTCTGTTGAGCAAAGCTTTCTTGCTGGTACTCATGGTTTTGCTGATTGAAAAAGTACTCTTCAGGAAGAACTCTTTCCTCTGCATATTCATTTTCAACTAATCCGTCTTCATCATCTTGAACCTGAGATTTTGGGGAATTATTGTGCGTTTGGCATGCCTTATTTAATTCTGAATGGAGATTCCATACGTGCGACTGCGGTGAACGTACACAACTATTATCATATATATCTTCGGGATCACTAGAATAGCTATCTGGGGGAATTTCATCGTACCTATCTTGCTGTTGTTGCTCAAAATCCTCCATAGTTTCCACCTCTAATGGATTCTTAGTTTCAAGGCGAGACTCATGCTTTGCCATAAGAACCTCACAAGCCTCCTCAACTAATTCAGGTTCATCCGATATTTCCTCGTCATCGTCAACATTTTCAACAGGTATATTATTATCAGCGTCATTATCAAGAACTTCAGTTGCACTTTTCTCGATAGAAGTTACTATCGTGCTATCTGCTGGAGTTGCGTTAGGTAGTTCGAAAGGTGGAAGCGCCCTCAAATTAGGTGGCAAGGAATTACTGGACATTATTACTTGTTGTTGTTGATAAACATAGGGCATCATTTGAGGATTAAATACAGTTGGATAAACATACTGTTGGGAAAGAGGGTTCACATTTAAAACGTTACCTTGAGGGGTTGTGGTGCTCATGCTCTGCTGGTATATAAATACATGATTTCCTTGTACCGGATTAACAGCAGAGTTTGATCCTAATCCTAAGTGCCCTGGAATAGGCTGATTCCATAATTGGTTATTCACAATGGCTGTATTGACCTGAGAGGTAGAAAGGGGATCACCTGTTTCAGTAGATGTGTTTGACTCTTTAAGGCAGTCAGGAACGCTAGCCAATTTCACCAGAGCTTCAATAACCTTATACTTTGGGTGAGAGGATAAATGCTCTTTCAGTGTAATGCCTGGCCTCAGAAATAGAGTGCAAACTGGACAAACTGTGTTTACTGAGTCCATTTTGATTATGATCTTCCCAATTATTAATGACGAATGAAATTTGCACTCCTCCAGACAGGGATATTGATCTGTTGACCAAAAATTTAATGCTTTAATTTTCTAATTATTTACATCTCCTTATAAAATGCATGTTGTTATGATCAATACATTTTAAAGAGCTTAATGTTTGCAACAAATAACATTCTAGATAGATCATCCACATCTCAACATAAACAATCAATCATGCAATCGATTTTTAGGTGAAAATTTCGCTATTTATAGAAGGTATTTCTCTTACCTTGGCTACGTTATCAGCTCCATTTTAGTTGCCTGTGCTCACTCACTTTACTTTTATTAAAGCCCTGAGTTAAGAAATATTTGATATTTGTTAAAGTCTGGCCCTATTACTGTTTGGGTCAATGGATGACCAAACAGGTCACATACCCCATTTAGTAATTTTCTTGTCTCACCAAACTCGTTTCCTTATTTTCTTGTCAATTGATTTGTGATCTATTGTTTTATGCTCATGGAAATTCCGCTCTATGCGTTTTTTACATTTTGCAAATTACCTTAATCACTCATTGGCAATGAGATTTACTTATTTTTTATGATACGAATGTAATGACAAAGAATGTATGATGTATGTAGGGTTTCTGAATTAAAATATTCAAACAAGAATGTTAGATTTGATCATGGAGCAAGAAGTAAAATTCATGCCGACCTTATTATGATACGCTCTCTGCTCTGTGTTGGAGGTAGTGTTCTCTGTTCTTTGCTGCTTGCTGTCTGACTGACACTTCACTGTTCACTGACTGACATGTCGATCTGTCGATGTCACAAGTCAAAATGTCACAAGTCACAATAATCAAATCAATCAGATCAGAAATTCAATATAGAAGTCAGGAAGAGGAATATTAATTAATAATTAATCATATTTAAATACAATTTATTGGATAGAAACATGGGAAACTTCAGAAGTAAGAATTTATATAAATTTTATTGCTTTCTCTAATTCTTCCTTGTAGGGGATCTGGAGAGACTCAAGTTTTACAGAGAAAATAATGAACGTAAGAGTCGAGAAATTGTCCAAGCATGGGAGAGCTCTGTGCTACAGAATATAGAAAACTTAGGAAAAGAAAGTAAGTATGCAATGAATTCTGAAACATTAGTGAAAAATGTAAAATAGCATACCTAGTCACAGATTTCTATGGCAAATATTGAAATTTGATTTTCACTCATTTACTATTCTCATCAAGTTTTCATTAGTAGAATCTGAAATAAAACAACTTATATTCTAGAATATGTTATACTTGAACAAGTTTGCATAGCAGCTTTGGATTGTTACCGTGTAAATATAGCCGAAAGATGTATACAAGAATTATACAAAGATTTTCCAAAGAGTTCACGGGTTCGAATATTAGAAGCTATGTTATATGAAGTTGAAGAGAATTACAACAAAGCTTTGTTAATACTAAATGATATAATCAAACAAGATAATACCAATAGTGCTGCAAGAAAAAGAAAAGTCGCTATTTACAAAGCTATTGGAAAAGGTGCTGAAGCTATCAAGGAGCTAGCCGAGTATTTAAAAACGTATGAACAACATGAGTATCTATGATTGATGATGTTAAATGAGGTAACATGTGACCATTTTGTTGCAGTTTCATGGCAGATGTTGAAGCTTGGCAAGAGTTGAGTGAATTATATATCAACGAACATGATTATAGTAAAGCTGCATTTTGTGTTGAGGAACTTATCCTTCATAATCCTCATAATCACTTGTATCATCTGAGATATGCTGATATTAAGTATACCCAGGGAGGAGTGGAAAATTTCGAAATTGCCAGAACTTATTATTATCAAGTTTTGAAGCTGAATCCTAATAATTTAAGAGCCTTGTATGGAATATATTTGGTAACTGACTCATTTAGTTCTTTAATAATATGAAATATAAAAATTCAATGTTATCTGCTACTATGTCAATGCTATTATTTTAGACCACAACAGGCATTCTGAATTCCTCCAAAAGTCTCACTGGCAAAAAGAAAGATGCGGCTTTAAAAATCATTGAATGGAGTCTTAAGGAAATCAAGAAAAAGTATTCTGAAATGGCAGTTGCAGATATAGAAAAATCTTTGTCGGCGTTGGAAATTTAAAGTTTTTTTTGTTGATTGACTATATAACGAGAAACTAGAAAATAAACAAGGCATAGATCGTACATTCACCATTCTTTTTATTTCAAATAAACGGCGCGCATTGTGGTATTTCTTATACCTAGAGTAGATTTTTTATGTTAAATATTTGTTTAATAAACCTCAGTAGTTTCCTCCGAAAGTAGAAACGAAGATGTTACAGGTAAATAAATCCAAAACTACTTTTCATGGAAAGAGAAAATTTAGGTGTTGCATTTTTTGAAAGATAGTTGAGTGATATTCCACTAATCTATGATATAATCCAAAATTTTAAAAAAATATAGTTTTAATGTATAATTTTCGACTGTTCGCACGTCTACCTTCATAGCTTGACGATCGACTTCAAAACAACCCAATTATTGAATGTTTTCTCTGGTATAGAGAAATAGCAGGCTAATACACATATCGAAGACTCTGCATACACAACAGATACGCCAATATGTCTTGTGAGTTGCCTACGTTATAACAGAACAGTATAAAGAATAGTTCTTTATATTATGGTCAGAGAACAGCTGTTCTCTGCTGTGGCTATAACCAATCTTCAATAGTAAGTATTACCAGAGACATTATTATTACCTACATATACTTTATCTCTGATCAATTTTCAACAAAACTTTTTTTGTTACAGATGGCTTTTCTTCAAACTTTAAACAAAGCTTCGATGGCTAGCAATGAAAAACCTATAATGAAAATAACCGAACTACTCATCGACTCACCATTCAAGATCTTTGAAGCGAAAAAGGTACAAAGTCCATTTGGAAATACAATTTTGCTGATGTTGGAAGAAGCAGCCACATTCCTACAGAAGAGGGTGTTTGATGTATACATACCACATTTGGAGGAGCTAAGTTCGGGGAGATATTCGCTGGTGTTCCGCGGACTGAAAAACGTGGGGAAACCAAATTCGCTAACACTCTTCGAAATCATACAGAACGATGAGTGAAATTTTTCTGCATTATATTTATTACATTTTATATAAATAAAATAACATATTAGTAAAATAGTGTTTTATTTAATATATAGGAAAAAAAGATCAAAGTTTTCAATTCTTGCAAGAGCCCACTGCTTGGACATTGTACTCCAAACATATTCCAATTAAATTCTCCTACTTGCACAAGTTTTCTTTGAAATTCGTTGTATTTGAAGTAAGTATTCTTCTTAAAGAAATATATATGTCCATCAATATAACGAAACGCTGAAGTTAAATTGCTTGGAATGTCTGGAAACTCGTATCTAGTATTACCCATAAATTTTCGAGCTCCATTTTCATTATATTCTCGATAGTCACCATTTGTCAATAAAATATAGATTTTTCCAGTGTTTGTCTGAAACATAGCTCCTACTTCAACTCCTCTAGGTATATCATAAGCAATGGTTCTGATGCTACCAACGATGTTTAAATTTGGAAATTGACTAAAATAAACGTTCTTATTGCTTGCAACCATAAGATTACCATTTGAAAAGCGTGATTCACTTTGGTTATTCCAGTGTTAATTAAATAATCATGATATAGATTTTCAGATTGATGAATTTTATTTTCTTTTTTATTCGCATTTAGGTATGTCTATTTTCCACAAGCGATTTTCAGAAATTGCGTATAATTTATGGTTGGGGAATCCTGGTGAATATGCCAAAAACATTACGTCAGGATATTTCACATCACTCAAGTTAAATGTAGAGCTAATATCTTCTGGAGAAGGTTGCTGCTGTGTTGTTTTTGGTGTTGTAGTAAGAGTCTGCCTCGGTTTGCCATATAGCTTTTGAATTGCTAATTTATCATCTTCGTGTAGACTGTTTGCTGCATCTTGATAAAACGGGTTCATTACTGCATGAGTATTTAGGCTGTGACTTATTCCTAGAGAATGTCCAATCTCATGTACCAGTACCATTAGCAGATTTATCCCTCCATCACCAATCATGTTTCCATCATCATCAATATATTGCCAATTTTCATCAGCTTCTATATGAACTTCAACACATGAAGCATAGGATGCAGGGGGAAACGCATGTCCTAAGTCCTACTCCTGGACCATCTAATGGATATGGACAGATCTCTTTACCCATGCATATGGTGCGATATTCGTGTTCTCTTTTGACAAATGCTACTAAAATATCTGGAGTGATGTTATTAACATGATCTCTCTTTACCATACTAGCAGCAGTAAGCATTTTAAATGTTAGTCCAGATGCATTTTGCCACATATTGAAAGCTTGTTGAACGTCGTTTCTCGTTTCGATATTTACAGACACCCCTAGTTGAAACTACAAATTCATTATCGCTATAGTGACATCGTGATTTTGATATTAACTCAATCGTTTCTGCATTAAGGCTGCCATCTATCGGTAAATTATAATCTTCTTGAAACTTTGCTAGACTCTCCTCGAGAGATGTATTTGTATTATTTTGAATATAACCATACTTTTGCAAATATTTCTGTGCATCAGGTAGTTAGGTTACATGACGCGATATGTACCAGCAATAGCAAGGAAACGATCACCTTCATTGTCAACTCGTTAATGATAGAATTATCAAGGTGATAATGAATATATTTTGGTGGAGGTATGAAATAAAACAAAAAAGTTTATTTCACTATATATTAACAGTCTATGTTAGATGTAGATTCAAATTCATTATCTAAAAAATTCTGTACAATATCTGAACTATAATAAAAGAGATATTCCCTTAAGGTATTAGTATACATACAATCGATTGAGGTTGCTTCACAAAATCCATAAAGAAGATCTAAAACACTCAAATTTACATTACCTAACCAATTTCTTACAATATTAAATAAATTTCGATAAAATTCGTTGGAATTGAGGGATTCCAACATAGCAAGTCGATTTGAAATCACATGCATCTGTACATTTAAAATGGCTGCAATTTCTTCTTCATACAGATTCATGCCGACATTGAACTTGGAAATATACACGAGGTTCGTATAGGTACCAAACTGATATTGAGTCACTTTCACAAAGTCTCCACATTTTGTTTCTATAGGATCAGCAGCAGCATAATCTTCATTGTCTTCGACATTTTGTTGTATTTCTTGTAGCGAGGTGATGATTGAAGCCCACTCGTAGGTGGAGAATGAAATTTCCCAAGGTGTAGACCTTCGCTTCAGAATAACGCATGCACTAAAGTCTCTTGTAGTTGTAGGACTCAGACCACATCGCACCTCGTAGTTACATATTTGAGGTAGAGGAAATGACATCAAAAGTAATGGTTTTTCGGTTTGAGCTTTAGTTTCGAACATGATGTTGATATTGTATATTTTCAATTCTACAACTGTATGTATTTGTTGAGTTGGTAACATTGATATATCTTTATGTTCTATAGTTCTATAAAAAAAATGTAAAACGAAGTGTGCTAGTGTGCTATGCACAGCTTTGTTTGTTTATAAAATAATTGAATTAAAAAAAGTCGAAGAATAAAGATACGTTGAAAAGCAGAATATTATATGTGTTTTATTATCAAAATAATAGTAATAAAACAAAAAGAAGAAACCTAAAAACAACACATGATTAAAGCTTTGTCATCAACCTCATCATCGTACTCTCGTTGGGCGGTATCTTCATATTGATTTAAGATCCGATCAACGGTTTGGAAGATTTCTTCATCACTGTAATCATCTCCTCGCATACTGTCAGACATACTTTCACATCAACTAATGAACATTTTCCAAATCACACGTTATTTATATACGAAAATCATATGTGACATCATTTTGTTGACTGTTTGTATTTTTACATGTATTTAAATGGAAAAACGGAGCACAAATTACGTTTCTATGAACCGAACTTTAGTTTTTAAAAACAATATTTATTTGGAGAAAGTGAAATACAGAGTTACAGAATGATAACTAACAACATCTATGTCTAATGTCTATCAGAATCTAAGCCTCTCTACAGTGTTACGCATATTTATAAAGAAATAGTTGCTGATGAAGAAGTTCTCGGGAATCATCCTGTCAGCTATTTAGAGGTGGAAGGTTTGATCCTAACTTCTCAATCCCCTAGGGAAGTTTTATGAGGGACGAACAAAACGGAAGCCTCTGGTATAGGTGTGGTTGATGAGGTTGGTCTGGGTAGTTGTTTTTGAAGATGCTGTCGGAGTTTGTATCCCAAAAATGCGATTGCTCCTGCAATTAGGATAAAGGTGGGTGTTGTCCAAAAATGGGTGATGTCCATTGAAATTTCTTTGATTGGCATGAGTGGGATTGGGCCTTGGTGAATTTTATGTAATTCATCTAGTGGAATTTGCTCAAGATGAATTGGATTGGTTTTGATTTTCATTTTTGTCGAGTTCAAAACCATTCGAACCTGTGGAAGTGGTAAGGGTTGCTCATATGTTACATCTTGTGAGTTAATGTAACGTCCAGTGGTTGTCTGAAAAGCACATCCTGGGGGTAGTTGTATCAGGAAGGTTCCATGTAGTACGGCTATAGTGGGTGTAGTACATTGTGTAGTAATTTTGGTTGGTTTTGGAAAAATAACTATATAATGAGCATTAGTTATTTCCTCTATATGGGTAGTATTCAAGGAAACAGGAACGGGGTTGCATCGAGCTTCTTCTTGCGTTAACCTCAGAATTGGCAAAATACAGGTATCGGAATCAATTCTTCGAGTGATTTTCTCACATAGAAAACCAGGATTAATCTTTCTGCATGGCTCTTCGGAGTACTGATGAAATTCTCTGCTTAATGTCAGATAAGGTGCAGGTGGGATAAGGGTAGTAAAATTTATTGTAGGTATTGAATACAAATGATAATGTGAAAATTTTTCGGGAGAAAGTAATGAGAAGTGCAAGATAAATACTATCATTGTATCTGAATAATAAGTATCTACAGTAATTATCTCGTAAAATTTAAGTAATTCAGTATCATCAGTATATAAAAGTTGCTCTTTCGTATGATAGCGTTGTAAAGAATTGACCAACAATTTCAATTTTTCAGGTGGCAAAATGTTGTTATATAAAATATTTGATTTAGCAAAAGTAATTGCAATATCAAAATCAGTGAGAAGCTCTGATAAGATTTGTAAGGATAAACTCAATTGGTCTAATATGTTCCTTATTTTGAAGAAATATTCAAAATTATAGATTGTCTTGTCCAATTTAATTTTTACCGTATTGATTTCCTTGGAAATAATTTCCTGATTGTGAGTAATTAATGAAATTATCTAGGGAAAACTCAATATAATTAAGAATATTTAATTGAAAAACTATTTATTAATTGAGACCTCCTATTAGATGAAATTTCTAGGGAAAACTCAATATTTACTTATTAAAAAAACATTGAATTTATCTTATTTTTATTTATAAGTTATCAATTTATAATATTTTGTAAATTACCTATTTTTTTTATTATATCTACATATTTTTACCTGTATATATTTTATTCTATTTTATTGAAATAAAATGGCAGTCCCAGTATTTGACCTCAAAATCTTGAGTATTGTTCCTTCTTTTGATGGAAACCTGAAAGACAATCCAGGGATTCTACCCCTTCGGCTGGGAGAAGCCAGAATTAGAATAAGCAATCATGATTTCATCCACTATTATAATCTCACGCCTATAGGTTTTGAAATAGATAATATAAATAGTCATTATTATGATATCTATACAGTGTTAACATCAAACAGTAGTAACCCGTATTTGAAAAGCTTAACAAATTTTTTACAAGCAATTAAATAACAACTTCAAATTGTACGTCAAAAATTTAATACTATACATCCAAATTATAGAACAAAACGAGGACTTATAAATGGCATTGGCAGTATTATTAAAGCCATCTCAGGAAACTTAGATCAAGAAGACGCTGAAAAATATGATAAAGCCATAGAACAATTACGAAATAGTCGAGTAAATGTTATTCAAAGGTTGAACCAACATATCTCATTAACTACGGCTTTAATTGAAAATTATAATAAAACAAATTTGATCTAATAGGAGGTCTCAATTGATTGAAAACAGATTATCCCTAGAAATACTTTCTAATAGGATTTCTGCTTAATTTAATCAAGTTTTCCCTAGAATTAATCTAATAGAAATTCAATTGATTATTTCACTAAATTTTTGCCCTTTAATTTGCGCCTGCGTTGCAAGTCAATCTTTCAATACTGTTTCATACAAAAGAAAGGTATCAAAAATATATATAATTACTCTGAACTAGGATCACTTAAGGACTTGGAACAGAGGAGATCTGACAATTAAACATAGAAAAACAAGAAGTACTCACAAGACAATGATGATGGCACGATGCATTTCAATATCTGTTTGGCTTCTGGGTTGTAGTGGCTTCTGCTTCTTCTTCTGCAGGAAGAATTCTGGTTCTGGATTTTCACAATACTCACGTAGACTCAGGATAGTGAATAAACGATTAAAATTGAAGATGATCACGATTGATTTCTTTCACTATCCTACTGACTGCGCCAATTACGTTTCTATGAACCGAACTTTAGTTTTTAAAAACAATATTTATTTGGAGAAAGTGAAATACAGAGTTACAGAATGATAACTAATACAACATCTATGTCTAATGTCTATCAGAATCTAAGCCTCTCTACAGTGTTACGCATATTTATAAAGAAATAGTTGCTGATAAAGAAGTTCTCGGGAATCATCCTGTCAGCTATTTAGAGGTGGAAGGTTTGATCCTAACTCACACCTGCAAAAATTGGTGAAAATACATTGTTAGTAAAAGACGCACAAATCATTGAGTTTTTTTTTTAATTTTCGCGGACCAACAATCTTCAAGTGCGTGTACGCTTTATCGAGAATAAGCTTTTCGTTGGATTTATTAACTTGCGATGGTTTGTAACCAGTCTTGCTGTGACGTGTATCATTGTAGGCTTTTGTAATGCTAGGTAATATGTCTATCCATTTGTAGGTCCCATTCAAACTCAAGTATTTGAAAAGTTTTTCTTTCAGCGTTCTGATTACACGTTCTGCTACTGCAGCTTTCTTGACGCTGTACGTATTATAGTGGTTGATGTTATGTTTTTCATAAGTTCTTGGAATTTACTATTATAAAATTCCTTACCCTGGCCTGGTTTTTGGGCAACGTTTCGTGTGCATCAAAATGTCTGTAAATACTTTAGTTATTTCCTCACCGGTTTTTGTTTTCAATGGACGAGTTCTTGGAGAAGCAATCAATTATGATCATAATCAATTTAAAATTTTGATTTTGTTCAGCATACTGACGCATTTCCGCCAGATCCATTTGCCATAAATCATCCAAACCTTTGATGATTGTACGTCGTCGTACAGTATGTTACATACACTGCAAGTCTGTTACATATTAGTGGAAAATCAAGCGCACAACGGGTACTGGAGATGTATCTTTTGTCAATAATGCTGGCGCTTTCATGTTTCAATCCATTAGCTACGAGCAAAATGGTAAAGAGTTGGAATCAGTTCGTGATGTTGGAATTGTGAGTACTGTTCGAGGATATTTATGCTATAGCGTAGAAGAGTCTAAACCCTTGACTATAGCGACTTGGAGTTCAGATAACAATGCTGGTATCATCAAGGCAGATACTTTGTCATTTAATATGCTAATTCCGTTAAAACATTTGTTGAATATTTTCAATGACTATGAACATGTCGTATATGGAAAACATACCATTGATTAGTGCTTGCTCAAAATGATAATCACCATCACCGATGCTGCAACTGAAGTACAATTGGAAATTGAAAATATCGAGCTTAAAGTGCAAAGATTGCATCCAAACGATGAAATTAAATTGCAACTTTTAAAGGCAATCAAAGCTGACACTCCCATCTTGATACCATTTAGAAAATGGGAAATTCACATGTTGCCTGCTCTCACTAAAGGAGCCACCAACGAAATTTGGTCGGTGAAAACTTCATCATTTTTAGAAAGTCCTCGCTATGTCATCGTGTGTTTCCAGACTCATCATAAAAAGAATGAAGTGAATAACGATCCTACGAAATTTTCTCATCTATGTGCGAGGACATCAGAAAAAGCAATTTTTGGATGATAAACTTCACTACTACTATGGAGAGCAAGCTAGTAGAGTTGTGAATTTGGAGGAATTTGATAACTCATAGCACATTCAGCATTCAAAAATAGTGGATTTACATCATGTAAAGAAAGGTTGGAGCAACACATTCGACGTTTGGAAGAATAAAAAATATTCTAAACGGAAGGTATTCACATTGTTCAATGATATGACTATCAATCCTCTCACCACCGATGATTGGAATGAGAAAGTGTTCAAAAATCGTACACGTTTTCGTCAACGTAATGAGATCCCATCAAGAAGAATCACTCCCCATTTGAAAATTTTGTAATTTTGTTTGTAATATACACATATTGAAGATTTTGATTTTTATTTTTTCCTTCATACAGTATTTAAATTTACGAAAGAGTCTGTCCCTATGACGGATGCTATCATGTTCCATGTCTCATGCCCCTATGCTGACATGGCGCCATGGTACAGCTGTCACTCTGCGATGCCTCATATTGTTACTCTGCCACTGTCATCTGTCACTCTGCGATGCCTCATGTTCCATATCTCATGTCCCCATGATATCATGTCTCATCGTGCAATGCTGACATAGCACCATGCTGACTGTCATCTGTCACTTTGTTCCGTGTCACTGTCATCTGTCACTGTTCCGTGTCACTGTCACTACGCTGTTCTCAGTTAGTGTTCTGTGGTTGACAGGTCACTTCCGTTCCAGAACCCGCCTTGTCTATCTACCTTTGATGTATTTTGACTTTCAACTTTTAGTTCTGAGACTTCATCAAATGTACAGAATACGCCTACAGTATGCGTATTCTGTATATTTGCGTAAGTCTCAGAACTAAATGTTTAAAGTCAGAATACAACTAAACTTGTTGAAAACTTGTTGATTTTTGATGTATTTTGCAACTTTTAGTACTGAGACTTACGCAAATGTACAGAATACGCCTACAGGGTTATTAAGCGAAAATTGTTCTCCGCATGAGCGGTGGGAAGTTTGCAACGGCCACTTTAATTTGAAATATTACTCTTTTAAAGAGATTGTACGATTGTATTATGCCTGTGCCAGAGACAACCCTGGGCCCATGAACAAATATAGGGAGGACGAGTAACACGAGTAGTGGGAGTAGCACAAAAGTCATTGGGTTATCGTATGTCATTTCGGTATGTTGCGCAAAATCACGCAGCTCATCCTTATGTAGTATGGACGAAGGAACCTTAAATACAACAATATGCACTCAGTGAATTACTGCGCAACATACCAAATTGACAACTTATCACGGGACGTTATTTCAGCCACTTCTGCTTATAGAACAGGGTACAGAGTTTATATATTCTTGCCCTTGCCTAAATAATTCCATACTAAATGTACTATGACATCTATGCGCATTTACCAGAGAACTGCTTCTTCATAAAGTTGAATAGAGGTACCCTATATAGAATTGTTATTCAACTGTCGGATTTCGTTAATCTCTACCTATTTCCCACAGTAAAGAGCATGCACCTATCTAGTTTGTCTGCTTGGTCTGCTAGAATAACCATTCTTTCTATCAAGGATTTCGAGATAGCTAAATGACATATGATAACGGAGATGGAGATATATCATGTGTAGAACATGTAAGAGAGATCGCTTTTCAAAGCGCTCTATGTCAACAGAGAACACCTACCTCTAGGAGAATGGTAACTTCCAAGTGAATTTCGTTGACTATGTTTTGACCTTGAAGTACAACTATCGCTGAAGATGTTTACTCGCAAACTAACTTGATTATGGCGGCAGATTCAAAGTTTAGTAAAAGTATTATTGTAGCTTATAAATAGAGAAAGGAATGAAAATCTTCAGAAATTGTTGAAGGAAATTTTTAGAATATAACTTTCGAGATTATTCATTGTACTTTTCATGATAGTCATCAGAAATGTAATATGAATGCTGAAAGTTTTTTTCAAAAAATCACTTCCTGAATAGTTCTGATCTATGAGGGGTAAATAAGAATATAAGAACTGTAAATATTTTTAGTTCATTTTTTATTATTACAAAATTATAACATAGAAAATAAATAAGCAAATCAAAAATCCACTGAATAACTTCTTAAATATGGTTTTTTGTAAGTAAACAAATTATTATATTAATTTATGGAAGTAACTAGTGCATTGTCTAAATAACTCTTTGAAACAAACAATAATTAGGGTAAATTTTGATTAGCTAAAATCTGATTTCTCATCACAAAAAATATAATGACGAAAATATCGACTTATAGAAGATACTTAATATCAAAATAGGTTTTGAGTAGAACAAGTAACACACAATCCACAAACGAATAACACGTGTCTCATTGTCGCTTCAGCCTTCTTCTTCATTTGTTCCTCATTTAGACATAAAATAAAAAGAAACAAAGATCAGTAAAATATATAAAATTCAAGCCAGCAATCTGAAATGAAAACATTCAATAAATATTCGAATGTACTCACCGAAGCATATATTGACATATTACTCTCACATTACACCACCAAGAACGGGATACTTCAAGGCCTTCGAGGTACTTCATTTTCTGTTCGTCCTCTTCCTCAGTTATTCCTCATTTGCACATGAAATTAAAAAGAAACAAAAATCAGTAATGTATAATACAAGCAAGTTAACTCAAATTAGAACATCTTATAAATATTCAACTATACTCACAAAAGATATATACTGACATATTCAATGTGTATCATTACCCAAATAGTAACCGGCATGTAGAAAGTGTGGCACTTCATAGGCATTTCACTTTCGTTTCGTCCTTCCGTTGTTCCTAAGCAAACAGCCAATTCCTTCTAGTATACCACCACTTCACTGCAATGTAAAAACATCATTACAAATCTGAGATTTGATAGAAGCATGCTAAAATTACATTGAGAACGAAAGCTTAGACTAATAATCAAATTCTAGATTTTGGTGATGGCTGTGTCTTGTATGTCTAGTTTCCCAAAAGCATTAACAAGGACTTAAGTATATATTTCGTGATAGCACTATATCTTTACTTACAGTTCGCTTAGTTATACGCCGGATAGAAGAATAGCTGGAAGTTCTAAGTATATTATTTATTAAGCTTTTAATGATACTCGTAGCTTTACTTGATACACCACTATCAAGATGAACTTGCTTCAAAACATTGTATAAAAGGGTAGCTCTTCTTCTTCTTCCTTCGTTTTTACTTCTTGAAATATCCTTCTTCGCCTTACAGACATTCCTGATGGCCTTTCCATATGTACTCGTTGGCATTCTTCTATAATTAAGACAAAAATAACACCAGAACGATAGCAACAAGATACTAAATACGTACCAATAACGAATGATAATCTTTTAATCTTAATAACAGACGAATACGAAAAAATCGATTCAAATCTAATATAGATAAATTTTAACACTCAACAAAGCTACGTATATTAGTTAAAAATAATATAAAGTAAAACAAACACATCGTTAGAAAAGAGAATTGAGGTTAGACGATGTGATTGCCGGCGCCGGATGCAGCCATTTTAAATATGACATTTTCATTCAAATTCTGCGGTTCCCGCCACATTTTGGTGAGCGATACTAGCGCCGAGAATGCGAACTTTGGCAACAAACGGTCAAAAATTTCCCATAAGAGTTGCCACCGCCTGTATGCCAAGCAGAAATGATCCGACGCACCCAAAATCATACGGAGCCATGGAAAAGAGAAGATAATTCTCTTTTACGGATTGTAGATTACTACACTTTGTAGTGTACTTTCCTTTCATATCCAGATCTTTTGAGAATAGTTTGAATACCCATCGAGTAGGGTTTCGTCATCATTCCTGACGTAATCGTAAATTTTAATTACTAACCTCAAAACACTGACACTGACATTTGTAATGGGGCTAAATCACTTTCAAAAAGAAATGTTTGACATTAAACGTCAGAAAGAACAAGAACAAACGTCAAAATAACAAACAGCCGATCAGATCGAAAACATATGTTCATGACGTTAAAATTTTATTTGACCTAGGCTGTGTTCGGGGAGTCGCTATCTGCACTATCTCGCACTATCAGCTGTTCACGGAGCTCAATGATAGTACTAAAAGCGCTATCGTGACGTCATTAATTTTTGTGTGTCACGTCATAAATGAATGCTACCAACGCTATTTCTTCCGAGGTAGTGTATGGATAGTGTTTGCGTTTGCAAGCCACAATGACATAAATACTGTTCATCTGACATAGACGTCATAATGACAACAAACCGATAATCGTTTATGATTCGGACAGTTTTCTAAAGCGGAGGAGGATGTGTCTTTTCAATGGGATAAGTTAAATAAATAATTAACCTGAAATATTTTTACGCGATGAGGAAACTCAGATTCAATTAATATGCAGCGGTCACCAAATTCTTCTGCAAGAGTATAATCGTATACCGGTATGTACCAAAAAATAATGAAATAAATGATAAATATTATTTATTTAACCGAATTTTTTTTTAAAGTTTATTCGAAGTGGTAATTTTTATTTATAACAATGATATTAGAGTGACCATTCTGTGCAAAAACTAACAAGATGCTCACCAATATTGAGGGCTGCTCAAACGTGAAGAAAATTATAAGGATAAACTAGATCTTCAGGCAGAGATCTTTGCGCAGTTTTGAAATTGAAAGTCATGGTATGGCAAATAGATATGCTAGTCAATTTATAAGTTACTGCTAAGTAGTTTCAATTTGTACATATTCCAGCTTTAGTGAGAATACGAATAAAATATAAGAACTATCTTCGCTATTAGGTAATTCAACCCAAATTTAACCCATGTATTGACGCCGGTTCTATTCTGGATTGAAAAGCATTTTCAATTTGTAATATTTCTCAGTCGAGTCTCTTCATAGACAAAAAATAAGTCAATTTTCTTATTCATATTTTTGTGCCTTGACTCCTTAACATCAATGTGACAGCAAATGACAGAATGTGAACGCAAACGCAAAATAGTGTTCATGGAGCTTGCTATCACTAACACACAATAAGCTCCACGAACAGCATCGGTAGTGTTTGCATTGATAGTGCAGATAGCGACTCCCAGAACACAGCCAAACTATAGGACTGTGGTCGTGAAGTCATGAATGTTTTATGGATTATTGACATTGACTCATGTCAGTTATCAGAATTTTGACGTTGTGTCGATCCTTAACCTTATTTTTTAGCTGATCTTTGTATACATGTGTATTTGAAAAAAATATTTTGAATCTTGTAACGATGGGTAAAAAGAAACGGGGACGATGTGTTAAGAAGAATGTGAACATTAATATAGAATCTGATGATTTAGTTCAAGCTCCTCACTCATTCGTAATTCACAAGGGGTTATCAGGTGGTCACACTTTAGAACTCACGAAAGATTTTAGAAAAGTCATGGAACCGTTCACAGCGTCATCATTGAAGGTACATATTGCAATCTGCCAAAAATAATATTTATTTTTTTGTTTTTTTAGGAAAGGAAGAAGAACACAATTAAGGATTTTGTGTCTGTCGCAGGACCTTTGCATGTTTCTCACCTTTCAATTTTCTCTAGAACTCAGATGGGCATGTATTTAAAAATAATGCGATTACCAAGGGGCCCAACGTTGACTTTCAAGATTCATAATTTTTCTCTAGCTAGAGATGTCGTATCGTCCTTGAAAAAGCAACTAGTTGTTGAAGAAGCATTCAAACATTCACCTCTTATTGTACTGAACAGTTTTAGTGGAGAGGGTATGCATTTAAAGATGATGGCTTCGATGTTCCAGAACATGTTCCCAACCATAAATTTGACCACTGTTGATCTCAACACAGTACGCAGATGTGTTCTGTTGAGTTACAATGCTTCCACAAAATTAATAGATTTCAGACATTATAATATCAAAGTTGCTCCTGTGGGAATTTCGAAGGGTGTCAAGAAAGTTGTTCAAGGAAAGATTCCTGATTTATCGAAATGTAATGATATATCAGAATTTTTTACAAAGTAAGATTTTAATACCGTTGTGTTATTATGTTAATATGTAAGGTATATTCGGATTCAACCACTATCTAATTATTATTTTAGGTCCGCAATTTTATCGGAGAGTGAGATGGAAGATGATCCTCAAAATCATGTTACTCTACCACAAAAGATAATTTCAAGAGGAAACATTGAAGCAGGAAAATCGGCTGTTAGATTGAGCGAACTAGGCCCAAGATTAACGTTGCAATTAATTAAAATAGAAGATGGTTTAGCTGATGGAGAAGTGCTTTATCATGATTTGATTCATAAATCTGAAGAAGAAAAAGCCGAAATCCAGAGACTTAGGGAACAGAAAAAGTAAGAGTAAAAAATAAATGATTGGAAATAAATTTTGAGATGTAGGAATAGATGCACTTCCTGTTCTAATTACTTGTATCACGATGTCTCTGACAGTCACTATGTAAATATATATTTTTTCAGGAAATTAAAAGAGAAACGAAGGAAATTACAGGAGCAAAACCAGAAGAAAAAGGAAGAAGCAAAGGAAGCATTGAAAGAAAAATCGCTAAAGGGTATGCAAAAGGGTACAACATCAGAAACTGATGTACAAATGAAGAAAGCTTCACGTGAATCAAATCAAGAAGCCCCTGTTGAAGAAGACGATGACCGTGAATATTACAGACAAGAAGTTGGAGAGGAACCAGATAAAGGTGATATTCTATTATATTTAAATACACTACACCTATAATGAGGAATTTCATTTTAGATTTATTTCCTGCCAGGACCGGTGTTAAAAGAAAATTCCAGCCACCAGCATTCTTAGCTAAGCGACAAAAAAGAGGCGATAGCTTCAATAAACCGGACAATAAAGATAAATATGATCGAAACAAAAAGTTCGGTCATAAGGCGGCTAAAAAAAGTTCCAAGTTTGGCACAGATAGGAATTCTAGCAAATTTAGAAAATCTGGTGGTAATGACAAGTTTTCAGAAAGGAAATTTGGAAATAAAAAAGGTCGATTCGATAAAACAAATTCACAAAACCGTGATCATCGACCAATTGGTGGCAAAACTGGGAAAAGTAAATTCAAAAACAGGAAATAACATAGATAAGCATCAAATAAATTTTATTGAACGCTAACTACTGTATTTTACTCTATTTTCCTCCCTTATTTTAGCTTCTTTTGTACGCCTTTCTTTTCTAGTCTCTTCTCTAAGTCCAAAGTATTTTGCTCTAAAGTCCATAATACCATTGTTTTCAAATGTTGATTCCAATTCATTGGGTTCTTCAGCTTTTTCAAAAGTTAGCAATCTCCGAGAAGTGGCCTTACTCAAGACTTGTTCGCTGTTGGCCATTAGTTTCAAACAAGGATGTGCAGGTAATTTACTCTCATCATAGTCGTCCCTACAATTAAAATAAATATCACGTAATGGGTTGATTTAATGATATTTTCTTAAATTTTTACCTAAATATAGGGAACCAACATACTAGTCTACCGCCCAAAAGTAAATGTTTGGCTGAAAACTTCATCAAATCACTATAAATACTCGATATTCCATATTCTATTTTGGCAGGTAAATGAGACGACAGATGCTTTTCACTTATTGTGAAATTTTCTTTTAATGTTCCAATTTTTTCAGTAGCCTCCCTAATACCGTATGGCGCTGAAAATATTGTAATTATTCTTTGTAATTTTTGCATCTCAATTTAAATATATTACGATCTGTGATTATTGCTTCGAATCGAACATTATCTCGCCAAAACGGTGCCGAAAAATCATTCACTAAAACATCCATATATTTATGCTGCAAGTTGTATTGTTTCATATTAGCTTTGATGCTTTCATCTTGTTCTCTAGCCTGAAATTAATACAAAAACATACAAATAATTTAATTATGTTGTTCGTTATATATGCAACCTTTTGTTTTATCCGTGTGGGTTTTGTTCGAGCATGTAACATCAGATAATCGATGTCAGTGCCAAAAACATATCCACCAAACTCTGCCGCAGCCACTAGAAGAGAACCAGATCCTACAAAGGGATCAAGAACGATGGTGCCATTTGTAACCTTTGCCTGATTTGCCATCAATAGTGACAGTTGGGCATCCATACTGGTATTTCCTATGAATTTTCTGGTTTTCAGCGATAATTTTTTTATTAGCTGTCTCAAGCCACTAGCAACCCATCGTCCAAAAAATACATCGTATGGCTGTTCAGGAGGTTCATTAGGTACCGTACCATAATACTCAATGTAATGGAATGTTACATCTGGGTTTTTGAGATTCACAGGGCCTTGTACAGGCAAATAGCTAAAAGACTAATTAATCGTAATGACATTGCTTCAAAGTATGAGCGAATAATGTACCTCAAGCTTTTCAATTTTCTCATTTTGGCTAAAATGCTTACAAAAAGTTTCAACTTCTATTTTGAAAGATTTATCAGGTTGGAAATATGAGGTCATAGAAACAAGTGGATATTGTTTTAACTTTTGATGTAGTGTTTCCACAGTTTTTGCATGCGACCACAACTCCAAGCAATTTTTCACAGACACTGACCTACTGGTAAGCATTATTACCTCTTCTTCAGATGGAAGTTCCACAATCCAGAAAGGCTCCTTTAAATTATAAAAATAAATATTTTTACCTTTTCTCATACTGTAAACTTACTTCTTCCTTTGGCTTTTGGACAAATCTCATTTCTATCTTCAACAGAGATATAAGTGATTCTATTTCCTAAAATTAATAATATTTACAAGTCAGTCTACCAAATATAATCACAGCTCACCAAGAGCTGTGATATAATCTTCTGATTACCGCCAATCTGAAATCTACATGTTCATGCGCAAACCATAATAAATAGGTTTTCCACAATTTACTCATCTTGAGGATATTACTGCAATCCCATGGAATTTCAAACTATTTAGAAGTCAATTTTTGTTTTGTACATAGGTTATAGGTTTAGATTGTAAGGTTGTAGCACGTACAAATATTTAGGTTATGTTGATATTTACAAATGACGTTTCCACTTCCATCATGGAGATAATGCACAATAGAGAGGGAATGGCTTAGAGTTAAATACAATAAAGAGAGAATGTTCTGGAAATGCCGTAGCGTCCTAATAGATAAACATGATCGAGAAGAAATTTTGCTCCTTGTTCAACAACAGCATCTATCAATCTTCTGTTTTTTCGAAGACTCTTCAATTTTTCTCATTGTATTCCTGCTTTACTGTAGGTATTATTAACTCTATGGGGAATGACCGATGACCGTATCCACAGCCACAGCAGCTCCTGCTGTATATCCAACAGAGGGAACATGTATGTTCTCTCGTTCTCTCTGGTATCCAGTCAGCAGGAAATTTTGTCGGAATAAATGACAGCTAGCGTAAACGAAATGTTAACAACATAACCAGTGTGTTCCTAAATACAAAACATTAGAAGTTTTTGTACGGGTATTACATGTTGCTAGAAGATTTAAGTGAAGGGCACGTTTCCGATAACGTGTGGCGTCACGATTTGACAGTGTTTTCTGATAAAACACTCCAAAATAAGACGAAAATCAAGAATACCAATTTTTGGTCCCCCTTTCGGGATATTTGAGCAAAAGGGTTGTTTGGGTGGGGAGAAACGCGTTTAGAAGTGAATAAATATTTAAATTTACCATTAAAAATTACCATTTTTCAACGAATAAACACTTTCACTACTAGTAGAGCGCTGAATAGATGAGTATTACCGCCGGCCGACATTTTGTGTCCTAACTGGCACAACAATGGTATAAGTCACATGAAGCGATAATACTCATCTATATAGCGCTCTACTACTAGGTAAGCCGCCATACTGTTATTATTGAAATTTGAAAAACGAAATAATATAGGAAATACGATTCCAGGCGATTATAAATACAATGTTGCCATTTAATTCATTTTGGAAGCTCTTAGAATTATTAATTTATTTTATGATATAGTAGTATAAGTTGTAGACAATAGATTATATGAAATATAATTTACTTAAATGAAGATTACTAGAACAAAAACTAAAACGTTAACAAAAATCTCTTTGAACAATAGAAAATTGAACATAAACCTAACTTTGACCTAAACTAAACCTAACCTTACCGAAAATCTCTTTGGGCAATAAAAATGAAACAGAAGCCTAACTTCACCAAACCCAAACCTAACCTTACAGAAAATCTTTTTGGACAATAGAAAATTGAACATAAACCTAGCATGTCCTAACCTAAACCTAACCTTACAAAAAATCTCTTTGGGCAATAAAAAATAAAACATAAGCCTAACTTCACCTAACCTAAACCTATTGGTATTCTTGATTTTCGTCTTATTTTAGGGTATTTTATCAGCATACATCGTCAAATCTTGGCACAGTTATCGGAAAGTCCCCAAGTGAGGGGCCCCCGAGGTGGATAGGGATTGGGGAGTGGACCGTGGAGGTTGTGGGTTTTTGAAAAGAGTTTCCTACTAGATTTCGTGGTTAGGACAACCTCGTGGATAATCCCAAAGTCCAGAGTCCTGACAGAGACGGTTATACTCGGCTGCGTCCCGTCACCTATTTACATAACAAAAATTATAACTCAGCTATGAAAGATTGATTAATTTTTAGAGTGAGATATGGTTTCGAACCAGACTAATGCTTACTCTCTCAAAGGGTGAAGGTTAGGTACACTTCATCTACTTTGTGTAAATGGCCTTACTTGCCCAGCACGTTAAAATAAATAGAAGAATACCTTTACCAGGAAAAACCGAGAAATAACTATTTGTAAGGAGAAGCGAGCCACACCCCGCTTTTTCGAAAATGCAGAAACCAAATATTATGGTAAAATTATGTGCTATTTACGTCCCAACATGATTAATTTTGTGCTCGAAAATATACACATTTTTCAAAAAAATCAAAATGCGGGGTGCATCTCGATATTGATCTATACCCCGCATTGTTGATCGGGAGTTAAGTGCTCTTTATGGGCTCGAAGATAGGATGATGCAGGAATTTCGAGCAAAGTTTTTTGCTTAAACTTAAATAGCACATAAAATGCACATAATTTAGGAATATATACAGATTGCCCGTTATTATCTTGGAATGACTTATACTGGATCCGGGGAGTAAACCGTGGTCGCGCGTCACTCCGCGGTGCGAATAATAAAAACAAAACTTGCACTTACTTCCTGCTCCATAGGAAAGTAATTTTTTCTACAGAAAATAGTTGATTAACAATGCAGATCGATATCGGTTTTTAAAAAAATGTGTAAATTTTCGAGGACAAAATTAATCATGTTTGGACGTAAGTAGCTCATAAAAAGCACATAATTTGACCATACTTGGTTTCTGCAATTTCGAAAGTGCAGGGTGTGGCTATCTTCACCTCTGTTTGCTTTGATCTTTGGAATACATCTACTAATGAAGACAAGTTAAATATGATTCTAATTTATGGTGAATCGTCAGGCCTTATTAGCGCATTAGATACCCAAAAAGACGTAGGTATGCCTAGTATGCCTAGAGTTATGCTTTTTAGCCGATTAGCCTGCACTGAAAAGTATAAAATAATATTAATTCTATTGGTGATGGTACTTGTGAAGTTGGTGCCAAAAGATATTGTAACGTTTAACCCTGTGCTAAACGTTGTGGGGTGAGTTCACTTGCGTAATACTCAAAATTCGCAGATTGCTTCCAATGGTTTATTTAGAACACACTGTACACGGCTTTCTATTTTAGTACAACTGTCACTATTTGTCACTTTGACTATCGCGTTCCAACTACTTTCGACTTATGTCTCCAATTGACTGATACAATAAACTGACTGTGTCCCGTGATCGTCACGGCTTTATATATCTAAATCATGATATGACATTCATCGAGAATGTTCTATGATTATCTAGACGAACATAATTAATGTTCCAGATCCTTGTCAAGGTGACAATAGCACGACAAATTGTACCTCACATACAGTTTCTGGAAGCATCGAGAACAAATCTACTACAATTCCAGAACTAGATAATGAAATACACAAGCAACACTACTGCAAACAAGGTAGAATGAATACAAACTAAAAGAAATAATAACAGTAAGTACATGATAAACTACCCACGTAACACTGCCCCTTCTTAGCTTTGATCGTCCCGATCAAATGTCACCTCAGTCCCTTTGTACAGTGAAAGTCTGTCGATATGAACCACTTTCATTTTACTGCGTGGGGATTTCTGAATTCTATATACCACATCGTTTATCCTCTTGATAACGGTATATGGTCCCTCCCATTGTTTGTCAAACTTTGGAGAACGACCTTTTCGTCTTTGTGGATTGTACAACCACACTTTATCACCAATTTTTAATTGTCCGGTTTCTGCACGAATATCATATCGGGCCTTCATTCGATCACTAGAAATCTTCAACTGTTTTCTAACCAGATTGTGTATTTCCTCGAGTCTTCGTCTCAAACTCTGAATGTAGGCATCTACAGATGTGGGAGGTTCGCTTGGT
Organism: Crioceris asparagi; assembly: GCA_958507055.1. Lineage (NCBI taxonomy): Eukaryota > Metazoa > Arthropoda > Insecta > Coleoptera > Chrysomelidae > Crioceris > Crioceris asparagi. The sequence continues at coordinate 73,294,285 of OY293828.1, forward strand.
GAACCAAACAAGATGTCAGACGGAAGTTTCAGATTTCTACCAAGAACAATACCAGCTGGGGATTCTTTGGTCGATTCATGAGTGGAAGATCTATAGGCCAGTAGGAAGAGCGGTATACACTTATCCCAGTTTGTTTGGTGTTCATTGATTGCTGACCTCAAATAATTTTTTAGTGTTTTGTTAAATCTCTCTACCATTCCATCGGATTGTGGATGCAGTGGAGTTGTACGAGTTTTCTTAATCCCCATTAGGTTACACACACTCTGAAAGATTTCCGACTCAAAATTTCGACCTTGGTCCGAGTGAATCTCTAACGGCACACCAAACTGACTTATCCAATGTTCAATTAGGGCATCGGCCACTGTTTTTGCCTCCTGATTTGGAATTGCGACTATCTCTGGCCATTTACTGAAATAATCCATGATGACCAAGAGATATTTGTTTCCAGAGTTGCTTATTGGAAATGGCCCCGTAATATCGATGGCTATTCGCTCAAATGGGGCACCCACATTGTACTGCTGCATCCTATGGCGGATTCTGGTATTTGGGCCTTTACTGGTAAAGCAGGTATCGCATCGCCGACACCAGTCCTCTACGTCAGCACGGCTTCCTAACCAGTAGAACCTCTCTCTAATCTTCGATAACGTTTTATTGATACCTATATGGCCACCACTTGCTCCACAATGAATCTCTTGCAGTACTTGTGCAATTCTTTTCCGTGGAAGAATTATTTGCAAATGGACAGTCTTACCATCATTACTTTCCCATTTTCTTTTTAAAACGTTATCATCAATTACTAAAGATTCCCAAAGTGACCAGTATCCTTTTATGACAGGAGACAAATCTGATATCTCCTGCCAAGTAGGTCTTGCTCCATCCATTTTCCACCTCATCACTGGTCCAATATCATTATCATCCAGTTGGTCTTGCTTGAGTATTTCCAAACTCCAGTTTGGGTCGCCATTTATCATAGTTCGTTTGACGTTAAGAATTTCTGGTACATTATTTTCAAGTCTTGAACAGTTTTTACAGTCCTCTGCACAAGGCCGTCTTGACAATGCATCAGCGTTTCTGTGGTTAATACCAGGACGATGTTCAATTTTAAAGTCATATTCTTGAAGTTGTTGGAGCCAGCGCGCTATCTGACCTTCTGGGCTCTTGAACTGAAACAGCCATTTAAGTGATGCGTGATCGGTTCGTAGAACAAATGTCTGACCGTATAAATATTTGTGGAAATGTCTTATTGCCTTGACAACAGCTAGTAACTCCTGCCGCGTCACACAGTAATTTTGTTCAGCCTTTGATAAACTCTTACTGTAATATGCTAGTACATACTCCACTCCTTCTATTCTTTGGGACAAAATTGCCCCAATTCCTGTTTTACTGGCATCAGTATCTAGGATAAATTCTCCTTCTCTCTGGGGATAAGCCAGAACAATAGAAGAGCACAAAGCACCTTTCAGATATTCGAAAGCATTCTGACATTCTGGAGTCCAATTGTAAGGTCTTTCCTTCTCAGTTAGTCGATGTAATGGACGGGCAATACTAGCAAAATTCTTTACGAACCGTCTGTAATATGAACACAGGCCTAAGAAACTTCGCAATTCTGTTTTGTTCCTTGGTACAGGCCAATTATGAACCACTTCTGTCTTTTCCGGATCTGTTCTTACACCATTTGCGGATATTATGTGTCCTAAATACTTCACCTCAGTTCTTAGGAAAGCACATTTCTCTGGATTAAGTTTAAGATTTGCTTGTGAGAATCGTTGAAATACCTCTTCTAGATTTTTCAAGTGTTCCTCAAATGTTTCACTGAAAACGATTACATCATCAAGGTATACTAAACATTTCTTTCCAATGAGTCCACGTAGTACTCTTTCCATCAATCTCTCAAAAGTCGCTGGAGCGTTGCACAACCCGAATGGCATTACAGTGAATTGCCATAGACCAGTATTGGCTGAAAATGCTGTCTTTTCTTTATCCTCAGGATGCATTTCGACTTGCCAATATCCACTTTTCAAGTCCAATGTAGAAAACCATTTCGCTCCTGACAACCAATCCAGTGTATCGTCTATTCTAGGAAGAGGATAACTGTCTTTTTTTGTGATTTCATTTAATTTTCTATAATCAACACAAAACCTAGTCGAGCCATCTTTCTTTGTGACTAAGACAACCGGTGACAACCAAGGACTGTTCGAAGGTTCAATTACCTTTTGTTTCCTCATGTTATCTATAAGTATTGCCATTTCATTTTGCTTTGCTAATGGTACCCTTCTAGGAATTTGTTTTATTGGTTGTTGGTTGCCTGTGTTAATGCGATGTTGTACCATATTAGTTCGTCCTAGATCTGTTTCCGAAAAAGAAAATAGTTCTTTGTATTTCTCCCATAAATCACCAAATTTGGCCTTCTGTTGGTTACGAAGTTGAGAAATGATTCTCTCTTTCAATTCTCTTCCTTTCTGGCACATGGTTTTCCCTTGACTGCTTGAGATTTTGACAGATACTATAGGTTCCGCACAGGCAATTACTTCATTTTTCATTAAAACTCTAGGTTCTTCGGACAGATTTAAAACTCTCACCTTAATTGGATGCTCACTTGATGGATTTATTAATGCGTTTTCTATAATCATTTCCTTTGGCAGACATTCTGGATTACTTTCCAGTACCAGTGCCTCCTTGCACTTAGAACCTTCTATTTTAACATGGATGAGATTGTCAGACCATCCAGGTATCGTAATGGTCCTGTTTACCTTAATTTTTCTTATTCTAGATTCAGATGTTGACATAAACAACTCTTCTTCATTAACTTTGAGTATTCGGTCTTGGAGGTTCAGATTGAAGCCAAATTTATTCATGATGTCTAGCCCAAATAAAACTTCGTCCAGAATCTCGGCAACAAATACTTTATGTCTGAATTTGGATTTTCCCAGCTGAATATCTGCCTCGTGAGTACCAATGACAGGTATTGTCACTCCATTTGCAGTTTCAAGTACATAACTTCTATTGGGATGGTCAATTTTGCAAGCAGGAATAACATCAGCTCGCACAATGGTAGAACACGAACCAGTATCAATAACAATATTACAATCCCGACCGCATATTCTTCCTTTCACAACCAAGCTGGATCCTTCATGACTCAGTCGGGAAATTTTGATTTTTAATGATGTTGGGGCTTGGTTGGAGTAAGCCAGTCTTCGCCCCGCAAAACTGGCTAACTGGAGTTTTCCTGCATATTGCTATTTTGAGGCTGTGGACAATTCTTTTTTATATGTCCTTCTTGTCCACAATTCCAACACAAAGTCTTAGTTCTTTGTTCATTTGTTTGCCCATCCAATTTTTGTAACATTTTAATAATGTGCTTTATAGAGTTACCATTGCCATAAGACTTCTCTTGGGTTGAATTGACCCATCGTGTCTGTCGCAATCTGAGATGACTTCTGGACGCCTGTTTAGCAGCTTCGTATTCAAGTGCACGTGCAAGGGCATCTTCAATTCTTGTAGGACTACTTAACCGAAGGGCTTGTTGCATTTCAATATCTCTTATACCATCTATGAATGTTTGTACCGTTAGCCTATCAAGAAAGTCTTTTGGTGCTGTAGGATATGCCAGTCGAACGAGCCGGGCAACATCAATTTCATATTGTTGTAGTGTTTCTCCAGACCGTTGCTGCTTATTCTTTAACTGTGCTTGATAAACTTGTTGTAGATATTGGTCACCGTAACGCATTTCAAGTTGATCCACTAAAATCTCATATGAAGGTTCGCCGCCAGTTACGGTATTTAAGATTTCCAATGCATCACCACGTAGAGCCAAGATCAATGCAGTGGCCTTCTCTTCATCTGACCAACCGCTAGCCAAAGCAGCAGCATCAAATTGTTTTTTTATATGTAGACCAAGACTGTTTACCATCGAATTTTGGGGCTTCAATTTTTAGTGGATTAACTACGCCATTTTGAATTTCATTGGACGATCTTCTTAGAGGCACTTCAGCTTTCGTTTGCAACATCTTTTCTTCTATTAATTGAATTTTTTGATCAAAACTTTCTTGGACTTTCTCTAATTTTTGGTCAACTTTCTCTAATTTCTGGTCAACTTCCTGTTTATCTTCTTGTCGCACTCTTGCTTGTTCTTCTAAGATTTGTCTTATTCTTGTTTCTTGTTCTTCTTTTTCTTGTTGTCTAATTCTATCTTGATTTTCTAGAAATTTATTCATTTTTGTTTCTTGTTCTTGTCTAATTCTTTCTTGATTTTCTAGAATTTGACTTATTTTTGTTTGGTCTTCCTTTCTAATTCTTTCTTCTTCTTGTCTAATTCTTTCTTGTTCTTCTTTATCTTGTTGTCTATTTCTTTCTTGATTTTCTAGAATTTGTGTTATTTTTGCTTCTTGTTTTTGTCTAATTCTTTCTTGTTCTTCTTTATCTTGTTGTCTATTTCTTTCTTGATTTTCTAGAATTTCTGTTATTTTTGCTTCTTGTTCTTGTCTACTTCTTTCTTGATTCTCTAGGAACTTCATTATTTCTGCAAAATTTGCCATTTCGTCGTAATCTGTCGATCTGGTATTCACCATATATTCTTAGCAAAATGCGAAGATCCCTTTTTTCTGACACCAATTGTAACGTTTAACCCTGTGCTAAACGTTGTGGGGTGAGTTCACTTGCGTAATACTCAAAATTCGCAGATTGCTTCCAATGGTTTATTTAGAACACACTGTACACGGCTTTCTATTTTAGTACAACTGTCACTATTTGTCACTTTGACTATCGCGTTCCAACTACTTTCGACTTATGTCTCCAATTGACTGATACAATAAACTGACTGTGTCCCGTGATCGTCACGGCTTTATATATCTAAATCATGATATGACATTCATCGAGAATGTTCTATGATTATCTAGACGAACATAATTAATGTTCCAGATCCTTGTCAAGGTGACAATAGCACGACAAATTGTACCTCACATACAGTTTCTGGAAGCATCGAGAACAAATCTACTACAATTCCAGAACTAGATAATGAAATACACAAGCAACACTACTGCAAACAAGGTAGAATGAATACAAACTAAAAGAAATAATAACAGTAAGTACATGATAAACTACCCACGTAACAATATCAATCTAACTGCAAATGCACAACTTCAAAAGTAACAGCACCAATAGAATGAATATTATTTTATACTTTTCAGTGCACCAACTAATAACGTCGGTCCAATTTTTTGTAAAAAATATTTATTTGAAAGCTAATTGTTGTAATTTCGAACAAATGTTTTAGTTATAGAAATTTAGTTAAAGCGTTAAATTTACTATTTAATTTTTTGCTGTTTTAAAATTAAAATATGACATCATCACTTAAAAGGTAAATAATGGTAAAAATTATAATTTATGCCTTTCCGGAGATATTCCATTGGAACATGTCTACTGGGACACTCGGTATTTTATATATCATGAATAAAAGGTATATAGGATAATTATTATAATTAGTTTTGGAGGTATTTTAAGTGTTTGGCATACTTTCAATTTGTGAAAATGAAAATATTTTTTACAAAAAATTGGACCGACGTTATAGTTGATGCACTGAAAAGTATAAAATAATATTACTTCTATTGGTGATGGTACTTTTGAAGTTGTGCAGTTGCAGTTAGATTGATAGCTTTTGGCACCAACTTCACAAGTACCATCACCAATAGAAGTAATATTATTTTATACTTTTCAGTGCATCAACTATAACGTCGGTCCAATTTTTTGTAAAAAATATTTATTTCACACTTTTGAGTGTAACATTAGTCCCGAAAATCGTTGAACGTTCACTATACCATATCAATGAAGATAATACTTATCCTATTACCCACGTATATTCCTTGCTTGTAGTGGTTATTATTGAGATCTCAGAACATCGCGGCGGAAATACGCTTGAATATTTTAGTTGTTACCATTTAACACCGATTTAACTCGAAAACTTTAATTCTAAGGAAAAAATGTTCATTATAAATGTTGCTACAAATAATTATATCTTTCATGTAGTATCGAAAAATTTTCAATTTTCGAAAGAAATTGTCCTCTCCACATAGCAAAAATACATATTTAACATGCGTCTATCTCGAAAACCGTAACACTTTTGAAAAAATGTTCAATTTAAACGTTTCCGGATATTGTCCTATCTTTAATTATAGCAACTCAAATTTTCGATTTTCGAGAAAATTCGCCCCCACCACCCCTTCGGGGGCGGTTTTCGGAGGGAAGGAGATTTCGGATTTGCGTTTTTATGAATATGGGACCATTTCTCAATCCCCTTCTTTCAAATGAATCCAAAATCATCAAAATCGGAGATCGTCTACTATATAAAAGGCGAGCACGAACCAAAAAAAAAAAAAGCAGACAGTCGAATTGTATACCTCCTCCGTTCGGGGTTCGTCGGTCAAAAATAGCACTCTGTATTAAAATGTCTCGAGCATCAATAAAAAAAGAAATCAGTCACAGCTAACTAATATCCATTTTTATTATTGACAGCCAAGACAATATAATATCAATTGTTTTCTAGATAAAATGAACAATGTTGATATAAATGCTGAAAATACTCGAGCAATATCACTCAGGCTCTGGTTCGTACTTGGTAGTAATAGCAAAGTCGTTTACAGTATACCGAAACTATTGAAGAATGTGGTTTTCGAGCAATTCATATCTATTAGAGTATTAGGGGATTGATAAATAGAGAACTGAGATTTGTATCTTAATGATAGTGGTGTTCCCCACCAAGCGAAAGTGCCAGAGTTTCCAGGCCTGTGGGTGACCTATGGGCAAAGATTAGAAACACTTCTGTGTATGAAGATTTATAGTGTAACGGGAATTTATATTAAAACTGGGTTCGATTTATTTTCACTTATTTATTTACACCAATCACTACACGACTATATACACATTTATATTCACTCTTATTTCTCGGACTATATACGACTTTCTACTGTCTATGATCTATGACCGACTATCTATCACTAACTGACTACTTCCGTGGTCCGTGTGTTTATATCCACTTAACCTCCTATCTCAAAGCTTCTCGTCTAGAATAGACCAAATCAGTATATTCTCCATGTTTCTGGATTCCCAGGATGTTATTACCAACATTCTCCTTCAAGAGCAATCAAGACGCTTCCAGGGCCTCAAATATTTGTGTGGTTGTGTGAGTGTCTTTTATTATTTGGGTGACTTCTCACGTTACACTGCCCCCTCCTTTACATCTGATTGTCCCGATCAGAATCATCCTTGGTAGTACCTTGCTGCATTTCTGTTCTATGGCGGAATCTGCACTTGGTTCCTGCCAGGCAAACACCCTTGTTGAAAAAGTAACAGTCTTTCCCGAGTACACTCCTTTTGGATTGAAGCAACACACAGTAATTTGCACGCCAGCGTCCTGGAAGATGTATTCGATTATGCTCCTTACAATCTTCCAATCCATAATTCCTGACTTCATTCCTTAGGCTCTTCAGTGCATGCCATATGTCCTTGTAAGTGGGTTTTCCTCTAGACCTCTTCTTCGTAACCAAATAGAAGAGGTTTCGGTTACCATCTGCTAGTCGCAGAACTTTTTTGGTCGACGTATCCTTCTCCTGCGACACTGTCCTCTGTAGATCTGGGTAATAGTAACTTGCGCCCCAACATTAAACTAGCAGGAGTCTGACCAGTTGTTTCATTCACAGCCGCCCGATAGGCCACCAATCTCGCTGATGTTCTGAGACAACCTTAGAGAGGTGCTTGCCCATGGTTCGGTGCATCCTCTCTACCATTCCGTCCGATTGAGGATGCAAATGGGTCGTTCTGGTTTTGTTCGCACCTATTAGTCTGCACACATCTTGGAACAGGGCTGACTCGAAGTTTCTTCCTTGGTCCGAATGGATTTCAAGAGGAACGCCAAAACATGAAAATAATTCTTTCACCAACACCTCGGCGACGGTCGATGCTTCTGGTTAGGGATTGCGTACGCCACTGTCCACTTTGTGAAGTAATCCATGGCTACTAGGATATACTTATTCCCATTGTCCGTTTCAGGAAATGGCCCCGCAATATCTACAGCAACTCGCTCCATGGGACTCCCAACATTATACTGCCTCATAGATGCCCGCTTTCTGCCAAGTGGTCCATTGCTGGTTGCACACACATCAATCACACTTACGGCACCACTGTCTCATATCTTCTTTGCAATTCACCCAATAGAATCGCTCTCGAACCTTCTGCGGAGTCTTGGTGATTCCAAAATATCCACCCGAGGCTCCGTCATGTAGCTGACGTAGTACCTCCAGCACTTTGCTTCTTGGCACAACTAGTTGTAATCTGGATTCAGTGCCATCTTCAGAATCAAAGGTTCTAAACAGCAGATCATCTCTTAACACAAGACAGTTTAGCGATGTTGGCAAAACCTTTCACGAACCGTCGGTAGTAGGTACACAAGCCCAGAAAACTTCTAATCTCATGCTTGTCCTTGGAAATAGGCCATTCCTTAATGGCTGTTATCTTTTCTGGATCTGCCGTGACGGCGTCCCCAGATACGATGTGACCCAGATATCTTACTTCACGTCGGAACAGATAACATTTCTTAGGACTCAGCTTCGGGTTGGCCTCACGTAATCGTTGGAAAACTTCTCTTAAATTCTTCGAGTGCAGTCCTCTCAAAACTGCTTCCATGAGCCTCTCAAATGTAGCGGGAGCATTGCATAGTCCAAATGGCATAACAGTGAATTGCCAGAGCCCTTATCATATCGAGAAAGCAGTCTTCTCTCGCTCTGCGGAATTCATTCCAACTTGCGTTGGAGTATCTAGGGTGTCATCTATTCTGGGTAACGGATAACTATTCTTCTTAGTGACTGAATTCAGAAGTCGGTAATCTACACTGAATCTTGTAGAACCATCCTTTTTTCTCACGAGCACTACTGGCGAGGTCCATGGAATTTGATGGCTCAATGACTCCTTGTTTGCTCATTTCTTGAATCATTTTCTCGGCTTCGTCTCTTTTGGCCAATGGAAGTCTTCTTGGCTTCTGTCTTATTGGCTGAGCATTCCACGTGTTCATATTGTGAGTCGCTATACTTGTTTTACCTTTGTATTCTTCTTCCATCGCAAATACGTCCTGGAATTCCACAAGCATATCTCTCACTTTTCGTAATTGTTTCTCGTCTAAATCCTGGACAGTCTTGATGACCACATCAATCAGCTCTTTCGAATATCTGGTCCTGGATGGTTTACTAATCGTTCTTACAGAGCATATCGCTGATACAGGAACACAATTTCCAACCATACTTGCTCAACTTGATGGGGCTCTGCTTTAGATTCATTACTCTGACAGGAACGACATCTCCTACTCGAACAAGAGCTTTACCTGTCAGAAATCCCTTATTATTCATTTCTTCTACCAGTCTCAGACTTCCAGATTTACAGTATCCGTCCGGATTGGTCATCAATATTTTTTCACTATAGCCGGGTATTATTACATCACTAGTCGTTATTAATCGGACAACACCTTCGTTATCCTCGTGAGAGGGCAGTTCTTCATTGTCGACCTTCAAGGCACCATTTTTGACACCCAACACAGCCCTAAGCTTCTTCAAAAGGTCTTTTCCCAAAATAAACTCATCAGATATGTCAGCGGTTAAAACTCTGTGCTTGATGGTGATTTTGCCAATGCTGATGGTCATGTTCGCTTCACCATGTGTTCTTATTGTCTCTCCAGTCGCTGTTCTGAGTTGGACCTTTGTTGGTAATACCCGGGAATGATCTTTGATGAGCTCTTGCCTTGCTATTGTTCTTGTTGCACCGGTGTCTATTAGGAGTGTTCTGTCTTCTCCATTGATTTGACCATCGATGTATAAACTTAAGGCTCCGCCAGAAGATGACACGTTGACCGTAATTACTGGGGCCCTATTTCTGCAGGTTGACGATTGCCCTCTCATCGCGACCCATCCTAGTTTTCCGACTGTGCAACCTTCTTCTTACAACTGCTCACCACAGTTCCAACATCTTGGCTCTCTCTTTGATTGCGCTCCCGTCACTAGCTTCCTTATCATTTCTAAGATGTACTCTCTGTTGGACTGATCTTCTTCCTCGATTGCTCTTAAACGGTGCCCTCCGGAAGTTTGACTTTGACTCGTGATAAAGTTTTCTTCAACTGTTCTTGAAATTTCTTCGAATTTTTTGTCACTATATCTACCAGCGTCTTTAACCTTTTCCTCAATAGTTCTGGTCACCTACTCAAACCTTGCATCACTTTTTCTGGAAACATCTTTGATTTCGTCTTGAAGAGTTCTAGAAACTTCTTCAAATAAAAAAATCGAGACTTCATCCTTCACCTCTTTCAGTAACAGTTCTTCCGGAGAATGGAACTCGAACGTATCAGGATCACCTCCATTATTAATCAAAGTGTCCCTTAATCGTTTCTGGAGACTCGCTTTATTACCGGAATCATTACAATCCCGTTCCACCAATTGTTCTTTAAGTTGTTTCACTGTTAGCTGCACTAATTTCATTTTGATTTGTCTTTATTTAAAAAGTTAATTAGTCACTACAGTTTTCCAAGTCTTCAACACGAAAACGAACAAAATTCTTCACACACGAGAACGAGCAAAAGTCTTCACATTCACACGAAAACGAACGAAAAGTCTTCACACGAAAACGAACTAAAGAGTCTTCACACTAACAGAACGAACACGAGTCTTAAACTTAAATCTAACAAATAGTCTCGAAATCACTCAAATCTACACGAAAGTCTTAAAGTCTGTCCAATTTTAAGTACAATCACTCACTAACCCCACACTGACGGGAATTTATATTAAAACGACAAAATGTTTTCGATAGGTTGACCAGGAGCACTTTCCATCAAAGTTTGGCAGCTTAACCCTCAACCTGCGACTAAGTCATCTTCGTCTTTGAGTGTCTGACTCCCACTGCAGTTACCATTCTTAACTGACATTTCCAGTGTCTTGATTTTTTGTTGCAGTAGCTCCATGTTCTTCTCTGTCGTGATAAAGTTTTCTTCAACTGTTCTTGAAATTTCTTCAAAATTGTTCGAGACTTCATCGAATTTCACCCCAAATGTCCTGGTTACTTCCTCGATTTTTTCGTCACTTTTTCTAGAAATTTCTTCGAACCTTTTCGAGACTTCATCGAATTGCATCCCAAATGTTCTGGTTACTTCATCGAATCTTTCGTTATTATTTCTAGAAATTTCTTCGAATTTTTCATTATTATTTCTAGAAATTTCTTCAAACTTCTTCGAGACTTCATCGAATTTTTCATTATTACTTCTAGATTTTTTTTCCAGTAACAGCTCTTCCGGAGAGTGGAACTCGAACATGTCAGGATCGTCTCCATTTTCAATTAGAGTGTCCTTTAACCGTGTCTGGAGGGTCGCTTTATTACCGGAATCATCACAATCCCGTTCCACGAATTGTTCTTTGAGTTGTTTCACTGTTAGCTGCACTAATTTCATCTTGAATTGTCTTTATTAACAAAGTTAATTAGTCAAGACAGTTTTCCAAGTCTTCAACACGAAAACAAACAAAATTCTTCACACACGAGAACGAGCAAAAGTCTTCACATTCACACGAAAACGAACTAAAGAGTTTTCACACTAACACAAAAACGAAGAAAAAGTCTGTACACCAACACGGAAACGAACAAAAGAGTCTTAAACTTAAACTTAAATCTAACAAAAGTCTCAAAAACACTCAAATCTGCACGAAACCGCAGTCTCTTAAAGTCTGTCCAATTTTATTATCACTCACTGATTCCACACTGACACCAAGGTAACGGGAATTTATATTAAAACTGGGTTCGATTTATTTATTTATACCAATAACTACACGACTATATACACATTTATATTCACACTTATTTCTCGGACTATTACGACTGTCTATGATACTGTGATCTATGACCGACTGACTATCTATCACTAACTGTCACTGACATTGCCATCAGCATTATATATCTAACCTAAAAAGCTCTAGATGATTCCAGTGCCGTTTTCGTTGTTTCTGGAGGTTATTTCTCAATATATGGCTTCGAGAATAGACCAGGACTTATTCTCGTTGCCTCTGATGTCTCCCGTGTTTTCTGGAATGTTTGTGACATTTGTGAGTGTGTGTAGTTCATTATTCGGGTAGTTCTACACGTTACAATATGTTGGGTTGATAGGGTCTGGACTCTTGACGATTATTTATTTCATGAGAGTATAAAATGTTTTCATGTGCCCCCAGAAATAGAAATCTATGGGATTACCTACGGGAGTTCTAGGCAGCCAATCCAACGATGAGGAAATTACTGCTCTAGATAGTTCATTACTATTAAAGGATAATGAGGTGGTGCTTTATGAACCCCATGTCTCTTCTTCGGTCAAGTGGTAATCCTTCTAGTTCTTCGAAAAGTCTAGTTTGTAGATACTACAAATACGAGTTGCCATTCAAATTTGCTGGTTATTCATAAGGACCCAACTAACGATCTCCAAATATACCGCACCATACATTAACCTTAAATTCATGTTGGAAAAATGATTTTTCAGTTTTTCGCTTACTGAAAAAAAAAATGGGGGTCACATTGAACATTTGTTAAGTATTTTTAAATTTTACATTGTATATAAAAAATGTGAGAGAGCCTCTTTGATAATTACGTATACGAAAAAGTGTATGATAATCTTCCTATCAAAACAAAACTAAAAAATCAACTGTAAAGTTTCATTTGCTTGATAAATGCAAACCTATGACCCAAAACAACACCATGATAAATACACTTAAAATTGTTCAGAAGTGCAGCGTTATGTTCAACTTTAAATATATCTAAAAATAATGACTTTTTCGTTGCGAAGATAGAGTTTGTTATTTACACAGAAAGTATTGCAGAATAGAAAACTTGTGCTAAAATGACAATTCCGTCAGTGACGTAGAATTTAGGTAGTGTTAACCTTTCTCTTTCCCCTGTCGTATGCCTGTGGTAGTAGCCAGAAACGTTTATTTACCATAATTTAGTAAAGTTTGCAGTGTCTAATATGATAAAGATTGGTCAAACAGTTTAAAAGTAATAGGGAAAAATCATTTTTAAATAACTAAATAAAACACCCTGTAACTCAGACTTAAATCTTATTATTTCGAACCAAAGATTCTCCAGTTTAATAATTTCCCATTATTAATGAAACACCCTGTACACTCATAAGTATAAGTCAAAATACATAATTAAATTGACAGATATTTGATTACTTTAAAGGTTTCCTTAGCAACGCAGGTCTACTTGTTGTTATAAGCACAAAAGACTACCAGTTTCAAACTTAAAATGTTACTTCGATAATATATTGTAATATTTTTTTAATATTAAATCATCGTTTCTTTCGTCACAAAAAATAGTGTATTATACACGGGCAAAATATTAGATGTTAGCTCTCGAGCTAAAGAATACTTTTTTCCATTGTATAATAAATAACTATTTTTACCAAAAATTGGTCCGACTTTATTAGTTGGTGCACTGAAAATAGAAAATAATATTAATTACATTGGTGCTGGTAATTTTGAAGTTGTGTCGTTGTAGTTGTTGTAGGCAAAATTTTAACTTTTAATAAGCAAAACAACCTTTTTAGTGAGAACTTCTCACTCATTGATATTTTGGAAGCACTAATAAAGAATTATTGTATTTTACGAGAACATCTAAAAACAACTTTTCTAGTGGGCGTATTAAACTTCATATTAGGAGTTGGATTCTAAACAATTTAGTTATGTTGTGTTAGTTAGTTAAGTTATATTGTATTGTATTCTTATATTAATACTTACTATTTTTGATATCATATCATAATCTTTAGATTTGTAGTTGTATTTATAGTTCTGTTGTATTTTCATTTTATTATATGTTTATTTGTATTATATTAGTATGTATATTTAGATAATGTTAAGGTTGTAGATTTTAAATCATTACTTAGTTCAGGTGTACACACAGATGCTATTTGCATCTCAAAAGGGGTTTGTAGGCCTCATAATAAGTCAGGCAAGCTATTAGCATACTATTTTTTTAATTAAAATTTTTATGTTAGCATGAATAAATTATTATTATTTTTCAGAGCACCAAATAATAAACTCGGTTCAATTTTTGATAACAAAATATTTATTTCACACTTTGGAGTGTCATGAAAATCGTTGAACGTTAACTAATACCAAAGAATATAGTAGGTCCATACTTATTTATTCTATTACCCATGTATATTGTATTGTTAGTATTCAGAGATCTTATCAAATCCTGGCGGAAATACACATTTTTCAGACTTAACCTCTGATGTAATTCGAAAACCGTAGCTTCTTTTTAAAAATGTCAAATTTAAATGTTGCTACACATAATCTATTCTCTAATTTGGCAGTCACATATTTTCAATTTTCGAAAAAAAAATCCATTCCGTATAGCGGAAATACAAATATTTCAGTCTTTAACCGTAGCTCTTTTGCAAAAGATATTCAATTGTAACGTTTCTGTTTCTGGATATGGTCTCATATTTAATTCTGCCGTCTCAGATTTTCAATTTTCGAAAAAAAATTGCCCCCTCCAACCCTTCGGGACGGTTTTTAGAGGGTAGGGGATTATGAATTAGAATTTTACGAAATATGGGACCATTTCTCAACTCTCTTCTTTCAAATGAATCAAAATCGGGTACGTTTACTATGCAAAACGCGCAAACAGCCATATGTACATAAAAAGCAAATATTTTATGAAGTCGGTCAAAAATAGACCCAATTATAGTCGGTTTAAAATAAGTAAACTAGAATAACGCCTAAATTTTGATTAAATTGTCTTGAATAATTCTCTTCGTTTCCTTCGAAAAAAGGTTGGGAGAGAGTGGGGTAGTTTTTTTACGAAGAAATTCCTACAACTTGGGTATGGTTAAATGGATTTCAAGGAAATCAGCCTCATTTGGAAGAGCGTATACAATCACCTTATATATAGACCTTTTCTAATTAATGCCTATTGTTGTATGTAGAAAGCACAACCATATGATGAAAAATATCAAAATTCATTTTTGTTCAGCCGCATAATATTGATATCATTTGTATAACACGCATTAACGTGGATAACTAGTACCTATTGGCTTGAACTGTATTATTTATAAGAATAACAAAATAAATGTACATATAGAGTATATAGAGTGTTTTCAATTAAGTCGGCACCATATGAAAAACTTTTTTATTATATTTGTTTAAAAATTACAAGTTGACGCATAAATTTAGATTTTGAAGTTTTGCATTTGTAGGTAGATAAAAGACTTTTGGCATCATCTTCAGATACCTACCACTGCCAATAGAATTATTATTAACTATTTTGTATTTTCAGTGCGTGCACCAACTATTAAAGTCAGTTCTATTTTTTGCAAAAATATTTGTTTCATATTTCAAGTGTTTCACTAGTCATTAATATCGTTGAACGTTCAGTTATGTTTAGCTATTTCAAATATTGTTGGTAACAATTCCACTACCTACGGATCAAAATCGGTGCTCATGGAGTATTAAATTTATGTATTATTCACGTTTACTAAGAAAAACGGGCGAACATACATTAAAGAAGTGAACATACATTTAAATTGAATACCTTCTTCTTTTGAGAAGTTGATCAATAAATATTTTTTACAAAAAATTGGACCGACGTTATTAGTTGGTGCACTGAAAAGTATAAAATAATATTAATTCTATTGGTGCTGTTACTTTTGAAGTTGTGAAGTTGCAGGTAGATTGATAACTTTTGGCACGAACTTCACAAGTACCAGCACCAATAGAATTAATATTATTTTATACTTTTCAGTGCACCAACTAATAACGTCGGTTCAATTTTTTGTAAAAAATATTTATTTCACACTTTTGAGTGTAACATTAGTAAAATCGTTGAACGTTCACTAATACCAATCAAGATAGTACTTATCCTATTACCCACGTATATTTCTTGCTTGTAGTTATTATTGAGATATCAGAACATCACTGCGGAAATACGCTTGAATATTTTAGTTGTTACCATTTTAATACCGATTTTACTCGAAAACCGAACTCTAAGGGAAAAAAGATCATTATAAATGTTGCTACAAATAATTATGTCTTTCATGTACTGCAAACAGATTTTCAATTTTCGACAGAAATCGCCCTCTCCACATAGCGAAAATAGGTACCTATATTTGAGAATTTAAAATGCCTCTATCTCGAAAACCGTTACTCTTTTGAAAAAATGTTCAATTTAAACGTTTCCTGATATTATCCTATCTATAATTATACCAACGCAGATTTTCAATTTTCTAGAAAATTTGCCCCCTCCACCCCCTTCGGGGGCGGTTTTCGGAGGGAACGATATGTCAGATTCCCGTTTTTATGAATATGGGACCATTTCTCAAGCATTCTCTTTCAAATGAATTAAATCATCAAAATCGGAGTACGATTACTATATGAAAGGCGCGCACAAACCCAAAAAAAGCACACAGACGAATTGTATACCTCCTCCGTTTGGGGTTCGTCGGTCAAAAATTAAAATAAAACATATAACAAAATATAATTTCCAATAAAAAACTCACTGCTACGAACCAAGTGACAGCCGTTGTTAAGAAAGCTAACAGTCCTAGTTACCTACTTAACAAATGCTTCAACTATCCAGATAAAAGATTCTTCAGTCTTGTTCCAGCTACAAGATAATGACACATTACGAGGCAATTCATTGAAACTGAGACAAGAGCTTATAGAACAAATGTAGGTACGTTAAAAATACTTGACGAACAGAATCTTTACGAAATGGAAAGAACCGTTATGATTCAGTTATATCACCAAATATGTAAATTCTAGGGGCTATGGATGAATATTTTCTTTTTTTTTCTTCTTTATATCTTTTTCTACGTTTTGTAACAATGTTTACTCATACAGTTTTGTTTATCTTGGGCATAATAGGCTAATGCCTCTGCCCTTTGTGTGCGTAAATGAGTACCTACAATATATTCGTCTAAGTAAAAATTCTGCAGGATTATGTTTTAAAATTGATACAATTATTATTGATGTCAGCAAAATAGTAGAAATTATCCCAGCGGTACGTAATAAACAGTTACAAATAATTGCAGTTTTTTCCCAATTTTTACAGATTCGAATAAGTAAAAATTTCATTTTTTCTTCGTTTCTCAACTGAATTCCGCGCAATCGTTGCAGCATCCCTTACACAGAAGACACGATGAGGGTAGCACCAAATATAAGTACCTACCAAAAGGGTACAATGATGCCAAATTTGGATTTTTGGAACTTCAATTCCAACTTTACAAGGCTTCTCCGATAGCGCCGTTTTCTAATGCTTTTGATAATATAGAGAGTAAAGATTTTATTTATTGAAAGAACTTTGGTTTGAATTATCACCTATTCATTGCGGGAAAAGTGTCAAAGTTGAAGAAATAATATTTGATTGATGGGAAAAGTAAAAGCGCGCAAACACACACAATTGCATACGATACTTTTTCTTGGTTCCCAGCGCTTTCGACGCCACACTAATGAACATATAGTAGGACATGGTACATGTTATAAACTTCCTACCGAAGAAAAGTGAGTAAATTTAGCTCCCAGTCAGTTACTTTAGTCTTTAACGCGTAAGCTCGGCGATTAGACCTCCCGGTGTTATATATTCCGTTTGCCAGCTAGTAGTCTGTGACAACCGGCGCGCGCTGAAATATTGAACTCAGTATATTCGTTTGTGCGAGGTTTTTCCCTTCAACCCTCATCCGGATAATAAATAAAATTATCAAAGATGGCAGAAGTCGAAACGATAGAAGAGAGCTACGAGACAACCGTGCGGCGAAAAGTCGTACGGACCAAAATGAACATCGAAGAAGTAAGTCAAATTTTTGACACACGAAACAATTAGATACACTAACACACACACACACACGCACAAGCGTAATTCAATGTACGCAGGAACACGTGTGGAGGTGTCGGAAAAATGTGCTTCAACTTTTAACTATGTACGACAACCGGGCCCAAATTAGAAATGTTACATAAAAAACTCGACAGCGTATTCTAATCTCTGTGTTGAAGCAAACCTGAATGAATCAGAAATTATTCATAATATCTTCTATGCAAGGGTGACATCGTTATATTTCTCAAGTATATATTGAAACTATAGAAAATAATTTAAAAAATATGTTTCATTAAAATGTTGTTGATGAACAACTAGTAAAATGAGCATATTATAAGTTAATTAATCGATATCACTAATAGTTTACTTACACGTCAACATCCTGTGATAGTGAATATGTATTTACATTTAGGTATTAACATTCGATCATGTTTTTATTGTGTGCTAGCTTTTACCCGCGACTTCGAGCGCGTGGAAAACTGCATTCAACTCCATGTGGTAGTTTTTGCGTGATGCGTGTACAAATATAAGGACAGGCGCGTTAAAATGGAAACTATATTTTAAATTAGGTAAAATGTAGCCTATTTTTTAAGTTAGACCTCTGGTAATATATCGTTGAAAATTGCATTCAATTTCATGCAGTAGGTAGTTTTTGCGTGATGTGCATACAAACATAAGGCAAGACAGACAAAAATTCTAAAAACTGTTGTTTTTGCTTCTGTTGATCTTATAAATACCCCCATATTAGTTTTCTTAAATATCTATAATGAACAGTTACAATTTTATTATATATGTTGGTAATATGTATAGATTGACCAGATAATTGAGATTCTATAGTTAAATCAAATCGTAGGGCCAATAGACAAAATTCTCCGAAAAATTATATCCAATAATAACCATTTAACCACACTGTGATCTTTTTATTTATTTCTTATGAATGCAATTTGTTATTGTGTTACATTTTAGCTCACATCTCAGCTGATACTTTGTTCAATATTTAGACGTTTTGCACTCAACCTCAAAGTTTTGTAAAACATAAAAAATGTTTTTTATCTTAATCATAAAAATAAATAACAATTCTGAAATATTTTCGAGCTACTTGATACTGTTTTTGTATTCAAACCTTCATGTTTATATTGTAAAGTTGAGAAACAGGCATGACAACATCTTTCTTGAAGCATAAACATACTATTTTTTTGCAAAGTTCAGTTTAGAAAATGCATTGAACAATGATAACTCCTTATGGCTCATACAGGGAATCTCTACTCTCAAAAGGCTACAAAATTATATGTTTAAAACAGCTCATGTGATTTTGCAGAAACTAACCTTTATCGAAATTATAGGAAAGATCTTCTCGTAGGCTTATTATTTGTTATCAATTGCCCTTTTTTTTCTACGCCAATGGATGGAAATGGGCTTGATAAAAGGAAGGAAATGAACATATACCTTTGTCATAATTTTATCGTCATCTTTCAGATAATATCCATATCCTACAATCTTGTAAATGA
The DNA here is from genome assembly GCA_958507055.1 of Crioceris asparagi. Taxonomy (NCBI): domain Eukaryota; kingdom Metazoa; phylum Arthropoda; class Insecta; order Coleoptera; family Chrysomelidae; genus Crioceris; species Crioceris asparagi. Next base: position 73,313,664 of record OY293828.1, read on the forward strand.
AGTGTGAAGAAAAGTTAGAAGAAACATAATTTGGAAGAATTTTGTTATTTTATATAAAATTTAAAGCAAATATTAAACAAAAGAAGGTAAAAACTATTAAAGAAATAGGGTCTTATCGAGCAAGCTCTTTGATAATAAATTAGCTATTCGATAAAATTGAATGCTCAATCCCCTGTCTACCCATTGGTGTAGAAATTTAATATCTAAAAGTTATTAAAAACAAACATTCCACATCTATTTTCTAGGCCAGTTCACAAAATTTCAACAAAAACCATTGCGCGCTTTGAAACTTCTGACAGGCAAACAATTTTAAAATAACCAACTTTGTACATAAGTAACTTGACTTAAATCTGGTTAGAGACACCCTGTATATTATTTGTATGCTTCACATCGTTGAGAGGCAGTGACGAATTGTATTAAAATAGATCCAAGTCGATATGTTATGGTAGTTACCAAACATTCATCTAAAATTGACTGTATTTTCGTGAATAAAAGTAGCGTAAATATGAGCAACATTTATGAATAACATGATCTTGTGAACTTAACAAGTCAATAAGGTGTTTTATGTTTACGTGTTCTTTAATTAATCTCGAATAAAATGTTCAGGCATTAGAAAAATATTGAAATTACTTATCTTTTTTATAGCTACATCAGTCTATTACCACATAAACATATTTTTCCATATACTAGACGTTTAAACTGAATTCAATTTGTGCTATCTAATGTAGCGTATTTATTGTTTATGCGTATAAAATATATTTAGAACTCTTATAACTAATTTTGACTTTATTCACTATCCTAATATAGTTATTACAATATCGTAATAGAAGAATTATTTCATCTCGTTAAAAAGTTCAAGAACTTTAAGAACGGGCTGATGCAAAAAGTTGTCTTTGCCCTTTTTAAAAATAAAAACACAAAAATGATGGTCTTCTTGTTCTTCGACAGAAAATTGACTCAGTGTTGACTTGAACTCAACCTCAAGCACACATGGAGTTCTATGGTATCAATTTATCAATTTTATGCCAAGACAGATAATCTAGGGAATTATTTAAAATTTAAAATACAGGTAAATGAAAAGGCTAGTAGCAGACCGGTCCTTATTACTAAATTAAGATAATGAACTCCGTTAAGCTAGCCTAACGTGGTACCGAAAATGAATTCGCTTTGTACCAGAATTATGTGCCCATTAAAAATTTTGTGCTTTTTCGGTTTTGGCGGAAATTGCAAATTAAAAGTGCTCTGCTAGCTTTACGTTAAGCAAAGCATCCGGTTATTTTAACAATAATTGAATTTTCAATTAGTATAATAATTATGTGCTAATTTTGTGTTGCAATGAGCATTTTTGTGCTCTTTCCGTTTCGGTAGAAATTGCATGTTTAAAGTGCTCTTAGCTTAGCTTAACGTTAAGTGTTCAGACAACAAGTATTGCACCTGTATAAACCTGGCAAACCCAACTCATCGGAATTGAATTTGAATGGCGTCATAATGAGGTGCATTTTAGGTGCCATTATTTAGGTGCGCAAATAATAAATTAGGTACACTAATATAAAAAGTTTAAGTGAAAGTTAGCAGACCTGTCTATCACATCTTTTTTGTTTTAATTATGGTGTAAGAATTAAGTGTTAATTAGATGCTTTTGAAATCCTTTATAAATTGATTGGAAATAAGAAAAATTAGGTCCAAAATAAACACATAGGTGCCGCCTTGTGAGCCCAATGTCCCTATTTTTTCTTCAAGGAGCCTGTCAATGTCACATTTCTCAGTAGTTAACCTGGGAAGCGAATTTCTCTGAAACGAAGGTCCAAAATATCATTTGAGAGGTTATTGTGCCTAGAATATTTCGGGGAGAGATTTTCTGCCGGGTTAATATATCTTGCTATGTCTGCAACTCTTTTTCATCAGAATTGAATTTGAATGATATCAAAATTAAGTGCTTTCTAGGTGCTATTTATGTGCACAAATAATAAATTAGGTGCACAAACGATTTTCTTACAATTGATGGTAACCAATGGGTCTGCTAGGTTTTCAAAATCTAGCAGACATGTCTATCACCAAATCGGTTTTTGTTGTTTATGGTGTAAGAATGAAGTGTTTTTGAAATTCTGTATTGATTATTCGAAAATAAGAGAAATTACAATTCGGGAAGAGATTTTTTAAAATTTCAATTTGGGTCTGTCAGGTTAACATATTTTGCTAGGTCTGCCAGCTTGATATTTTTCATCAGAATTGAATTTGATATAAAAATTAAGAGCTTTTTAGGTGCATTAACGAATGTTATTTCGGACCTTTGTCTCGAAGAAATTCGCTTCCGAACTTAACCACTGAGAATTTGTCGGTGGCAAGCTCCTTGAAGAAAGAAACAGGGACATAGGGTGCACTTAAGTATTTTGTTTGTGATTTCTCTTATTTTCAAATAATTTATAAAGGATTTCAAAAGCACTTACACTCTTACAACATAATTAAAAAAAGAATATCGTGAATTGCATGTCTGCTAAATTTTAAATACCTAGCAGACCGCAGACCCATTGTTTCTCATAAATTTTCCGAAAATCGTTTGTGCAGCTAAATTATTAATAACGCACCTAAATAGCACCTGAAAAGCACTTAATTTCGATATCCTTCATATTCAATTCTGATGAAAAATATCTAGCTGGCAGGCCTAGTATATGTTAACCTGGCAGACCCCAATAGAGATTTAAAAAATATTTTCCCGAAACATTCTATTCCATATTTTTCGTTGTAGTTTCTATTATTATTTTGATAATGAAATTATTCGTAATTTATAAAGGATTTCGAGAGCACTTAATTATCACACCATAATTTAAAAAAAACTAATATTGTGAGAGGCATGTCTGCTAGATTTTGAATACCTAGGGGACCCATTGTTTTCATCAATTTTTCTAAAAGCATTTGTGCACTTAATTTATTATTTACTCACCTAAATAGCACCTGAAAAGCACTTAATTTCGATATTATTCAAATTCAATTCTGATGAAAAATATCTAGCTGGCAGGCCTAGTATATGTAAACCTGGCACACCCAAATAGAGTTTAAAAAAATATTTCCCCGAAACATTCTATTCCATGTTTTTCTTTGTAGTTTTTATCATTATTTTCATAATGAAATTATTTGTAATTTATAAAGGATTTCGAAAGCGCTTAATTATCACACCATAATTAAAAAAAGAATATTGTGAAAGGCATGTCTGCTAGATTTTGACTACTTAGCAGACCCATTGTTTCTCATCAATTTTCCTAAAAGTGTTTGTGCACTTAATTTATTATTTGCGCATCTAAATAACACCTGAAAAGCACATAATTTTGATACCATTCAAATTCAATTCTGATAAAAAATATCAAGCTGGCAGACCTAGCAAAATATGTTAACCTGGCAGACCCAAACAGAATTTTAAAAAATCTCTCCCCGAAATATTCTAGACACAATAAACTCTCACATGATATTTTGGACCTTCGTTTAACCAATGAAAAATGTGACATTGGCAGGCTCCTTGAAGAAAAATTAGGGTCATAGGGCTCACAAGGCGGCTCTTAGGTGTTTATTTTATAATTTTTCTTATTTCCAAATAATTTATAAAAGATTTCAAAAGCATCTAATTAGCACCTACTTAATTCTTACACCATATATTTTTCATCAATTCTAAATTGTTTATAGAGGTAAATAATACCAATCAAAAAGAAGAAATGAACTTTTATATTTCTTGTGGTTTATTTTTTTATAAATTCGATATATAAATATAACTGCGGTAAGAATATAAAAAAAATATTTATTAATGAACATTATTAATTGTGATTTTTTTCTTAATCTTGCCAATATGTGCCCTGTCATGTCCGTGTCATTGCTGCATATTTTGATTGTTCAACAGTTTACGTTCAAAAGTGAATCCATTCGTTTTTTTAAACGATTTTGTAAACATTTCACAGAACAATCATCTGACAGGCTAAATAAGATATTACATACTTTGATTGAAACTGTTAAGGTAATGAGGCACATGCTCATTACTAGCACGAAAGTATGCCACTAATGAATAACTGCTTCTGAGTGGCATATGTGACCGTAATGAGTATGCTCATTTCGAGCATGCTTAATAATCAACAGTCGTTTGATTGCTACTTGAAGTGCGGGTGAAAAGGGATCTAGCATAATATTATTTTATTGAGTTCTATACGGACAGACCAGACACTATTAAATTTTGTAACTGTAAGGATTCACTACTTTGATTTATTAGCACTTTTATATTCTCTTCTAAAGTTTCCAATATGACAGAGAGCATGATTTGAGCAGGTTGGCGAATGCTTAAAGCTGGCATGCCTTTGGCTAGTAAATATCAACAGCTGAAGAGTTACCTATCTGAGAGTCCCTGATACAATGAACAAGCATTCAAATACACCAGTTCAATTAAAAGTTGCTTAAGTAATTTAGCTCATACTGAAATGCTACAGCATTCACTTCAGTTATTAGCAAATGTTTTTAAGGTATGTATGTAAAGTGAAAACCACTACTCGGTGAGCTAATACCCCAACATGCATTCAGTTACATCGTCCTGGAAAGATTTCTATATTGAAAAATATATATACTAAATGTAAGATATATCTATTAGCCATTCGGTAGATAAAGGGATTATAAAATAACGACAAATACTACCAACGATGAAAAGAACGATGATATAATTCAATGCTGGTTAGGGTATTAGTTGTTTTCATCGCTGGTAGTATTTGTGGTTATTTTGTAATCGTATTATCTATATAAAGCGAAGTTTAAAAATATTTAGATGGGGATATAGACATTCTCAATATTTGCTATGATTATTATTTTAGTTCGATTTGTACGTTTCTTTCAATGTTGCTCAATAAAATATTTCTGCTGAAGGAACCTGCTTCAAAATTATCCAATAATAATAACTCAAGAAAAGTCATGATCTGAAATTTCAGATGATTATTTTTGGATCGTTCGATATATTTTATGCTAATCATTCTTTTTATTTTCAAACAATGGTATTCAAAGGAAATTGAAAGAATATTAAAAGTTATTGGAATTACATTGACGAGGTTATTTGTATGTTCGTCAAAAACATGTACCAAGTAGTTACATGTAGTAAGTAGTAGTAGTAGTACTTACTGGTCAGGCAAACCATAATCCGTAATTGGTATGTTGTTGTTGTTAATGAATGATTAAAAACTTTTTTATTCAAATTTAGTTTTATAATGATTTCCCTTTGTCAGTACTGCACATGATGCAATGTTGAAAGTCCCTGATGTAGAATAAGAAAAATGTGTAGAGAATTATTCATCGCGGTCTCTAAATTCGATGCAAAATAAATTTTCAAAAATAAATATTAATTATTTGAAGTTATAAATATGTAGACTAAGTTTTGATGTTTTAAAATATTGTGTATATTTTGGATGTTTTTCAAATAAAAGTCGAATCTATTGAATTATAAGCATGGCTTTTAAATGTTGCCAAAAAACAATCATAATTAAATTGTAGTTGATATTGAAATGAAATGCATGTCATATAGACAGAGCTTTGTCCTTGAGACGACCTAATACAATTTTAAGCGCTAAGCTTACTTATAGCAGTGATTCTAGTCTAATCGATTATGTTTTGTGATAAAGTTGCATTGAGAATTCATTTATCACTATAGATCAATGTTTTGATTCCGGTTTCAATGCACCACTCATATGTTATATATTTAGTATTTGATGCATTAGAACGTACGAAGGTTAATAAATATGGGATAAATGGTATGCAGTTATATAACTGAATGTGTAAAGACTAACAATTAAATCACGCCACGATTATTGTTTGTTAGTGAAACATAATGTTTCTTTGATTTCATTAGATAAATTAAATAATTTACAATAATAGTGGCGTACCTTCTTAAAGCGGATATAGTTGAAGAAATTATGTAATAGGTATCTATTCCCATAGTTTTTTTTATCACCATTATAAGAACGTAAAGGTATACCTATAATCTACAATTAATATGTATGGCGGTTTTTACCGGTTGCTCGGCCATATTGCATAGGCATAGGTAATATTTATTAATTGAAGAATTGAATCAGCAATGTCCACGCCGCAAAAAGAATTAAAACTTAAATTATTTGATGAATGTATAAATCCCGTTTTTTGCATGAAAAAAATGTTTTGGTGGATGTTTCTGCAAAAATAGTCAATTCCTATGTTTTCTCTATTAACCAGAAGTCTTTTTGATTTAGTGCTCTACATATTTATTGAATTCTCTCAAAAGAACATGGAATAGAGAAAAATAATTCTTGAATCTACTATCTTAACAAAACATTCTAGCATATTCTATAAAAACTACTTCATTATGTTCTCATTGTTCCTCTTGTAGTCCATTCTGTCATTCCTATATTTTTGAAAACAAAAAATAACTACTGGAGTCATAGGTAGTCTCTCATTTCTTTTGTTAAATAATGGTTTTATAAAGAATTATGGGCATTCCGTTTCCCATTAATCTTTCAACATGTCCTAACCATCTAATTGTCTAAGCTTTATGTGGATACCAACAAATAGGTTTTTTGTACTGTATTTGTTTTTTCTTCAATGGCTATTTTCAAAATCTTATGAACAATTGTTAAAATATCAGTTTATTATTTTTAAATTTAATGTAAATGCAATCGCATAATTTTAGCTTAATGACAAATATTGAAAATTTATTGATGTCCAACAGAATATTTTTTAACTTCTCTTTGCATTAAGTAATAATGAATATCGTGAAAGTGTTTTTAAATTCTCAGTTTGAATTCATTGAATAATTTAGATATTATTTCAATAAACCTCCCATAAGAAATATTCTTTCTTAGGTATAGGTATACCATGTGAGCTAAGTCACGTACGAGTACATTTTAATTTATTGGGATATTTATTTCTAATAGTTCATTGTCTAACAGTTTCAAGCAAATAAGGTGAAATCTCTTATTTGATCTGTGAGATGAATCAAATCAAAATGGTTTTCAAAATGAATGTGTTCGTGAATCGTCAACAAATCCTGAACCAAGAACCGCAGAATGACGACAGATAAAAGGTTAATGCTACTGAGCTGGGTTAATATCGACTAGACTAGGTAATATAAAAATATATCTCATCAAAAAATATGACCAACTTTGTTAGTTGATGCACTGAAAACAAAATCAACATAATATTGATTCTATTGGTATCTACTGGATATTTTCAAGTAGTGCAATTATAGGTCTTTTAGGACTAAAATTGTTGAACGTTCGGTGATTTCAAACTATAGCTGCAACAATCTGGGACATTCATATTGTTGTAACTCGGAATGCGCTGAATTTATGGAAAAAATATTCAATACACATGTCGCTGAAAATTATGTTTTGTTTAATTCTGCTAAATATTTTTTTATAAAAAAACGGTCCCGAAAACCCCTTTTTGGGGAAGTTTTTTTGTAAAAGTATATGATGGACTTTTTTTTCTAATTGGAATGGATCTCTTAGTAGTTCTCTTTCAAATGAAAATGAAGAGGAATTAAAAAAAGTTTTTATTCGGCCATTCAGTTTGTAAGGGAAGACTGCCGAAGAGAAAAACTGCTTTTACCCCTTTTCTTGATTTGAACTATACTTATGATTTTGAGATGAAAAGGAAACAACATTGCGGTTGACCACCAGAACATAACAACACATTTTGGCCATTTTTTAATTAAAAGTATTTGTATCCAAGATTTATTAGAAATTTTTATTATCTAGTATAGATAACATTTTAACATAAATGATACACTATGAAGATTTATCCAAGAATTTTCTCTTCTTGAGTCTTGTCTAAAGGTAACAACACAATTGGTGGGTAATTCCTCCTTAATTTTCTGAAAATAAATAAAAAAGTATGTATATCATGATTTTGCCATAAAAAATAATATATTTAATTTTCTTATGAATTCAACTTGCTAATTTTATATTAAAGTTAGCACTACCACCCCCTAAAAACATAAAATTTTGTCCGTTTTCGACTGTATTGTGCTTAACTTATTTGTCGCAAATTAATTATAACGTGAAAGAACTAACAAACGTGACTTGCGTTTTTATCTCTTTATAAGTTGTGATACTGCTAACTTGAACTCAAGTTAGCACTACCACCGAAAATAGTTTTTCCCGCATTCCAAAAGTTAAATTTGGTGTAACTTTTTTGTCGCTAATTAGTTATAATTGAAATCACAATCGATTTTGATTTTTAGGCTATGTAGAAACATGAGAAAGTGCGGACAACAGGGCAAATCAAATTCGGTCTCGCACTAAATCTGAGATGAATTTTCTCGATTTACAATGCATAACTACGTTTTTTACGTTTTTTTTAAAAGTAAATTATCTTTGAAAATTTTTATTAACGGTGGTAATGCTAACCAGATCAAAATGAGCAAATGCAACTTTGACGATTGTTAAAAGGCGGAGACGTTCAGGATTAATTTGTTGCGAATTAATTATGACGCAGAAACGAATTGAAAAAAATATTTTCTTTTTTTTTTTCGTAAAAATCAGACGTGATAGTGTTAACTTGAACTCAAGTGAGCACTATCAACTGGTAGAAAATAGTTTTTCCTGCTTTCCAAAACTTAAATCTGGTATAACTTTTTTGTCGCTAATTAGTTATGATTGAAATCATCTACTAACCGTGATCAGGTTAAAGTTAGCATAACCAAACAAACCAAACAAAAAAACATGTTGAAAGATAATTTACTTTAGAAAACAACGTAACTAATTAAAACTCGGCGTATTTCAATTAGTTATACATTGTAAATCGAGAAAATTCATCTCACATTTACTGCGTAATTGATTTGCCGTATTATCCAGCCAGGTATCTCAGCCTTTAATGAAGATAGAACCTTGCGATTTTCGCGTTCCTGTGTCACTTTTTTGTGAAACTCAAGATGGCCAGAACAGATTTTGCCTAATTTCTTTTGTTCATAAGTTACAGGGCGATTTTTTGAAAATTCACACTTTTTGGCTTCCTCACAGATCTACGAATTTTCTCAGCGATTATGTCAAATTGAGAACTTATCCCATATAAAATCCAGTGGCGCATACATTTTTTTTTCGGTGTATGGTAATGGATATACGACTAAAACTTATAATCGTTTCAATGAAACACCCTGTATTTCATTATCTCATTAAATTCCTTAATTTTTTTCTTCAAAATAATATATAATATATGAACATTAAGTTCCAAAAAATGCTCCAAAATCACCAAAACATTGAATTTTAATAGTGGGCTATGGTTTCTTCACACAAAAAAGGTTCCGATTGAGGGAATATTACTTGAGAATTTTCTAAGAAAGAAGCAAAAACAGTACTAATGCTAATTCACTGACAAAACACAAAACTTATTGAATTTTTCAATTTGATGTCCATTTTCGCTTACACATAATTGACCTACTTTCTCAGTACGTCTTAATGCATTTAAAATATTAAGGCCCGTCTTTGTAAATTCTAGAAATCTTCCTCTGTTGTTGTATATAATAATATATATATATAACGTTTTCAAAAATGCTGTAAAATTACTAACACATTGAATTTTAATAGTACCTACCATTGATTTCAAAGTCTTACTACAGGGATTATTATTTGTGATTTTTTTTATAGTAGGTCACTGAGGATACAAATATTGTTGTTGCCTTTTGGAGCATTGTTTTATCAAGTGATTGTGGAGGAATCAATAAATCTGCTGTAATGATAATTAATTTTGATGTGTTCTGCTGGATTTGTACTTGGCGAGTTTGTGAATTTGAGAAATTTTATAATAGCTTTAAGATTTGTTTAGAAAGAACAGTAAATATGTTTTGCATTTTGTTAGTGAATTAGCGTTAGTATTGTTTTTGTTTCTTTCATGGCAAATTCGCAAGTAATATTCCGTCAATTGGAACATTTTTTGTATGAAGAAACCATAGCAAAATATTAAAATTCAATGTTTTAGTGATTTTGGAGCATTTTTTAAAACTTTATGTTCATATATTATATATTATTTTAAAGAAAAAAAATAAGGAATTTATAGAGATAATAAAATACAGGGTGTTCCATTGAAAAAATGAAAAGTTTGAGTCGTATATCCATTACCATACCCCGAAAAAAAATGCGCTCCCCACTGGATTCTGCATAAAATTATCTATGGGATAAGTTTTCAATTTGACATTATCGCTGAGAAACTTCGTAGATCTGTGGTCCAAAAAGTGTGAATTTTCAAAAACGCTCTGTAACTTATGAACAAAAGAAGTAAGACAAAATCTGTTCAGGTCATCTTGAGTTTCAGAAAAAAGTGACAAATGAACGCGAAAACCGCAAGGTTCCATCTTCAACAACGACCGAGATACCTGGCTGTCTCTACCAAAATGGGATGCACTGTACATAATAGCCGAAAAATCTAAATCGATTGTGAATCCGATCATAGCTAATTAGCGACAAAAAAGTTTCACCAAATTTAACTTTTGGAAAGCAGGACTAACCAGTTTCGGTGGTAGTGCCAGCTTTATGTAGGCACTACCACACCTCATAAACAGATAAAAAACGAAACGAACTTTTTTAGTTATCTCACTTCGTAACTAATTTGCAACAAATAAGTTACTCACAATACAGTCGAAAACTTTTCTTTAATATAAAGCTAGCATCACCACCCAAAAAACAAGTGCTACAAAATTTTATTTTCCATTACAAATTTACGACAAATAAGCGGCAATTAATCCACTTCTCGCTGAATCGAAATTCGATAGAGGATAGATAGTGAATGACAGTAAAACGTTGAATGAACGAACCTAATATTGTCTGAATGCAATCATTATGCCAATTCGTTCATGAACTGCTAATTAATTATGATCTGAGTAGAGTAAAGACATGATATCATATTCCACTCATGCTGGGATGAGTTTTTTGGATGGCTCCATGCCTGATACTCTCAAAAAATACAGATATAGTAACCATGTTTACCCATTGGCTTCATTAATTTAGGTTACAGGTTATAATCTAGGATCTCGGTCATACTGTACTGTACTAGAATTTGTGATGGAAGTTTTTTCCAAAATAACTTCTGAATTGGGAATTCAAGCTATTGGAGATCAAAATTACATCATAATGTCCTTCAAAAAATTCGAATAAGTACAACATGTATTATGTTTTATCAGAATAAAACTTTTTCCAAAAAAATAAGAGTTAATGTAACAAATAACCTAATTATGTTTAATAAATTATAATAAACGCATGATACATGAATCAACATAATGTGTATAAGGTAGAAGTAATTTTTTATTTTCAATGCTGTGCGGAAATTCTAGGAACTTTTGAGAACAGTTCGATAAATATTATGACGCACATAGAAGTAATAAGTGTTTTCTAGTGTCGGTTCTTCATATGCCATTAAATTGAATTTATCAATCTATATTTGAGTCGCATAAAAATAGCTCTACCGTATTTAAATACTACTAATATTTTCTAATTACTTTCGACAATTGCGTGCGCAACTCAAATTGAATGAGAATTATGTCCGCTGCGGTTTATATCACAATTCTAATATAATAAATAGAAAAGGATTTGTTATACTATTTTTAACTTCCAATTTCACAAGAACAATTCTGCACACTTATATTGGTACAGCATTGTTGGAAGTCATCATAACAATGAACAATAAGGAAATTGTATATGCATTCTTTGAAGATCTCCAACAATGAATGCAATGATTATATGAACATACCTACCTATACATGAGGTAACCCTAGGTATGTTATTATTAAAAATCTAAGTGGTATCTACAAAACAATGGGAAAAATTAGAAACATTTTTTTTGTATGAACACTTTCAAGAGAAATAGTATTGTTGTGCTTACGAAATAGATTTATATACACTGCGTTCGAAAAGTTTCGGACAAATTCAATAATAAATATATTTTACAAAAAATTGGATCAACGTTATCAGTTAGTGCACTGAAAAGTATAAAATAATATTAATTCTATTGGGGCTGTTACTTTTGAAGTTGTGCAGTTGCATGTAGATTGATAAGTTTTGGCACCAACTTCACAAGTACCAGCCCCAATAGAATTAATATTATTTTATACTTTTCAGTGCACTAACTGATAACGTCGGTCCAATTTTTTGTAAAAAATGTTTATTTCACTCTTTTGAGTTGTACATTAGTCACGAAAATCGATAAACATTCACTAATACCAATGAAGATAGTACTTATCCCCATTACCCACGTATATTCTTTGCTTGTAGTTGTTATTATTGAAGAGCGCGTAGCTGCGGGTTAACACTGACCGACTTAGATCTTCGAAGTTAAGCAGCGCAATACGATGGAAACGGCTTGGACGAGTGACCGTTGATGCGGGCGCGCGTTCGAGTCTCTGTCGCATTGCATTTTCCTCCTCTCGCAAGGCAACGGGAAACCAGTGAGAGTATATATTCCCTAGTACAGCTCTCTGGAAGGGTGTGCCCTCAAGATTTATCTTGAGACACATCGGTGGTTCGGAATCCACGTTAAACTGTAGGTCCCCTTGTCTGTGGTAACACTTTCAAGGCAGAGAAGCCGCCAATGCTCGTATACGAATACGGCACTCAAAGAAGAAGTTGTTATTATTGAGATCTCAGAACATCGCTGCGGAAATACGCTTGAATATTTTAGTTCTTACCATTTTAACATCGATTTAACTCGAAAACCGTAACTCTAAGGATAAAATGTTCTATATAAATGTTGTTACAAATAATTATGTCTTTCATGTATTGCAAACAGATTTTCAATTTTCGACAGAAATCGCCCTCTCCACATAGCGAAAATAGGTATATTTGAGAATTTAAAATGCCCTATCTCGAAAACTGTTACTCTTTTGAAAAAATGTTCAATTTAAACGCTTCCGGATATTGTCCTATCTTTAATTATATCACCGCAGATTTTCAATTTTCGAGAAAATTTGCCACCTCCACCTCCTTCGGAGGGAAGGAGATGTCGGATTCCAGTTTTTATGAATATGGGACCATTTTTCAAGCCTCCTCTTTTAAATGAATCAAAAATCATCAAAATCGGAGTACGATTACTATAGATAGATAGATAGATGTTTATTTAACCACGTTTTGTAAATACAATTGTAGCAAGTCTTGATTATATGAAAGGCGCGCACAAACCAAAAAAAATGCACACTGTCGAATTGTATACCTCCTCCGTTTGGGGTTCGTCGGTCAAAAATGAGAAGAGATTTTAAACGAGAAACTCTCGGACCCGTCAGTTTTTATTTTTGTTTTGGAGTTTTTTACGTAAAACAGAAATATATAGGATGCGTCAATGTCATCGATATGTTTTTTAAATGGCAACTTAAATTTTATTGTAGAATTCGAAAGGCCACATCTATTTGCATACGAGAAGGTAGATTTAACTGATAGTTACATAATGAAATTTTAGAAAAAAACGAGCTGAGATGCCATCGATAAATGTCAACCCCTCTGTTACATTTGAAAATTTAAGAAAGCAGATATGAATGACTCTTACTTGAAACATGCAAAAAACAAAAATATAACTCACTTCTAAATTAAATGTTCGAAATAAGCACCAGTGACAATATGGCAATGGCCAAAAAAAATTTCATTATGAAAAATGAAAAACTGCGGGTTACCATTTAAAAAAAAATCGATGACGTCATATCATTTTCTTGTTTCACCCTGTATATTTCATTCTTACGTATAAAAATTAAAATAACATTCGATGGATCAGAGCGTTTTTCTCTACTAAATAGGAATGTTCCAGAATTTATTGAAAGAAACTGAAACAAAAAACAGTTGCGTACCTATATTAAAACAGAGTAAATACAACGACGTTGTAATAAAAAGTGTTCATGAGTTATGAACACATCTCAACATTAAATAGATAATTTTTCATAAATAAGGATGCCAAAACATTTTGCTTTTAATATTGTACACTACATATTATATTTTTCAAGAAGAGGCCTGTGCCAGTGCCTGTGACTTCGTCTACGCATACCTACAGCTTATAGTGCTTGTTGCTTGTGTACGAATTTATTCTGTCACTTTCATCGCCTCCATTCCCTGTGTGTAATGTGAACATAGTAAAATAATGGTGTGAACGCAAACTTAGCTGCCCTATACTATTTTGATAGCTTCTAGATTAATTATTCAGCAATAGATGTCGTAGTCGGTACAAATGCTTCAAATTTACTCAGACAGTTGATTTTTGTGTCCTGCTGTAGAAAAAATGATCTTCACTAGGATAAATCTTATCCTAAACTATGACCAGTTTCAAGAAAATATATGTCTTATTTTTTACGTAGTACCTACACGTACATCGATAAGATCCCCAACAGATTTATTATATGTAGGTATAGATAAAATAAATTAAATTAAAGATCAAAACAAAAAATAAGTTAGCATAGGATTTGAACTCGCGATCACTAGTAAAACTCTTTCCCTTGAAAACGAAGGAGAGGCGATTAGTTTTTTTTACGCGTTATAGTAAACGTGCACCGATTTTGATGATTCGTTCATTGGCAAGACTATTGTTGAGAGATGGTCCTATATTTTTTTCAAAATCTAGCATGTCCTTCTCCTCTCAAAAATACCAACAGGTTAGGGAGGGGGCGTTTTTTTGGAAAATTTAAAATTTTATCTGATACGATTAAAGGGAAAATCATTTTCAGAAACTTAAAAAAATCAAGGCTACGGCACCAGGTGGTTGCAAGATTGGTACCGCCTTATGTTGGTCACTGAATATAGTTGAACGTTTAATAATTTATATGACTCAAAAATGTGAAATATTTGTTTTTTATAAAAAACATACTTTATTAGTTGGTTAACTGTAAAATTCAAAATACTGTTAACTTTATTAATGTTCTTTACACTACGTTCATCTAATTAATTTTAAGAGTTGTTTGACCAAATAAGAGCGAGTAGTACTTACAACTGGAGCTCGTGCCCTACATACATATCATCTGTAACGAAAGTTAGTAAACTTTGAATAAATGTGGTACGCAGATTCTCTGTCCAATTTTAAACTACATATATCTCTCGGTTTCTATCAATTCTAGATCTGAAGTTATAAGCGTGGCGTGGAATTTCGCAGTGAAAATTCTGCTTTATATTTATAACGGTTCCTATATTATATAGGGCCGGATTTAAACTTAATGCCGCCTCTGGGTACCGGAAAAAATCCGCCCCATTACGGGAATTTTACTTAAACATAGACATATGTACCCAGCTTATATATTTTATTTTTCAAAATTAAAATAACTAATTTATTGTTGAAACTTTATTATATGTTATATATTCCAAAAACATCAATAAATATTTGTTTTTTTTCAAAAAATTATAAATTTGACCCTTAGCCTAAGAGTGACTCATAATAATATTACATCAATTTTTTCACAAGCAAACACATTTGACTTTTTGAATTGCGAATTGGTCGATTAAATCTTCGCAACCTAAACGTTGAAGTACGTCGGGTTCGATGCATAGAATAGCTAAGCTATTGAGTCTATTAGCAGTCATTGTAGAACGTAAGAAGTTTTTAACTCTCTTCAAACATGAAAACGATCGTTCTGCGCTACAGTTTGTTACAGCTAATGTCATAAATATTCGATAGGCGATTTCCAAGAACGTTAAACGTTTAACGTTCTTTGGCGATTTCCACCTTTGGAAACTCAGTGTCGTTTGCATGCAACAATTTCAAAAGATCGGAAGGCGAATTCTACTCTCAAAAATGCCAACAGGGGGTGTTTTTTTGAAAATTTAAAATTGTATGTGATATGATTGAAGGGAACATTATTTCCAGAAACTTAAAAAAATCAAGGCTACAGCCCCAGGAGAATGCAAGATTGCTACCGTCTTATTTTGAAGCCACTGAATATAGGTGAACGTTTAATAATTTACATGACTCAAAAATGTGAAATAATTTTTTTAAACGTTTAACGTTCTTGGGTGATTTCCACGTTTGGAAACTCAGTGTACAGGTCGTTTGCATGCAACAATTTCAAAAGATCGGAAGGCGAATTCTGTTCATCATTTTTTCAGTGCAATAAGCATGGAAGTGGACAAATTCGTCATCTAAAGAGGACTCGAGATCTGAAAACAGTAGCTATTGTAACAATATACCATATACCAAATATGAACAGAATCGATACGACTTGAGACTCGATGCGATATGCCATGGATGGTATATTTCATACGAATCATACATTCGTACGTACTAGAGTACGTACGATTGTACTGAAAGTAATGGTTAACGGTTACGATTAATATAATTAATTAATTTTATTCAGCAATCTTGATAAGATAAAAAAAACACAAAAAATTTTTGCCGCCCTGGGCACTTGCCCCGACTGCCCCAAGTGTACGTCTAGACCTTTCACTAGGAATTGAGCATGAAGACCGTTTACTATTTTGAAGTAAATTAATGAAGTTGCATAGTTATAGGTAGATTGAAGATTTTTGGCACCAACTTCAAAAGTACCAGCACCAATAGAATTAATATTATTTTGTATTTTTCAGTGCACCAACTAATAAAGTCGGTCTTAGTTTTTGTTAAAAATTTTATTTTTTATTTTTTTGGTTTTGTCCTTAGTCATGAAAATCGTCGAATGTTCACTTATACCAAAGAAGATATCCTATTACTCATATATATTATTCGCTTAAGTATATTATTTTTCTGAGATCTGAAAACCTTTCGGAAATACACATACTTCAGACATTAACACTGCCGTAACTCGGAAACCGTTTTTTAAAAATTTTCAATTTAAATATGCCTACATATAATCTCTTCTTTGATGTTGCAGTCTTAAATGTTCGATTTTCGACAAAATCGCCCCCTCCACATATTGCAAACACATATATTCCAGACTTTACCATTGCTGTAACTCAGAATACGTAATATTTTTCGAAAAATGTTCAATTTAAATGTTGCTGGATATGGTCTCTTCTTTAATTGTCCCAGCCGCAGCAGTTTTTTGAGAAAAGGAGATGTTGGACTTTCAATTATGTTTCAAATAAAAAAATCATCAAAATCGGAGTAAGTTTACTATACGAAGCACGCCTACAAATATAAAACAGCCCTCAATCGAATTGTATACCTCCTCCGTTGGGAAGTGGGTAAAAAATGCAAAAAATCAGGAACTTTCGACAAACGACGAACTTTTTTTATTACCTGGTATTTAATTAGAAGCTTTATTATTTTTAGTCCGTTATAAAAATTTGCGCCCTATTGTTTTTTGAGCAATCCACAACTATTCTGCGACAGATATCGCTACCGGCACAATTCCTTGAATTTAATGCGGGTGGTGTTTTCCTTTTTTTTCTAGTCAGAAAGCTTACTTCTCGTGGATAAAAATTATCGTATTATCCAATAGGTACCTTGGCATCCTAATTTTTTAATGTTTTTTTGGTCTGCTACAGTTTTCTTTATTTCTATCTATATCTATCATAATCAGTGTTCCTCAAGGGTGCGTTTAGGACCATTTCAAAAACTGGTATGCCAAGGTATTGGAACAAGATTTAACCGGTCACTCGACTATATTTTTTGTAGTGACGGGAAAAAGTTAAAAAATTTATCTCTGTTGACAGATGACAAAGTAAAACTTTTTATACTTTTTCCCGGTTATAAATACACATAAATATAGCGATTTAGCGGGCAATAATTTTTGTGACGTTGTTTTTACTAACTTCGGTGAGGTTAGAGATAACTCGAAATCAGACAATTTTACAAACAAACAACCAATAAGTTCGCAATTTCGAAATCAAATCACAGAATTAAATTGACAAATATTTGATTACTTGAAAGGTTTCCTTAGCAACGCAGATCTAAGTATCTAAGTACAACAGCCTACCAGTTTAAAACTATATATATATATATATATATATATATATATATATATATATATATATATATATATATATATATATATATATAATTTTCTGATTTTGATATATGGTAATATTTTTTCAATATTAAATCATAGTTTTTCCCGTCACAGAAAAAAAAATTATACACGGAAGAATATTCGATTCTAGATCTCGGTTTTTAAAATTTAATACTTTTCTCCCTTGTATAATTAATAACTATATTTTCCACCCAGTAAATACTGAGTTTCAAATAGTAATTTCAGGCTGTATTAGAGCGGTTGCTGATCTAAAAAGGTTCCTTAAAAGTCATAAAAAATGTGAACAAATTCTCCGCGCTTCTTGATTTTTCTTATGGTCACTGTGAAAACTAACATTTTCAAAGCATTTCATCTTGTTTTTCGACCAGCCAATTTTTTTCAATTAGCTCTTAGACTATAAGTTTCGCATTAATTTATATCACAGATAACACTTTTTGTTTTTTGACCGACGAAACCAAACGGAGGAGTTATACAATTCGACTGTCTGCTTTCTTTTGGTTCGTGTGCGCATTTTATAGACATCTCCGATTTTGATGATTTTTGATTCATTTAAAAGAGGAGACTTTAAAAAATGGTCCCATATTCGTAAAAATTCAATTCCGAAATCTCCTTCCTTTCAAAAAGGGGTAAATTTTCGAAAACAGAAAATCTGAGTTGGCATAATTATTAAAGATAGGACAATATCCGGAAACGTTTAAATTGAACATTTTTGCAAAATAGTTACGGTGGAGGGGGCAATTTCTTTCGAAAATTGAAAATCTGATGGTACCACATGAAAAACCACATTTGTAGCAACATTTCTAATGCACATTTTTCCTAAGAGTTACGGTTATCCAGTTACAGCGGTGATAAAATGGTAAAATCTAAAATACTTATGCGTATTTCCACCGCGATGTTTTGAAATCTCTAAATAATAACAAATAACAAGTACAAGCAAAGAATATACGTTGGTAATAGGATAAGTACTATCTTCTTTGGTATCAACGATTTTGTGTGAAATAAATATTAGAAAAAAAAATTGGTCCGACGTAATTAGTTAATGCACTGAAAAATGCAAAATAATATTAATCCTATTCAACTAGACATCTTCAAAACTAGATAACAGCACCAATATAATTAATGTTACTTTGCATTTTACAGGGCACTAACTAATAACGTCGGTCCATTTTTTTTGTAAAAAATATTTATATGATATATGATTTACTATTCATTCTAATCTTAAATTTCATTCAAACCAATTATTCAAAAGTATTTCTGTTTGATTCGCTGTCCAAGTGTTACAGGTGAATAAATTCTGTCTCATGTACTTTGGTACAGTGCATTTTCCTCCTTTCTATTTATTCTTTACAGTGCATATCTACCAAAATAAGTTGACAGCATCTATTAATTATTTCCTCAAGTTAATTTGCATGTCAGCAATAACCAAATTACCTACTGTTGTTCAGGCTACAAACCGACTTGAATATTATTAGTCACTTCCTTTTGTGACAGAAATTATTAACTAAATATAATTCGTACATTATTTTTTTTATATTTTCACAGATTCAAGTTGCCAGATCAAACATGCTTTGTTTGCTCAATGTAAAATTGAATAATGCTGTAAATATCAACTGTTGCCAAATATCTTATGATATTTTTAAACTTTTCTCTCTATTTTCAAAACGTTCTTTTTCCCCCACAAGTTTGTTCGTAGGTACATTATTTCAAATGTGCTGCTGGTTTCGTTATATACTTACTATATATATACCAATAGAGAATCATTGAAGCAGAATACACAACAAATATAATCGAAGATAAACAAACACTATATTTAAACTGCTTGGCAAAATTATATTATTGGAAATACTGAAAATTATTACGCAATTTAAAATGGAACCGTTCAGATATTACACGAGACCACAAAATAGAGATGCAGTATAGTTGTATATCATATTATGAAATATAAGTATTAACCTTCTACTAGGGTATTAGCTGTATTAGATTCCGATTATGAAATAAATTGGTTTCTAATGTAGTTATGGAGATTTATAATACTGTATGGGGGACTCTGATTTATAATTTCAACATTAAACGATGACGCAGAGTGTGGTGATATAAACCAAGATTCATGAGAATGTTTAGAAGCTTGAAATGGAATAAGAATAGAGGACATACGTGAGCGTAGGTGGTTTTGAGATCCATCTCAATATTATAATATAAGTAATTGGTTATATTTTCAAAACTAGCAAAGTCAGAAAAAGAGAATGAAAAAAAGTATCGAGATGTCTGTTGATTCAAAACTTGTTCAAGTATAAAAATGTTCATCTATCATAATTGTCGTTCTTGAGAAATGTCTTCAATATTTCATGTCCCATCTTCTGAATAGATTTTTATCACAAAGGAAGCGTTAATTTGTATTTTGAATTTTCTAAATATTATCAAAGTAGAGTAAAAATTTAGATATATTTTATTACATTTTTCTTTCTTTCATGACAAAAAGGAATATTTTAATGGCAGAATCCTATATTTTCCAGTATTTTATATACTTATATATCAGATGCACCATATAATCGAAAATAAATCAGAATAGGGAAGCCATTGTTTCGGAATACGATAAATACAAAAACAAGTTAGAAAAGACTAAATCAGTGAAATAATATTTGGAAAAAATCAAGATGCAGATACTTTCTTACATTGTAAAAACGCTTGAAAGATACAGACAAACGTTTGTGTTCGATTAGAAACTTTTGCCTCTCAGAAATACTTTCATTTTAATCTGATGAATTTTATTTATATCTATGAATGCCTAGAAGACGAATAGACAAACATGTTTAGGTCAGAAACCTTTATAGGCAGACAGAATAAATCACAAAAAAATACTGAAATCGGATGAATTGGACAGAAATCTAAAGGTAACGAACAAACAATTACATATTCATTTTCATTTAGTAGATTTTAGATCAATACACTCGAAAAAACAAGCGAAAACGTGGAAGCTATGAAAATCTAAAAGTAACCAAAAATTTTCAATGTTGTTATACTGAAAATAGATTCACAGACAGACAGACATACGAACGGACAGCGGAGTCTTAGTAATAGGGTTCTTTTTTCACCAACTTGGTACGGAAGTATGAAAGTATTTTGGCAATCTACTAATTTACCTATCAAAACACTTGCCCAATGAGAATTCGTTTATTGATTCTATAAATGTGTATATGGATTACCAACTCTACAAAAATACAAAATTTTAGAGAAATGTACCTGTACCAGGTCATCGGATGTACAAAAACCTTAAAAGCTACTCGTTTAATTGTAGTATATTTAAATCTTAGAATATTATATCAGCAATTCATGTAGGTTATTTCTTAAAGTTGGCAACACCAAAAAATTACTCCAGTGCTGCCAGATTGCAGAAATAACCCAAAACCAATATTTCTTACAATGGCAACACTGTGAGTTCTTATTATTATTCACTTGCTTAGCCATTTCTGAGCAATTAGTCGAAACATGCAGGATTTATCTACTGCTTTAACTTACAGGACAACGCAAAATCTGCATTTTAAAAATAAATTTGATGTATGGTAATAAAATAGAAGAAAAAAAAAAGAAGACATACTCAATTATCAATTTTTCAATAAAATCAATTTGTTTTGTAGCTGAAATGAATGTTTCTATCGCAGTACCCTAGGTGTTATAGCCATGTTTCGAACGATATACATAGGTATTGTTTTTAGGTCTGTTCTGAAATCTAGCAACACCAGAATCATTTTTTCCGAAGAACTAATCTATCTTTTCGAATAAAATAATTGGCTTAGATATACCAGGTTTTAAGAAATTAGCACGATATATCTATATATTCGTGCACTGCTATATCGAAAATTGCACTAGGCGCAATCTGCACAGAACGGACTTTGGAAGAAAAACTCGTCATTTGACTTTTGGTTACCAACTTTACTCGAGTTCGGGAATTGTAGGCATTGAATGCCATTAAATCTGAAAGCGTTAAAAATTAAAAAAAACATAACATTATAGGTTCCTCCGTTGTGACTGAAGAACGGCAAAACCGGTGATACATGCGACTTAATGCGTGAGCTGAATGCTTTTCCAGACCAGAGCAATAATTAATACGACTTTTATTGAAAATTGGCCATATTTTGATTGAGTGACAACGGACCTGAAACTGACGTGTCTCTTGTTTATGCCTCGAGAAACTCCAACGACTCGTGACATTGCACATTAGGAAGTCGATTTAAAGTTTGTAGATCTGTTTAAAAATCAATTGAGAAAACTCTCATAGGTATTACATTTTCTTGCAATTATTGGTGTGTGTGGAATACGAAGGTCTTGTAATTAAAAGCTAACTTACCTTGTATTATTAAAAGAAGTCATTGATTTTCAGTCTTATTCACATTATGGCCGGGACTTCGTTCACGCTTACTATTTGTAGCACTTGTGTTCTTAGCTAATACGTCAGCATCATTGTAATCATTTTGCCTGACATTCAATAAATGTGTGCACTTAGTTAATAATGATCGGTGTTTGAATCCCTTACTAAGCTTCGTTTTGAGTGTTGCTTTATTATTCCATATGTAAAAACGCTTATCTTAAGCGGGATACAAATTATCCCAGAATGTGACTCATGATATACCTGATCCATTAGGCCCATCACACAGTTTCATCAAAATTTCTCACGTAGTTTGCGAACATCGAGAAAATCTCTTACAGATTTATTATATGTATAGATGATTCTCGAGTGTTTTTGATCAATTTGACAATGTCGCAACAACGCGACGTCCTACGTCGCCCACGGGAGCCAGGAACAGCTGTTCTATCAGGCGCAATGTTCAATTTTTGTTTCACTTGACAGTATCTTACTTTTTTTAATTTTAGATTTTCCCATCTCTCTAAAACGACGTACGTCGCTTCGCGTACGGATATTCTGTAATTGCCTGTCTAAAAAGACGTGACGGTTTATATGGCGACAGCAAATTTTACGAAATCTCACCACATAAAGTATTTTTAGCCGTATTTTGATTTGTCAGTTTTGATGACCAAAGATAAATGTTGTCTTTGTTGTTGATTTGCAAGATTCTATTTTCTATAAGTTGTATATAAAAATAAAATTTCACAGTAAAGTTGTAAACTGTCTACAAGGCATTGTAGTTTTATTATGTTTTATAGAAGCGATTGCTGAAACGGAATATATTTATGTATATAGGTTTAAATGCTTTTTTTGAGGCGGGGTGTAGGAAATCTTTGATAAGACAAACTGATCGGAATCATTGATCGAAACAGTGTCGCATTTTTACCGACTAAAACTAAAATCCTTTTCCCTCCGTTTCTACTTCGCTTTGAAACTTTTAAATGCTCTGTATTTGACCGACGAACCCCGAACAGAGGAGGTATACAATTCGACTGTCTGCTTTTTTATTTGTTTGTTTGCGCGTTTTATATGGTAAACGTACTCCGATTTGGATGATTTTTGATTCATTTAAATGAGGAGACTTGAGAAATGGTCCCATATTCATAAAAAATCTCCTTCCTTCCGAAAACAGCCTCCAAAGAGGATGGAGGGGACAAATTTTCTCGAAAATCGAAAATCTGAGGTGTTATAATTGAAGATAAGACAATATCCGGAAACGTTTAAATTGAATATTTTTTCAAAAGAGTTACGGTTTTCGAAGTAGAGGCATGTTAAAATCTCAAATATGTGTATTTTTGCTATGTGGAGAGGGAGATTTCTTTCGAAAATTGAAAATCTGTGGGTACTGCATGAAAAACCTAATTATTTGTAGCAACATTTATTTTGAACATTTTTTCCTTAGAGTTTATATTATTTTGTATTTTTCAGTGCCCCAACTAATAACGGTCCAATTTTTTGTAAAAATATTTTTCTATACATCGCAATTACCTAGGTATGTAGTAACTTTAATAGGAGGCTTGCATTGCGAATTTAAAAACATATTTCTAATTTCAATGTCATGGTGATTACGAAAGTTATTCAGCCTGTAGGTATTTTTACTGTATTTAGCGTTAAGTATGTGTATTTAATTCTTTTGTATTAGTTTGAGACTTGATTTTGTAATAAATAATTATGGTTTCCAATAAAGAAAAATTGTCGATTTTTCATTATTGATAATGAATTATCATCTTTTTTACGTTCCTCTGACACACAGAGAATTGTTAAATACATAAATTACTACATCGACATAAATTTTGTCTTTTTGTAGAATTTGTAGTTTTTATAACACACAACATATGTTTTTACTTTCCTACGCTACTATAGTAGCTGTATAAGGAAAGTATTGTTGATATTAAAATTGCATTGTCAATCAGTTTAGAGCTATGTTTCAAATTTCAAGTCCGGAGCTCATTAAGAAGTTAATTTATAATCCATTACTACCAGGCAGATAAGAGAAAAATAATGCCATCAAATTATCCATTAAACAGTACAGGGTGGGCAAATTTCGATGGTTTTATAGGGTAACTTGGTAACTATTAGAAATAGAAAAAAATCAGTGGCGCAGTCTTGATCTCTTTTTTTGAGATAAACTCAATGGAGAAAATAAAAATTAATTATCGTCTTCTGTTTTCCAGTTATAACCTAAAACTGTTTCATTTGCGTATTTGATACATGCCTATATCTTAAAAATTTGTGGAGTTATCGAAAATTTATTTCGACATTCTCCAGGAGCTTTTTTGAGTAGAATCCAGTGGCGTGGCTGGTTTTAAATTTAAATTTAATCAAATTTCAGGTTATGACATAAACTTGTATTTAAAAAAAAACTATAGTTGATTTTCGCTTATTTGAAAAGACTTATTTTTCCTACTTTCAAAAATATATAGTTTATAGGGGGGTAAAAAAGTAATACTTATTTTTGACATCAATTAAATTTGGGTACTCCATGAAACTGAAATATTTCTTTTAGTTTATTAGAAGTAGGTTTGCATAAATTAAGGCAATGTTTTGGAGCCTATCATTAACGAAGGATAATTTCGTATTTGAAAGTAAAATTCACTTATAAATGCATTTAATGTCGAAATATGGCTTATGAAACTTACGAAAAAAATAAGATACATGAGAAAATTTTATAGTACGTCCGACTTATAGTCTAATCTATATATCTAGAAAGAAGACAATCTCAAAAAGCTATTTTTATTAAATTAAGAAATAACATAACCATTTATTCGACAATCAACAAGCCTAAAACAAAAACATTCGTGAAACAAATACTAAAACTTATTCAAAATATTTTTTTTAAGAACACAACAAGTTGTTGTTATGTACCAAATTAAAATAAAATATACCTGAAGTACGATGGAAAGCTTCAAATCAACGTCAATAAGTTCAAAATGCGCATAATAAATTTGGTTATTTCGAATATTATTTACACAGTCCAGAAAATGTAGTCTCAGTTCTTCGATATTGTTACTATTTCTCTTGTATAAAATGACCTTAGTGTAGCCCCAGAAGAAGAAATCGAGGGGTATCAAGTCGGGTGGCCACAGTGGCCACCTCATTGGCCCAGTCGTTCCTATCCAGTTGTTTCCAAAATTGATATTTAACAAATGAGTAACAATTTCTGAGTTATGGGGTGGTGCTCCATCATTTTGAAAAAACAAATTCCATATTTCTCCTTTCTGTTAAGGATATGTTATTCATAAATTCGTCAATCTCATGATGGTTTATTATCTCATAATACCAGTTAAATTTGCTTGATATCTATGGAACGGTAAAACCTGGCTATCACCAAACACTAAATCCGAACCCTGGTCTGAACCTTTACAATTCTGTGAGGATTGGTATTAGACCAGTAATGCTCATTATATGCCTATTGAAAATTACAGCACTAATAATATAAGCCTCATCTGCCAATATTATCTTCTTAAAGAACAATGCGTCTTCCTGAATTTTATTTACATACAAGTTGCAAAATTTCATGCTTCTTTGAGAATCTGCTGGTTGAAGTTGGGGTTGTTTTTTATTACCTGTGGCCTGAATTTTTATATCTTCAAACTATTTAAAGCTCTTGGTCTTGAAACTGCCAATTCAGCTTCAATTTGACGACTGGATATTAAAGGATTTGCAGTTATGATAGCAAGTACGTTCACAGCAGCTTCTTCAGCATCTGTAGTATTGTAATGTTCTTTTCTCGGCTTGTTAAATGCTCCATAATTGATAAAGTTGTCTCCTAACCTTTTAAAATATCCTTGTGAGGTTGTCTTCTCTCTGGATAAAAACTGAAATAATATACGTTGGCAGCTATAGGTATCTGAATTGTTGTTGCTTCTAATTAGATAATATTTTTCATAGTTTTGATCACAGTATAAATATACCCAGTAGTCCAACTCAACGGCGGCCGCCTTAGATGATAGTTTCGGAGCATCATTTTTTGCGGTCGTTTGTTTGTCAAATGCCACCGCGATTCCGTCAAAGGACACCGCGATTTCGTGTCTCCCGTTTATAAGTAGGGGAGACATGGCGGCAAAGGCGGATCACATCAAGGAATGGCTTGAGTTGGACTACTGTGTTTACCTATACTGTGGTTTTGGTAAACTTTTTGATCATAAGTGCGTCAAATACGAAACTAGATTCCTTATTGACAGGCGCAGCAACAATACCATGATTGAAAAATGAAATGAAATGAATAAAATGAAAAATCAATTGGTTAGAGTAAATTTAGTTTTTTTAACGCCCTATAAACTATATATTTTTGAAAAGAGAAAAAATAACTATTTTTGAATAAGCTTAAATAAACTTCAGCTTTTATTTAAAAATTACAAGTTTATGTCATAACCTGAAATTTGAGACGCAAATTGAAAAGTGAGTGAAGCGAAGCCATCTTTTAGTGGCGATTTTCGCAATTTTGTACGAGTTTTTAAAAAGTTCCACCAATAATTTTCAAGTTTTTGATCTCAAAATATTTTTACTTTCCTACGCTACTATAGTAGATGTATAAGGAAAGTATTGTAATCGTGTGAA
Organism: Crioceris asparagi; assembly: GCA_958507055.1. Lineage (NCBI taxonomy): Eukaryota > Metazoa > Arthropoda > Insecta > Coleoptera > Chrysomelidae > Crioceris > Crioceris asparagi. The sequence continues at coordinate 73,340,531 of OY293828.1, forward strand.
ATTTTCGATATCGAGATTTTTACATATGTTGACGTTTCAGAGTTTTCTAAGTCTAATAAACATATTTTCAGCCATCAGTCTGTCTGTCTGTCTGTCTGTCTTGTTGAAAATTTTTGGCACCAACTTCAAAAGTACCAGAACCAATTGTTTTGAATTTTTCAGTGCACCAACGATAAACAATAAAAAAAATCATACTTTTGAGTGTAACATTAGGAATCAAAATCATTCAACGTTCACCAAAGAAGATAATATGTTGCTTATACTGATTCAGAGATTTCAAAACATCGCGGAAATACAAATTTTTTATTTGAAAAATCCACATCGCAAAATCCATGTAGTTGCTCTTAAAAGTCTTATTTCAACGAAAAATGTGCCATTGTTGTCGTAAACATGCAGAGGTCTGAGATAAAACTAACTTTTAACTGTGATATTATACTGGCTAGTAAATATATGTATCCTTATAATCTTCTCAGCGGAACATATATTCAATTTTGAATGTATCCAATTTAAATTTTCCGTTATCATTCTTCGGCTATATCGAACAGTATGTATCAGTGAGTTTACAGGATAAATCTTGGCGCTTATTAATCAAAGTATGAAATACCTAATTATTCCCTCAATTATTTGCGTTTGAGCCCTAACGCATCGACGCTCTTTTATTTATTTGTATGATTATACAATGTACATATTATGTATCTATTTTAATCGCGTACCACTTGTATCCAGAAAATTGAAAATACAGGTTTCAGCGGCGCCTGTATTATTAAATTCTCTCTACTGCTAACAGAGTGCGCGAAATGTGCCAAAAGTTACAAGCAACGACTGGGGTATCTTGATACATTCTATAAAATAATGTATTGCCAAATATTAAATAAATCTTTGGTAATGCTTTGGTTCATTTCAAAGAAATATTTTTTTTCTCAAACAGCCCAGATTGTGATATCAGTCATTATGAATGTTAAATAATTAACAGAGTAGATGGTTATTTAAAAGGAGCGAACAATTTGAAAGCATATTCTTAATGAAATAAACAAATTCTGTTTGCTAAATCTGAATTACGATTTTGCAGTATCCTTTTCTTGTACTCAGTACTGGAATTCACCTTTTTGAAATTAATCATTATCTATTCCTAATATATAGTTTTTTTAAGAGCAGTATGAATTCCTTCAAATTATTTAATCACATCTCTGATTTGTACTCATATTCTATCTCAATCTTCCGTTTCATTGTTTTAGTCGGAATTTTTAGATTCATTTTTTTGGCATATTCATCTGGATAGAAGCCAATACGATAACCTTGCCATTTTCTTGGTTTCGAATTCATAAAAAATACAGCCTAATGTTCCCCACATAATTATAAAAATATGTTTATTTTAGAATTTATCTTGATTCAAATTTATTGCGTTTGGAATATCCTAATGTGTGGAATAAAGCTGAAAATTCTTTATTTAGTGGATAGGTACCTACATTTTGCTCGCTATACATTTGGGAAGTTTAGAAAAAAGTATTTATTCATATTGAAAGGTAGCCATATGGTTTATTTTATTTTAACTGAATAATCGCAATGAATATATGAAAAAAATAATAAAGAGATCAAAATAAACTTTCAATTCTTTTTTATACTATTTAATTTAAATTAATTTGAAAATTCTGCACGGTGCAGTGGAGTTTTTTATTGACTCTCAGTCAGACTTATTACTAAGTTAACATCATCAATTCTATCTATCAAAAACGTGGAGAATTATTTTTTCAAGTATGCATTTAATTTTCATATTCCACATCCTTGTTTTTATTTTAAAACCTGAATGTTTATGTGGTGGAGAGCTGAAATATTTCTGTGTCACGGCCAATAATATGTTTGGCAAATAAAATTGAACATTTAGAAAATTTCAACACGGAATGGGCCGAATCGCTATTATAAATTATTGTTTAAAAATGGTGGATGTCTGATTTTATTTTGTTGTGTCGCAACACCATTTATTTTATACAACCTTCGTTAGTGTAAAGGGTTAATTACAATTGAAAACTGGATATAATTCAAGTGTTTTTTTGCAAAATTACAATTGGAATATCGTTTTTCTAGAATGTTTCATTAATTTAGTCACAACAATTGTTTTTTTACAAAAACTAGGTCCGACTTTATTAGATGAGGCACTGATAAATACACATTTATAAAAAATATTTGTAATATTTTTAAAGAATCCATTGGAGTCAAATCTGGAGATCTGGGACCCCACTTATAAGGCCCATTTCCCTGTCCACTTATAAGAAAATTTTGAATCCAAATAATATCGGTATCGTTATAATACCAATTAGTGATTTTTTTGTTTTTATTGTAACGAATAACGTGATTTTTCAGAAATTTTTAAAAAAGAAAATAATCATTACTCTGACATCCAGCCCGTGGGACGAGTTCATCTGGTTGGTATTTCTTAACTCCATATACCTATAATTAACTTAACTAACTCAAAATGTTTAAATTTAGTATAATATATTTTAAATAATTATATATCCTAGCAAATTGCTAGATTCGCTTGAAATCTCAAAAATGGAGGGTAAAGCATCTAAGACAGCCGAAATCACTTTTCAATTCATTAAATTTGCAAATATAAAAATATGTTTAAGAGCATTTGAGATTTACTTTGTATTTATTAGTAGTCTTCTAGAATGAGTGATCTTTCAATTTCCATAACGTTATGAAAATATTTTATATAGATTGATATCCTACTGAGGAACATCGTTCTCTTTCCAAAACAGTCCCAAGTCTTCAGGCTATGCCTGAATTCCTTCAGCTACCTTCATCTCGTTCTGATCTTTGGTCAGAAACTGACGGGCGACTTTTGTAGTAGGGATATTTTTTTTGCATTCCATTTTATATGTGTTTGAACTATTTTGTAGAGCGAAATGACAAATCGCGCTGCAATAGTTGACCGTTTCTACCAAAGTCTTCAATATCCCGGCGTTTGCTTAGAATTCCTTAATATACCTGTTTTTCCAAAGGAGTGGTGCAGATTTCCGCCGTTCCAGCGTACAAGCTAGCAGTCATACAGAATTCTTCTACCTCGCACCTGGCATATTACAGTTTAGTGTTTAGTGGCTCAGGCAGTTTCAACAAGCCTCAGGCGACTCTATTCCACGGTAATCTATTCGTGAGATTCCGAATCAAATTACAAGTCGAATTTTTGAAAAAAAAACTGTTTTTATTAGGCATTTAAGATTTGAACCGTAGCGATGAGTAAAACTGCTATCTCCCCTTTTCTAGTTTTGAACTATACTATGTGTATCTGTTTGCCAGTTATTCCATAACAAATTACTGTTTATCTACCAAAATACAAAATTAATCGTCTAAAGTGTAAACAAAGGTTAGGTGTTCCATGCCCGTGCGTAATTCCAGTGACGTCCGACATTGTCGTTGCATGTTGAAGAAATAATTTGATCTTGCTTGAATCAGATAATATAATTAATCATTATTGGATCCCACTTGGATCAGTGTTAAGATTAACAGGCTGCGAGATGCTTCCGATCTAAGTACGAATTCGAAATTTCAAGTCTCTAAACCTTATGTGGTCTGAGAAATCGCTGCGGAGCCCATTTATAGAAAGAAGGAAAATAATAAAAACTATTTAAAAGTAACAGCTGAATTTAAGAAAACAATAGCTATATAACTGTTTTTTTGCTGCTGAATTCTCTAATCTAAGAACGAAACGCATGTTGAAAATGTTAAAAAAATTTAAACCTCTACATGTTAACACATTTGGGCCGGTTATCACGAATTATCTAATACTGTTTTTGAAATCCTCAATTGTTATTGGAGTATTAGCGTAGACTCTACATAACCCCACATGAAAAAGCCACAAGGCCTCAAATCACAAGATCTTGCTCGATAATTCACAGGACCATTTGTGTGGCCTATATTTTATACAATAAAATATTGCATCACTAATTGGATAACTCTCGCATTTCTCCATGATTTTATTACTTTATTAGGTATATTCATATTTCACAGAATATGTAGAATCTTTCAACTAAAAATGACCTGAACTAGGCTTTTAGAGGGTTCCGTACTTCCCATGTAAGAATGGTACCATTATGATATGAAAAATCTGATTTGGTACTTATTTATAGGTGATTTCATCTCGGTCGTATAGCTTAAATAATGAAATTGCAATGGTAATTTTTTGGTTAAAATTAGAAAATAAAAAAATCTTATATTAAATGTAAGGGTCCCATAAATAATGCAATTGATTATATTTCATTTTTTTGAAATAAAAGGCTTCAGGGAAAACAATGAAAATTTACATTTTTCTTTGAAAATACTGAGATAATTTTGAAAAATGTAATTCTATGTCATCAGAATGTACCTAGTACTACAGAATGATGATCATTTAATAATAATAATTTAGATAGTAAATTTCTAAATTGCTTATTATTTTGTTATGTGGAAAATGGGAGTTCCAGACAGTTGTTGCCAAAAGTTTATTTTTAAATACACACTATTTGTTTGGCTCTGTTTTTAGATTTTTATCGTGGTTACATTTCAGGAGGTGGTTTTAAACAGAGACATCCTTGAGACCAGATGACTGAAGTGAATTTTGTTCGATGCAGCGAGAAATTATGAATTTGTCATTTGAATGAAATTTAGTCAGCAGTAGGTATATTATTGTGATTTTGATACTAAGTTTAGAAAAAAAAAATAGTGGATACCGTTCTGTATTATGGCTCTTTGCCAAAACATTTCACTCACTTTAACTTGTCATAATCACCTAATCACAAAAAAACTATTTTATTTATTCAGGAAAGCGTGAATTTTCCCATTAAACTTTCATAAAAAGATCCTCATTAGCCTTCAACTGTTTGGAAAATATAGAAAACTCTAGAATTGTCGAGATGTTTTTTAATGTGTAGAAAAGTTCTTTGAACTCTGTTAATGTACTGATTCTCAGAAACGTTATTATTTATCAATATAAAACTACACTGTGATATTGCGTAAATAAAAACATCTCCTTAGTTTTGTAGTAGTATTATCAAATACCTAAATTAGTTTTAATATATTTATTATTATTTATTTTTAATTATTAATTGAGGCTTTTTGAAAGAAATTCTTGATTATTTCAATGAATAATCAAAATGAGATAATTGATAAAATTTGTCATAGGTAAACTGAATTCTAAGTATAGATCACTGAATTCTCGTCGCTCATCTGCAAGAATGTCCATCATAACGAACAGATGGCATATAAAAAGGATGAACGGAGAGGCAGGATTATATTTGAAGATAGGTACCTGTAACTTCGCCCAAGCATACTGTTTGCATCGCTTGTCGCTTACTTACGAAGTTATTCTGCCAATTTCATCGCCTAAATTACCCATGTTAGTTAATAATTATTCAGTGTGAACTCAAACTTAGCTCCACCCTAAGTATTGTGAGCTTGTAGCTATTCACCAACAGATGTCGCAAATGGAACTATTCTTTAAATTCTGTTTGGGCTGTTCATTTTGAGTCCTACTGTAGAAAAAGTGCTCTTTTCTTAGATAAAATTTATTCTAAACTGTAACTTAGGACATACCTAAGCTATCGTTACGACCAGTTTCAAAAAATATAGCATTATTTTTACCAAAAGAGATTTTTGTTCGGCATGCAGTCATTTATTAAATAAAATTCCTTGGATTATGTCAAGCTTTCGAGAATGTTTATTCTCTTCCTCAGGGCAAACTAAGAATCGCAACGAATTATCTTAACCACATAATAAATTAATAATAAAGCTTACATTCGTGAATATACATGAAATTAATTACAAACATTTCATAACCATCACATATGTCATTAGTAATTTATATATGGCATGGTAACCTGTAATCAAAAAAAACCCCACGGATTTATTATATTTACAGACAGAACATTTATTGTTGGATAGGTATGTCCCAGTCATTTGGTTAGTTTTTAGTTTCTTTCTGAATGGCGTCATTTAAATTTAGCCAGAAAGTTACAACATTTATAAAAGCGGTTCATCAACAAATGACCATTTTCAAAAGACGCAGGTGTATATAAGTTGATGAAGTTAATGTTGCAGGTTGCAGGGTTCTTGTCCTAATCTAAGATATCAATTTCGATACTCTTCTCTTCTCTTCGATTCTCCCTACCGAAATAAATGTTTATTTGCCGGTTTGAGGGCAAGGAAAGCCATCTGAGGATGTTATTTAAATACAATTAATTAATATACCTACATCATGTGAAGATAATTATCAGACAAGACACTTTAAGCAATTGAATTTGCTGTTATTGTCCCAAACAGTTTATCTCTCATGTTCCTCTGCCAAGGTACTTAAATTTATGTTCCCCTTGAAAGTTCTAAGTCGCTGGTGTCTATGATAATAATGCTAGGACAATTGTAATTTCAGCTTCTTGACACACCAGTTGCTAAATAAAGAGCAATTTTAGAATACGTCTTTGTTTCTATGCGAGAGTTCATTAGAACCAGATTATATAGTGAAGATTGAGACAAAACATATAAGATAAACGATAATGTTGTCTGATGAGAAAAGATTGAATTGCTTTGAAAAGAATAAGCCTGCAAAGTTTCAATCAATCTTGTTACAGGTTCTAAAAAAATTATAAAACTGAAGCAATCACGTAGCGGGTAATTAACGGGCGAATGCAATAGCGACATCTCTATAGCACCGAAATTTTCCAGAAAATTTGATGACCATTTGGTGATTTTGGAGTACCAGTAATTCATAACTCACATCACACAGCATTATTTCAAATAGGCTAAATTATCGTTATTTTTAAATTCACACCTGATATTCTCAGCAATAACATACATCAAATGGAAGAACATCACACCTAACGATATAAGTATACTGATGCAACATAATAGGGATATTCACCTTATGTAACGGTTCTGCCAACTTCATTAAATACACGCGCTGTTTAACATTGCAGGATGATACGCTATGTGCTCAACGATAATTTCCTTTTCGTATTAATTATTTATCTACTAAATAAACCTTCTGAAGTAGGTGTATTGTATTTTGTTACGTAATAACTAGGATAAGGTATCACACTGTGATATATGAGAAACCATTTTGTTGTATTTATCACCAAAGAAGCATAAAAAAATAATTGCTTCAACATCGTTCTACTTATTTAGCAGGATATTCTCCGTGCAGCCTATGAGTTATCGAGTGATCGGGTTTAGGAGAACACGACGACGAAACTGATCGATCTCGGATCAATGTCTGTTTAAAAGAAACGTACTTCATGAAAAATTACGCTTGAGTACCAGTTTTCATAGTGGATCTAACGCAGTCGAAGTTTGATTGTCCATCAGACAATCTGTACCAAACCCGTTCAGACCGTTAGAGGTTGAATAAAAAAACGATTATTCGTTAGTCTCTAGGCCACAAAATGATACTACTTTGCAAATTTATATTAAATGTTTAACGTTGTGATTCCATAAAATGAATAAATGATAGTTTGCTTAAAACTATGGTTCAAGAACGCTCCAATACGAAGATTTATTAGACTGCGAAAGTTAATAGAGGAGCATATTTTCCAGTACAAACATACCGACGAACGAGGTATACAATTGGACTGTTTGTTGCATGTTCTATTTATTTTTATTTTTTGTGGATGTTCACGCCTTATAACTAGTAAAAGGGCTCCGATTTTCATGATACTTTTTCATTTGATATTAAGAATTGGTCCTATTAAAAAAAATCGACAGTCAACATGTTCTTCCCCTCAAAAACTTCTCCTAAAGGGCTGGAGGGAGCAATTTTTTTAGAAAATGGGAAATTTATGACAACAAGATTAAAGAAGAGACCATTTTCGGCATCGTTTAATCTGGACATTTTTCAAAAACAATTATAGATTTTCCGAGTTATAGCAGTGAAAGTCTGAAATATGTACCTATGTTTATGTGGAAGGGGCATTTTTCGTTCGAAAATTGAAAATATGAGACGTAAAAGTTAAAGAACAGATTATATGTAGTAACATTTAACTCGGACATTTTTCGAAAAAATGTACGGTTTCCGAGTTACAGCTGTGGGAAAGTTATGCGATGTTTTGAAATCTCTGAATAAGTATAACGTAGGTATTACCTATCTTTCTTGGTGAACGTTGTCTGATTTTGATCAATAATGTTAAACTATTAGTTGGCGCACTGAAAAATACAAAATAATATTAATTCTGTTGGTTCTGCTACTTTTGAAGTTTGTGATAAAAGTTTTCAATTTCATTAGTACAACTGCTCAACTTCAAAATTAATAATAATCGGTCCAAATTTTTGAACAAAACATTTATTTTCCTAAATAAAAAATATTTTCAGATTTCAACTTGAAATATAGCTCTTCCTGCGTTGCACCATTTTTGATTAAGAGAATAAAACCGCTGAAATTGTCTGACAAAATTATCTAATTGCCGAAGAATACCATTTTGCAATAAATTTGTTTTGTCTGATATGTTGTGCGTCTCATCGGTTAGCTGTAGCTCAAAAAATACAGATTTAGAGATTGTCTTTGCTTTTCTATCTTTTCGTGTATGTCCGATCATTATCCGATTGTCATTAAGTTTTTTGAACAGTAAATTCTCTTACACCTTCGCATCAGAAGTGATATATTTATCCATCACAACGTCAGTGAAGAGTATGAAGTAGATAGCAAAAATGGTTCTCTTGAAGTTCCGGTATCCCCAGATTTACTGCCATCCTTTAAAAATAACAATGAATTAAATTAAATGCATATGGTAATTAAAATCATATATCTGCGTGAAGGCTTGAAGGACAAAGTATTTCTAGAAGGGTTGTTTTTTGTTATTGAAACTGAAAACATTTGTTGTGAATAAGCATTCCAGGTCCGAGATACATTTAATAATAGTTAAGGCATTACTACAAATACCTTAATTCCTTACAGCCGTATTCATAATCAAATCTTAGTTCGGTACGATCTAGTACCGTATTAAAATAAACGATAACGAAATAAGAGTCATAAAGCTAATTTAATGTTAGGTTAGTTCAATTGCAGCAACACAGTCCTAATTTACGACCGTGGATTGCATGTTCTGTCAGTTGTGTATTCTGGTAGCCATAAACCTCTACACTTAATTTAGTAGCGTTTCTACTCAGTATCGATTATGAATACTGCTGATAGCTTTTAATGGCCGATTTCATAATAAGATGTTAAAGTCGCCCTCTAAAAAATCCCGTTTTTCATGACGTTTTTGGAGTATTAGGCTCGAATCCTGACTGTAGAACCCTAATCACATAATAAGGTGGGCTTTAAATTTAAAGGGACGATTCTGATTTCACCATAATAACCGTTCCAGAAGTTTTGAATTATTAGCTATATGCCTTGACATCTACTTTGTGGATCACAATGTTTTGATATCCCGAAATAATATCTGTGGGAATGATAACAGTTTCGACTGTTGCAAAATCTAACCTTACTTTTCGATGTTTACTATATCCAGCCGATCGAGAAATAGTAAACAGGAACGCATTACATGGATTTTGGTAGTGCGCACTGCTCTAATTCGATAAATATTATTGAGCAGGATCTAATAACCGAACATAAATATTTCCTTGATTTCCTATTTCCAAAACTAACGTCACAACCAGTCTAATAATATCTCCGTAAATAATGCACGAACCGTTTGATGCAATCCAAAATATAATAAGTTTAATCCTTGGCCAACTTATGTATTTGATGACAAAGAGGAAATGCGCTTATTCTAACTAGCATTAAATATATAGTTATGTTTCTCTGGAAAATTTTGATTTGTTTATTGATATTTCAAAATCTATATAACTAGTAAAATGGTTCGGTAATACGAAGTATAATTTTATCCTCAAGAGAGGAATATTATATAGAGCGAGCTACTTATTCGAGTGCAAAACGTAAACTTTGCGAGTGAATGTTAAAAAATGGCCGACGTAGTTTGTGTGTTCAGTTCAGGTGAAGAAACAAAGACTGTGAGAATAAAAATGTTTGCAAGAATTCTACAGGTAATTTTCCTTTTTTTTGTATTCAATCACTATTTTTTCTAGATTATAGAGATTATAGATATTATCATATTATTATGGCGTCTTAGGTTTTTTTCTGAAATCAACCTAGTTAATACCTCACACCAAAAGATGCAATCATTGTCAGATCATTATACTTTATTATAATATACCTATTATGTTTCAATTTATTAAAAAGGTATTTTTTCTCTATTTCAATCAATACTCATTATACTGAAATAAGAAAAATGTCTTGTTGACTTATCACTAGATAGTAATTGAGTGAGATTTTCCAAAGTCCTATTCAAGTTGCCTTCGGTCGGTTAGAATGTTTTATATCAGGATGTCTGTGTCTAAATCACAGAAATATAATAAATTATATTATATTTCTGTGGTCTAAATGTACGTTACGTAAGTATTGATTTTAGGCTCAATTGTTGTAAAAATAAATGATAGCGACGTAGGTTTGGTTTCATTAAGTTTTTATTAAAATCTGTTCATTCAGTTAAAAAAGTGGCTGAAATTTAAAAGCTATTTTATTAACTCATCCGATCTGTTATGGTCAGATTTATTTTTTTAGTCAAATATCTTAAAAAAAACTAGAGACTGGATGATGCACTAAAAGAGTATAAAATAACAACACTTAGATATTAGATATGAAGATTTTGAAGTTGGTGATGTAGTAGCAGTAGATAACTCTTTGCACCAACTTCAAGATCATTATGATTCTAACATTATGTGTTATGAAGTCTCTTGTTTGAAGATGGTATAGAACCGTACCTTGTGGACTGTCATGGAAAGATTTTTCTTCTTCCTAAAGTGGGTTCTCTCTTTCTAAGGTTTCTTAGCCATGACATTCTCTATCTCCCCATATTCCATTTTACTATTATTTCCGCTTCAATGATCAGTCTTAGTAAGAAATATGGTGCTCCTTTCATAACATGTGAAAAATATTCCATTTTTCTCGTTTAAGAGATATTTCAGTCTTTTTTTTTCATTCCATTTCGATGAAGAATAAAATCGTTGGTATACCCAGCGGGATTCGATTCTTGGATCCACTACGCTAATTTACATGTCAGATGCTGTATGACCATTCTACGGACGCTTGGAAATAGGCGGATCAACATAATGTAAAACAAGAGTCCTAATTATACGAAACTCAGAAATCAGTTCTTTAATGTGAGAGCAATACTTCAGATTCATGGCTTTTGAATTGATTCACAGCAAATTTCGAATTATAGCCAGCTGTTTCCGAAATGAGTACCAAACTTTGGACCAGATAAAATTTATCAAGATTTTTTTTTACTACAAATGTTTTAAGAAATTATAAAAACACTTTGTGATAAAAAAAACATTTAATGGGCTACTTCGAATGTATAAGCTTTATTAAACCCTGAAAATTTGAAAATGGAATCATTTGTCGGCCGCCCTCTTTCAAATGAAGAAGAATCATCAAAAAATACATAAAAAAAAGGAACTGCCGAATTGTATACCTACCTCCTGAAAAATAAATTTACACAATTTTTATGATTAGTCTATTTTTCTTTCAGTTTTTTAAATTTCCATATAGGTGTTGTCTATTCTATAGGCTGATTGATAAAACTTCAGCATTTTTGAACGACTTTCAAAACGATGGGAGTATGTATGAAAATTGCGAAGAAAACAAAAAATTACGGTTTTCAGTCTTTTGGGGAGCTTTTAGAATTTTTTTAATTGCTGTAAGTATTTATTGAAAGTTTAATGTGTTGTGTTGATACTCATCAATGTGAAGCAAATAAAATATCCTTAAACTTAGCACTACCATTATCGAATTTCGATCCAGCGAGAAGTGGATTCATCTTACATTGATGTAATGTGAAAGCGAAATTGAAATATCGTGTTTTCCGTACTCTTTCATGTTTATAATGGCCGAAAACTGAAAATCGATTATGATTTCGATCATAAATTCACTTGAGCTCAAATTACCTAGCACTACGACATCAGATTTTCATGAAAAAATGAGAAAAAATTTTTTTCTCATCCGTTTCTGCATCATAACTAATACGCAACAAACTAATTCTCAAAGGTTCTGTTATGTAACAGTTATCAAAGTTGCATTTACTCATTTTGATCAGGTTAAAGTTAAACCACCCTTAAAAAACATTTTCAACGTTAATTTAGTTTCGAAATGAAATTTGACTAATTGAAACTCGGCGTATTTCAATTAGTTATGCATTGTAAATTGCGAAATTTCATCTCAGATTAAGTGCGAGACCGACATTGATTTGCCGTGTTGTCAGCACTTTTTAATGTTTATAATAGCCGAAAAATCAAAATCGATTGTGAATTCAATCGTAAGTAACTAGCGACAAAATAGTTCCAACAAATTTTACTTTTAGAAAGCAGGAGAACCCATTTTCTACTTGGTGGTAGTGCTAACTTGAGTTCAGGTTAGCACTACCAAACCTTATAAAGAGATAAAAAACGAAAGTCAAAGTTTTTTAGTTCTTTCACGTTATAACTAATTTACGACAAATAAATTACGCACAATACAGTCGAAAGCGGACAAAATGTTATTTTATTAAGGGGTGGTAGTGCTAATTTTAATATCACGTTAGCATCACCACCAAAAAAAATAACTAAAATTGCGACAAATTTTTAGTTTACATAACAAATTTCCGACAAATAAGCGAAATCAATCCACTTTTCGCTGAATCGAAACTCGATAATGGTAGTGCTAACTTTAAGGACATGCAAATAAATGATGAGCTTTTCCAGCTCTATTTAAACTTCAGAGTTAACCGAAGATGCCAACCACTTAATCCAGACCATAAGCCCTCGAATTCTTCGTGAAAATTTCTGTATGATCCACTCACAGTATGTTTTGTCATACTAAATGTATATACCTCTTTGACTAACGTACCAACTAATAATTTATAATGTGCAAATACCCGTCACACAGGAATAAATTTTGGCATGAGCAATTGAAACTTTAACTTCTCGAATGCAGAAATTAGACTGCTGGCTTAAATTGAAATAAATCAGTAGCGGAAACGAGTGTCTTTACTCCAATGCTGTCTTACCAGTCTTGGAATAATAAATATCAGCGACATTGAATAATAACATGCAAGCCGCCACTACTACTCTACTGTATGTACTCTTTCTTGTGTGTTATTTAATGCTTTTATTTCTCCATAGGAAGATTGATAGTGTTTGTTGGGCCTCTTCAATTAGAGCAGTGAGCAACGCCTTGAAGAGAGTAACATTATGTCGCTGCCGAAGAAATATTTGCTGTATTTTTTCATGTGACATTTATTATTGTGCTGATCTACGAGCGTCCTTTGCTTGTTCTGGAAAGCACAATGAATATCTTTAAATCTTAATAAATATGACAGCAGATTTCTTTTGAATCGTTAGCTCTGCTGGAATGACAGTTAATCTAAATGTTGACATTAATAAGTACCTTTCCGGTGATATAGAGGCAAACTAATACTTTTCTACCGCTACCCAAAGTAGTTATTTAAGGAAAGTATTGTACTTAATTTCCAACAGATGTTAAGTTCCTATAAACATTTTTCTGCCATTGGTCTGTATGTCTGTAGATCTGTCCGTCTGTCTATCTTGCTGAACCAAGATTATATCGCCAATAAATAGACCGTCTTTATTTTGTAGGTACAAGTCCATGTCTATTTGCGCTTGCAATTCCTTTCGTGCTTTAGACGAGACCAAGCTCATAAAGTACTTAGTACAAAAATGTCTCCAATACTTTTGATTAATATGGAATCCAATTTTTTCCTTAAAGTTTTCAAACATGTCCTGTGTTCGATTATTTTTCTGCTTTTACTTTCCATCTACTCTAAGTAGGAAAGTATTGTGATTGTGTTAAATTTTCGAAGTCCATTTTATCACTACCTATTATATTGCATATTTTTTTAGAAAAGAGCGGAAAGTTATGCCCAAATGAACGGACAAGTTTTCTAACTATTAATTCGTATTTTGGCCGAATGGGTCCTTCTTGCCTGAATTGAATATAACCATTGTTGTTTGTCCTGGCACGCTGAAAAAAAATGTTCACAAGATCTGATTGAGAGCAGTAGAAAAGTCGTGTGAGTGGACATACTAGATTTTTGACCGACTTCAAAAAAATGAGAAGGTTTACAATTCGCTTGTATGTTTGCTTTTTTATGGCTGTTCGCGTCTTTTGCATAGTAAAAACAAAAAAAAAATATATAAAAAAGTAAAAAAACGTACTCCGACTCGGACGATTTTGTTTCGTTTGAAAGAAGAGAGTTGATAATATTGTAACGTTCAACCCTGTGCTAAACGTTGTGGGGTGAGTTCACTTGCGTAACACTCAAAATTCGCAGATTGCTTCCAATGGTTTATTTCCAAACACTCTGTACCCGACCTTCCGTTGTAGTACAACTGTCACCACTTGTCACCTTGACAATCTATACTGTCACTGTCTTCACCTACAGAAGTACTATTAACATCTGATTCCACAGACTGACTGTTATCAACTGACATTATAAGACTCACTGACTGACCCTGTCCCGTGATCGACACGGCTTTATATACCTGAATCATGCATGTCATTCATCGAGAATGTTCTATGATTATCTAGACGCACATAATAATGTTCTAGAGCCTTGTCTAACTGACAATAGTATGACAAATTGTACCTCACATATAGTTTCTGGAAGGATCGAGAATAACTCTACCATAATTCTAGAACTACATAATGAAATATACAAGCAACAACTATAGCAAAAAAGGTAGTAGAAATAAATAGCTAATAAACGAATAACAAACGTAAGTACGTGACTACCTACGTTACAATATTAAATTGGACAATTTTAAAAATAATCATAGGTTTCGGAGTTACAGTCTGAAATATGTGTTTCAGCTATGTGCCTATGTGGAAGACGCAAATTTTTCCGTGATCGAAAAGATCGAAAGATTTGAAAATTGGGAAGGGGACCATATCCGGAAACGTTTGAAATGAATATTTTTTCAAAATAGTAACGGTTTCCGAGTTTCGCAATAGTAAAGTCTGGAATGTGTTATATGCGTATTTCCACTATGTGGAAGAGCATTTTTTTTTCGAAAATTGGAAATTAAAGAAAAGATTTGATGTAGCAACATTTAAATTGAGTTACGGTTTTCGAGTTACAGGAGTAAACTCTGAAATATGTACCTATATTTGTGCTACGATGTTTTGAGATCCCTGAATAATAAGTAACAAGTACAAGCCTATATCTTTTTGGGTATTAGTGAACGTTCAACAATTTTCATGACTCAAAAATGTGAAATAAATATTTTTTTGAAAAAATGGACCGACTTTATTAGTTTTTCAAAAACTTCAACGGTTTCAAAGTTACAACATTATGAATTTGCATAATTGTGGTTGCCATATTGTGAATTCGCTGAATATAAGTGAACGTACGACGAATCTGATATCTAATGAAGCATTAAAAAATGTGAAATAAATAATGTTGCGAAAAATGTTTCCTATCTATCTATAACTGAACAGCTTTAACATTACCAGTATCAATAGCATAATTATTATTTAGTAATTTCATTGCACCTACTTATAAAATTTGTTCATATTTTTTCGTAAAAACATTTATTATGCTTTGGCACGCTGATTAATGCTCACTGGAGCCAGAAAATTAATAACTCAAGTGATGTCCCTCTTCATTCATGAAACAAAATAATATAATTCAGAATCTAGAATTTTTTTAAAATACAAAATTTTTATTACTATGTAATTATTTTTCAGATTAGTCTGATGCTTCTTAATTTTATAGATGATAATATAGAGGTCGAGGTCAATTTTATTGTATTTAATAATGTTACTGTAATGACGTTGGAAGGCAAATACTTTGTGGTATTTGAGCCTCAAAAGAAGAGGTTCTCTGTAGAGCTGGTGTCGATGCCGCCTTATTATTAGGATTAGATATATTTGTATACATTACAGTGTAGTACACAAACAACTCCAAATGTGTGTTGTATAAATAGATGATACTTTTAAAATCAATCCAACTAAACGCCTGTATCCTAATGAAATCAATTTACTTTTTTACGAGCTCACCATATGAAATTATATATGAGATAAAAAAACATTTGAAATTGAAACATTTTGAGTTCCAACCTCGAACAATACTCATAATTTTTTCTATCTTCGATATATAGAAGGAAGGATATATGCCATTTTTGCATTACCTCAAATTTATATCATGTTTTCTTCCCGACTGTTTTAAAAAAAATCGACAACTACCCTAGGACTATTTAAAAATTCTTTCATATTGTGTTTAAATTATCTCTGTGATTTAGTTCAAGGTTTATGTGATAGCGTTCTTAAATTTTCTTAAGCACGAGCTAATTATCGGGACCACGGAGAAATGATCTAACTTAGTAGGAAAAATAATAGTTCTTGGACGCAGTCTTAAGTATATTTAAGGAAATCTACCTCAAAAAAAATTGTCACAAAATGCTATTGAAAAATATATGAGCTTGACGGTAATAAATAAAAATGATATTATAATTAAGAAATTTTGCAAAGTTATGACGTCATCGTACAGCCCAGCTCATCTTTTGAGAAATACATGAGAGAATAATGATTTACTTGTCGGGGCATATCTACTGTCCAAAGCGCTAAAGTCAAGAGGAAAGTCTCCCAAATTTTTGCATATAATAATGTTGACCTACTTACGTTATAAGAAGTCTCTAAAGAGCTGTTTTCGTTAAATAAACTTAGGTCTGGACCAAAGGACCATAAGGCCCGTTTGTATTGAATGATGCATTAAAAAGTACAAAATAATATTCATTCATAATAATCACATATCTAACATGAAATGAATAAAATTGATTTGCAGACAACATATATAGTGTATTTAAATGGTCAATGTGATTACGTCCTCAGCCAGAGACATATTAGTGACTTTTTATTGACCTTCCAACATCATTTAATATTAAGAATTGATAGATAATGTATCGAAACCATTTAGAAATTTTTCAGTTTGAATAATACCTATAGTTTTACAGATTTGTCAAAATAATTTATTACTGACTTCTACAAATATGTCAAGGGGCATCCTCATGTTTGTAGCTTATAATTCTTGTTTAATTATGACGTTACTTGTTAATACAAAACCAATAATAATACAAGTTCGTTTAAAATGTCAAATATTTTAGAATTAGAATTTGACAAATGATTACCATAACCTATTAAATAGGTAATCAGCTGATTCTACTTAGTAGCCTTTTGATAATTTTACAACGTTGGAAATTTTAGGCGTACCAATTTAACTGTGACGTAATACAAGTGGCAACTTGAATTCACTATAGTTTGGAATTTATTATTTTTTTGAAGTTCAAGTGTTTCAGTGTACTCTGATTCCAACTATGTATTATGAATGTTTCCAAATAATTAAGTAATAACAAAAACAGTATAATATATCATTTAAAACTTAAAAATACTGTATCCGTACGTACCTACTATAAAGAAATTCTGATGATTATTAAACTTTGATCTCCAAAACATTTTTACAATTTTAGAGGCGATTTTAATATAAAGAATATTACAGTTCTCCCACATGGTCAACATCTTATGAGATATTAGGTGTTAAGATTTGAAAATAATTAACATTTTCTTACCGACTTCTCTAACGGAGGAGGTATACAGCTCGACTGTATGTCTGCATGTTTTTTTTATATTTGTTCGCGCTTCAATTTTGATGATTTGTGAGAGGAGTATTGAGAACTAGTCCCGTTGAAAGAATATCAATAATAGACATGCCCTCCCCTCAAACACTTCATCCAAAGAGGGTGGTGGGGGCAATTTTTCCGAGACGGCAGAAATGATGAAAATTCCATATCCGGAAACGTTTATCGAGAATAACTCTACCATAATTCTAGAACTACATAATGAAATATACAAGCAACAACTATAGCAAACAAGGTAGTATAAATAAATAGCTAATAAACGAATAACAAACGTAAGTACGTGACTACCTATCCACGTTACAATATTAAATTGGTCATTTTGAAAAATAATCATAGGTTTCCGCGTTACAGTCTGAATTATGTGGTTCAGCTGTGTGGAAGGGGCAAATTTTTCCGAGAATCGAAAATTCGAGATCAGAAAATTAGAAAGGGGACCATATTCAGAAACGCTTAATTGGACATTTTTTCAAAACAGTTATGGTTTTTTAGTTACAGCAATGGTAAAGTCTGAAATATGTGATTTGTGTATTTCCGATATGTAGAAGGGCATTTTTTTCAAAAATTGAAAATATGAGAATACCAAATTAAAGAAGAGATTATATGTAGTAACATTTAATTTGGACATTTTTTGAAAAGAGGTCCGGTTTTCGAGTTACCATACGACAGTGAAGTCTGAAATATTTTGGTATATCTGCGCCGCGATGTTTTGAGATCTCTGAATAATAACAAGTGCAAGCTAAGCCTCATAGATGGTAATAGGATAAGTACTATCTTCGTTGGTATTCATGGATATTCAACAATTTTCATGATTAATGTTACACACAAAAGTGTGAAATAAATATTTGCAACAAAAAATTTTACCGACTTTATTAGTTGATGCACTGAAAAATACGAAATAATATTAATTCTATTCGTGCTGGTACTTTTGAAGGTGTGCCGTTGTAGTTTGTTATTGTAGGCACCAACTCCAAAAGTACCAGCGCCAAAGTTTCATTGGCGTAAATTTATTGCTACGCAAAACCTAAGCATCTTGTAGTTTTCTCGTTTGTAAATAATATGATCTAATAATCAATTATTAATTAGCTTGAAGGATCTATCAGTCTTAATTA
Source organism: Crioceris asparagi (assembly GCA_958507055.1). NCBI lineage: Eukaryota > Metazoa > Arthropoda > Insecta > Coleoptera > Chrysomelidae > Crioceris > Crioceris asparagi. Next base: position 73,359,346 of record OY293828.1, read on the forward strand.
AGTAAGACAACCATATTTGTTTATTTTCAAAATGTTGCCAACCAAAAGTTCAAATTGATTTAGATATGTGAAAAAAATGGAGGCAAATCATTAGCGGTTAATTTTGGCAAAAATATAAAAGCACACATCTTAAATTCGAACACGAATGCGGGCGTGTCACTATTAATACTCGTTCGTTGTGCTGTAAAGACACGCTGAAAATTTGTAAGAACATATTTATTTTGGAACAAAATCCACTACTGCCAGCACCGATTGATGTTTATGTTTAAATTGTTACCATTGCCTTATATATGAAACATTTTGTATTTTTGGTAGCAAAGCTTATTACATATTAACACACTTTTAAGTTGTTCCTTATTGTGATGATATTAACATATTAGCAAATTTTGAATTAAATGTCATAACCTACTTAAATCTATAGTGAAAGAGAATAAGAATTGATTCAGTCCTTATAATCCAATCGTAAGAGCAGAGCGGATGGGTTATCATGTAACTAGCAACAGCAATGCAACGGCGACTATTGCACAATCGTCGCTGTCAAAACGTCGATTTGGACAGTGTTGCCGCTCATTCAATGTGGAGCCTAGATTGATGTTCGAATAAAAATATCGAAGCGAACCTGATTGCATGTATTTGTGAATAATCAAGGATTTTTTTAACATGTTCTTTATAAAATAGCTATTTTTACTTATTTTTCCAATATTTAATAAAGAAGGTCAAATGGACTTCATGTAGACAGTGTCAACACTGAGACAACAACGCGATTGCAATTGGATACATTTTACATGATACGGGGTCTGGATTATGAAAATTTACCGATTTCAAATGCAACGAGATTGTAAACAAAAATATTAAATTGTTTTATTGGACTATCCTAAGAGATTAGATAAAGAAATATAAAAAAAATAGTGAGACCATTTTTATTACAGAGTGCATTGAAAAATACAAAACAATAGTAGGTAATATAGGCATGTTGACAGTAACCAAGAATGATTAAAATTATGTATTTATATAATAAAATAAGATTTATTGATCAAATAACTCGAATTCATTTATACGAGATCCTCCACTGGTGCAAATTCCACCGCAATTAGCCTTTTTCTTCAAATACGAAAAAATACCCCCTACTATCTAGCTCTAGTAGCAATGTCTATCTAAAAGTATATATAAGGATAGATTTTGCTAGTGGCTCTGCAAATGAGCAGGATAATAAGTATAAAGAACTATAATAATAATGTAACAACATTAACACGGTGGCTTGCTAGTCGAACTCTAAAAAAAATTACAGGTCAGTAATCAAGGTCTAATTATTGTGTAGCAGTATTTTTGAACTCTAATAACAGACGTTTAAGATAATTAAATTAAAATCGATTCCAGAATGAAAAAGAGTCAAATATATTAAGAAATAATATTTATACATATTGGGTAATTAAAAGAAAATAAATATTTTTTACAAAAAATTGGACCGACTTTATTAGTTGGTGCACTGAAAAGTATAAAATAATATTAATTCTATTGGTGCTGTTACTTTTGAAGTTGTGCAGTTGCAGGTAGATTGGTAACTTTTGGCACCAACTTCACAAGTACCAGCCCCAATAGAATTAATATTATTTTATACTTTTCAGTGCACCAACTAATAAAGTCGGTCCAATTTTTTGTAAGAAATATTTATTTCACACTTTTGAGTGTAACATTAGTCACGAAAATCGTTGAACGTTCACTAATTCCAATGAAGATAGTACTTATTCTATTACCCACGTATATTCCTTGCTTGTAGTTGTTATTATTGAGATCTCAGTACATCGCTGCGGAAATACGCTTGAATATTTTAGTTGTTACCATTTTAACACCGATTTTACTCGAAAACCGTAACTCTAAGGGGAAAATGTTCAGTATAAATGTTGCTACAAATAATTATGTCTTTCATGTACTGCAAACAGATTTTCAATTTTCGACAGAAATCGCCCTCTCCACATAGCGAAAATAGGTATATTTGAGAGTTTAAAATGTCTCTATGTCGAAAACCGTTATTCCTTTGAAAAAATGTTCCATTTAAACGTTTTCGGATATTGTCCTATCTGTAATTATATAAACGCAGATTTTCAATTTTCGACAAAATTTGCCCCCTCCACCCCCTTCGGGGGCGGTTTTCGGAAGGAACGAGATGTCGGATTCCCGTTTTTATGAATATGGGACCATTTCTCAAGCCTCCTCTTTCAAATGAATCAAAAATCATCAAAATCGGAGTACGTTTACTATATGAAAGGCGCGCACAAACCAAAAAAAAAAAATGCACACAATCGAATTGTATACCTCCTCCTTTTGGGAAGTCGGTCAATAAATGAGTTATGGTCACTGCATATAATTTAGTAGCCAATAGACCTTTTTGTTATTAGTTTTTTGACGGTAAATAAATAATACATTCATGCATTCATAAAACAGTGTAAGAAGAGTTGGATGATGATGGTATCTTCTGATAATTCCAAAGCTATTCAAAAATGTACTGTATTAATGATAGCATAACAAATTGCAAGATATTAGCCATAAAAAAATTATTTAAATGTATAAATCCAACTATATTTGGCAACGTTTAAATTGGACATTTGTAAAAAAGAACATAGGTTTCCTAATTTACAGCGGTGGTAAAGTCTGAAATAATTGTATTGTATGAAATCACTGAATAAGTATAAGCAACGTATTATTTTCTTTGGTGAACGCTGAATGATTTTTTTGACTTATGTTACACTCAAAAGTGTGAGATAGGTAAATATATTTTACAAACAATTGAACCGACGTTATTGGTGCACTCAAAAATAAAAAATATTATTTATTCTATTGGTGCTGGTAGTACCTTTGATCTTCCTTGCAATGACTTTTGGCCGTGTCCATAGAAGTGACTAATTACTGATTGATAATTAATTATAAATCTATTAATCACTAATCATGCTTTTGGACACTACTGATGAGCATCGCTTGGCTCATTTGTCAAAATGACATTAGTCAAAAGAATTGAAATAATTTAAATTCGAAAATAACATACATAGATCAGAAAAATTCAAAATGGACGAAGAAACATTATTTTATGTTCAATATAATTATTGTGCGAGATATTATATAATAAACGAAACCATAGATGCAGAATTGGGTACCTTATAGCCGAAACGAAAGATAGTTTATGCTATACTATGGTTTACTGATTAGTGTCAACTTTCTGTTTACTAATCGATAAGCAATCACTTCCATGGACAAGGTCTTTGTTTTCTGCAGTGATAAGATATTTGTAGGAAATATACTCAGAACATTATGGAATAGTTTATTAAAATTTGTCATCATGCCTATTCTGTTGTAGCTAGAAGTCTAATCTACTTGTACCATTGGAATTAATATTATGTTGGATGTTTCAGGGTTGACTTTATTAAATAAAGTCAACCAAATGGCTTGAAAATAAAAAAACACATTTTTGAGAGATTTATTAGTCATTAGAATAGTTTAACGTTCAATTTTATTCAGTGGTTTCAAAATATAGTGGCAACTGGCAACAAACTCAGTTTTTTTTTGAAAAAGTTTTGATATTGCCAGAAAATTATGTTTTCTTCAATACTACGACAACAATCTTCAAATTTCCCGAAAAAGGAAAACATCAACATCAAAATCGATAGATATCTACCACATATAAACAATATATATTGCCAATTTTGGTGTAGAATAATCATTACATTGTTATTAAATCGCCATTTACATATTTTTTCCAAAATTTTCAATATATTAAAAAGATAAATTTCAAATTTCAATCAATAGACACTGTCCATTCGATACTCACTGTAGAAAACCGATATCCGTGAACGGCATGTAATTCAAATTCATAGCTCTCTGTTTTGAGAAAGATTTGAAATCCTACCAAATTGCTTTTGGAATTAGCATCGTGACATTTTATATATTACAAAGCTTATTGTGTTTAGACACAAAGGATTCACTTGAATAGAAATTATACTCTGCCACAGGAACACGAAGTGAGATCAGTGTATAGTTGACACAAGTTTAATATAAGCAGAAATTTAATTATTATAAAGATGCATTCTCTGAAATAGAGCCGATTAAGTATTATTATATTGATAATTTATACTTACCTAAATATGCAATTTCAAGCAATAACGCTTGGTCAGTCTTTCAAATGAGATAGTGAACCATGTAAATTAGACTGTACACACAACTTCTTCAGTGTTCGTGTTTTCTAACTTTTGAATTCGTTGGGTGGGGGAGTGGTCAGTTCTCCAAGTCTTAATAAGTATATTTAAAAATTTAATACATAGTTGTTTAAGTTGTATCTTAACATACCTATTATTAGTTGTGTACATTTTATGGCTCGCAAGCAAATGCCTTAGCACTTAGCTCGAATAAATAATAAAAATCCGAACACATTCAAATCCGGACATACAGTATTCCGGATACTAATTTTCAAAAGTCATTTAGTCTTCCTCCTCCTTCATCCGGACGCTCGCCATGCACGCGAATCGTACTTTACGCAGTCTTACATCATTTACATTTGCGTCAAGTGTATTAAGTGATTTTCGTTAAAAAAATGTCGAAAAGAAACCACACAACGCTAAATTTGCTACAAAAGCATGAAATAATTAGGTTGGTGGATTCCGGGGAAAGTGTCAGATCCGTTGCCAGTATAAGAAAATCTACCGTCTTGGATATATCTCTACATAGTATAAAACAAAGTCGCCTCCCGCCGTAGCATTACGAGATAGATCAAAATAATGTACCATCAAATTTTATCTCAAAAAAAGTAAGTGCATATCCAGCAATGGAAAAAGCCTTGTACACCTGTTTTGTTCATGAAAGGGCTAGAGGTAAGTAGAAAAATAACATCTGGGCAACTTAGTTTTTCAAAATTAATTTCTTTTATAATTGTATTTTTTATGCTACAGCAAGCAGCATTTGGTTGCAAAAATTTAAAAAGAGATATAACATAAGGCAGTTGACTATTACTGGCGAACTTCTTTCAAGCAGTGTTGACGCAGTGGAACCATTTAAGGAAACGCTGCCCTCAAAAATCAGAGAAATGTCCAGTGTTCAACATGATCAAATTTATACCTAATGTCGACGAAAGTGACATTTTGGCGAGTCTTGCCAAATAAATATCTAGCTGGTAATGAAAAATCAGCGCCGAGGCAAAAAATTAGTAATGAATTGAAACCTTCATATCATGTGCTAATGCATCTGAGTCCCATAAGTTGGAAAATCAGCAAAGCTAGGAGCTTTCAGGAATTAATTTATTCCTGTATCTTACAAAAGGAGAAAAAATGTTGGATAATAAAGGATTTATTTTGTGAATGGTTCCATAGGGAATTCGTACCCGCAGTAAAAAATCAAATAAATTAACTTTACCACAAAAAATGTTTATTGAACAATGCTCCAGGGTACCCTGTGTATCTTGAAAGTGATGGCAAACAAATTCGTGTTATGTACCTACACTAAACTGTAAGCCCATAATACAACCCATGGATCAGCATGCCACCGAAGCAGTAAAACTGTTTTAGAGAAAGAACCTGCTTTAAAAAAATGTGGGATATGAGTCTGACATTTCGAAACAACCTTAAAGAGCGTTAATCTTAAAAACGTAGTTTTTTCACCACAAGAAGTATGATACCGAGTCCATAAGGACCTAATAAAAAAGTCATGGAATTCGGTGTTATCCACCCAGGAGATGGACGAAGAATATGAAGAAAACATTCTGTTGGCAACTTTCGCAAAAAATAAGAACTCGCAAGAACTTCAAAATGAATTAAATGAGGTAAAAATTCTTGGTGAAAAATTATTGGATGCAGATATTTCAATGGATGATGATATAGATAACCAGGAGTGGGTTTGAAACTGATATGTTACTGAAGTAATTGACGAGATAACTGTTGTAAATAAAGATTGTTCTGCTAGCGATGACAATATTCAAATTGTTGCGAAAGTTGTACACCAAGATGCAGTAAATTCCTTTTAAAATAATTGCATCCAATGGGCAAGAAATCAATATACCAGACAATCAAATTATGTTATTTTTTTAACTGAAAAATGTTGCAGTAGAAAAAATATTGGTTCACTACTTTCTAAGGTAGTTCCAAAGTAATTTAAATTTGTTTGTTCAGGTTTTTACGTTCCTTCGTTACTATAGTAGCTGTATAAGGAAAGTATTGTAATGGTGTGAAATTTTTGGTATCGAGATTTTTACAAATGATGACGTTTCAGAGTTTTCTAAGTCTAATAAACATACTTTCAGACATTGGTCTGTCTGTCTGTCCGCCCGTATGTCTGTCTGATCTGTGAAAAGCACAGAAAAAGTTATGTTTGAATAAAATTCCATATTTTCCACATGTTTCTTCAGATTCTGGCTAAACGTTTCATCATGCGAAAAAATGTTACATTACCATTGTTGTTTGTCTTGACATGAGTGGGAGCACGATTTGACCAGAGGAGTTTTACTTTCCTACCGCTATTATCGTCGCTATGTAAGAAAAGTATTTTAATAGAGTAAAAATTTTCATTCACTGGAATTTGCCTGCGAGCGTTAGGAAAGTCGTGTGAGTGGACACACCAGATTTTTTTAATTATGTATATGCAGTAGGATAATATGTATCCAAACTGATTTAAGTTTTTCTGTTTAAAGTTTTTGATATATTTTTTATTGTTATTATTTATGAAGAATTATGAATTTTGTGTTAAATAATAAACCTTCTATGAATTGTTCTACGTTTTACTTGTATCAAATTAATATTCAGAAATCCGGATAAATTACTTAACTTACCATTAATTATATATACTGTATTGTACTGTAAATAAATATTTATGTTCATTTTCACAAATTTATCTACTGTAAATATTATTCATCAACTCGTCTGGGTATATAGTGTATACCCAGATTACATCACAAAAAAATTTGTAGGTACCTACCTTAGCCTATTTCTGTTATGATGTCACAACTTGGACACTCTTGTGACCACATGAGCTAATGTTATTGTTTTTGTTTCAAACTTTAGCCTAAATCTTAGGTATTTTTAATATTGAAATTTGAAACATCCTGAAATTATTTATAGTCCTATTGTTTCTAAGAATTTTGTTACTAATTACCTTAGTATTTTTCTTCTTGCTCACCAAAGAGTGTTTTAGAATGAAAACAAAAATATATGCGAAATGTAACAATAACATACAAAGATATAATAGTTTACCAAATCAAAATTTGATAAATTGGCTTGCTTTTCAAAATGACCTCAATTGGTTATTACATTGCATAAGGTAGCTTATTTTTCATTGAATTGTATCTGGTGCTCAGCCATTACATTTAAATTGACAGACCGATAGATATATATTTATTCCAAATGATAGCAAAAGTAACCTTCTCGCCTCAAGTCCCAACCAAATCGTTCGTATTCGTTTTAATGTTTAGTATTAGAGCATCATATACCAAAGTCCCTCTGAGATCTTGTTCCAATTTTTCCCGTACATAATTTTTTGAACTTATTTTACCTTGTTTATTGAATTTCCGGAAGCTAAAGACCTGTTCTAATTGCTAGCAGGTGTAAGAATATTATATCTAGAACTATAGGCTTTGGTATTATAGAGCAAAGATAGTTTTACTCTTTAATTCATCTACAATGTTATTTTACTATAGCTTGAAAACTACAAATATATACAGTTCTCAGTTTTGCACGGTGGTAATAACTGAATCACATGTTGTTATCAATTATAAAAAAATAACATTTCCGAGTTAGTCTATTATATCATCACTAATAGCTGAGACAAATTCGAATGTTCTTTCTCCGCTTTTCTTCAAAAAATAGTTTTTGCTGCAGTAATCGCATAATACAATTTTATATCCTGTTTCAACTTAATTTAACTGTTAACTTGAAGTAAACATATATTGAAACATCAGTTGCCTCTTTTTAGAACATATATGTTTTGAGAGAAACATTAAAAGAGCTTAGGAAATGATAATAAGAAATAAATTAAATATCTATCTATCTTCCTCTAAACATTTTTGTTTGAACTTTTATCTCTTTTCGTACCTTAAAATATTTGACAATAAAAATTATAATCTTTTGACAGAGTTCTTCTATTTCGTATTTCATCTCGTCCTCGTTTTAATAATTATTGTAGTCTCCTTTTGGAAGCTCTTGCAACAGTAATAAATTTGTACGGATGCAGATGCAAATTTTGTGTCAATGCTCTCTGGGATATGCGATAGTTGGATTTGGCTAATAACGTGGATGTCTGTTAGGTATATTTGAATACTTAACCGATGTTTCAAACATACCAATCATATATAAAAATATATACTAGCTTTTGCCTGCGACTTGGTAAGCGTGGGAAACTGCATTCAGTTCCATGCGGTAGTTTTTGCGTGATGCGTCTACAAACAAACCGAAAGACGGACAGACGTGTAAAAATGGAGCCTATATTTTAAGTTCGACCTCTAATAATATAGCTACCATGTACAGACATGACGGATAATAAACCCTACTAAAGCTTAAATATTTTCTTAAAATTCCCATTTTTAAGTTATGGAATAGTTTTTCAAGAAGAAACAATTCTTAAAATTTACAGAGCTGTAGTGAGATAAAGATAAATTTAAACGTTTGAAATCTCAGCCAGTTTTTAGTGGATGAGTCGTACGCGTTGCAGACCAGTTTAGATCAATAATTCTACAATAATTACAACTCAAACAACACACTTTCCTCTTGAAAAAACAAACTCTCTTGAGTTAAATTGATACTTAAAATAAAACATCAGAATAAAACAACGAATATTTCCAAAATAGAACAACGGCATTGAAATCCCGCGAAGACTAGTAATTCCCGAAAATAGACTTATAAACATGCATGAATAAATCAGAGTTCACTAACTTGCAAGATTTATTTCTGTGTACAGAGTGTTGGCTTTTATTATGTCTGTGTTCTTGTGGTTACTACCTTGTGGTTGAAATTATTATGTGAACGTTATGGTTGTTTGCGATGATACCAAACATAAAATTATATCGACTCGAGAAGTGATATGCGACAGTTTTCTTAGTCCCACTTTACATTTATTCGATCCCGTGATCTGAATTCTATAGATCTAAAAAATGAATATTAGTATAGGAACGGCTACAATATTTTCAATAAAAAATACAAAAATAAGAAGCTTGAAATTTAAAGTTTGATAAATATCTTTAAAAAAAATTGGACCGACTTCCGACTTTATTAGTTGGTGCACTGAAAAACACAAAATAACATTAATTCTAGTGGTACTGGCAACTTCGGAGTTGTGCAATTGTAGTTAAATGTTAAATAGAAGATTTTGGCACTAACTTCAAAAGTACCAGAACCAATAGAATTAATATCATTTTGTATCTTTCAGTTCACCAACAAATAAAGTCGTTCCAATTTTTTGAAAGAAATATTTATTTCACAATTTTGAATGTAACTTTAGTCATCAAAATTAATCAACGTTCACCAAAGAAGGGACTACGTTGCTCATACTTATTCAGAGATTTCAGAACATCGCGGAAATATACATATTTCAGACATTACCACTGCCCTAACTCAGAAAGCGTACAGTTTTTAGAAAAATGTTATATTTAAATGTTTCTTCATATAATCTCTTCTTTAATTTGGCCGTGTCAGATTTTTGATTTTCAATACAAAAAAAAATGCAGACAAACAGTCTAATTGCTTACCTCCTTCGTTCGTCGCTCAAAAATAGGAATGCAAGCAAATTTTGCATATTATTATCTAATAATTTGTCTTTATAGTGATGATTTCTAATTAATATAATTAATTGTTAATAAATCAGTCAACAGTGTTAATGGTCATTTGTAATTATTGACTTATGGATAACAACCTACCTAATATTATAGACAATATCTTGTTGACTATGTCAATCTTTTCTGATTAGTTGTTGCCACAAATGATAATATAACATAGAACAGACAAGTCGATCGGAAATACGTTCACCTATTAGAATGCAACTGTATCTATTTCTTTTTATTTTGCGCATTCGTAATTGAAAGCTGTCGATTAGTAGTATTTCCAATTTAAATGTAACAGTGACAGACACAGACTCAAAATTGTCTACTTTAAGTATAAAATTTCACTGTATCTGTACTCTGTACGTTCATTGATGCATTCGTAAAAATCCTTTTGGCTTTATTCACTTTTTTACTAAGCGATAATAATATTTCTTAATTATATTCTTTTATATTTTGATAATCATGGCGTTCTTTTAATTTATGTTCAAACATATTTCTGCTTAAGATTGATTCATGTCTTTCTTCATTGTGGTGATGCACCCCGAGATTTCACTATTAATATTCATATTTTTTTTCGATAGCGGGGCATAGATGCTCTCCGAAATCAATGGGAAGGTCTTGAAGGAAAACACTCCCATTTCTCAGAATTGTCTTAAGAAAAGTTGATCTACTCAATATACTGAGGAGCTTTACAAAGTCTCAAAATAGCAGTTTTCAATAAATAATTGTTGTTCTGCGCCCAGGGATTATCTTCCATCGGACAAGTCGGTCTATGTATGGGAAACCAAATAATATCTATACTGTAATTTTTTCAACTGGTTTGATAATGGGTCTTCATATGTACGCAGTCAAAAATTATGAGGAACTGTTGCCAAAATAAGATACATATCAAGGTTTTGATTTTTCAGAAGAAACATCCTATATATTTTCATATTTTCCGATTTAAGAACCCAAATGACAGTGAGTTACTGCAATATTCCCTTTACCTATCTTTTGCAGTTTTCGAAATATTTGAAGATTTGTTGAATTGTGTGGTATGAATTAACTTAGTAATTAATTTTGAACTTCAATAATTGCTTCAGTACCATGATTTGGAAAAATACATTAAATGTTATTTCAATTTAAAAAATTGTATAGGATTTTGTTAGAAAATAGAGTATTTATTTTCATATTAGAACCAAAAACTGTATTCTCTGAACAGTTTTAAAGTTCCCTATACCTAAATCTAATGGATATCTCTACCTTTCCGCTTTTATTGAAACCGGGAAAATTAATCAATTTACATTTTTCTAACCGACTTTTTTTCGAAAATTTTCTGAAAATTTGTGACTTCACTGCCGTGAGGCTACAAAACCATATGCTCAAAGATATCCAGCTCAGAAACATCGAAATAGCGCTGCATCCTACCCAAAAAGTAATATAATTGAATCTTTTGTACATAAAGAAAATTGAATACTATATGAATATAAATTGCATCCATACAATATTCAAATATGCGTACTGAGATCTGTGTGAATTCTTCTGGTTTGCATTAGATTCAATTCTTACAATATGATCGTCTAGTCATGGTTCTGAACCAGGAGATTCAATCTAAATATACAGAATCTATTTTATACTCTATCTAGATTGTAATGGAGACCAAATGATACATGCATATTTTAAGTAAAATACCACTAAGGTTAAGTAAACCCTTTGTAATGCTTCCGTGGAAAAATATGAACAATTACGTGAAATGAGACTCACCCTCTTAGATGATTTCACACTCATTTTATTAATGTATTCAATAAATCTCAGCTTTTTATCGAAAACGACCCCCATCTGCAAATAGATGATATATTCTAACTGTTGAGTATGTTTGTTATAATGATGTACCATATTTTCTACAAACTCTAGAGAATGAACTTACATTTATTAATTGAGTTTGATACAGTTTATCAAGATCCATGGTCTATCAAGATTGACCAACAGAACAGTTGGGTCCTTTAATGACCATATCTGTCTAAACAGCTTCATGTCATCAGCAAACATAAAATCACAATTTTCTAAACAGCATCTAATAACATTCACAAAAAAGGAACTATAATTTAATAATAATTTATACCCAGTTAAGGTAGTTATCGCGAGATAGTCAGTGACAAAAGTATGAGGTTCTATGCGTCAACATTTTTGGAAATTATGTCAATATTTATATATTTATTTTATAAGAACATCTTCAATAGAGAGTACGACAATATATTTAATGTTTTATTTGTTGTACTTACTTTTTATGTTTTTATGTTTTCAAAGATAACATCTGTCAAAAACTTTTGACTGTGTAGTTACAGTTCATTTTTGGGTTGATATATTTTTCGTTAGAGACGGAATGTGGCAACGTAAAATTGTCAAGCTTCTGACAAAAGCAAGGTTAGTTATTGAGCTGTCATTAGAGCGTTTAAATTTTAAATCTGAATAATATGATGTCTAGTCAATTGCTGTCAAAAGGTAGATTTATTAAAAAGGGAATGCTAGAGAAGCTACAAAATTTTAATATACCTAAGGCGAGAAAAGAAAATCCAAGCAAAAAATGATGATTTGATAAAAATATTGTAATGTGTGTAATACGGTACCTATATAATGTAATACTAGATAAAAGAGGAAATTTCCATAACGCAACATATGATGTGCAAATATTAGAAGAAATATCATCAAAATGTCTTCCAAAAAAAATATTGTTTAAGGAAGCTTATAAAAATGATAATCCTGGCAAATTATTATCGGGGCAAACGTCATCTAACAATACTAAAATGATGAGCAACGGAACATGTATAAGTATTCAGCGTTTCTTTGAAGAATATATTTCAGGAAAATCGTAAATATTCGCAATATTTAGTTTTCCAATTTTATTTTGTTGTTATCTTTATAAGACTTATATTTTCAAACCGACGTAGATGTACAATAAATCTGTATAAAATCGTTTGCGAAGGCACAGGTCTGAGCTACTATGAATAATTTTATTACTTATGATTATATTTATAAATTGTTTGTTCTTGTAAATTTCACATAATTCAAAAATTACTTGAGTCAATGTGTTATGTTTTCCGGTTTATATTCACCCTGTGTTACTATCTGGTCAAAATTAGCGCTGTTGCCAAATATCACCAAAATCATAAGTGTTTAATACGAAATTTTCGGAGATACTACACTTTAGAAAATTATATAAAAAATGGAACGATGAATCGCTTTGAATTTTTATACGCATTTTTATCGAGGTTTATTTTATAATATAATAGTTTTTTATTGACATATTTCGGGAAGTTTAAGCAAAAGTGAAATAATACATTCGCTCTATCTCTATCATTCTAAACCGTATAAAACTGGAATTTAAACAAAATCTGTCGAAAACGAATTTACGCGATAACTACGTTAAAACAATATCAGAACTGTTGTTTTCTCCTCTTTCTCTCTCTTACTATTTATCATCCAATTCAAATGTCTTTTAATAGGTAGAATCACATACCTGGAGTGTACTAGTCTTGACTCTAAGGGTACTTTTACTTGCTTGATCATCTTTTCTAAACTTTCACTTGTAATGAACGTCTTGAGATTCTTAAAATATTCTAGACTTACTGCAGTTGTCCAAATACCTCATAAATAATATTTTCTCAAACTCAGGACAATATACCCCTAAATACATAAATTTCCAATTTGGTTGAAATATTGAATCAACCCTTGATGTTACCATTTAGGATAATCGTTCGAAATCTGTCACTTCACCGCCTGCCTCCCCTAGCAACACACATCCCACCTTCGATACAAGATCGGATAACAAGAGTGATATACCTTTAGTGATAAATGGGCCGTGAAAGCTTTCCCTACTTACGAGCCAATAAATTTGGCGTGTGTATGCGCTCAATTGACTTATATGTGCCTCGCAAAACGTTCCAGAATTAAATTAGATGCTCCAACTCTTGCCGCAGCTTGACAAAAGCCTGTTAAATCAATTTCAATTTGAGAGGATGAAACAACTACTGGCGTTGTTGAGAGAGCTTTGCTACAACAAGGTAGAGAAAACTTTACACAAAAATATCAAAGTTTAATTTTATCTGGTTAAAAAACTTACCATACCCATTTATACGAATTCTGGGATTTTAATTAATTTTGAGGCTTTTTAATATGTTGTCATTATTATTCAATGCTTCATTTGGTGTCGAATAATGTAAGTGGCTGCGCTTAAGCACAGAATAAATTTGTGTTTAAAGAGAGAATTTGAATTAAAATCTCTGAAAAAAAAAACTATTAATCATTACAAAACTTTGAATGTTCTGTCGAACCAATTAGTGTCCTTAGAATATGTTAAGAACCAACAAGGAATGTAGCGTGTAAAATTTTCAGTATCTGATTTTCAACAAATGTTTAAGTTTCAGATGTCCCTGAGTTAAAGAAACATATTTGGTCTGTATATTTGCCTGTCTGTCTTTGCCAAGGCATTCTACTCGCACTGGTTGCTCATTACTGTCGCGCGAATACTGCTCTAACGATTTTGATGAAACTTGTCTAAAAAGCCTCCACTGTCAGTTCGTCCGTCCGTCCGTCTGTTAGTGGGCTGAATATCATGAACCGTAATAGGTAGACATATGAAATTTTAAAAAATTAATTAGTAGTTTACCTGCTAGAGCAAAAAAATAATGAAAATAAAATAGAGTTAAGAAATAAAAGGGTTTCCATATAATGAAATTTTGTTTTTGGCGATCCTAACAATGGCTGTATCTATTACGGTAGACAGTTCTTGTACGATGGTACGGAACCATTGGTGTGCGAGTCTGACTCGCACTTAACTCTTTTTTAAATTTTGATTGATTTTCTGTAGAGTTGCAAGTTGCACAAACAAAATTTCTTTTAAGATATAATCAAAAATTGATTTTGACAAAGTAATTAGTTGTTATTTGAAAAACAGTTAATTGGTTATTTTTCCGTCCAGACACTTGTTGACCCGACGTTTTCTTATGAACGAGTTCTCCTCGTACTAAGCAAAACATCTGTAATATTCATTTATAGATAGATACGCAGAGTGACCCGTGATCACTTATAATAATATGATTCAGCATCAAGGATACTGGGGTATTTTTAAATATCCTCGCCAGTGCTGTTTCTACGAGACAACTTGAAAAAAAACTTTAATACATATCAAAGCGGAAAAAAATATTTTCCAAATTGTATGAATTGGAACGAACTCGTTGGTGCAGAAGATCTTTATCTCTAATTGATGTAGTAATATTTATTGTAGATTTCTCTACTGCTTTTCATAGATAGATATTTCTATAATCTGCTACATTTTTTTTTAAGGCAATCTCGTGACTGCCCAGAATGCCATCAATTATCTCTATCAAAAATGTTTATCTTCTGGAATAAATCAACACATTTTATAAAATATTTTGAACGCCATTTTCAAAAAAAAAAAATTCTGACTAGGTTGTATACCTAATATTCAAAGTTTAGAATAACTTAGGTATATTTAAGGTGAATCATATGTGTATCTGATGAGTTCTGATGGGAACGAAATCTTACACTCGAGTCAACTGTGATGGGTACCGAATGAAATAAAAGCGTAAGGGTTAGAAGGTTTTGCAATATTTATATTGAATAGGTACTGTTTCAATCATATTGCACCTATCAACCATGATGTGACTCAATGCTAGTAGTAGTAGCTAGTATTTGTCGTTCATGAAATGATATCTTTTTACAAAAAAAAAACTACACAAACATAACAGTATAACAGAAGGATTATGATTACATTTCAATTTCAAATCTGAATTGATATACATTATTTGTTAGATTTCATAGCCAATTTGTTGAAATGATCTCTAAGAAAGTTATTCAAAGTCTCTAAACTTTGACATAAACGAGGGTAAGGTATATAAGAAAAAATTTTTTTAAGTTTGAACTGTGAATCATTAATATTTTGAGTTTTTTGTGAAAAAAATCTATAAAAATATTTTTATAGGATGGTATTAAATTCTCCTTTATTTTAAACTAGAACTCCAAAATTTTCGCTTGTATCTTGAGAGAAACGTCTAAAAATATACACCTAACTGTGCTACATTCCGTTTAATTCATAATGTTATGGAATAATGGAATTTATTGGCATAAATTGGTTAATTGATGAATAGAAAAATTACTTATCGTATTTTTCCTAATTGATTTCAACTCTTACGGTCCAGTGAATCAATCTGTTTCTAAATAATTTTGAATAGTCGAAGTAGAAAAATGGAATTTTCATTTAGCCAGACTGGAACTTAGAAAGGACGCGAAAGATATTTATATTTCTGGCGCATCCGCCATTTATTGCATATTCTCGAGACCTATAAAAATTCTCTAAGATAGTGTTAATGTTTTCAACTTGTGAACAAACAAGCACATATAATCTTAAGCCGTGAGCTTTCTTTAAACTTACTCATGCCTAGTCATAATTTGTGCCTGAATTTAAAAGGTAACTTCTTAAATTAAAATAAATGCTTAAGTAAATTTACGTTAAATACAATATTTATGACTGTTAAAAATCAACATTTGTCTTTTATCTAAGAGAAAAGCTTTTTCCAATTATTATCTTTCTATTTCTGAACATAGTCTTTTATACTTAATAATTGTTATATGTATGAAATTTCGAATTACGTTAGCCTGCCTTTAATATCTTTAATTAGTGATTTGCCTTTTTTCAACATAGATCGATGAATCTAATTTGGATCTTTATCTTGCACACACAAGTGCTGCCCGCGCAAAATCAGATGGATAACCTTAGACCTAGATCTGTCTTCTTCGTACCGTTTGGTTTATATCTAGGTATCTGTAGGTACAGAATTTCAACCAAATAGTTACTGTGGGTTATCCTAAGGAGATAGACATATCCCGTCGCGGGTTTTGAAAAGCTCTATTTCAATAGAACATTATTTTGATTTATCTCCAAGGATTAGCTACCGTAAGCCATAAAACAACTCAAAAACATATTTTTTAATGATTGACAAAATTGTAGTTTATCTAACATAAAAAAAAATAATTAGAAAGTTTTGTTCATATCAACCGTCTACATAACAATTTCTAAATAAAAGTGAAAATCCGTTTCCTGCCTTAGAAGATGTAGCCGGAGAAAGGACAGACAGAAACGGAGTAACTTTATTTTAAATTATGCATATATTTCTTAGAAGAGAATAGAATAATATCATATAAGTAAACGTCAGATACATATCGTTTATTGCGGAAGTGAAATTCCCATCATTGCATAAACAAAGTCTATGAACGTACACTATAATTAGTTTCACCTGGGACTAATAACATTTATATTCATACAAAAACCAATAAATTTTCATGAGGCGCTGATCGAAACCAAGACATTATTATTTAATGAGGCCAACCACAAACGCTCTAGACGGCTGATAATTTGTAAACAAGACAACAGCATCTCAAGTAAAACCAGGTGCAATTTATATGCAACAGGTCTGGACAGACAACTAATTCATTTTTCGTCAACGTCTAATAACTCTTCTAAATGATATACTTGAGTTTTGTTTTTGTGAATATCTGAATATTGTAAATTTGCTATTTCCTTTAATAAAAATGGATGACTATAATTATATTATCAATAAATATCAATATTGACGGTATTTTAATTTATTAATTGATTATTTGATTTCTTGAAGACGATAAATTTCAGGAATTTGAAGATAGATGGATAGCATTTATATAAGATGCCTACCTATTAATCTTGTTAAATCGGTACAAAATTGACCTCAAAACATGTCTATAAATCTCACCTCTAACCAACAAATCCTTAAAATTACCTCTTCGTGGTAAGGTGATAAATAAGTAAAATGGAACTAAAACCCATGCTTTGTTTCCTGTTACGAGACATTTCATATTGCCAGTATATATATATATATATATATATATATATATATATATATATATATATATATATATATATATATATATATATATATATATAGAAGATTTCTATATTTCATAAATGAAGGAGTATATAATATATATATATATATATATATATATATATATATATATATATATATATATATATTGCCATAAATTCAGTACCATAGCGATGATAGTTTATGTTCTATATTATCTATACCTATGAAAACAACAATCAATAATTTATAAGTTATAGAATATATTCTATTATCCAATTAGTGCCTTTACTCTTTCTGATTATCACTATTCTTATATGATATGATCCCAAACTAAAATAGAATGGCTAATTATTTTTACAATTATTGATCCTGTTATTAGGGTTAATCAGAGTTTAGTAAAAACCTGATGAATGTCACTAGTTCTACTGAGCTTAAGGTTCCGATCCTGGAAGTTAATAAAACCCTTATGATAGGTATATGACTTATGTTCGTCCGATACCCTTTCTTATGGCAACAGCATCATTAGAATTAATATTATTGCTTATATAATATTTTAGAAAACCAACTAATAAAGTCGGTCCTATTTTTTGTAAAAATAAATATTTTTTACAAAAAATTGGACCGACGTTATCAGTTCGTGCACAGAAAAGTACAAAATAATATTAATTCTATTGGTGCTGGTACTTTTGAAGTTGCACAGTTGCTGTTAGATTGAAAACTTTTGGCACCAACTTCACAAGTACCAGCACCAATAGAACTAATATTATTTTGTACTTTTCAGTGCACCAAATGGTCCTTTTTATGTAAAAAATATTTATTTCATACTTTTGAATGTTACATTTGTCTCGAAAATCGTTGAACGTTCACCATTATCCATGTATGCTTTGCTTGTATTTGCTATTATCAGAAATCTAGGAACATCGTCTCAGAAATACGCATATCATAAACTTTACCAATGCTGCAACTCTAAAACCTTAACTCTATGGAAAAAATGTTCAATATAAATTTTGCTACAAATGATCTGGTCAATAATTTTCCATTCTCAGATTTTCAACTTCCAAAAAAAATTGCCTCTTCGACATAGCGAAAATACACATATTTCAGAAACACCGCAGCTCTTTTGAAAAAATTTTCAATTTAAACGTTTCTGGATATGGTATCATCTTTAATTTTCTCGAAAATTTGTCCCATCCACCCCCTTCGGAGGCGGTTTTCGGAGGGCAGGAGATTTCGGATTTGCGATTTTATGAATAAGGCACCACTGATGATCAAAATGAAAATGATCAAAATCGGAGTACGTTTACTGTATACCTAACGTGCGCACGAACTAAAAAACGAGACATTCGAATTGTATAACTCCTCCGTTAGGGATTCGTCGGTCAAAAACACGGTTTTTGTATCAATAGTCATCAAAATTGTTAAACATGCTATTATATTCCGAGATTTGAAAATAGTGGTACCTAATAATATATTTTACACTTTACTAGTTCTGCAATTCAGAAACTGTTGAATATTTTGAAAAATGACAAATTTAAATGTTGCCGGTTACGGATTTCTCTTTAATTTTTCCATCTCAAATTTTCGAATTTTAAAGAAAATGTTTTATTTTCAATTTGTTCAATATATGATTTCTCAACATATCGAATCATCAGAATCGGAACACGTTTAATATGCGAAACGCAGAAACAATTAATCGAATTGTCCGTTTGAGAAGAAATATAACAAAAATTCATGTAATTTCTTAGATTGAGTTCCTTATTATCCCGAAGAAAACTTTTATTTAAATTTATATCTGTTTGGCTCCTAACTAATAACTATTTTCAAATGAATTCAGGTATTTACCTACTATGCTTTATCGTAATATAAATGTAAGGAACTTTCGAAGTGTGACTTCTACTCAAACTTGTAGCAATAAAAAAGTGTCCTTATATATTTTGTTTATTCATTAAAATATATCTTATCTTGCAGTCCCTAATAAATTGGGCTGTCTATTAATCACTGTGATGTTTTTATTCACATTAGCAGAAAGTTATTTTTACGAGTCTATGTCGTGTGACGTGACAATATTTCAAACAGGAGCGTTGATCAAAAATCCGTAGTAACCGTCCCTGTATTCTCATGATATGAGAATTTATATCTATATCTACGATCTACCTTTTGAGAGAGCGTTGTGAGTGCGTCTCCCAAAATAAGGAGATCCACAGAGCACTTTGAGTGGTAGTAGTCGCATCGCAATTCAGCGAACAAATTCACAAGATTTTGCGCTCGTGTCGCGAGAGATTATATTATGTCAGAATCGAAAACTTAGAGACTGTTAGAAAAAAAAAAGTCCGCGGAAAAGTCCGACAAATTGAGTGATTGTTGAGTGTGTGAGTGCATTAGCAGTTGTTGTGCTCTGTTCTTGTTCAAACAAAGGTTGTGATCTAGGCAGGCTATGGATCATGGAGTTCTTCGAGGAGTGGTCGAAAACGGTAATGCTCAGATTCACAGCTTTACTGCCCGCGGACAAAATTGATCTGTGAACGTGTTTCAAATAATATATACTATCACTAAATGTCGCTATCGATTTCGTTCCTCAACATTTAGCATGTTGGCCGCAGATGTTCTTTGACAAATACTTCTATATATTCTTGCTTCTTTGCCAAATCATAAAAGTTGTTTGACATCTCATTTGTAATCCATAAAATTCTTCCGATTATATAAATTATTCTACTTGTGATATATCTATTTTGTTGACGTCATGGGGGGCGGATAAAAACATCATCATATACCGAGGTTGACACGTGACAGCAAGTGCATGCTGCTATTTTGAACAATCTAATTTTAATCACTAGTTGCACATTTTGTGATAAAATTATATTCAAATAATAGGTACCTAAAAAAGTATTCGGAGAAAAGTTTGGGGAAGCTACTTAAAATTATCTCTGACGGTGAAAATTTGTTTTCCTATTGCTTCAAAATAATTAACTTAAAAAAATTGCTTAACCATACTTCTCGAGTTCATAATTTTCTAAAGAAAATTTATACAGATAATCGTAGGTTTTTTTATTTAAAAAACAAAAAATGTGTCTCAACCTTCCGGTCATTGACACCACACAAATACAATTCAGGTATAATGTAATGTTACATTTCTATCTAATTTAAATGAGTCTGTATAAATTTGAACTTTTCAGGAACTTCATGAGTCTCTTAACAGCAATGTGATTTAGTTGCAGAATATCACCAATTGAAGTTCCCAGTTTCGCGTTTTTGCGGTCTAGGTTTTTGTAAAATAATTCCAAGATAATTTTAATCTTATTTTGATGTACTTTTTAAAGCAATTAAGATGTCTAACATATCGCCTGAATAATATATACAATTAGGTACTAAGCAGTTTCGATATATACATGTTAAATCCTAACGCGTTTCTTGCCCTGCTAGTTTTCAGTATTTTCAGATTAAACTCTTTGATATTTAATAGAATCCCTAAAATTCTTTGTTTTTGCTATAAGTATTCATAAAAAAACATTTAGATAAACTTTTTAATGTTTATTAAAAAAATATATATTTCAAGAACAATATTCTAGAACAGAATATGTCTCAGAGCCCTTTTTGATCGACTTTGAGAAACGAAGGGGGTATAAAATTCAACTGAATGATTGCTTTTTTATGTATGCAAACGTGCGCCGCATTTGATGACTCTTTTTCTTTGAAAAAAAATCCTCCTTTCCCCAGAAAGCCTCCCTCAAATGGGGTAAAGGGACTGAATTAAAGAGAAGATCATATTCAACAACGTTTAACTCGAATTTTTTTCAAGGAAATCAAGTCACAACGCATATTTTCACTAAATAGTTCTTGACTAAGAAAACACTAAAACAATGTGAAATAAATATTTTTACAAAAAAAAATAATCGATTATATTATAATTAATATATATGTATATAATAATTCTAAAGACTAGCATGGTACCCATGGTTTTTGTTTTAAATTATGTTGTACTATTAGATACGTTTTAAAACATTTAAATATGTGTTTTTCTACTGTAAGTGCCGCCTGTAGTGATACACCCAAAGAAACATTATTTCATGGCCTTTAACTTCTTAAGATTCCTCTTTTCAAATTTAATATTTTCTTCCACCGTCTACCTCTCGCCACCTAGAAAATAATTGAGAAAAATTCTCATCTGTCTATCGCAATCAAAATACATAAATGGGAGAATGCAATGTCGAGCAATCCACAACAAATTTATATTCTATATTCCATTGAATTTGAGATCATCTCTTTACTTGAATCATCGGAAATAAAATTATATTGAAATATAACTTCACTTCTAGGAGCCTCAATTTTTCATTAAGCGACATTGAAAGAAAAGTATTATTTATTTAAATAAATAACTTTACCTTTGAACATGAATAATTTTCTGTGATGAATTCTATTTAGCTAAGCTGACATATGGGTGCTGAACACCATTAATTATTGTTTTCTATGTGATCTTATAACAAATTTATCAATCCTCCAACATAAGAAACATAAAAAATCATTGATTATGTGTGAAGGAAAAGTCATTGTTGTTGGCTGAACGCACCTAAGCTTGTCTGAAATCGTGCACTAAACTACTTTCTTCTATGAAATGACAATCGTTAATCAAGTAAAGACATGATCGTAGTTTCCACAGTATACTGATGCTCACTTTGAGATCGTTGTTATTTAATTATTTATAATTATAACCGCTGACAATAAACTATAATTAATTAGATTTTTCATAAAAATGTTCACTGTATGACAAAAAATTTTGTTATTGACAAAATTATTTCAAAATGTAATTCATGTCAAATGTTAACATATATCAAAGAAATCGTCGTCAATATTCTGGCCAAAAAATCAACGCAACATAATAAACAACTATGCAACTATCATTTGTTACAGTTTTATTTTTGTATCAAGGCAAATAATTTGGTATAAATTATTTTTGAAAGATATTCATTGGCTGATAATGATATTTGGCATTTGCTTTCGATCTAGTCTGACGTGTTGAGTAGGTATTTAATATAATCAATGGATACGTAGTTGTTTTCACATTGCTAGGCAATTAGATGTCACCTAAGAGTGAGAATCTGTCCGCTAGAAATAGATGTACCTAATCTCTTCATCTTATGGTTTTATGCCAGACATTTAAAATTTTATGGCTGATCGTTGATCTTATCTTCTGCTATTTATTCAACAGGGAAAGGTTGCCTAAAAAAATTTGGATTCTATATTCTAAGAAGCCTTATGTGTCTTTCTATAGTAGTTATCTTGATGAAAGGGACTCAATATTCTATATTGCATTTCACATTGAGAATGCATTGTGGCCGGGTATAGACAATGTATTTTAATTTGAAAAACGACACCCAGTGTTGCCGTTCTTTAAATTTATCTGTAATAGTTTCTTCTATAATTTTAAAACTCATATCGAGATAAAATGTATGGGCTCCTTAAGACGCCACACTGCATTCTCAGTTCGAAACACACTATTGATCAATCTTTTGATTATTCAAGAGTTGAAGGTAAACTGTTGTCCAGGAAAAACGGATAAGTATTTAAATATGCCTTCTTCTCAAAAGTTTCTAAGTAGTTTTAATTCATTATAGAAATATATCTGCTTTAATTGAATTTCAAACCGACAAAGAGCAAAGGAACATTGTATCTTCTAGAGTTTATAGTGACGGAAATCCATGATGAGTTTCATTTATTGAATTGATAATACTAATGTAATGCTTGTTTCTTTCTAGAATGTCATTCTAGGAAGATCCGATTATATCAAACTTCCTATTTCCTATATTCTGTCAAGTTGGTCTGTACTCCTTGCAATCAATTTTGTTTCGCCTCTTAATATTTACAATCCTTGATCACATTCAGAGTTTTCTTTATATCTGCCTTATATGATAGAATGATTTTGACTCCAATTTTTTTGGTTCAAATACAAAGTTTTCTAGGAATACTGTAGGTATTTTTTATATATTTGTTTCGTTGACATGATGAACTATCTATGTAGTTTCGAAATGGTGGATTTCGAAACTTAAATAATAAACTTTGAATGTTTCTATTATGTAAATGCCGATAAAAACATTTCTGACTGATTCATATAGTTGTTGTACCTAAGATATTTTTTTTCTGAGAAAATACATTTGAAAGAGTGAAAAAATAGAAATATTCATATTATTTTTTCCTTGACAGTCATCATCTAGTTTGTCTTGCAGAGAAGTTCATAGTTTGATCTTTTTTACCTAATTTCGATTATACAGTGCGTCCATAAAGTAACGCATAAATTAATTATTAGCTAAATAGACATCCTATTTTTTCAATGTATAACACGTTGCTTCAAATTGGCACAGGGTGGGCAAAAATACAACAATTTGTTTTTTAGAGAAGATTGTAATGCCCGGTTCTGTCATTGTCTATCGGTCGGTATTTATTGTAAATTTTCTTTTGTTTCTTTCTTGATATTTTATAAAAGTAGTTGTTTAACACACGTAATTTCATTTATTCTGCGTACTATTACGTTTATTCTGGTATTTAATATTTTATAAATAATTTGAATTTCTTGTATTTTTGCCCACCCTGTACCAATTTAAAGCAACGTGTTATACATTTTTGGAGTCAGCTCATGAAGGGGAATGCTGCAATTGAACAAAAATGGGGTGTTCTATTAAAAAAAAATAGTAATGATGTCATCACACGAAGGAGGTTCACCCTGTATATTAGATTATAATTTGAAAAAACAGTAAATTGAAATAAAAAATCGACCTATTTCGGAAATTTCTAATAGTATACTTTATGGACGCACTGTATATGCTTTCTTTATGCGTTGTAGATTGAATGAAAAAAACCAACATGTTGAATAATTTTAATTTGAATAGCTTTTATAATTTTGATTTCGAGCGTATCTCAATTGACTATAACCTCTCGTCCAAAATATTAAAGTGATTCACGCGATTTTGTTGGCACAATACTGTAAAACGGGATTTATTCTAAATATTCTCTAGTGAAACAAAACAAACTATAAATACAAGAATAATTTATCAAAATGTCAACATCTTTAAATGTTACCATTTGTATATTACTGATTCCATATTATGTGAATAAAATACATAATTCGGTCTTGGAAATTATTTGAAGGAAATCGGTTACACACTAACAATATTCACCATTGTAATAGAAACCACACACGTAATAATATAAGGAAGGCGTCCTAGATATTCTACATTGCGCTAGTAAATTGACTGTTACTGCTGATACAGTTTCAATTTAATTGATGCAATGATTGTCAATCTGGGTAGATATTATTGAACGCTTGTGCAAGTGCAAATTGTCCCTATTGCTTCAATACAACTGTCAAAAGGGCATGACAATGTGATTAAATTTATTAAGTTATATCGGTAAAAATCTGCATTTAGGCGAATGGTGTGAAGCCTGGCTTAAATTTAAATTTGATTGACAATAAAGATGTTGCCAAATTTATTGCACTTGTAGGGGGCTTTATGACTTTTACATGTTACATTTGTTTGGTAGTGATCACAGACGGCTTAAGTACCTAGGTACACTTAAATGACAAATACTTATATTATTTCTGTGAAAATGACGGACAATGTTGCATCGGCGATGGCATCAATCGACAACTCTTTGTTAATTATTGGATTTATGTTTGGTACAGAAAGAACTAAAAAGGCTCACAGGAAACCAGTTTTATTATGTCATATGTGGATCGGTATGCCGGAAATTTCCAATGTTGTTGTCATTGGAATCAATTATGGAATCAGCTGATTACCTATCTAGAAGATTATAATGTACCTAATGTTTTCAATAAAATTCACTTAAAAATCACTAGCTGATGAGGTACCTAATCACATTATTCATTCAAGTAGACAGTTAATGAAAACATTATTCGCACATCAATTTATTAAAATTTGCACACAAAAGACTTCATAAGTTGGAAAACATTCACATGAAACTTTTATCGATGATTACACCTTTTATTACATAACTTTGTTCGGCTAGGAAACTACTGGAGCCTTGAGCGCGACGTGCTACACTATTTTCAATCTTGTATCGAGCATTAAAAAAAAATTGCAACTGGGAAGTTCTCTCGTAAATTTAGAAGATGCATAATCTAATACCATAGAGACTTGAATTTTTGGGTTTTTATTTAGCGAATACAGCATTGTTTTAAGCTTTGAAACAACAGACAGATATTCTTTTATTAAGTAGTTTTTCTATAACGATATACTGGGAAGTTCTTTTTATTTGATAATTTTAATAAACATTATCTTATACGATCAGTTGTCAAGTTTTTGATTTTTTATTAAGTAAATCAACAGCATATGTTTAGCTCTAAAAAGTAGTGTGTCAATACACTAAGAAGTTCTCTGTAATATTATAAAAAGCATAATGTAATACCATAGAACTTTGAAATTTCGGATTTTTTATTTAGCGAATACAGCATTATGTTCGGAGTTAAATGTCACATCATAATAATTTAGTGTGTTTATATTTTAGAGGAACCTATGACTCTTATGTATATTGTTTGTTTTATTCATTATTAAAAATAACTGCTCTATTTAAATATGTACACCTATTGATATTAATTGTGTTTTTTTTATAATCTTGTCGATATCTGTTCTATCATGTCCTTGTTATTATGTCCTTGCTGCATATTGTGTGATATTTTTTCTTTGCTATGAAGACGTTTTAGATTAAATTCCAAACTATCCAAGGAGCTATTCAGGATTTACGATCTTTTTTAAATATTTCAAAAAAAACGTTCTCTTGAATAAGAAATTCATTGAAAAATACACTTGAGTTGTAGAAGATTTGGTCATCTTTGGCTTACATTTGCAGCAGTTTATCTCTTTATGGACAAGAAAAATGATTTACGAACTGAAAATAAAAACTAAAGTACACTCAGGATATTAACAATTCACTTCAATCATTTTCAAATGGTACCTATGTGGAATGAAGTTCAAAAATCTTTGGAAAAAGACATATACATATATACATTTTAAATATTGAATATGCTTATTACATAAGTTCAGGTTTAAATATTTCTGTCATTGTTTCTCTACAAAATATTTCTACTAAAAAAATATTATGCAGTTACAGATGATTTAAGGGACATCTATCGAAAATCAAAAGCACACTTCGAATATCGTGATTTGCGCAATTTTTTTCCTTTTATTCTGTTTGTTTGACCATAAATAAGTAACTACGTTCATATTTGATATCCATGTTTATTTGAAGCGAAAGCATTATTCCAGCAAAGAATGTGGCTGTAATTTGTTTTCTGTCATAAGAAAAGAATATTGTTGATTGATTTGAATTTGATTATATTATTTCTAAATAATCTAAATTGTCAGTTTTTTAAAGTGTTAGCGTTAGCATATTCAGCAATATGTTGGTAAGATTGACAGTCAACAAATATCACGTAATGTAGCTTTAATTTGTATGCTACGAAATAATTATTTTTAGCTTATTCTTATACATTTAAACACTTGCCAAATTATTACCAGTAACTCTAACGCTGTGTTTTCATTGAAAGAGCATCTTTTGAGACGTTTCATTTTGTTGGAAAAGTTCAGCCTCTCATTCTTCGGTGCGGCCACAAAGCCAAGTGACAATAGTAATAAATGGATCATTATTTTTATTTATGCTTGAAAAGTGGCTGCAAATAACTTGGTTTCATCAAATGCATGTTTATTTTTGCAAGGAATGACATTTACAACTGAGTTTACAGTCAGATTCACAAATAGAAATTTAACACATATATAAGCAGCTACATCAAGAAATACAAAATAATGTGTGGCTCTCAAGGTCCAGTCGATCTGTTTACTTTGCATTTCCTAGAAAATCATTTGCTAAAAAAGATTAGGTATTTAAAAATGCAACCGTGTAGGTCCATATACAGGCTGTCTGAAAAGTTCGTTCCGAAGGTGATAGGACTTACAGAGGGAGCCAAAATAATGTTAGTACTAGCCAAAATAATGTTAGTACTTCATATAAAAAAATGTTCCTATCGGTCTTCGTTGTTATTCGCATTGAAAGTGATAATTTGAAAAAATAATTTCATTTATATCTATTAAATACTTGCCATGGTATCAGCAAAATTTTGGAGATTTAATTGTTTAATTCATATTAAAGATATCAATTGAAGAAATTTTCCAATTTACACTTTCAAGCAAATAACTCCATAGCGAAGCACTGTATGTACATATTTTCATCATTTTATAATGCTTACTTTTCTAATGCGCATAATACATACAAATGAATGAGAATGTAATATAAATAGTTAAAAATATATATACATCTAAAATTAGATATACCACCTGGAGTCATTTTATAAAATATATATTTATTTATAGCACAACTGACAGCGTTTGTAATCCATTACCATTTAGAAATTGATTGGCTTCAAAATTTGAGTTCATGGTCATTCTAGATTCTAGAGGCAAACATAAAAGTATTGAAGTCGGATATATCTACGAACAGAGATTCTTATTTAAGGAAACTATGAAGTATCTACATATATATATATATATCAAAGTTAGATGTTATCAGGGTACTACAATATAATGTACCAATTAATAGAACCTCACAAAAGGTTTGATTGTTCTTATAGTGGAGCTCTACAAATTTGATAATAATTTGTTAACAGTTGATTAAAAATTAAAATTATAGATATTCCAGATAATCAAAAAAATATATATTAAAAAATACTCCTGCAACTCAAAGAATTATGAGTGAGGATGCGGGACCGCCTTAGTTATATCTTCATCTTCAATTAGATAAGTAGATATTTTGTGAGGATGCAGAGTGCCTATGGAACAAAGCAACATTGTCAATATATCCTAAAATTTTGTCTGAGTGTCTAGTATAATATAAAAATATGTTCAATTCCTTTTAGAAGATTCTATTCTACTTGTGTAGCTCTTTTGAGAAAATCTCGGAACCATTTTTGGTATGCAGTCTGACGTTGAGGAGACAAATAGACAAATAATAATTTTGCCGTTGTATATATAGAGGGTGCTTATTAATCATACGGAAAAAATCAAGGGTTTTCTGGACTATTCTGAGAAAATTTTGTCCTTTAGTGATTTTTGAAAAGCTGCTTTGTTGCAAAGACAACAATAACAATATTTTATTACCGAAGATAACATGTAAAGTTCAACTTTTCAAAATGAGGAGGAGGAATCCAGTAAGGATGCATGAATCCAATTTGCTCCTCATTGAATGCCCAACTAATTAAAAAACACCAGGGTCATTTCTTATTGAGGTACACTCAACAATTATTCGAAACCTTGAATGTTCCAAAATTTTCTATTTTGGTGTTAAACATACGGATGATGATAGTTCTCATCCGAAAGAAGAAATTTGGACGGATTTCAGGCAGCTAGAACAAAAATCAAGAGAATTATTGAATTAAATGCATATTACAAATACCTAACCATTGTAAAAAGAGCGACTAAGGGACTGTTTTTGATTGATTGATTGACTGAAAATTATAATTTTAAAACCAATCCTGCTATATTTCCACTAGTAAGTTCTATTTCTCTCAACAAAAAAAAAGTTTCTAACTTCACACAAGATCACAAACGTGCGCATTCTATTTTTTCTGTATTTGCTATGTATGTGAAAAGTCGGAAAATATGAGTAATAAAAATAACAATTCTACAGTTCAGCAAATCTCATTATGAGAAATAGCAAAGAAATTAATAACAAATTAATTGCTTCTGTGAGCTGAAAGAAAATGTATGTCGGTATTTAGAGTTATAATATATATATATATATATATATATATATATATATATATATATATATATATAATATATATATATATATATATATATATATATATATATAATTATCCGTTTGATGCCCCTTTTCTGAATTTGCCTAATATGTAAGTTTTGTAAAAACAAATTTACGGTTATAGTCTATTTTAGTGGCTTTTGCCATAAAAGCCCTAAAAAATAAAATGTTTGCAAAATACATGTACCTATCTATATTAGTGTAACTTTTAATAATTTAATGATTTTTTAATGATTTGTTAATAAAAAAAAGGAAAAATGCTGTTCTTAGTACTTACGACTTTTAGCTGCAATTTTTGATTTGGAAGTAGTATCTTTTCAATCCCAAATAGTATATACCTAATCATCCTTGCATTCTGTTAAACATCCTTCAAAATTAGTAAAAATATGTGTAAAAATGGTAAATATAAGTTCGCGAAAAATGTAGTTTAAAGGAATTGATGATTGACTTGTGCAGTGTATCTGACATTTAAAAACTGTCAATTCCAATGTAGTTAAAACTACTCAAATTTAAAGTCTAAAGGTAGGTATAGTTTCATATTAAAATTTAAAAAAATATTTCTCACAAATATGTACTTGCGATACGATATTATGGCAACTTTTAATGACTAAGGCAACGAACTATGTCTTCAGGCTTTCGAAAATATGAATTCAGTGATTACTTTACTTTACGACGATATTGTCGTTAATTTTTTCAAAAACAAAAATTCTTGGAAATGGAATTCATAGCATAATCTGATGCTGCGAAAGTTATACTGGCAGCGTTGGCAACATTGATATTAACAGCACTTGAACGTTGAATGTACTGCATAAGTCAATCATCAATTCAATCAATTCAATCACTTATATTCACTATTTTTACGCTTTTTTGATAATTTTGTAGGTTAATAGTGTTTATTCAATTGAACCCAAGGATGATTATATAAAATTGTAGTTAAAAGTCGTAAGTCCTAAGAATACCATTTTTCCCTATTTTGTTATTATTAGCAAATCTATAATAAAAGTTATGCTTACATATATCTATTTTTGAAAACATTTTTTAGGGCTTTTATAGCAAAAGCCGCTATACTAGACTTTTACCAAACTGTCCAAAACCGAGATTTTCCAAAAATTTCAAAGCTTGTGTCAACTAAAATGAACGTGCTCGTGTCGCACGAAATGACCACCTCGTGCTGTGAGTCCAGAGAACACTTGTGTAAGTCTTATTCTCCTAAAAGTACATTTCCGCCTAGACCCACGGAGCGAATACCAGACGATTTTACATGAAAAAAAAACATGTAGACACGTACATGTTTCAGATCAGTTCTTTTGGGGGAGAAGCTTCTTTACGGCGCCTTAATTGAGACTTGTCTCTATTCAAGTTCTTGTTTTCTACCTACCTATCTATCTTAAATAATTTTATTACCTGTAGCTTAAAAAACAATAACATTTTACTACTCAGACTGTTTATTGCTCTCTATTTTGGTTTCAACACTAGCTATAAAAATAATATCAACTTGACAGAGCTCCAAGTTTTTTCGATTTTCTGTATTTAATATACCTCATATACTTTCTAAAGATTATGTTTGGTAAGTATATGAACAAACTTTGAGAGATGTATACTTTGATCCTTTGGAACTAAGAAATATTGGAGATTTAGAATTCTAAATATCCTGAAGTGCCCTAATGCGTGTCAACGGATAAATTCAACAAGCAATATATTATGCAGTTTTAGAGATACCTACACCTCCTACAAAAAAAGTTTTAAAGATTTAACAGATGTGAAGTTGCAGTATTCTGGTTTTCTAATCTCAATAAAATGAATATTGAGTTAAGCCTACGTTCTTTCATAACTTAAACTATAATACCAACTATTTCACTGAAATATCTGATTTTTTAAAACGCCTTTTAGAATAACGACAACATGACTTTAATATAGTGGTTTTGTATTCGGATCCAGAGAAAAAAAATTGCGTCTCAAGTTATAGATACAGGGTGAGCCAGGGTTGAGGTAAAGCTCCATTTTTTTTTTCTATCCATGTTATCGATTTAATATTTTTTTCAAATGTTAGGACTGACAATGAGGCACATTACCAAATTTGTTTTATTTGTAAACAGGATGACCTAAAGTAAGAAATGCAATTCAATTCTGTTTTTTTAAATGGTAACTCTCCGTTCTTGGTACAGTCTCAGATTTGCAACTAACTGGGTCACCCTGTACATGTTTAGGAGATACAACCTTGTTATAGTTATACACATTTTTTATTTGAAATTGCGTATAACAATTAAATTATTGAAACATAGATCAAAGTTATTAAAAATCAATATATGTATCCACTTCTAGCTCATAATAGCTCATGCTACACCTTCTAAAAGTTCTACTTTCTTCAACATTGTACCAAACGGGCTACTATATCTTGTTTCCCTCTTATGAGAGGGCTCTCTTTGTACTCTAAGTTGTTAGTAAGCTTTATTACCGACTGTCTATAATAAATCAATTTGAATATCATGCTTATTTACTTGAAGTAATAAACACAGTTATTGCAATATTTCTGAATATAACCAGAACACTGTAAATATATGAAGCAGATGTCAGAGTACGGATTTGAAATAAAATGTATGTATTTTGAACTTCTATCAGCCATACAAGTCAATTCCGAAAGGGATTAATGACTTTTCAACATTAAAACATTTTTTGGCATCTCAAATATACCTATCAAATTATAACCTAAGAATTGAGTCGAACAGGTCACACAAGTTCGATTATCTCTATGAAACTATGAATTACACATAAAGCACAGGAATAACTAACACATTATTCATTGACTAAAGTAAAGACAAAAAATATACAGAATATAATAAAGAGATTCGCCAGTTCATGCGGCTTTTTTGATAAATAGCGTTCAAAAGCCTGATTAAACAGGTCGGGTGTCGGATTCATTGTCA
Organism: Crioceris asparagi; assembly: GCA_958507055.1. Classification (NCBI taxonomy): domain Eukaryota; kingdom Metazoa; phylum Arthropoda; class Insecta; order Coleoptera; family Chrysomelidae; genus Crioceris; species Crioceris asparagi. The sequence continues at coordinate 73,391,769 of OY293828.1, forward strand.
TTATTTGTAGAACCCATGAAATCCTGCCAGGGGCTGCCCTCGAATGAATAACCGATCTAAAGTGAAATATAAAGAAATCCTGTCGATTTTGGATTTAAGATACATTTTGAGTACCTAAGTATCTTGGATCATATTCTTTATAATATGAATCTTTTGTACCTAAAGCATGGTTGCATTTTTGTTAGCTGATATTTATTTTCTCAGAATATTGGTATGTTTAAATATCAAAGAAACTGAGAGTTCTGCGTTCTGTAATTATTAGCGTAACTTTTTATTGATGCTGAAATTCTTTCTATTCAACCTTGAAATACGTCATGTGTCTTCTACATTTTTTTTTGTCTTTTCGGTACCTATCTTCGTTTTGTATAATATTATGTTTCAGTGTATATACTTTTCTACTCATCACATAGTCAAGGAACTTGTAGTTGTTTTCTGATTGTTATTGTATATATCATTTCTTTTACAATATCTTCAACTATTCATTTTTATTCAGCTCACTAAGTTTATTTTCTGGATCCATCTTAGAGTTCAAATCTCGAATGCTTTCATAAAATCCGTGTCATTTTTCGAAGCTTCCATTCGATACAATAATATTGGAAACCCATAGCACTTCAGCATTCTAATATGTTTGTTGATTCTGATCTGTCCAATTTAGATCTTTCACGCATTTGTTATTTTTTTGCCAGTGATTTCTGGAATAAATCTTCTGAGCATATGTTGAAGAGCAATAGTAAGAGTTATACATGCTTGTCTTACACCTCGCTGTACCTATATTATTTATTTCCTCGGAAAGTTCCCTCCCCACCTGTAGCTGGCGGTATGATTAAATATCAGTTTTGTAATCCTGATGTCATCCCTGTCTGTACTTTTATATTACCTTTATCAAATATGATCATAACGAACCTTGGCGAAAATTTAGTAGCAAACAACGAACCGAGCAAAAAACCAATATAGTCTTATGGGCTACAAATATGAGCAAGTAGGTTATATTTCCGCATCTATCAAAATTTACATTATAATTCGATATCAATTGACTATTCCATGAATTAAATATAGAATATAAATACGTAATTAAATCGAAGGCTATTGCATATTCTATTTTTAATTGTTATAAACAATAACAAGTAGGTTTTAGAATACGTACTTATATTTTGTATATGTTTATCTTTTATTCAAAGCTCATGGTAGTCAAAATAATTGATTCTAGCCAAAATATCGGATAAAAATAATATACTATGATTTCAACTACTCACAATAGGAAAGTTTCTTTCCAAATAAATAATCATTATATCTTATTGCTTGTCTTTGTTATTGGTTCGATTTTACCAAATATTAATCAAGTCATATCTCCATTAAGGCCCCTAGAGACAGAAACAATGTTTCATTTATGAATATCGGTGAATGGATAAGAATTTTTGATATCTGGAGCGTCAAAAATGATAATGACATTGACTGGTTTTATTAGAAACATAATTACCTATACTCCATTTCAAAAAGTGAGAGAGTAATAGATTATGATAGAGTTACCGTCATAATTATAATATAATACTCTCTCTCTCTCTTTTTGAAATGAATTATAATTGAGTTCATGCAGACCTTATCAAAATTTGTGGTGCTGTTTTATAGTTAATTGATAACATGGCTGAATTTCATTGTGACCGAACTCACTACAAGAAGTAGGTAAGTGAGGGTCTATGTTTAGATAGTAGAAATATTTTTCATGGAATCATTTAGTTTGTGGCTACAAATTGTACCAAAATCTTTGGTAAAAATAAGTAAATTGTAAATGAAATGTTATTTCATAAATTTTACTCACATTTTTATGGGAAGTGTATAAGTATAATGTGTATACCTCTAGGTTCTTTCCCTTACGTCTACTTCTCTTACATATATAGCACAATTTGTTTGGTCGGTGTATAAAGTTATAAATTATGCTAGGAAGCATACTGTATTACTATTATTCGTTCGAGTGATAGATTGCACTGATGAAATTACCTAATCAGTTGACGATGTTAGCATTTCCATAATGGTTTATGAGTTATTGATCAATAGTGAATTGTGATTGATATCAATTGGATTAATTTATAAATAGCTTCAATTTTGGTTAATAATAAATAAATTCTATATACTGTAGTACCTATATCAGTATTATACATTTATATTTCCAAACTAAATGGAAATGTGCATTCATAGAAATCAAAACATCATTTTTCTTATGATTATATTCCAGCAATAATTGAGTGAAAAATCAATACCAAAACATATCTATATCAGCGAAGAAAATATATATTTATCTATAAACATGGTATTTATTATAGAGAAGATCAAGGGGATTTGCGATAACGTTTTTTAAAAGAAGTTTTTTAAAATTTCGATCTTTGAAGTAGTCAAATTGTATTTCTTTCATAATCATACACACCTTTATCAAAATGATTTTGTTTAAGTTATAAAAAAGGTTGCAGTGCTATCGGATAAATTTTCGGTATCTGTTCTCCCCAGATTTCCAAAGCTCTCTTGAGTCCAACAACGTATCTTATGTGACTGGTCTATGTTTCTTTCCATCCATCTATCTACCTGTATGTCTTTCTGAGGCAAGACTATATTGAGAGTGAATCGACCGATTTTTTTCGTTTGTTTGATAGGGTACCATGTCTACTCGCCTGAAGCACAAGATGGCTACTTTGATGAAATTTGTCTTAAGTATTCTTCTCGAAGCCCATCACCCTCCTCAAGGCGCATATTTGAACAAAAAGCAGAAAGCAATTTAAAAAAATCCAAGTCCACAAAATTAAGGTAGCTTACTAGTAAACCCAACAATCTTTCATTTCATGTGAGGTTATGAAAATTTGAGACCAGCGTTCAAAACTAAATTTGATAAACAAGATATCTGAAAATAGTCTAATAAGAAACTGTGACTACAAAGATAATTTATTTAACTATATTTTGGTCCAATAATTTATGCTTGCTTTGAATAAACACATACAGACACCGTAATATACAAGCTTTCGGTAAAAAAAGACTATAGCTTGATGACTATTCTGAAGAATTGTAAAAATCCTGACAAATTTAGGAATTCAAAGGTATCAAAATTGTTGAGTTTTGATAAGAAATGTTACCCAAAAGATAATGCTTCTTGTTACAATTAACTAATAATTATTGAATAATGATTACATAATTTTACAAAATAGTTTGTGATGAGAAAAGTTATGATTTCTTAGCAGCTTTAACATGATTTATTTGAAATTATTCAGTAGGTATCTATGGTATTCCCGTGTCTGGACACAACAGATATTTCCAATTTAGGTACGGAATCATAAAAATCAAAAACAGGTACACACATTTACTTGCATCTACAAACATTTTTAGACACTACGGGCTTCAAAACTATTATAACAAAATTTTATTATTATTTTATTACATTCACCCCTTTATATCTGAATATCCAGTTTTATCAACTAATCCCATAGAAATCTCCAACTTTCAATGTTTGTCGTTCCAATTCTCACTTAAGCTTATTAGATAAATAACAATTTTCCTATCGAATGTAATCCTGCTATAGATATATAGATATTATATACCACATTATTCAATATGTCCAAATGAATTATAGATTGTAGCTTTATACCATATTCATTTTTGAATGATTCTCTATGTATATAAACTTAGACAATGAGATTTTCAAGTACATAGTTACAAAAATGCTGGTAAAAATATTATTACCTTTTCTTGCATTTACTGGCCAAATTCTCATTGATAGTTCATCCACAAACTTGTCCTCCTCAGCATGTATTAAATATTTGGTTGGAAAAATTAACAGCAAAGAACATGCAATTCTCTCAGTTAACAATGATATAAATTTGAAATTACCCGTAATTAAATACTGGAGCTACTCAACATTTATTCCTATTACCAGCATAATGCCTACAATCTACATTATGAATGTAGATGACAATTTCGAAGCTATTATATCAAATTTATCAACATCATACCTTTATAATCCTAGAAGCAGATTCATTATACTAACTGAACGTTTGAATGGTGAAATATTCGACATGTTGAATAAATATTACATTGACAGTTCAGTTGTGGTTTCTGAATCTAGTGTTTATCATTGGACAGTTGATAATGACAACAATATAAGATATTTTCAAGTGGGTGATTGCTTGTCCTTAAATTTCTCCAACATTATACCGAAGAAAAGAAGAACAGTAAAAGAAATCAAAGTTTTATATAACCAGTACTTACCATATGTGATTGACAGTGAGGAAGGTATATGTACCAGTTTGTTACGTATCATAGCTGAAAAAATGAACGTAAAATTGCATTACCATATCCATAACAAGGACCGTTCACTGCTCTTCTCACGAAAATATGATGTGTACGGTGGACTCTTGGTACCTGAAATACACGATATGTTTCTCTACGATCTCACCTATCCAGTCACGGAGGATACGTCCCAAATTGTTGTTCCTACTTTAACAGAAAATTTGAATATGCGTATCTTCATCCTGGAATTCGAGCCTAAGGTTTGGCTCTGTTATGTTATCATGCTGGCTACCATTGGATTATTCTTTTACCGTTTGGAAAGAAACATCTCAATCATTTTCAGCATGCTAGAGATTGCTCTGGATCTAAGTCAACATTTTCGTTTCTCATCCAAGGCCAGTTTGGTACTATTCATTTTTTATGTGTTTGTAATGCAGATAATGAGTGCAATATATCGCAGTAAACTTTTCTTTTTCACAAGTGGTGATAATAACAAGCAGATGGTCAACTCTATTAAAGATATTATTAACGTTGGATTGGAAGTTGGCTTGCATAATTTTGTCCGAAAGCAATTTAATAATTCAATGAATCCTTTAGTAAGGGCATTGGCGGAAGGGAGTAATGTTTGTGATATTGGCCTATCTTGTCTGAATAGAACTGCTTTCAATAAAGACATGGTAACTATTAAATTGATGAGGAATCTCAAATATCTTGTGCCTCGAATGTATGTGGATGACACAGGAAAATCCCTGTTACATATAATTGATGATGGTCAAGTGAATATTATATTTTTTCCCATCTTTTTCATCAAAGGTCATCCTTTGTGGGAAAAGTTCAATAAATATTTGGTGATTTTGAAGGAAGGTGGATTTGTCGAGCAGATATATAAAAATTTTGAACGAGGTTACATCAAGGCAGCACAGCTAGCCGCTCATAATAAGCACATACAAGCTAAACCGTTCAGCTTACAAACACTGAAGTATACATTCATTGACTTTTGTTGTCTTCTAGTTGTTTGTATTTTTATTTTTATCTTCGAACTTCTGCATGCAGCATATAGGGTAAGACAATTTTTGTAATTATTTTGACCTGTGTGAGATTATGTTCATCCTATAAATTATCTGAATCAAAAGTTGAGAGATCCAAAAAAAAGACTTCCTCAGTGAGTGGAAAGTCAGGGTTTACTTAAATCAAGTAATAAATAGGTGTTATTTTATAAATAAATTTAAAAAATGCATTGATTCTAAAACTTTTTATAATTCATTTTTTTAGATATTGTTGTTTACAAGTATTTTACTTATTTCATTCTTCCATATTTTATTTCGAGAGGCAAAGATAATATTTCGGTTTGGTTAAGTATTTTTCAAACGATTATCGAGAGAGAAAAGTTAGACATAGCAAATATGTGGGTTTCTGATTAAAATCAAACTATTGGACAACAAATTGACGAAACTCCAAAATTTTAGATGCGCATTTTAATACTTTGATCATTAAGTTTAATGATTTTCATCACGGTGCATCACAGAGTCTTGAATTAAAAACTATTGTGATTACGGTTTATTTCAGTTCAGTGTCTGCTAGGAAGGAGCAAGATTGCTGCCGCCATATTGTGAAATCGTTTAACAGAGTGAACGCACAATTAATTTAATGACTAACAAAACACTCAAAAATGTTGGTGCACTAAAAAATACTAAATAATATTAATTCTGTATGGGCTCGTAGGTACTGTTGAAGTTGGTGCCAAAAGTATTATTTTTATCAATAACTGCACAACTAAAAAATTTCTAAAACCAATAAAATTAATATAATTGAATTTTTTAGTGTATTAATTTTTGCAATACCTTAGTCCTTCCTATTTTTTCTAAAAAATATTTATATTATATTTCTTTAATGTTTATTGCAGCTGACTGAACACGAAAGATATGACTTTTGACCTATGAACCAAACGGCCTTATCAGTAAACATGCTTTTTTTATTTGATAGACTATTGAGAATTGGTCTCATTGAAAAACATAGACTTTCAATATGTCCTTCCCCTCAAAAACTTCTCCGAAAGGGTGTGGAGGAGGCATTTTTTTCAAAAATAAAAAATTTGAGAGGACAAAATTAAAGAAGGAACCATATCCGGCAAAAATAATGGTTTTCGAGTTACAGCAATGCTGATTTCTGTAATTCCCGCTATATTTTGAAATCCCTGAATAAGTATAAGCAACGTATTATCTTTTTTGGTGAACCAGGAATGATTTTGATAAGTAATGTTACACTCAAAAGTGTGAAATAAATATTTTTTTCAGAAAATTGGACCGACTTTATTAGTTGGTGCATTGAAAAGTAATATTAATTCTATTGGTTCTGGTACTTTTGAAGTTGGTATCAAAAGGTTTCAATCTGACTACAACTACATCTTTAAAATTACCACTACCAATAGTATTTATAGTTATCTATTATTTTGTATTTTTCAGTGCACCAACTAATAAAGCCGGTCCAATTTTTTGTAACAAATATTTATCGCAAATTCATTTCGAATATCAAACTTATTCCAACATACTCATAAATACCAAATTTATTGTGAATTTCCAAAATTAATGTGTAGTCTAGTTCTATTTCGATTGATTTTCTATTTGTATAAGTAAAAATAAAATTGGTCAAATAATCTCAAATAATGATTTGATTCTAGATGAATTCCGATTTCCACAATTATTATTGAAAGTGAAAATTATAAAGCATCTTTTCGAACTAGCCGACTTTCTAAAATGTTTATAGCATAGACAAAACTGAGCCAATTATTTTTAGAATATGCTTATATTAATAAATCTATATAATGAATGATGATTCGAGAGCTGACATAGAACACATTTTATCCGTTTCATATTTATGCATTCAGAAAAAAAACAACTTTGAAAGAAATTCGCACATATTCTTCAGTATTAAAATAAATATACAAACCTATGGAACCCATTCGATGAAATATCAAGTAAGAATATGTAAAATTAAGTTAGAATTTTTTTATAATGCCTCAAACCCATCAATTGTTTTTATGCGTGTTTTTATTTTACTCTAAGTAGGCTTGGAAGGAAAATATTGTATTTCTGAAAAAGAATCGGTGTCCAGTTTTCAACAGATGTTTACGTTTTAGAAATCCTGAGTCCTGAAAATATATTTTCATTCATTGTTTTCTCTGTCTATCTGTCTGTGCGAGAACGGATGAACCGATTTTAGGCAATAGCTGAAAAATATGTTTCGCTCAAGACCGTGACACGAAACATGTCTAATGATTTTGATGGAACTTGTCTTAGACATTCTGCTTGAAGCCCTCTACCACTTGCTATAAAGTGTATCTCTGGAAAAAGCAAAAAATAAGTTATGCCCAAACGGTCAAATTTCTTTAACAAAACCAAAAAAATCATAGATTACCTACTAGAATTAATATCTGAAACAAGCGTATAGTCTCTTATGAGTTTGCGAGTATCTTTCCTGGAGGACATCCTTCTAATTTTTCTTTTGAACAGTCCAGCTGTACTCGAGGGATTTGCACAGTCTCAAAATTATCCAGAAATACTTACGGTAACAAATTATGCCCGCAATTTCTCTCGGGAAGATAACTAACCAAACACTCAGATTTCGTATGTAGACTGTTTAATTCAGTCTACTACCTACTCCATAAGATGAAAGTTCGCATGAGCATGTTGATTGAAATGAATGAATACAACTCCCGATCGGATGAGACACTAATTCAGTGGCTTGACGATCTCTGGAATGAATATGCTATTTACCATTTTCTATACGCGTTAAGGAAATGCATATATTAAAAAAACATCAATTCATTGAAAAGTCAATCATATATCAGATTTATTGATAAAAGTGATGAATAAGCATAAAACACAAATGTATTACATAAATTATATAATATGCATATATTCCTTCAGACTACTGCGAGAACTATCATTTTTAGACTACTTTCGTGATTTAGATCGATTACTATCTTCGGTATATCATCAATAATGTCTCCCTCACCCCATCACCATTCCTCTTTAATATTTCCGTATATCTGATATTGATTGTTCATCTCAAGGGTACATTTTTCTTTAAGGTGTTTTCCCACATAACAGGAACATTCTCGTTACCATAGCTTTCTTCTCTAATGGGAGTATTGTAAAAACACTTTGCAAACTTAAAACCCAAGAATTAATAAAATTTATACTGATTTCCATTTTATCCAAAACTATCTCAACTGTATGTGACGCTTATGAAATAAAAACTGCGTTGCTTACGGATATAAGAGCAGTGTCGTATCCTGGTTTTGAAAGGGATAAGCTTGAAATACTGATTTAACTTAAATCGTTACATAGTCTAGTACGATTAAAAATGAATAGTTCGGAAAGGGGGAAGGTGTAATAAAATCTACATTAATATTCAGTAGTATCACAGGATCATTCTAAGGATACAAATTACCCATTCATAAAAAAACAGGTGAATACCAGTTAACCCATCAAACTACACTACTGACAAAGATTAGAAAATCTGCTACTGGATTTCATTAAAACACTTGAACAACCAATAGGGCTTCGAATACTCATTAGCTTCTTTCAAAACTCTAAGCTTGTTGCTTGTTTCTAGCCACTTTCTTGTAGCCGCCACGTTATAAAATTTATTAATCTTTATAATTCTTCAAGCTACAAGAGACGAAAAGAAAACATCTAGATAAAACGCAGTTTGCTTAGCAACAGGGTGATATATTGGCAGGGATTTATAACACAAACCATTTTAGATCGTTTTCAACACCCTCCAAAACTTAACATATATTGGACCTATATCCTTGCATTTTTTTGTATTTAGTAAGACCCACTTCTAGTTACTAAATCTCAGTTTTCAATAGAAAACCTCTCACTATTCACGATATAATGATATTCTAAAATCACTATAACGACCGACTGACTTATTGTGAATAACCCTGTATATAGGAAGAAATAAAAAGTCGTCACATTGAGGGTTGTTAGTTTTGCTTTCAGAATAAACAACTGAAGTTTTTTATAACCTTTTTTTTAAATAAAGAGAAGAGAAGAGAAAAAAAATGATATTATATCACAAAATCTAAATTTGGGAAAAATCCAAGTTCTTAACAAAAGTATCTGCAAAATAGGTACCTGCATAGCAGCTTTGCTACTAAAATAAGTGATATCTATCTGGATACCAAGTTCCTTAAATCATAGCACCTGATATTGTTCTTCAATTGCTTTCAACGAAAATGTACCTATGATGTTCTTTGATATTCATTAGTGCGACATGGCAAGTTTTAACCCATCAAAATTAATCTTCATGTTTGGGAATTTATTGATAACGATGTAGTCGACAAGTGCAGCCATCGGCACATCAAGAGCTAAAATATCTAAATTTTTACCCTTTCGATCTTGAACTTTATTTATATCTAAGGTTTTTATTTTCAGTTCCACTGGAGAAATCTGACTAGGAGGAAATTTGCCTAGTCGAACTATTGAGTAGCAAACAACATGATATTTTGAGTAATTTTTAAATAATTGAAGAAGATTACGCAAGTCAGGAACTTGGTATCCAGTTAGATCTCGCTTTTTATTAACTATGAAATTACTTATCTTGCAGGTTCTTTTGTTACAAACTTGACTTTCACATTCATATTTTTGCTGGGATGAGTAAAGGCCGGATTAAAGGGTGGTGTCGGGAGCGATTTTCCCCGACCTCGTTAATTTCAGATGGGCCCAAATTTTTTTCAATAGAAATTTTTTTTGCAAATAGCAAATCACCATCATATCTAATTTAAAAATAACTTTGAATTTTCTTAGAATGCCATTCGTGAAAATTGTCCTTAACTCCGATCCCATATTGTACAATATAACATACTTAAAATCTCGCGCACTTTATTCAGATAATGACTTGCAAGTCGCAATCCGAAGTTTGATTCAAAAGCCAATTATTTTTGGAATTCAAACGAGAACCATCTTAAATAAAGAGTGAAAGTCCGAAACAATCATACTGGCAGAGGAAATTTTAATTTTTTCTTATAAAAAATGAACTTGTTATTACTTTATTGTCGCGATTCCAAGTAGAAATGTCAGAAAAGTATTTAATGTAATCGTATAAAATTGGTGTCCGGTTTTCAACAGATGTTAACGCTTTAGGGTCCTCTTTCAGTATCTTATAAACGGATAAATCGATTTTGTTGCTACCTTCTTTGTTTTGTAGGGTACACCGCTCACCTGTGACACCGAACGAGCATCCTGCGACAGCTGAAAGACGTGTTTTGCTCAGGACTGTAGCGCGAAAACGGCTACAAGGTGCACGACCTCTGAAGGCGCATCTCTGAGACAGCGCATCAAAAACGTTATACTAACCTAAAATATATTTTCTAACTGTTTATTTATATTCTGGCTAAACCGTTCTTCTAAAAAACTTCTTCTGACCTCCATATTGAATAAAACCATTTTTTCTTTGTTCTGGCACAATGAGAAAAATGAATGTTCGCGCGATTTAATCGGGCGATTTTTAAATTCGGCAGAGAATGTTTACCAACATACAACTGGCCATGAGAAAAACAATCCTCTCTTAAATCTACGCCAACAAATTTAAAGGTTTGACATTTTGCCTTGTTGATAGAAATTGCAAATGCATGTTTAATCGAAAAATGTATTCGTTTGAATTGAAAAGGTAAATCTGTTGGAATCAGCATTTGGGGTTAGAGCTGTCTCTCCCGATGCCGGACCAGTAAGAATAGCAGCTTCAATGACATTATCACGCATAGCTTCGATTTGCAATCTTGTACCGTTGCATAGAGTAGGTGGATGAAGATTACGTAACAATATTATTGAACAACTTTTAGTTTTAAAACATGAAAATGAAGCCCTGGAGGATTAAGAGAGTTCAAAAATTCTTGAGGATAGTGTACGGCGGTATCGGGCTCTACAACTGTATCGATAGAGCAATAATCTTTGACTTCTCCTTGCAATTTTCCTAAAATAATTTCTACTCTGCTGCTGACGTATTTCGATATGTTATTTGATTTGTACAGGAAAAGAATTCGCAAGGATAAATATGTGAAATTATTGAATTTTTAACACAGTATTCAAAATTCAACTCTGTGTTGAATTTTCAATACAAAATATTGGAGATTCAACTTTTTTTATATAGTGTACACAATGTATCAACCATGTTATCTTTTTACATTATGGTAATAACCTAATACTATGAGGCTTGCTGCAGCAGTCGGTACAGTAGAGACTCGGACATATATATCACCTTATAAAAACATTGAACAAAAAAAACATTCTAGAGCAAAAATGATGGTTCAAGTAGTTAATTATTGGTTTCAACTTCAGTACATTAAGATAAACAAAGTAACAAATAATGAATGCTATTTTTTCATTCTTTAGCAATCACGATTTTTTTCAGCTATCGATAGTCGCCATCGCTTCGCTTTACCTACGCCGCTGAGAAGTAGTTCCCAATCTTTATTTATTTTTGACCGACGAACCCCGAACGGAGGAGGTATACAATTCGACTGTCTGCTTTTTTTTGTTTGACCGCGCGTTTTATATAGTAAACAAACTCCGATTTTGATAATTTTTGATTCATTTGAAAGAGGAGGATTGAGAAATGGTCACATATTCATAAAAACGCAATTCCAAAATCCCCAAATCGAAAATCTGAGGTGGTATAATTAAAGATAGGACAATATCCGGAAACGTTTAAATTGAACATTTTTTTCAAAAGAGTTACGGTTTTAGAGATAGAGGCATGTTAGTTTCTCATTTTTGCTATGTTGAGAGGCCGATTTCTTTCTAAAATTTAAAATCTTTCGATACTACATGAAAGACATAATTATTTGTATCAACATATATAATGAACATTTTTTCCTTAGAGTTTAAGTTTTCGAGTTAAATCGGTGTTAAAATGGTAACATATAAAGGTCTTAAGCGTATTTCCGCAGCGATGCTTTGAGATCTCAATAAAAACAAGTACAAAGAAAAAATATACGTGGGTAATAGGATAAGTACATTGCTATTAGTGAACGTTCAACTATTTTCGAGACTAATATTGCACTCAAAAGTGTGAAATAAATATTCTTTACAAAAAATTGGACCGACGTTATTAATTCTATTGGTGCTGGTACTTGTGAAGTTGGTGCCAAAAGTTTTCAATCTAACTGCAACTGCACAACTTCAAAAGTAGGTAAGAGCACCAATAGAATTAATATTATTTTAAACTTTTTAGTGCACCAACTATTAACGTCGGTCCAATTTTTTTTAGTATCTATAGAAAAGCTATATGAGCATAAAATACTGCCTATGTCACCCGAGCAAATATAAAAACCCATTACAAAAGAAATTCTTGAAATCGGATAAGTAGTTTTCGAGATTTTTATGGTCATACGAAAAGTCGTTACCCGCATATATATTAGTATAAATATAAGTATAGATATAGAGCTCCGTGAACTTAGAACCCGACTTGAAAATAAAATTAATTAAAAAGTATACTCGTAAAATACAAACGACGTAAATGTTTGTAGTGAAATTTATTTTTTTGTAGTTTTTCAAAAAACCTTGAAAATCGAAAAAAATATTTATTCCTACAATTTTTGATGTTTCTCTGTAATTTTTCCGGGAATGTGTTAACAATCGTTTGTAGTTTTTGGTAGTGATAATAGTTTTTTTTGTAAATTTTTTTCAACATTATTAATCACTCAAACAAATTTACGTCAAATAAATTTAATCACATTTTTGTGCTTCCAGAAACTACAAACGATGTAGATGTTTGTAGTGAAATTTATTTGTTTGTAGTTTCTCAAAAAAACATTGAAAATAAAAAAAAGAATTACTTCTACAATTTTTGATGTTTGTATGGATTTTTTTCCTGAAATCTGTTAAAAATCGTTTGTAGTTTTTTGTAGTGATAATAATTTTTTTTCTATTTTTTCAACATTATATACCGTTTAATCAAATTTTCGTCAAATAAATTTCATAAAATTTTTGTTCTTCCAGAAACTACAAACGACGTAGATGTTTGTAGTGAAATTTATTTGTTTGTAGATTTTCAAAAAACTTGGAAAATGGAAAAAAATAATTTACTCCTACAATTTTGGATGTTTTTATGGCATTTTTGACCGACTTCCCAAAAGGAGGAGGTATACAATTCGACTGTGTGCTTTTTTTTTTTTTGGTTTGTGCGCGCCTTTCATATAGTAAACGTACTCCGATTTTGATGATTTTTGATTCATTTGAAAGAGGAGGCTTGAGAAATGGTCCCATATTCATAAAAACGGGAATCCGACATCTCGTTCCCTCCGAAAACCGCCCCCGAAGGGGGTGGAGGGGGCAAATTTTGTCGAAAATTGAAAATCTGCGTTGATATAATTACAGATAGGACAATATCCGGAAACGTTTAAATGGAACATTTTTTCAAAAGAGTAACGGTTTTCGACATAGAGACATTTTAAATTCTCAAATATACCTATTTTCGCTATGTGGAGAGGGCGATTTCTGTCGAAAATTGAAAATCTGTTTGCAGTACATGAAAGACATAATTATTTGTAGCAACATTTATACTGAACATTTTTCCCTTAGAGTTACGGTTTTCGAGTAAAATCGGTGTTAAAATGGTAACAACTAAAATATTCAAGCGTATTTCCGCAGCGATGTTCTGAGATCTCAATAATAACAACTACAAGCAAGGAATATACGTGGGTAATAGAATAAGTACTATCTTCATTGGTATTAGTGAACGTTCAACGATTTTCGTGACTAATGTTACACTCAAAAGTGTGAAATAAATATTTTTTACAAAAAATTGGACCGACTTTATTAGTTGGTGCACTGAAAAGTATAAAATAATATTAATTCTATTGGGGCTGGTACTTGTGAAGTTGGTGCCAAAAGTTACCAATCTACCTGCAACTGCACAACTTCAAAAGTAACAGCACCAATAGAACTAATATTATTTTATACTTTTCAGTGCACCAACTAATAAAGTCGGTCCAATTTTTTGTAAAAAATATTTATTACGAAAATGTGTTAACAATTGTTTGTAGAGACTTACGAAGAAATCTAAGAGCACATATATTATTTTACGTAAGTGAAAATGGCGATAGTTATTAAAGAAATGTAAGAAAAGTCTAAAAATAGTTTGAAAAAAATATTTCATTAAATTTAATTTAATTCAGATCTTGTGATGTTCAATGATGTTAATAAAATGTGAAAACCAAATCTGTTATTACTAAAAAGTAAACTAAAAATAATTGAAAAACAAATAAATTCCACTACAAACATCTTCGTCGCTTGTAGTTTCAGGAAGTACAAAAATTTTATTAAATTTATTATTTGTAAATTTGTTTAAACGATTAATAATGTTGAAAAACATCAACAATTCTAGGAGTAAATCTTTTTTTGATTTTCAAAGTTTCTTGAAAAACTACAAACAAATAAATTTCACTACAAACATCTACGTCGCTTGTAGTTTCAGGAAGTACAAAAATTTTATTAAATTTATTATTTGTAAATTTGTTTGAACGATTAATAATGTTGAAAAACATCAACAATTCTACGAGTAAATCTTTTTTTTGATTTTCAAGGTTTCTTGAAAAACTACAAACAAATAAATTTCACTACAAACATCTACGTCATTTGTAGTTTACGAGTATACTTTTTAATTAATTTTATTTGCAAGTCGGGTTCTAAGTTCACGGAGCTTAGATATAGATATTGGTATTGCAATTGAACTGACTTAGGAATATTGGTTTTAATACTCTTATACTTACACAATTGACATAAATATAGATAATTAAGAAAATAGCCTTTATGATACTTCGTTACAAGGAGTAAGGCGTATTGTTGGTTAATTACCAAAGAACTTATATAGATAATTTACACACAATACCCAACATTCACCTCACAAACTATTGTGGCGCGTGATATCCCTCTAGTTTTTGTTATCTTTGAATAAATTTAACATTTGGGTTATTTTGGAATCAATCGACAAAGTATTTAAAGATATAAATAATGATGTGTTTTACTTGATAGGTAAGAAAGATAAAGATCTAACATTCTGCTGAACATGTTATACTTAAATACCTAATTCATGTTGTCATGACTGAATGAAAATGAAAAGAAATACCTAGTGAAAATGGTAATTTCATAACCAGCAATATTATTACTATTATTGTATGGTGCAATGAGCCAAAATCTGAATCTTTTTGATCTTTGAGGATGGAAAAAAAGTCTCGTTTGCACATGTTATAGTTGATGTTCTCGTCACGATAGAGCGTTGTGCGTAATGAAGCATCTCTGAATTTCAAGTGTTTGGCGGCGCGGCCAAAAGATGTGCTGCTTGTTATTTAATCGATTTAAAAGATCGTCATGTTACGAGGTGCCAAAAAGAATTCAGATGTCATTTGCTATTTGGAGGATCCGGCTTTCGCTTTTATTCCATCCAAAATCTCCTAAGAAGTTTCCATGTACGAGTCCTTGTGTTTTCATATGCTATTGTAAAACATTCTGATTTTGATCTTCAATATAGCCAAAATGTGAGACATCAAGTGAATAAATATGTTTCGGATAAAGATTCTAGATTTATTTATCTCAATGAAGAATCTATTATTTATCATAGTTGTTTATTATTTGGATATATGTATGTAAAGAAAAAGTATTTTTTAAATTTATTGTTGGGTACGCGCTTCCGCTAGATGAAATAAAAAAATGTTCATTCTACTTAACAAGGCTCCTCAAGGATGGAAAAGAAAACCATATGATGTAGCAATTGTTTGTGAAATCGTCTCTATCTTTACACTTTAAGTCAGCATTTTGGTTCAAATAAAATGGTAAATTCAAAATGAAATAAATGATAAAATAAACATCGCTTCTAGCAAGTATAGCATTTCGACAAGTGTAAATAGCTTAAATATAGGTTGGGGTTTGGAGTAATAGGCTCATAATCTTGTTGTCCAAGTCTTGAGTCATGACGTCAACGGTTCTCTTTCTCTATTTTAACATCAAAATAATAGTTTATATTTAGAAATCAATTCGTAAATAGAATTTTTCCTCTTAGTTTCCATTGTCAGCTAAAATAAACGACAATTATAGTCATTTTATTTTTTTAATATCATAAATGTCCATAAATGTAACGAATTATTGAAACTAGAATCCAGAGGACGAAATTACTTCTAAACCCCAAAACTGCGGAAATTACAAAGAAATCAATTTAAAAAAATGTGATGATACACTTAGATATTTATTTAAAAAAAAAATACTCCCCTGAGATATAGATGAGAAACATTTAAAGTAATCCGTTTCAAATTCATATTTTTAAGATCTTGAGGTTGAAATCTGTGTTTATGAAAAATCTCAATGTATAAAATATCCTATTTCTTAAATAATTAAAAATATCATTTCATAACTTATTATTCCTTCTATAATGTCTACTTCTAAACACCAAATCTGCGGAAATTACGAAGATATCAATTTGAAAAAGTAATGATACAGATCGATATTTATTTCCCAGAAAAATAAGATGACGCCCATAAGATATAGTTTTTTTGAATGATAAGAAACATTTTTAAGTAGGTAATCCGTTTCAAATTCCTCTCATTTAAGATCTTTAGGTTGAAACTTGTATTTATTTTACAGCTTAAAAATATTAATCCATAACTTATTATTCCTTCTATAATGTCCTTGTCTTCAATATACTTTACCTTTACGAGATAAAATGAAGGGTACTTTCAAGTTATGAGTATGACATGAAGTTTTCGACAGACGAACCCAAACGGAGGAGGTATACAATTCAACTGTCTCCGATTTTGATGATTTTTGATCCAATTAAAAAAAATCCCGATGGCCTGTAGTCAGCGGAAAGGTAAATTTTTCAAAATTCATTGAATTGAAATTTTAACAACCTTTTCATTGGTATACCTACATGTTATTAAATAAAATTGTCATAGCCTTGCCGTTAGAGGTTTTTGTTTTGGCTGTTGAATATAAAGCAGACAGGGTTCGAATCCACTTCAAGGCAGATTTTTTTTTCGTCTATTTCTTTTCAATAAACATACTATATATTTTTTTAATCAGGGTCTATATTAAGATCTCCAGAAAATGTACAATTACATCAAATTTATATTGAGTGTTCATGTTTTATCAATATTTGTTATTTTTGTTTATTAATTTTTCTGTTTTTACCTGTGTATTTTATGAAAAATTGCTTTGAACAAAAGTTGTAGGTACTGATTATATCTATAACCTAAAATTATTTTTAATAATATTTACACTACTGCTCTTTTTTGATAATTTTTTAAAATGTTTGAATGGTCGCCATTTTGAAACTACTCACCCGATTTTGCCCAATAACGAACTCGACCGAGATATTTGAGAGATTGATTTTTGTAGCAAATTTGAACTTGATACCTTCAAAACTGCGACCTCTATCGTGTTAACAAATTTCGTAATATCCCATATATATATATATATATATATATATATATATATATATATATATATATATATATATATATATATATATATATATATATAAACTTTTGAACCAAATGTTTTTTTGGACTAACTTATAGACATATAACAACATGCCGTTGAAATTTTTTCGAAATTCAAAAGTGTGAACGATCGCAATAGGTATATTTCTATAAGAAATTTACCTAAAAGAGAATTCCCATCAAAAAACAACCCCAAAGGGATGTAAAGGGGCCAATTTTTCTCGAAAATCGAAAATCTGAGGCGGCATAATTAAAGATAAGACCATATCTGAAAACATTTAAATTGAACATTCTTTTAAAAGAGTTACGGTTTTCGAGTTACAGCAATGCTAAAATCTGAAATATGTGTATTATCGCTATACAAAATAATATTAATTCTATTCGTGTTGGTACTTGTGAAGTTGGTGCCAAAAGTTATCAATCTAACTGCAACTGCACAACTTCAAAAGTAACAGCACCAATAGAATTAATATTATTTTGTATTTTTCAGTGTACCAACTAATAACGTCGGTTCACCTTTTTTTAAATATTTATGCAACATTTAGTTTGTCTCGTTATACTTTTACGGTGTATTTTGCCAGTCTGTTCAGGAATAAAGTATATTGAAACTCTCAACACTATGATAAATTTACAATTAATTTGAAACTAAATATTTTTTTTTTTTTTATTTTCAGGTAAGTTACTGTGCAAACTGTTGGACATACTTATCTATCCTTAATGCACAATGTAAGTAATTGTACTAAATAAAGGTATACCAAAATATATTTAGAAATCATAATGATGTTTCCCAGAAAGTGAAGTGGAGATATACTAATACTAGCACATGTCAGTATGTATATACCTAATTTCATCCTACTTAAGAAGATATACTGAAAAATACTGAAAATACATACAATCAATTATCTAACCAATTATCTTGCACTTTAATAAATTTTAAGAATAATCAACAAGTGGTACGTATTAAACAAATAATCCTAAAGGTATTTGGATACGAAATGATTTCGTTTTACTTTGTAAAATCGAATGATACTGGTGTAAATTAATTTTCATTAAACCCTGGGGTTTTTGATTCCTTAAAGATCTTCGCCTTGTTCTGGATTCCTTATCCAAGATGATCATTTCTATACCAATAATCCTTGTGCGTTCTTACCCAGATAATAATCTCATAAGGAGTTGGGACTTTGAGAATATATATTATTGTTTCCATCCATTTTTCTTATAATTCATCTTTTCCCATGAATTTGTTCATTATCCGAAGCTATTTTACATTGGATCTCTGTAGAATAGTATTTTTAAGATATTTTCAAAATATGTCATTACGTCAGAAGAAAAAATCTGACCAAAATTTGATTTCAACGTGCGATCATTTGAAATTTTCAGCAACATTATTGATCGTCCACGCGTTAGCATCGAGTACACAAACTAAAGAAAGCAGCCAAAAATACGTAAAACTTCTTCATTTTATCACATATCTGGTTCAACAGAATAAACGAGAATTCTTGAAAAAATCAAAAAGAGTTTGTAGTTTTGTATGAGAGTTTGGTGAATCAATCAACGGATGTTGAGGATGTGCAACAACTAGATTCATTCCAAGATTTGTAAAATTAAAAACAATTCATATGCTATTAGACAAACATAAATTGTTGTAAAATGAAGAAACTCCAACTTGTCTGTGTAATTTAGATAACCATCGAATAGAAATCCAAAATTCTCCTCTGCTGATTCATCAAGGCAAAAAGAAATACATGACTTGTATTTCGAAATGTTCCGTTTTCCAACAATGTAGGTACCCATTCACCTCGTACAATCTAAATTCTCCTATCAGCAATCGTACATCTTTTAATTTCCCTATTGTCTTCACTCAACAATTCTACATGTGTAGGTACATGCTGGTTAGCGAACATACACATAAAAAGAGAACAAACGCATGGTGTTAACGAATAATAATATAACCATTACGAAGACAAGTCTATTTTGGCAGCACAAAGTCGTTAGCTGTAAAGACTATTAAAATTCATTCGACGAGAAAATAGAATAAATCACTTACTACTCGCACCACAGAGTCCAAATTCTATTTTATATTGACAGGCGGCTATTAGCGAATATAAAATAAAAAGAAGAGAGAAAAACTGGAACGAGGAACATTACATACAAACACTGACGCATTTCCTATTTGTTATTTCTTCTTATTTAACGCTTGATGTTGACTAATTGTATAATTATTTGCGCGGCACAAAGAGTTGAGTAATGTACATGGTGATCTAGATATGTCTTGGTTAGCTTATGTGATCCCTTTGTAAATGAGAAAATTACGGTGGTATTACGTTAAAGTGGGCTTGAAATGTTTTCTAATCCAATTTGTCGACTATTTGATAGATATAAATGCAACTTTTAGAGCCGGTTTCATAATTTTTTATACCTAACAATGCGATAATACCTCTACTAACAGAAGAAGTTTTTAAACAGATTTCCCGTAGTTGCTATTTCATAAACAAATTGAAAAAAATATAGTGCTTGCTATACAGCATCTTCGCTCATTGTCATATATTGAATTAATATTATTATTTATGAAATTATACGGTGTAAACATTTAGAATGGAAACCATCTATGAAATACTTAACACAAAAACTCCCAGACACACCAACATTTTTTAATTTGATAGCGCCTATTTTGATATTATTGTTTTAGTTATCAAGTTATTGGAGAACGTCTATGATGTGATCACAATTTTTTACTTTCCTACGCTAGCTGTATAAGGAAAGTATTGTAATCGTATGGAATTTTCGGTATCGAGATTTTTACAAATGTTGACGTTTCAGAGTTTTTTAAGTCTAATAAACATATTTTCAGCCATTGGTCTGTCTGCCTGTCCGTCTGTCTGTGACAGCATTATCTCAGGAAAGGATCTGTGTATTTTGTTGCTTTCTTTTTTATTTTGTTTGGTACCAATATCACTCGCCGGTGGCACTGAATGAGAATCCTATATTGGGTGTTGAGCTATAGCCAAAAAACGTGATTTGCTCAAGACTATAGCGCGAAAACGGCTCTAAGGATTTTGATTAAACTTGTCTAAAGTATTCTTCTGAGAGCCCTTTACCACCCACACATAGGGCCATCTCTGAGAAAAAAATTCCACATGTTTCTTCAGATTCTGGCTAAACGTTTCATCTTGCGAAAAAATGTTACATGACCATTGCTGTTTGTCTTGACATGCAGAAAAAAATGAGTGGTAGCTCGATTTGACCAGAGGATTTTTACTTTACTACCGCTATGTAATAAGGAAAGTGGTGAAATAGAGTAATTTTTTTCATTCACTGGAATTTGCCTGCGAGCGGTAGGAAAGTCGTGTGAGTGGATACACCAGATTTTTTTTGAATGAGAGAGAGAGAGAGCGATGCTTTATTGTCGAAAAAATATAAATTTTGTAGACAAAGCAAAATAAAAATATCAAAATCAAACAATACACAAACAAAACAAAGTCAAAACTAAAAATTAAATTAAAATTAAATAAATTTATATAATATAAAACAAAAATATAAAAATATAAAGATGTAAAAATATAAGATAATAAGTATAAGAATGTAACCTACACCTGTATATTTGGTTAGAAAGTAAGTTAATATACAGCTGTATATTCAGTCAGAAGGTAAACACAAACTAAATCACAAAATAAAAACAAATTTTGTACAAATAGTTAAATAACTTTGTTTGTTAAGTCTTAAAAAAAAACTTTATTTATTAACAAAAGTATATTTAACAAATTTATAGATTCGATGTGCTTCAAACAAGAGTAACTAATGATCTAAATTCTATTACAACTCTACGTATATTTATATGAAAAAACTGCACATGCAGCACTATGTCTAAGGTTACATATATATCTCTTATATTTATTAGACTAATCAGCTATAATGACCATATAACTCCTCCCTTCCTAAGTTTGAGAAAAGGGGGTAACCTTTTCGAGGGTTTTGAGTTCTATGCTCACTTTAGGTTTTCGTTTATTTTTACAATAATAATACAATATAATTATAATTATTACAATAATTATGATAATAAATATTACACTGAATACAGAAACTCCTGTTTCTACAGTAAAGTGTTTAAGGGGGTGAATTTTAAGGGTGTCAATATGTTTTAGGTCATCGTGAATAGAATCTAAGTTTATTTCTTCTAATTGTAGCGGTTCAATCCTTTGAATTAAAGCTTTATCTATCTGTACTGGTGGTAATTTCAATCTTAAATTTATAGTATTTATTTCTTGCGAGTCAAAATGTTTGTTTTTAATTTTAACCATACATTGTTGCGGAATTATTAAAGATGGTTCATTAATTGTTTCGATAGTTTGTTGATTTGGACATTGGAAGGATAATTTCTCTGTTGGTGATGGCAATACTATAAGAGAGTTGTCTGGTAATTGAGTTATAGACGTTTCTTTATGATAAATTGGGGTTAAGGGACAATGATTTGTTAAATTAATCGTTTTGGCTACACAAGGTTCACTCTTACTCAACTGACTCTCAAGACATAAATTTATTTCTTCAATCTTTTTACATCTTTTATTAATATTAAAATAATCATTTACAGATATTAGAATATAGGGATTCTTTAAAATCATTATTTTGTTGTCTAGGGGGATTGGATATAATCGATGCATCATATATGGCTTATTAATTATTAATGGTATGGCAATATAAAATATAATTATGTTATTTTTAATAGTTACATCGACATGTGCTACTTCATAGAATTTAACGATATTATCAAACGGTATTCTTTCTTCAATTTTAATCTTAGAGACAACCTCTTTTAATTCATTGTACTTTAGAATACTATAATGCATCACGTTGACTTTAGCAAAGTTAATTGCAGTTTGGAGATTCGTACGTATTTCTTCTAAGGTCCGAATATTATTTTCAATGTTATCAATCAATAAAATAAACTCCATCATTGATTCGGTTAATTTTATTAGTTCATTTAATCTTTTTTGTATTTGCTTTTGATTCCGATTAATATTAATTAATTGTGTATCGATAGTTTTAGTTACTTTTTTAAGAATAGTTTGAGTGGACGAAATGTCTTGTTGTAAGGTATCTTGGTTCTCTTGCAATATCTTAATATAATTATCGTACCTTTCTCCGTCGTCGGCATCTAAAGTCCCGTAAAGGTATTTATGTACTGTTCCGACCACATTAAGTAATCCGCGTTTAATTCTTTTTGAAGAATAGTGATTTATAAATTCTTCAGTTGTTCTAATGTGTTCTAGTAAATTATTGGTTCTTACTAATAATAGGTCATACAAGGAGTTTGTTTGATTTTTCAATGTATTAGAAATATTTAATAATATTAATTTAGTCGTTCTTGCACATCTTTTGAAGTTGGTTAGATCTTCAAGTAATGTATTAGAAATTACAAGCTTGTAGGTATTATGCCTAAAAGTTTCTTGAAAAATTCGTAGAATTAAGGGTTCTAGTTCTTTATGAGGAAAATATAAGCAATATGTATCTGGAGGTAAATAATCTCTTAGAGTTTCTTGAATTGTTATAGTATTAGGGTTATCATTGATAAATATGAAAAATCGTTTCTTTGTTTCGAATAATTTTTCATGAGTTACATAGGGTTTATCCTTATTTGTCCATTTGAAAATAACTTGATTTTTATAAACATTAATACTTTTATTAACATAAGCAGCTCCTAAAATGGGATTTTCGTGAGAAGAATGGATCGTTTCTGTTTCTGAAGAGTCATGAGTATTATTTTCTTTGTTTATAAGGGAATTGTCAAAAGAAGTTCCAGGGATAGGATTTTGGGGTTCATTAACCGTTGTTAGTGGGGGTTTAATTTGAATATCCGAAATAATATTAATTTTGGGTTCTCTTTGTAAATGGCATACAAGGATTTCAATGTTCTGATTTTTAAAAATACAATTAATCATGGATTTAACTTTTTCCCATTCTAACCTATCATGACCACATCCTAATTTAGGAATTGCAATTTTCTTAACGTTGTTTCTAATTGCATGATTCTTCATTTGGTGTAAGGATTTCCATAGCATGTAATAAGTAGGTTTTTGATAAGATTCTTGTTTTGTGACTAGATAGTATATAAAACGATTGTTTTTATCATCGAATAATACTGCGATTTCTCCTGGTTTCGCGTTTTGTTTAATTAATTTTTCCACATTTTTGAATTTATATTTAAAAACTACAGCTATACCTTTTTTCATCTGTAAATCTGCTGAAACACAATGAGCTAGGGAATAGTCATTAGGTTGCTCAAATAAATTACTATTAATTTCTTTAATTATTTCGGATTCGTTGACTGGTTTCCAATTTTGATCAAATTTATCAAATTCTGTCTTAAGATTTATCATCGGTTCAAAGGTAGGTAGGGGATCTTGATTTTCAAAGAAATGTTTTATTCTATCATGCCAAAGTTGCTGGTCATCTTCATTAGTTTTTAATTTCTCGCATGTTGCCGACATATGTGTCAAAATATCATCTTTTTCGATAGCATATATATCCATAGGGGGTCGAGAAAGAGCATCAGCATTTAAATTTTGCTTACCTTTTTTATAGGCAATGGAATAATCGAATTCTTCTAATTTTAAGCGCCACCTAACAAGTTTCGAATTGGGTTCCTTGATAGAGAAAAGCCATTGAAGGGGCTTATGGTCGGTTATAATGGTAAATTTCCTACCAAATAAATACGGTCTAAAATACTTAGTTGCCCAGACTATCGCGAGCAATTCTTTCTCTATTGTTGAATAATTGCATTCTGCTGCATTGAGTGTTCTGCTTGCATATGCAATTGGAAGATCGCTACCGACATTACCTTGAGATAGCACGGCGCCTATTGCGTAATTTGATGCATCTGTTGTTAATAAGAATGGTTTAGTAAAGTCAGGGTGTTGAAGAATAGGTCCATTGATTAAGATATTTTTACATGTGTTGAAGGCCTCGATAAAAGCTTTGTCATGAATGACTTTGACATTTTTCTTTAAACAGGCAGTAAGGGGCTTAGTAATTTTCGCAAAGTTCTTTATAAATTTTCGGTAATAACCGATGAGTCCAAGGAATGATTTAATTTCTTTTTGTGTATGAGGAATTTTGAAATTTTTAATTGCTGATATCTTATCGGGATTCGGCTTAATACCGTCCGGAGTAATTACATGTCCTAAAAATTCAACTGTACGTTTTAAGAATTCTGACTTATCTAATTGGATCGTCATATTAAATGAAATCAGTCTTTCTAGAACTTTTTGAAGTGAATTTAAATGTTCCTGAAGGGAAGTAGAATAGATAATTATATCATCCATATAAACCAAACAGATATTTCCTTGTAGTCCACGTAATACATTGTCCATGGTTCTCTGAAAAGTAGCAGGGGCGTTCTTTAAACCGAAAGGCATACGTTTATATTCGTAATGCCCATGTTCTACATTAAAAGCTGTTTTTTGGATTGAATCTGGATCCATCTCAATTTGGTGAAATCCACTAGCTAGATCCAGGGTAGTGAAATATTGTGAACGGCCTAATTTATCTAAAATATCTGTTATATTGGGGAGAGGATAACGATCATCAATAGTTTTATCATTCAACTTTCTGTAATCAATGACAAGTCGCCATTTCCTTTCGCCTGACGCATCTAATTTCTTTGGGACTATCCAAACTGGAGAATTCCAGGGGGAATTAGAAGGTTGGATTATGTTATCTTTAAGCATCTTATCAATTTGTTTGTTTACCTCATCCTTATGGATATGTGGGTACCTATAGCTTTTGGTATGGACGGGAATTTCATCAGTAGTCTTAATCGTATGTTTAACCTGATTAGTGAAAGTTAAAGGATCACCAGGTTTATGAAGAACTTTATTGCATTTTTGAAGTACTTTAAATAATTGGGCTTTTTCTTCAGAATTCAAATGATCATGTCTTATCAATGACTTTAAATCATATTTTTCATTTCTATTTTTCAAAGGGATCTGTGGTGATTCTAAATGGAACATTTCAAATTGGTCGTCATTGAATGTTTGCATTTGTAATAGTTGTTCATTAATATTGTAAGAGAAGGTAAAAGTTTTGTCTGTAAGATTAGTAATTCCTATTATATAAGAATTATTTTTTATTACAACGATTGTTGGTTGTATTTCAATATTATTTGTTTTTACGTGGGGTATTAACCAAGAGGTGTTATTTGGCAATTTTGTATGTATTTTTACATTTTGTGATGTACGAGGTGGTATTTCGAAAGTATACTGATCAAAATTTTCTCTAAAATAAAGCGGGATTTGTATGAAATCATTTCTTAGTAAATTATTTTCTAAATCAATATTTAAGTTAAATTTCTTAAGGTCTTTAATTCCTAATATTCCATCAAAATAGTCATGAAATGAAAATAAAATAAATTCTATAGGTTGAGAAATTCCGAAACATAAAAATAGAGGAATATTGGCTTTACTATTTGCTTTTTTTGATCCGGCACAAGTTTGTAATTTAGTGACATGTGGTTTGGTTAATTCTGGAAAATACATTTCTGCTACAGAGGGTCTAAGTAAGGAAGCATGAGAACCAGTATCGATTAATAAACGAAGTTTAAAGTTGGGAATTTCTATATAAGGTAACTGATTTATTTGAAAGCTATTCAATTGGAGGCAGGGTTTGTGTTTTCCGAAGCTTGCAATCGAAAATTTCCAAATTGATTTTCGAGTTGTTCGAATGATTCGTCGCTAATGTTTTCAGGTTCTTCCTGATAATTAGAATAATCAGGGGTTCCTTGGGAATCTATTTGATAATAATCTGGAGAATCTATTTGATAATAATCTGATTCAGAGTATTCACCATCTTGTTGATAAGGATTTTCATTCTCTAAATGAGTAAGTTCTTCAAAAGTATATTTTGGAGGGTTAGATTGATATCTAAATGGCTGGTTGTTATGTTGAAATCGATTATTATATTGAGAAAAATTATTGAACTGTGGTCTAATTTGGCTAATTGGGCGTCTTGGTTGTATGCTCACACCTGACATTGGTTGTGGATATGTTTTTTGTTGGGGTTTAAAAAGATTGGTTGGTGGATTTTTTCCAAATCCGACTGGTTTATTTCCAAAAGCTTGATGTGTTGTTGGAAAATTATGCTTAACAGGTTGTTGATTGTTAGAATTTGTAAAATTATGTTTGATAGGCTGTTGATTGCTATTGATCAAAGGTCTCGGAAATTGAAATTGACTAAATTTGGGGAAATTCGAAAATGTATGGTTAATTGGTTTTTGTTTCGCAGGCATATTTTGGATAAAATTATTTTTAAAAGTATTTTGACTGGTTAAAATTTCATAATTAGATATGATGTCGATAGCAGCATTTAAATTTTGAGGATTTTGTACAATCAGAAGAGTTCTTAATTCATTAGTAATATTTGCAAGTAAATTTTGAGTCGCTGTTAATTCAGTTTGCGTTATAAGAACATTTCTAGCCTCAACATTTTGTATTTCGAAACATAATTTATTATTAATCTGAGTAACCAAGGCCTTAAGTTTAAGTATGTAGTCTTGGACAGACTCGTCTTTATTTCTGGTTAAAAATATAAGCTGTTGTTGTAAATTGATTCTTGTTATTGGATCACTGAATTTTTGTCTAAGGGACAATTTAATCTGATCCCAAGTATCCAAATCTGGTCTAGTTAATAAAAATTCTTCGGCTGCATTAATTAATTTTGATTTGATGGCTAAATTGACATACTCTTGTTGTGTAATGTCATTATTGAAATATCTAGCATGAAAGGTGTCTATTTGTTTAATAAATGATTCCAGACGAGCTGGTGTACCATCGAAACATTTTAATAAACTAACCGTGGATCTTAAGGCGTCGGCCATTGTAAAGTTATTTGTAAAATTAATATCTAATTCAGTTATAGTTTCTAATTGAATTTGTTCAAAATTTATATTTGGGTTATCAATATCAAAATTTTGAGAAGATTTTCCAAATCTAGGATACGTTATATCTAGTACTTTATTTCTAAATTTTTTCATAAAGTTAAGAGTATATATGTATAATAAATAATCAATAAAAATTAAAACATAAAATCAATAATAAATATTCAATAGATAAATTAATAGATAATAATTTCAAATATAAAATCAATAATTAACTTAATTAAACGGAATTACAACTATAAGAAAAGTTTTAAACTCACTTAGAAGCAATGTCTTTTCTCAGTTTGGCTTCCGTTATCTGGTAGATACTGCTCCAGGAAGATACACGTCCAGGGGGTAGCTACTAGTAGTGGATGCTAGTTAGACCAATACATCCGGTGGACTTCCAAATACTAGTCAGACTATTATATTTGAAGTCCTTGGGGTTGTTACTGACTTGTTGTGGATGAATCCAAAGGCAAATCAGGAGATCACAGCTATCTCTTTCGTCGCATTACACCTTAACTGTTTGAAAACAGACGGTATCACTGTTAACAATTGGCACTTTGATTTTCACTACGAAATCCGCACAATTTATCGATAACTGATACCGGGTGTATCCTACTGACTGCGCCAGTTAAATAACTTTGTTTGTTAAGTCTTAAAAAAAAACTTTATTTATTAACAAAAGTATATTTAACAAATTTATAGATTCGATGTGCTTCAAACAAGAGTAACTAATGATCTAAATTCTATTACAACTCTACGTATATTTATATGAAAAAACTGCACATGCAGCACTATGTCTAAGGTTACATATATATCTCTTATATTTATTAGACTAATCAGCTATAATGACCATATAACTAAATAATAAACCAGTGCGTGAGCTGAGCAGAAACGTGCCTTAGTGGAAGAAGTCGTTAAATGCATAAAAGGCATCCTAGGTAGTAGGTGTTTAATTGAAAGTTTGGCAAAATCTGGGAAAAGCCGTTATAGATTTAATTTCGTGTGACAGATGATTTTACATTACAAAAGAGTCTTAGGATATCAAACATCAAATAATATTCACTAAACCAGAGGGTGTAAGAAGCTTAATATTAAGTATTAACCATTTTTAACAAAAAAGTCGCTTACTGCATACAAGGCTCTCTCCAGTAAGTATGATTTCAAAACCTTTCGAAATTCAGGAAAAGATCTTATGGACTTGATTTTAAATGGTAGATGATTGTGCATTTTTTTGCATTGTACTCTATAGAGCTTTTAACCAACTCGGAGCGAGTGGTTGGCAGATAAAGATCATGCTCCGTATTTCTAAGCGGATAGTTGTGAGGTGGCCTCTCTGGAATAGAAGATACATGCTTGCGTGTTAAGCATACAGATTCAAATATGAATAGGGACGGAAGAGTTAATATTTTAAATTTTTTAAATTAATCCTGGCAGTCCTCCTTCTAAGTCTCAGTGAATACCGGACAGCTCTCTTCTGCAGTTTAAAAATACGTTCAAATTGAATCAGAAGTTGTTTCATCAAATCTAGAAAATGGAAAATGAAAATGGCCATGTGCACCACTATGACCATAAAGTTAATAGTTTTCCAGATAGAGATTTAAATTTTGATCCCTATTAGGCAGTTCCACAAAAAAGCATTCGACCCAACCGGTGGAGGTATTAAAATTCGATTGTTTGTCCTCGTGTTTTTTTATAGATGTTCACGCCTTATAAACAAAAAACGTGCTCCGACTTTCATGATTCTTTTTTTATTCTAAAGAGGACTATTGAGAGATGGTCCCAAAAATTCATTCAACATGCCCTCCCCCCTAAAAAAACTTCTTTCAAGGGGGTGGAGGGGACAATTTTCCTCGGAAATCAAAAATATAAAGATGAGACAATATCCGGAAAAGTTTAAATTGAACATGTTTTCAAAAGAGTTACGGTGTTCGAGTTACAGCAATGGTAGAGATTGAAGTATGTGTATTTACGCTATGTGGAGGGAGCAATTTTTACCAAAGTAATGAAAAGATTATATGTATCAATATTTTTCAAAAAAACCTTCGGTTTTGGTGTTACAGAAGTAGTAAAATATGTGTATTTCCGCAGCGATGTTTTGAGATCTCTGAATAATCACAAGTACAAGCAAAGAATTTACATAGGTAATAGTGTAAGTGCTATCTTCTTTGGTATTAGTGAACGTTCAACGATTCTCATGACTAATACATAAAAGTGTGAAATATTGGATCGACCGACTTTATTAGTTGGTGCACTGAAACATAAAAAAATATAATATTAATTCTATTAGTAATGGTACTTTTGAAGTTGGTGCCAAAATTCTTGTATCAAAATACAATTGCGCAACTTTAAAAGTACAAGCTCCAATAGAATTAATATAATTTTGTATTTTTCAGTGCACAAACAAATAAAGTCGGTAATTTCGGTAAAAAAAAAATCCCGATGGCCTGTAGCCAGCGGAAAGGTAAATTTCTCAAAATTCATTGAATTGAAATTTGAACAACTTTTTTCATTGTTATACCTACATGTTATTACGTAGAATTGACGTATGTGTCATAGCCTTGCGGTCAGAGGTTTGTCTTTTTGCTATTGAATATAAAGCAGGCAGGGTTCGGTTCCACTTCAAGGCTGAACTTTTTTTTTCGCCTATTTCTTTTCAAGAAATATACTATATATTTTTTAATCTGGGTCTATATTAAGATCTCCAGAAAATGTACAATTACATCAAATTTATATTGAGTGTTCATGTTTTATCGATATTTCTTATTTTTTTCTTTATTAATTTTATTTCTTTTATCTGTGCATTTTATGGAATATTGCTTTGAACAAAAGTTGCAGGTACTGATTATATCTATAACCTAAAATTATTTTTGATGATATTTACACTACGGCTGTTTTTTGATATTTTTTTTAAATGTTTGAACGGTCGCCATTTTGAAACTACTTACCTGATATTGCCCAATAACGAACTCGACCTAGATATTTGAGAGGTTGATTTTTGTAGCAAATTTGAACTTGATACCTTCAAAACTGCGACCTCTATCGTGTTAACAAATTTCGTAATATCCCATATATATATAAACTTTTGAACCAAATGCTTTTTTGGACTAACTTATAGACATATAACAACATGCCGTTGAATTTTATTCGATATTCAAAAGTGTGAACGATCGCAATAGGTAAATTTCTATAAGAAATTTACCTAATATTTATTTGATCTAGGTAGCCGTGCACCTTTGAGAGTTGTGATATTGAAAAGGGTATGAAATGTAAGGAATAAACAAAAAAAACAGATTTTGTCAGAGTTTATAACGTACTCGGAAAACCGTATGTAAAATTTTCAATACCTTATTTGACTAATTATTGTATTTTTGTTTATTGTGTAATTTTGTCAAATATTTCGTACCAAAAAACACTGGTTTGTGGTTTCTGTCTCTCTTTTCCATTGTCACAAATTTTAACGCCTTTTATCTCTGGAACTTATATTTAATGAAAAAATGTTATGATAGCGTTACAATAATATCATAATCTAAATAGTGGTGTTAATAGAAGAGCAGTCAAATTTAAAAATTGTCGTGTTCTAGCGTTTTTGGGTAAATTGTACTGGGCGTATTCTATTTTTTATTTCTATTATGAACGTCCACACTGTATAAGTTATTACAGGCAGAGTGATTACAAGTATCATTTAAATGTAAATTGTACATTTTTGTAAAGAAAGAAGTGCAGGTCATAAACTGCGTTTGAAAGTAGCGACAGTAGAACGGTTAGTTCTTTTTTCTTTATCTGAGGTGGTGGAAATGATGATAGACAAGTTACGAAAATTCCGAATCGATAGGTTAGGGACTCCAGACCTTAAACATGACACCAGTTGAATCATTTTACTTCTAACATAATAAAAAAAATATTTGAGCGAATTTACTAATTCATGTTCTTGATGAAGTTTGTCGACAAGACAGGAAGGTTGAATCCTAGACGTAGAACCAAGTTTAGATTAAGTAAACTCAAAAGGTTAGTAAACAGGTGACATAACTTGGTTTCTTTTAGAAATAAATTATCTTTTGATGCATTTCTGCACTCGTTTCCAAGAACAAAATATGATGAAGGTGATAGAAATCCTCACCTCCCTCCAGTCTCCATTTCTGCCTTATAATTAATTTTACAAAATTACTGTTTCAGATGTTGATATAAATTATCAAAGAAAGTAGTAGAAATTTGTAGAACAAACACTGAGAGGCCTTATATATTCATATAGGATCAAGTTTTTAACGAAGCTGAGGCTATATTTATCACCGTACTTCTTCTTTTTGAATGTAAATATAGACAAGTGCGACGGTCATTACTCTGTCTCATAGACAATGAACTTCTTGTGTGGATTAGGAGATGCTCTTTGATCATTAGACTTAAGACATCTTTGAATTTTGAGCTAAGGGATTTTCTGATTTTCTTAGAATATCTATTTTTAACTAAAAATTATAGCATTTGAGATGAGTCTCTTGGATTTTTGTCATTTTTAAAGCCGTTTCTAATTGGGAGAATTAAATATGTTCCACCATGTCCATCACACAAGAAATATTCAATACCACTAATAAGATGTAAATGTTGTGTACAAGACTTATGAATGCCAAAAAAGATTCTTTAGCGAATAGAAGTTCAAGAAAATTGTCAACAAAAAAGATGATTGAATTCCATAAATTTTATCAATGTAGCCTAGCCTCCAGTTAATTTATTGCAAATATTATAATCTGTATCAGGAACGATACGGATGGATTTAGGGTTGACAACAATATTTGGAGACTGAATAAGTAGCAGATCCTGTATAATATTGCAATTAAGTTAATCCTTTATTTCTGGAACGAAAAAAGAAGTCTTCATTTGTTAATTTATGATTTTTCTGATCGATCAGATCACTAATTCACATCTATTTTGTTAATAATTTTTTGAGAAAAAACTTCCCCATTTGAAGCAACAGTCAAAAGTGGTGCCACTTTCTGGACCTATTCTGATAAAGAAGATCCTGCTCATTAGCAAAAAATTTTCGGATATGGACTAATTTACCGCAAGTGGACAGGTGGAAAAGCAGTACAGAATTAGTCAACTTAATATTTTCGGTGAGATACTGTCCACTGATGTTTAACAGATTGTACCTTTAAAGAGAACATCAGAAGACTAATTGAACAAAATGGGTACGTGCGTGATCTATAATCGAGACGAAAGTGGTTTGAATTTCAAAATGCTTCCTGAAAAGACTCTGGCCGCCCGACAGGAGTCTTCTGCAGCTGTGGATAAGGCGACATCCTTGTGAAATTCTTGCCACCCAATGTAACGAGCCTCTCGCAGCCGATGGATTAAGGCGTTCTTGCAAATATGAAAAAATACTCACAGAAAATGAAAATGAAAGTCTGACAGATAGTTTGCGAAAAATCACCATAAAAGATGTTGTCTATTGGAAAATTCAGGCTTGGAATTCAGTCCGGGCATCAAGTCCAGTCTCAGGCAAATTTAGCCGCTTGGGCTTAGATTTTATCTCAACATTTTTATGTGCAATCTATATGTATAAAAATATTTTCTACTTTATCAGTTGTTGCACTGAAAAATACAAAATAATATTAATTCTATTGGTGCTGGTAATTTTGAAGTTGTGCCGTTGTAGTTTGTTGTTGTAGGCACCAACTCCAAAAGAACCAGCACCAATAGAATTAATATTATCTTGTATTCTGCAGTTCAGTTTACTAATACCAAAGAAAATAGTATTTATCCTAGTACCCACATATATTCTTTGCTCCTACTTGTTATTATTTAGAGATCTCATCACATCGAGATTGTAATACGCATATTTCTGCTCTAACTCGAAAACTCTATGGAAAATATGTTTAATTTAAATATTGCTACAAATAATCTGGTCTTCAATTTGACCGTCTCAGATTTTCATAACGTACTGTAAAAATCGTATGTAAAATTTTCAATACCTTATTTGATTAATTATTTTATTTTTGTTTATTGTGTAATTTTGCCAAATATTTTGTACCAAAAAAGCACTGGTTTGTAGTTTCTGTTTCTTTTTTTAATTTTCCAAATTTTAACGCCTTTTATCACATAAACTTATATTCAATGAAAAAAAATGTCATGATAACGTTATAATAATATCATAATCGAAATAGTGGTGTTAATAAAAGTGCAGTCAAATTTAAAAATTGACGTGTTCTAGCGTTTTTGTGTAAATTATACTGGGTGTATTCTATTTTTTATTTCAATTATGAACGTCCACGATGTATAAGTTATTACAAGGCATAGTGATTACAATTTTCATTTAACAGCAACAGTAGAACGGTTAGTCCTTTTTTCTTTATTCTGAGATGGTGGAAATTATGATAGACAAGTTACTTTCTGGGGAAATCGCAGTTGGCGTTAAATGACAAGGATCTCATAATGTTCCAGTGTTAAAATGTCATTGCATTGTTTCTTATTACTACAGTCTGCCTCGCCGCACACCTTTGTTTACCTACGTATTGTGTTTGCTTGAGTCGCCAATAACCTGGCGCTGTTCGTAATTTATGAAGCTATATCAAGCGTATAAGCGTCTCGACGCCATAGTGAGAGAATCACATGGTCCTGCTGAATGAATTTGTATTATTGAGGTGTAGAGCATGGTAGAAACTGCTTGCTTGGTTTGTGTAGGTCACGGGCGGCAGAGCATCAGCGCCGTATTCACAAACACGACATGCAATATATACAGTGTGAAACAGACAAATGAAATATTTAAAAATTATTTTAATTATTGTTCATACAGATAACGCCAAATTTAAAATAATGAAATGACATCCTGCATTAGAAAAAAGTCTCCATATTGATCCTAATTGGAAAGGGTCTTCCAAATTACAGATAGAACAAACTAATGGCACAATCTCGTCATTAATTTGTGAGATCAAATCAGTGACGTTGTTCATTTTTCTTTTTGACCGATTTCTTAAACAAGGAGAAAGCAGATATACATTTCATCTGTATATTTGCTTATTTTTATCTTTTCATTCTGCTTCGCAAATTCCAAATGCTTCTTATATCTTGATTGCTGTTGTAGGGAAGTGTAAGCTTTTCTTGCTGAGTTCAAAGTCTTAACCAAAATAATTATAGTTTAGCGTTCGGTTCTCAAATTATTAACTAAATGTATTTCTCATATGCAAATCATATGCGGCACTGGATTTCTTTCATCAAGAATCAAGCTATTTATTCTGATTATTCCGATATAGGTATAGTTTTTAATAACAACTACACAGATTTCTAATTTTTCAAAAAATAAGTCAAATAACTAAATATAAGTTTTACATCGAGTTGCTAACTTGTAGGTTTGTCTGAGTACCTATTTGTTTATTTTGTAATATCAGTGACAAAATTAATTATGTAAAATGACTTTTGAAGCAAAATAAGCTTCGAATGTTGCATTATTTCTATTAATAGAAGATAACCTCACGAATTATCAGGAGACCAATAGAACCAAGATTCCTTTATTCATATAAATGAAATGAGAATAACTAGTGCGGACAACAACATGTTTGGTTTAATATTGAATCCCCCGTCAAATAATGCAGAGCAGTTTAGGCAATCATTTCTTTTTTTAGATTTTAGACGAAAATTTGGATTCCAATCGCAACCATTCATTATAAAATAGATAGAATGGTTATTGGACAATTTGGCCCTGAACGATTTATCAACTATTCATTTAGCAGGACTAAGGATATTTTTTATACTTCAATTTTCGTGCCTTTTTATTATTAATATTATCTAATATTAATAATAATAATTGTCCTTATTTGGGTAACCAAATATTACAAAATTAAATCGAGGCGAAGTTTAGCATAAATGCTATTCTTAAGGTGAACCTCAAAAAGTTTACAAATATAAATTAAATCCTTCAGATATTAACCACCACCATTGGTATAGATACAATAGTCTTAATGTAGTACATTTTATGAAATAATCACTGTATTATGTGATAGAAAAATTAAAACTAAGGAAAATGAATCCAGGGAAATACTGAAAGCTTTTGAATTTATTCGTGGCAGAAAAACTCGTTAAAGATTGATCTTAGTAAATAATCTATACAAAATAAATTTAATGCTCGACAAATAGTTTAATTTTAATGTATTATTTGCACTTATACTGTTGAAAAAATTTGCCGCAAAGAATGAAAAACTTTTTCTTCAAAAAAAAATTTAATTAAAATAAATTAACCACATCGCTTTCAGTGTTAAAAATATTGAATGGTGGCAGCCACTGACTGAATGTTTTACAAGCGAAACTAGAAAGCCTTCTTGAGACTGAAAATGGAGAAAAATAATATTTCACTTTCTTGTTCTTTCTAGTTATTATTTAAAATAATTCTATCAAAACTTAATATTTTGAAAATCATAAAAAAGCTCAAAGGATGAATACCAAGCCGTATATAAATAACATTTAATTGTTTAATAAATATTGGATTCAACCGTAGATACCCTACTAAAATTTCTGTTTATGCCACTGTGACCAGCAGAAAAATTTGTCCTAGAATCTCTTTACTGTTTATATTTTTTTATATTTAAGACTCATTTTTGTTTGCAAACTATCCAAAAATCGAATTGACTTCAAAAATTTCCTATTCTGACAAGTCATTTGATTCACCTTGTAAAAACTCGCGGACTGCTTTTCAATTTCACTACGTAATTTTCTCTTTTGGGATATGTATTATGTACCGGCGCCAAATCACGATTAGTTTTTTCTTTAAATAAGCGAGCAACTTTAATCTCTGTTCGTGTGATATCTCTGTAAGGAATCATCTGTGAACATTGTTATTGTGTGCATTTCTTTTAAATAGGCAATGTTCCGAATTGCAGTTAATGCAATTCAAACGATAAGTAGGTAGGTACCTATAAAACTGATAACTACAACTACTGTCGTACCTACAGTTATATCTAACTATATATGTATTTCCTTAGATGATAAGGTTGGATTGATACGATCCACAAGGACAATTAAATAGTTTTTACATATAATCATTTATTAAGTTGTTGGTAATTTGTTCAATTGAATGATTTTGTTTATTTTAAAAATATCATATTTGTACAAATAATGAAGATACCTTTAAAATGATGAATGACCTATAACTGTCATTCGAATAAGGTTCAATATGAATTTTTATCAATCTAAAATTGGGGTACCTATTTCGGATTTTGTTATAAATATGCACAATAATTGTCTATTTCATTTGCCTGTTTCACACTGTACATAGAGTAAAAGAGTTTAATACCTAATAAACAAATGGAAATAGCTCATTTTTCATAATAAAATATTGTAGTTGTAAAAGTAGAACTTGCACTCGAAGGGTTCCTTACCATTATCAGAGACTGACGGTTGAATTTACAAAGTATTTGTTATTACAGAAATACACATTTTGTGAAAATTTCAGCTATACACCTTTTATGTTTCATGAGATACAGGCCACTGACATACGCACGGACAGCTCAGTAATAGGGTCCCGTTCCCACCAATTTGGTGCGGAACCACAAAAAAACACTGTGAAAGACTAGTATCTGCTGAAATTGTATCGATCAGGTTTATCAAATACAAGTTCAAATTAAATTCCTACACTTTATGGGCCCAAAAGAAAAAAATGTTCTCAAGTGCATTATGTCACTGAGGTACGAAAAGGCATCAATTTGATCAATTTGAAGAAGAAGAAGAAATTAAGGGAATTAGCTATAAATTGACCGTCTTCAGGCACATATCTTCCAAACCACGGAAAGTAAAATACAGAATACAGGCCACATAAATAGGGAATCCCAAGTAGGAAAAACTTCCAACACGAACCCGACTCGCATTTGGCGTCTTTATCTATTATTTTATTCCCGCACTATATTTTTTATGACTAATTGATTGTTATAATTACACTAGCTTTTGCCCGCAACTTCCTGCGCGTAGAAACTGCATTTCATTCCATGCAGTGGTTTTTGCATGATGTACGTACAAACAGACAGACACACAGACAGAAAGACAATTCTAAAAAGTGTTGTTTTAGCTTATGTTGCTCTAATCACAGTTTTATTATATGTATAGACAATACTGTGGAACCCTGCATATTACCGTGAAATTATTATTGCACTCGGAAAGCTCTATTATTCCCTAGCCTATATTCTCGGCGACGGACGCTTTGCCGCCATCTTGATCGATCGGGAAGGCCAGTGGCCGCGCTCGAGCGGCAGCGCGCCACTATAAATAATCGAGTTCGCCCGGCATTGGAGATCACCAAGTATA
The DNA here is from genome assembly GCA_958507055.1 of Crioceris asparagi. Taxonomy (NCBI): domain Eukaryota; kingdom Metazoa; phylum Arthropoda; class Insecta; order Coleoptera; family Chrysomelidae; genus Crioceris; species Crioceris asparagi. Next base: position 73,429,730 of record OY293828.1, read on the forward strand.
GTGCGTTGGAGGAATGCCAGCGACATGATGTTTGCGGCCCCTGGGGGATACTCTCCTCTGCTCCTAACTGCCTATCGGCGGGGTTGCCGCGACAAATGGTCACTATATCAGGGCAGTATAAATAAATTACGTCTGTCCTTCAGCTTAGATTTGACCCCAAGGTTACACAATAGGTCTGAAACTTCTAATGAATATTACGATGGAGATCAACTAGATTCTACTCACAACCCCTAAATAACAATGAGGGCCTCATACAAGTTAATGTGCTCTATTTCACGTACAAATAGACCACGATTCTCCAGCGATCAACTAATTCACCTGTTGATGTGTATTATTTGTATATACATATAAAATTGTGTGAAAAACTATAAATAGTATAAAAATGCTTTCTAGTTTAGTCTTAATGGGTTTCCATAGTTCTAGAACTTTTAGGAAAACTCTCAGAAATATAATAATTTTGTGGGTAAACCTCATACATAAATGTACCTACATATTGCCATAGTTTGCACTTTCAAATTTCTAAAAAAAATAACGGCATGGTGTTATATGTATGCCAATACAGAAGAAAAACCAATCGTACAAATATCTCAAGATATTGTTAACGGACGTGATCGGATAATTAGTTTTAAAATGGCGGACAATGAAATTTCAAAAATATTCTCAAAAAGTATGCATTGACTAAATTTTATCAAAAAAATTTCTTAATTATAGACATGATCTATACCTACAACTTTTGTTTCAAGAATTTTTTTTCTCAAAGTGATGGAGAAAATAATAAAAATTAAAAACCGTTAAATTTACCTTTATCCCCTGTTTACGAGCCGTCTGAATTTTTATACTTTAAGAGAGACTCAATTTTCTATCATAACATACTTTTCACTCGCGTATAGACATATTTTAGGTACTTTGTTGACCGTAACATCTCCAACCGCTTGTCTGGCGCTCCGCTCAAAGGTTGAAAGGAGCCGAGTCAATATTATATTCCACGGGGCGTCAATTTTGAGCGCACTCTATAAAATAAGCCGCACGAAATGATACTACTGTAAATACAGATCTTGAAGCAATAGCGAAACGCCTGGGGGTGGGGAATATGGATAATCGTGAATCCTTTTAACTGAGGTCCGAGTAATCGAGTCACTAATAATTTTTTTTCTGTCTGTTTTCTTCTGGCTAATCTTCGTAACGGCTGAACGCTGAACCGATTGCGACGGGATTTTCACTGGCAGGTAGCTAATATTATAAGAAATAACTTAGGTTGTTTCTATTTTAGAAAAAATCGATACAAATAAATAGTAGTAGTAGTAGTAATGTAGGTTTGTAAGTTCAAAATAACAGGATTTAACTAATTGCAGGTGGAAGTATATGTGTCACTAATAACAGAAAAGGATTTTTTCTAATTTTTGTCTGTCTGTTTGTTCCGGCAAATCTCCGTAACAGTTAAACCGATTCCGACAGAATTTTCTCTGGTAGGTAGCGCGGACGAAGCCGCGGGTACCTAATAGCTAGTGTTTTAATAAAGCTAAAACATCTTTTCAAAATTTTAGTGCTGAAAAAATTGAAAATTGTCTTAAAGATTTTTAATCGAATAATGTTTTTACATATTGAAGACTTTTTATATGACTAACTGTTAATTTACCTATTTGTACAACTTCATATATGTACTTGTGATAGGCCTATACAAGTATCATGTCTATTGTCCAATTGGCGTTTGACGACTAGCGCGCAAAGCCGCTTAAAGACCCTAGGGTTACTATACGAGTAGCGCGCGAGCTACCTGAGTTATACCTGCCTTATACTTGCACCAGCGTCCTTCTTTATGCCCTGAAAAAATAACTTTTTTCAAAAAAATTTAGTTTTTTAAAATTAAAATCACCTTTTTCGTTTTTTTTCTATCTTGAACCAAACTCATTGTATTGGTATATGAAAGTGAGTACAATAGGAATATTTAATGATTTTATAACATTTTGAGACATTATATATGTAATCGAATAATTGTCGTGCACCTGATCTATGTTCTTCTTGATATTGTGCAATTCTTTATTTTTATAATATATAATATAATGAAAATCCATGGATTATTAATCCAGGCCAACGTGATTTCAGCGAATCTTGAATTGCATATTCAAAATTATGGAGTGTAGAGGGGAGGAGCACCATCTCTATGTCTCTAAGAAAAATGACCCCGAAAAAGCATTAAATTAAGAGGGCGCTAGTGTACCAGAGTACCATTTTTCAAAGAGAGCGCCGAAAGTTGTGAGAGTAGACAGTAACATTGAAAAAGAAAAGTTACTAGCTAAACGCACCATTTTTAAGATGAATAATACAGACACAATATATAAGTATCAAAAAAAAAACACAATACACACTCTATATGTATGGCACAAACTTTTACCATTATTATTAATCACTTTTCACTTTTAAGAGCTTTTCACAATCAAGATCAGAAAGTAACCAAATACTAATGTCAAGTGTCAAGATAAGATTTCAGGTTAAGTTTAAGAACAGATACAAGAATATTTTACACCTTCTGCTACACTAGCACCATTCTGGCCATTTGCCATTTTCTGAAACGTTATTTTATGCTTTTTTGTGGACACTTTTCAAGCGAAACAGCCATATGAGATTGTTCTCCTCCCCTCTACACTCCATATTCAAAATCTACAACCATCGTCTTGCTGACGTATCATCAGCTGCTTTTCTCTTAATACTATTTGAAAAAAAAACTCTTTCTACATTGCCAACAGGTACATGATCATTCTCGTTTTGTGGTCCTGCTATAAGGTTTAGATCGGATAAGTCAGTTACAATGACAGCGTTGCAATATTTGTATGTGCATCTGTAAGAAAATATCTTATTAAAAACCAGAATCATACCACTCATTTTGCAATATATAGAATTCAAATATCTATTATAAACATACTTCCAACGTTGGCCTACATTTATTGCACGGTCTTTTCTAACTCTATAGTTGTGGTCGATCACACGTAGGTACCTAACTCTTTTCCTTTGGCACTTAACATAGATAACATAGTTGAAAATAAGAATAATAGAATAATCAGATGAATATTATTATTATTATTATTATTATTATATCATATACCAATATTATGAGTTTGCTTCAAGCTAGAAAAAAAACTCGAAAAAGGCAGTTATCCTCATTTTTTCTATTATTTGGTTAATTAATTTTTTTTTCCAAAATGACTTTTTTCCAGCGCTTAAAAAAGGACGCTGGTGCAGGAATACGGCAGGTATACCGCTGGTAGCTCGCGCGCTTGTCGTATACCGACCCCGCGCGCTAGTGGTATTAAAAGGGGAATATTTTTAATGCCGTGCGCGCTAGTCGTACATAGCCGTCCAATTTGTCTCAACCGCTTATATACGCATCACTGTTAATTAAATCATATAATTTTTATGACTAGTCTGATAAGTTAGATATCCTGTATTGTTATGTACAGTGCCTCCCATTTTGATTGAGATAGCCAGGTATATCGGTTGTTGTTGGAGATAGAACCTTGCAGTTTTTGCGGTCCTTTGTCACTTTTTTGTGAAACTCAACTTCTTTTGTTCATAAGTTAGCGGGCGTTTTTGAAAATTCACACTTTTGGACTCCCCACAGATCTAGTAACTTTTTCAACGACAATGTCAAATTGAATACTTATCCCATATAGAATTTTATACAGAATCCAGTGGCACACGCATTTTTTTCATGGTATAGTAATGAATATACGACTCAAACTTATAATTTTGTTTTCAATGGAACAAACTGTATTTTATTATCTCATTCAATACCTTATTTTTTTCCTTCATAATGATATATAATATATGAACATAAAGTTCTTAAAAATGCTCCAAAATCACAAAAAAATTGAATTTTAATAGTGGTCTATGGTTTCTTCATACAAAAAAGTTCCAATTGACGGAATATTACTTGTGACTTTTCGATGAAAGAAACAAAAACAATACTAACGCTAATTCACTAACAAAACACAAAACTTATTCATTGAATTGTTCAATTTGATATCCATTTTCCCTATACACATAATTGAAACAATTTCTCAATACGTCTTGATGCATTTAAAATATTAAGTGCCGTCTTTGTAAACCCTACAAAGCTTCCTCTGTTGTTGCTTATAATAATATATAAAAACATATAGTTTTCAAAAATGCTGTAAGATTACTAACACATGGAATTTCAATAGTACCATAAATTTCAAGGTTTTACTAAAGGGATTATTATTTGTGTTTCTTTATAGTAGATCGTGGAGGATACAAATATTGTTTTTGCGTTTTGGAGCATTGTTTTACAAAGTGATTGTGGAGAAATCAAAAATCTGCTTTCATGATAACTAATTTTGATGTGTTTTATTGGGTTTGCGCTTGGCGATTTTGTGAATTTGTGAAATTTTATAATAGCTTTAAGATTTTTTCAGAACAACGAAAAGTATGATATCATTAAATGTTTCAATCAGTGCCATAAGAATGTTGACGAAGCATTAGAATCATATTTAAACAGGTAAACGAGTATTTTACAATAAGACATTGTATGACATCTTGTTTTTAAAACTTACCTGTTTAAATATGACTCTAAAGCTTCAAGCTTCGTCAACATGTTCTGAAAAAAATCTTAAAGCCATTATAAAATTTCACAAATTCACAAAATCGCCAAGCACAAACACAATAGAACACAAGAAAAATTGATCATCATGACAGTATCATGGATTCAAAAGTCTTACTACAGGGATTATTATATGCGATTTTTTTATAGTGGGTCACGGAGGATACAATTATTGTTGTTGCCTTTTGGAGCATTGCTTTATCAAGTGACTATCGAGAAATCAACAAATCTATTGATTGCCACCGGCGAGTGGTATTGGTACCAAACAAAATAAAAAATGAAGCAACAAAATGCACCGATCCGTTCCCGAGATAATGCTGTCACAGACAGACAGACTGACATAAAGACAGACCAATGGCTGAAAATATGTTTATAAGACTCTGAAACGTCAACATTTAATTAAACATTAAACATTAAAATCTCGATACCGAAAATTTCACACGGTTACAATACTTTCCTTATATAGCTACTATAATAGCGTAGGAAAGTAATAAAAAGGATCATATTCATTCTACTAATTTAGTTGGACGAACCTATAAGCTAGCAACTAAACCAATGCGCTTATAGCGGCTGGTCTTGGGCTTCAAGGACTCCAGGCAAACACCTTTAAAATCTTTGAAGTTTCGCGTTATAGTCTTGACAGCAAAACTCGTTTCGGCACAGCAGCTTTTGCGAACAGAATGACCATCAGGTAAACAAAACTGTTCCATCCATTACCGAAATGATTCTGGCACAGACAGGCAGATATACCTTTAGACACATGGCTGAAAATAAGTCTAATGAACATATTTTCAGCCATTGGTCTGTCTGTCTGTCCGTCTGTCTGTCTGTCCGTCTGTCTGTCTGTCTGTGACAGCATTATCTCGGAAACAGATCGGTGTATTTTGTTGCTTTTTTATTTTTTTTGGTAGAAATATCACTCGCCGTCGGCACTGAATGAGAATCCTATATACACTGAGTCTTGAGCTATGGCCAAAAAAGTGATTAGCTCAAGACTATAGCGCGAAAACGGCTCTAAAGATTTTGATTAAACTTGCCTTAAGCCTTAAGTTTTCTTCTGAGAGCACAAAAAAAGTTATGCTTGAATAAAATTCCGTATTTTCCACAAGTTTCTTCAGATTCTGGCTAAACGTTTCATTTTGCGAAAAAATGTTACATGCCCATTGTTGTTTGTCTTGACATGCTGAAAAAAATGAGTGGTAGCACGAATTGACCAGAGGATTTTTACTTAACTACCGCTATTATTGTCGCTATGTAAGGAGAGTACTCGGGAGAGTATTGTAATAGTGTAAAATTTTTCATTCACTGGAATTTGCCTGCTAGCGGTAGGAAAGTCGTGTGAGTGGACACACCAGATTTTTTATATTCGTACGCGCACTTCGTCTAGTAAATGTGTTTAGATTAGATAGATTTAGATAGATTAGATTTAGATTTTTTATTTGAAAAAATGCTTGCTGAAAAATGGTCCCATATTGAAAAATCGAATATACATTTCCTTTTCTCCAAAAACTTCTCCCAAAGAAGGGTGAAGGGGGCATTTTTTTGAAAATCTAAAATGTGCTATATAGTTCGTGCATTGAAAAATACAAATAATATTAATTCTGTCGGTTCAATATTATTTCATATTTTTAGTGCACCAACTAATAAAATCGGTCCTAATTTTTATAAAATAAACTTGTTCTACATTCAATAAATTCAATTATTATTCAACTGGAAGCATACCCCAGAATTTAGTATGTATGTTTTTGAATGTATGCCATCAAAAATGTATCTTTGTGATATGTATGTTGCCTACGTTGAAGCGTTATATTTCAAGCCTTTCATTTCTTTCTTCTTACATTCATAAAAGAGAAATACCGTATACGGCATAATAGGTTATCTCACTCTAGCATGTTACATTGTATAGTTAAAAAAGAGATATCCCGTTCATGTGTATTCGTAACTGTCATAGTTATTGATTCAATGAGATTGTGTCAACAACTGACTTCTACTTCTACTGTCAAGTATTATAATATAATTGAATTTACGAAATTAGGGTCAGCTAATCTCGATTGGGTGTGTGAAACACAACTATTTACAACGAATTTTAAAAGGTAATACCTTTGTTCAATTATAAACAAGCCCAGTTTTGAATTTGAATCGACTTCTAAAAGAGGTTACTCCCTCAATTTGTTTTATTTTATGTTAGAAACCTCATTTGCTGTTTCTATTTACAGACGTCTACCAAGACAACCACTACTACAATGACAACACCAGCAAAACTCTATGGGAAAGATCTAAGTATGTATGATGATATAGATGTGGATGAGTTATTAGATAAGTTGACCGCTGAAGAAATTAGCGTTTTAGCTAAGGAAGTAGACCCCGATGTAAGTATTCCAAAACGTAACTAATATGTATTTTGATTGACCCCTAGATATCTTTTACAGGATACATTTTTACCTCCCTCTCAAAGAACTAGCTATGAATGTGATAAGGACCCAACAGGTCCATTGAATAGAAAACAGTTAATAGAACATATAAATAAGGAAGCGCTAGAAACACCTGACCGACCTGAAGAGAAACCCTATGTTGCTGGCGTGGTGAGAGGAAAGAAAGTGAGTTTATTGATGTCGATGTACAATTTTAGCAAATTATTTCAATACCGTGTTTTCAGTGGATCCCACCTCCACCACCAGCTAGGGAGCAGGAAGCTGATGAACAGATTGCTGTTGATTTAGGTGATGAGTATGAGCAAGCCTTGTCTTCTGCTACTCAAGATGAAATAATAGATTTGGCTGGTGAGTACCAGTATAAATAATCATTTGGGTTAGAACGTCGTTTCTGAACCTGGAAAAATATATTTTCCTCTTCAAATTCAGTACATTATCATTAATCAAATATGAACACCGGCGCTAAATTATATCTCTTATTGATAAGAATCATTGCCAGATTATGACTTTCAATAAAATGAAGCGATATTTTATATTGTATTTAGGACAACAATAATCATGATGTAACCAATTTGAGAGTTCAAGGTTAGGCACATGATGCTCCCTTGCAATACCGAGATGAATGAATGATGAGTCATATTTTTTCTACTTGATCTTCCCACGTTGATTATCATCTTTATTCAAAACATTCAATCAGCTCTTTAAACCAACAGCTATTTTTGCTCATAGAATTTATATAACTCTGTCTTGAGATGAAATATTAATTTTGTTTGTTTATCTTTTTCTAGCTATTCTTGGTTTCCATTCTATGATGAACCAAGATCAGTATCACGCATCTCTACTAAATAAAGGGCAACCAGTCGGTTTGGGTTGGGATGGCATTACCAAAGCTTCAAAACAGAAAATCTTTCCTGTGGATCCACCTAATATGACAGACCCTGACGAAACGTTGAAAAAAGTGCAAGACGATGAGAGTAAATTCATCGATTTGAACTGGAACAATATCAAGGTAAAATTTAAATAGATATTTTATTTTATATAGAAATCACTGTTTATGATATTTATCAATTTGAAAAAAGCGTGAAAACTAAGCTTGCATAATCTTGACAGCCAATTAAAGTAAAGTAATTTAAGAAATTCTTGACTCAAAATGTTCTACTCGTTGTGGCAAATTCCTTGCTAATAACTAATAATATTACCATAACATTTTATAGTCCGTTAAATAATGTTTAACCCACTATGATGAAACAACTGGGTTTCGTGTTAAATGAAACAATAAGGATTCCATTTTACAGCCACTATTAACTTGAATTTATATCACTGAACACTTAAATTTTATATATGTATTCTAAAAAGAACCCATGTATCTCTACCAAGTAATCGCTATTTATATACATATACATATATGATTTGAAAGGTGAAATCTGGTACTGTTAGTTTTGTGACTGCTGCGGACTGTTAATTATATTTAATTTGACAGGTACAGAGTGCCGAGATGCTTCTTGGCTAATTTATTAGCGTGGCTTGTTTCAAAGATGGCTTGAGTTGGTTTACTCGTTAAAGATGGTCTTTCTTTTTTGGGGTTATTGATGTTTTCTGCTCTTAGAAATTCAATTGTCAATATCAACATGACAAATTTATCCTGTCATATACCTACATTTCCATTATATAGTTTACAATGATAATTTTATTAATTTATGTAGTGTAGTATTTAAACTATATATTCAAATTAATTGAGTTTATTATTTGATTTCAGAATATATCGGACGAGAAATTGGACAGCCTCTTCGAAGCGTTGGGTAACAATACCCATCTGGAAACACTCTCATTAGTGAATACTGGACTTACAGACAGACATGCTGAAAAATTGGCTAGTGCTATTGAGAAAAATAACACTTTGAAGGTGCTCAATGTTGAAACGAACTTTATCTCGCCAACTGGTATTGTTAAATTGGTGAAGGCCTTGCTCAAGACGAAAAGTGTGGAGGAATTCAGAGCAACAAATCAGGTAATTAGATAAATTTTCTTAAATTCTTGGTGTTTTCCTTCTAGGGTGTTCAGTAAAGAATGACTATAATTTTTAATCATAATCTTCTCTAAGTCTAAAATATAAAATCTACAAGGTCTTTAACCTCGAGTAAAAAATAAACTCATATTTTAGTCATGAAAATTTGCATTTGTTGGGTTAAAATAGTTACTTCTATTTAGACTGAAAGTAAGCTCTCATTTCTTATTTCCAATACCATACTTTTACTTTATTTGTTTAGATACTCTAAGATGTTGAATTACTTGGTACTAGACTAAATTATCGGATAATTAAATCAATGACCTAAAAACAGAGATAAACGGAACTGTACTTTATTGGGTTGACATCATCCCTGCTTCGGCCACTCCCCATCGCGTAACCACATTTTCCCCATCCAAATTATTTTTTTTTTGAGTTTTGAAAGTTGTTGGCATAATATAAAAGTGGGTCATGGGCGTACTAGAGGAAATAATACATAATTATTGTTATTTAAATCAAGCGATTTTTGTATTGTTTGCGTTTTTAAATCCTAGTTTTGAAAAAATAATTATTATAAATCCTCTTAAATATTTCGAAGTATATATCTAAATTGATGATAATAAATAATATTTGATCAAATTTAAAATAATCAATAACCACAAATAAAAACTAAAAGAACGAGACGCCAATGGCTTCATATTTCCTATGCGAAGAAGATCAGTGGAGTGGTGGCGGGGTTAGCGTAAACAGTTGTATCCCCCCTTCTGACCGCTTCCACAGCTCACCTCCCCTGGCCTAAAAACATGTTGTCAACCAAACAAAACGTATTTTATCAATGGAGTGTTCCGTCTATCTGTGGTAAAATGTCATTAAATTGAATACATTAACAAATAGAATCGATTTTTGCATTATTAACTCGAAAAAAATAACATACTTCGCTGGCGTATAGTTAGGCTATTGATATCAACGAAAATAAATTAAGCCTATTAAAATAAACAAAAAAAAATCAAGAAATATATTTTTATACGTACATAATGAGGTAAGCATTATATTTTCTTAACGCAGCGGCGTAGCTATAGGTAACTGTCAAAATTATGTTGCTTCACTCTCTAGCAAACGTTACATCTCCTGCGATCATATTTAGGTGATAGAATCATTATTAAAACTTAGAAGCTACTAAATGAGCATTGTGTTAGTTAATATAGGAACGGTAACGATCTTAATTTCAATTTAAACGAGTACCGAAATAGCTGAAAATGGATGTTTCTTTTTGAAACCATTTTTTTGATCCGTTGGTAGCTGTGAAAGAATGTATAACCCTGTTACTCTTACACTCATATTTTAGCCTAAAAATCACTTCTCTTGAATTAGCGGACGAAGAGAAGGAACTTAATATTTCTTCAAAATTTTAAGTTTAAATAGACATCCATGTTGATAATTATGGAAAAATGATTTTAATTATCCATTTTTAACTTTTCTTCGTATTCGCTTACCTGTACTCATTTTTTATTATTGTTTACAGAGATCTCAAGTCCTGGGCAACAAAATCGAAATGGAAATTACACAACTCATCGAGAAGAACCCAACGATTCTAAGGCTGGGTCTGCATTTAGAATATAATGATGCACGTCATCGCATTGCAACACACCTTCAACGTAATATTGACACAAGTAAGTACTACATTTATTTTATGTATTGTATAATAATAATTAATTAATTTTACAGCTGCATATAAGTATGATCAAAACAGTTTAATTTGTGAAAATTTGCTCACTTTTATAATATTTGATAAGAAGAATATCTACAATTTGTATCGTTAAAAAATATTTTTCTCTTATATCTAAGATTATTATTGTATTATATTGCGAATATATGGAGGTTACACCTTTTGGTAAATGAAACAAGCTTTTAATTTCTTGTGTGCTATTTTGGCGGTAGAATAATAGTATTTAACATGTTTTAAATTACATTTCAATCAATTATTAAGGTTCAATTATTAGTTTCACTAGGGAACAATAATTAATTTGAATATGGATAAATTATAAATAGATAGCTAAAATTTAATTATTGCTATCATGCTATGTAATTTTATTAAATAATATCAACTCATAAATATTGTTGTTGATTCTGTAGGATTATGAATAAAGATTGATTCCTATGGGAAAAAACGTATTTTACAATAATTCCGTAAATTTATTCTTCAAATTTCATATGTTATGTTGGTTGCCTAGTGTCATAATGTTCTGTAAATTTGATCCAATGCAATTTACTCAGTTGTTATGAACTTATAAATAATAATTATTGTTATTATTCTACTGGTCTGGTAAATAGGTCATTACGATACATCCATATGTTAGCAATATAATTTTGTAACTGAATTTTCTATTATTATTATTGTTGTTGTTATTGTTCATAGATCGTCGCGCGGTAAAAGCAAATTATCAGATAACACTTGGTAAAACCGGAAATCCTATAAAAATTGTTAGGACCGACTGAAATTCTATTTCGACGTGAGTACAATGGGTTGGTTGAAAAGAAAAATAACAGAATTTTATAATAGGCAATACAAACAAAAAAATACTGATGTATAATAATTATTGATATATATATATATATATATATATATATATATATATATATATATATATATATATATATATATATATATATATATATATATATATATATATATATATATATATATATATATATATATATATATATATATCATTCAAGTGACTCATGTTAACTGCTAGTTGATTATAGAAATACATAAAATTATTTCTGTCTGTCTTGTCAATATTTTTATAGGCAGTCACAGTTGAATTAATTGACACTTTTAACCAATAATTTATAATTTTTTTGTAAATAAACTGAATTTAAAGATAGCATCATTTGATAAATAATGGTCAATAGTTGCCATTTTCAATATAGAATCAGAATTAGTTTATATATGCTCTTGATATCGCTGTAAAGTCTCTATATTAAAAATTAATGTCAGCTATCCTGTTTTGTTTCAACCAAACGTTCATTATTGTGAGTTTATATTGTCTAATTGTGAATCAGATAAAATTATAAATAAAGTATTGTCATTTTTCTTTCGATCAACAAACATGCAGTATCTTGGGTTTCGTGTATTTTTAATTTTTTACTTGTACATTACAAAAAAAAAGTTATACAAACATGGCCGAATCTAATGCTTCTTATATTTTGCGATTGAGGATGAAATTCTATCATCGAAATGTTCATATTCCATGTCGCATCAAAACATACTGGTCTTTTACTAAGACTGTGACCAGGTATATTCACACATGCTGTATACCTAACATGAATATATTACATAATTTGTAAAATAATCACTATATACCTACAGCCAAGATAAAAAAATATTGAAGAGAAAAATCTGAGTATTGTAGACTTTTCCAAATATTCCAAATTACGAAATTTGGGTTATATTCTGAAAACGGTGTGAGTCTATATATTATTTGCTTTATATAACTATCTGATAACAGTTACCTGTTGCCGGGAATTTAACCACAGCATCCACAGCATAAAGTGATTTGACTATGTGGTCAAAATGAACTTTCAGATTTTCTTTTTTGATAGATTCCGGCGTTCTATTGGTAGTAAGAGTCCAAATCCAATCTAGAGCGACAAATTCATTGAAATTTTGTCCTATAATTAAAATTCATGGATGACTTTGTGTGAATATATAAATGCTATCACTGACCTTAAAGGTACTCAATTTGAAAATCAACAATTTTGCCTGCATGATAAAGTATTACGTCACCTACCGTCATACTGAAAGGTTACGGACAATAAAATATCTGTAGCTTAATTTGCTTGAACAAGCTCAAACTTTTTTTTGATTCATCACTATATTCCAATACAAACTTAAAAAATTAAATATAATAAATTGAGGCACTCCTGGATTGATGGAAAGTGGCGCCCCTATATAATCTGATTTATACATTATCATACGGGCAAGATTTACCATTCTGCAAGATTGCTACCACTAGGTTTGTGATAGTATTATTTACTCTTATCAAATCATCCATGTGTTTTACCCATAGGATTTTCATACCCCCTTACCTAGAATATTAGCGGAAAAACCGATTTCCAGATGATTGATCTACTGGGCAAGGGGGACTCTTGACAGCTTCTTAAAGTAAATTTCATGTTATTGACAGGTAACTCGGCAAACGTCACTGGTAATAAGAATGACTAATTTGAAAACAACATAAGCATAAACTTTTTATTCTTTGTGTTGTTCGATATAACGGTTCAGATTTTATTTGAATGGAAATAACAAATAATTCTTTATCAAAATTGCTTAATACAAACTTAAGCAGTTTGGAATTCTTCAGAGATCTCCGAAAATACTGGTTTTAAAATGTTCTTATCTTCAAAATTCAATTCAATTGTCGAACATAGTATGTTTTTCGAGCTGCCTTTGAACAAACTAGAAATAAGAGAAATGTATAGAATGTTCAATTTAAAAATTGAATCGATGACGTCATATCTCAAACGGTGATGACATCACAAGGGGCTACTTGAAACAATGCGGCTCAGGATTTTTCCAAAGTGTATATGTTTAAAAATAAAGAATTTAACCGTTACTTTATTTCCACACTTTATATCTAGAGAATCTTCTCTAGGTATTTTTTTGTTGGAATAATGTACTTGAGGTAGGTAATTTATTGATTTATTATGAGGAAAACAAAGCTTGTTGATTTTTAATAAACTTAATTTCGATGTTTACGGGAAGCTCTTTTTAGAAAATATTCTCTTTTGTTATTAACAAAGATATTGTTAATTATAAATTTGTATGAAAATACCTGTGCAACGATTTCGTAAATCTCAAATTAAATACATAATATCAGAAAACACAAACAGGCATTCATCGTTGTTTGTTGTTTCCATTTCCAACATATTTTTTGGGCTTCCTAACGAATGAGCCTTATGCATAAAAGTTGGGATAAAAAGTGTGTGACAATGATTTAAAAAATGCAAGCTCAGTAGTTGGGACGAGCTTTTTTTGTTGTGTCATAATTCCACGCGTCCGGGGCATTTTCCACGTTATTGTCGAAATTTTTCCAACCATAAATAAAAGCACGGGGGAAATTTTTCATCAAGGGTCAACGGTATGGTCTTTTAGGCGTGCGTTTATCGAATTTTTATGCTGCTGTTAATTTTTTATTTGGTTAGAAAATGAAGGATGGTTCTCGCTTTGGGGATTGACAGAAAATGAAAATTCATACTACATTTTTTAAATTATTATTCTTTTGTCACATTCGATATCAAAAGAAGGCGTTATTATATGCAGAAATAAAAAAATGCCTTAATATTTATTCATTGAAATTTTTTTTATATAACAATCTAGAAATATATGTTTATCAGTTGAAAGTATACTCAGATTTTTCACTTTATATTATTACACAACATTATACATATATATACACAAGGCCAAAAGATACACCAATTCTAAACAATAATTTCGGGCGTTAAAGTAAATATTTTCTTGGAAGATATTGTTTTCTTTGTCTAATCGGTAGCTAATATTGATTATCTTGAGTAGTTGTACTGAAGTATACCAAAAAAGGTTCCTCTGTCGTCAATTATCTTATGGAACATTAGGGTATTATATCTTTATGATTTTTATCTGCTCTTTTACGGATAGTCAGATAATGTTTTAGTGATATTTTTGTGTTTTTCTGTTTTATCCCCGACAGTTCGAAAAGACTTAACACTGCGACTGCAGTTCAGGTTCTTTAACCACAGGAAAACACCCCTAATCAAGTGAAGGTATCAGTATTTTAAAGAGTGATTGGCTTACGCAGCCTAATTACTTATAAAAAATGAAATATAATGCTGGAAGAACGCTCTTATATAATTTTGTGTTGTTGTTTTCTAATAATGCTCGCTTAATAACCTAACAGATAGGCAGATGCTGAAAATGATATTCCCTTATTTACGTGAGGATACTGATTGATTGTTATTGAAAATACAGGGTGTTTATTAATATGATGACGCTAGTGGAGCAGATAAATTCTTGGGCTTAATTTATGATCAAGAAAAGTTCTTATTAATATGTATTCAGAAATGCATTCTTTTTAGGTTAAAGGATGTTTCAGTTAAAAAAAATCAAATGCTAATTTAGGCCAGTAGTAAATATTTTGTTGGTAAGACAGAACAATCTGCCATAATACCAATAAATTTTCAAAACATGTGATCTCTTAAAAAGAGGATATTGGTATGGTATTCCCGTTTACCGGAACCGTAAGAGATCTTTTTGTGAGTTTACTTGAAGAATAATAACATCTTGATAGATAAATCACCAAGGATATTTTATACTTCTGATTGATCGAATCCAATAAACATTGTTACTCCAGAACTAATGCAGCGGAATAAATAACTTCAGGGCTCATCCAGAAGAATATCCACGCTTATGGGAGTTATTCCAAAAAATGTTTCTGTAGTTTAAGGCAATGAAATGAATAATTCGAAAATCATTACAACCTTCCCTAAAATAGCTTTTTATTCTGCCCTACCCTGTATAAATTCGCTATTTATTCTACCAACTTCTATAAGGTCACATTATTGTCACGGGATGTACCCTTGAGTTATTTCAATTATTGTCATCTATATCTGCGTTGTTTCTCATTGTGCTTACTTGAAAGGTGAAACGTTACTTTGGCTTCCGTTTGTTGGAAGATGAAGTAAAAAAGCGAAAAGTGTTGTCTTGTTTACGTATACGCGGAAAAAATATGTGGTGTCAATAATGTATTGTTCTTTCGAACGGTGATAGGTCCTGGTGCAGCTTAGAGTTAATATTTATTAATAATTCAAGCAATTTACCAAAGGTTTCCAAGTTGTTGTTTTTGTGCGTTAACTGTAAAACAGAGCTAGTGGATTGACTGATAGAGATAAAAAATTGGAAACAAGTCGGGAGCGGAGCGGAAACAATATTAGCACTTCGTATAAATGTTTTTGATACAGGGTCTCGTTTCCGAGATTGAGCCCTACCAAAGATAGAATTTCAAAACGTTTTTGTTTTACATTTCTGAGTGGTCTATTTGATCTGAATAAAATTCTAAGAATTTGTAGAACGTATGTTTATGCTTATTTTGGAATTGTTAACAGATCTGATAGTATTGCTATGAAGACAGGGACAGACTATTCCTGTAGTTAATGATCCCAAATATCTGCAGACCCTGTATGTTAATAGCAGAAATGGCTTCCTCCAGACTTTATAGACAAATTTATTAATGCTCTGCAGGTCGATTTATCGCATTAACAATTGTCATTACAAGGGGAGTTTCGAGGAGAGATAATTATAAAATAAGCGTACCTATACGTAAGTTCTTGAAATTTTATCCAGATTAAATTGACCGTTCGGAAATCAAAAACCAAGAGATAATTTTAAATATCTATCTTTGGAGGCTTATAACTTTGAATCGAGGCCCTATACCAATAACAAAAATTTCTATGAAATGCTAATATTATTTTCGGTCACTCTATACGTTTCCATCAGCTCCGGGAGACACTGTATATCTGGTTCGATAATAGTACCAATTATAAAGTACTTTTGAATTGAAAATTAGCATAAATTCCATTGTTACATCTTCAGAAGCTCCCATATTCCATATGTGGTTTGTTTCGATGTGAAGAAGCGAATAAGCTACTTAATTACTGGAGTAAAGTAACATATTCCCACTAAGGATTCAGCTAAAACAAGTGTAGAATCATTCCCCTTCTTTATGTTTTAAGGGATAGATTCACTACGTACCACGCACTTTCGAACGTTCAAACTTAAAATGAAAATTTCAACAACTTTGCGTACTTGGCAGAAAAAAGAATCTGTTCTCGTCTTTTTATTGAATGCAAGAAATTATTTGGTATACCTATTTCATGTCCACTAAGTTGAAGTTACGAGAAAGAGTGGACCAAACATTACTGTTGAATATCTGACATTCTCGGCGGGAATTCGTTACTGTATTCTACTGGTCTGCTGTCTGGCCAGAATATTTTTTTTTCTAACTCAATGTAAAATCCATTTTTTAAAAATTATTCCGAACCTGTATGTATAGCTTAGAGAGATAAAACATACAGGGCGAAAATGTCATCTTTATATATAGAAATTCCGTGTCACGATGTTTGTTTACGCTAATCTCTAATCTCCAAAACCGCTAAACCAATTTTAAGGAAATTGTGTGTATTGCTTAGTACAACTTGAGAGTTTTTATCGAGGTTTTTATCCCGATAAATGACCGTCCATATGTGGTTAAATTACAAGAACCTACTTCATTTCTTATTCATTAAAAGACTCATATTAGTACCTAATGATGCTTCATAACTTTGGGACAGACAGAATGACTTGAAGAACTTTATTAGGACTCAGAACAGAACTCGAAAAGATGACAAAGATATCGTTGTGAATGATGAAATACTTATTTCCCTTTATTGATGTTCTGAAAATTCACTTCATATTTTATATTGTCAAAAAATAAGTAGTCCCGGGAATCTGCTGGAGAATTTCCAATTGTAATAATAATACACCGGACTATAAACTGTATATAAGCCAAAGATTAACTTCAAATACATTAAGCCGCTTCTTCCTTTCGAAGCTTATAGATTATATATTATTTTCCATCTAATAGCTGCTACATGTTCATATTTGTGGATTTACCTCAAAAGTTGTGTTAGCTCGCATTAGGTCCATTTATAACTCATAATAATAAAGTTTATGGAGCACGTTTTAACGTTTTACTAAGCTGAAATGCCGTCCTTATCCTTTTGGTATAGCTGGCGCAAGCAAAAGAGCAGCAGAAAACTGTTACCTACCAGGAAAATCGGGAAAATATCCGCGTTTACCTGGCTGCACAAGAGGGAATGCGGCGGAATGTGAAATAATTAGTTGCTGGCAGCAAAGATGCTTTATACTCGTTTCGATTATTCAATAGGGGGTTGTTCGCCCATTTCTGTATACAGGGCACGTTCGTGGGCCGCCGTCCACTTGGCTACGCGGACAACAAACGTTTCATGAAGTGAGAAACGCGCATTTTCTCCTAATTACATTCTATATGATTTTTCGCTTTTAATGTTTATAACACTATACAACGCAAGTCACTGGAAAGGTATAAATTCATTTTCACCTGAAATATATCTGAATCCAATAAAGTGGAATTGGAAAAAGGGAAGCTAAGTTTGAGTCAATTTCTGTTAAAGTCAAAAGCACTCTTATCGTACGGGTCTATCGTAGGATTTATCAGACATATTTTCATTTTCCATTTTTTCAGAGTTTATAATAAAATCAGTTTGATAAATAAGATAAATATATATGTTTGGTTTTGTTTCTTGAGCTTACCAGATTAATTTGATTTCGGGGTTAGTAGAATTTATTTAAGTTTTTAGTTTGTGGTCTTTCTCATTTGTTAAGCATAAGTGAAAAATCATTACACAATAAATTAATACTTAAACTACTTAAGATAATTTGTAACGATTTTTAGTTTGCCCTGACGAAGGGAATAAATATTCTCGAAAGCTTGGCATAATGCAAAGAATTTTATTTAATAAATGACAATGCTGTCATGTAATTAATACAATTCTTTGAGTTAATCCAAGCTCTCGAATATGTTTAATCTCTTCTTCAGGGCAAAAACCGTGAATTTAGAACAAATTTCCTCTGAAACTAGAGATTACTAACTCATTACCTGTAGTTTCTAAGATGCAGGGCGAAACTCAAATATTTCTTATTCTAGCAGCTGCCCTAATAAATTTGCGGAAAAGGAACTAGATAAATATTTTTGAAGATATAGTGAAAAAATAAATGCAATTTCATGAAATAGAAATTATTCGAGTTGATGGTAGGTTCTGTACGAAAATTTTCGCATAGGTTCTCCAGTATATTTTAGCCATTTATATTGTTTTATTTTCTTAAAATTTTATGTTCTCTGGTTTCGGTGAAACCTGATACAATTTTCGATTTTTTCCTTTTTCAAGATATAATCGAGTTATTACCAAGGAGCCATTTCATTTGATAAGAAGAAAATAATTCTTTTAATTTTCTGAAATTCCCCTCAAAATCTACCCCTAATATCAGAATGATTTTATTTACACTATACCACCGTGATGCAATCACCTTTATCAGTATAAGTATCAGATGTGAACTTCTTTTTGTTCATTTCGGACAAAATCCACAGATAGATAAACAGACTGTCTTCAGAATAATCTCATAAGAGTTCAGTTTTCTCATCAGATGTAAGGCGTACGGAACTTTAACAATGACAGGTTTAGAACTGTTTTTAGTGTAGGTGATTATTTAGTATTTTGTATAAGATATAGAAATTCTCTAAACTGCGAAATATATCCAGTCATATAAGTTCGATACTAGTTTTAGTTGGTTTGTTAGCTACTACGGTAACGTTAATAGCATACTAAGCTAGTGCCGAACTATTGTTATTTATGTTCATCCTTACTCTCAAAATCAAATGGTAATGGGCCAATTTTTTTCACAAAAAATTGTTTTTTGATTTTGTTTACGTATCCATTTTGGAGCTTAGCTCAAAAGCAGCTATTAAATTTTGCCGCATGCCCTACTTAAGGTATTTTCATACGTGAAAATATATATTTAAATCAGTGATTAATTCATAGATACGTTTCGTTAGATTCGGCTAATGGAAGTTTAGATAATCGAAGTTCTAAGGGCCGATTTCATAATGAATCCTTAATGGGAGATTAGTTAATTCTTCAATTTAACTCATATCTCGATGACGTAATAAAAAGTGTGCATTTTTTAATAAGTTTTGCAATACTAGTCACCAGATCTTTCGTCCTTTTAAAGTAACTTTAAATTATATGACCAACCAACAAATTTATGAAATTTTTAATCAAGGATTAAAATTAATAGGAGAGTAAATTTGATTATAAAATCGGCCCTAAGTACTAAAATGTATTGCCATATGCCGTCTTTTCTGCACTAACTTATTGGCAGTTCAGTTATTTTAATCGATTCATTCTATTCAACTAATTATTATCAAAGTTAAGAATGAGGTTGAGATTCAGCTCTTTATTTATTCCATCCCAGAATCCAAAACTACTACCATTTACATTTATGTGCTGCTGACCTCTGGACAAAAAGAGTCTATATTGTTTTTTTTCCCGACAAATCGCTAATTTGCTCAGCTCTTGAAAAGCTGTCCTCTACGGGTATCATCAACGTTTTATTTTTTAGGGGAATGGTGGTGTTCTGTTGCTCCAATTATTCCGCATCAGAAATTTTTATTTTCTAGTTTTAGTAATTGAAGTGGTGTATTTCTGACAGACAAATAAACAAAATAATATTGAATCTCTTTCTATGGAAGCTATTTTGTACGTTGTTATTGTTCTGTTTAATCTTCAACGTTAAAAATAAAAATTAGTGTTCATTCGCCATGTCTTCTTTTAGGCTTATTTATATAAGGTGGTTCTGAATATACCATATTGGTTGGGTCTCACAAGTTTTATAACCATATTGTTTGGGCACAAGTAGGAGAATTTGTGATCTAAATATAAAAGGAATATACTGGATGGCTTGTAAGATATGAACCCGCAAAGAAATGAGTAATGTTGATAAAACATCCTATATCTCTGTAAAATGATCGCGGTTTCGTTCTCATTACAACTAATCAGATACACGTATGACTCAGGAATGTGTCCGAAGAAGTGAGAGCACCGCTGAGAAGTATTACCTTCTAATCTGTTGCTGAAAGTCATTTACCTATATTTAAACATGTTTCACAATATAAATCTTCATATCTTTCATTTTGACAACGCAAATCTCGTTCAACTTCTGACTCATAGGTGGAGCTAAAAGCGGCACCCAGTTAGGTTTAAGTCTGTTTAATATGGATGGATGATGGATGATATAATCCAATGCGAGATGGAGTATTTGCTCACCTAGTAGTTGTTTTCACTGTTGGGAGGCACGGTAATAGTATTACTTTTTTATCTACTGTTGACGAAAGTTATCTATCTATATTTGAACACATCTCACATTAGAAATCTTCATATCTTTTAAAATTTAATCAATCTTCAATAATCGTGAAACACAAATGTTATCAATGTTACACAGTCAAGTGTTAATACAGATGGGATCACCCTGTGTTAAGAAAAACAGTGACAATAACAGATGAGCGCTCTTCGTTCATAAAAGTAATCAAAACACTAATTACAAGTACTCGTCAAACGGCCATTTCGTTGTTTTTTTTTTGTTAGCGCATTTCTCGCCGTTATTTTCGCATGTCGTACATATTTCGGCACACACATGTTTCTATCTGTCTCTCTCCTTCTCGCATCGAAAATTTATTGAGGCGAATTATTTCCTGTCCGTTCTGATTCAACTTTGTAATTTTTCCGTTTGCCATGAATAAATGCTTTAGAATCATCCGAAAATTCAAAATCATTGGAAACTTGTTCGCCTATTGCTTTTTTTTGTCTCTCCCTTTCAGTATCATCCAATGTATCCATATTGCATTGATTACATGCCAAACTCCGCATTCTATTGATAAATTTAGTTTTCGCGTGATCATTCAACATATTCGGATATTTCACCAACTTTATGGAAATGAGAGGTTAAATATGTATAGGTACAATGTTCATCCAAATGTTTCCGCTCGTCTGTTTCTGTTGTAACTACAGGTTTGCCGGTTTTTAACATGAACATTATTGACCGACTTCTCAAAAGAATTAATATTTTTTTTTATATATGTAACCTCGGATTGCATAGTAAACGTGCATCGATATTGATGATTCTTTTCCCATTTTAAAGAGGAAGATTGGGAGATGGTCGCCCATATGTAACTTTTTAGGATCCCATCTAAAATGCCCTTGGGATGCTATAAACAAAAAATAAATAAACTTTCTTACATCTTGTAGAATATATGAATACTTACTTTACTGATAGCAATTATTTAATAGGATACGCAGTCACACTCAAGTGGTGTAACAACTGATAATTGTTATGCACACTTCCGTGGCGTAACAATGTTTATTTGCTATCGTAATTATTAATCACAATGTGATTTTTTTTATTTATTTATGCATAATAAACTTATTATTATTATTAAAACTTGTGTACATTGGTAGCTACTTGAAAATGTATAAATGTGGCGGTTCTGTAATTAGGGCTCTGAGAATCAAAACTGTGTTTCACTCATTTGGAAAACAGCAGCTTAGAATTTAAAATATTCCAATATAAAAGCTAATTAGAGAAAAACTTTACCTCATATTGAAGTGAAGAATTCATTCCCCAACCACCTATAACCTCTATGGTCGAGAGGTACAGGGAAACTCGCACCAACGCAGGGCCGTAGGTTCGAATCCAACTATATTGTAAACAAATCATCTTTTTTTCGTCTTCTCTGGTAACTTATAAAAACAATACATAGATACAAAATATTCGTTACAAAATGCCTTGCTAAAAACAGAAATTGTCGGGGTCTGAGTGTTTTTCACCTTTGTTTTAAATGGCATTGTTTATATAAAGAGGGATAAATCCTTATATCAGCATAATATTTATAAATCAGCTCCAAGCTTGTGATCAGAAATGAATTTCTAAGAGTTTTCAAATGACGCTAAGACACACGTCCGTAAATTGGATGTACTTATACATATACTTATTTCTAACCATTAGTGGTTGGAACAAGTCATAGGTTACGTGAATCTGATTATTAAATCTGACAGTCTTACTTATAAAATATATTGGAAGTTTATATATTATAACCATTTTATAAGGCGATACTCGTATTCATAAACGTTCAATAGCGTTATAGTGGCTCTTATAAATATCATAACTTATACAAGGTTACAACAGAGCCGACTTGAGCTGATTTTAGGTTGACTGCTTATCAAGAGGTTATATATAAAATAACATTGTTAACACTTTCTAATAGAAATTCTGTAAAATAGGAGCTTGAACATGTCACTATAGCCAATGAAAAGCCATTTTTTGTTTCTTGCTGTCAAAAATAGGCCTGAACACACATATTATCTAAGTATTATGCTTCATTGAACTTTTATGAATAGAGAAAGTTAGATTTATATAGTTGTAAGTAATGTGCATTACATTACATTACATTGCAAAACCTATTCCAAGGGCCAGTTTTATAATGTCCGGTTGACCGAAGCTTGAAACTCAACCGAGGGTGAACTGTGACTTTCTATATTATAAACCTACAACACAAGGTTGAAATGACAGCAACTGATAGTTTTCTCAAAATTTTCAACCGTAGATTTTGCTTCAAACAGCGGTTGACCAACCCTCAGTTGAAATGTCCTTTATAAAACTGGCCCTAAGTAATTTTTAAGAACAAAACTCGAATCTATAAGCACCCTTTTGTTGTGAAACCAAAAAAATATGCGTTAACTGTAGTCAAAACAGAGATTGAGTTACGGATAAAAGGTTTTAGGCTGTTGTTTGTTTTTTATTTCACTCATTATTTTAGCTTGAGTAGTATATAACAAATTTTGTGAGATACTTTCATCTGGTTCTTTTGTTATTTTATTATTATATTCTGGAACTTTTCCCACATACTATGTACTAGCCAACTAATTTGTATTCAACTAATTGCAATGATGTATTTGATTACTGATTATATTAATTTAATATTTCTGCTGTCGTTTTTGCGGAAAATTCTTCGATAATTAGTTTCCTACTAACTATGCACGTAGTAATAGAAAATTCTCTTACTAACCCCCATCCTTCTGTTCACAGAACGTCGCTCAAGATCTGGGACATCCAGTTCTTAATTGTGTGTGTTATGGCAATTGTCTTGGTTCAAATAATAACGTATGTACTAATATCATTTTATTCTAGGTGTTGGAGCTTTATTTCTTCTCTATATATTATAGCTTAGGTGATGGTTTTATTTTTAGATGGGCTTTATTGCATTGATTAGAAGTAGTGCACCTTTTAATTTAGCCTCAAAATATTTCTCCATTGTTATCTTCGAAGAACATTCAAAATATGCTTATATTTACTAGTTTTTTTTCTTCTTTAGATCTTATATTATTAATCCTAGGGTTGATTTTTGCGAGTAAATAATAAACATAGTGAAAATTAAAATGGTTACTTTTGTTCGTATGATGAAATATTACATCACATCTGGTTCATATTATGAGATACATCAACAATATCTAAGTCAAAACGGAGTTTCCTGTTTAATGAATAATACAAAAATATAGAGGGTTACCAAGGCTAAATAAGCCGTGAATCCCAGGACGTTCCGACAAAAGATAAAAAGGATTAGGCTCTTTTCATTTATAATTATCAGAAGACAATTCTTATTGACGGCTCTTGGATCGAATCCTTATTTTATTATCATCTACAGTTGATTCTCGTGATTCTTTCAAAATACTCAGTCAGAAATTTGGCTCAAGTAAGTTATTACCTACATGTGATTATGAATCATTGTATTTCCTGTTCAAATATTCTCACTTATATCTATGACATCGAAATCTGTCGGAGATTATAAGACATATAATATGAATTGCGATATCCTCGAGTTATATATATTTTTTGTTTTATTCTTGTTTTTTGTATGGCTCTTAATTTGGGAATATAGACTTTCCAGAAACCCTCTGTCTATTGGACGAAACGGCTTTAATTTTAAATAAATGGGGTCAGGAAAAACTGTAATCTAAAAAGTTCAAACTTACTAGAATGATTAAATCGTCCATTGTAAATACCATTTCCTTATTGCCATCTCAGACGGTCCACTTGAAGGGGAGTAGCCCTTAAATCAAACACGACTATTTGTCCCCCAAGTTGACGTTTTGGGATTTTATTATTAACAAATACTGAACGATTCTTTTCAGCATAGTCTAAAATTTCAGATTGCAGTTTCTTTAATTAAAATCTTCAGAAAATCTTTCTGGTGTCATCTTTAAAGGGATCCAGCTCCCTTAGAAAACATTCTTGGATTAATGCATTTCAGTCCAAATCGACATAGAAATCATATCAAATTATATAAAGCCTTTCATTTGACAGAGTAATGTGATGTACAAAGTAATCTGTATTTTTATCATTAGTTCTGCACAAGTGCTTTCGGTTATTCCAAATTGAACGCTTGAATGGTATCTATTTATTCGGCTGTTATTTTCTTCTATATATTTTTAATCTCCAAAAAGTTTATTTAAAAATATCTGATTTATTTTTATCTGCTTTGACAGAGTAGTTTTGTTTATCAATTACATTCATATTTTTTCTGTGAATCTATATAATTGATAGGACACTCAGGATAATAATATTTCCATGGCCCATGTTCAAATTTATCATCAGAGTAGTATTGGAATTGGGGGGCAGTTGTTTCGGTGGACGCATATTTCTCTCCCACACCCTGTTGTGTTCACCAGCTCACCTACCACTCCAAATAGACCGTGGAGCTTAATTGTTTTAGTTTATTTACCACCGAATCCTTCCCTGGGGTGCAATTAGCGCACTAGTAGCAATTAGACGTATGGATCTGTGCCACTGGTGGAATTAACAGATCGGCCCTGCCCCACACATCCCTGTAGTTGCTCCCCCATACTTTTCCGCAGCACTTCTACGTTGGTATAGGGATGCTTTATTTGCCCAGTTGTTGTAGTTCTATGTTTTTGTTGTTGATCATCATGATGCTCATCATGTAGATTGTTTTTGGGAGAGGAGGTGGGCATGGAACGAACAGAAAATGGGCATTGCCAAACAGGGTATAGCAGTGGTGTTGTAGTATGTGTATCGATAATGGTACAGTGGTACAGTAGTGACTCTGGGCGTATAGGTTATGAAGATGAAGTAGTTGAACATGCAGCCAATTTGAAACCCACGATTTTGATGTGTTTATCTATTGTTGTCTCTGTTAAATTAGGCGATAGTAAAAATAAACTGGTAGGTTGACTCCGGAGCAAATCCTTTACTCTATTTTTGCCATTTTTTTTTGGCGTCTTGGAATCACCGATGCGCACGAATATGGCTGAATTGTTATTGTCCTATCGTTGGACCGCCGGGCAACGGGTAGTCGCACCGATTTAGCTAGGAAAATGTGGGCACAAACCTATTAGCACACAGAAACATACTCATTTGTCCCAATCCGACTCGGTTCTGGTTCGAAACGCTTAAAGCTCACAAGCAGAAAGATGGGTCTAAACTGAACGCTCTGCATGCTGTTAATAATCTGGCGAATTTTATTGGCTGGTAAAAAATATTTGCCTGAAAGGAGCTAATAGCTTACTTCTACTATGATTAAGCTATTATTCACGGATGGTGGTACCTTAGCCACTGAAAGATTTACCTTATAGTCTTTCGATTAAACTAAGGCTACGAACATAGTGGAACGTCGAGCAAAGCGTCGAGCCGAGCAGCGAGACAAGCAGCGCGTTCGAACCAATAGTTCCAAATACAGATGAACATAGTGGAGCGGGGATAAGAGCTGCGCCTTTTTGCGAAGCAAGCGGCTAAATCAAACCTGCATGAATTTTGCCGCTCGGCTGGCTCTGCACTTCTGCAATCTATATTAGTCGTTACTGTACTTGAGTGCATTTCCGACTGAAAAATTTAATTGGAGCTACTAATAATACTTGTCTTCGAGAGAAGATCGATATGGCCCAACTCTCGCCTTTTCTTGTTTATTTCATGAACGTTACATCGTCGTATATTCCTTTTCAAACACACATTTTTCACTGTCGACCTTTCGGAGCACAAGTATAAATTCATAAAATTTCGGGAATTCATACTATCGGGCCTGTCTCCTACTAGCGTCACCGCTCGGTTCGACGCTTTGCTCGACGCTCATCTATGTGCATTAAGACTCACCGCTCGGCTCCATTCTTGTCTGACGCTCCACTATGTTCGTAGCATAAGATCATTTCCAGCTCTGCAACGTTACCACATATATTCAAAAGTATAAATGTAACATAATGTTTACAAATAACACATCTTGTTTCTTATTGCCCTATTGGGTTTTATGAGGACTGCCGATTACTTTTGCATACATTCCTGAATTATTTTCGATGGTTTTTGAGATAATAGATTTTTGTATTTTAAGGGTTTTGTAAATCTTATAGTATTTATCTATCCCTCACAGCCTAATGAAATTGGGAGTAATGGTCCTTTTCCTCCATATTTACGAAACTACGTACCTACTAAGAATAATTTGGAAAAAACATAATAAATATGGGGCTTCATTTACAGTTTACAGGAAACCTAAGAAAAAATCCCAGGTACAGAACCTTTCATTGCAAGCCCGATTTGCGCTTGAAATATTTTTTGTTTCAAATCATGGAACGGTACTTCGACTTTTCTATTAGTAAAAAGATGAAATTTTGGTCAAAGGTTTTTAACGTTGCCTATTAGTTATCTAACCCAGGGTCTTTGAAAATTAGTAAATTCTAGTTTGTCCACTCATAAGACTTTCCTACCGCGCTCAAGCAAATTTTCATCGCATATGATGGGACCTTTAATTTTTATCAAAGTACCAAAACAAACAACAATGAACAAATTACATGTTTCGCAAAACGAACCTTTTGTATTCAGCGAGTGAAAATAGTCTTTTTTCAGTTAATTTATAAAAATTCTTAGGCCGTATTCACACTACAGTCTTAAACAAAACCTGTTTTCGGCTATTGTACAGTAACTGTTTAACCGTGGTACCCATCTTGTACCACAGGCGAGCGATCATGGTATATTACGAAACAAAAAAGAAAGTAACAAAATCGGTCCATCTGTTCCTGACATAAACTTGAAACAGACGGATATGTAATGGTTAAAAAAAACGATTTTTAACGACTCTATATAACAAAGCTCCCATGATATAACTAATCTAGAGGGTTTGTATAAATATAAATATGAATCAGAAGAATACATTTGTCCGTTTTCAGTTCTTCTGAAACGATCTAGGTATGAGGGATCGGGAATTACCCTGTATATTTATACGTAAAACTGCGTATATTTACGACTCAAATGAAATTCTATAGGACTGAATGCGTATAGTCTCTCAATGGGTATGTTTGAATGGGTGTTGAATATTTTCAAACATTTATCTGGAATCTCATTTCATTCAGAGTATATACGTGGTGAATATATGTGGGTAGAGATAGTATAGACTATAGAACAAGTTGTGGGTATGATATAAGCGCGTTCTGATTTTTTTATATCCTTATCTCTTTGACAGTTTTGATGGCTCATGGCTCGGAAGATTCTTGTTAATATGATTATTTAGTATGTGACATTTATATATTCCGAATCTCAACATTATAATGAGGTCTTTTTAAACTTTTTGTCGATTATTTGAACTTATCCGTTCTACCTGGTTCAGAACAAAAAGAGTAAATTGTCTTATGTTTCTCTACGTAGGCAAATGAGATTATAGAAGTTGCATATCACATGCGTTTCCTGCTGATAATAATCTGATGTCTGTGTTCCTTGTTGCATTTGTTGTGGTCGAATTTCTCGTAGGATTTGTATACGAAATTCGAGTATCCTTCCCCTTCTTTTTCTTGCTTCGTGGTTCATACACGGTTTCAGATTTTTTTCTGGTTAAATGTTACAGGAAATTATATAAGATCATCATCATGTCTTGTGGTGATTTGTTGGAGCCATACGGTAGAAAACAGTCTGATATTTGATTACGTCACGGCAGTCGTTGGTTGTACCAAAGGAGAGTAGCAGACAAATGCTGCGAGGTCCAAAATCGCTTTTTTACCGTGATTGAGCATTGTCAAAAGGGTCGATTGTCTCCGATACGAAAACGTTTCTGCATGGAAGAAAATCGAATGGCCAACACATTTTTCATGAGCTGTGAAAAAACATAGGCGTTTCGACATTATTTGTGTGAAACTTGTAACGCTTCTTTTACTGCATTCGATTTTAATCGAACGGGAAGTAATGACAAACTGCATGACCTCTAACACAGTATTCGATTCTGTAAAATATCGGTTCACATACCGTGGGTCAGCTGTCAATTGCTGGCTATTGGAAGCTTAGTGACATTATTTACCACATGGAGGCATTCGCAGTAATTTCCAATAAACTCATATTGAGATAAAATTGGAAGATATTTAAGCCACTTTTAGAATCGTTTTGTATGAAAGGGCAGCCAATTTGTTGGTCATTCAGTTTTGTGTTCTCTTGACTGGGCTTTTCAATAGAGGTTATCTTAAATTTTATTATCTATTTAAAAAAAGTCAGCCGGTTTCAAATCAGTTGATCTTGGAAGCCATGAATTTACAAAATGTCTACTTAAAACACGATTAAAAACAGGATTTAGCAATAATTATTTAACTTATCAGTAAATATTCAGCAATGCTTCATCCTACATGTAAATCATGTTTTCATTTCCTTCGTGACCATTCTGCTTCAGTGGAATGATATTATCTGGTTTACATTTGATACTATCGTTCACTAGTAATAGTTACAGATATGACCTCTCCATGCAGTGTCTCCTCAAAAAAATATGAATGATAACTCTTACATGTGAAACCGCACCAATGAACGCATGGACTGTTGATAACTGTTCAGTCTCAATTTTTATTCGAATCAATATTCGGAAGGAAACATTTTACCTATGCAATATAATAATCTGCATATCTTTAATTCGAAGCAATTTAATATATGGATTCATTTTTAGAATTTTGAAAAAATTTGCGATCTCGATTTCTGCTTTTCCTGAAAAAATTTGTTATACTTGGACGTCACTGGTTTTCCTTATCTTGGTTGGTCAGTCACTTGCTGACACTGAAACGACTCTGCTGTCAAACTTAAAGCAATTTTTATTCGAAATTAAAGTGTAAATCGTTCCAATGTACGTTTACGTGAGTTTTTATTAAAAGAACAATTCTCTAAATCGCGATGATCATGTGAAGACACTTGTTTCAGCAGTTGACACAATAATAAAATTAGATTCCATTTTTGCTAGAATTTTTTTCTTTTGAATTTCAAGAAGTTTTAAATATTTTGTAAATGAACCACACCCAGATGGTCAACGATAGGGAGTTTTAGTACCCATGCCGAACCTATGCCCTATTGTGCATATTGTGTGCGAACCTATTATAAAAACAGTAATTACTAATTTGTGAGTAGTTTGTTAGCTCGTAGCTACTAGCATCCCGGCTGTGGTAAAAATTTGCGTTGGGTAAGGACGCTAGAAGCTACTTCGATAGTTGGTTCCTACAGATTTGGGCAACTAGTAATACAACAAACCTTGTTATCCATGGGCTGTTTTAGGAGCACTTATTTCTAGACGACTCGACCATCATTGTCAAGATTTATCTATATCGGATCTTTTCTTATGGTGATTCCTTAGATAAAACGTATTGCAAAATGCTCCATCATATCATATGGATATAAAGCCAATGACAATGACACAGTACGAAATAAAACAAGAATAGGCGAATTAGACTCTATGAGATTGTCTTTACAAGTTGAAAGGAATAACAGAATAAGACTGGTCATGTCCAAAAAAATACCTAGAACATAGGTGGCCAAAATATATTGGATCAGAATCAGCTCTAAGATGGGAATGGCGCGCTTTGATTTCATTACATACCTGGCAGGGTATTGGGCTAGGGAGACGCTCAACAACTGAAATATCTTTGAATGAACAGAGTACCATCCTACTGTATACATATAAGGGGTAAAAGAAAGATTGACAATGAAAATTCAGACAAACAGCTGGGATAATTCCATATGTTAACAAACACAATCTTCACAGTTATCACTGTCTGTGCCGTAGCAAATAGGCTATGAGCCAGCAACTATTTAGGAGTACACGATAGACCGTGTTATACAATATGAACATTCTCTCTCATTTCACATTCAATCAACAATGGAACGAGAGATTCAAAACTTTTCATTAACTGAACGAAACAGGAATGACTTTTGAAACGACAATCTATAAAACTTTGCTGGCTCTTGGTTTAGAACAGCAGCAGCGGACAACGAGTTCTCGAGCCAACACTATGAATTTAATATCCTCTTTTTACACATTCTTTTAGAAAACATTCATAGGACAAGCGAAACTAGATAGAGACCATAGAACGCGAGGTATACCCCTATCTACTCCCCAAGATAGATATGTAAATTCGTTGCCCATGTGCCATGTACGCATGTACGCACAATATCTGAAGTCTGGCATTCTTAGCAATAACTTCTCCTTCGTATATTATTAATAAATAATTGGTGCGTAACGTGGTTCAGATATAACATTTATATATTTTTAAAACCTTCTGAGACAACCTGTATAAGACTTTGATGTATAATTGATGTTCATATTTTTTGCTTCTACGTATTATATGGTAGGAAGTAGGAAGCTTCCTTCACCCTCTACAGCTTCTGGTCTCGTCTAAAAGCCGCGACATGTGTTTGCCTCCGTGCAACTATTCGAAATTGAAACAATGTCTGTACTTTCGGTCCAGCCATCGTAGAAATATTTAATCAATTCTGGAGAACTTTGTGTAATGAAAATCCTAAGCGAAACCGAACATACATTTCGGATATATCGTAGTAGTGATAGTAATAGTGCTGCTTTCTCTCTCTCTCGTTCTCTCACTCCCTCTTCTTCACTTACAACGATTGCGATCCAATGTGTAGATCCTGGCCTGGTTCATACACATATATATTCGAACTTTTTGTGTTGGAAAATTCAATTTGCATGTTGAAGGCATCTTTCATGTACATTTATATATGTATGTCTGAACGTGTTGAGCGAGAGTTGTTTGTAAGCGCGCTAAAATTGTTCGTTATTAAATAAGTTGTGAGAAGTATAGAGAGATGAGTGAAAGAGAGCAAAACAGATGGATGGTTTTGAGCTGGCACCAAGGTATGGAAATTATTGATGTGTCGAGTTTGAAAGCTACAGCGGCATCAGCACCACCACTATCAGGCACAGCGAAGCCTTTGCTTTCAAGTTTGGCTGCTTTGATTGGATTCCACGTTTATTTATTATGTTTTAGCGCGTGAGCAAAATGTGCGCTTTGATTTGTTTTTGGCATTTTGATTGATCTGTTTTATAGAGTCAACAAGAATATTTTTTTGAGTTCCATTAATTCAAATAATAAAAAAACTCTGCAGTGATGCGAATTGAAATAAATATCAGCAAACTATTGTAGTTTTGACTGGTTGTAAAGATGACAAGCGGTAATATAAAATATTGCAAGTGACTTCACACTCAGCTTAGAGCAGCATTCGATCGTTTTGTTAAACTATAATGAAGCTTCTTGCAGAATGTTTGTCATCATCAGGAGATTTGTATTTTATTCCATGCTCTATGATATATGGCTATTACTGCCATACTAGTTGAGGGTCTAGAATTTGATACATTCCAATTTCACCGATCTTGGCAGCTGAAATAAGTCGTCTGATTGTATTACCACTGGCGGAATCAAATTTAACTGCCAGCGGTAAACATACTAAGGAATTTCCTGATAAAATAATAAAAAGTTACTTACTTAATAAAAATACCAAATCTCTAAATACTCACTTTATCAATATTATTTATTCTTATACTTAGGGCCAATTTCATAATAAAATTCATATTTTTTCTGATTAAACGTAGAATTCTAAGTTACTTTAAAAGAACGGAAGACGTTATAAAAGTTGTTATAGAATGCTCTATTTTTATCCCGTCATAAAGATATGAGTTACACAAATTGACGAATAAACTAAACTCCCATTAGAGATTTATTATGAAATCGGCCCTTTGAATTTAAAATTAATTCATTGAACATTTTCTTGGTCCTACAATGTATTTGAATAGTAAATATGGTTGATGAACGCTGATCGCTGATCTGTCACTCATTGAGGTAGGTTCGGGACTCAAGTTGAGAAACTTGTTGATGTGTGAATGGGATCCATGTATTACACAAAAATTATGCATACGACAAAGGCAACAGATATGGAAAAACAATTTCAAGAAACCGACATTTTCAGTGGCTTTTCCGAATTCTCTCAATGGAGAATAAACCTATTGAGGAGTTTGGGATACTTTTATATCTCTTGTTTTTCAGATACTGAGGTACAGACGAAGAACTAGAAAACAAAATTATATAGAAATATCAATATTAATGTCGTTATTGTTGAAATGCGCATGCGTCGTACTGTCTCTGATGGTTTCTGACTGCCATACGAACCAATATTATTGTTTCTACGCCTTGCAGTTTACAATTTCAATAGATATAAAACTTTCGTACTTTAATTGCGCCTTAAAACAAACATTCCTTTATAGTTAGTCTTTTTGTTTTTATATTTTTCATTGATTTTTAAACTTACGTTCTACGAAATTGGCTCAAGAAACGACCACTTCTACCTTATAATCCATATATACTTGTTTCCCACGAACATACCTTTAAGCACCGCAGAATACTTTTCACATTGTTACTTTCATATTATCACATTTTTGGTAAGCTGACGTGTTTTGATGTTGTACAACAGCCTACCTGATTTTTTATTATTATTTGCATAACGCTTCCAGAAATGCACATGCACATATATACTATCTTGATAACAGCTTTTGATGTTCTTCAGAAGCATTTTTTGTACTAATGGAATAAAAGTATTAGATACTTTGCAGAACCTTTTAGATATTTCATCTAAGAAGTCATTATATATAGTAGAAAATAATTGTGAAGAAATCTCAGTTTACTTTCTGTAAATATTTAATGTTTTTATCAATCAAACCAAGTATTTATACTTTTATTCCTGTTAGTTCCTGGCAATATTATTTCTCGCAAGCAGCATATTTTTTATTTATTTATTGTTTTATTATTCGCAGTATCATTTGAGTGTTGATAAATAGGTTAATGAAAATTAAAATTACTAGTAGAAACATGCTGGAATGATATTTTCTTCTCATTACGATGTATTTTTTCAAATAAATTATGTAAATTTAGTTGGAAATATACATCGATATATATATATTCCTAATTGATTCGCTACTCATTAGAGTTGGGAAGGAAACTCGAATAAATGGAATAGAATCAGTTGAATGACTCATAAATTCTCAATTTATCCAATTAGAGAATTTATTTTTTTCAGTCAACAATTGAGTAGAATTGTTCCCATTTTGATGGAGTAGTGAATTATTAATACTGAACTAATGATTGATTTCAAGTGAAAAACAGCAAATGCTACATTTCACGCACTGGCACAAAATAACCCAGAATGCCATTCCCTATCCTATGATTTAGTCGGCTTATTACAAAGCGAGATCAAATTTTGATCAAAGCTCCCTCATATTATGTGTAAACTCTAGTTTTTGTTGATTTTGTATGAGTTATCTTTTTGATGTTTGAATATACCGGGTTATCCAGATTCGATGCTCACCATTGGGATCTTGTAAACCGTAAGAGCTACGAAGAAGGTTAAATTGGGACAAAGTTGCGAAATGTAATGGGAATTAATTGAGAAATTTTTACATTTTGTTATTTCTTTAATAACTTGGTTGTTATGTAACGAATTGAAAAACCAAAAGCCTTTCTCCCTAGCAACTTTTTCTGTTGCATCCAGTTGTGCTCACCATTTTTTGGTACAACGTTTCATCATACTACAACCATCATCAACTCAAAAAAAATACGGATCTGGATTTTAAAATTGCTTTTCTGATTGCTTCTTATCTCCATAACATACTGGATGCATCAGAAAAAGTTGCTATGGCTATGGAGAAAACTTTTGGTTTTTCAATTCTTCGCATAACACCAAATTATTAAAGAAATAACAATATGTGAAAATAGTTTTTTTTATTTCTCAAAAACGAAAAACGATACTTCAAATTTGTTTGTGACATATTAATCCCCATAACATTTTGCAACTTTGCCCTAATTTAACCTTCTTCGTAGCTCCTACGGTTTACGAGATCCCAATGGTGAGCATCGAATCAGAATAAACCGGTATATTTGGAATCCTAAAATTTTGAAATAAGTAAGTTTATACATTCTGAAATCTCGATCATATTTATCTGAATTTTTGAAATGCGTCTTTAATATACTAATATTTTCAAAAAATATTTTGAAATATACAAGAATGTTTCAAGAATAATAGAATAAATTCAAGAAGAAATCATTGAAAAATTGTAAATAACTGGAGGGCTTAACGTATTCCTCATATTTTAATCAAAATTCAAAATAAAATGAAAAAATCTTATGAAGCTCTTATTTGTCAAAGAAATTACTTAATAGAAATTCACTTCTAAAAAACATCTTTTTTTTCACATCCTTTTATAGAAAATGTTTTGTTTTCATGTTATTATGACAAAAGATATGGATACAATTACATGCAGAACAGTTAACTTGATTTGTTTAACATATTAGGGCGGAATTGTTCGTTATAAGAATGGAAAGCATTTTTTATGTTTTTCGCTTGATCTCAAAATATTTGGTCCAGTTTTAAAAATATATTTCGACTTTGTTCTAATAAATTTATTTGTTTATACAGCTAGACTACGACGTATGGGACAACTGCCGAAAAATTATTATGTGGGCTATATTGCTTGAAGCTATGTCTGCGCTGTTGTCACAATTCAACAACTGGCCTCCTACTTAATGGTGGTCGTTTCTTCACTTCTTATAGGTGTATCGCTAATCCTTAGTTTATGGTATATTGACTTTAAAATCATTTTAGGTATTTATCATTATGTGTCGTTATTTTATACATACGTTTACCTCTATCTTCTTTAAAACAGATTTTCTTCATCCAAAAAAAAACAACATAATAAGAATTAGTTTGGCTTTTCATTCATGTTCAGTGCTCAAAATAATAATAATTTTTGAGAATCTATATTTATATATATTTTTGATGGCCTTTAATCTTGGATACTCAACAAACAGCGCATAGTAGTTTATCACTGCCAAAAATAATATTGTTTGTATTATATTTGTGAAATAAGAAATCTAACGACACTGTGTACAATTATTGTGATAAACTGGGAGAAATTATAGTAAGAGGTGAACTTGAAAAAAAAATTACTCGTGAAATCACTATTATTTAACATTAATTTTATCATTATTTTAGTAATTATGAGATTGATTTGTCTGTAAATATTTGTTTGCTATACTTTAATTATTATGTCTAATTAACTGTCTGTCGTCTGTCTAGCTTTATGCGAAGTTTGTATACGTCACTGATGCTCTGAGCATTTTGCTAGTTCACTTTTCAAAATATTCAGTCCATTTTAGAGTTCACCGCAAGTTTTTTATAATTATTTTTCTTAATGTTGTTTTGTAAATAGTCAATCAGTATATGTCAATTCTGTCAAATATTTTAAATCATAATTTTTATTTGTAAATTTTATGTTTTCTTAGTCATCTTTGAAAAAAAAATCTATATTATCATTTACCTCTATGCATGGATGTAATGGCAAAAATTCTGTAATTTACACAAAATAAATTATTAGGTAGCTTGTTCTGATTTCTTTTTCCTTATCCATTCTATTAAAAAAAATGAATTTAATGAAATGGTAGCAAATTCAGGTAAAAAGCCCCTACCACTATTTGACATTTCTGTTTTAACCAATCTAGAAAATGATTGGTCAAAAATGAACACAACAAACTTCTGATTGACCTCACGGGGTCAGGTCAAAAGGTGATTGAATCAAACTTTATCAGTTATATTGATAAACAACTTTGAGTTCGACACTAACTTTTTTGTTATTTACTATGGTAACGATAATCTGTGTGTATCAGCACATGCGGGTGAGTGGCTTAGAAGTTATCCAAGTGAAAGATACCAATAAACTAAAATAAATGGTGTTATATCAGCTCCTATTGAAAATGGCATAGGTTTTCCACAAGAAGCGTTTAGGGCCCGCTGATATACACGGTGGTCCGAACTATAATGGAGAAACTTTAACAGCGTATTCAGCAGATAAAAATAATTAAAAAAGTTCATATAAACTTATCTCCAGTTTAAATATTGCGAAAAAAATAATTTTCTTCTTCTTATTTAAAAAAAAAATTCTAGATTTTGCTTTCAAACTTAGTAGGTATTATTGCCACTTAAAAACAAATTTAAAGCATGATAAACTTATTTTTGTTTTATCAGTAGCGTTCGAGAGACCGTTTTAGATAAATTAAATAATAAAAAAAATATACGCCAATGGTTAATCGCAATTTTGCTATTAAATTTAGATATCCTGATCAATTATCAATAAAAATGGTCTGTTTAATATTTTCGCTAAAACGAATCGTTTTCGAGAAAAAAATAATTTTTGTTTGCATGTGCACCTAATATCTGAGGTTTGCAAATTAAATTAAAATAATTCGCGCTATTCCAATTCATTTTTATTTCCATAACATTTTCAGAAATTACATTAAAAAAGCAAACATAGAACCGAATTGTATACCCCCTCCTTTTTTAAGTCTGTCAAAAAAATTGGTGTCTCTTTTCAAGGTTTGTTTAATTAGGTTTCATTATTACACAAAAAAGCTTAAATAACACAGGCGAAAAGCAAAACCTATTTACGCAATGCAAACAAAACAATATCCATAAATCAAAGACCAACTGGATGTTGTATGTAACCAATGGCAAACGTGAATGGCTTCCAACGGTTCCGATCCAGCATTTATGATTGTTTGGTCTGAACCTATCTGTAAGTTTGTAAACTTTGATTTTAGACTAGAGTCATCAAAAGCGGCATCGAGACTTCGATGCAGGATTGCAGATATGGGATAACAGCGAGGGGTGAGCATCGGCTTTCGAATGGGCTCACAACAATATTGTATACCTACTAGCACCGCGACTGCCTTCAGAAATATACCTATCCAACTACAATGTATTTGAAATTGAGTGTGGTTATACTCAAATTGATATGGATAATTTTCCTTTCGAAAGTTTTAATCTCTTTTCAAAATGACAAGTGTCATATTGATTATATTTAGTCCCATTTTGGAAAGGTATAGATCCTTGATTCTCTATAAAACCATTCTAATGGAATACGAGAAAATCCTTCATTTTCACAAAATTTCCAATTTTCAAAAAATCAGAAAATGAGGTTTCATTTTACGAATAAAAAATCTCCATAAATTCAAAACGACAGAAATGTTTATGAGAAGTTTTTTGATAACAATTACTTCAGAAAAATCAAAGGAGAAGCAAAATATAGAATGTACCTATATAAATTCACTTTTCTATTTGAATATCACGTACAATTGGATTGAATGAATCCTTGGGCAGCAGATCATGATAGATAACAGTGTACCTACCTTGTGCACTCAGTGGCATGTGAA
The DNA here is from genome assembly GCA_958507055.1 of Crioceris asparagi. Taxonomy (NCBI): domain Eukaryota; kingdom Metazoa; phylum Arthropoda; class Insecta; order Coleoptera; family Chrysomelidae; genus Crioceris; species Crioceris asparagi. The sequence continues at coordinate 73,468,011 of OY293828.1, forward strand.
ATATTATTATTCAGCTTTACAATTTTCTGCAAGCCATTGAATTATCGATATGGTTGCGTGACTGAGAGCTATTTTATGACGCCGAGCTTTTAGACGACAGTACCAGATATAATACACATAAAGTGGATATTAAATTTCAGGGTTAGAAGAATCAATATTTGGGGTTAAGAAACTTTGCGAGCTCTTACAGTAATTTCACTTCACGTAGGGTAGATAAAATGATGTGATAAGTTGAAGGGAAACTTTTCCTTATTTCACATTTCCAGATATTTTATGGAGGATAAAACTCTTCGTTATTCGTGTGGTCTACAAATATATAAGAATTTGAGGAGCGGCGACATAATATTGGTCAAATCTATTTTAAACTTCGTCCATATATTTGCCCTACCCACAGCAGAGTTGTCAGTCAGTTGAAAAGGAAGTTGTATGTTTTTGATGTAATAATCACAAGAGATAGGGAATTGATAATGGAAAATGTTGGAAGGGTCGTTGAACCATAACCCACTCTTGATATAGTTACATAAAGCTGGACACGTTTCCGATAACTGTGGCGCCAAGATTTAACGATGTTTTCTGTTAAAACACCCTAAAATAAGACGAAAATCAAGAATACCAATTTTCTCGTTTTCGTCTCCTTTTGGAGATATTGGCCCCTTTTTGTTCCAAGAAGCTTTCGATAAGTTGAAGCAAAAGGGGTATTTGTTGAGGAAAAATACGCATGTAGAGGTATAAAGGAAGTCGCACTTACCAGAAATCACACTGTAGAAACCGTCCCAATGAAGTATTTTCTTGAAAAATTCACATTAATCATTATAAACACTTAAATTTCACCTTGCACTCCTTGACTCTTGTCTAGCCGCTATTGTTGTCAAATGTCATATTACTGTTTTAAAATTATGTTACAAATACTACACCCTTGCCTTTAAAATGTAGTTATTTAGCAAATATTGAGGAAACCAACCCGTCACCAAAACACAAACCTAACCAACCACAAAATACTAAATCTGTATTTAATTTTATTCCTTAGTTTCCTTGTTCTAACAAATTTCATTTGAATTATATTTCATATACAGATACTTCTTTCTATTGTCTTCAACGTATTCTACTATAACAAAAATACTTAATGATAATTCTTCTTCTAAAATGAAGTAATTGGCAACGGGGTATCTCAGTAATTACAATATAACGGCGGAATAGTGAAATGTGTTTACAGTGTAATATTCCATTAAAAATGACAATTTATGAAGAAATTACTTCGTTGAGACGGTGTCTACAGTGATTTTACTGGTAATTACAAATTTTTATTTACCTCTAAACGCGTTTTTTCCCAATCCAACACCACTTTAGCTTCAACATCTCGCCAGTTTGTTGGGAAAAGAAGTGGAAAATATCTCCAAAAGGAGACGCAAATTGGTATTCTTGATTTTCGTCTTATTTTGGGGTGTTTTATTAGAAAACACCATTAAATCTTGGCGCCACAGTTATCGGAAAGTTCCCTAAAGCTGAAACGAAATAAGAGAAATAAAGCATAATCAAGAAAAAACAGTCTAGAGTAGATTCAAGAATAAGTACGAAAAATCTCCAAAGAGTTTCAAAAAGATATAAACAAGCTTATATAATGTTCTAGCTTGAGTGGCAAGAATTAAAATGTTCGTTGAATTGCATGTTGAAGTACCTGAAGGAATGTAAAAATTTATAAGAGAAAATATTAAAGCATGTGTAAAGAAACACAAACAATACCTGGAAAAAGAAGATCGAAAAGTTTATTCATAAGGATACAGGTTTCTGGCACCTAAAATAATCTGAAGGGAAAGACCATTGGGAAAACCATACTCAAGTCCAGAATCGCCCTAGAAAGTTCCAGACAGATGTGTGGTAAGAACTGAAGACTAAACCCCTGAATCAACAAATGGTTATATACACAGGTCGTGTGGTGGCCTAGGACGCGGCAAAAAGGAGCCCAGAGACAGGCTAGTGGTATTTAGAGGCAGGCCTGCCTAAGTATTACAGGGGTCATGGGAACGACGCCAACTGCCGTTTACTAAACACTAAACCTACCTCGCCACTACATATTATAGTCCAAGGGAATGCCAGATCTATCAGTCATAGATTACAGCAAGAATCTACACCGATAAGTCAAAAACTCGGAAAGGTCCACGAAGAGTTATATAAAGAAATAAAGGCCGAACCAATATTGGAAATGCCAACGGATAAAATGGCCCCACAATATAACTTCAAAAAAGAATATGCAGTAGTCGTACCGGATAGCAGGACCACCCTTGAAAGCAAGTCTCAACTGACAGCTCCAAAGCTAACTCAGGAACAGGTGCTGGCATATGCGGGGTACAAGGGAGCCTATGGATTTACGCCACCGTCTTTTAGGCAGAGGTCACGGCGATACTATGATGTGCGGAAGAACTGTTAAGACGTCATTTACTCAGACAGCCACGCAGCACTAAAAGCGCTTAACTCATATCAAATAACATCAGGATTGAAGACTGAACAGCCAAGGTAGTCACAATAGTCTTACCCTAGATTGGGTACCAGGGTACCAGGGAATTGATGGCAACACAAAGGCTAACCAAATAGGGCGCGGAACAGGCCATGACCGGACTAGAGCTCTCCTGCGGAATTGCTAAATGCCTCTATAATGGACATATACATCACTGGGCCAAGAACCACGCCTTACTACTGTGGCAGGAAATAACAGGATAAAGATAAGCCAAACTATTCCTAAAAATTCCCTCAGCCAAAATGTCCCGCGAAATACAGAATCAAAGTCGGAAAACGACAAGGATATTGGTAGGAATGCTGACAAGACACAGTTGGCTTAGGAAGCACATGAACAATATGGGCCTGAACGAGGATGACCTATGTAGGTTCTGCCAGGAAGAGAACGAAACCGCATTTCACATACTCGAAGCCCTTGTAAGATTGCGGTTTCAATTATTCGGGGAAGAGAAACTGAAGGCAGAGAGCTACGTGAGATACTCGGTATCTAGTCTGCTAAAAAGGATAAATCTAGATACTGAACTATAAGACAATGGAGAACCACAATAGACAAACAATGGTCGCGGTGGGCTAGAACACGCAGTCACTCCAACAAATCTAATCTTATCTAACCTAAAAGACCAGTGTTATTCAATGCGTTAATGTTCTTAAAAATAAAAATGATATTTCCTAAACTCTAAGTGAATTTGAAGCAGTCTTGAACTAAATGTTAATGTTTGAGTTTATTGTTGCAATATATATGTGGTACGAGATTTTACTATGTACGTGTGAACAATATAAGTTAACTATGGCAATCGGTTCAAGTGCATTTGAATGTGGCTATTAGAACATTACATTAATTTTGTAGCTGGATTCAAGAATTCCGTTATAGAGGATTTGAAAAAAGCTTTGGAGAAGCTCGATTGTTTGTGGAAAAAAGTAGCTACGAAATAAATTTACAATTTAAAGAAAAAAACGAATGTTTAGTGATTGGTATTGATGAATATATACAATCCATTGAAATGCTCTATGAAGCTAACTTTTTTGAGCACAATGATAGATGCTATCATAGTTGACACTGAATGTCGATTCAAAGCACTCAATGAATATTATGAATAATCTAGTTTTATTTATAATATCAATAATTTGAAATATTACCAAAAGAGGTATTTCTCAAACATTGTAACGATTTAGGTACGATACCTTGAGAAGGTGAAAACAGCGACATACAACCGTATCAACATCAACTGTATGAATAACTCCAGCCTTTAAAATCCAATTCAATGGGCTCTATCAGCAATGCAAAACAACTTATCCAGAAAATAATTTGGAAGCAGTAAATCCAAATGTTGACATAACACTCAGAATAATGCTCACAGTTCAGGTTAGTACAGCTTCTGCTGAGAGAAGTTTTTCAAAGTTAAAATTGATTGAAACCTATTTGAAAAGCACCATGAGCCAATAAATACTATCTGCGTTATCAGTTCTATCAACTGATGCCGAAATAGTAGCTGGTGAACTATGACATAATCTTGAAAAACTTCTTCTTCTGTGAGTGCCGTACTCGTATTCGAGTGTTGGCGGCTTCTCTGCCGTGAAAGTGTTACCACAGACAAGGAGACCTACAGTTTATCGTGGATTCCGAACCACCGATGTGTCTCAAGATAAATCTTAAGGGCACAACTTTCCAGAGAGCTGGACTAGGGAATATATACTCTCACTGGTTTCCCGTTGCCTTGCGAGAGGAGGAGAATGCAATGCGACAGAGACTCGAACGCGCGCCCGCATCAACGGTCACTCGTCCAAGCCGTTTCCATCGTATAGCGCTGCTTAACTTCGATAATCGAAGTCGGTCAGTGTTAACCCGCAGATACGCGCTCTTGAAAAACTTCAGTCACACTAAAAGCCGAAAAATTCGTTTATTCTAATTTGTGATTGCTTATGTAATTTTTTTCAACATTTGGTTAGCAAGATTCTATAAAACTCATATACTCATAGATCAGTCCCTAGTTATTTATCGTGTTCTGTCTGTCTGGGGAATGAAAAACTGATGTCGCCGACGTCTACTTTTGCTCTAAAACCGCCACTGGAAAAGAAGCAAGGATATGTCACCATCTATCCCCACTATCATTGAAAAGGATTAACACTCTAAAGAAACCTCCAAGACAAACTCTCACTCTGACTTTAATATCAAAATACTTTCATTCTAAAAGGAAATGCGCAATGTTTCACGTGAAAGCTACTGGCCACTAGGTTTTCCCTAAGCAAAGCAACTAAAATCATTATTCTTCGAAGATTGAAGGACTATCGTACTTGAACAAATAATGTTTGATATGCGAATTAATGAAGCGTACCTCTGCTATACACGATTTACCTACACAGCAGACACTCTGAAAAGAAGGGATCAAGCATATCACTGTACGCGAACGGTATATCGGTAACAGTATCATCGATGGGATCAGAGACACACAAGCAGGTACAGATACCATTGAAGAGTGGAACAACGAACGGAACAAAAAATGGAAAATCAAGATGAAAGCGGAAAAAGCCCAAGGCTATTGGTACCCAATACCGAAGAGTCACGGTTGGTAAAGATGGATAGACCATAGTTAGGACAAATAGCGATTACCGCCAGGACAAAGATAAACCAGATAATTGGGAGATAAAGTAAAATTATGCTGATAAAAAAGCTGTCACTTGAAATGACGATTATAATATCGATTCTCATGTACGAGAGGGGTAACATAATGTTAGGCATGTAAAACACTGCTGAAAAAAATACATGGCCAGTAAACTGCGTTGAATAAAAGCGAGAATCATAGCAAACGATCATTGAGATTCATATTTGTGCTTACCTGTCTCATGTTCTGAACTAGACTGTTTTCTTCTTTGCCATCCTGTCGGTCTGCGCTAACTTATAATAAGCAAAAACGTCAAAATTCAGACCATGATATTATCGATTACCCTCTTTAAAGGCATCAATAAATCTCTACATACCTGGCTAATTTCTCAAGTTTGATATTTCTTGCATTTGTAATATTTCTATCAAACTATAGTAACTTGAAATGTAGGTACGTATTTGAATGAATCTTAAACCCTCCATTTCGCTCGAACATGATAAGGCTCGACGAATTTTTTTCAAGCCCAATTAGTAATCGACCATACCTAACGTTTTCCAGATACATGTGTATCAATCCGTCTAACTTTATTGCCACTGCCAGGAGAATGATCTCTTAATAACCATATGCTTGTCAATCGCCATACATTCACCAACATCCATGTTGGAAGGTATTGGCAAGTCGGATAACAAGCCAAGCATTCAAACCACACCAATATGTTCGTTGATGCCACACATATACGAACATGTTGGACGAGATAGCTTCCAACGTGCTCGATTAGTATGTTCGAACGTGAATTAATTTTGAATTATTTGGTATAGTTATCATTTTCCTTGAAAGAAAATAATAAGTGGCAAATATCCAAAATGGAAATAAAAATTATTCATACAACTTTCCGACTGTTAGCTTTAATTACCGAGTAAAACTCGGTTCGCAGATATTATTTATCAATAGCGCAACAACTATACGAGAATAATAGCCCCCTATCGAAATGATGCATGATGGTTAAAATTCCTATCTATCAAACCCTCTTTCTGTTTGATTAGATACTCTAGAGCCCCCAAGCCAAGTCTCTTTTGTATTTGTCAGTATGTCGTTTTTACTTGTTATGGGACAGTACCTAACTATATATCTAGTAAGTATAAAAGCGTATATCTATTTCATGCTGAGAGCTTTGTGAACAAGGGCACGTCAGCTAGATCAAAGAAATTATTTCCAAATAACAGATACAAGCGAGCTTCTCGGATTTAGTGTTTCCACCAATATACAAAATTAATAATAGATAATGATAGACTGGTCGTTCTTAATTTGAATGATCGGAACCCCTTTCATGGTAAGTACCATAACATCTGTAAAATATATAGGTACTTTGAGGATTTACGCCGAATAAACTTAGAGTAAACTGGAAACCGTACAATAGAAACGTATTCAAGCTTACTACGAATACATTTTGTACAAAGTATTTAAAGAGTGTTGCTTTCGTTAAAGCGATTCCAATTCCTAACGCAATATCCCACATTCTTGAGGTAGACGATATAATTTCACTAATGTGTTAATGGAAAGATAGTTTTTAGTCAAATATAATACCAAGATCTGTAAACTGGCAATACCTTTCCAGAGACTGAGCTTTAATTTGTTAATATTTAGTACCTTGCATTTGTTTATATTTTATATTTATGCTATTTTTTATGTTCTATACAATCTTCTTCATTGCATTTTTTTGAATACTTTTACATCATGGACAAACAAGTCTTTATATTTTGTAAACATTTGTTTACAGTAGAGGACCTAAATTGGAGCCTTGAAGAACTCCAGATGTCGCATGATAGTATTCAGATCTGCATCCTCCATAATCAACATACTCAGTAATGTGAATTTATACTGCCGTATTTATAGAAAAAACTTAGCTCAATACTAGTTTGTTACTCCTACTGCTCTTATACAAAACTACTTCAAAGAAATATCCTCTAAATACAACTTCAACCACATATATACGGACGCTTCAAAAACCGAAGAAGGCCTGTGTTCAGTTGTGATTAGTGAACACAATTGTAAAAGCTACAGACTTCCACGAACTTCTAATGTGTACACTGGAGAAATATATGCGATAATATAAGGAAGGCCAACGAGATATCTGGAAATTCTGTGCTATTCACAGATTCATTGAGTGCTATTGAAGGAATCCAACAACTTTATCCTAAGCATCTTCTTCTGCAAGGAATAAAAACCATCTTAGGCGAGCTGTATCAAGAAGGGAAAACAATTGAAATAGTCTGGGTTCCATCTCACACGGGTATACCCGGAAACGAAAAGGCTGATAGTATGGCTCGCAATGCCTTTTCGAATCCATTAGCAAAAGTTATTAAACAAACACCTTACCATGACTTATACAACCAAATAAGAAACGATATTGTGAACTCATGGAAAGATAGATGACAGGCAATGGATACAAATAAGTTACACAGAATAAACCAAAACATGAAATAACCTAATTACACCGGACTTTGTCGAAAACACCAGATGATCATTTCACGCCTAAGAATTGGACACACCAAACTGACACACCAGCATATTCTGAAGAGAGAGCCTCCAAGACGATGTGTGCATTGTCATATACCGATATCTGTTTGTCCCCAATATCAGCAGGAGAGAAACAACATCAACTTGAACAGCGACATAACAGTGACCTTAAACAGTGATTTCAAAAAAGTTATCCAATAAATCAATGACATTAATATATTACACTTATATATAAATAACTAGCTGACCCGACAGACGTTGTCCTGTCTTAACAAAAGCAAAAACAATATCTTGGTTTTCTAAATTTTAACCCATGACAACAATAGCAACTTCATCAATTGTTGCCGTATTATAGCGTCTTGCGTGTTGTCCTCCAGATATCTTATCGGCTTTGCTGACAATTTTGTGGTAATCAGATGGTATGCGATTTAATGCAGTCTTAAATAATATAACCAATTCGTTGTCTGATGGAAAATCATTCGAAGTTGCTCCACACTTGGTCTGTTCACCGATTTATTGTGTGCATAAGGCTGATCAACTTGTTTTGCTAAATCGCCCATGAAATAGATTTGCAAAAATTGTACCACCATGTGACTTTCAAGATACTTTGTCAGCACTACCAATCCCCCATCAACTTTTGACTGGCTGCTTTTGGTTATTCACATAGCTGTAAACCTACTGTACGCTACTTTAATTGAAATATGATTTCAATTGAAAATTACCAACGTATTCAGGTACGTGGTGGTAAAAGTTTATTGTTTTACAATATAGTTACCTTGAAAGTTAGCATAAAGTTGTCTTGAATAACTTTTGTTGCACCAAATGACTTCATTTGAAAACAATTATTGTATTCCTGTATATGCGTTAAAAATGAATAAAATATGTCCCATTTCCGAAAACCAATGAATGCAGAGGCTCTGCTGACAATACCAATGGCGTCAATTTGACTTTACCGCTCCCGCAACACAATCCAGGGGCTTCATTCTTTCAATATTAGGTGTGATTGATTTTAACTTACCGAGATGAATAAACACTTCTTAAAACTCACTGTATAATAAATTGAAATGAAACTATTATTTATCAACCGATCCATCTATGTTAAACGATATTTGCAGTGCGCGTTCTGTCAATTGCTGACAGTTATTTCAAACAACTGACAGTTGTCAAACAACTATATGTAATGTATGTAAAATTGATATTGTTTTTAAGTTTTCATAATTGTTTTTAAATTTTCTAATGTTCCGCTCAACTTTATTATTTTTTTCGTTCGTAAGAACCTTCTTCTGATAATAATAAACACAACAAAAAAAGAATTAGCGAAATCGGTTCACCTGCTCTCGAGATTTCCGCTTAGCAACACATTCAGCGATTAATTTTTATATTATAGAAGATAAATTTTATTCTCTGTACCACCGCTAATGACGCTAAGAGGTTGATGCGGGTTTTATATAAATAAAAAAAATACTAGTTTACTGTTTTTGTTGGTTACGATGACAGCTTTAGTATGAAAACAAACCGAACTCAGATTTGTATATGAATTACCGGGTAATGTTTATTTTAGTTCGGTATCAGTTTTTACAATTTACATCAACTTTTTGCACCCAGGAAGTAAAAGGACTAGTGCATATTTTAAACAATAGGCAATAATTAGGGTAAAAAGGTTTTAAAATGTAGAATTTTCGTACATGTAGGTGTCCCAATAAATCAACAAATCTGTTGATATTAAAAAAAATCCTCTGTACAGTCCGAGGTGAATAATTTTACTATTAAATAATTCCAGAGTCCACTTCATAATGTGTAGAATGGAATTTGGGAACGGAGAATGCCGTCCAGGCCTACAATGTCAATCGTGAGTTACATACCAATCAATCAGTTTAAATACTGATAAAGATGGAAAATGGTTTATTGTGATTTATGCTGACACAATGAGGATTTTGTGCAACGTGAAGATCAATTGAAGTGATTAAACTGCCACCCTCTAATTGCCATCTCAATTTTATTAAAATGACATGGGCGGATGCAAAGGGTATCTATAATAATTGTCACATTGTAAAAAAGCAATAAAAAAACTAAATTTTTGTTTTATTTCATGTTCAGTATCAATAATGGTCAGTTTCACTACTCGTTTAATTAGAATAGAACAAACTTTATATCACCGAATTAGTTGGAAATATCAAACTTAATTATTTTCTCATAATTTAGAAATAAAACACACTGGTTTAGATTTTCACAAATATATTGTCAACATTACACGTGTTTCACCGACACAGCGGCTTCTTCAGATAAGCCGCTGTGTCGGTGAAACACGGGTCTTGTTGACAATATATTTGTAAAAATCTAAACCAGTGTGTTTTATTTCTAATTTAATATGGATTTTCATGATGGAAAAGCCAAAACCATCAAAATGTTCTCATAAGATAAGAAACCGCTGACAGACAGACGGCTGGACAGCAGAGTCTCACTATTAGGGTCCCGTTTTCATCAGTTTGGTACGGAACCCAATAAAATCGTAATAGAAACAAAATTGTACGGTAGTGGCGTCCCTAAAAGCTCATGGCTTCTTTAGTTTGGCTATTCCTCTGTAAGTGTGAACCCAATCATTACTGCGAATAAATTTTTTATTAGGTTTGAATAGCAGAGCCCTGCATTAGGTACCTAAACTACTGCACTCGTATTTAAAAGTTGAGAAGGTGGTTGTACATACAATATACGTCATAAAGCTGAATAGCGTTTGAATGCAGAATATATTGGAGAATACAGAATTAAAGGTCTTTGCAGATACTAATATCGAGCGATCAAAAAAAAAAAACTCATCACCAGTAAGTCTTTGAAAATGAGAACATGTCTTTAATTGAGTGATCTGCAATTGCATTTATATTGATTGAAACATCACTTGTCACTTTTAGCTTCCTATCGCTCGATAGTAATAGATCCGGTATGCAAAATAATACTTATAAACCTACATAGAAAGTTAAATTCATTCGTTCTGGGACCCTACGTTCTAATGATGATGGAGCGATCAGAGATCAAAACTCTAGATGATACAGATGATACAGTTAAAGCATGTTTCGAGGATAATACCGAAAGTGCAAGATAGCCTTCTGAAAAAAATCTGCATTTCGGAAACAGACAAGAAAGGAGCGAAAAATGCATTGCTTCTCGAAGAAAAATACTTTAATAAGTAGGATCTTCATGAGAGTTACATGACAACTGACAAAACTCTTAAATCAAACAACAAAAATTCAATGCAACAGCGAAAATGTAGAATAGAAAATGATATACTAGACTTAATGATGTCACGTGGTGTGTTGGTTACAATGAGTCCGATATCGGCTAAGCCGTGAAGAAGTTTTCACAGAGCTATGTGGTGTCCACTTCGTGGAAAGCAATAACAAGCTACCATAATAATTCTGCCTTGGGATACCGCCCAACTGGTGTAGTAAGGAACCGGAGATAACTTGTAGGTAGGTATCGGATATTTATAAAATAGAATGAATTATCGAAAAAAGAATATACAACACTATTGATTCAAACAATTTTCACAATCGCTCACAGTAGTGAAGTAATAATTAGTAAATTTTAGCTATTTTTATGCCAAATTTCACCTCGATCAGTCTTACTGTTTTGGTGATATTGATATACAGATACCATTACATTTATTTCTTTTATTAGTATGATCATATCGATTAATTTGAAAAAAGTAGAGATACAAACGTAATATTTTGTAGATGTCTATGTTTCTAAACAGAGAATCTGGTAAGTAAAACTAATTTATTCAATATTTGTAACCTCGGATCAAGCCTTTAGCCATGATACGACAGTCGGGCTGGGCGTCGTCAGTTCCGCAGTCTTGGTGCTGCCAACCTGAATGTTTTTCGTTCTTTGCCGCTCATGCACGGCAAATTATCCCACACAGTCAAGATTATCCTCCATTCTATTTTGCAGTGGTTTCTGAGGCAGTTCCGACAAACCCTAAGCTCCCTTATCTGGCAACTGAAGGCGAGCCTGATTGGGTACACCACTCGGTAGGCTGTATCATATCAGAAGAGTTACGCGTGAAAAAGAAGAAAAGTTCCCTTTTCAAACCTCGAATCTGATCCGTTCAGTTCAAATACAAATATTTTCTAATGCACAGCTCGTTCACGTTTTTAGGCGAACTGAAAAAATCGTTCCCGTTTCCATGGATTCTCAAAGCTATTTATTATAGTTTATTGTGAATTAAAGTTGATTCTTTTATCTAATGAACATCTCAGCGAGATAGAAACCAGTCTGATAACAAGAAGAATTGCCTAAATGAATACAAAATTGGTATCTACAATATATTTGTGATGCACAAGAAATAGATAGATTGTATATCCGAGTTTCCTTTTAAGTATTCAATTCAATTAAATTCCATTCTTGTGCCATTTCATTAAATCAATTAATATCAGGTGTACCACTTCGTTATCTATTATGTTTATTGTTGACAATCAGAAAATAACTATTCATTATTACTGCTCCAACAAAATACAAAATTCATATTTGATCTTTGATTTTATGAAAATCACGACAAGAGTGAACGCTATTTCTTCTTCAATTTAGTGGATCAACTTCCAAACTATCATCTTGATCTATAAGGCTCTCGATTTCCAAGATACCTGGAGGCACAAATGTCTGGACTAACTCCATTAATGGTAATTATTGAATTTAGTCACATTTCGATTATCTATTTATCATAAATTACATACTATTTTCAGCTTTAACCCATGCTTTGTCAGACAATATTGTTGGATTTCTTTGCCCCCAACAAAATGAGCACTAAAAATATAGAATTTTGAACTCTATATGTTGTAACAAATCCAATATTTTTAAAATACATGCAGATAGATAAAACTCACGTACAACTCTAATCCAAGTTAGCTTTTCTATCTGGAGACCCAAGAAAACGGTTGGTATACCTAAATGTACGACTGGATTCTTATTCTCAGTATTCTTGCAACTCACTGCAAAAAATGTTTTTCTGATTTACCGTATTTTTGATAAGACTTAATACCACTAACGATAGATTAATTCATTTTGCACTAATAACGAATAGAACTTATGAAGAGAATTACATCCACATCGGACGACAAGCAAATGTCGAAATTAATTTTGGGTTACAGCGTTGTCACACGTAGTATACTTTATTAGCCCATAGGTACGTCTCAATATCCACGAGTCAAGAATACCGAAACGTACAAAACGCTCGAAATGCGTATACGCATCACAAATTCATTTGTCGGGATACGGGTCCTGACGAATATTAAATAAGAATTGTGGAAGCAAAACAAACTACAAAACTCTGTAGACCAACAGAAATTAGGGAGCTCCTCAACATAAACCTCACATAGCTACTTGTGGTAAAATAATATTGAGCATCAGCTACATATATATTTCTGCAGAACTTCGAAAGTTCTATTTGATCATAGTTTGACATCCTTCTCTGTTGTAATCCACCCCTGTACCAGAGCAAATGTGAGCTTATGTATAAAACACACCACATACGAGGCGCTATTGACATAGCTTGCTTGAAATTTTCACGAGTCTCTTTTTGAAAGCTGACTTGACATTCCTTAAATGATGCACAATAATTTCTCTTCGGTCTAGCTTTCACGGTTACTCTAATATTAATGTAGGTATGTATGTATCTGCAAAGAGCAGGTTTTTCTTTTCTTTCCTTGCTTTTCCAAAACAATGGATCGCCATGTGGCGCTGCGGGCGTGAGTATTAAAATAGCCTGGCAGAGCAATGGAAGAAATTTCTCGCTGAATTTTTCGCACCCGCAGCTCATAAAGTCGGAAAAGCATAAAGGAAATATTTTTTGAAGTCAGTTTTATTTTGTGTCGTGGTTCATTCTCATTGAAACTGATGAGGCAACGTCTGGCTGGCGTGAGATTTCACTAATTTGTGTACTATTGAGGTATGTTTTTCAAATCGAAAGAAAACTTGGACAAAAAAATGTTCGCGTCTCTATTGAAACTTCTTCATTATCAAATAATACGAATTATGGTGATTGATCGGAAATAAAATTGTAAGGTATCATTTGATTCGCATGTTAATAAAAATCTTAGAAGTAAAATCAGAGCAGGCAGTAATTTCAGTAAATCTAGAACGATCTCGTCCTAATAAATCTTCCGAAGGATATTCTTGAACATTTTAAGAATACTTTCTTTAGAAATTATAAATCTGAATATAATACTTTTTGAGAAATATAGAGATATTCCTTCAGATTTGAACACAAAAATCTTTGATATCTAATATCCGAAAATTGTCTAGATTACTCTAGTCTAGAGACAGTGTATAATACAGTTTGGAACAACCAAACTAATTAAACTCTTTATTTAAATTTTTTCGGGAAATCGAAAGAAAACTTATTTAAATGACATTTTAAAGCGAATAAATTCCACCCCTAAATTGAAACACCTTTTTTATTTGGGGAAAAAAGGTTAGCAATACATCATCTGAGAGCATGATACTATAACAAACAAGATAAGCTCAGTTGGTGAACGCGTTTTGAACCGCTGCGCGCATGCTGTCATTCCGTGACAAGTAGAGGAAATCGAACGGATAAAAATATGTCGGGCTAATTGAATAAATATAAATATCGATATATTCTGGTGAATTAAATTTATTTTGAACAATTATGACGCCTGTTTTTGATCTTTTGTTAATATTCTCTTATCATGTATGTACCAATTATGTAATAGTCATAGAAAAAGAAGTATTTCCAGTAAGAAAAGTTATCTTCTCAATTGTTACTAATATTTCGTATTGCACCGAAATAAAACACGTATTTACTTGTTTACTTTTTCAATATATATAAATGCAGCAATTGATTTATGAATGTATAATTTAGGTAACAATTTTTGTGAATTTTCTTTTCCCTATGCAAGAATCTAGTTTGATTTTCTTATTCAAAATTCTCATTCGAAAAAATATATTACATCTAAAAAATAAAAATTTGCCTTCACGACTGAGGTCTATGTGGTTTGAACATTTTAAAAGATTTTCTATATAACAACAACAAATTTTCAGACAGTCTCCATAAAAATGGAATCTAACTCCATACATTTATTAATAAAACTCTCTGGGGGTTTCATCAATCCACCTTCAGACAAATGGTTGACCCATGAAAATTGAGCTTCATTTTTATCAGGAATGTATCCCAGATTTTCCGTTTTTCTTAATTTAAATGCAACAAATCCTGCTAAATCTTCTAAGCCATCATACTTCTCCAAAAGGCATTACTCCCAGACCTCCCAAATCCTCCATTAAAGAAGAATGACATTATGTGGTAGTGTCCAAAATCCTATCTACATATACAGCTACCCTTCTTGCACACTATGCGAAGAAAAAAACTGGAACTACTGACTTTATCCGATGCTTTCCAATGCTGAAGAATAAGGATAAATCGCACCCTTAAAGATTTCACAACCAGCGTCAAGTTTTTCGACCACAGGCTGTCATTGTATTCCAACCTCTGTAGACAGCCGTAGCCCAAAACAACGCCCTGACTTAACACCTGTAAAAGCTAGGGAGATCAAATCTGTTAAGATTGGATCTAACAGGGAGGCTTTAGCTGCCTGTAAGTCTCTTGCACAGGAAAATGAAGACTTTGTCATGGAAAGAAATACAAGGAAAATACGGCTGTCCCGTAATTCGTATACGGCTGATGGTCGTTATTTGTTGGCTAGACTGAGGGACTCTTCCTTATTAAAAGCTCTTCGGCTATTTCTAGCTTATCTCCATGACCAACCATCCAGTGTATGTTTTGAAGGGCACACCACCACCAGCATCAAATCAACTTTAGCTTCAGAGGGACTAGTGACGTGGACACCTTGCGTAAGTTGTATTATCGCTACCACAACGCATATGGTATTGGCTCAGTCGAAGTGGAAGCTGATCTTGCTGCCTTCAGGTCTTTCTTTTCATCCGAGAAACTTCAACAGCTTCAGAAAATTAGGGAGAGTCATGGCAAATATTTTTCTACTGGCTCTCCAAAAAGGAATCAAAATTTTTAACTAAATTGACGCGAACAGAGGATCAAGCACCCTCTGTAAAATTGGACGATGGCAAGCTTAGTGTTTTTCTTATTAATATTCAGTCCTTAAGACACAAAACAGATGAATTATTTCTCTTATTAGAAGAACTTAATTTTCCAGAAATTATTGCCATAACTGAGCATTGGTTAAATGTTGATGAGCCTGTGTTTATCAAAAATTACGTTACAGTAACTAGATTTAATAGAAGTAATTTACTATTATAATGTCTACAAATAGCGACTTTTCGGCTGTAACTAAATTCGATAATCTATTGTCTGAAAAAGTATTTGAATTTTCCATTGTCTATCATAATGCCTATGATCTTTATATTGTTTGTATTTAAAGAACACCTGACTAGCATATATGCAGTCAAAAATTACTGAGCTTGCTTGAATCCCTGCCTTTAAATAGCAAGTTAATTTTATGTGGCGACCTTAATATTGACTTTTCCAATGTGTGTGCTGCTCAAGAATCTCTTCAGTCCATTTTCGACTCTTTTGGCATAATCATGCATGTTGACTCACTAACCAGAATAACTAAAACTAGTTCTAGTAATAGTACTAGTCTATAGAGACTATGTCGTATCATCTTTCGATCCAAAATTCGTTGACTGTACTGTCCTTAATTCAGGTTTCTCGGATCATGAAGCAATACTAACAAAATTTTCGGCTAAATCTAAGTGCAAAAATGCTTCGCGCAAATTATGCCGTATTTTTTCTGATAAAAATTTTCGTAATTTCAAGCACCTATAAAACTTTATCTAACTTGGCATTCAAATCCTTTCCACTTAGGCCTCTAAAAATCAAACAACATAAACCCTGATCTACTAAAGGCTTACGTACATCTGCAAAGAACATGCACTCACTATCCTACCTAAAAAAATCATCGGACAGGGTCTTCTACCATGATTACGTAAAACGTTACAGAAAAATCTATCGTAAGACTATAAAAGCTGCCAAGGACATTTATTATAATAGGAGGCTGGCCAATTCCGGTAATGTTGCTAAAGAAATGTGGTCTATTGCGTATGACTTAAGAAATAAGAACTCTTTATCTAACACAATCTCTATTTCACCCGAGAACCTAAATGATTACGTTGTAGATGTAGCAAAAAATTTAAAGAACACCATAACTCCTTCCGATGACCCCCTATCATTTCTCGTAGTATTAGCAGAGCTTAACAGTACAATTAATGACATTAAAAACAAAAAAAGGCTTCTATCTTTTCTCTTTAAATATAATATACTCTCTACCCATCAATTTGGATTTTTAAGTAACAAATGCACAAACGATGTCATGTTTTCCCTCTATAATAATGTATATTCAAACCTGATCAACTATCACTCTATAGCAACAATTTTCTGTGATTTCTCTAAGGCTTTTGATTGCGTAGATCATAATATATTAACTAATAAATTGGAGTACTACGGTTTCAGAGGAGTGTTTCTCGAATGGTTTAAGTCGTATCTCAACCGCAGGAGTCAGATCGTGAGGGTTGATACGTCGATGTGTCTTCTTGCAAGCCAATTGAATATGGATTGCCTCAAGGTTCAGTACTGGACCCTATTTTGTTTCTGCTTTTTATCAACTACATTGCTAGTCTGAACATTAGCGGTGAAATCTGCCTCTTTGCGGATGATACTAGTTTCACGTGGAGCAACCCGGATATTACGACACTTCATAGGACTTTATCTAGAGACTTAGTCACGATTAAATCTTGGTGCGATATATAAAAGTACATTGCAACCTTTTGTGCTTAATAACACCACTATTGAGGCCGTTGAATCTGTGAAATTCTTGGGGCTTATTGTAGACAACCGTTTAAAATGGGACTCGCACATCGATGCTTTATCAAAAAGGTTAAGTTCTGCCTGCTTGTCTACTTCTAGAACAGTCTATTATGCCATTTTTGAGTCGCACCTCCGATACGCCCTTCCATTCTGGGGTACGTGTTGTGCGACTCAATTTGAACGTATTTTTAAACTGCAGAAGAGAGCTGTTCGGTATTCACTGAGACTTAGCAGTAGGACTCACAGCCAGGATTACTTAAAAAAATTTAAAATATCAACTCTTCCATCCCTATTCATATTTGTATCCTTAATCCGCAAGCACGTATCTTCTATTCCAGAGAGGCCATCTCACAACTATCCGCTTAGAAACACGGAGCATGATCTTTATCTGCCAACCCCTCGCTCAGAGTTGGTTAAAAGCTCTATGCTGTACAATGCAAAAAAATGCACAGTCATCTACCATTTGAAATCAAGTCCATAAGATCTTTTCCTGAATTTCGAAAGGTTTTGAAATCATACTTACTGGAGAGAGCCTTGTAAGCAGTAAGCGACTTTTTTGTTAAAAATTGTTAATACTTAATATTAAGCTTCTTACTCCCACTGTTTTAGTGAATATTATTTGATGTTTGATATCCTAAGGGTCTTTTGTAATGTAAAATCATCTGTCACACGAAATTAAATCTATAACGGCTTTTTCCAGATTTTGCCAAACTTTCTATTAAATACCTACTACCTAGGATAATGCCTTTTATGCAGTTAACGACTTTTTTCATTAAGGCACGTTTCTGCTCAGCTCACGCTCTGGTTTATTGTTTGTACAAAATTTGTTTTTGTTTTGTGTTTACCTTCTGACTGAATTTACAGCTGTATATTAACTTACTTTCTAATCGAATATACAGCTGTAGGTTACATTCTTATACTTATTACTTTATATTTTTACATCTTTATATTTTTATATTTTTGTTTTATATTATATAAATTTATTTAATTTTAATTTAATTTTCAGTTTTGACTTTGTTTTGTTTTTGTATTGTTTGATTTTGATATTTTTATTTTGCTTTGTCTACAAAATTTATATTTTTTTGACAATAAAGCATTTCTCTCTCTCTCTCTCTACTCTAATCTGATAACTCAGCGTCAATCAGCGATTCGACCACACTGCTTTTATCTGGAGCAGATACTGCTAAGGAACTTAGCATATGCCCAGTAACAACCTTGTCTGTCTCATTTTCATAATGGGAATTTGGCAAATCCGATATCTTCAGAACATTTTCAGGTCTATTGTCGTGCTCCACATTGGTTGATTTTGATACAATTTCATCATTTCTTCCCATAATGTAGTTTCTAATTCTATATTTGAATTGTAGTGCACTTGGATGATCGTGAAGACCTCCATTATACCTCAGAATTGAAAAAAACCTTCAAAAGAGTCCTGGTTTAAATTATAAGTCAGAATATACTTAATTTTGAAATCTTATTTAATATCAGCAAAAAGTAATTGTAGTGATGTAATACTAATTAAAATTCCTTTCTGAAAAGGTAATGTGTTCTTGGACTTTGATTTTCTTAAACTCGATATTGTTTTCGCCATTTTATCTAAAACAACATTTTGTTCATCCAAGGCTAAACCGTAAGCTTTAATTGGATTTCTTGAATTGCTAATCGGAACTTTGCTATTGAAAACATCATTTATAATTTTCAATAATTCTGAGCGTTTGAACCAATTATTGTCATTCTGATATTTTCCCAAAGTACCTAACCTTGAGACAGCTCTGGAAATGGTATGGGAAAACAATTTTGTACCTAACTTAAACCGTTAAAAAACTTTCATTGATCTTATGGGCAATATTCAAATCCAAGTATTGAGTGTTCTGCAGAAGTTCTTCAATTGGTTTGGAAGTTATTAGTTTCTCATTGATATCGAATCCTGTATCAAGAATATGATTGCGGATAAGCTTTATCATCTGAGGGGCATCAGCAAAAAAATAAATATTTTTATTAGTTACAGGATTCGTAAAGAAGTTTCTATTTTCAGAAATTTTTAAATCCGTCTAAAGTGCTCTATTGCAACCTCCCAAATCACTATTTTAGGCATATACTGGGTATCCTATGTTTTCAAGTTTCTTTATTATCTCAAATAATAATTCTTTCGTGATATTACAGTCATAATCATAAAATAGCGGTTGTTTCCAATTTCCACATATTCCTCTTGACATAACTACTTGAACATACATTGATGGTTTTAAAGTTGTGTCTTAGTCAATGAAGAATGTTTCACACATCTTAATACTGAGTTTAAAATTCCTTAAAAAATCCATCTACATTATCAAAAACAAATTCAATTCTCATTTATTCATTCACTCACCAGGTTGTACATCAATTTTTGCGACCCATCTTCTCAAAGTGGAAACTCCCGGTAAAGGATAACCTCTTTTTCTAAGTAGTCTGTATGAGCGAGGTCCTCCCGCATATAAAGAGATTGCTGAAGCAACATCTTCTCCATTCCATTTCACCTCTTTACCAGACTTTATTTTTTTTTTAGTTGTCCTTGTGTGAAAATTTTGTGGAAGGATTGTAGTTCACGTTTATCGTGATAAACTTTATAATACATACAATTATTGTCTAAATTCATTACTTACACTTTTATAGTTCTTGTTGAACTTTTTAAATCTTTTATGGGATGAAGATTACTTTCGAGGTTGGAATAGTAACTAGTTTAACTGATGGAATAGCATCCGTGTTCAATTTCCATTTATTCTTTGGCAATTATAAAAGTCTTTCTTTCAACTGATAATCATTTTCTGTGAAATGATATTCTTGCAGTGTCGGTGTTGAATTTGTGCTGTTGATTACATGTATGAACCCAAGCCTTGCAAATACTTTCCTTTTTCGGAAATGAAAAATAGCGACAGTCTCGTTTACACTGCTTACTCTTAATACTATTATTAAAACAACCAACCACTGCACATAAAACCATTTTTAAAAATAAATTAACGTAGCTTAACCTGCAAGCAACCAAGGAATATAATTTGAAAATTTTGAATCTGACGTTTTGTCGCGGACTGACGTCACGAGAGATGCGCGTATCATGATCCGAGAGTTTGTTCCATTTTCTATATAAGTAAACATTTTAATTGTTTAACGTTAAAATTAGAATAAGAAAAATACACTGGTTTATCGGGACGTGATTTAAACTCTTACAAAAAGTCAGCCGAAGCAACCCGCATTTATCTGGTATCTATTTTTAAAAGTTTTAAAATATTATAACAAGATTTTTTACAAAAAGAATTGGTACTTCTTCTTTTCAAAATAACATATCTTTTATATACTTACATTTATTTATCTCCACATTATTATATTCGCATTTTGTGACCATGTTATTGTGCGAAATATTCGCACGGGTAATATAATATTACATATTTAAATTAGATAACTTTGATGTATGTATGTTAAATTTTAATATCTCTTTTTTAAACATTTTAAAATCTCTTCTCATCTTAGATGTTTCTGTTTCGTCTTTATTTGCGAAAACCTCTTCAACAACCTGGTTAAAATTAAAGATGTCAAAAACACATTCCTCATATTGATATTATTATTCACAGAGTGCTCATAATTTAGTGTCAAAATTAAAAAATTTCAAAGCACATTATTTGTCATTCGGTGCGGAGTTAAAGAAAATCTCCATTCCGAATGCATTCCAAGTTATAGGCAGAATATATTGTATATTAAGAGCAGAAAGCTCAGTTTTTCCTCTCGTGCATGAGAATTCGGATACGCCTCACGCAGCAATTACTTGAGAGCCTCAAGAATATTTTCTACTCGAAATACACACGTATTTTTTTCGACAACCTTATTTATGGTGGCGTAAAATTAATATCTCTTTCGTCGCCTGAACTCATCATTTTTGAGAAATACTGGCTTCAACAAACAATTTTGATAGCACGCTCGTTATTGAAACTAACATTTTTTCGGTAGAAAGCGAAAACGCTCTAAAGCGGCAATTATGTGCTTGCGCTCGCTCCGCGAATATATTTACAGAATTGTAGAACGAACTACCGGTGGCCTTTTGGATCTGGTCTGTCCACCGGATTGGTGAGCGTTCTCTAGACCTTCGTCCTTTTGTGTTTCCTGACACTATTAGCCTCTCCAGGTTGTCATCATCTCTTCGCGTGATGTGTCCGAAAAATCTCATTATGCTTGCAAGGCATATGGAAGAAAGTCAATTGCGGATATTCAGTTCTTTAAGAATTGACTCGTTCGACCTGTGCGCCTTCCATGGAATTCGAAGCATGCGCCTCCAGCACCACATCTCGAAGGCATCAATTCTTTTTCTGTCTGCTGCTTTAATTGGCCATATTTCAGCCCCATATCGAAAGATGGAGAAAATCAAGGATTTAACTAGTTTCATTTTGCTGTTTTTCGTAATAGATCTGTCTTTCCAGATCTTGGGTAGTCGACTCATTGGACTTTTAGCCAGTCCTATTCTCCTTCGGATGTCACTCTCACATGAACCCGTGTTACTAATATATGAGCCCAGGTACTTACATGAAATGGTCAACGACTTGAAATCTTTGCAGAGCATCTGTCAAATGAAGAATGTTGGAACGATCGACTATCATAATTTTGGTTTTGTCCGCATTTATCAATAAGCCACATTTATTGCTCTCGGTCTCAACTTTGTTTAGAAGATCTTGAATTTCCTCTCCGATTTTTTAAATGCAAACCCCATTTTTTCTGTTGCACTGTATTGTAACAAACTTGGCTTCGGTGATCGGTGCCATAATGGTGGGCGTGTGCGATTCGTCGGAAGGCGGAGCACCTTAGCGAGTGCGGACTTTGGTGGGACCCGGGTGGTGTGTTGCCTACCGCTATTGGTATTGGTCAGCCATGCATGCCTGGGTCAAGACATATTCCCGAATCTTCGGGAGAACTCGGTTGGCATCGGAAGATGGGTGTAGAATATACGAGAGCGATTCTGCTTGCCTATATATTAGAGTCAGTCAGTCAGGGGCAATCGCCCGGTGCAGACGAGTAAGTCTGGGGCAGTGAATATAAATTGTAAATAGTGAAGTGTAAATATAAATAGTGTTAAGTTAGATAAATAGTGAAAATAAATTGTATATAGTTATGGATATTTAGTCTGTGATATAAATATTTGGTGTAGAAATAAATAAACTGTTGTAAATAAATAAATCCCATGTCCGTTACAGTATTCTGCGTCTAAAATAAGGGTACTTTCTGTTTACTTACTTTACTTACAAAATTAAAAATTTTGTAAAACATGAGGTTCATATTCATTAGAGTACGTGGTTGCTATGAAAAAATTGACATATTGATTGTTTAATTAAATGTCAGACTGTCAGTTGGGTGTGCTTTTGTAGAACCTGGCCACTCTATCATAGTGTTAAAAAATGTATTCTGATCAAGGAAGGTATGATTTGTTTGAACATTTTATTATAAGCAATAGAAATATTGCCCTAAGAATTAGACACTATCGACGATACTTCCCTGAGAGAATTTCAGACAATTTTTTCAGTGAATCGAACAAGCCCTAAGAAAGCACAGTATTATAAAATATAAACTGAGAAAGAAATTGCCTAATGTTTTGGCCGAACAAACGCAGCAAAATATATAAAAGTAGGTGCAATAGTTGAATATAATTCGGTAACGAGTGATTGTTACGGCAAAATGATTCAATAATTTAATAAATTGGGTTCCTTAAAACTTAATGTCTTTCAGGGCAATCTCAAATTATATAGAGAACAATTACTCAAATTCAAAACTTAAATATTAAAATTATAACAGACGAGCTGCATGTCCTCCATTTTCCGCTATACATTTGTTATATACGGCTTCCAATTTTTTTTCGGCGTTAACCACGCAATTTGTCCTATTAAGGGCTTCTACTTCCAGTCTTATTTTATTTTTTAAATCCTCCACGTCATGGATTTGGTTCTGGTACGCAACCCCACAGAAAGAAATCAAGAGGATTCAAATCAGGACTTCACGGTGGCCATGCAACATTTCCATTGGGTCCAATCCATTCTTCAAATTGATCGTTAAGAAAATTTCGGACTATTTCTTTATTATGACACGAAGCTCCATCCATTTGATATATAATATTATGATTTTTTTCTTCATTTTCTAATAAAGGGATTATTTTATTTTGTAATAAATCGAGATATCGAATCCCATTTAAATTTTGATCCAAAAATAAAGGTCCTAATATATGTCCCTTGTATATACCACACCAAACATGAACACTTTGTCACTTTGTCTACCCTGATTCTGGATCGTATTATACTTTTTAGGATTTGCTCGTGACCAGAAATGACAATTATTCCTATTAAAACACCCTGCGGTGGTAAAGATAGCTTCGTCAGTCCAACAGATTCGCGCAGTCATTGTGTTGAAACTGACGGTCCATCAAGGTAAGTACAACAAAATTCGAATCGACGATCCTGATCACCAATCTGCAACTCTCGCAGCTTTGCAAATTTAACGATGCGTGAATCGTGGATTTAGCGACATCCAAATACCTGCTTGCATTATTTAAAGAATTCTCGGGATTTTCTTCAAAATACAGTGATATATTTTGCTGGATTTCTTCTGTCAAAACATTAGGTAATTTTTTATCTTTTTATATTTTAGAACACTGTGATTTCTTGAGTCTCGTTCGATTCGCCGAAAAATTGATTTGTTTGGAATTCTTCTTTCAGGGAAGTTTCTTTGATATTTTCTAATTGTTAGGGCAATACTTCTATTGTTTCTAATAAAATGTTCAAACAAATGAAACTTTTCTTGTTTAGAATACATATTCTAAAACTATGATAAACTTCAGAGGTTCTACAAAGGCTTACGCAACTGACAATCTGACAAATGTCATTAAATAATTAAACACACAAGATGTTATTTTTTCCATTGCAACCACTACGTTAACGAATGGACACCTCATATTTTACAGAATTTTAAATTTCGTCTTATATCTCAGAAACTGTTGACATTAGGTATAAGAAAGTAAAATGAAAGTACCTACCTTATTTTTAGTCGAAGAATACAGCGTAACAGAAAAAAAAATGGGGTTTGCATTTAAAAAATCGGAGATAGTTGATAATACCTATTCAATTAAAAATTTCACCTCTGCTTGTTAGATTTATTATAGTGAGTCTTCAATTTATGGTATGAATTACTACTAATGATGCATTATTCATACACCTGCAACTGTCATTTTTTTCACAAAAATTATAAAATCTGAAAAACTATAAATACCAGGTATAGGGTTTGTTATACAAAATTAACCTAAAATTTTACGAAGGATTCAAAAATCAAAAAACATATAGGGTGTTCCATTTAAAATAAGAGAGTTGTATCTGTAACAGATATATGAAACATTTTGTGAATATGGCAGCAATAAAAATGAAAATTTCAAAAAAATTCACTCATATTTTATATCAATATTTTTTTTCGTAGCTCTCATAGTTTCTGAGATAGGGGGGTAGAGAATCTTATTCTGGACAGCCTGTACCTACATAAGTACTACGTTATAAGAACATGGACAGGAAAGTGTAATGATAAGTGATTAAGTATTATTTGATGCGTAGCCGGCTTTAGTTAAAGCTATAAGTATTCTGCTGTAAGATTATAAGCAAAATTCATATGAGTGTCTATTAGTTGGCTGGGTTGCAATTAAAACAGTAAGTGCTATCACTTTTCGTAAATTACAGTTTACCTATGTCAACTCTTTCATCAAATTAGTTTTATAGCTGAGTACTTTCCATTAAGGCTAGATTTTACAACAATTGAGCCCAGATCCTTTAAAGTAACACAGCCATTAAATTATATTAAGTGCTTCAATATTTAAAGCCTCAAAGTTATGGCCAAAAACGAGCAAACAGACATGGGACGTGTGAAACAAACAAATGTTGTACATTTGGCATTTGGCGTGCCCTGTTTTCCTAAATAGATCGATACATGTATAAGTTAACAAGAAGAATATATATCGAAAAGGAATGCAATAAACCGAACCATTTTCTGGGTCGCTGGCTTCTATTTACTTTTGCTGTGACTCTATCAATATCAGAGTTTTCATGTTCTGTTTGATTTTGTGGAAACTTGTGTGTAGGTATGTAATATTCATGGAAAAGAAGTGTCTCGGTGACATATAGCGAGGAAAATGGATAACAAATAAGTTTTCTTGCACCCTTTCTCTTTATAACCAGAGAATAGATAGAGTTCCATCTATTGAGCAAAAAAATGGCATTTTATTGAGGTATTATAATGTTATCTGTAAAACTTCTAGTTCAACATTTTAAGTTAAGGTCAGATATTTCAAGGATATTTCATTGTATTCAATATAGGAGATTGTTTATAACACAGTCCAAAAAGATTTCGAATAAAATCCTCCATGAGCAAATGAGCATATGTGTAGGTTTAGTTAAGTTCATTTATTAGTTACGAATGGAATATATTTCATTTCAATAAAAGTTCGAAATAAGCGAGGCAAAAACTAAGCATTATAGACATCTGAACACCCTAAGCATACTTAAGTATATGCTCACAGAAAAAGCCATAGCATTTGACTGAAAGGAAATTGTAATGTGAAGATACATATTTCAAAATCTGGCTTAAAAATATTATCTGATATTTCGTTTAGAGAAATCTTTTAGAAAATATTTCACAATTTTAAAAAAATATTATATTCTCAATTTATATGTGATCATTGCCTCTTTTATATATGGAAACACATTGAAGTGCCGACTTTTAACAGGGAAGGGAACACACAACAAAACATATAGGTATTTTTTAACAAACGTCAGACGATGCCATTTTATGAGACCTGTATTAAAGCTAATATACTTGTGGCACGTGATTTAATTTTAACACTGACAAAAATTTGGTTTTACTAATATTTCTAGAAAAAATAGTAAATATATCACTTGGTATAAATGATTTTATTTTGTTGGAAGGGATGGGACACTCCGTGGTCGTGGGAAAGCTGCTTGAGAAAACTAAGAAATTAAATACAATTGGATTATATATTTCGCTTGATATGTGCTACTGAATTAAATGAAATTCACATTTTTAGAATAATTTAGAACGTTTTAAAACTGAACTCTTTTCAAATGAGACAGCCCAAATTCTTATCTATAAGAACCACAAAAAGTGGTAAATCCATCAATATCTTCCAGTTTAACATAAAACAATAAGTTAGATACCTGTTTTTGTTTTTAAGTTTCCATAAATTTAGGATCAATCTAATGTTTATCTGCCTGACTGTCCGTCTGTCATAGCATATATTTTTAGAATGTTCTGAACGAGGAAGTGTTCTTGGTACCCAATAAGAAGTTTAAAATAAACATTTTGGACAAGTGCATCATGTGACATATCAAAAGAAACCGCGTATACAAAATGAAACTAATCAAAAAGATGATAAGCAACAAAACTAGATTATTACAAATTTTTTACGAGACCTGAAGAGAATAACCCTCAGTTGTTGATTTTGAATAATACCTACAGGTTGTCTCATATAAGTGGTCATTTCTTGAAAAGTATCCAGTAGAACCTAGTAAGACCCTATATTGCCAGAAAAGGGAAATGAGCTGAAATGAAATTCAAGACAATAAGTATAGGTATAGGGTATTCCATTTAATAAGACTTGGTATGCTGTACCTTTATGAAACACCCTGTATGAAGCGTGTCCATTATCTATACATCTATTGAAATTTTCATTCGTATGTCTCAAGACAGTACAAATATCAAACTCCGGAATTTAAGTTGATCACCCTGTATAATGTGCTTTGAGCATACCTTCTTATTCAATTTAATTTCTTTTATATCAATCCACTGTAATCGGTAGTGGTAGTGGGGGCCTTCATTACTGATTATCAAGTATTAAAATTATTGTTTAATTGAGGTTTGTTCATAACTGTAGAAATTGGATCCACCTATCCATATTATTTATTTTCTATTGTAACATTCGACATTATTTCGTGAGAAAGTCTTTCCTGCTTCCTTCTAATAATACAGCTGTTATTCTTTCGAGACTTACTGCCCGGAATCGGCCATGTATCTTATATCCTTTGAAAAAAAGAGGATTTTTTCCGGGCATTTATGATCCTACCTACAGGTATGTCCGCTTCTTACGCAACCGCGCTAATAAACGCATGCGCCGATGCCGGCGTGTATCGCGCCGGATTTTACAAACTAATTCGCGCCAGAGCATTGGTGGGGATATCGCTCGGTGATAGCTTCAGTCCGCCGCGGTCCACCTTCTTGGAAGTGTTTCCGTATTTTTTACATACACAGTTCTTCGCCGAAGTCAACGAACTTTTACGTGAGACGAAAGTGCAGAAGTGATTTGTATTATTATAATAACTTGTGTGACATCATGTACGTGCACATTGTTTCGTCGATTGTCTTGCTAATGTCCTGCTGTTGCGGCCTTTTACTTGCTGAAAGCCTCGAAGAAAAGATGAAGAACGATCCGGATATTTCTCAGGTAGAAATTTGTTTGTTTATACGCTAGTTTGTTCAGTTGTTCATGTCGCGGTTTTAGTGGTCAAGGTTAACGGGTTTACTGTTATGGATCTCTTTGCAGCTGCAGGTGCAGTAGTTGAGAGCAGGAGAAAGTTTGTTTTTGTTTTGGTAATAGGGTCAATGTGCCTGTTCTCGGCCAGTTAGTGAAGTGAGGAGCAGAAATCGATTATAAAATATTTATTTTTGCAAATATGGTACTCATATTTTAAATGTAATGCTTAGAAATCCTTAGTCTACTATTATGAATCATTATCAGTTGGATAACTTATTGCTTTCACCTTCAAAACTGATAAAAACGAAAATTTCCTCATTTTCCCGGTTTTCGGCCACTAGTTTCTCAATTCCGGCCAGTACGATACCACTTCTCGGCCGGCGGCCGGAAAATAGGAGATTGATTTGCTGGATGACCGGCCATGACATACCTACTAGATGTTATTCAATGAATACACCACGGAAAATACAAAATCATTTAGAGGTACAAAACTATGGTAGATATACTTTTGTACGGCCTAAAACATAAGATAATTTAATCACTCGTTATCACAAAATATAGAAACTCAAACAAAACAATAAAGAAAACGATTATTCTTGAAACAAGTTGGTACCTATATTTCATGAACAACACTCGCACTTATATTGTTCGTAAGGCGTTCCGAAAAATTATGTAAGTACACCGTAGGTATGTACCGTATGTGATCGCTTCCTATGTTTTTCTCGTCTTCATCTTCAGCATCGCTGAAAAGCTCTTCTGAACAACTGCCGCAACACATGATCTTCTTTTCAGGATCTGATGGCGGCTGCATGTCAGCTTCTTCAGCTTCTTTCGATTTTTTCCTGATGTAGCGTCTCTTCTTCACTGCAGTTTTCTGCTTCTGTTGTCTTGTAGTCCTTTCTTTTCAAGGTCTTTTTTTCTTTCAAATCATCTTTTTCCTTATAGAATTGTCTCCATGCGCTTGATGATATATATTTTTTTAGTACTGGATAATTCAGGTGTTTAGCAAAAGGGTCTTAAAATGTAAGTAGGTTGCTAGTGCTGTTATTAATCTCTCCTAGAACATCCACACAAGTTGGTAAAACGTTCGTTTTGCTAGCGCTTTGTAGAGGGTCATCTTCAGGTTCCACCACAGGAAGTGCTTCAGAATTTACACTATTATCTCCATTTTCGCTGGTAATTGTTA
The DNA here is from genome assembly GCA_958507055.1 of Crioceris asparagi. NCBI lineage: Eukaryota > Metazoa > Arthropoda > Insecta > Coleoptera > Chrysomelidae > Crioceris > Crioceris asparagi. Next base: position 73,497,203 of record OY293828.1, read on the forward strand.
GATTGTTATCACTAGTGTCCTGAACAATTTGCAGCATTTTTGCAGGGATTTACCAAACTTTTGCCATTTAAAAAATCTTGAATGGTAGATTTTGGAACTCCAAAATTGCTTGCTGCCCGAATGCCCATTTTGTTTTCTCGAATTACTCTTAAAATTGTCAGAAGATTTTCATGGGAATATTTAAGAAGCTGCCTTCTTCAATTTCAATACACCTTTCTTTGTTTTTTTTATATTTCGGTGATCTAGAATAGTTATTAGTGACTTTTTGTACCTAGAAGAAGGCTTTAATGCATAAATATAGAGTTGGCCGAACTAATGGGGAGCAGGTCAACCCTTTCTCGGCCACAAGTTTTCAGTACATTTTCAAATATTTTGGGCAAATAAACAGTGGCCGGAAACCGGCCAGAAGATTCAAATATCATTGCTGACACAAGCGGAAAAAGGACAGACCCATATAATTCCGCATACATTGAATAAAGACATCAGAAGGAACAATAGTGTATACCGGTTCTCGGCCACCCTGGCCGAGAAAGGGCTATGACAAATTTTTGATATACCCGTTACCGGCCACTTTTTTTTTCAAAACCAAAATTGATTTTAGGCCGTTTTCTTGCACAAATCGATAGATTAATATGTAATAAGCGACACCAATCGCAAAAAACAGATTAATGGTTGAGATGTAATATATTATTTGCTATTTGCGCTGTACCCAGACACTAAAAATTTGGTAACTGCTGCTGCGATCTGCTATTCACACCAACATGGCCATCTTGTAACTTTTCTTTTAGTTCAATATTCCACCTTAAGAGAGAACCACATTACCATTCACTAAGGGAATAGTGGCCGAACATCGGGCAAACGACAGTGAGTACTATTATGAGATTTGTGGGTTATTTTACATGTTTATACATAAAACTGGCCGACAACCGGGACTGGCCGGCTAACCGGCGAAATGACCCTACTTTTGTAAACTTTCTTATTAAACTGCGCTGCGCTTCTTGTTTTCAGCTGTGAAGTACCTACGTGTTTTCTCCTCATCATTTTTGAAAAAAAAAGGTCAAGTGCGATTCTGGCTCGCGTGTTGAAGATTCCGTTCTCAGAATTTTCGTAAAGGTTTTCCTGTGAACATTTAGGTATTTTTCAAAAATTTTACATTCAATAGTTTCGGAGATATGGGGTGGGGCGATCGATTCTTGTATTTATTGCTCCGTGAAATATTTAATAGATTGCATGATGGACTTTTCTTTTAATTACTTAATTGGCATATCCAGATCAACTCTTAGTATCAGAATTTGTTTTTTTTTATCTTATACAAGCATGGTGCGGTAAGTGAAGTATGTGTCATTATAGAACTTTTCCTGTTTTGAAGAAAATAGGCTGGGCTGACCCCATATGTCATATGTGATCTTAAAGGTTCTGTTTTATTCGAAGTGGTGCAGGTCTAGGTAGATGGAAGGTTTTTTTTGCACCAACTTCAAAAGTACCAACGCCAGTGGATTTAATTTAATTTTTAATTTATAATAACACGGTCCTAGTTTTTGTTAAAAAAGTCTTATTTCACAAATTTGAGTGTATCATTAGACATGAAAAATTTTGAACGCTTACTTATATTCAGGTATTTGAAAATATCGCGAAAACACACATATTTCAGAATTTACCACTGTTGTAACTGATAATATTTTTTTGACGGACGAACCAAACGGAGGAGATATAAAATTTGACTGTTCGCATGTTTTTTTAAATTTTTCTTTGAGGATGTTCGCGCCTTTTAAATATTAAAAGTGCTCCGAAGTTCGTGATTCTTTTTTATTTTGATAGAGGACTACCTATTGAGAGTTGCATTAAAAAATCAACATTCAATATGTCCTTCCCCCTCAAATAATTCTTCCAAGGGGGGTGGAGGGGGATTTTTTTTCGAAAATCGAAAATTTGAGACAACAAAATTTATGAAAAGATTATATCCGGCAACGCTAAAATTGGACATTTCAAAAAAATCATAGGTTTCCGAGTTACAGCTGTGGTATAGGTAGTCTGAAATATGTGTATTTCCGCGATGTTTTGAAATGTCTGAATAAGTATAAGCAACGTATTGTCTTCTTTGGAGAACGTTGAATTTTTGTGATGACGTGACTAATATTGCACTCAAAAGTGTGAAATTACCTTACAAAAAAGTGGACTGACCTGATAAGTTATAGTGCACTGAAAAATACAAAATAATATATTTTTTTTTGCTCTGTTAGGTACTCCTGAAGTTGGAGGCCAAAGTTTTCAATCTAACTACAATTGCACGACTTCAAAATTACCAGTACCAATAAAATTAATATAAATTAATGTTAATTTGTATTTTTGCACTAACTAATAAAGTTGGTTCAATTTTATTTAGAGAAATATTTATTTGATAAAATGTCTAAATTGAGTGTTGCTCGATGTAGTCTCTACTTTAATTTCGATGAGTCATATTTTCGATTTTTGAAAAAAGTTGCCCCGTTCCCCACCTTTGGGGGTATGTTTTTGGGGGAAAGAAATATTAGATTTCAAATTTGTTTAGGATGGTACATATTATCAGCTCTCGTGTTTCAAATAAAAATAATCAAACTCGGACTACTTACGTTTACCTACTATGGAAAGGTGTAAACATGCATATTTAAAATTATAATTTTTGTTTTTAGTCAACATAACAATTTTTTGGAATGACTTCATATATCTATTGACATTGACCCATGAAATTTTTTATCATGTGGGATTGTTTTTCGAATAATGATAAATTAAAATGAAGAAGGTAGGTATCTCATCACGCATGATTTATTTAATATACTTACCTACATAAATTGATCTTTTTAGAAAATGAGAGAGAACAGAATCGAATGCATGTTCTTGGATCGAATATTCACCAGAATTGTTGCATCATAATAGGACAAAACCTGATATGTTTAACATATTTGGGATAGATAGACGAATTCCCCTCTCATACCATCCAATAATAAATAGGATATTATGCTCTAGTTGAGCCAAAGATAAATAAGTTTGTTATATCGTCGTATTTAAAAATATAGAATACCTATAACATTTTTCAACCCTTCTACATCTTTCCTTACATAATTTTTTTTAGGATTTAAAGAAATAACTTTCATTGTTACACGTTTTGTTAATTCTGAAAAAGTATCTATGTTTGTTATCGACCTAATTCCAAATAACGACTTTCAATCCAAAAGCGTTAGCATTTTTTCCTCGACACATATAATACCGAGTACCGAGGTGTGGCATTATTGTTTGTTTATTTTTCTGGAAATAATTGCCGCATTATTTATTACATAATATCTTTACACTGTGCAGCGTATGATGATCAAGGTCAAATAATAAATTTAATAAGGTTTTCATGTGATAAATATTGAACATTTATAATTTATCCATTATATCATAACGTGACATAAGAAGATGTATCAGTATATTAAACCAGATCGCTCTAGTGTCTTCGAATAATAAATAATGCCACTATTATACATGACATCATCAAATCTAACAATCGGGGAACTTTACTAATTTTAGTTATATTAAAATCATATAAAATGTAAGAGTTTTAATAATCTTGAATTGAAAAATACATTTTTCATAAGACAGGTGAATGATTTTCGAAAAGTCCAAGTCCAGAATGACGCCCTTTTTGAGCGACTTCCAAGCGGACGAGGTATACAATTCGACTGTGAGCTTTTTAGGTAAATTTCTTATAGAAATGTACCTATTGCGATCGTTCGCACATTTGAATTTCGGAAAAATCTCAACGGCATGTTGTTATCTGTTTATAAGTAAGTCCCAAAAAACTTTTTTTGAAAATTTTAAAAATTGTTCAGCGATGCAGAATCGAACCTGGCTCCCTCGCCTATTACCTAGCAACCCAAGCCGATAAGCCAACCTAACATTGATAAATTTATCAATCGTAGATCTTCAATGTAAATTGAACATACGTTGTGTTAAAAATATATTTTTCAAAGAAAGCGATAGTTTACTCCTGATTCATAGATAATCAAACGATATACAATTTTATTATTATTATTATATTATATTAACCTAACCTAACCTAACTGTGCTCCAATGTTGATGATTCTTTTTGCATTTGAAAAAGGATGGTTGAGAGTTGAAAAATCGAAATCAAACAAATCTTCCTCCCCCAAAAACATCTTCTCTCAGAGGGGGTGAAGTGAGCATTTTTTGAAAAATAGAAAATTTGAGACGGCAAAATTGAAGAAACCGGCCAAATTCGCCAAAGTTTAAATTGGACATTTTTCTACTGCGTTCTGTAGCAAAATCGCTGAATATAAGTGAACATTCAACAAATTTGATAACAAATTGGTAATGTAACAATCAAAAATGTGAAAGGTAGGTAGGTATATTCTTAACAAAAAATAGGACCGATTTTTATTAGTTGGTGCACTGAAAAATAAAAGATAATATAATTCTATTGGCACAGGTACTTTTGAAGTTGATTTCAAAAGTCTTCTATATACCTTTAACTGCAAAATTACTAGCACCAAATGAATTTATTTTTTTTATTTATAAGTGCACCAACTTATAAAAGTCAATCCTTTTTTTATATTTATTTCTTCAAAGGTTACTTTGCTACTTTCAATACATCTAGATCTATATAGATTACTTAAAAAAATGTTTTTTTGTTAAGTCAAATATTAGATGAAAAATGAATTGTGAAAGTAGACTCTTCATCAAAACAGAGGTAGGTAGATATTTTTTTTTAATATTGAAGGATAAAATAAATTTTAACGATTCATAACAAAAAATCCTGAAATTTGGTATAATTTATATCTCATGGTTCAAGGTTCTTTATATTTAGATATTTAATGCATCGCATTGGATCGTATTGGTTTTGTATTTGTATGCATATATAAGTTGTTTCACTATAATTTATTAACATGCTTGATTAGAATTTAAAATAGCGATATGCGAGTGTTTGTTTGGTTTATTTATTTCGAACATAAAAAATCTCAATTTTGCCCCTAGCAAGCTCTGCTTATACAGGCGTTATTCTTCGACATACTCAGCTTTTGTTTTCCGTTTATGTTGCCAGTTCTTTGCATTTCTATAAAATAGAAAATACATCTTTGCTTACTTCCCTCACTAGTTCTCATCCCACACAAAGCAATTTTTCATAAAATACACAGGTAAAAAATGAAAATTAATAAAGAAAAATAACAAATATTGATAAAACATGAACACTCAATATAAATTTGATGTAATTGTACATTTTCTGGAGATCTTAATATAGACCCTGATTAAAAAAATATATATATATATATATATAGTATATTTATCGAGAAGAAATAGACGAAAAAAAAAAATTTTGCCTTGAAGTGGATCTCGAACCCTGTCTGCTTTATATTCAATAGCCAAAACAAAAACCTCTAACCGCAAGGCTATGACACATACGACAATTTTATGTAATACTATGTAGGTATACCAATGAAAAGGTTGTTCAAATTTTAATTCAATGAATTTTGAAAAATTTACCCTTCCGCTGACTACAGGCCATCAGGATTTTTTTTTCATTTATGCAATGCAGACTATACCACATCCATGGCTGTGGCAGGATTCGAACCCACGGCTCTGGTATGCTCTTATATCTCGCGAGTGCTTAAGTCAAAACATTGTATGGTTGCATGGCAAAAATGCGACATTTCTATTTTTTGCACAAGGGTTAGGGCACTAGAATAATATACGAGAATTCTGGTCCACCATTTTTGCCCTCAAACTATCAACTGACAGCCGATTGAATATACCAGAGTTCTACTCGGATAACGCTGCTTCAAATAATTAAACCTATCGCCTCCTATTGTTGATCGTTGCTTAGCAGGGTTGATTTCTTACTGAGTTTTGCCCAACAAGGATCTAATTTAAAATAAGCATTAAAAGAGTACAAAAATGTGGACCAGAACCCGCGATCTACCATAGTTTCAGCCAGTTCCGTTTCTAGCGCTAACTATCTCTGGTGATAGCAATTTTTGTCAAACGCTTTGTTGTCTCTGTAGTGGCAAAAATATTCTAGATTCGTTTATGTTTGGGAAGACAAATTAATTACCAATTATCACGTTACATGAATTCCTATTTGAAAGGAGATTTTCCGCTAAACTAATGAACTTACAGCTTGAGTGACACAATATTATGGCCGTTGACATCGTATTGACATTTGTCATTTTTAGGCATCAATAAAAAGCAGTATCACTATCACTCTATATAATGTATACCTACTTATCCACAAGCACTGAGGAATATGTATATGAAGGATCTCTGATTTTCCTCTCGAAATTCAAATTTGACTATCAAAGACCTTTTATTCGAGAAAAATCGAATGGACCTTCCAGAACACATTTGTTTACTTTGGATATTCAACAATATTTTCTGAATTACTCATAAATATATTCTCTCAAACGGTACAGGTACTAATATCGTAATCTTGGTCAATTGTATATATATTTCATTCACTTCAGATAAATAATATCCAATGGAATATTTCCGTTTAAACTTCAGTTGTGTGTTTTCCAGACCGTCCATTGCAAATAATGAAATTCTTCGGTGTTTGCGTCTATCGATCACCTGGATTATTGATCCCTTTGAGTTTCGCAACGACGGGTATATATGCACCTACGACGCCACCCATCATCCAATTGATTAACAAGTTCCAAATGAAGGTGTGCTCTGGTACTTAGTGGCAATTTGATTAATCAAGCATGTTAATTAGTGTAGATTAATTAATTTACCTTATCGCGCAATATGCGATAGTTAGCACATGTATTGATAATTAGAGAAAATTATTGTCATTTGAAACCAGTTCATTATCTGCCCCAAGATTTTTAATTTGATCTGAAATTATAATTGGATCTTTGTTTCCCTTCATCGTACCTCACCAATGCCTTACGAAGTATGATACTCTTAGAAAATGCTAGGTCTCTCTTTGGATAAATTAGTGACTAACTTGCACGGATTTAACATTTTGCAGTAGGAATAAAATAATACCAAAATTATAAAAAAAAATTATTAAACATTTTACTTTCGCCACTAAGTTGATTAATGAATATCTTAAAAAATCCATATTTCCTTCGGCTCTAAAAAAGCTATAATAAACCCATTGAATAACCGCCTCATAGCTCTACTACCTAAAATCTCCAAAATATTTGAAAATATATGGCGATTCAAATAGTAGAATTTCTGGATAAAAATATCTATTATCATCCTGCCAGTTTGGCTTCTGTAAAGGAAAGAGCACGTTCATGGACATACTTGATCTTCTATCTTGTATAACGGAATCATTTGAACACCAAGAGTACAATGCTGTACTAGTCTGCGACCTCAGTAAGGCTTTTGACTGTGTCTCGAGTGATCTTTCACTGAAAAAGCTTGAATACTATAAATTTAGTAAAACTAGTATTCAACTTTTAAAATCATATCTTACTGATCGTACGCAAACGGTCAAAGTTAATAGTGAGCTATCAGCTGCAAAGGAGATCAATGCAGGAGTACCACAGGGCTCAATATTAGGACCACTGTTGTTCCTCATTTTCATCGATGATCTGCCAACAGCCGTACCTAGTGCTAAATTCACTCTCTTTACCGATGATACTACCCTTTCATTTACGGGGAAAAATCTAGAAAACGTGGAGTTGGAATTGGACAGAATTCAACTAGAGGCCTTTGAATGGTTTTGTGCCAATGGACTCCATCTCAATGTTGAAAAAACACATAGATTATTCCTTACACTCAGAGAAACAAGCAATGTAACTAATAAATAACAAGAAGTAAACTTTCTAGGAGTTGTACTGGATCAGAAATTAAAATGGGACCGATATACTGAAGGAGTGGTGAAAAAACTACGTGGAAAATTATTTATCCTACGAAGTCTATATGGACGTGTCTATGTGGCAATACTGAGGATGGTCTACGTTGCCATCTTTCATTCTGTTATGTCATCTGCGATTCTTGCTTGGGGTTATTCAAGTCAGACTGAACGAATCTCTAGTCTTCAGAGAAAAGTTGTGCGCTTAATTGCGTGCATTGGCTGGAGAGAGGACTGAAGACAGGCTTTTTCAAATCTCAAAACACTTACCTTTCTATCCCAGTACATTATTGAAAGTGTAATATACATAAAAAATAATGAAAATATCTTTACAACTCACAGCAATCTTCACAAGCACCTCACAAGGGATAGAGAAGCCCTAATGCCTAACTATTACAGACTCCAAAAATGTCAGGAACATACTGGCTTCATTGCAGTAAAACTTTTTAACAAACTGCCAAATTATATAAAAGAGTTATCTACAACTCGTTTCAAAAATAAGTTTAAAGAATTACTAATCTCAAATGCATTCTACAGGATCAAGGAGTTTTTGGAATTTAAATTTTAACATGTTATGTTGAACTATTTATTATATTATAATATATAATATAACTTATATTTGAGTTATGTATATATATTTTGTGTATTAACATGAATAAATTGTAAATAAATAAATAAATAAATAAATACTATTTTTTCAAATTTGGTACAATCATTGCTGAGAAAATTTATTTTAAAAATGTAATATTTTGCCACAGTAGAATGAAAGCAATAACGTCACATAATGTTTAGGAAGTATTTTTCAATTTATTTTACAGTTAAATTAAATGTTCGAAATAAACACCATTCACTTCTTGACAAAAAAAGTAAGGCGATCTTGGAATTTTCGTAAAACATTTTGTAAGACCCCAGAGTTTATGTTATTAATTTCTTCCGTTATTCTAACCTTTGAATCTGCAATATTGTCTGCTCTATTGAAATATACTTTTGACTTTAAATAAACCCATATGAAGTTATAGAGAGGAGTCGAATCGGGGGATCCAGGCGGCCATTCCATGTCTTCCAAACCCCCTATTGGGTAAAACTTCTTTTAAATAATCTCTAACAACAAGTGTGCAATAAGGTGGAGCTCTATCTTATTGGTACCAAATTGATCTGTCTATTACGTTTGGATCATTAACATCAGGAAAAAGTCTTTTTAATGTGGTTGTAAAAAGTTCATCAAAAAACATAGATAGGTAAACCTCACCATTGATTGTACCTACAAAAAAATATAAACCAATGTTTTTCTCCAATATCTACAGTTTTGTCTATTAACCCTTATATTTAAATGAAACTGCAAATCTGCTTCCATTTTGTCCATCATTAGTTTACAGAATTGTTGCTTTCTGTCAGGATCATCCTCATTTAACTCCTGAAACAACTGAACTTTATAAACATGGTATTCTTCATTATGTAAAGCTCTTAAAATCGATGGTGTACTTACAAAATTGTCGGTGGCAAGAATTAAAAAAAAAGTTTTTTAATGTGGTGCTTTCAAAGATGCACATTCTTATAGTTTTTGTGGCTCTGTTTCATAGTTACATAGTCATGTTGATGTTGAACAGCTGTCTACAAATCTGTGTGTACTGACCTATTTAAATATTGACTCAACTAATTCCAAAACAATATCTGCCAAGAGCCAACCAACTGATGAATAATTCCATTGCTTGTGCTCGAATTTCAAATTGAAATTTTATATAACTTTAGCTTGGTTTTACGAACGTTCTTCGCATCTCGTGCACTAAAATTTATGCTCAATTGTTTGCAGTTGCAACAACCAGATCTCCAGTTGAATTATTATCGTCTGGATCAAACTGTTACGTTTCCTTGTGGAAACTACCGAGAGTTAGTTCATCTCTCAAGCTTCGAAACATCAAGAAACTTTTCAAAAGTAATCGAAGCTGTAATCTTAGTCACTTCTGAATCTCGGAATGGAATGGCTAGAAGTTTCATTTTGTTGATTTGTTCGTTATTCTTGAAAGCAAGTAAGTACACGTCCAAGTGAAGTCTAACTTGATAATCGGATAAGAGATGAAACTTTGAGCTCAAAAACTTATAGATTTATTAGAGCATACTCAGTTATTGATAAAGTACATAGTATAGGGATTCTCAGTATGTATATTTCAATTAAATATAACAGAAAAATAATGAGGTAACAAACGGCTGACTAATATTTATTGGTATTTGTAGAACTTAGCGTTATCCTGTTAGTTACTTGCATATACAAGATATACACAATGTACAATCTTCGACTGTTCCTATAAATCAACTACCGTATGCAATCGAAATACGACTTTGGAAAACTAGTTTTACCTGAGCCAACTAATGGTTATCGCGTCAATTTTTGTTAATGCGTTTGATCAAAATAGAAAGCAGCTGTCTTGTTGGAGCAATATCTTAGAAAAAAACGGAATAATAATAATAATATAACACTTCATTTGATTTCACTGCTAACGTAAGTCCACATAAGTAGACACTAGGCCGACAAGAACTATTACACGGGCTAGAACCCATTTGGGCTCATATTTTTCTCTGAAGCACTATGAATGTTTATATAACTATGAACTTGAGTACTAACAACATGTCAAGATATATGTTTCTTTTTTTAATTTTGTACAAACGAATAAAACTGGAAATGGTAAGAACTCCAGTGATTCTGAGGAAATGTCGTATTCATGAAGAAATGTCGTATTCATGAACAGAGTTACTGTTCTAACTTTCAATATGACAATGACTGAAAAGTGTTTTAGTTTTTCATATTGCTAAAAAGTAATTAATTTGATTTAGGTGTTTCACAAAAAAATATTCTTGTTTAAATTTTGAAAACATTTTCTCCGTAAAAATAGGTTGCTTAACTAAAGTTGACGACGCGTGTGCTCCTAAATTCAATCCACGACCAATACTAAGAGTGTATAAAATGCGAATATCACGCCGTACTGGCCAGTACACTGAATCGATTTTAAGATAACGCAAAGAGTATTGGTCTGGATAGTATTGTCAAAAAATGATGTCAGTAAAATTCATGTGTTCCTAAATTTAACGCAGTTTTCTGACTAGTTCGGGGAGACGTAATGAACTGAAGTTATATACTAAACTAGTGTTTCGGTGGTACAAATATTCCAAAAACAACTTTTAGTGTTTTATTGAACAAGCTCCTGTGTAGTTAACTGGTTTCATGTCGGAACAGGAGAGATACAGGTGAAGAAGTTATCATCTCGTGCGACGTTGCTAATACATACTAAATCAAAACTTATTTGATGTGAAAATTAGTCCTGCTTGCTATAATCATGAAGTTTGTGAAAACGCTTTCTCTCAAAATTAATAAACACTTGAAAAATAACTATAAATTCTATTAAATAAGGCATGGGCATCGAAAATACATGCTATTAATAAATATGAATTTCAAATGATTATATATAGATATTTAGTACCGTAAGGTCAGTTAAAACTGATAATGTAAATATATGTATAAATAATAATAATAAATGCTGTTTTGAAAAAATCATAAGAAATTTATTTTATTTGGGGATGATGTTAAACATTTTTTTATCTAATTGTGTTCTGCTTGACGTTGTTGAAATATTTGGGCTCTAATTTAATAGGTACTATACAAAATGCATCAGCGAAGTGTAAAGCTTTGACCAACTACTCTAGGGAATCCTATTTGAGAACTGTGAGACACTATATACCTTTAATTACAAGGATCAAACTTTTCGACAACTTCAAGGGATCTCCAACTGTTCATTCGCTATAACAATACACCTCCATCAACTCTGTCAAAAAGTTTTTTACAGGCAACTACGAGTATTAACCTGACAGGGAATGATTAAACTTTCTCAAAACTGACATCGTTGCCATTGAAACTTCCCTAGAACACATTTCGGCTGCGGCGGGTCTTCTCTTCCAAAAGCCAGAAACTTTTTAGCCGACTTTTGAAGAGCAGCCTATAGAGGTATTCATTTGCATTAGAGTGCAATGATGTGAAGGAATAATTTTTTTCAATAAACGAACAGGCGGGTACTTTCAACGGAATAGCGTTTGTTTATAGCAGTTGGTTTAATGCGATAAAACGATAGCAATGTGAGCTTTTTGGAGATTTATCTAGGAAAATTTCAAGAAACATTTCTATTTAGGGTAGGTAATACCTACTGTGATTGATCGTAATTATATAAAAAATCAGCCACAAGGGAAGAAACAAGACGATATAGTTGTACTACAATGATCGGGTTGACAGCTTTGGCTAAAAGCCAGGACTGGCATCATCTGAAATCTAAGGTCATTGTTTCTAACGTCGATGCATCCTATGTTTTACATGAATTATTGTCTATACAAGCGGTTAACCTATTAATTCACGGGTTATACCCTTGGACATAAAATATCAACTGGATGCTATACCTGCTGACATCCATATGGAGCTAGGCTCAATAGAAATATAATAATCATTAAGGTTTTGAACATGATTATTTAAGATCTAGGTAATTTAGATAGTTTTCTGAAAATCTACATATTTTCAGCTTTAATTTGGAGTGGGTTTGCTAATGATTCAGAGGCTAAAACGGTGATCATAGTTTAAGGGCGTATAATAATAAATTTTGAAATTTAACAAAAAGTGGACGAATGGCATTTTGAGCTCAAGGATTAGTATCATTACCTTTACGAGGAGATATCCACAATTTTTAATTGAGTGACGAGGCAATTTTTTATTTGAACGGCATATAGTTAATAAAGAGAATTTCATTTATTAGTCGGACGAAATTCTTCACGAAATGATTAAAAATAATCGAAAAGTTATTATTTGGTATGCGGTAGGATTATCTATTATTGGTGCATAGCTACATAGTTTCTTCAAGATGAAACTGACCGTCCTCTAACAGTGACGCTTGAACGTTACATAAATTTGCTACATACTTTTTTCATCCCTGATTTCGAAAGAAGGTTTTTACTAATTAATGAATTATTATTCCAGCAAGGTAGAACAACACTGCATAGGGCTACAAACTCTAAGAAAAAAAAAAGAAAAAGTGTTTAATGGGCGACTTATTTTACGATTCTGAGATTTATCTTGGCCTTCGTGGTCCCCGGACTTAACTTCGGCAGACTTTTTTCTGTGGGGCTCTTTGAAGGGAAAGGTTTCTGCCTCTCGTTCAGAAAACATCCAATAGCTCAAAGTCTGAATTGCCGAAAAAGTACGGCGAATAGATCCGGTTTTGCTTCATCCTGTCATGAATCATTCCATGTAATAAGAGCATTGATGTAGATGGCGGTCACTTAAAAGACGTAATATTGTAATTGAGTGTAACAAAATGTTTGTTTTATTAAGTTTTAATAAGTTTATTGAACTATTATTCTGGTTCGTCTATTATAGGGAACCCTGTATTTTGAAGACATATGAATTTAATTACAGTTTGTCCTTTTGCTCAAATAAAAACATTGAGCTAATGAGTTAGTTTTTCTTATTAGCGAAGTCACTGTATGAAATACATCTTGAGATGGACTTTCTTCGTGTATTTAATAAAGATCATATAAGCTTTAAATTGAAATTCTGTGTCTGCTATATCGTTCTGCTGGTATAATCACTGCCTAAAGAACATAAAGCAAATGGGCCCGTATCAGTTTTCGGTACGTTCGACTCACTGCACATTTACGTTTCTCGTTAAATTGTTGCTTTTGCAAGAAATATACTCACTACCAAAGGATTTTATAAAATGGAATATCTATCTGGCAAAGGTGAACTTTGAATAGGCAGACTAGGTTTCAGGTTCAGGAAGCTTATGCTTGAAGGAACATTGAACATTTTAGAGGATCTTGAGTTTCGCCTTGATATGTTGCTGAAGAATGATTCCACTTCTCATATACCCAAACTATGTATTGGAATTTTATTCGAAATAATTAACAACACATAAAGAAACATTATTTGAGTCCCAAAACTCAGATTCCCAAGTGTGTATCGTCGATTTCGTTCTAGAATTGGTCGTTCCTACATACCTATACCTATAGCTATATAACCTTTTGTTATTTCCAATAAAAATAATCATTTAATATTGTACAATTTTTTTGTTGTTGGTTGGTTGTTGTTGTTGGTAATGGATATATGTGGTGCTTTTTAACGAATATTGTGACTGCAAATAATTTTTACGGTAAATTTGCTGCAAATATCTAGTTTACAAACGGCTTTGCACACCGTGTTTATCTTTATTTGATTTCAACTTTTTTCTCTCTCGCATGAATTTTCCATTTCCCAATCAATTTCAACAAAAAGAAACATTTTTATTCAACAACATAATTTCACGTTTTGATGAAATCATTGTCCAAATAATAATCATTCTCTCGATAATTCAATTTTGATGACATCCTGGCTATTAAATCGAAAATTTATAGAATGCTGACTTCAAAATTTCATTTTCTCACAGCAATTTGAATTCTAAATCAAGGTTTGAATCAGGTCACATAATATTATTATCGTTTATTGTGTCGCTCACTGCATATTGCGATATTTGAATTAAATTTGAAAGTTGATTTGTTCTGCGATATTACTGTAAATCTACAATAAAATTCACAAACAAGCTCTGTAGAGTTCCAAAGTGGTAACACCCTCTCAGAAAACTTTAATATCGAATATTACATTTCCAAGACAGGTCTTAATTTATTTTTTCATTGCTATGTCATGTTCTTGTTTCTAGAAGCCTTAAACGTATTACCTTTTCTAGAATGATTAGGTATTGGGTAACAGCAACCCGTAAAATTGGGATATAAAATCAATACCACTTTTACCCAAACAACTTTATGTTTGGATGAGGCTTCGATTCTATTATCTCAAGAAGTAATAAAGTACAGGGTTTTTGTTTGCCCTTTTTCCCTCATAACCTCTATACGGGCCATTTAATCTGTCCATTTATTTGAAGAAATCCACCCGATTTTTATGGCAGGCAAAATTTGAGCCTTGTAAGTCTTTCTCGTCACAGTATTTTAGCAATGATAGTGTACATAATTATTCTTTGCCAATCCTCGGTTTGAAGAAACAACAAAACCAAACTTATCTGCAAATTGAAGCCGAAACAGATTTCCAGCACCATCACATATTCAATAACTAGCAGTGTGGAGGAAATTTGATAATGCTATTTATTTAAAACAGATAAATTACTGTCTGGATCGAATAATTGCGGTGAAATGAATGAATTGATTCGAAATTAGAGTAAGCAAATGAGATATGAAAATTATACTTTAGACTGCATGTTATATCGATTGAAACTTTATTCCTCACATAATTGAATCATGAGGCCTCATGGGAATTTTCCTAATATATGTTTCAGGTTTGTTGTATACTCTGAGCCCTTTAAGAAGTATGTTGACTTATTTCGAAATCTCCATTTTATGAATTTAATTTCAATCTTTCAGAATTATTACTTTTAATTACTAGTCGTAGTAGTGTGTGAAGTTTATAAAACGTGATATTATAATTTCTATAGTAATTTTTATTATAACTGTCTAAATTACATATTCTATAGATACAATATAAAGGGCCGATGATGTAATCCTGCTGGGTAAATTCAATTTCACTAAGCCTCTGAAAGATTTCATAAACTGATGGTTTGATTGAACGAAAGAGTATTAGTGTTTCATTTGATGACGACACTTGAAACTGGCCAATGTAATTGACTGAATTTAGGTACATAGGCTAATATGAGCACCACAGTTCGATTGAAACGTTTACTGATCTGACCTCTTCTTATCTAATAAAAGTGTGAAGTGTGTAGGGCATTTCAAGAAGAAGAAAAATAATGACCATAAATAGCGGCAGTAAAGCGGCACTAAAGGTTCTTGGTAATTTTTTTTGTGATTGGAATTAATACAAGCAAACAAAGTCATTGAGGGCAAGGAAACGGGGCTGATGGAATTACTGTAGAGGAAGCTCAGTGCTGATGCAGCTTGTAAAGGTGCAGGATCGGCCCTAAAAGCAATGACGATACATTGGCAGCCAGTAAAGTATTACGTTCATTGTAACACCTTAACGGGATAGCCCACGACGTCCGATGTATATAAAAAGACTTGGTGTACAATTGGGCGCATTCGGGTCTCTGATCCGGCGTTGGATGTTTACTCTCAAGACGTGCGTCGCAACTCAGTCTTTATCATAAAACCTTCTCAACCGTGGCGTACATCTCCCAGGTAAGGATAAATTATTCTCAGCTCGGGCGCAAGGTGAGATTGTAATTGTTTTGTTTATCTGCATTGTAAAAAATATCCCGACATAGTACGTTTTAAGTTTTAATAAAAGAAAAATAGTATTTATATAAACATAAAAAGTGCGAGTCGAATTCTCACACGAAGAGTCTCTTACCTCTGTGAAAGGAACATTTCACGTTCTACCTGTTACCGTTCCTGAGATACAGACGGCTGACAGACGGAAGGATGGATGGATGGATGGACTTCATATTCGCTGTTATAGCGGTAACAGAAATACACATTTTCTGAAAATTTTAGCTCTCTACCTGATACGGTTCATGAGGTAGAACCCGCCTGAGTTTCAGTAATAGGGTCTCCTTCTCAACAATTTGGTACGGAACCCTAAAAAGTACTATTTTTGTACAATCTGCCTATTTTCGATTACTTACTCTTTTCCTAGGACACTATTACTACCTGGCTGATAACCAAAAACGTCTTACCTTTCAGAGAACGGTAAGTGAGTTCTTACACGTATGGATATTTTTTTAATCTATCTTCAATAATATTATTTTCAAAAAGATTGATTTATACGAATCTTTTGTCATTATTGGTCGTACAAAAATAGGATAAGCGTCACTAACGGTAAGAATTTAGTGGTTTTAGACAAATCTGTCGAAAACCAGTAAACCATCCTTATCGTTCTTGATTCGTAACCTACTTTTGTAATACTATATCTATTTCAATATTATAAACTCAAAATAAAATGTTGACAAGAATTGATTTGGATTAATACATAGTAATTATAATTAATGTACCAACTTTGAAAAAAACTGTTTAGTAAAACTTAACAATATGCCTTAATTTTTCAAAACTCGTAATTGGAGCTTTCCTCTCTATTAAAAAATTCTCTACAATTGCATTAATTTGCTCTCAATGTATAGTGTATTTCTTAGGCCTTTTGGAAGTATTCTGAAAGTAAGTTACATTCTAAATGAGAGTTGTCAGGAATTAAAATTTTTGAGACGCCCGAGTTGCGACAGATTCAGATACATTTTTGACAATGCCTAGTATGACGCCCGAATTGAGAAAGCCCCCTTGCTATACTGGGTCCGGAGGACCTATTGATTAAAGGTTTTTTTGAACGTCTGGAACTGCTGAGTATCAAGACGCGGGTAGATCTATAAAGGCCCTGATCCTACTTCAAAAAGTATATAAATATAAAGAGTATTTCAACTGTATCGTTACAGTTAATCAGGTTATTAAATGTGCAACTGCAGTCTTAATAATTTGCAAATACTAGCAACTACGCACGTGGAATCACCAAAGCCCCTAAAAAATGGCCATTACTTTATTCATGCCATCCAATGAATGCACATTTTGAAAACCTGCTTCTGTACTATAGGGTTTTAATATTATGTAATTTCCTTTGTCCTGGACTTCAAAATAAATGCCATTTTCGCAATCAAGACCCTATGAAGACACCCATATCGATTTTCAGATGTATTTATCCCCATTCTACTCTTTAATGGGTTGATTTTCAAAACATCACGAAATATGTGTTTGCTTATTTATTCTTAGAGTACTATTACAATGTTTCGTTTCAAAATATCTATTTTTAGGGGTTGAATTTCATAATATCCTTCCTTATTCCTTATAGACATCATAAAGAGAACCTGTGTAGCTTTCTAGGTCTAAGGGTTTGGGCTGGGCGTTGATAAGTCAGTGAGTGAATCAGTACTTTTTTATATAGGTTTATATAGATAAAAGGACTGGTATATGTCCTAAGCCTAAAATAGTTGAATGGAATTTATTTATCTAATTCCAATTTTGGAAAGTCTGTTCCAAAATTAATTGATCCATACTGTCACTGAATGTGCCAGGTAAAACAATAGTGGTATTAAAATTAGCGCGAGATATTGTATTAGTAAATGCAGACAGATAGGTAAGTCCGTGCAATAATAAAATCACCAGTAAAATTACGATATCACCGAATTTATAATAAACCTGCAACACATATACCCATAATATGTCTTTCGTTAAAATGTACATACTTTCAAAAAGCTTTCAGCGTTACAAATAATTTATTTCTTAAAAATATACTCCCCATCGATCAGGTTGATTAATTGTGCGTTTTAATGGATCATTGCTGGCATTTCATTATCGATTTTCTAAGCTTCTTCACTATATTTATTATAAAGAACGACGTGACATAGAAATAAAATCATGCAGAATTGAACGTCGATGTACTTTTATTATATTCGCTCTTCAATCGGGTGACCTAAAAATTCGCTCAGCATTACGAAGTAGGTACCTACACAAACACAGTGACAGTTTCAAACAAAGTGTTCGCGATTCTTTTTTGTCGGTGGTAGTAAAGAGTAGAGAATATGATGGATATTTGCCAGCGATCACATTTTAATAATAAAAATTCACTTTATACTGGCGGAACTGTGATGAATGTGGGACACAGTATTGTATACACCAGAAGTTCCTACTTTATGGACCAGAAACGGTTCTTCGCTTCACGGATTATGATGTAACTAATGCGATTCTTTCCGGCAGGTTGTACTTGACTTATGACAAGCGTCGCTGCGTACTGAAACAATAGTTGTTGTCCTGGAATAAAGAATGCGTTCAATTGCATATTATTTATTTACACTAATAATTAGGTGGCTTTTCAGGCGTATCTGTACATTGAAATCTATTCAATTGAACAAAGTGTTCTTCACAAAGTTTTTCTTGAGAAAGTTATCTGGTTGTAAAGGGAAATGTTTGTTGGTGAATTTGTCCAGGTATAATAACACTTCCAAATAAATTTGTTTCATATTTTCTGCTCTTGTATATCATATTAACAAAATATACGTGTGGTATAAAATGTTACGATAATTTCCATTCAAGAGTGCTTATTTTCTCTTTCCTTGTTTTCAGTTCTAAATTGTCCAAGACTTCACTATTATATTAAGTCTTAAATTCTATTTTTCACGTGAATTTGAATTTTTATTAACAATTTTTGGGCCACATGAGACCGTAAATATGATAAGTTTTCTGAATTTCTCTATTCAAGTTTATAATTGAGAGGTAGAGATAAGAAGTAAGGAATAACGGAAATTTACAGTATAGATCGTATTCTTCTTTTGTTTCAAAATACTTAATTTATAGACTTAATATTTACTCTCGTTTACTAATTCTTCTTCGTGGCTCCTTCATTAGGTTTTAGTTGAATGACAGCCTGTAAATTAAGAAAAAATATCTTGTACAACTCAGATCGCGTGTAGAAGTGAATCTTTTTCGCCCTTTCCCTTTAAGAAAAAGAGAGAAAGTGTCAGAAGAATAAGGTGTGGAATACCTGTCTAATCTTCATTTGGGTCATCGGTTGGATGTTATGTCTAAAATGAAACATGTGTTCCTTGTTTTTAAATTGTGTAAATTTCTCGAAAAGAAAGCATCAACTGTTGCTACTAATTTAATCGTAGCACTGTTTCAATCGTTGTTCATTTCTAAATTGAATTTCTCACCAAGAAAGACGAGCACTGGCTAGGGCCCGTTCAATGTAAAATTCACGTCGAACTCCCCAATGAGAATCCACAGCAGAGAACAGCAACACCTTTATGAGATATTCGGAATAACGTTCTCGCAAAATTGGTTTGATATTGGGTTAGAAAGAGTGGTGACCGGGCTAGTCGACCAGTACAGAACATTAAACAGATACCCAGCAAGGACGTTTAGTATTCATCAATATCATGACAGGCCATAACTTTCTTCAGTGACTAAACAAAATCAAAAAATATTGTGGAATTATGAATTTTTATGGGTGATAATTAGTATATGTATGAAGCATCGATCTCTGTCAAGGAATGCAACTCTTAATATTTGAATTAAAGATGCTACCGTAGTAATAAATATAGGTATTAATTAAAAATTACTTTACTGGGTTCTCCAATAACCTCAGTCTGATTCAATACTTATTATTTTTAATTATAATAGCATATCCTCTCTCGTGGAAATTCCTGAATAACTTTCACTAACTTCCTTTACGCCCTTAAAGTTTAATGGCATAACGGTCTCTCAACAATAGTAATGGTATTTGAAACTACTAGGTAAAGTTGTTCAGGAAGAAATGATTAATTCTACCTAGTTCATTATGTTCTAGTTTTAAATCTATTCAGCCTAACATTTCTTGCAACATGCTTGGGATTTCCCCTTCTTGTTCACTGTTAGTTCAACTTTTGATTTAGCTTTATTATACTCATATTAACATAGGTAGTTTGACAATAATCAAATCAAATCAATAATCGTTTTCTATAGAAAACTCTTGGATTTCGTTTATTTTGTTTATTCGTGAGTTATGGTAATACGGCAATTGTACTACGCTTTTGATGATTCTCTTTTTAATGAATAAAGAATAATGGTGAGATATGGTGTCAATATTAAACCGAGTATTAAATTGTTTAGCATCTATTATGTTTTTCTCCCCAAAAACTTTCTTATTAATTGAAAATTTTATCTGGATTAAAAAAACTTTTCAGGAAATATTTAAATTTCAACATTCCTTTAAATAGAACAGTTTTAAAAATTGAAGGAATTCCGAGTTACACCATCAAAAAGTGCAAGATTGTTGCCACTATATTTTGAAATCACTGAATATATTTAAACTAATAATCTTTATGATCAAAGAAAATAGGATCGATTTTATTAACTGATGCACTGAGAAATACAAAATACTATCTATTCCATTGGTACCTACTCGTACTTTTGGCAATAAATTCTACTAATAAAATCTTTATACTATTACGTAAAAAGATTTCTTTGGACCCCCTCCTAAGAATAGTGCGCTCACAGATGAACATGAGATTTAGCGAGAATTATGAGATTTGGCATAGTAAAAGTTATATGGTGATGGAGCGTGCCAAGCTCAAATTAACTAATAGTATGTGTTGCAAATCATTAAATTAAATGAAGTAAATTTACGTTCACAAGTCCTTTAGGTACATTTATCCATGTATGGGATCATGAAAATAACTGCTGCTTGTGGTTTTAGGTACTAACGTACCTACTTGCCTTTCGCACAGCTGATCCGAGTTCGATTTTTGTCCACGGCATTTTTGTAAACGAAATTCAAGGGATTATCCAGTAATTATAGATATTATATTTTATGAAATTATATTATTTGACGGAAGAATACCAATATTATTCAAATTTGATGAATTACAATCAAATTTTGACCGCCGGGCAATCTTGTGAATATTATTGTTGACCGACGAACCAAACGGATGCTCGCGCCTTATAAATAGTTAACGTGCTCTGATTTTTATCTTTTCTCATTGGTAGAGGACTATTGATAGTTGGTCCCGTTGAAAAAAAATCGAAATTCAACTTCTTCCTCTCAAAAACTTCGCACAAGGGGGTGAACGGGAACATTTTTCTCGAAATTTGAAAATTTGAGCCGGCCAAATTAAAGAAGGGATTATATGTAGCATATTTAAAAAAAACGATTTCCAATTTACAACAGTAGGAGAGTATGAAATATGTGTATTTCTTCGATGTTTTGAAATCTCTCAATAAATAGGTATAAGCCACGTGAACTTGGTGTACGTTGAATGATTTTGATGTCTAATAATTAAAATATTATTAATTTTATTGGTGCTGGTACTTTTAGGTTGGTGTCAAAAGTTTTTAATCTAATTACAATTTCAAAATTACATTACCAATAGAATTGATATTATTTTGTATTTATCATTGCACCAACTTCAGTCTTATTTTTCGTAAAAATATTTATTGAATGATTGGATCTGTACCGTCTGCCTGCTGTCACATTTTTTTCTAATAATGGAATAAACATAAATATTTTTTACAAAAAATTGGACCGACTTTATTAGTTGGTGCACTAAAAAGTATAAAATAATATTAATTCTATTGGGGCTGTTACTTTTGAAGTTGTGCAGTTGCAGGTAGATTGGTAACTTTTGGCACCAACTTCACAAGTACCAGCCCCAATAGAATTAATATTATTTTATACTTTTTAGTGCACCAACTAATAAAGTCGGTCCAATTTTTTGTAAAAAATATTTATTTCACACTTTTGAGTGTAACATTAGTCACGAAAATCGTTGAACGTTCACTAATACCAATGAAGATAGTACTTATTCTATTACCCACGTATATTCCTTGCTTGTAGTTGTTATTATTGAGATCTCAGTACATCGCTGCGGAAATACGCTTGAATATTTTAGTTGTTACCATTTTAACAACGATTTTACTCGAAAACCGTAACTCTAAGGGGAAAATGTTCAGTATAAATGTTGCTACAAATAATTATGTCTTTCATGTACTGCAAACAGATTTTCAATTTTCGACAGAAATCGCCCTCTCCACATAGCGAAAATAGGTATATTTGAGAGTTTAAAATGTCTCTATGTCGAAAACCGTTACTCCTTTGAAAAAATGTTCCATTTAAACGTTTCCGGATATTGTCCTATCTGTAATTATATCAACGCAGATTTTCAATTTTCGACAAAATTCGCCCCCTCCACCCCCTTCGGGGGCGGTTTTCGGAGGGAACGAGATGTCGGATTCCCGTTTTTATGAATATGGGACCATTTCTCAAGCCTCCTCTTTCAAATGAATCAAAAATCATCAAAATCGGAGTACGGTTACTATATGAAAGGCGCGCACAAACCAAAAAAAAAAAAAAAAAAAAAAAAATGCACACAATCGAATTGTATACCTCCTCCTTTTGGGAAGTCGGTCAAAAATGTTATAACTTATAGGTAGTTTCCTGAATAGGAACATATTATTTCGATTCGGTTACCTAGTATTTGTCATATTGGTACCTATTGTTAGAGAAACCGTTAGAATCTAATAATGACATTGCGTGATATGCATAGATGACTCCATATGTACATAGGTATGTGGACATATGTTTTGTATCAGATACAATGATACAAATTATTATTTGCCGTTGAATTAAACCATAATCTCACAATATATACAGATAAAAATAAAAAAGAGTTCATTGGATGTGAAGTGAAAAACATTATTTATAATATGAACCGATAATTAACATTGGCAGTTCTATCATGGTGGAAAACAGACCCGAAGCAGGTGGTGTTGCCGACCCTACTTTTTTGTCGATGTTGTGTGTTAATACACGAAGCCCTACCTGGCCAGACTTGATGAGTCATTAATCGAGCACTATCACGTGCCCAACTGACATTAAACTTTTCTCTGTTTGAATTTTTCAATCGCGCCTTCATTTTATCGACAACTACCATTTGTTCCGTAATTGGAATTACCAAAGAATTGCTCACAATTTTTTGTAGTAATAGAGAAGCATAGTTATTTATTAATAATCAATTTAGTTCACTGAATATCTTAATCACCTTTACCTTGATTTTAAGTAGGTATTAGCAAAACTAACCCTTTCGCCGCCTCCATCTTCGAAAACTGGCGTAACAGCTCATATCTCGCGTTCCGGTCATGGAAATTCTATGGTTTTGAGGTAGTTTTTTGACCGAGGAACCCAAATGGAGGAGGTATACAATTCGACTGTCTTTTTGGTTTGTGCGCGCACTGTATACAGGTTGTTTCAAATTCGACTCTCACCATTGGTATCTCGGAAACTATAGGGAATACGAAGATGGCAAAATTGGGGCAAAGTTGCTTATTTATGTACTCATCAATACGCCGATTAGAAAGTTTGGAAATTTCGATAAGTTCCGGATATATCCGGAAAAAAACAAATTTTCGGGAAATCATTTTATTTTTTTCCTGGCTTTATTTTTTAATGAATTTCTAAATAAATTACACATTTACGTTTCCACTATTTTCACTCTTTCCAATGGTGTTAATAGTTTTGTAAACTGACGTTTCCTCTATGTGTATTTATCATGAACTTTGACCTAAAAATCCGAAAAATTGAATAAATTAATTTTATAAAGTAGTTGGCTTTGATTTTTCCAATCGGTGACTCGTAAATGACACTCTGTATTATTGTCAATTGCTGAGTCGTTGAAAATGGAGTTCCCCAATGACGGCAAACTAGATATGATAAAACTTCATAACAATAATGATAGAAACAGTGTGAATAAATACATTGAAATTAAAAGTGTATCTTAAGATGTATCCCGAGAGACAACAACCACAATTAAATTTGTCCAAATTAATGGACAGAATTCGCGATGGGTTTGGCTCGTTTGAAAAACTTAAGATTAATTATACCTCATTAATAATGATTTCCTTAGTTTCTTCATCAATCCTGTCTCCAGATTTTTATCTGGGTTTTTTAAAGGAACCATGATCGGCTAAATTTGTGTCCAATAAGTTGAATAAAAATCGGTGAGGTTGTCGTCTCTCGGAATACTTACATGTTAAGATGATACACTTCCAATGTATTCATACTGTTTTTATCATATCTCGCTTTTCTTCATTGGAGAATTCCATTTTCATCGACTCAGCAATTGACAATAATACAGAGTGTCACTTACATGTCACCGATTGGAAAAATTAAAGCCAACTACTTTATAAAATTAATTTATTCAATTTCTCGGATTTTTAGGACAACAAGGCCAACTTATCATCAAAAAGGTAATAAAAAGGGCTATTCAAATTTGTGGAATGCCAATATGGTTCCCATAAGAAAATATAAAGTTCATTATAGTTTCACATAGAGGAAACGTCATATTACAAAACTATTAACACCATTGGAAAGAGTGAAAAAAGTGGCAATGTAAATGTGCTATTTATTTAGAAATTCATTATGAAAGAAATAAATAAAATGATTTCCCGAAAATTCGGTTTTCTTCGTATTCCCTATAGTTTCTGAGATCCCAATGGTGAGAGTCGAATTTGAAACAGCCTGTATAGTACCTAAACATACTCCGACTTTGATGTTTCTTTTATTCATTTGAAAGAAGTGACTTGAGAAATGGTCCCGTATTCATAAAAACTCGAATCCGAAATCATCCCCTAAAGGGGGTGGAGGGGGCAGTTTCTCTCGAAAATCTGAAACGGCAGACTTGAAGATACCTAAGACAATATCCGGAAACATTTATATTGATTTTTTTTACAAAAGAGTTACGGTTTTCGAGTTACAGCAATGTTAAAATCTGAAAGATGTGTATTTCCGCTATGTGAAGGGGGTAATTTCTTTCGAAAAAGTGAACGATATTCGTGACTAATGTTACACCCAAAAGTGTCAAATAAATATTTTTTACTAAAAATTGGACTTTTCTGTTGGTGCACTGAAAATTACAAAATAATATTAATTCTATTGGTGCTGTTACTTGTGCAGCTGAAGCTAAGAGTGTTCTATTCTATTCTATTTTGTATTCTTCAGTGTACCAGCAAATAAAGTCGGTCCAATTTTCTTTAAATTTTTTGATCTTTGATGTATTTCATTGTAAGCGCTACGATTTAGAGAATGTTATTTTAAAGTATCCCATTCTTTAAAAAATGACTCCCCTTTTCGCACTAATGTAATTGCTATCGGCAATCGGTAAGCTTTACTATTACTACAACATGGAATACCTTCAGCCGAGTATTTCTTCGAATTGTTGGTTTCATTATCATCAATCTATTTTTTTTAAACTTTATAAAGAAATACCAATTGAGGACCTGTCGCGTTCCGTTCTCTCGTTAGGCCACGGGAAACCAGTGAAAGTATAGAGTACAGCTTTCTCTGGAAGGCTGTGGGTCTTGACACAGTGATTATGAACTCACGTTAAACTTTGGTAAAAGTAGAGAAGCCGCCAATAATCGAATACGAGTACCTAAGGCACTCTAAGAAGAAAACTAAGTGACCTGTTGGCATTATCCTCTAACTGAATAGTTAAAATATGTAGTAAATCAATATATGCAATCACCTGAAATTACAAATATTCAGTTATTTTTTATCAATAAAGTTATTATCTCCAAATCAGAAACATTGGAAATATTTTTTATTCATACGTTTATTAAGCGATTGCTCTGCTTAATCAATTCTCAATTAAGGCCTATTCTCACCTAAGCGGCTACGAGCAAAGCGGCGCGGCGCTTCAAAATGATGCTCACAATAATTTGCATGTTATTCATAGAAATATAATATAGGAAAGTTATTATTGTTGCTTCTGTAAAAAAACAAAAAAGTTCAACTGTTTTGTTTCAGCTGCTACCAAATGCCTGTAGTAGGTGGAAATAGTTCGCGGCCGCTTCGCTCGATGTCGCTTAGGTGAGAATAGGCCCTAAATAAATCTTCGTCTTGACTGCGCTTTAGGTGATATAATATCTGGTGCATTCAAGTTGATTGAATCTGTTTACGTTGTTGTCTGCGACCTTATCTTTTATCTTGACAAGATGTCCGCTGCTATCTTGCCAAATATCTATCCTGCTTATCCTTTCAGGTTAATAAAAGCTAGCCGTTGCCAGCAAAACATTATGTTGGGAGAGGAAGGACTATTCTCAAAAATCCAGATTGTGTGCTTAGGAGCAAACTAAACAGATTAGATGGGATGGTAATGCGAGGTTCTCCTCTCTCTTCGTTTTGCATTCGACATTTTCTGAGGCCATTAAGGAGAGAAACTGGTTCAAAAATACACACACACTCTTGATGTTCCTTCGGCACAGTGATTTGCCAGAGCTTTTGCATAAGTAGTGTATCTTCATGTAGATTGAGATAAGAAATAGAATGATGGGATAAAAGGAGTAGTTGTTGAGTAGGTTTTTCTTCCTCGATTCACTTAATGCCAAGTTTTATGGATGGTTTCCTTACATTTTCTTTTCTTTGCTTTTAAGGATATGCTGTTGTATGCTTATGAATTATTCAGAATTTAATCAATCAATCACATATTTTACCATTATTATTTAAAAGTTGTAGTTGCCCGCGATTTCGTCCGCATAGAATTTAGTTTCATTTTAGCACTTTTAAATGAGGATAACTGATAACTGATTTGAATATAATAAAGCCCCTATTCTGCTCCAAAATAAGTTTTATGTACCTGTGAAAATTGCATTAAAATCAGTTACTGTAATTTCGGAGATATTCGCGAACAAACAAACAGACAGGCTTCTTAGTCGGAGCAGGTACTTATCCCTTTCGACTGTCTGCTCTTTTTTTGTTCGTTCGCGTCTTTTGTATAGTTACCTTGTTCCGATTCTAATGATTTTTCATTTAAAGGATTGCTGAGAAATGGTCCCATATTTAAAAAAATAAAGGTTTATTATCCGTAAGGGCGAGTCGCGCACTCGTGTAGCAGTACCTACTTGGTATTTTCGTTTAGTTTTTCCTGTAGATTTGAAATGAAGCTCTATATTCTTTGTTAATTGATTATTTATTTAAATTACCATGTTGAATTGGGACACTCTCTAATGGTTTAGAATATAAAAAAAATCATTTGCACAGTATAGTTTCAACAAACGGAGTGTAAATAATTATTTCGATAGTGATTAGAGATGAATTAAAAATCGAATTAACTTTTAAAGGTTCCGAACAACATTTCAGTCCTGAAATAATGATGTCAAGCTTAATTAATCAAATAAAGCAACTGTTTTGTACAGTCAGTTTGTAATTATATTACAAATTGTTTTTTATAAAGAGGCTTAGAAAATTACTTACCTACCTAATAAATTCCTTATCGCAGTCTGGTCATTCAAGGATTCGAATATTTTTTCAGTATTAAATTAACTTAAATCCGATACTGCGCATGTCGCCATATCGATACGATCATTTTGTCATACACTGCGTAAGTCACCATATTGAGATGATCTTTATGTCACGGAAGTGATGCCATTTTTACAAAGGAGTGCCAACGCAAATGACATCTTCCCTACTATTACTATTAAGTTCAATGGTCAAAGGTTAATGAAATTGTGACTGTTGAAATTGGCACAGAATATTTTATAAATGATTTGAAAATACTTATAAATTAAATAACCTAAACCTTAACAAAATATGCTTTATTTTTTTAAAGAAAAAAACAAAAGTAGATTAAGAAAACAATAGTTATTTTTCTCACATTACGCCTTTAAACTATGTTATTTCTTAAAGCTGTATGTTTTGAGTATCATTAACGTAGTTTTTGACAGGAGTCAAAAGTAGATCGAAACACCGAAACGTATGATGGGTACTGTGATTCAATCATTCAACTAAGTATGTATTTGTTTTTGGTTCTAGAAATTAATGACTTTTGTACATTGAATAGCATTTATTCTAAATCATCTTCAAAAAGTATTATAACGGTAGGATTTAACTCAGTTGTAGCGGGCGTTTTCCTCGTTTTTAAGTAGGTGCATTCTCAAAGATTGCTATGTCAAAATTGTTGTTCAAGACAAAAGTGAGACGGCATGTTTCTTATTAGATATATATATATATATATATATATATATATATATATATATATATTTTTTTTTTTGATTACATTTTGTAACAACATACAATCGTAGCAAGTCCGTAAACATATAAGAATATAATAATAGCATATGTATAAAAACAACAAAAAAATATTTAGTAGCAACATAAAATCATAACAGGTCAATAGACACAAAAGAATATCACAAAAGTAAATGTATAAAAAACAAAATATATAAAACAAAATACAAAGTTACAGGAATGGGAAGTCAAGTGATAGCGTGTTTCTTAACTGCTAGGAATTCTTCGACACCATAGAAACATTTAGAGCTTAAATATCTCTTCAAATTTATCTTTGAGGCTCTAAGTTATTTCATTGATATCGGTAGTATATTATAAAGGTTATAGTAGAGTGTATTCTTGGAAGATTTATTTAATCGAAATTACTGGTTAAGAATAAGATTAGCCGATCTTGTTTCATAATGATGGTAATTCGTGTCATTAACGTCATTGAAAGATCTTATTTAAGTGATGAAGAATTCAAGACTTTCGAAAATGACAAAGTTACTTGTTGAATTTTTCTTAAAAAATCCTTGAAAAAGTAATATTCCTAGAAATAATAAAATTTGCTTGGCTTGAGGAAAAATGATTTTCATAAAAAACACAAGTAAATTTGAGATTTACTCGTCTGAACAAGTTTTCTGAGTCAACTTATTCTATAGTTGGCATGTTTACAACGATGCCTATAAAATAATTTCATATTCGGAATACACTGTATGTATATATCATATATAAAGACAAACAAATTATGAACTAAATGCTTCTCTCACCTTTCATCTTATCATCCACCCTCGAAAAAAGTGGGTATATAATCTGCCAATCTATGAAGTCTCTAACTCTTAACAAAATTATAAATTTGAAAATTGTCAAGTTTCTCCATTAAGATCCGAACTTTTCCTAATGAAATATTCATTTTCTCCTTGTCGTAATTAATGTGTTCTGATAATTTAAATGAAAACGACTGTCCGTCTGCTTCTAATTAAAATTTATTGGGAAGCTTTAAAATTTTATCTTTCCCATTGCTTCATTTTCCCTTGGGCTCATTTTTATTCCTCAGTTATATAATTTTATTGCTGCTACGTTGTTTTATTTTACCTCTTCTAACATATTTCATTAGAGCATAATAATGTTATTTCCACTAGGAACATCGTTCTGGCAGACTCGACGATATTATTATATTTGCATAAATTTCTCAACGTTCTCCTAATCCTCAATTCCACTTCTGGGCCACTATATCTGTGGTAGTTGTACATACCGAAGAGACGTAACTTGGGATAATATAATTAGGTTATAATAATGTTTAAAGTAGCAGTTTTTCAGGGCACTTATCTATGCTACTAGATGTTGGAAAGATCTTAACAAAAAAGAAAAAAAACTTCTCATCATGATCAACTGGGATGCTGCCAACACATGAAGAAGCACTTACTGCTGTCGTTTACTTGAATTGCAAAAATTTGGGGAAAGCATGGGTTGTTTATTAGAGTAAATATTATATTTTTTCAAATATGGCTGACTGGATTTTGTGCGTTAAAAATACAAATTACAAACTTGAGAATATTGTGGAAATCAGACGAAATGTGAATCACAAACGGCATAATATATTGTAAAAATCATACTGATTTTGAGGATGTGTTAGCTATGACGTATCATTTGGGTAAATGAAAGACTTTAAGCATTAGCTACAAATTCTTATGATTTTAACTATAGACTGCTTGTTATTATATTTTCATTCATTCATTTTATGCTCCTAAGTTTGTAATTCTTATACCAAATTAATTAATGTATATTTTCAACTTCGACATCTAATGAATTCCTTAAAAGATTATGTAAAATGTTATTTATCGCACATTTTTGAACGCCTGTCCAAAGAAGGTATACATTTCGAGTGTATGCTTTTTTCATGTTCGTTTTCTCCGTTTCCATAGTAAATATGCTCTCCTATTCGGAGGCCTTTTTTCATTTGAAAGAGTAGTGTTGAGAAATTTAAAAAAATAACTCAACAACATTTCCTTCCTCCCAAAAGCTGCACCCAATGGGAGTGGAGGGGGATTTTTTTTTGAAAATTGTTAGTGTGAGACAGACAAATTAGAAAGAGTCTGGCTTCTGAGTTACAGCAAAATATGTGTGTTAACGCTATGTTTTGAAATAGCTGAATTTAAATTAATTTTGATGGCTAATGATACACTCACAAATATGAAATCAATTCGTTTTTACAAAAACTAGGACCGACTTTATTAGTTGGTGCAATAAAAAATCAAATCATGAAAGTTTTTATCTTATCGATTTAATGAACTATTATCTATTTTCTGTTTCTCTTCTATATTTATTGATTTTAAAATTTAATATCTGGGCGACAGAGCTTTGCTCGGGTAACACGGGATTTAGAATAGGTCTATAAGAGTTACTAAGCATGTTTATTGTTAGTTCGAAAATGTGCATATTTCTGATTAAAATGTATTGCGATCGGTATAACCATTCAAGAAAGAGTTTATGGACCTCGAGAGTGTTTTGTCAGAAAAGCCACTTATATACATAATCTTAAAAATTAGAACCTTATCTATATACCAAATTTGATGAAAATCGTTAGAGCCGTATAGATTAGAAAATATATAAAACCGGCTTCTGCTGTCTTGGATGTGGAAATAAGATTAACTCTTTTTTCTATTCGAGCTTTCGAATCTTTATTCAATTGTTTAGAGATTTGTTCTAAAAAATGCGCCTTCCACCCTTTTTGTCTGTACCTAAATCATGGGGAAAAGGACATACAGGATTCAGGAATGTTCAGTATGGAACCATCTATCAGCACTTCTCTTTCTAACAAAAAATAAATTATTGTAAATATTTCAAAAAAATTGGACCGACTTTATTTGTTGGTGCAATGAAACAAAATAATATTAATTCTATCGGTAGTGGTAATTTTGAACTTTTGCAATTGTAGTTGAATAGAAGACTCTTGGCATCAACTTAACAAGTACCAGCATCAATGGAATTAATAGTATTTTCAGTGCACCAATAAATACATTTTCCATTTTTTTTTAAGTATTTATTTCACACTTGTGAGTGTAACATTAGTCACGAAATTCGTTGAACTTATACCAAAGAAAATGTATTTATCCAATTACCCATGTACATTCTTTGCTTGTAGGTACTTGTTCTTATTCAGAGATCTAATAAAAACATTGTTGCGGAAATACGCATATTTCAGACTTAAAATGTTGCTACAAATAATCTGGTCTTTAAAACCTCAAAACTTTTGAAAAAAAATCATTTCAAACATTTCCTGATATTGTCTTATCATTAATTCTGTCGTCTCAGATTTTCGAGAAAAATTGCCCCATCCACCCCTCACGGTGGCGGGTTTTGGAGGGCAGGAAATTTCATATTAGAGTTT
This sequence comes from Crioceris asparagi, assembly GCA_958507055.1. Classification (NCBI taxonomy): domain Eukaryota; kingdom Metazoa; phylum Arthropoda; class Insecta; order Coleoptera; family Chrysomelidae; genus Crioceris; species Crioceris asparagi. Next base: position 73,529,015 of record OY293828.1, read on the forward strand.
TTTTTTAAATTTGGGACCATTTCTCAAGGCTCCTCTCCTCCTCAGATGTAGATGTAAAAATATACTTATATATAGCGCGCGCACAAACAAAAAAAATCCCGATGGCCTGTAGTCAGCGGAAAGGTAAATTTTTCAAAATTCATTGAATTGAAATTTTAACAACATTTTTATTGGTATACCTACTTGTTATTAAATAAAATTGTCATAGCCTTGCGGATAGAGGTTTTTGTTTTGACTGTTGAATATAAAGCAGACAGGGTTCGAGTCCACTTCAAGGCAGATTTTTTTTTCGTCTATTATCTATCTATCAATAAATATACTATATGTTTTTTTAATCAGTGTCTATATTAAGACCTCCAGAAAATGAACAATTACATCAAATTTATATTGAGTGTTCATGTTTTATCAATATTTATTATTTTTATTTATTAATTTTTATTTTTTTACCTGTGTATTTTATGAAAAATTGCTTTGAACAAAAGTTGTAGGTACTGATTATATCTATAACCTAAAATTATTTTTAATAATATTTACACTACTGCTCTTTTTTGATAATTTTTTTAAATGTTTGAATGGTCGCCATTTTGAAAATTGAAATTTTTTCGAAATTCAAAAGTGTGAACGATCGCAATAGGTATATTTCTATAAGAAATTTACCTAAAAACAAACAGTCGAATTGTATACCTCTTCCGTTTGGGTTTGTCGGTCAAAAATCGATGCACGTTAATTATGCAAATCGTGTGAACAAAATATAAAAGAAATTGTATTTTGTATAATTTATTCATGATTTTTTATGTATAATTATATTTTTATTTGACACTGTTTCTTTTATATTGTATATGTAAATAGAAATGTATACCAACAATTTGAAATAAAAATCTATCAATATTATTATGATTATTTCAGATGAAGAAGCATTAAGCTGCCGTTTATTTGATTATTATTTGATATGGTGCGAATAAATAATGCATTACATTTTTATAAGGTTAAGAATATGGATGAATTTAAAGACTTCATTTCAGGTAACACCCTCTAGCTGAGACAGTAACATCTCGAGAAAGGAAAAGGATATCAACATGTGGTTTTCGCTGTTTTGTTACCTTTTGTCTCCTTCTCAATGATTTACACAAATTTAAATGTTTTCATATTATATTTTTAGGAACAACCAAAGTTTCTAAAAAGTACTATTGAATCAAAATAATACAGAATATTCAAAAAAGATTATGACTCGCATATTTTCAGTAGACGGGAATCAGGTATATTTTGTTGAAAATGCCGTTTTGAATTTTTATTATTCAATCAGTGATTGACCTAGAAATCACTAAACAATTTCTTATGTATGCAAAAGCTCAATATGGGACCATCTCGAAGCACATATCTTTCTGATTGAAAGAATATCAATGTTCTTTTACGCAAAACATGCAAAAAATATAAATTTTAAATATGTTACGTTTTTGTGCTAAAAATCTATTTTCTAAGGTAACTATCATTTAAAATAACGATCTGTAATCAGTCATTGTATTTTATAATACATCTGCATTATTCACTCTAGTAATAACGTTGTAAATAACTGCATAAAAACTGGCCATTCTAATATATAAAAATTAATTTAACGAACAAACATAAATATTTGGATGGAAATCATTTTAAAAATGAATTAATTTTATTTAAAATTTTAAAATATAGAATGAATAAAGATAAAATGAAGTTGGATGAAATTCACAGCTCTTTTAATAAAATTAATTAAGTACCTTTAAAAATAGTTGAAGTTACTAATTGAAATACTGAAATTATTCAAAATATTCCGGAACATTTTATCAAATGGTAATTGACAAATAATGATATCCAGTTGTGGATTAAAAATATAACGGATGATTTCTGGCTAGCCTATATTTTATATTGCAAAATTATATATTCGGCAAGTGCGAGGAAAACTTGCAACATGAGGGTTCCGAAAAGTTATTTTATGTTACATTCCAGTTAATACATAATAATATTTGGAAAAACATCCGTGAATTGATGGTAAATAACAATATTAAATATGAAAATATTTAATTAAATAATAAGTTATTCCTCTTTATTCATTTTTCCCAATTAACATTTTATAAATATTTATTTTCTGAATCAACATCGCTTATTTACATTGAAATTTCTCTCAATACTCTCATGATGTCAAAATAACAGCAAATTTGGTATTAAATATGGAATCATTATTTTTTGATTTTCACCCTCATAATGCTCAAAGATCAAGAATAAAATTCTAGCTAAAAAAATGTAGTCTTCATATAGATTCACGGTATGGTCTCAGCCAAGTTCGCATAGCAACAGGGTGACACACCGGCAGAAGTTTATATTACTCGAACCATATCATGCCACTTTTGACCCCCCTATAACTTAAGATCTATTTGACCTATAAATATTTTTTGTGTCAAGTAAGACCCTCTTCTAATTAAGATATCTCAATTTTCATTAGAAAACCTCTCACTACTCAAGAGATAATGACTTACTCATCAAAAGTTTTGATGACTTCCAGGTGAAATAGAAGATTGAAATTGTTGTGGAGGTAAGTTATGGGTCGTATGTATTGGAAAAAAAACAGAAATCATCACATTGAGGGTTGGTAGTTGGTATAGAAAACCTATTAGATAATACGGATTTAGTTACTGCTATGAAATATCCATTGTACGTCATCAATGATGAAAATTGTTTATCAAGTTGAACAAATAAATCATTGCCGCTAGTTGTATTTGTTGTTTTGTAATATTGAATTGGGCACTTGGTATACGTAACGGATAGTTGCCAGATCTATTTCTTGAATTGAATTGAACTGCTACACTGTCAAAAGTATTATTTTTGTTTCCCAAGCATTAAAGAATAACCGTATTTGAAATTCTCCTCCAAGAAGGCGACCATATTTCAAACCTTTAACCGAAATATTCAATTTTGACTACATGCGTGATGTTATTTACGATATGTATAAGAAATAATTAACCAGTAACCTCTTGCGAAATTGCATGAAACTTTAACTCAAAGAGAAATGTTTACGGGCTGCAAAAGATCATTGTATGTTAACTAATATAAGTAGGATTTAAATGGAAGAATAGAATAGAAATTCGTCATGTCGCCAGTAAAAGATTTAATTTTTTGAAGTTATATACAAGTACAAAAAATCTGTCTCTATTTAAATTTATTTATCTGGATGAAAGATGCATTTTCCAAAATGGCACAGTAAACCGGTCTTGGCAAAATAACGATAAAAGGAGCGTAAAACTACAAGTGTTGATGGAAAAAAAATCATTGTTCTTTATGATGGTAACGAAAATGGTTTTATTTATGGGGCAGAACTGGTGGTTTCATCAAATAGTAACAATCCCGACTATAATGGTGAAAGGAATGAAGCATTTTTTTAAAATGTTTCGAGAATCAATTACTTATGAATTTAACTGAGCCTTCAACGATTGTTATAAAAAAATTGATCAGAATATGTACAAACAAGATTTATTGAAAACAGTTTTGAGAAATAAGCCAACAAAAGTTTATACAGTAGATCAACTTGCAGAATAATATGGCCACACAGTTATTCGGTTACCACCTTAGCATTGTACATTTAACCCAATTGAAATGATATTGGGCATTACCAAGAATTATTATAACCGGCATATTGGTAGGGATGGCAACTCAATTCAAAATTGGTCTAATTGTATCAGTCATGCTGGAAAAAAATATTCAGAAATGTTGGGACCAAGAAATTATATTCGAACGGGAGGATATTTTACCTGAAATTATTGATTTTAATGATGATAGCGATAGTGATTGCTATTCTGAATAATGATTCACTTGTTTTATTTTTATTATATTCATTTATTTTGGAAGAACTATTTCAGAAAATTTCTGATTTTTTTTATAAAGGTTTAATCAATTAATTATTTAATGTCTCAAAAGATGGAGTTTAAATTAAACACTATTTTTTTATAAAATGTTTCTAGAGATCCTCGTAGCAACGTGGCAACGTCTTCTTTCATGATTTTATCACGTGCATTGGAAATTTCATTGCAACGACTATACTTTCGAACTTTATGTATGAAGCTGGTGAATTAGATAACTTTGTAATTTTATCTTTCAATGTTGCTTAAATCATATCTGTTGACGACAGCAAAACACAGTTTTGTTGCTCTAAAAGAAAATTTGTTATGTTCTTTGCTGGTCAATATGGCGACTTGACAAGTTTTATTCCACCAAATTATCAGAGAACATGGCAAATTTTCTTTCAAAGCAAATTAAGACCGGTATACATGTCAGGATGATAACAGTATATTTTTATAACGAACTGGCATTACTTTCACATTTATATTTTTTACTGGGACATCATTATTTTTTCAATTACTTCTTCTTATTTTGATTCAAATAAAAGGTTAGTAAAAACATTTTGTGTGTGAGTGTATGTTTAAAAAAATGTCTGCTTGCTTCTAATTATATGAAATTATATTTCGAATGTCAATAAACCGATTCTGTTTCATCTAGCTCTATATATATGCCTTCATATGAAGCAATTATTAGACCCACACAAAAGTGGGTGACCCTTTGGTCACGGTTGCACAATTGATGATTATAGTGCTATGTACGATACTGTTGACTTTCATTTCTCATCATAGTAGTATTGAATCATTCTTGTATTCGATAGAGAGATTCAATTTCAGCATGGAAGGAAAAGTGATATAGATATCTATTTATTTTAAAATATGTTATGCAGTTTTGTATATTTTAATGGCTGGATACATCTACAAATAGATACAGTTTATAATATTGACGTCAGAATTTCCATCATTTTCCTTGACACTCTTCCATTCTCCTTTCCTCCTCGCACTTCATATCCTCATATGCTTGGTATAGATCAGGTTGTGGTGGGAATGTTTGAGCATATGTCAAAAATTTTCGATTCTTTGGATGTATAAGTAAATCAACGAGCTCACCTTGCTTTGGGGTATTCCTTGTAAGAACAATGTCAGTTCGGATAAAACTTTGGACTGTACAAAATGCCAACCAACACATATCGGCTACTGCTAGTGTTATTATGGGCAATAGTGCATAGTTTCTCCGGTAATAACTGAACGGTTTAAGTTTGGGTATGCTAGGTAGACGCGCATGGAATTTATCAGACATTGTGACTATTTAATTGAGATTTTGTTGAACGAAAATTTTGATGACATTTGACAGATTATCTATTTTAATTATTTAGACAAGGGATATTTTCTCACTAGGCTACATGTAAGACAAAGTCATAGCGATCTAGAGCAAGAGAACATTAGGCATAACTGTAATTGAAAATCTTATCCAATGAAAGAAATCAAAATCAGGTGACTTTCTTTATTTTTGACCGACATCTCTGAAGACCTATTTATTCAATTTGACTGTGTGCATTTTTATTTTCATAAGCGCCATTCGAACAGTGAACATGCTTCGATTTTGATTATTTCTTATTATTTGAATGGGGAGTACTGTGAAATAGTCTCATATTAAAGAAAATTTCTATCCAACAATTTCTCCTGAAAACCTGAGACGGCAAAATTAGAGAATTGATTATATCCGGTACCTTTAAATTTACATTTTCCAAAAAATTCAACGGTCTTCGAGTTTCCTAATGTAAAGTCTGAAATATGAGTGTTGTCAGTGTGTTTTGAAATTTCTGAATATGAGTGAACGTTCAACGAGTTTCATAACTAATGAAACACTCAAAAATGTGAAACCATACATTTCAACAAGAACTAGGACCGACTTATAATCCTATATCTACTTGATTGATCCCTTCTCTAGGGAGTTATTCTAATGGGTTCAATAATCTAAAGTAAAATTGATAAATACTTAGAGGTCCCTGGCGTCGGATGATCTTATATAGTCACCCTGTATCTACGTCGGACTGACTATGCCTAATCATGCGATTAGAACCTTATAAAGGTTTCAGGTAAAAATGTGACGGATTTTTTTTGTTAATTGGGACCGATGAATCAATACAATTGATAACCTTCTTTTAATTCATAGCCTTCTGTACAGACTGTATGTAGTACTGAGAAAGAAATTCCAGCTCATTTGTTTTAGAATTGATAATACGAATACTAATAATAATAAATTTATTGCACTATTTAAGAAACAAACATTACATGCCAGTTACATAAGAGAAATATATAGAAGGTATAAAATTTTCAGAAATAAAAATTTGAATAAAATATAACTAAAATTAGGTAAACGCCATATACTCGTGGCTTATGATCCATTATCCATTATGTAATCAATTTCAAACATGTGGGTAAGTAGTAAGTATTATACTTACCGTTCAGAATTTTGAATGATATAAACAATAGCATATTTTTTTCATCATGACCGTGTCATGCATTTGCCAGATACAAGTTAAATGTTAATTTAAATAATATAGGTATCATTAAAGTATGTTGGTTCATAAGATTTCTTTTATAAAAATATTGTTCTTATAAAACTAGTAGGTATAAACATCATGAACGGTAAGGGTAAGTGAAGTGTAGATCTAATGGAAAGTTCATAATGAGGTCCTCAAAACTCACGACATACAGCTACTTCAGGTATCAATTTGCATCCATAACACCAGATATACGTCAAGAGCAAGAACTTATTTGAAGGAACATCTTCAGATATTTCAACTATCAAATGTAAGGGTAATATATAAGATTATTGGTCATTTCTGGCGCGAAACTGAGGTCTTTTTTGACAAAATGCACTTCGCCTTTTATAGGTTCAAAATTCGTAGACATATCTAAATTTATTTTCTATAATTTGTTCGCATATAGGTTAATGGCTCATCATACCCTTATGGATTGTTGTCTCCAATAAATTTATCGTGGCCGTCGCTGTGTGTCTGGTGGCAACATCTTGTTACAATCTTATTCCTTCTATATTAATGCCATTCATTTGAGAAACTTTAAAGTCAGCTATTACGGATGAACAAAATTATTGCTGTCATTGATTGATCATACCGGTCCTCTTGGAAAAAATATAGGTTCAAATATTTTTTTCCAATTTCAAAACAAGCTTGCAAGTTGCATGAAATTTTATGATTTTTACCTCAAGAACAATAACAACTATAGTATAAATCAAGGTATACATACATACATATATAATCTCAGCAAAAAAAAACATAAATGTGAAAGAAAGATAAGTTCGTAAAAAAACTGCAAGATTCCTATTTGCATAAGTTTGCGAACAACTGAGTCCATTCGCACTATTGAGTCTTATGTCACATGGAAGTAATAAAGAAATTGATGAGTGAGTTACTCAGTGATAAAAATAGATGAAAACTGTGCATGGTTATCTATTGAAAATTGAGATTTGGGTTTTACTAGTCACACAAGATTGCAAGTTTGTAGGTTAAATACATTTTAAGTTATGGGGGGGGGGGTCGAAAGTGGCATGAAATTTTTCGAGTGATCTTAACCACTGCCGTTGTGTCACCTTGCTGATATGCGAACTTGGATGACACAACGCCGTGTATCTAGATTTTATTAACATTAAGGTTAATAATCATCCGAGTCCAGCTGTTTGGAATCGCTATGATAGAATGGATTAAGTATAAATCTTGCCGTAATTGTTGCATCGCTTTTCTGACTACAATTGGATGTTACCACTGTGTTCTAACTCGATATGGGTATGGCATGTTAACTGCTTAACCTAAATAAGGCTTTATTTAAGCTATTGCTTATTGGATTTTTCCTTTTAAATTCAGAATTCGGCAAAGCTGTTGACATAATCCCTTTTCCCCAGAGCAAGGGGCAAGGACTCTAAATCTCATGACCTGTGCCTACAATCAATTTCCCCACTTTGGGGGAAAATACCACCAGAAAAAAGTAAGGAAAATATAATATCAGATCATATTTCGCAGAGTCTCGAACTAAACATTAAAACCATTAAAATTGGGTGTCATTGCACTAAAGGCATTTATTCGGGAAACAAATTCTAAATTCCAATTTGAATCAACCTTTATTATCATATTCAAATATTAATTATGTTGAGTTACCCAAGCGTGTGGTATGGTCTGTTTACCCAATCCCAGTTGCTCAGCTAACGCTTATGGCTCTTTTAATATTGCAGTCACCGTCGCATTGATTGCACCAGAACCTTCCGGCTCGTGTAATTTCCCAACTTTGACCACCTCCCAACGAGCCTCTAATTTAGCAGGTGAACGCTGGCTTGTTCCTGTTACCGGGTCATCCGCAAAGGAATCTCTCGTGTTCTCTCCTATTCGCTCGCGGGATATTATAAATTTGCGGCTTCTTACAATATTCATATGTACATGCCGGCTTCGCGTATACGAAACTAATAATGGCGACCGCAGAACATTTAATATGAAATGTATCCGACATCTATGGTATAATAATTGGTCTCTCTATCTTCTGATGTGATATTACTGGAATCGGGATAATGCAGTGGAGCGGAATTATGACAGAGAGGATGGGACTACCTCGTGACATGTCGCTGCATAGTGATACGGGATAATCGAATCTGCACAACAGGAATAACTGAGCAACGGATTAATCTTTGAAGGGGGAATTTTAATCAGACGTCCTCGTCTAGATACCTATGAATGCTCAGCGGTGAGTCAGATATGGAATTGCGGTAGCTTATTATTGCTAACGAAAGTCACTGGAGACGCTGGAATTAGGGAAGGGTCAGTTGGAGTTGGAGATGAGATGAGCTCCATGTGGGTCTTCAGGAAATATGAATTATTTCTATCTAGGTTGATTGTGTAGATAAGCTCGGTCTATGAATGATGGATTTAGAAGAGCTCGCACAATGGTCGTATAGTTACAGATGTTGAAAATGATTTACAATAATTTTTATTTATCGTATTTGTATTTTTCATTTTTCCTTTTCATTGCCCACGCTGACGTATGTCAAATATATGGTTGATAATCTTCAAGCTGTCCTTTTTTGTCTATTTCAGTGAGAGTGTATGAATATTTTAATATCAATCTGCCGAAGAGATTGATTGTAAGAATATTTTAGTTATATTATTAGTTATTATATTATAACTTATATTGAGACTTATTGAATTAGGTAGATAATATAAGAATATACAGGGTGTCCCTTAACCAATGTTACCTACTCCAGGGGTAGCTTCGCCAAGTGAAGCAAACAACTATTCTTTATATAAAAAGTCTCTGGTTAGAAAGTTAAAAGTTCTTGAAGTAAAATTTTTAATTTAAATTTTTTGGAATATTTTCGAATGTAAGTCAAAAATTTCAATGAAATTATAGGTACAGAGAAGTTTGGAGAAGAACAAAATTATCGTTTAAATTTTTTGCTACACTGTAGATAGCACTGTTTTATCTACGACCACTATGTCTTTTCTTGTTCTAAATATTTTATACAAATGAGTTTCAACTTTTTTATTCAAAATAAAAATTAGGAATTTTATATTGAACAAAAAAGGTGTACTTACCTTAAAAGTTTTATACTTGTTGTTTTAAGCCAATCAGATGCTCTGATTTTGACAGGTAGCTATGACGACAACCTGAATTAATCAAGTCGTACTATTGAGTATCAGAGAACATGACAAGTTTTCTTTTAAAGCTAATGAAGACCGTTATACATTTCAGTAGCTATCTTTTAAGGAACTCCCAAGGAAGTACAAATCTTAATAGTTTTTTTTCTTATAACGAACTGAAATTTCTTTTACATTTATGTTTTTAACTGGGACATCATTATTTTTTTAAATTATTTCTTCTTCTTTTTATTGAAATAAAAGGTTATAAAAAACATTTGGTGTGTGAGTGTATGTTTAAAAAAATGTCTGCTGCTTCTAATGATATGAGATGATATTTGGAATGTCAACCGATTCTCTTTCATTTAGCTCTATATATGTATACCTTCATATGAAGCAATTATTACACCCACACAGAAGTGGGTCACCCTTTGTTCACGGTTACACATTTGATGATAATCCTTATCTCATCATATTATTGAATCATTGTTGGACTATACACTAGCCCTAAATCGATAGAGAGATTCAATTTCAGCATGGAAGGAAAAGTTATATAGTTATTTATTTCATATGTTCTACAGACTTGTATAATTTAAGGCTGAATACATCTACAAATAGATACAGTTTATAATATATAGACTTCCATAATTTTCCTTGACACTCTTCCATTCTTCTTTCCTCCTCGCACTTCGTATCCTTATATGCTTAGTATAGAGCGCGTTGTGGTGGGGGTGTTTGAGCATACGTCAAAATTTTTCGATACTTTGGATGTATAAGTAGATCAATGAGCTCACTTTGCTTTGGGGTATTCCTTGTAAGACCAATGTCAGTTCGGATAAAATTTTGGCTGTACAAAATGCCAACCAACATGTGTTCTATTATAAACAGTTATTAGCAATGATTAGTACAATAATTATTACATAAATAAATATTCATGTGTATTTTTATAATAAACATATTATCAAAATAGTTTTTTATAAATACTAAAATGCATACCTTTTATTTTTAAAATAAAATTCCTCATTTTTATTTTGAATAAAACAGTTGAAACTCATTTGTATAAAAATATAGGAGAAGAAAAGACAGTGGTCGTAAATAAAACAGCTCCCTCTACAAATCAGCGAAAAATTTAAATAAAAATTTTATACCTGTTATTTTAAGCCAATCAGATGCTCTGATTTTGACAGGTAGCTATCACGACAACCTGAATTTTTCGTCAAAAAAATCGGTCGCAATAATAAGTGATAATTTCCCTGGCTTGACAGCTGTCACGTGCAGATGCCGGAATAACAAGCGTATATTAATTTTGACAAATTTTTATTTATAAACTGTCAAAAATTGTTTTTACTTTTTTGGTATAAAATTTTCGTACTGATTTAAAAAAAAAATATTCGGAAATTATTTTATCTATTCTATCTATCTTCTATTCTATCTCTAGGGAGATTATGATTAAGTGATATATTTCTTTTTTTCCAGTACAAACTTCTCTGTACCAAATTTCATTGAAATTCATTTACTTTCGAAGATATTCCAAAAAATTTAACGAATTAATCGATTTTGATTTACTGTTTTTGTTCGAAAGGCATGATAGAGAAAATATTATTAACACGATAGTGACCGCATTTATTGAGATATCCAAATATCTCAGTCAAGTTCTAGTCGGACTAGTAGTTTCAAAATGGAGGTCGTGTTTTAAACAAATTCTCAAAAAATGTTATTGAAGAAATGTAAGAATATTTTTTATCATAGATATGATCTGTAACCATAACTTTTGTTTGATGATTTAAATGGTTCACTAGAAGATTTAATAAGGGATATTTCATATCATTTAATCGACACACTCAAATGAGTGAGAGGAATGTATGATAACTCACTAAAAATATTTGCTACAGAAAATCTTATTAATGATCTAGTTTGAAATATGGCACTAAAGCTTATTGCTTAAATAATTTATCGCATATAGTATGAGCAAGGACACTTAACCGTCACATGTAAAAATATTTTCGGTTGGTAGTAGGTATCACGTCAAGGGCGACATTTTAATGGTTATGCTGAAACAGAGACATTGTAGTAGCAGTAGCGCAGTGGCATTAGCTTCCTGCGCCAGCGAGAAGAGTGAATTGTTCAATTGGAGCTTAATGACCATCCGTATAATTTCAGAGTCAGCAGAGCAAATAAGCACGTCAAGTGGAATTACAACAATTTGACTGAAATGTCCGCCACTCGGAATGGCGCTCGTCGTCGCTCTTCCACCTTTCCTCCGCACACTCGGGGCTTCCGTATTATTGTTACCAGCATATGGAAACAGTGCTCAGTGGCTCTGTGAGTAAAGAAGCGTGCCTAAATGTCCAGACGTTGGAGTATTACAGAGACTTTAGTATTATTTTTTGTCGTCGTATTATTCTGTTAAAGCGCAGAGCTTCATAAATGAAGCAGTTTTCATAAAGTGCTCCTGCTCTCTTAAAAATAACAGTTTATTACTACAAGACAGCTATGTTGACATTGTTTTTTTTGCTAATCTGGATTTCTTCCGTGAGATACTCGTTCCATTAATCTATTGTAAAATAAAAAAACTTGGAAAAAGTGTTTTTTGGAGATTTCGCCAATTAATGGAATTGAAAAAAAATAGATATTTACATATCACCTCTTTAGTCTAATTATTGTGAAAAGTCATATCTATACAATTCAATTTTTTGGCTATAAGCTAAAGAGGAAAATATTTTTCATTTATGTAAATTTCTTTTGAATTTCGAAAAAAGTTTAACGCCATGTTGTTATATCTACGTCTATAAGTATGTACAAAAAAAGTTTTTGTTCACTTAAATATTTCTGCCAAGTTTGTTATTGGGCTTTATCGGGTAAGTAGTTTCAAAATGTCGACCGTTCCAATATTTAAAAAACATCAAAAAGGGCCGTAGTGTAATAATCATCAAAAATACTTTTGGGTTATAGATATATAAAATGTACAGATTTTTTTTTTAAATTAACAAAGAAAAAATCTATGGATGTTAAAAACTGCTATGCTATAATACTTTAACGGGATGGATCACGAGACCTTGTTGAGCCTATTCCGGTATGTTTATGAAAATTTAAATATTATAAATAAATAAATAGCCCTATTTATTGTTAATATGAATAACATCTGTCCATAAATAAACGATTTGTTTACAATAACTAGAGCACTAAAAACGTAGATTTCTGCTAAACTTACCTGAATAATGTTAGCACATTATAATCTAATGACAAAAGCCAGAGGTTTTGCATCTATTCCCAACTGTAATATTTTTGGAATATTTACAGTATCACGTCAGCTTCAAAATAACCGACAAGAAAATTAATATTTTTTCAGATCCTTACAATAACTAGAACTCTAGAATATGTTTATTGCCAACTCAAAAAGACTTTATGTTGTCAACTGGAGTCGATTGAAGATTTTTTTCATTATTTGATTATATTGTGACAGTTTTCATTTGCCTGATGGAACCAAAATGGCGATCCAGACTAAATAAACTATAAACGGCCATAATATATACACTAGGTAAGGAGACTGCCACGCTGTGGCTAGGCTCCGCTCACTCCGCTGTGATCGGGATCAGATGATAAACCTAACCTCGAAATCATGGTGCGATGATATCCACTCACAGGCCTTTTTGACATGGAACTAATATAAAGCTTATATTACATGACATTGCCAAAGTCAAGTTAGCCGTCCATAAACATGCAGGTGTAGCCATTTGATTACTATGTGGAATCCATATACATAACAACGACACCTGTAATTTGTCTTAGAAAAACGAATCTCTTCTACTCAAATTTCAACGAGTCGGTAGAACTATATGTACGACCGTGCTCATATATTCTAGGAACTTAACAATAACTCAAATACAGCGTCACCTACCAGATCATTACAGAGTGACAAATCATTTTCCCGATGTACCAAATATATTGTGAAATGATCTCAATCGGCGAAGTCGTTCAAAAGTTACAACTATTATATAGAGATGATAATTTTTCCTGATGTTCTTAAAATGCTCTACTTTCTCATTAAGGTATACCTTTATGTTGAAGAATTGTAGTCCAACTATACCATAACGATCGAACGATCTTTTGGAGACAATTTTTTACTATTTTTACAAGTTCTGGATTCTAAACTAAACTCATTTACTTTTTTTCATACCTGCCTGGAACAACACCAAAAATTGAATATTATTTATCTATATCTCTACCCTTATATATATATACCCAATATGCAGTATTGATGGCAGATAGCCCGTGAAATTCAAGACATTATTACCAATTGATTTTTTCCTTACCCTTGCACACACTGATCCAAGTCAAATAAATGATTGATGATAAACTTGAAGCTGTCTCTCTTTTTCTATTTGGGCGAAAGTGGATGAATGGTTGAATATTTTAAATTTATTCTGTCACAAAGATTGATTGTGACGATATTATAGTGAGTATTTATAAACATGCATACGTTGGCAAAACATCATCTCTGTGAAGTAAAACATTGTCATATTTTTTTTGTATACATTTAACTCTAAATTATCGCATAGTGGAGTTTGGAGTTTCTTAATCAATTACTGGATACTTAAAAAATCTCTCTAACCTGGTCTAGTAGGGATTTTTTATTTCCTTAATGAATAAAGGCATCATTCGAATGAGGCAATCAACTCGCCTACAGAGTTTTTAGAACCTTTTTTTCTTGATATTTAATTTCTTATGATGTTTTACGATGATATTACGATTTTCTCTTTAAAAATTAAGCTTAATATATCAGAAATAATCCATGTTTTGATAGTATTGAGATATAGTGAAACAGTGCAATGGTTATCTATGTCAATTATAAAGTTCACCTGACTTAAAAGTTTGTGTGAATGAACAAATATTATTTCATATCATATCTGAAGGTCGCCACCTGTATCTGAATGTCTATTCTTGTATCGCATTCATTGTCTGCAGATTTTCTAGTCTATGCCCTTTGTAATTTTTGTAGGTTATGTTTCTTGTCTGATTCTGACAATACCAGTACCAAACCAATCACAATACAAATTTGTCTACTTGTGTCAAATATTTCAAAAATTCCAGTTGGCAGAAAGTTATCATAACCTATCAAACAGATAATCTGATTCTAATCGATTTTATGATTTGAAAGCGTTGTAAATTTTCGGCATACCAACGATCTGGATAAAATTCCAATCTGCATATTGTAAGCGCCAACGAATGTTTCTCTGTTCCAAAGTATAACTAACATGTGTGAGGAATTGGCGGTAACAATTTTGTTGTTGTCAAACTTTTGCTCTCCTATGTGAGCTTTGACTCATGTTTGTTGGAATACTGGAAAACTTTTGGAAATTAATTCTGTAATTAGTAGCGAGTTTGTGAATGAATGTGAAATTGTGGACGTAGAGAATTTATTCATGTGTAGAGCGCTTGTCGCGCTTCATGTTCCCTTAATTTTATGTTCTGCCACTTAGAATTCAGATTTAATATTAGCTTCACACTTAGATTTACAAACGTGTAGATATTATTCTCAACAAACTCTAGTTTGATTGGAAGGCTTTGAACATCAATTGAGTTATAATAGTTTTGGATTCTCACAATTTTGGACAAATACCTAATGTTTTCTCTTTAAATAGTCCACGATTGGAAAATTCATATCATTAATTTTGTTGTGTTTTACATTTCATAAAGATAAAGGTATTAAGAGTATTGCAAGAAAAACGTGAAATCTAGTTATCTCAGCATATTATTGAAAACAAACTGAATTTTCCATGGTCTTCTTTCAAATGTTCAAATCTTTTGTTCCATTAACAACTCTCCTTGTGACAATTGCTCTATGTAACGCCTATGTCATAGTATAGTACTTATATGTCCTTTCTAGCGTATTGCATTTAACGTTTGCATTGTCCTCAAATCCATGTAAACAGAACTTAATCCTCTGGTACCAAAATCGCTGCTGTAAATATTTTATGCAACTACCTAATCCTCAAATGGAAAAGAGGAAAGAGGAGTTGAACACACCAGCCCCACAAAAACTGTGGGGTAAATATTACGTCGTTGTAAATCCGTTTATCCTCACTCAGATATGTTTTCTGTATACGTATTGAAATTTAATAGGCAAGATTAGTGCCTTTTGTTCGACACATGTATTCACGTCATGTTTCAATGCTTGTAGTATTTAAATGCATTAGGGAATTATTAAAACAATACCTAAAGTATTTAATGTATAGAATATTTTCGTTAAATTAAAATGACTTTTCATAATCCTGATTATTTATGATTTTCACAAATGATACTAGGACAAACAAGACATGCAAAGTTGGTGAACGCGTTTGAAAACCTCGAATTGCCAACGTGCTCGAATATGAATATGAGACTATCGTATGAAACATGCGTTTTATGGTTGTCTCTGACGATTTTTTATGGACTGACGTCATTGGTCATATCTTCTGTTCGTAGTATTATATTTAAAATTCGTGATCATCAACTGTCAGTGTATTTTTATAGAAGGAACTCCTTAAAATCTACTTTGAATTGTAGATTTAAGAGAGGATCTCATCCATACAGGTTATTTAAATTAGTATAATATAATTACATATTTATTTATAAAAATAGAAGTTCAGTCTTAATACATTCAACATATTTTTGACCGACATTCCAAACCAAAGAAGGAGGTATATTTTTCAGGGTTTGATGCAGTTTATCCCTTCGAAGAACCCTTTCAAATGATAGACTTTTTTTTTCTAAAAAAATTTTAGTCTATCTTATCAACCATATAATCTCATAATACTTTCGGAAATGACTTGATAAATCTGACGGTTTTGTGGTTAGGCTTTTGAGAATATTGAAAATTGGTCATACTCATTTCGGAAACAGCTGGCTATAAATTGAAATATTTGTATAATAATGTTGTGTCTCAATATAATATTTAAGCAATAGCTATCAAAATAATGAATTGATTTATGAGTTGAACTTCCGTGTAACCTTCTGTTTAAGTATGTAAGTGATCTGCCGATTTTTGATGCCCCCATAGCTTGATCATAAAGCTTCTGGATAGTGAGATAGCTTAGAAGCAGGCTCCTCAAATCCAATCCATACTGGATACTTCGAAATAACTTTTGCAATCGTTAGCACTTTTAAATTTCGAAAAAAAATCAACATGGTGTTATAGGTATGACAATAAAGAAGACCAAAATGTAACTTAAATCCAAGCTTCCGGAATATATTTTCTATTCCATCATCAGTGAAGTGTTTGAAATTAATGCGAAGAGTCTTCCATATCTGATACAATTTCTTGGTGCCAACTTTTTAATCTTGATCTGTCGTATTTTCTCAGTTATCTATTTTGTCAAAACTCTGTAGATGAATTAAATGAGTGCATTACCGTTTGAAATGCTAATTATTCGGGGGCTTTATGATAAACTCGAACTAAAATTGGGGACATGTCGGCAGGTCTCATTCCTCCTCACGTTGTTACAGGTGTCGATGTTCACATGTGCTTGGGTTGTTTGCCCAACGCTTTCGAGATCTATAGGATGTCTATGTGTCTGATCTACTCGAAATACGAATGTATAAGTTTGTTTTCTTTGTTTTAGGCAATGTAGTAATGTGGTGCAAGTCTTGTAAGAATGAGATATCTGCAGCTATGGACTTCTCCCACTGTAAATTGAATTCTCTAATTTTATACCTTGTAGATTCTAGAGAATTGAATGTTCAGAAAGTTAAATTATCTATATAATTAACAAGAGACATAAATATCTTAACAGTTAACCTAAATATTTGGATCGATGGTGCTAATGCTTTTAGATGTTCTCACCAGTTAAATGGAAAATAGGATTTTCTAATGTAATATTTTTTATAATCATCCTGTGTAAATGATCAGTTAATGTTTACCAAGCTGTGTATGAATTTTTATATATGTAAAGGTTAAGATGTTTAATTGACCAGTTTATAGACTAGCTGGATAGTGGATAGTTTATGAACTATCTAAATGAATACCTAGCTATTTTAAATAGTCAAATCCACTTTTATTTTCAAAAAAGACTCAATTTTTTACATGCGTAATGTCTACACTGCAAGATCATCAAATTCACAATTTATCCAGAAAATGTGGGTATTTACTTATGTATATAAAGATCAATAACAAAAACATTTGATAGGGTCAAATATAAAGCAGTCAACCTTAGACTATAAGCTAAAGAGCATCTTGCAGGTAGCATATACGAACAATTATAATTGCTGTCATACGTGGAAACAGGCTTATCAACAATTTGTTGTAAAGTTTATTGCAAGGAAGTATTTAATTATAACTTAGACTTCAGTCAGAAATCAGGTGTTTCGGTGTTTCCATTCTGTTCATGCTCCAGAATTTGGCTAGTCTAATAAATATTATTACAGTACCAGAGGTCAGGGACGTCTATTTAAGAAACTCTCCATACCATAGTCTGATCAGTAGTTGGTTTTGAACCCCTATCCGTTCCGGAGTTTTTAATACATTTATTTAAAACAGATGTATTTTATATAACAAATTCGAATAAATGTTCTGATGTCAGGTTTCAGGACGTTTAATAATGGAATTATTATATCTACAGATATGGTAAGGAATAAGCGGTGTATAGAGGAATTCTGTGATGATCTTAGCTTTCGGTATTTTGTTTTGATTGTATCACCTATCACCCTATTATTTCATGTTAATTGTTTGAATACCAACACCAAACTACAATATTATCAGCCGATGACCTCCAAAGCTGGGTTGAACGATGAGTTAATATGGAGCCCGATGCCCTGGTGCTGACTCATTCTCACAGTCAGTCTCTCTGCCAAATCTCTGCTGAACAAGATATACACCGCCAAGAACTTTGATTTATTATCTGCAATAACGACTAGTTACTAATCACTATTACTACTCGACTTGGATCGAAATTCTGGTACCAAAATTTGCTCTTGATTAATAGGAGTATTAAACTTGATTAAAGGCGGATATCTTATTATGTCGTTAATTGGAATCCTCAGTTGCCAAGATGGCAATGGTAACTGGGGGATAGTTTGTGTTAAGGTTAACCAAGCAAACCACTGTTCATCTGATAGATAATTATTGTACTCTGGGTATTAAGTACAGGCAAGTTTGTGATAGGGCTAATGCAGTGAGAGCTCCATTAAAAGTTTCAGCTGAATTCTTCTCATATTTTCACGACATGTATTATTGTGACTTTTACAACAGTGAATACACTTTTTAAGCTATTTTATTTTAAATTTTGTATCTGTACATTGAATATTTTCTAATTTTTAACATTTATAACTTATTGTATCTCTTCTAGATCTTTTATCATGAGAGATGTGTACTGCCCTTTTTACTTTCCTAAGCTACTATAGTAGCTGTATAAGGAAAGTATTGTAATCGTGTGAAATTTTCGGTATCGAGATTTTTACAAATGTTGACGTTTCAAAGTTTTCTAAATCTAATAAGCATATTTCCAGCCATTGGTCTGTCTGTATGTCTGTCTGTCCGTCTGTATGCCAGTCTGTGACAGCATTATCTCGGAAACGGATTGGTGTATTTTGTTGCTTTCTTTTTTATTTTGTTTGGTACCAATATCACTCGCCGGTGGCACAGAATGAGAATCCTGTATACACTGGGTGTTGAGCTATAGTCAAAAGACCTGATTTGCTCAAGACTATAGCGCAAAAACGGCTCTAAAGATTTTGATTAAACTTGCCTAAAGTATTCTTCTGAGAGCCCTTTACCACTCACATATAGCGCCATCTCTGAGAAAAAGCACAAGAAAAAGTTATGCTTGAATGAAATTTCATATTTTCCACATGTTTCTTCAGATTCTGGCTAAAGGTTTCATTTTGCGAAAAAATGTTACATGACCATTGTTGTTTGTCTTGACATGCTGAAAAAAATGAGCGGTAGCACGATTTGACCAGAAGATTTTTACTTTACTACCGCTATTATCGTCGCTATGCAAGGGAGAGTATTGTAATAGTGTAAATTTTTCATTCACTGGAATTTGCCTGCGTGCGGTAGGAAAGTCGTGTGAGTGGACACACCAGATTTTTAAACATGAAAACAGATATTAAAAAAATATGAATATCAAAAAACTATATCTGCAGTGCTCATATAGAGTTTATCTAAGTAACCAGTTGTATCACGCCACAGGTGGGTTGGTTTGCCGGAATATTCATTACCTTTTGAATAATCTTATCTCACATTGTTATATACAGTTATATAGTCATAACGCAATTGGTTTGTTACTGACAAGTAGGTAACGTCAAAAAATACGAAACGTAACCTAAAATGACAAGTTGAATGATAAATCAATAAGACAACTCTGTGAAACTGTAATATTCAAACTAAGTCATTACTTTTTAGAAGAAACTGCTTATACATTATCTAAGCATTCTCAACTCAAATGTTGATTGAAGGTCATTAAAACAATCACTAAAAAGTACTTAGCTGATGATTAATTTATCTTATTCCTCTAAACAGAATAAGTAGGTATATAACTGTAATTCATAATTCCATTTCAATATTTTTTCTATTATTTCATTATACCTGTGACGTTATTTTGAACTCTAGGCATTCAATATAATTAAATTATATCAGTCACTAATACATTTTTATATGTTTCCCGTTTTTCTCCATACTCTATATAAGGCGATTGGCCACAAAGCTGTGTTATTTCACGAAGACTTTATTAAAAAAAAAACTACTGCATTCCCTATACCATTTCTATAACTTGTTAAAGTCAAACGTTGAAATATTTAGCATTCTTCCACGTTAGTTGTAGTCATTATTTACCGTCTCTAATCTCTTTCTCTTCTAGTAATTCCTTTTTGATATTAGTTCAGGTTTTTCGCTGATTATCCATGTTTCTTATAATAATAATTTTGATACTTTAAACATTTGCAAGTCTTGATTATATAGAAAATCCTTCTCAGGCAATATAGTCTCGAAGATTAAGATAAGCTCTTGTTTATACTCAACATCGTTCTCCAATAAAACCATCTTACAAAAACCCCCAGGGAAAGCATTATTCTACACCCACGCATTGTATGAAAATATAAGTTACACGATTAGGTAAATACAGATTTTGCTATTTCGTCCATAAAATTCGGAAGCAATCCTTCCGTTACAAAAATATTTTTGTATCCTTTACATAGAGCAGAGAGAATCTGATAAGAGCCACTTATTCGCGTCGAAGTAGATATATTTCAAATTCACATCTACCGGTGATAACGTTACATACCCAGTGAACTATAAAAAATCTTATGGATATAAAGTGAACGATGCAAAGCAAGCCGAGAGAGATGGAGAATTTTTCATTGTCGTAAGCTACCATGAAGAAGATGTATCAGCTCACATGACTTTCTGTATGGCAATGGAGACCTATTCTCTACAAGTAGCACTGTGTCTGTGCATTTTCCGCACGCTGGCTTGACAATGTAGTGCCTATTCCATATACCTAGTTATATTTCAGTATATACATTCACCCTTTTTTGATTTTGGCATATACCATAGGCAATATTTCCATTGTTATCTAATTTCGCCCATTAAACTTTCTTTTAACATAACTTACCTCACAAATAGACGCTACAGCCTAAGGTGGGCCTTGACCTTCTAAACAATTCGCTTTTATGTCACCTTTGCCTTCCCGCCAGACAGTCGCATTACCTTCAAAATTTATCATACCTCCGTCCATTCATGATACTCACCAATCTTCCTTATTGATTATAATTGCGCACAAGATTCTTCTTATGAGGACAAATCTACTAGAGTAATGGTCCAGATTTTACTGCCGTAAGTATTTTGAATACGTACTTTAATCTTAGGGTATTGAAATGTTGCATAAACAGTTGTTATAACAGCTTCAAAACCTTGAATATCACTTGAAGCATTTTCCATTGTATAACATTTTGCTACTTATTATAGTTGCTTGTGTAAGAAATTAGCTTTGTAATCGAACATTGTGAAAATTGGATCTAGAAATGGACAGTTATTATTATTGTAGCTGGTAGAAATTGCTTTGATTTGAGAATGCGATATCAACAACACATTGTGTCAGCGTTTGGTTGTTACAGCTATATATACTATGAAGTTTTGCACAGTCCACCAAGCTGCCGCCGGTGGTGCTTCAAATGTAATTAACCAAGTCCCCATTTCATTATACATCTGACAGGCAAATTAAACGGGGTTATATTCGTGCAACATTACTTCAAGAATATTGACTCTCTACTACATTGTTCCATTTCACGTATTTATAATGGCCAAGAGCCACTCGTAGTGACACATATCGTTATGAGAGAATAATATCACTTGTGCTGTAATGCTTATAATGGTAGTTACCATGTAGGTAGGTAAGTAATATAAGATATCACAGTTGTGGCGGAGAATCACATATAACAGATGCTATAGAATTATTGAGAATAGGTAAGATAAATATTTCTTTCAAAAAAATAGTACCGACTTTATTAGTTGGTGCACTGAAAAATACAAAATAATATAGTTGCACATAATTGCACAATTTTAAAATTAATAGTATTAGTGGAATTAATATTATTTTGTATTTTTCATTGTATCAACTATTAGTTTTTGTAAAAAAAGTTTCCAAATGAGTTTAGTCTCTAGTATTGAATGGATGAATTCTTCAAGAAAATACAATTAATTTAAGGTTAACCGGCAATACATAATTTTCCGGTTTACACAGTGTCAACGCTTGTTTTGAAATTTCATGTGATACAAACAGATAAACAAAATAACATGAGACAGTTCAAGAAGCGTATCTTTGAACCAATATATGAAAGCAGCCGTATTTGTAATAACACAGCTATTATTTATTTTATTTTAAACAGTGTATTTGTCTTGTTAAAAAGCTGAAAGTAAATGGAATTCGATGAGATAAGAAACGCAGGTTGTCAAATTCAAAAAACGATAAATAATGTCTTCAGAAACGGAATAAAAGGCACATTGCTCAAATGGCTAACCAATTATCTTTCAAATAGGTAAGAAAAAAAAACAAGACTTTACGATAACTATTCTAAATAAATAGATAACACCTATGGGGTGCCTCAAGGAAGTGTTATTGGACCGTTATTGTTTATACTCTGTATTAATAACTTACACCTGTATTTTCAGAATTCATTTATTAATTTGTTCGCAGATGACACTTTGATTTTTATATCTGGGGAAAATTATGACAATATAATTATATCTATGAATAATGAGTTGGATATTTTAAATAGCTGGCTTAAGGCCAATAAGCTCAAATTAAATACTCAAAAAAAAAGGTGTATGATATTCCAAAATCAACTGTACCAGATTCAGTCAAGGTAATTTATGAGCTAAAAATAGTATAAAAATAAGCAAAAAAGTTGGTAATTTTTACAGAATCTGTGCAAACCTTTCCCATGGTCTACATTTTTTTATATAATACCATTATATTCCTACATTTCAGTTATTGCATGTCCATACTTTTGTCTTGCTCATCTACGCAAATACATCGTTTGCAACTACTTCAGAAAAAAGCAATGCGAATTTTATTACGTTGTAACAGGTTCACTGCTATAACTGATATGCTTTGAACTTTGATATTCGTAAATATTTCCCGATTGATTATAGAGTCTGCATTAGTTCTAATTTTTAAAATTGTTAATAAGCAAGCTCCTTCCTACTTGCTAGAGTTTATAATCAAAATGGCAGATATACCTTACCTTATAAGTTGAGGTTCAATGACCAGTTCTAAATTCAAGACTTCAACACAAATGCCTTAGAAAAAAACTCTTTTCATTGAAGGTTTGAGACTATATAATAATCTACGTCTATTAGTTAAGATATCAGGCAATGTAAAAATTTTTAAAACAAGTTTAAGGAAAATGTATTTCAATATTTAGAATATATTGTATATGTCTATAGAAAGAAATGTAAGAAATCATGTAAATCTAATGACGTTCTTATCTTTTTCATAACTTATTAAGGTAATGAGTTTCAGAAATCCCCTGAAATGCCAAATACTTATATGATTTTTACCTTGTATCTGCGAAACTAAAAGAGACGAGTCAGTTTGTTTATGGCATTTAAGGTTTCATTCGAAAGTGGCACAGTAGTAACAAGAAGAGAATATAGTACTTTGTTTTAAGAACTAATTTTCTTTCACTGTTTAAATTGACGCGAAGGTTATTCTATTTCTTCAAGAGATTCAAATAAAACGAACACTTGATAGCATTTGCCTTTATCGAGAAGATGTGTGGCTATTACCGGTCTCTAAAGAACACTCAGATGCCCTTATCAAAGCGCATGTTTTCCAAAACTAGATAGAAAGTTTACTGTACGATAAGTATAATGGATTCTTTTCTCATCGTCCCTTTGAGATTCAATCAGGTTAGAATTAGAGCGACGCTGCGGGACCTTGGCTCAGCAGCTGCTCGTATCTACGAGAATGTCTTCTATCCCCGCTTCTATCATAAGAAATAAAAAAATCATACGTTGAAACTTCAATGTTTAGATTTTTATATACAGCTGTTAGGCACTATTTTTGTGTTAAATATTGATATATAATGTTAAAACCCAACAGACACATTCAATATCTGAACGATATTACAAATTTAAAACATTATTCTAGAATGTAAAACAAAACACTGTTCTCAAATGGAACAGACTAAAAATTTTAGTTTTAATTAGTTTGGCAGGCTCAACAGCTGTGAGTTTTTTACATGAACATACTAATTATGTCTACCTATATTTTCATGTTTTGTAACAACGAAATATGGTTGATAAATTAGCAATTTAAAATCATGTTAGCCTGAAAGCTCAAACCTAATTTCAAAGCATTGTACTAATTATGATTATGAACACACCTCTAGATTATTATCATATTTTTATAATTAAAAACCATTTAAGCGTACATGTTTTCATTTGTTTACATGTATATACTTTTTGCGGACAAAGAGTAAAATATAATTTACGATCTCAGAAGAGTCCATGTTCAGAAAATATATTATAGCTACAATTTAATAATTAATGTTTATATCTTCTGTTGCAGCTTTTGTTAATCCGTAATATAAAAAACATGCTATACCCAAATTCACATCCAAATAGAAACTAATGTATGAACACATGGATTTTATAAAAAATACACGCTAAGTATAAAATCTCTCCATTTTGATATTTTCCTTGAGCCCAATATAATTACAGGCGAGTACAAGGAATAAATAAGTATCTAATCTATCTAAAAATCTATTTAGTTTACTGCTGTTAGTTTGTCAGTTAGTTAGTTATGTTAATCTGTGGTATTAGTTACAGAATATTTTATATTTAGTGTCTGTTTTTCAAGCTGTCAATTGTCAAAGAGCAGACAGTCATGGTCAACTTTACCAAATAATAGGTATTTCCAAAAAAACATTTTTATTATTATGTCGGAATCACTCAACAGGTAGAATACAGGCTGTCCCATTTAAAATCTTGGAGTTTTGGGCCACCGTGTATCTATATACGGTGTTTCTTAATTACAGACTAATATTCAAGCGTGTTATTCTGGGTTCCATTTTTTTCCTTAAACTGATTCAATGCAATTTCCGCACGAACGCCACTGGCGAGAATAAAAAAATATGCTGCAAATCAGAAAATACCTTTTGATCCATAGAAGATGCGTAGGTAATAGGTACATTCTATCTAGGAACATACCAGAGTTAACATAAAGAAAAGATTTTTTTCTTGAAAATTTATCACCCTGTAGTTCAAAAGTTAAGACCTTTTGAACATATTTGTCGTATGAAGTATTTTTTCCTAAAATGGACCCTTCTTAAATATTAGCATGTTATTAAGAAACACCCTGTATTAAATAGAACACATCAAAAACTTGATGATTTGTAACAAAACTAGAATGTCTCATTCGGTTTATTCTTTGAAAAAATAAACTGTCTATATTTCCAATTACCTAATTTAGAAAAGTGAAGGTTGACAATATTCATAACTTCTTTTAAAAATTCCTTCATAAACAAAATTCTATCCTGAAAAATACTAATTTCACAAACATTATTTCTCTTGTCAAAGTTTGAGTGTGACACTATGATAGAAAACTCTAGATATTGTTAGTATTAAAATTACATAAATAGTTGAACTTTCCAAGTATTTTAAAATTGGTGGTGCAAATTTCATCTAGATTCACGAATTTTACCCCGAAGAAGAGAATAAAAATTCTCGAAAGCTCGGCTTAATCTAAAGAATTCTATTTAATAGATGACTGCATCCCCAACATATATATAATATAAATGTATGGTAACAAAAGTAATCACCTCATTTTTCAGCTATTTTTGCCTTTACCTCTTCGAATATCTCTAGTATGGTATGCTTGTCTGTGATGTTCCACCGTGTGGTATACATAACCAAACTACTTATATGAATTTATTATCCTCGTCCATATTTTAATCAAATAAAAACTGGACAAACATTGTGGCTCAATCTATAACGAAGAGAGTAAGTATAAGGGGCTACACGTGACAGATCCCATCAATATGGGATTTGAACGGCTCTCTCGTCGACGTTTATAGCCGCATACTCAAAGCCGCTTGCAATGGATGAGTGACGAGGTTAGGTACATAGTATTCTTCATTAGGGAATTTACGCTTTTTGTTGCGTTTATCCGCCCGCCTGCATACGCTTCCAGTGGACGACCAATCTGAGAAACGTCGGAATATGGAAATCATCCGGCCGTTTTTTGAGAACATTAGGTTTTAGTAGCACACCGAGACAAATAAAAATGGTTATAGTCGACTTTGTCTTGAGATTAACCATTTAGCCAGAATATGAATAAACTGGTAAAAAATATAAAATTTAATGTTTGATTAACTTTTTTCCTACTTTCTCCCAGAGATTCACATTGAGGGTATGATTCAGGAAAATAATTAAGCAAGATTAACCAAAATTGTTAGAACCGTTTTCATGCTACAGTCTTCAGCAAATCATATGAATATCAGAGCTATTCGATGGAATAATAATAAGAATTGTGTTTTGGGAAGAAATTGGCAAATTCCCATCCTCCAAATGTTCAGTGTAATCATGTTTACTTAGAGTTTAAATTTCCAACCAAGAATTTACTGATCTTTGTCAACACTCTTGGTGTAGACGACCTTATTTATTTACAAATTAACTCTTTCAGTGGCATCACACCATCTTGTATACATATAATAATTTTTTGGCACCTTCAGTTCTGTACAATGAGTATTTGAAAACAGTATTTTTGCTATAGAATTTAAGAATGGTAGAGACAAGATATTTTTTTATAAGTTTCTCTATCTGCCTGTATCTTTGTGCATTACCTAGGCGCAATTTTCGACGAAGTTTAGTATGTATTGCCTTTGGAATATATTTTAATCCAGATTTCCAAAGCAGTTCCCGAAATATTTGTAATGATCTTTATAAATAACAACAAAATAAACTACAAGGAGATCTGGCAAGATTTTACATGGTCTCACTGAATTACATTCACGAATATTAAATATACACATATATCACTCAAGCGATTACCGAGGGGAAATGCTAGTAGATATTCGGTTTCCGTGGTTTGTTTCCCTACGAATTGGGTAGGTAGGTGTGGCTGATTCTAACTGCTTTCAACGTTTTGTGGTAATATGAAAGTGTAAGACTCCAACCCGCCTTTGCCCTGTTGCTCTTAATTCATGTTCCAGACTCATATCTCAAGTTCCTTGAATCATCTTCTACGGTTTCACAAGAACTATATAACTCAGTTCTGCTGAAACTCAATTATTTTGTACGTTTTTTATAAGAGTTTCGAGTTCGCTCACAAATCGATTGCATTCAGAAATATAAAAGTTTATAATAGTTGATGGTTGGGATTTTTGATAATTGTTTACAATCAAATGTTCCACTTTGGAGTCGAATATAGTTATTAAATAAATACCTAACAGCATGATAAGACTGATTCTGCGCATGTTGCCAAGTCATTTGAAGTCGATGCTGTTTTCATGTCTAACAATATCAAGATCCCAAAAAGTATGGGGAATCCATCTTCAATTTGAAGCGATATGAAAACGATACAAATCCCTGTTTTCATGTGTTAGATTTAGATTCAATTCGATATGAGTTAGTTGTGATGAAAACGCAGTAATTAATTACTTTTTTGCGATTATATTTATGTCTTAAAATATATCTGAATGCTTTTCAACAATAAAATTTGTCTGTTACTTATTTCCATCTGATAAAAACATATCGAATTTTAGATTCTTATCAATAATTTCACCATTGAGTGTTGCTTTAAATCGGATTTTTTACTAGTACATGTCGGTACAATTCGTTTGTTCGTCTCCCACATGCAGTGATAATTCGAACGGAGCGATTTAACGCTTAGGGAGGTTAAATGAATAAATTATTACACTTGAATGATTTAACCATCCGACAATACAATAGGAAATGGATGCAACTCACACACTGACACAAAAAGAATGGTCGCAATGAAAACTTTTGTCGTTTTCGTCATTGGCGGCGGAAACAGATGCTAGCTGGGATTTTTCAACATGTAATTTGTTACTTTTATCATTATTTCTGCGGGTGCAGCAAGAAACTTTTTCTGCAAAAAATATTTTTTCTGTTATAATTGAGGTACTTATGAATTTCTGAAGAAAAAAATGTATATCTTTGAAAGAAAATCCTATGTATAAAGACATGCATCTATGGCAGCTATTTTTAAACTTTTGATAAATTCACATGATAATCGAGGTTTTTAATGGTATCCCCTATTTTTGTTACATTTATGTATTTTTAACTGAATTGTCGATATAACCAGGTTTCTTAGACTTATCAGTAATAATTTTTGATTTACTATGTGAACTTTTGTTCCAAAAAAGTTCTGTGCATAGCTCCACAAAACAATTCATAACTTCGGGACCATTCAAGGTAAATGAACTTTCTCAAGCTTAAGAGTATTTTTCAAAATCTAAGTGAGCTAAAAAAATCCCAAAGTAAACCCTACAAAACCTAAAAAAATGTTATGCAATATAATACAGGATGTCGTCTACTCTTGATTCACTTATATCACAAAAAATATTCAAAAAATTAAGGATTCGACTGAAAGAAAGGTCTGTTTTCAGTCGATTCATCGGAAATTTATCAGAACTTCAAACTTATATATTTCAAAAACAATTGAATAAATATATACCCAAATATTTTTTTTTGATCGGGTGATAGAGATCTTTCATTCTTATGAAGAATATATTGGGTGTTCCTTTGGAATTTGCAACTGTTTTTCAATTTTGAGGTACTTACGCATGTCTCGTCATCTATAACTTTGAAAGGTGTATCAAATATATAACTTTTTGTTGTTTTCCTGTCACTAATATTAACCTCTGTGAGGGGTACCTACGCAAATAATTCCCTGAACATATCCACTTCACGAATTTTCTTTTGCAAATTGATTCTACATTGGAACTCTTTAAACTGGTTATATTCCAAACAATTTTTTATAATTTCAAGAGCAAATTAGAACAAATTTCATTAAACTAAAAAGCAGTGAGAAGTACAAAATAATATCTATTTTATTAATAATGGAGTTGCAATTATTTACTATCGAACTAATTTCAAAAGCTCACGCATTCTAGCGCTAATAGGAAATTAATTGGATTTGAATTGTGATCGATTAATCTAGTAGGTACTTCAAACGAATATTATTCAATTTATTGATACCAAATCTGCCAAGTTATATAAATTTAGATATTTAATATTTATCTTCTATAATATTAGCATATGAAGAAAAAGCTGTGACGCGTCGATCTGTGATTTTTGACCGACGAACCCAAACGGTTCGGTTTTTTTACAAAAAATTGAACTGACTTTATCAGTTGGTGCACTGAAAAATACCGAATAATAATAATTCTATTGGTGCTGGTACTTGTGAAGTTGGTGCCAAAAGTTTTCAATCTAACTGCAACTGCACAACTTCAAAAGTACGAGCATCAATATAATTAATATTATTTTGTATTTTTCTGTAACTGATAATGTCGGTCCAATTTTCTGTAAAAAAATATTTATGGTTTTCTATTTTATATGCAAACAGAATTATTATTCACCATAATCTGCTCAACCTATGACGTCATCGCTATTTTTGGTTTAATATCCATAATTTAAAATTTGATGATTTTCTTAGTTCAAAGATATCAAATAGACGAGGATTAAGCTCTAGAAATATGAAATACCGGGTGATTAGATTAAAAAATGCTCGATGGGCACAACCTGTTGTTTCCATACTTTATGAGCGCTCTGTGTAAACACTTTAGGACTTATATACAGTGAGGGTCAAAAATCAGGCAAATATATTCATAAATTACATGGATCTATCGATTATATATTATATTATTATAATATATATATATATAGGTACCTATACAGAATATTTTTTTAAATTATTTTGATTGGAATATTCCAAACCCTTTCCTGATTTATAAACGGGTTACATGTTTGCTAAATCAGTTGTTTAAACAATATTTTTGCAAAATTCTGTTCTTGAGAAAAATATAGCTACAAACAAAGAATTCTCGAGGCAATATATTTCCTTGAAAGTAGTCAAGGAGTCAAGGCAATATTTGAGTATGTAGTTTCAGTTATGGTAACATCATTTCTAACAAGAGACGTACAGAATCACCGGAACACAAATGAAACTTATATGGAAATTCTCTTGGGGAAATAAATACGAAACCATTTGTTTGAATACGACGGCAAACTCATCACACTCTGAAACTAATCATTAATTATCTTCATTTATTCCCAAATGGGTTTACGTGCCTCACATTATTGCAATTAACGGTCTTGTTGTGATAAACGTCAACAAAATTCGAAACTCTAATCTATACAAAGAGCTATCGCAAACACCTACTACGAAGCCTATCAACTTCCACCTATCTGTTAACGTGGAAAGTTTCTCACACGATCTAACTTAAGAGGAGGAGAAATTGCCTCCTAAGTTTCGAACTAGTAGTAGTTGCGTTTATATATAAGTATATTTCTCTACCTAGCTATAGGCACATATGTGTTCAGTCTCAATGATAATACTAAACAACTTAGGACGACAGTAGCAGGTAGAAACTGCTAATTTGTGAAATAATTTCGCTCTGCTATATCAGTCATAATTTGATTTAGTCATTGAAATTCGTAGAACTTGAATACAAGAACTTTCAAAGACGATGGAAATGCTTTATGAAACTATTTGGCGTCCTTAATACAGTCTTCTGTGGGAAATAATCTATTGAATAACTTTGAATATTACATTAAATTACCTTTGAAGAAGTCTCCACCTGATAAGAGAAAAACTACTTATTAGGATACATGCATTCATCGATTAAAGTAGATAATATTATACCTTTTGGATTTAGACATGAATATTTATTTATATAATAACTTCATTGTATGACTTCAAATACGCGAAGATATTCCATATCCATAATTTATTATAATTATAATTATAATTTATCTATTTGATAATATCTTCCGAGGCAGCCTTTATATAAAATCAGAAAATTTCAGAATCCTAAACTCTTACCTACAAAACCGTTATTTGCTTGTTAAATACTCTGAACAGCTCTATTCAAGTTATGGAGTTCCTCAAAGCAGAGTTTTGGAACCACTACTTTACCTTATACACACAGCAGATCTGCCAACGAACGATAACGTCTTAGCAGCGATATTTACAGATAATACAGCCCTACTAATATGTTGTTCATGTGTCCTACAACAGCAGCTTATTCACTACAAAATCACCAAAATAAACTAACTGGTTGCTGGTTGAAGAAATGAAGCATTAAGGATAAAAAATCCGGGTAACCTTTACCAACCATGTAGGTAATTACCCAGAACTAACACTTAATAACCATGACGTTGTATCTTTACGGAAAATTTTGATATTTACATTGGCTGATCGACTGAAATTTTAAACATATAAATTCTTGATTTGTGGCAAACTTTCTAATAGTTTGTGATATCCGAGTCACATTAGTAAGAACAGAACTAAGAAGCTTTGTTTACCGAATGCGACTGCGTTAAAGAGTTAAAGAAATATTGAAGATTCTTCTAAAAGAGGAATATAAATATTATTTTGTAATTTAAAGTTCATCATCTAATGCCCCTTGTTTGATAGAATCATGACTACGGTATCACATAAATAATGTTTTAGATTCAATGTTATTGTTTTCTAAACCTTTCCTTTCATGGATGCTATTGTTTTGGTGATGGAGATATTTAATTTGGAAAATTGCAAACGGATCCATCTCTCAGCAATTTTTTTTAGAATTAATAAAGATTTACTCTCATCCTCTTAGAGAAGTAATTAAAAAAAACGGCTACCATTTACATAAAAATATATCCATCTTTTCATTATATAAATATCAAAAGTGTAATTCTCCTAATACAAATTAACCGTCCTAGTTGCGCTACGTCCATATACTGATTTAAAATTTGAGACGGAGATTTTGTAGCTTTGGGAATTAATCTGAAGAATCCACTAAATGTAAACGAATCGTGCTCCAGTCAGGATTTAGCCTTCTATTTTCATATTAAACGTGCCCACGGATATAATATCAACTTTTGAACTCGATATTAAAATGTATTCTCTATTCCATGAGGAATATTTTACCAACTACATAATACGTTGTATTTGAGTAAGTGACAAATCGTTCTTGCAACTTTGTAACCAATTTGAATACTAAATCGACCAAAAATTCCCGGAAGAGCAAAGTTTGAAGTCAAGAATTCTCCTTTATCTTGATACAATCAGCCAGTACAATTGAAATTTTCAAACATTCTGCACTCTAGGACCCGATTCAAGTTGTTCTATAATAAAAATAAAGTTACTGAACGAACAAAAAGTAGGTATCTGATCTTTACGGGAAAAATCCTGAGTAACTGGAGTTAATAGCTGAAAAACGGATATTTTCTTCATCATATTAAAACGCTTGGCATATTTTCGATTTTTATATCAACCTTCTTTTTCTGCAAATTATATATCTGTTTGACTATTCATAGTATGGTTTATAAAATTCCCTTCTAAATTAGATACAACTTTAGAAGGTGAGTGTATAAAAATATACTTCTCTATGAGACAAGACAAGATGCATTGTTTGCGATTAATAACAGATAAAATATATAGATTCATTGAAAATGCTTCAAACTGCATTTGCTATGTGCTTCTCCCAGTTAAAACAGAAAATGTTTTGTTTGATTTCCTCATTAGGTTATATTACGAATACCTATAGTGGGCATTGTCGTGGTTCCATGGAGATGAGTGTCAAAATTGTAGCACCCAGGCCACCAGTAGGCATATTGTGCTCTATTTACGCCACGATGCATCTATTCCAAAGGTCTGATCTCCTTTCTCTACCATGTGAGCCGAGCTCCTTTCCGGTTTCTTGACTGCTCGCTGAAGTATTTCATCAAAACCTTTCCTATTACGATGCCTGCTAACATTTAAGAGGGTTCGGTCACCTGAGTACCTTCTGTTACCTTCAATTCCTATGGGTTGTCGTTAGATATTAGACATGTTTTTTGCCCAGGACGTTTCATACGAAAAAACAGCGGGATTTACGTTTTGAGCTGTGGTTGATGTTAGATAGCCTTGAGGTCGTTTATATACCCGGCGTTTTCTTAGGTGTAAATAAGCTCGTTTTAGAACGCTCTTATGAAACGCGCTCACCCTATTCCATCATTTGCGTATCTACAGGTGAGTGTCAGAAACATTGTTTTATGCTTTAATAATTAAAAATAAGACGAAACTACTGGATTTATTCTTTGGTGTGATCAAGTACGAAGAATAGGCATTTTTATAGTGTGCACTGTGCACCCAGAATTGCAAGGGAATTAAAAAATCACTTTAGAATCATCAAGTTGTTAATTTTATTAAAATCAAATACTTTGCTATGGGAAAGTATCTGTGCTAAAGAAATATTTTTTTAATTTTGTGAAAACGCTCTGTAAAATATTTCTGATCATTAACAAATTATTGTTGCTGACTGTAATTATATCCTTAAATCATAATATCATAATAAAAACTCTGAAGCAAATAAACCATTTAAAATGTGCATTTATTTATTAAACATAGGATGATTAATGTATTAATAAGGTTAACTCAGTTTTGAATCCCACTACGTATTTATTTTCCATTGCGCAAGGTGATTCCCATCCTATTTAACAACACAACTAACTTATGAACAATGTATTCATAATGGAAACAAAGCTGGCTCAAAATTGGTTTTGCCTTGAATTGAAACATTTAAGCACAATCATTTATTTTGTATGCGTTATCAACCAATTAATAACCAAGTAGCTGCACAATATCTTGCTGATCGACAAAGTAATGTGTATGAAGTTTGTTGTATACCTACAGTAAGACTATATAGTATATATATATATATATATATATATATATATATATATATATATATATATGCTGGGAAGTATTTGCTGACCAATTAGGAACAAAAGAAGGTTTTTTTGGGGATAGCAGCAATAACGAAATTGAGTACTCTTTTTAGTAATTTATTCCAAGCTTTCGGGTAACATTGTACCCATCATCCGGGAAACTACAAAGTAATGGAATAGACAATATAACCAAAAAAAAATATAAAATCAGTTTTAGTATTATTTTCATACATCAAACTTACCACTAAGTGAGAATGTTTTCGTGGAAATTGATGGTAACGTAATCATAGAGAACTGTTCATTTTATATATATATATATATATATATATATATATATATATAATAATAGAACATGCAATTCCCAAAGCGTGTGAAACTTTTGCAACATAGTTGTTGGAAGTTGTAAGTTATCCTTCGTATAGAGGCGTTCAGACGCAGTCTTGTTCACGTACCTAAGATATTTCTTGGTTGGTTATTTTAATTTATTATATTGTGAGCATGGAAAGACATATTCTAAAAACTTCAATACTTTTAGCTTGAAAAAATGATTGTACATAAATTCTCGCCTTATTTTTTGGTTTGAAGTCCTCTCCATTATTCTTAAACTTTATATAATCACAATATTCTACTTATTGTTCTGTTTCTGCCAATCTTGATGATAGCTCAGATACATACAATTGACAGAAATCACCTTGTGCAAGTAAATTATGCTGTGTTATATTTTACGATTCCCTTAACAAGATAATACCCTTTACACAGTGGTGTCCGTCATAGATAAATGAGATTTTGCAATATTACCGCCAATCACTCAGCTGTCAGATTTCGATGAGTCATGTGCTTCGAAAGTGAATCGTACTATATATTGATATATACCTCTCGATAGTAACCACTTGTGGAGAGTTGGTATCCTGTTCTTCTACAGAAAATCACGTAATCTTCTGGTTATCAGTACGACAATGATAGACTATCCACAAATCGTCATCCATATATTAATATAGTTCAGAGATATCAACCGAGTTAGTTAACTCTAGCAAATATTGGCATAAGGCTCGACATCGAAACAATCGAGATCACAGCTTACTAGGAAAAATGTCTTTCAATTCCAATGTTCTTCTTATCACTTGACTCTTCGTCTTCTTCCAAGAGCTGGTAATATACGATGAGGAAAGAGAACTCTTATATCATCACTTTCATTTATCGCAATTTGTCACAGCCTATTTTGTTTACATCTAATACTAAAGGAAAAGAAGTTAAAATTTCTTCTTCTTTTTTCTATTAAAGAATACATGAATAAATTACGGAACCATAGCATAAATCAAAGAATTCATATCATGGGGAGGTTCATTGTAACTTGAAAAATAAAATAAGGAAGATGTTGTCTTTATTTTGAATTATTACTTCTCTTGACAGCAGGTCGATACCCTTCCGGGTGCACCTGGCGAACCTCGAATAGCGCCGATGTTAGCTATCAGGGCCGAATATAATAGCTAATTTCCGCCAAACGCACCGAATCTCTTTTCTCTCTATTTTTAGATTCAAAGAATGCTAAAATATCTGTCCTTATAGGTTCATTCTTGAGGATAATTACAGAATAAAAAGAACGCAAAATTGTGAATCTCAAACGTTATGATGAATACTAAAATATTTTGTTTATTATTTTCCTTCTATATAAATTTAAGAACATAGAGAATGAAGATGATTTTTTTACTCCAAATTATATTGCCTTTGTATAAATAGTTTAGTTTCTTACAAAAATTAATAAGATATTGATTATGTTGCAATAATATGATAGTTCTTTCTATTGAAATAGATTTTATCGAAACTAACAGATACATAAATGCACGTTTTGATGATAATATGATTTAGTTTTGAGTTAAAACACTGACTTCCAGATTCAATCCTTGTTGGTCATTTCCAAAGATAATTGTATAAAATCCTACCCCAATTAGGGGGTAACAAATTCCCAAGCGAAGAGGACCTGACATTTGGGTTATAATCTCGACCGTGTGTTGTAGTAATGGGAAACGGAATTTACCATAGGAAAGGACATTATGAAGGATCCTAAGTGAAGGTGATGCTAAAATTAGAAATTTTGGTGACCCATAAAATGTTTGAGGAAGAGAGAGAGAGAGAGAGAGAGAGAGAGAGAGAAAGAGCGAGACATGGGGAATGAGAGACCCGGATCAAAACCATTATACTCATGTGTCGGGAATATATTACCAAAAGTATTATGTGCCTACTAAAGCTATTTCAGATTCCAAGTTCAAGAGACTAAACACGATTCCCATTATAATTGAAGACAAAATAATTTGAAGGTTCTTTACCTGATAATAGATTATAACAACTACAAAATAGGCCACGCCCGATTATAATTAGATATAATAAGTTCTTGACTAGAACGGATTATGGATTATTTTCAAACTTCGTCTGAAATAAACACACAAAAAAGTTGTGTGACAATTTAATGATTATCAATTTGGAGTATGTTCCTTTGCATTAATGAACGAATTTATGATTTAAAAGCGGTGGACATTGGTTGAAGCGCTGTTGTGACAAAGGGTCAATATTCGAGCCTCGCTGTACCTATAGGTTTTTCTTCTCCCAACGAAATCACTTTGATGTTTATTTTTGTCTTGTTCTGAAATAACTATTATCAATATAACTTTTTTTTGTAGATAAACAATAATTATTGAGGAAATTAAAGTGGGGTACATGACATTGAAATGATAAGATAAACAATTCTTGACGGATACTAGTTGAACTAGACATATATCTATCTGGTAGGTATATATGATGTAAGAATGAGGAGCGCGTGGCTGCAACTTAAAACTGGCAGACTTTTTTCAATGAAGTTAAGCAGCGCAGAGTGTGGCGAAGGTTGGGCCGAGTGACAGCTGAGAACCGGGTTTGTTCGCTTTCTAATCCCCCCTCTATTTCTGTGCTGTCATTGGAATTGTCATCACTAGGAATGTCATTTCCAGTCGAACTTTCAATAAAATATGATTAACAGAGTTCAAGTGGAAATGACAGTTCGCTAACTGAATTCGAGTGAAGATTTAGGGTATTCTGGTAAACGAAACCAGTGTATTATGTCTTGAGTACAAAAGAATGTAAGAATCATGAAGATATTGAAGTGGGTACTAGGACTCTTCCAACTACCTAAACTTCTTCCATCATCTCTCGTGAAACTCAAATCTCTATGATTTCCACATTATATAATGTTATATTTATACTTTTTCATCTAAAGAAGTCGCTCCTAGTTTTCACTTAGGCTATTTATGTGAAAATGAGAATGAATCGCCTTACCTAACAAACGAGTAATGTACTGAATATTTCTAGGAGATCCGAGAATAATTAATTGTTTGATCCAATTGCCCTGAAAACTTTCAAATATGAGTCTGGAGTAAAGCAGAATATCTAAGCTAGAAGACAGAAAAACGAATGGAGCGTAAAATTTTCGCATCACCATTATATTATCCCTTCTGAAATGATCCCTTTTATTTTCTAATATAAACTTTACAGTTCTCTTGCGCCAGTTATACTACTGGCGTCGAATGAGCTGCAAGAGTTAGATAATAATTCCTACGAAAACGAACGATTTTTATTGGATCGTAAAGTTTGCAGTCCTCAGTTAACTTAATTATAGGAGGATGACAATCTCAACCCTTCTGTTACGTGATTTTATTATCTTAAAAGATATATATACACATATATATATAAATCGAATGACAAGCTAGGTGATTTTCAATTTATGCACTTCCTATCGAATCGTTAAAGAAAAGTTTAGTATACCTAAGTCAAAGTAACTTAATACAAGTGAAATTTTTGAAAAAAATTAAAAATAGTTTTTATTGGGCATTTAAGATTTAAACCGTACTGATGAGTACCTAATATTGCTATCCTTTTCTCGATTTTAACTATACTTATGTATTATGTATATGTGTTTGCCAGCAACAGCAATTCCATAACAAATTACTGTTTGTCTACCACAACACAAAATTAAACTTTAAATTAACAATAACGTCTGACGTCTGACAATTGCGACATAACCATAGACGATCTTCCAAAAAGTACCTATATACCAGAGAACGAGACGTATATATACGCTCCATGCTCGTGCGTAATTCCAGTGACGGATCCCATTGTCGTTCCATGTCGACATTATAATGATCTTGGTTGAATGAGATTGAATGAGATAATTATAATTACCAATATTGGATCACACTTGGAGCTTAACAGGCGGCGAGATGTCTGCGATCTAAGTACGAATTCGAAATTTCAAGTCTCTAGACCGTATGGGGCCTGAGAAATCGCTGCGGAGTCCATTGATACAAGAACCGAAAGTAATAAAAACTATTTAAAAATAGAAACACTATCATTATATTTTCAGGATTATCACATACTAATTCTAGATATCTAAGTTTAATTTCTAATGTATCTAATGGCTCATTTATTCTTACATTCTGATGTAATTAATTTTTCGTTATAATAAACACAGAATTAACTGAATATTGTCACAACTCTAACATATCTGTTAAGTATTCAGTGTTCTTTTTTTCATACCCGCTGATCGAGTTATTCTCCAAGGTTGTCTTGAGAGATATGAAAGTTTAAATCGAAATTAAAGTAGCTCTTGAACAGATGAACCGATTTTGATTCAGTTTTTTCAGTTTATATGAAAGTTGACTTGAGTGAAAGTGTTCTTCGATATATTTTTTTTATCGAGGTTCTTTGATCTAATATATTATTCAATATTTTAAGAAGAAATCCATTCTCAAAGTGGAGTAGTGATGAATTTAAATAAAACAATGTGTCATCTCCACAATTATAATTAAAATTATATAAAATTAAATGAGACATGTTTCGGGATTGGTAAAACCCCATTATCATTCTAGATATAAGGTTATGGTAAAATAAACATCTTAGGGGACCAAATGTAAACCTGTCAAATTATAAAATAAATAAAAAATAAAATGATTCAAAAACTCTCACATTATATAAATTACCCCAACTAAAACAAAAACCCGAAAATAAATTAAACATAATTCTTACAAAAAGAAAATCAAAATTAAATTGTACCGGAAAAATTATTCTGTGTTACATTTTTGAGGTCGATGCATGAAACCGAATTATGTTTAATTTATTTCAGGGTTTATGTTATTAGTTGGGGTAATTTATATAATGTGAGAGTTTTTGAATTATTTAATTTTTTATTTATTTTATAATTTGACTGGTTTACATTTGGTTCCCTAAGATGTTCATTTTACCATAACCTTGATTGATTGATAATGGGGTTTTACCAATCCCGAAACATGTATCATTTAATTTAATAAAATTTTAATTATAATTGTGGAGATGCCACCTTGTTTTATTTAAATATTATTCAATGTTATTTATTCCAATAATATATTATTATCACGATTGATTTATACGAATTTTATTATACATATATTGGTCGCACAAAAATAGTATGTGTCACGAACGATTTTACTGGTTTAAGACAAGATTTGTTCGAATAGTAAACCATACTTACCATTTTTGATACCTAATCACAAATATATATTATATTTCTGTGTACCTATGATACTATTGGCCTTGAGAAATTAACCCTCAGTTTGTTTTTAATAATATAGTGTAACGGTTCCATTAGAACTTTCACAAATAAAATGGGCCATACCATATGTTTAAAACTTAACCTCTATTCAAAATAGAGATATACCAATTCCAAAGAACCTATAAGTTAATCATCCTGCAGATCAAGGTAAGAAACCATGCTATGAGTCTCTTAAAATTTTTAAAAAATTCCTATAGAAAATTATTGTAATGGGTCTGATATATAAAAAAATAATTTTAAGACATTTACGCAGTTTTTCAAATAGATACAATAGTGGCAAACTTTCCGCTCCAATAAATTTAAAACAAATAAAAAATTTTGACAAAAACCAGGAGCGACTTTATTAGTTAGTACACTGAAAAACACAAAATAATATTAATTCCACTGGTGCTGATACTTTTGACACCAACTTCAAAAGTATCAGCACCAGTGGAATTAATGTTCAAATTAAATGTTGTTGGATATGGTCTCTTCTTTAATTTGGCCGTGTCAAATTTTTTGGATCTGCTGGATTTCAAATTTGTTTAACATGGGACCATCTCTCAATTCTCTTATTTCATATAAAAACAAATCATCAAATTCGGTGTACGTTTACCATACGTCGCGCGCATACGAACATAAAAAAAGCCCACAGTCGATACAGTTGGTCAAAAATGATATCGATGTGATAATTGAAAAAAGTTTTTATTTATACATTATAAATATTTTGCTGTGGAGAGTTTTAGGTCGAGCTCATTAATAAACATATTCGACCAAAATAGTTTTAAAATGGCGACGATCGAATATTTCATTAACAAATTATCTTAATTTTTTTGCATAATTTATATCCTTTATTAAAAGCTTAGAAAATAGCACTTCAAATGTGGATGTATATCAAGATTAGATCTTACAGAAATCGTGTTCATTGACCAACGAACCCCAAACGGAGGAGGTATACAATTCGACTGTGTGCTTTTTTTTTGGTTTGTGCGCGCCTTTCATATAGTAATCGTTCTTCGATTTTGATGATTTTTTATTAATTTGAAAGAGGAGTCTTGAGAAATGGTCCCATTTTCATAAAAACGGGAATCCGACATCTCCTTTCCTCCGAAAACTGCCCCTGAAAGGGCAATGTGGAGAGGGTGATTTCTGTCGAAAATTGAAAATCCGTGGGCAGTACATGAAGGACATAATTATTTGTAGCAACATTTATAATGAACATTTTTCCCTTAGAGTTACGGTTTTCGAATAAAATCGGAGTTAAAATGATAACAACTACAAGCAAGGAATATACGTGGGTAATAGGATAAGTACTATCCTCATTGGTACTAGTGAACGTTAAACGATTTTCGTGACTAATGTTACACTCAAAAGTGTGAAATAAATATTTTTTACAAAAAATTGGACCGACGTTATTAGTTGGTGCCAAAAGTTATCAATCTACCTGCAACTGCGCAACTTCGAAAGTAACAGCACCAATAGAATTAATATTATTTTATACTTTTCAGTGCACCAACTAATAACGTCGGTCCAATTTTTTTGTAAAAAAATATTAATTACATTATTGTACAAATTTTAAACAAGAAGTTATTTTCTTGTTCAAAATTTGTTACATGACATTAACCATAGACATAGGGGAGCTTAAGGTTCATTTTTTGAAATATTCTTTGGAAAAATGTTTGGTACTGTTCTGTACGTTTTTAAACGGTATTTGCTTTGTTCATTTTAAGAGTCATCAAGCATAATTCACGCTCTAATGATACAATGATTGGTGTTTCTCTTTGGGACGGGAATGCAATTCCCATTTACTTCGCATAAATTAAATCCAACCCAAATATAAGTTACTGGTCCTCGGAAATTATTCCATCAACATTCATAAAGTCTGAAAGTGTTTGATACTACAGACGATAATATTATGCCGTATGATATTTGAAGAGCAAAGAGCTGTTCTCTGCCGCCCGTGTGTCAGTCTGGACATTTGCAGTTTGGAGTTGGAGTTGAAGGGTTGACGACTTAGTTACGATATACCTACTCTTATGATCGTCATTAGACCTTCTGTATCTTAATAAATCTCATATATTTATTTCCAAATCTTATGCAAATCAGTTTCATATATTATGGATATAGAAAATTATATATTCTACTAGAACTAGAGCTTTTGTATTTGTTGATATTCTCGCTCGCCATTTTATTGCAACAAAAATATAACAGAAAGGATATCGGTGTTCCTCAGGGGTATGTTTGGTACCTATTACCGATTAAGAAAGTTGGTGAAATAAAAAGTTTTGTCTCAGGCATATACTGGCACCCGCATTCTTTTTCTAATATAAAAATGTTTAAACTTTAAATTAGTCATATTTTTTAACTGCATCTCGATAGGTATAGTTGTGGCACAAAAAACATTTAAAAATGTAGGACGTCAAAGTAATGGCAGTACAACATTGCTCCAAAAACTATATCTTTTCTGCTAAATAATTTTAAGTTTTGAGAGTAATTTAAGGCTGTTACTTTATTGGTATGAATTTTCCTTATTGTCGTTATGAAAATTAACATTTCCAAATCATTTCATCCTATTATTCTATCGATCAGGTG
This sequence comes from Crioceris asparagi, assembly GCA_958507055.1. Classification (NCBI taxonomy): domain Eukaryota; kingdom Metazoa; phylum Arthropoda; class Insecta; order Coleoptera; family Chrysomelidae; genus Crioceris; species Crioceris asparagi. The sequence goes on from OY293828.1 coordinate 73,571,126, forward strand.
GTTTGCAATCAGATCTTGTTCTAGTATATGTCTGTATTTTGGCTTGCAAATAAATAAAAAAAACTAAGTTTCATTTATGAGGTTTGTCTATTGCTGATAGAGACGTAATATAGTGCAAAAGCAGCATGTCATATTAAAGCCCAGAGAGTATGGCTACAGATATGGTTAAATACATATTGACATAGCCTGTCATATGTTCTCGGCTCTTAAGATGCCATTATTCGCAAGCTTTCCAATATATATATTATATATATATATATATACATATATATATAACGTTCAATAAGTGTAGTTCAAGTCACATACAGATATATAATATAGAAAAAATGTGGTGGACAGAAAGCTGGGTTTATGGAAGGTCAAGGGTTAATAACACATGATCGATGACATTACATTTTTGTTGCGGTTTTATTACAGAAAGATTTCATCGGACTTAACCAAAAGATAAAGAGTAATGGATTTTGATTAAATTCTCATATGTTTTCATATTATAAGATATATTTTTCTGTTGTTTTTGAGTAACAATTTGTATTAAAAATTTATAAAGAAATTTAAATATTTTTGGTAAAAATGGATAATTTTATAATTATTATTTGATATATTCCTGCACATTTATTATATTTCATTATTGAAGAAAAAACTTTAAACAAATAGTTTTAACTTGCTTTATTCTATTTAAAATATATAAACAAAAATATATTAAATGAAGTTTATTTATTGAGTGTTCTTTAATGTCATTTACATATACAAGGGGTAATTTATTAGCTTATTTTATGACTAAAACTTCACACAAACATAGATCCGGGCATTTATCACGTATTGAAATTGAAATTAAAAATAACGCTGCTGTAGACCTCGATTATTTTCTTCTTACAATCACCAAATGAATAACACCCTTATGAATCAGCATCTACTTATATGAAGCACCCTGTATATATTTGATATAAATTACCTAGAATATTTTGTTTCTTTAAAATAAATGCCATTTCATGTAGTGAGTCTAGGTAGAAAATAAGGAAAATGGGCAAATTCAAAAAATTTTCGACCTGGTTCTAAAAATGAAGAATGAATGAATTATGTCGTGATAAAATCCAATTTACTTCTCCCCATGCAATGTAACCCTAATCGTTCTTTTTCCTATGGGCTCACGTCATTTGATAAAGCCTATAAACCCATAGAAAGAGAGTGAGTGTGTATGAATTATTCAGGAATTACATTTTTCGTTTATGCTCCTAAGAACGTTTCGACTCTATCTCACTTAAGCAGGAGAATTCATTATCTGAAAATAATTGAGTTGTGAATATAATATAAAATGAATCAAATATTGATACCCTAGTGATATATAGAGCCATGTTGCTTTTGGTTTGAAGCTCTAAAATATTCCTGAAATTTAATGTGTCGAAAGAGATTCTTCTATTTATTCATTGTCGTTCTCTAAATCCGTTCAAATAAATGTGTTGATATGCAATATTGTTTATGTTATGTAATCTAGTTCAACGATTGTCAGTTGATATTCCCTATGTGCTCTAATACCTTTGCATCAAGTTCATTCAAACTGATTTATTCAATTGACGCTATTGGCTGAAAATAACTTCGAAGCTGTATAATGACTGGAATTGATGTTGGATTAAATGCATTTTAGATGATATTTACATAAACTTGAATTCATTAGTTTCGAATTGATTTAAATATTTGTCTTTGGAGTTATCGAGTATATTCATTCGAATATATTGCAAATAATTACATACAGTCTTCTCAAGAATGAACTAAATTTAGAAATATATTTATTATCATATGCTTAAGATAGCATTAATATCTCGATAACGGTACTAAAATACTTCTGCAAATAATGTTAACTAATTTGTTAAATTCCATAAATCGAATAATTTAATTTTTCATTCAGTATCATCTACTAACAATTTTTTTATGCTTACGGCTAAAGCTCAAAATAGGCGTCATTAATAAGAAAACTAAAATATCAATATCATGAGCATGTTGTACTTTGTTTATCTAGTAATGAAAAGTGTCAGCTGATGCGTACGCTTTTGTTTTGGTCCTTGTAAAAAAGTTAAGTTAATGATGGTTTCTTTAAAATGGAAGAGCATAAATAATACTGTGCTAACTTTTTTCTGTAAAATTTCGAAAGCTATTGGTTGGTTATTAGTGCTGCTTATGCTACTATTTGAATACTCCGTGTATGAATGTTCTATCATTATATCTGACCGACGAACCCATACGGAGGGGGTATATACTATTCGTCTGTCAGCTTTTTTTGGTTTGTGCCCGCGCTGTAAAGTACACCGATTTTGATGATTTTTGATTCATTTGATAAAGGAGACTTGAGAAATGATCGCATATTCGTGAAAAATTCAAATCCAAAATCTTCCTCCCTTCGAAAACCGCCCCGAAGGGGGTGAATCGGGCATACTTTCTCGAAAATCGAAAATTCCAGAGGGCAAAATTAAGGATAGGACAATATCCGGAAACGTTTAAATTGAAAATTTTTTCAAAAGAGTTACGATTTTCGTTGGCGATGTTAAAATCTCAAATATGAGGATTTTCGGTATGTGGAGAGGGCAATTTCTTTCGAAAACTGAAAATCTAAGGGAGGTAAATTAAAGACAAAATTATTTGTAGCAACATTTATAGTGTAACGTGGATAGGTAGTCATGTACTTACGGTTGTTATTCGTTTATCAGTTATTTATTCTACTACCTCGTTTAAAATAGTTGTTGCTTGTATATTTCATTATGTAGTTCAAGAATTATAGCTGATCTATTCTCGATCTTTGCAGAAACTATATGTGAGGTACAGTTGTCACATTATTTTCAGTTTGACAAGCATCTAGAACATTATTATGTGCGTCTATAGTTTGAATACCCATCGAATGGGGTTTCATCATACCTTATCTAGGTATCTCTTTTTTCATTTGTAAACTAGGTGAAATAAAATTTTAACGACATAAACATATGTCTTCGATCAGATCGGCTGATTGTTATTTTGACGTTTGTTCTTGTTCTCTTTGACGTTTAATGTCAAACATTTCTTTTCGAAAGTGATTTAGCCCCTTTACAAATATGTTACTGTCAGTGTTTTGGGGTTAAGAATTAAATTTTAATTTAAATTATTTACGAGATGCGTAAAATGGCAGATGACGTCAGGAATCGTGACGAAACCCCACTCGATGGGTATTCAAACTATAGATAATCATAGAATATTCTCGATGAATGTCATGATTCAGGTATATAAAGCCGTGACGATTACGGGACACAGGCAGTCTTATAGTCAGTTGATAACAGTCAGTCTGTGGAATCAGATGTTAATAGTAGTTCAGTCGGTGAAGACAGTGACAGTATAGATTGTCAAGGTGACAAGTGGTGACAGTTGTACCACAACAGAAGGTCGCGTACAGAGTATTCGAAATAAACCATTGGAATCAATCTGCGAACTTTTGAGTATTACGCAAGTGAACTCACCCCACAACGTTTAGCACAGGGTTAAACGTTACAATTGACGTTCAACGTTTTCCATGACTAATGTTTCAATCAAAAGAGTGAACTAAATATTTTTTACAACAACTTGGACCGACTTTAATAGTTGGTGCACTGGAAAATACAAAATAATATTAATTCTGTTGGTGCTGGTACTTGTGAAGTTGGTGCCAAGAATCTTCTATATAATTACAATTGCACAACTTCAAAGTTACCACTATACCAATATTTTGTATTTTTCAGTGCAGCAATTAATAAAATCCGTCCATTTTTTTGTAAAAAATACTTATTGGTTCTCATATTAATTTGTGCCTACTCTAATATTATATTGGAAAGAGTTTCTGATAATTCATATAGACATATTATCTACAATTTAAAAAAAAACTACTTTTGGTTCGTATTCGTGACCACAAATTTATAACTGTATTTCCATACAAATTTTGGAATCATGGAAATGTTCGTGAAATCGAATAAAAAGGAGCACTCTCGAAAAAAAAAGATAATGTCATAGGCTTTATGATACCTTACGTAGAATTTCGTATCCAAATATACCCATTTGTACGCAGCTGTTCATCTAACATTGATCTTTATATCCGTTAGCTGCTGTTCAATGAACCAATTTGCTAGTCTATTCTCGACACCTACATGGCGACCTTTGCCTTTTGCTGTACGAGTATGACGCCGATGCTAGACGGGTAGGCTTTTGTCCCCTCTTTCCATTCTTTTGCATATAAACGATCGTTGGCTCAACACCATATTATCAAACGTGCCGAATGATAGCAGAAGAAAGTGATAATGGACGATGTGAAGTTTTATGTTTCTGCTTATGTCCCTAGTGAAAAGCCAAAGAAAGTTCAGACGGTTTTCGCCGGTTGATCAACATAAAAAATTGCTTCTAAGTCTGTTTTTTGTGATTGGATATAATCATTTTTGGCATTCTACCTACAATATAAAAATTATATAGCAACTGAGTTCTTATTGTGTGGCACATTGGTACACGTTCTTCCGAACTCTCAACTATTTTCGTATACGTTCTACGATTAACTGACTGCCTAGTGATCTATACATCTTAAGAATACTTCGAAAAATTTATGTAAATGACCTTGATATATCTTGGAGATAGAAAATCTAAATTATAATTTATTCAAGAGTAAAGTTACCATTAATACGTTTACATTTACATTATTTATCTCCATGAACTAATTTTATAATAATTTTATGATCAGCGCTAATGTTCTCAGATTAACTGTCAACGTAAATTAATGACTTTCATGCATTTGATCTCTTCGGTATTTTATGTTACGTTGTAAGATAACAACACTATCTAGGAAACTCTTTTATATGATCTTCAAAGAGGACATTCTAGTATAAAATCCAATGCTTAAATTGCGCCTTGTTAGATATGGAGGACCATTTCGAACGAAGCTATAGTATGGATGTTTTTTGACAGACGAACCCAAACGGTAAAAAGGTATACAATTCGACCGTTTGCTTGTTTCGTTTTATGGTTTGTGCGCGGGCGGTATATAGTAAACATACTCTGATTTTGATGATTTTTGATTCATTTCAAAGAGGAGAGAAATGGCCCCATATTCGTAAAAACTCAAATCTCAAATCTTCTTCCCTCCAAAAAACGCCCCGAAGGGGGTGGAGGGGTCAATTTTTAAAATCGGACAGCAAAATGAAAGATAGGATAATTATCGGATACGTTTAAATTGAACATTTTGTCGTACGGTTTTCGAGTTATGGCATTGGTAAAATCTAAAGTATGCGTATTTCCGCGACAATGTTTTTAGATTTCTGAATAGTCCAAGCTAAGAAAATATACGTTATTAGTTAGTGCACTGAAAAATACAAAATAATATTAATTTTATTGGTGCTGGTACTTGTAGAATTGGTGAAAAATACTTCAAAAGTATTAATTCTGTTTTCTTCTCATCATCAATATACATTGTATTGATAGCGTGCTCTGTGTAATCTGAAAAACTGTGTCCTGTAACTGTAACCCTCTGTGGCTTTGTGTTTCTCACTCTTGCTGCTCGCATATTTTTGGCCGACGAAAACCAACCGGAGGAGGTATACAATTCGACTGTTTGTCTGCATTTTTTATAGTTGTTCGTGCCTTATAAATAGTAAACGTGCTCCGATTTTCATGATTCTTTTTGAATTTGATAGAGGACTATTAAAAATTGGTCCCATTAAAAAAAATTACATTCAACATGTACTTCCCCTCAAAAACTTCCCCTAAATGGGGTGGAGTGGCAATTATTTTCAAAAATCGAAAATTAGAGAGGACAAAATTTCAATGTTTAAATTGGACATGTTTCTAAGAAATCATAAGTTTCTGAGTTATAGTAGTGATAAAGTCTGACATAGGTATGTGTAGAGTATAGAGTATAGGTACCTATTTTCGCGATGTTTTGAAATAATTGAATAAGTATAAGCAAAGTATTATTTTTTTTACGTTGAACGTTGAATAATTTTGATGATTAATGTTTCGCTCAAAAGTGCAAAATAAATATTTTTTACAAAAAAATGGACCAAGTGGGTGCTAAAAGTTTTCAATCTAACTACACTGCATAACCTCAAAATTCAGTGCCAATAGAATTACTATTATATTGTATCTTTCAGTGCATCCACTAATAAAGTTGGTCCAAATTTTTGTAAAAAATATTTCGTAGATATTTATATTCAATTTTGGATATTTTGCATAGAAAAGACTCATCCATTTTGATGACAAAATTACCTTCCAAAAAGGGTAGATGAGGCTTTTTCAAAAATCAAAAAATGGATATGAAAAACATAAAGACTCTGTTTGGAAATCTTTGAATTGAACCTTTTTCAAAAACTTCAATGGCTTGTGAAGCTGTGGTTTCAACCCTCCAAAGGGTGAGTTTTTACACACGTTTTTATTGAAAGTTGTATTTAAACTGTTTACAAAAAATTAATCGACTTTATTAGATGCAGCACTGAAAAATATCGAAATAATATTTATTCTATAGTAATCTACTGGTACTTTTGAAGTATTTTCCAATAGTTATCTGTTTACCTGCAAATGAAATATCATCTTTTGCTCCACTTCAAAATTAATTGAACCATTAAAATTAATATCGATTTTGCTTTCCGTAAATAGTTATATATTCAGAAACCCTTTAACAAAGGCACTAAATAAACCCTAGATGAGAACGTAGACGCGTTGCTTATTTAAATAGAACATAACATAAAATTCACTCATGCAGGTTCTGAAGCTAAATATTCAAACATCTGAGCAACCGTACCAGAACGGATAAATGAATATGGATGATACCAGCTCAGATTTGTTATTAATAATCAAATAATAACATGTGAAGAATTAATTTCATCATTATTTTACTTTTTCATATTCCTGGTTTGCACAATGGAAATAGTCTGTTATATATTTAGGAAATATGAGATCAATAATTGAAAATATCATGGCGATAAACTTTCTACTTCAACACAGTCATTTCTGAACGCTTAGTTTCTCTAACAAACGTAATAGCAGCAGAGTACATCCCATAACTTTTGTGGAACTTTTACAACTTATAAAATAACTTTTCGCTCATTCTCCCTTTCACCGTTGCTCTATCACCATTACGTAAAATATGGTTGGCGGCAGGATGTTTAATATATATAATATTATGATAACCGAAATTCCATTATGCCATTCAATTCGCTAGTTGGAAGCTGGAATGGACATGGAACGTGTAATAGGAAGATTTAATTGTAAATAATTTGCTATCAAGCAAATTCCCGTGAAATTGTTAAAATACCACCACCATCCTAGAGATAAATACCGTGGAGCGATTAGGATTATCACGGATTGTGTTGAATGTGATGGCTACTAGACAACATTGCCAACCCCGGATTTCCAACTAGAAACCTTTCACTGCTATATTGGGGATTCACATTTTCAACTCATGTTGACAGTTTCATCCAAGCACATATTTACATTGCTTGATAATCTTCATTCTAGTTTTTGGACACTTCAATTTCAAAAGGTATCAAAACAAAGGATTTAATTGGTTTATGGACGGTTAATTACAGGAATGACTGAACTAGGAGATTCAGTTTCGCTAAGGATCAGGATTATTTACGGCTAATTTTTCAGTTCAAATCTGCCACATATGTTATGTTTGTAGATTACGTTTTGTATATTGGGTTTAATTACTTTCGAATTTTGTTGTCCTTGTGTTAAACTCAATCATAGGATGAATTATGAAAGTCAATCTCCCTCACGCTTCCTAGGTAATCTAAGAAGAACAGACAGGTTATTGCGCTATTTATGTGTTATCTAAAAACAAAAACAATATTTATTTTAGGTAGTACGACAAGACCCTCTCAATGCATAGGGAGATATAATAGTATAGCTAAATGTAATAAAACAGTAGAACCTCGTGTGTCAGTATACTGAAGGTATGAATAAATCATATATTACATTTCAAAAAACGACAAAAAAACTAATTAGAACACTCTTTCAAGTGACTTTCAAACAAAACAAAAAACATAATCATAATCGGTTCATCCGTTTAAGAGCTGCGGTGCTAAAAATCTATATCGGAATTGGATCATCCATTTGGAAGCTACGTTGCGTCAAACAAGCAGACAGATACAGGTGTTACTCATAAATGCATGACGTTTTTGTCTTTGATCCTAAATATCATGAATACTGTAGTTTGCATTAGTCTGAGTCTGGGAAAAATATAGTAAAAAATCAAATTCTTGGTTTTTTCTTTATTTTCACAAAAAAATGTTTGTTGCTAAAGGGCAACATCATGTATTACAAGGTAAGAGATTTACATGTGAAACTTTTTAAAGCAGTTGTTTCACCGCATTTTTCGCATTTAGTGTGCGTAAAACCTTTAAATTTGCGAAACTTGCACCTCAGTTTTGGCTTCTTAAAGGACTGGCCAGTTCCCCATTTGGTCAGTACGAACTTCCATCGGCGATAGGTGCTTTATCGTAATCAGTAGTAATTGTCATGATATAGTCTGTAATTCTTCTGAAGAGGAATAATTCTAGCTAATCTGTTCACCAGTATCTATTCCGAAATTTTTAGTATATCCCTAATGGCCTAACATCACAAAAAAATTGAAACCCCATTTAGGAGACTTCATTGGAAAATATTGCTTCTTATAATGCCCAACTTTCATTGAGCACATTTGCTCAACAATGTTAACAAGTTGCTCTAAAGCCAAAAAAAACTTTTTGTTACGGTATTCAATGAGGGGTCTGATCGATATTGTTGTCAATAAACGACATACAGTACTGCTGTTTTGGAACGGAACACCAGTATTGTGTCAAATGATTAAATCACCCAACACTGACCTGTATAATGGATCGAATTTAGGAAAACAGACAATAAATTATGTAGAAATTATAAACTAACTATGCGCTCAAAATGCTCAAAAATATGGTAAATTTGATTTTTATGGGGCATCTCACAAAGGACTTCTCGTCGACCAGATACAGATGTGATGATTCTAATAAATGTGCGATATCGACAGTTATATTACATTTCATGAATCTTTGAATTATACCTCCGCTCTGAGATACATGTGAACTAGATTATTAGGTTGTATCCCTTAAGTGGCTTCTGGTGCAGCAAATGCATCTCCCACTGTGACGAATTTCCCCTACAATTCAATTGGATACCATGAATCTTTGATTTATGCCGTATCAGTTTTATGTGAACTGGACTTTTGCGCTGCATCTATGATGAATGGTGCAAAGCATTATGAATATACAAATTTTAATTAATCTGAATCGAATATTCATCGAACCTTATTGAATATTGAAGAATTTTATCTTTATTTATAAATCGTAAAAGTAAAATTCTTGTGTCCATAAATCATAGTTTATATTTAGTACATTTATACTTTTGTTCCATGAAACGTCACTTTATTCAATGGATCTGAGAGCGCATAAATCAAAGTAGTTTTTTTCAACAAGAATTCCTTCAATGAATCGTAACTGCGATAACAAGCTCATTTGACTATACCACACATTAACCTTCCGATTACATTGCTTAGCAACGTAAGCATAATTTTTATGTGATTAAGTCTCAAGCACTTTGAATTCATCTGGTATTTAAATAACATCCCACTTTCACGATCGAATCGTTCTTAAGAATGGTTGTCAAGCTATATTTATTGAAGTTCACTCCTTAAGAATCGATAACATTTAAAGTAAATGACCAGTATAATCATGCAATAGCAAAAAGCGTTGTTTTCTATTCGACGAATGCCAACGCAACTATGCGAACTTCATTCGCAAATTCTCAAAAACCTTATGTAGCCTCACTTAAACACGTTCAAGTCTTCTGAATTTTATAATCTGAGTGAATGAGTAAGAACATATTCAGTAATCTTATGTATTGTATATTTTTAATACAAAAATCGTCTGAATTTATCACTAAACGCAATGGCGACTTTTGTATTTTTGGGCTGTACTCCTTAAGAATCGAGTTCATATAAGGCCTCCGGTACGAAAATTTAAGAGATAGAAAAATCGAGCGTTAACAAAGCATCTAAGCAGAATATTTCAAAATTAAATAACTTTTCGTAACATTCATTCCTGACAGTAGATGGCAGCAAAATTATTATACTGTCAGCTCATACTTTTGTCAGTCGGAACGTTACTGAAATAATAGATATTTTTAGGAACTTCCACTCACACTTGGCGGCGATTTAAATATTGACTACGATAAAGATGAAGGATTATTTTTTTAATTAAAAAAAAGTGCAAACTTTTTGCTCTTTTTGGAGATCGCAAAATAGTGCCTAATTCAGTAATCTTCACAATCTCTTTCGTTTAAGTGGAGGATTTGCTGGGCAAAAGTCAAGTTCATCTACTGATAAAATCAATATTGAGAACACTAAACACTTAAAACGTTACGTTCTATTCGAGCTAAGGGCAGCTCATCCTCGCTCAACCAAACTATCGATGAAGAAGATTCAATTTCAGTCCATGGTGCCTATCCCTTATTGGATTACCCAACTGTGCTCAAAGGTTATTTAGATATAAAAGAGGCGTCATATTGCTTCTAAAATTAGAAACACAACGACTAAGCTGGAAACATAACCCAACCTATAAATTCGATTCCGAAGTGATCGATTTAGTTTTAATGGATTTGGGGATGATTACCTACGTCAAGTCAAATAAGTGAGGGATTATGCTGCAATGGTTGGCAAACATTCATTTACATATTAAAAGGGTATGAATAAATTGCAGTTGGTATTGACAGGTTTCGGAGACAAAAGCTACAAAATGAAATAGAAAAAAATGTGTTTTGTCATTAATGAAAACTGTGAGCAAGGGTTTCTTGGAGACAAATATACTCGGCTCTGGTAAAAAGCCATGAAATCATTAGATTATAGATAATAGAATATAAAACGAAAATATTTTAGTGTAGGCCCCGGGATGGAGCAATATTGAGGGTATCCATGTTTTTTTCTAATATAAAAATGTAATATATGGAGACCGAGCTTTGCTCGGTTAAAACTGGATTTAAGAGTTACTAAGGATATTTAAACTTATTATAAAATGTGTATATTTCTGGTTAAAATGTATTGCGATCGGTAAATACCGCTTTTATTGTTCACATATTCTTAAGATATAGATTTCGAAATAAATATGAATGTGTAATATGAAAGATAAATATACCAAAACTCTGTTGCTGTATCACCAATCGACTTCTCAACACACAAACACTATACATACTGAAACTGTGGACCTCGAGGGTCACACCGACGAAATATGAAAGTATCTTCAATCGATTTCTCGACTCCAAAGACCCTTTTTTCTAATTTTACCAAAATCTGCTAACCCTTCCTTGAAATAGCTAATGCGTACCTTATGGGTCGCAATATATTAGATATGTACAAATTTTATTTCAAAATTTCCGATAAAATTATTAGAAACTCTTAAACATCTTTTATAAAAAATTTGTTTTTTAAAAAAACTCTAAGGTGATCAGAATTCGAACCGAGGAACTCTATATCAATAGTGGGAACCTTAACCATAGGACTATTCTTTCCTATGATGTTATTGCGTTCACAATGATATCCTAAATATTATCTGAAGAACTCGGAAAATGAGAATATTTATTGCTAAAAACGATTTTTCTTGTGAATGTGAATACAACCAATCGATTCAATATACTCTAAAACCCATACATAGGAATTTTCATCGAAATCGGTAGATCAGATTCCGAGATAAAATTTGCATATATATATATATATATATATATATATATATATATATACAAGCATTGCTCGTTTAATATAATTAGATTAGATAAACTTCAATTTAGTCAAAGTTTGAAATAATAATTTTTGAGAGTGATTTCTGACTGTTTCTTTAATGGTATGGTCACTGAACAAAAAAATGTTCCGTAAAGAAGTAAAAAAAACAAACTCTGCGCAGGCCTCTCATGATCTTCCACATTGCAGTTGTAAGAACTACCACTTCCAAATCAGTAAACCCTGGATCAGGTTCATTTGCGTGTTGGATTTTGTGTTAAAACGAACTAATACCTAAATATTTTTTACAAAAAATTGGACAGAGGTTATTAGTTGGTGCACTGAAAAAAAAACTATAATAACTTTAACTATAAAAAAAATATTAATTCTATTGGTGTTGGTACTTTTGAAGTTGTGCAACTGCAGTTAGATTGAAACTTTTTGGCACCAACTTCACAGTAGAATTAATATTATTTTGTATTTTTCAGTGCACCATTTAATAAAGTCGTTCCAATTTTTGTTAAAAAAAATTATTTCACACTTTTGAGTGTAACATTAAACAGAAGAAGATAGTAGGTACTTATCTTATTTATTACCCATATATCATTTGCTTGTACTTGTTATTATTCACAGATCTCAAAATGTCGCGGCGGAAATACACATCAGACTTTAAAACTCAAAAACCGTAACTTCATTTCAAAAATGTCCAAATTAAATGTTGCTACATATAACCTGTTCTTTAATTTGGCCGTCTCATATTTTAAATTTTCGCAATAAATTGCCCCCACCACATAGCGAAAATACATATATTACCATTGCTGTAATTCGAAAAAAAGTAACTGTATAAAAATCAATTTAAACGTTTCCTGATATTGTCCTATACATTTACTATATAAAGCGCGCGAAAACAAAAAAAAAAAAAACAGTCGAATTTATACCTCCACGGCTCTTTGCTCCGTGAAAACAAAAATGAAATGGGCTTGTGAATCACAGCATTGAGTTGCACTCAAAATTTCTGCTACCAGATGATGGTTTATTTTCATATATTATGAATCATAGCATAGTATATATTTCGGCTAAATAGTGGTTCATCAGATTCAACAATTTAAGCGCAGATGCAACAACCGTTGTATGCCTGCATCCTAAAAATCGGATTAGAGACATCTGATGATAATTGAATGTAATCCTAATGCATTCTCAAAAATGAGTACATACATAACTACAAAAGAACTACAGCGACAAGAAATTTAAAACGACAGAAATTAGTGGCGATGTATAATAGAGTAAAGTTATAAATTTCTATTATGAGGGTATGCATGACTCTTATTATTATTCTTGTAATTAAAGTCGTCAACAGATGTGTGAGCAGTGACCGGCGCCACTTATTCACTTGAGCCGTCCAGAAAACTTAGTAATTACCGACACAATGAGATAAATATATCTTTTTATCCAAGGTCAAATTCATATTTCCTCAATTCTTCTCACGAAATGTGAAAGGCTATTCTAACAAAAATCACGCGATGGTCCGTTTTTCTTTTTCTTTCCTATATTGATTTACTTATAAATCTAGGTCACTCAAACATGCATTAGTTCTAGGCATACTTTAACCTCATGAAGAATTTTATTAATGGACTTTTTTTCAGGTATGATCCAGGGAAGGATGTTTTTAATTCACTGTGCTGGTATGTTATTTAACTCAAATTTAATATCATTTTATATAAAAAATGTGGCAAGTACGAGTAAAACTGAGGGATCCGTACATTTGTATTAAAGTTAAGAAAGGAAAGCAAAGTTAAAACGAGGATTTTATTAACAAGCAATTAAGGATGTTTACCTTACATTTATTCTATTCTTAAATTTTCTCTATTTATCATTATCTTTTTTTTAAGTAAATTATATTGAATATAGAAAAAAGTAACAATTCCTTGCAATGGCATTGAACAGATCTGATTGAGAGGTGACGCCTTTACCTATGAGTTTATTGAGGCCTGTTGTCTGGATTCCGTATAGTTCATATATTAATGAACAAGCATTCCATTTATGAAGCTTTCAAATATTGCTTTCAATGTGTAATTCTTTTTTGATGACATAATCATCGTTTTTAGCCAAGATGGCATTGCGACATTGCGCATTTTTCTTTGATTTTAATTATTTTCAACCAGACGTGTATTAGAGAGATCATTTTATTTTATCCTGCAACCTCCATATCAAACTTTACCATCTTAATTTTTTCAGAGATTTTTTCTTTCTTAAGTTCGGAGATTACAGGGACCGAGTGGGACGAAAGAAAAGCGAGTCTAAAAGATACCTCTTGTCACATTTTAGGAACGGAGCCCTTATAATGTTTCCCTACCTGGCCATCATACACATTCTTCATTATTAATGAACTTGAATCTGAAAGAGGCAGAACATCCAGAATTATGAAAAGGTGTTCTTCATTCATATAAGAATTTTCAATTTTTCAGCGATTCTAAAAATAAAAGGATAGTTCATGGGAAACAGATTTAAACAGCTGATGCTCACTTGAAAATGTTGTAGATGTAAGACGCCTAGTAACGTGTTAGTCCAGCTAGATCTAATTCAAAATTTTTATTCAATATTTTCATCAACTCGAAAAGATGCATTGTGGAGCAAAAATAGATAGGAGTTTTCTACGTAAAATTATGCGGGAAATTAAAAGATATTTTATTTAGGAGAAAATATCACTGAAATATTTCAAAATAAAGATTAATTTCTATTTTTCCCAAAAACTTTGACATGAAGTAATGAAACGAACGTATATAAAGCAAGTATACATTGTTTTCTATAGTAGGAAGTTACAACAGTTAGTCCGATTCTTATTGGAAAATATGGATAAAATAGTTTTTATGTCATTGTGTCGATTTTAAAACAAATTTCATTAAGAGGCTTGCTTCTCTTTCTTGTAACCTATAATTCCACACGTAGTTTCCGATCAACCAGTATTTTTCTACACATATTCCTAACCCCATTCTCATCTCTTTCAGTTTATCATTTATCAGTCTTCTCTTTCATTCTATACCTTGAAATCAAATTTCTCCATGTGACAGATACAATGAAAGGGCTCATGTTATTCGAAATTATTTTTCCATACATTTTAAAATAACAAACTATATTAGTGGAAACTAACAAAAATTGAGCACCCCCTCCATGTCTTCAAAACTACGTGACGTATATTTTGACCGACTTCAAAAAAGGAGGAGGTTTACAATTCGGTTGCATCTTTACTTTTTTGACCAGCTTCCTAAACGGAGGAGGCATACGATTCGACTGTATGTCTGCATTTTATTTATGGATGTTCGCGCCTTTTGCATAATGAACGTAGGTACTCCGATTTTGATGTTTTTTTTTTCATTTGAGAGAAGAGTATTGAGAATTGATCCCATTGGTAGAAATCAATATTGGGCATGCCCTTCCTCACAAAAACTTCCCCAAAAGGTGGTGGTAGGGACAAATCTTCCCGTAAATTGAAAATCCGAGACAATGGTATTAAAGAAAATTTAATATCCGGAAACGTTTACATTGGATATTTTCTTAAATAATCATATGTTTCCGAGTTACAGTCTGACATGTGTGTTTCAGCTATCTGGAAGGGGAGATTTTCCGAAGATCGAAAATTCGAGATTGGAAAATTAAAAAGGACTATATAGGTTTTCGAGTTAGAGTAATAGTAAATTCTGAAATATGTGTTTACGCTATGTAGAGTGGGCAATTTTTTTCGAAAATCAAAAATTCGAGATGACCATATCCAACAACATTTGATCTGGACATTTTTCAAAGAAATCATAGGTTTATGTGAACGTTGGATGGTTTTTATGACTAATGTTACACTCAAAAGTGTGAAATAAATATATACCTACTGAAAAATACAAAATAATATTAATTCTATTGGTTCTGGTACTTTTGAAGTTGGTGCCGAAAGTTTTCAATCTAATTACAAATGCATAACTTCAAAATTACGAGTACCAATATAATTGACAGAATTTTGTACTTTTCAGTGCACGAACTAATTTTGTGGAGGGGAATTTCTTTCAGAAAATTCAAAATATGAGACGGCCAAATTAAAGACGAGATTATATGTAGCAACATTTATATTGACCATTTTTCAAAAGAAGCTACGGTATTCGAGTTACAGTTGTGGTAAAGTCTGAAATATGTGTATTTCCGCCTCGGATGTTTTGAGATCTCTGCATAATAACAAGTACAAGCGAAGAATATACATTAGTAATATGATAACTACCTTCTTTGATATTAGTGAACAAAAGTAAGAAATTAATATTTTTTACCAAAAATTGGACCTATTTTATTCAAGTTAGTGCACTGAAAAATACAGAATAATTTGAATTATTTTATTGATGCTGGCACTTTTGAATTTGTGCAACTGTAGTTAGATAAAAGACTGTTGGCACCAACTTCAAAAGTACCAGCACCAATATAATTAATATTATTTTGTATCTTTCAGTGCACCAACTTATAAAATTGGTCCAATTCTTTCAGCTTGCTAAGACAAGTAATACTGGTTATATCTAATTTTGATGTAGTGAAAATATTAATAAACAGTAACAATTTGACAGTTCATTTAAGCATTAACTTTCTCCCGATTTTGCTCAGAGATGCACTTTGAGATGGTGGTGGCAGGCCTTGAGAAGAATGTTTTACCAAATTGTTTTAGCTGTTTTCGCTCTACATTCTTGAGCAAACAACATTTGTTGGCTTTTGCCAGGATCGGTCTATACGTCCCTGATGTAATCTTTTCACAGGACACCGGTTACACGATTATCGGACAGAACATGCTAGCTATCTTGTTTCTTTGTTTCTTTTCTAGCGCTAATGATAGCTATTTTCCGCCAGAACACACTGAATATGTCACTTACGACTAGTTGTTTTGAAATAATCGCAATAATTGACTTTCGTTTTTAGTTTGTAGATTTTAGTAAAAACTTGTCTGAGACATTTGTGCTCTGTTTGTTCAAAGTCTCTCTGTTCTCTCTATATAAAGCCAAATATATATAACAGAAAATCAAGTAGCTGTTATATTATCTCCCTTGCAGCGTAAAAGCATCCTTGTCATAATTTAATACACACCCTTCGGTGCTATGTTTGCTAAGGGAATTGTATTGTCAAGGGAATAATAAATAAAGGATAAAGTAGGCTAAAAGTTTGGGGGCTATGTGAAGAGAGTGCGAAAGAGGTTCTTTTTTTTGGATAATCCTAGTGTAGAAGTCTAGTTTTCTTTTTGGGTTATGAAAGCTTTGGCAAACTCCCTAATATTGCTTTTATAAATGAAATCTGTGTAAAAGCAAGCATACCGCCCTTAAAAAAATAATATATCATTATTTAACATTCACACCCTAATAATTCATTTTTCTTTGTTTATGTACGTACTCTGTTGTGAAACATCCGAAATTTGTTTTCATGTTTTAAAAGACTGCCGTATGTGTAGATGCAGAATGTTCATTGTTAAATCCAAAAAACCAGCAATAAATCCCCCAGAGTGGTCCATAGATAAAATACATATCAACAGTATCTATTGACAAATAAAACGTCTATCTTGAAATAAAAGAAAAAAGAATTGGTTGGTACCTACTTTTTGTATATTTTATATGGTACAATATGTGTGTAGGGAAGCAAGCATATTCGGGAATGGTGCCTTTATATCATGCAAGATTTATCGTAGGGTGTGAGTCCGTGTGCATTATATAACAAATCGGGGGATAGATAGGGATATATGCTTTAACATAACGGAAAGTGTGTCATTGCTGATCGTTATCGATAAATTCAGGAAGTTGCGATCAGATAATATGTTAGCAATTATAGTAGCGTGTGAAAGTTGAAGTGATAAGTCTCGTTTTTATTCGGGATTTTCAATGTCCACACATCTGCTCCAAAGATCCTATGTGATTTCAGTTCAAGCTTCGCAGCATCATTATGTATGTTCAATAGGTTCCGGATCCAGTCTAATGGAAGGCATCTTACTTATTTTACATCTAATATACCATCAGCAAAAAAAAAACTTGAGAAATTCAAAATTATCTATTTCAATAAATCGTATTCATAATTCTAAATAAATACGATTACGTGTGTTTTTTTCCGTAAGGGAAGAATTGCAATCGTGTGACTTTCCAAACCGAGGAGGTGTACATTTCGACTATGTGCTTTTTTTTGGATTGTGCCCGTTGTATATAGTATACGTACTCCGATTTTGATGATTTTTGATTTATTTAAGAGGAGAATTGACAAATTGTCCCATATCTGGTAAAATCAAATTCGAATTCTCCTTCCCTTGAAAATCTGCCCCAAAGGGGGTAGAGGGGGCAATTTTTCTCGAAAATCCAAAACCTGAGAAGGCAGAATTAAAAACGATAGGTACAATATCTGGAAAGTTTAAATTGAACATTTTTTCAAAAGAGTTACGGTTTTCGAGATACAGCAATAGGAAAGTCTGTAATATGTGTATTTCCACTAGCTGGAGGGAGCAATTTTTTTCGATAATTGAAAATATGTGACAATCAAATTACATAATAGATTATATGTAGCAACATTTAGATTTTACATTTTTCAAACTAAGATACAGTTTCCGAGGTACAGCAGTGGTAATGTTTAAAATATGCGTAGGTATTTCCATGATGTTTTGAGATCTTTGAATACGAGTAATAACAAGTTCAAGCAAAGAATTCAGATAATACCTATTCTATTCTATTGGTGCTGGTACTTTTGAAGTCTACAATTGCTCACTTCAAAAGTAGCTGCACCAATAGAATTAATATTATTTTGTATTTTTCAGTGACACAATTAATAAAGTCGGTCCAATTTTTGGTAAAAAATGTTCTTATCGGTGCTTGGTTTTCAACAGGGGCCAGAGTCCAAAAAACATATTTTCTCTCATTGGTCTGTCTGTGTATCTATCAATGCTAAGCTTATTTCGGGAACAGATGAACCGATTTTGGTGAATTTTTCGTTTTGCTGGCTATCGTCTTTTTCATAAAATGGATAAGTCGTTGACAATTCTTTCATGGCTCATCCTTACGAAAAAGCAGAAAAAAATATATTCAGCTTGAATTTCATGACTATTACTGTCTGGAAAAATAAACACATCACTAAAGTCATGTAATAATGAAGAAACTTGATAAACAGTTTTACTATCGTAGTAGCTGAACTTCCATCTTTAATTACATTAATAGAATCATCTGAATCGTTTACTCATTGCCTTATAAAGAGTATGTTTTGCAGTCTTAATTTCCCTTAAATATATACTTTGTATTATAATTTGAAATACTCAACTCTTTCTCTCTCTTTCTTATGTCGCTCTAAATTACTTCCATCTTTCACCATTATAATTTGGAAAAGAGACGAACATTGCGACCGTTATTAACACAACGAGCTTGAAGAAAATGTAATAGAGTTTTATTTCGTGAACGAGCTTCGCTCTTCACTTCAAGACAAAATAAACTAATTAAGCTTATGTATACTCTTTTCCGGGGCTTAAGCAATGGCGTCGTTTCCAGAGTCTTTGCTGTATATATATATATATATATATATATATATATATATATATATATATATAAAACTGCAGTGTGTATATATTATAGAAATTGTTCCGCCCGAGGTCACCGTCAATGCTAATATTGTAGAGTAAAGGCCATGACCTTTAATTTTGAGCCCTTTCGAGCTGCCCTACCCTTCGGGCTGACGGCAGGAACGATAACGGCATCCCATATTGACTTTCACTGTCCCTCACTTCCATTAGTAAATTATTAATGAAATTCAATTAATGCAAATAATTTAAAGTGCGAAATAGTTTGCTTAATCATTCTTAATATGTATTAGGAACCTCACCTCATGACCCGTATTTTAAATTAATTGAAACAAACTTTATGCATTTTGATAAATTTAAATTTAGCCAGGATATCTAGGCAGTTTTTTATTCATATATTTATTATATACTTGCTTTTGCCCGCGACTTCATGCACGTTGAAAACTGCATTCAATTCCATTAACGACAAAGTTTATAAAGATGCTCTCCACTCCGCAACACCCAATCTCTAGACTCTAGATGGTTGGAGAGGCGCCTTTTCTAACCAGCTTAAGATGGGCAACGCTAACCACTACGCCGTTAGAGCTTTTGACTTGACATTTATTTTATTTAATTCAATGTATTTGTGACACATATTATTTATTAATTTTAGCTTTGTACCTTCTTTCTGCATAGAAATTTTAATTATGCTAAATCACATATTTGTCAGTGAACGCAATATGCTCGGCAATATGCTTCAAAAGGGGGTCCAATGTATTATCTTCAAGTATTAAAATTTAGGTTAAATGCCTACAGGCCAACTTACATTAACATAGTGTAGTTTTAGTTCTGAACCTAAATTAGAGAACGTAGAGTTGGGTGTGGCTTTTTCAATAGACAACAGACAGTCGTTTCCTTGATTTTTGTACGTTAGTGTACTTAATAATTCTACCATTATGTTACTTCATTTTATATTTTCATGTCACTTATTTTCGGTGAACATCGACTCCAAAATAAATCATATATATATAAACCTACATGCAAAAAACACAACACGTTAATATTTGGTAAAATTGAGTCTTATTACTCTTTTATTTTTAATTCAATTTACATACTTTTTTAACGAATAGAGTACATAAAATGGCTTATTTCATGTTGAATGGTTGAATGCTGCCGTTCTAGTTATTATACGAGGGGAACTAAAAAGTTTTTTTTATAAACCTATTTTCAAAACAACCTGTGAGTTAATTTCGTAACCAAATTCTTTAAAAATGCAAAATTTTGTTAAGAAGCATTCCTTTTCCTACAGATAGATTTTATTAGTCCTTTTTGCTACATATTATGTAGATGGGATAAGTCACAGTTGTAAGAGGTATACACATACATACGAATAAACTCTTATCCTAAATAAAATGTGAGTAAAATTCGTTTCACATTGAAATAGATTAAATCAACACATAGTATAAAATTATATATAAAAATAAAAGTCCAGATAAAATGTGATTAAAAGAAATTTGACAATTTTACCATAAAAATAATAGAATCACTACCTAGTACAAAGAAGAAGCAATTTGAAAGAAAGTTGTCAAGAAAACCAAGACCTCTCACTTCAAGTATAATTTTTTTTTCTTGAAGGTATGTGGTGAAAAGGTCCTTATATCATTTGGGATTTTTCCTATTTAACCTGACGATGTTTTCGAGTTCTGATCCAATCTTTTCTCCTTGTATTATAATTATTATGAATCTCTGCTTTTGTTTCCAAGGACATTTTTATTTTCTTGTACATATGCTAATGTTCTTAAAATGTTCAAGCTTGCAACTGTCAATATTTTATTTTGTTGGAATATCTCTCTACATGAAGTTTTATAATCTAGATTGAATATTAGTCTCAGCAGTGCTTTTTGCTTTATGAAAATCCTGTCTATTCCCGTAGCTAGTCCCCAAATAGGAATATCATGAAAGATAATTGTGTGAAATTTAGCATAATAAACTGATATCAGTGAATTTGTAACGAACTTACACTCGAGAGACTTTATCAAGTTGTATTATTGGTTTAATTTCTTGTATATCAAATCTATATGTTCTTGCCATGTGAAAATTGAGTCAATCATTGTTCCCAGGAATTTTGTCGAACATGACAATTCCAGAGATGTATTTTGGAAACTGAGTTTGAGATTATGTTGACTTCTAGATGAGTTCGCAAATTCCATGCATACAGTTTTGTTTAGGTTCACAATGAGTCTGTTCTTGTTACACCAGTCATTCAATTCAATTAGAACTGTATTTACGAATTGTGTCAAATCAGCTGTTTTACTGGAAATAATAATAGACGTGTCATCTGCATAGAGAAATATTTTCCCATAACTTATTTTTCGGAAGATCATTGACGTATAATTAAAAAAAATTGTGGTTCAAGAACGCTGTCCTGTGGGGCACCTGTTGTTGCAAAAAATATATCTAACATAATGATATTCTGCTTCTCCTTGAAACATCTTTTCGTTAAAAAAATACAAACAACTGATTAATATATCCTCAAATTCCTAAGTTAAAGAGTTTGTCTGCTACAAATGTTGTTTTTTGGTTTATGTAAGTCCAGATAAATTAAACTGTAACCTAACTAACATAAAGAAACATACTTTTTACGAATTTATTATTTTGTATAACCACTTCTGGCCCTAATAACCATCTGCATACGTCGATTCATAGTGTCAATAAGGTTACGACTAGCATCTTGAGGAGCCACCTTGTCGAGAAATAACATTTACTTAAGTGAAAAGTTCAATGCGTGCTTAAAAATGAAGTAATGTACCTAAAGACACAAACAAAAAACAAAATATTGGAAAGGGATAGTTCTTAACAAAAATTGGCATTTCGAAAGGGTTTAGACACGATTTAACAGTCATGTAAATTGTATTAAAAATAAAGAGATTCCGAAGACTCATCGCCCGCGAATATGTGATTTTCAGCAAAATTCTAAATAAATATCAACATTTCTTTTATCAATTGCTAAAGATAATAGAATTCCTTTAGGGTACTGATTTTGTTTGAATACGCTCTGTGGCATATTTGCTAATGGCTTTAAAATGTTATGGAAACGCTAATAATATCATTGTGAATGAATGAACCTTCTATTGTTTCTCACTCCAGTTCATCAACTAATTTTCCATTGAGCTCGCTCACAATTTGGTAGTCTCGACACATTTTCCTCTTTTACGGTTCGTTAACGTTTTACCCTTAGAGAATCCTCAGTAAGAAAAAAGTGCTGTGAAATGATGAGAATCAGCAGCCTATATATTATCTGGGCTTATTCCATCAAATCAAATTGGAGGCAATAAAAGTTTCAAAATCAATAAATGGCAGGTCCATCATAATATCAATAACGTTAAAAAAACTTCAGTAAGGTGTTTTTATCTGTGTAAAGTTTTCTCATTTCAACTCAAAATGTTCATTATTAAAGGAAATATGGTAAAATGTCTGTCAAGAGTAGTAGAATTTTGTGAAGAGAATGCAATCTTGAGATAAAGAGGATGAATTATTTATTCAGTCATTATTTTCTAGGAAGAAATAAAAAAGTATTCTTTATAATATCTGAGCAGACTTTATAGTCAACTAATATGCTCCCGTGACAATTATAATATTCTATAATTTATCAGGTGAGAATAATTTAGTTAAATTTTAATACTTACTTAATATTATTTTTTTGGAGAAAAGCAGTTTATTTACTTCATAGGTGGTTAGGTATTCCTGAAATCATCAAACGTTGTCAACCTCTAAAATTGGAATTGGTTAACTTCATTTATGAGTGCATTCGTGGTGGGGGTAGTTGCGTGATTGAAAAATATTTGTTACAAAAATTGGACCGACTTTATTAGTTGGTGCACTGAAAAATACAAAATAATATTAATTCTATTGGTACTGGTAATTTTGAATTTGAGCAGCGGTAGTTTTGATTGAAAAAAATTGGCACCAACTTTAAAAGTACCAGAACCAATAGAATTAATATTATTTTCTAATTTTCAGTATATATTTATTTCATACTTTTGAGTGTATCATTAGTCATCAAAATCATTCAACATTCACCAAAGAAGATAATGCGTTAATCATACTTATTCAGAAATTTCAAAACATCGCGGAAATATATATATATTTGAGAAAAATGTCCAGATCAAATGTTTTTCACATCTCGAATTTAAAAAATTTAACTTTTAGGACCAACTTCACAAGTACCAGCACCAATAGAATTATTGTTATTTCGTATTTTACAGTGCACCAACTAATAACGTAGATACAATTAAAAAAAAATATTATTTCACATTTTTGAGTCTAACATTAGTCACGAAGATCGTTGAACGTTCACTAATACCAAAGAAGATAGTAATTATCCTATTCCCCACGTATATTATTTGCTTGTACTTGTTATTATGTAGAGATCTCAGAACATCGCGGCGGAAATACGCATACGTATTTTAGACTTAACCATTTTACCAACGCTCAACTCAAAAACCGTAACTCTAAGGAAAAAATGTTCATTATAAATGTTGCTACAAATATTCCTGTTTTTCATGTGCTACCCTCAGACTTTGAGTTTTCGAAAGAAATTTCCCCCTGCACATAGCGGAACTACACATATGTGAGTTTTAACATCAACGTAACTCGAAAACCGTAACACTTTTGAAAAAATGTTCGTCTTAAACGTTTCCTGATATTGTCCTATATTTAATTCTGCAACCTCGAATTTGCCCCCTCCATCCCCTTTGAGGGCGGTTTTCGGAGGAAGGAGATTTCGGATTTGAGTTTTTACAAATATGGGATCATTTTTCAAGTCTTCTCTTTCAAATGAATCTAAATCGGAGTAAGTTTATTATATACAACGCGCGCACAAACCAACAAATAAGCACACAGTCGAATATACCTTCGTCGGTCAAAATAGTAAATGGATTCGTAGCGCTACTATCACTACACGTTGTGGGGTTTTCTAGCATAAACACCTCAAAATTGTCCTTTCATCATTATCATAGTCTAATATAATAGACACAGACGCGTCAACGTCAACTGTATGCAATATCATGAGTGTGTTCCTAAATACAATCATCATCGGTCAATGTCATATTCCTATATTGAGTCCTTATATCTGTCAATTTGCTAAATCTACTTACTGTTGAAAAAAAAATATTACCGACCGACTATATAAGTTCGTGCACTGAAAAATACAAAATTATATTAATTCTATTGGTGCTGGTACTTTTGACGTTGTTGCCAAAAGCTTTCTATGGATTACTACAATTGCACAACTTCAAAAGTACCCGCACCAGTAGAATTGATATTATTTTTTATTTTTTGGGGAAAAATGTATCAAACAGACCATTGACAGCTTACCTATCTAACGCTGTGCAATGTGAGTATCTACCTATATAATATTTACATAAGCAATGTCATACACGTATTTGGTCCTCATTCAAAAACATCCCTTATGCTAAGAGGTACAATCTGTTAATAACAAGTTTCTACTACAAAAAAGGAAGAAAGGATCTGTGAAATGTTAACAACAAAAAAAAACATTAAACAGCAGTTAAATGTATGTTGCATGTGTTCAATAAAGAAATGCCGTTTTAAATTCTGCCCCACCAACAAGCGCCATACATTTCCTTTGACAGTGTCTTAGTGTACATTCCTACAGTACATAGTAGCACACCTTTGTCGCTCATCCCCTTGCATTAACATTTCAAAGGGGACATGGGCACATTACCTCCCACAGTCCCTATACACAGCCGGATAACAAGAGACGATAACAAGGGACATATTTCCAAAATAAAGGTAATGCGCATTGTATATACCTGTATTGGGGTTCTTCCAAGTTTATATATTATAGTATATATATTATTGTGTATACGTTGTAATAGTGGCATCAGATTGCTCTGACAAACAAGCTCAACGTCTCGTTATAACAGGATAATATTATTTTGAAAGGACTGCTGACTATGGGTTTACATGTCGGGTATATTTTTTTTAATGGGATAACGTTTGGAAAACTTTATGTTGTTTAGTTTCCTACCCCAAGTAGCTAAATAAGTATAGTATTCTTGTAAAATTTTTGATGCCCAATTTTCAACAGATTTTTGCAGAGTTTCTTATTCCGAAAAACATATTTTCTGCGATAAATCTGTGTAAAGTGAATGTTACAATTTAGATGTTCTCTATTTGGTTTTGTGTGGTTATCACACTCCTGTGGCTGAAGACGAGCAGCTAACTCGTAATATCCAAAAAAGTCTTTTGTTATAGATTGTATTGCGAAAACTATTTTTCTACTAGCCATTGGCCATTTTCTCGAGTCACCTCTCTAGAAAACGCGAGTAAGCGCTAATATTAAATGTTATATTTTCCATCTGTTTGTTTACATTCTGCCTTTTTTAACATTTCCACCGCTATCCCAAGTAGTCTAGTATGGACATTATTGTAATCATGTAAATTTTTCGGTGTCTGGTTTCCAACAGATGTTCACATATTCCCACAAAAACATATTGTAACGGGCATATAAATCATGACTCGGAATTATTTATTTTTCAAGTCTATGTATTTAGCTACGCAATAAAATATCACAGGTTATTTATATACACTATTTATATATCTTGCACTAGACTATCGACTGCTATGTACAATTTATTTGTATTATTTAAACTATTTACAAGCGTATTGGAATCGAGCGTTATTTATTTATGTTGTTGGTGGCCCCATAATAGGGACCCAACCTCACCGGACTGCACCGTACTCTCGGTCTCCATGATACTCCGGTCTCAATAATATTGCCGGTCTCCACTGCGCTACCGGTCTCCACCGTATTCACCGTACTCACTCAATTACTGCACCGGACTGACTGAATGAGTTCCGCAAAGTATCCTCTCAATATAGGCAAGCCCTCTCATTCTAGAATGGTCCGCCGGCATCATCCAACGCCCCGAACATTTCACCAACAGCGCGAACTCACGAGATGGTTTGGGATATAATCTTGATCTTGGGATGTATCAGTATGCCTTAAAGCAGCTACACATTACTTGGCAAACTATACGAACGCAAACGTTTTAGTATGTGAGTAAACAAACTTGTCAAATGACATTTTCCAAGTTAGTTGGCAATAAACTACATGGCAAACGAGGCGAATCACCTAGTTAATGTGCTCGATTTATATGCTGCCTCGTTCACAAATTATATTTTTATTAGATTCAAACAATATTTTAATATCTTGTAAAATGCTATTCTATGATTCTTTATTACAAATAATTAAAAGATAATTATTAATACTTACTTTACAAATTAATTGACACGACACTGTTTGGTCGGTCTGCCATAAAGTGCCATAAATTCAACCTTATTCCTATTGTATTCTTCAAAAATGTTAGTTCAAGTTTATATATTACTTCCAAAGATATTCTTATGAAATCATTTTTTCATGGATAGAAGTTTAAGTTAAAAGGTAGAGAATTCATGTAATTTTTTTTGTTCTATATTATTTTTTTCGGCGGTTTTTCTGTTATACGTGGCATTTAGTTCATAGCATATATTAACCAACACGGTAGAACCTTTTTACGTAGGTGGTATAAAATTGGAGAACGTGGAGGAGTACATATATTGGGACATAGAATAAAAATAGGAAAAGAGAATCATAAAGCAGATATTAAAAGAAGAATAAGGCTAACCTGGACAGGATTCGGAAAACTGAACTACATATTTAAAAATAGTACAATACCCATAAATCTCAAACGAAAAGTTTTCGACAGCTGCGTATTGCCAATAGCGACCTACGGACTTGAAACAATGGCAATGACCAAAGAGACAGCAAATCAATTGAGAGTGATGCAAAGAGCGATGGAAAGAACGATGCTCGGCATAAGCCTCAGAGATAGGAAATGAAACGAAGATATCCGCCAAAAAACTAAAGTCGCAGATATAATTGAACGTATTGCAGAACTCAAAAAAAAATGCAGACAACAGATGGTTCCAGAAAGCACAAGACAGGACAGCATGGAGGAGCATGAAAGAGGCTTATGTTCAGGAGTGGACAAGAAATGGCCTAAGAAGAAGAAGAGAAGAGAGATATAGCTCTGCATTTTAACGTAACACTATCTTTTGGTGCAGAGTTGTGTTATATACTCATGTACTTATAATATTTTTTTATTAACATTTAGTTTTTTTTTCGAAACTTCCGAAATTTCGAAAATCTCGAATCGAGATCGAGAAATTGTGTTCAAGAAAAATATCAAGACGAGACGAGATTTCTAGTCCCGATGAAACCCTAGCCGTGGCTTTGGCATTTGACCTGTTCTTATCTATTGAATCTTTAATTTTTATGAAGAGTTTTGTAAATATCCGCTCCTTCCCACTGCTGAACTACTAATACTTATAGAAACAGAAAAGCTTTAAATTTTCATTAAATCATTTTATGATATTTACGAATCTTTATGTACTAAATTCCCAAAAGTAAATTATTTATTATGACCTAATGCGAAGCCTGAAAAACTGTTAGACAATAATAAAAGGCGTTCATGCAGAAGATTTGTATTCTTTGTACAAGATTATTGCAAACAAGAAGATATTATCCGGACGTGTCACAAAAAGTTTTAGACAATACATAAAGTAACTTTATTTGAAGTGTTTTCGCAACAAAGCTCAAAGTTGGTCATTCTGCTAAAAGTTTTGTTCGACCACATTCTTAAGAAAGCTTTGTACAAATACAACTTTTTGGTGGTTGTCAGGATCTCCTGGTAAAATCATTATACCTACATCCGTCTGTCCTGTTTTATAACGAATATACGGTTAAAGTTTAGAAGTATGGATTGAGACTGACGCGGATCTTGCGGAATTGTTTTTATTTTGTTTGAAATGATTGATATATTTTTGACTCTAGTCCAGAAAATGTCTTATGTATTTCATTACCCTTCAAATTTCTATGTTGGACAAGAATAGCGATTAGTGAAGATGAACGTGTCTAAAATTCGTTACGAAATAATGAAAAATTCATAATACAAAATTATACGTTCCAAATTCGAAGATTGTACATTTTGTGGAAAACTACATTTTGGATTACTTTTCAGTTATTGACCGATTTCGCGAAAGAGGTATAGGTACAATTCATTTGTTTTCATGGTTTTTCATTGGAAATATGAGTGTTTTAAAAATGGTAACACTTTAAGAAGATGCAACATCTCCTTCAAAACCGCCTTCAAAGGGTTAGAGGAAGAAGATTTAAAAAAATGACATTTTATAAAACAGAACTGAAGAAAATATCTAGTATCATTTCCGGCAATGTTAAACATGGAAATTTTTCAAAATAATCACAGGTTTTTACAAAATAAGTAAAGTGAAGCTTTGAAAAACTGTGAAAGAAGTGTTTTTTACAAACAATCGACTTTATTAGTTTGTGTAATGAGAATTTCAAAATAAGGTTTAATTCTATTGATACAGGTTCGTATGAAGTCTTCTATCTGCCTACAACTACACCTCTTGAAAACTATTCACACCTTATTTTGAATTATTCAGAGCACCAACTGATAAAGTCGGTTCTATTTTTTATAAAAAAATCATTAATGTTATTTTTATGTTATTCTAAACCAAAAAGAAAGAGAGTCCGATTTATCTTTTCATTTTAAATTTAAAAACTCGTATTAAAACATTCATCAGAACAGAACAGTTTAATAATAGAACAAATCTAAGCAAATATTTTAAATCGATTGATAAATTATTTCGTTGGTTCAGTAAAAATAAAATCTTTTTGTAGTGATGGTTCAACATAACTGGACGATTATATCTTCTTAGTGTAGTGAGAATGAAAGCTGCCTTTATTAAAATGGTGCTTTATCATTCGTCTAGATTTATATGGGATTTATCAATAACATTATTATGAGCCTTCAACAATAATCTTTTATAAATCATGGTAAGATTATTGTCAGATATGAATAGATATATGATGAGTCGCTGAACAATAGTGTGGAATGCGCCACGTTGCTTTACACAGACACTCTCAAAAGCTTTATTATATGGAGGATCGAAGTAAGTAGCAAAAACTCACTATATACAAGTATAATGGTGACGCGTGTCAAAAGACTTTAGTTATATTAGATTTACTGCAATCTACTATCAATTTTCTACTCATCGTACCTGTATCAACAACTCCAGTTGATACACCTTCTTTTAGATTCTGGTATTTTCCTTTATCATGCTTCATTAATGATTGTTTTTGTTGGGGCTTAATACTTTTGATCCTAATAATTATAAATGTATTAGATTTTTTTTGAAAACGTCATGTTTGTAGACTTCGATAATGAATCGATTTTACTATTCAAAGTGATAAATTTCAAAACAAAATTTGTATACATTGTCTTTGCTAAAAGTAACTAAATTAAACCTACTAAATATAGGAACAAATGCCAATATTATTTATTGATGAACACCATATCAGCTGAGCTTGCATCTTTAATAATGAATAGAAATGTGTTTGCTGTTTTGCATTCCACTGAAATGTAGAGGTTGCACACTGTAAGAAGTACATGTTAACTGTTGTATTCTGCTTTAAATATTCATATTATCTTAGACAGGTATCAACGGTGCATCACCATTCTCCTGCTTTTCATTCAATAATCTCATAATAGCTTGGTGATTTTCATTTCATCTAATGGTATTCATCTACATCTTCTGAAGTGCGCGAAGTCTAGGAAATATTCAACATAAATAGGAAGTCCAAACATTTTGACTACGATGATGAAAAGATCATAGAGAATAGAATGAAATTCAAATTTATATTTGCTGAAAACCATCGACGGCTCAGTTTTAACCACTCTGCAAAATTTGGAATCATACACATTCGTAGGTGGGTACTTCTCAAGTTATAAATGTAAAACTATGGTCGTTGAATTGAAGTGCTTCGGTTACTTAGGCGTATTAATGCATTTCTTTTATCTTCTAGCAGGGTCCTTGACTCAATTAAATGAACCTCCATTCATATCATCAATACCTTATCCTTATTATTAGCTTCCAACGAATGATGACTTGCTAATGAGTTGTCAAGAGCCCCCGACACTAAGAGGACGGCGTCCTTGTCATTCATGCAATAATTATAACTGTTTGTATCGCAACAACGACCCCCCCATTCCTCCATGCCCCACCTTTTGCTTCTATCGTCGCTTTTTTATGCTGTTTCCTGTTGAGTAAGCACACTCACACCGTGTTTCTGTGTGTGCCCTTTTACCATCAACGGGGTTGTTACTGTAGCGCACACGGTGCACAGAAAAGGGGTGGCTTATAATCAACAAACATACACACACACACACCGGTGGCAACAGCAACCCCTTTCCTTTCCCCTTCATTTACATTCATTATACACAATGTAACTACCACTTATACATTATACTAGTCTATGTTGTTGAGCTGTTGTTATCATCGACATGTAGTAGATGTTCCGCCTTTAGAGCTTTAACGTACCTAAATACATCATGTTAATAAGGGCAAAGTATAAAATAATTTTCAGCATTTTGTACGTAGTAGGTATGTTCCCACTTTTGTATAGTGGAATTGTGTAAACCACTTCACCCAATATAATTAAAAGTTCATAAAGCCCAAAATTGACACTTCGCCCAAAATGATGATATATCGACCACTTTGCCCAAAAATTTCGTACTGAAAACAGTTTCGAGAACCACTTCACCCAATATAATAAAAAGTTGATAAAGCCCAAAATTGACACTTCGCCCAAAACTCGTTGGTGGACACTTCGCCCAAAATGACCACTTCGCCCCATCTAACTGAAATTCCACAAAGCCCAAAAGGACCACTTCGCACAAATTATTTATTTATTTTGATCGAACTCTATTCGGGATCTTAGTAATAAGTTAATATTATAACTGTTTAAATTTTGTTAGAAAAATAGACCAGCAGAAAATAGTAGGCATATTAATTAATTCAAGTAATTCAACTTCACATTAATTAAGAAAAAGTCACTGAGAAATTAATACAGAAATTCATTCAGTAAATATATATGATAAATATAGGTATTATTATATAAAATAAGCAGAGAATTCACTTTATTTTAAACAAAAGTATATTATTTAATACATAATACAATTCCCAAACATGACTTAATTCGATAAAAAATCAATGTAGTGGAATGATAAGTCCATTATATTGCTGTTTTTTTAACATCTTCATTATTTTATGAGCTGCAAATAATCAATATATAAATTTATAGATCTTCAATTCAAATATGGTAATCCCCTGAAAGCAACTTCTTTTTTATACATGTTTCCAAAATATGAAATAAAATAATGTAACGTGAAGACATACCCGAATAATGAACTACACACACAATGCACATTCCAGAAAACACAGCAGACATCAGAGGTAACGAGAATAAGTCCTGGTCCACTCTCGAAGCCATATACTGAGAAATAACCTCCAGAAACAACGAAAACAACACTGGAATCATCTAGAGCTTTTTAGGTTAGATATATAATGTCGATGGCAATGACAGGATAGTTAGTTAGTGATATATAGTCGGACGGTCATAGATCATAGACAGTAGAATGTCGTATATAGTCAGAGAAATGAGTGTGAATATAAAGGTGTATATAGTCGTGTAGTTATTAGTGAAAATAAATAAGTAGAAATAAATCGAACCCAGTTTTAATATAAATCGCCGTTACAATAGCAAATGCTTTAAACGGCCTTATCTCTGTTACAAAACGGAAATGCAACATTTAAAAAATACATTCCACTACCTTGAATTTGAAAATTTAAACAATTATAATATTAACTTATTACTAAGGTCCTGAACAGATCAAGATAAATGAATAATTTGTGCGAAGTCGCCATTTTGGGTTTTGTGGACTTTCAGTTAGTTTGGGCGAAGTGGACATTTTGGGCAAAGTGACCTAGACCCTAAAAAATCATAGCTGTTTGAAGAAGTATTTTATATTTTTATTATCCCACCTAATAAACGAATCTTTTATGTCAGGCTTGTTTCCTAAAAGAATCCAAAGGTATCCCTATTTATGAACGTAAAGGGTCAGTAAAGGATATTGAAATCTATCGGCTGATTTGTATACCTAGCCAAATCACTAAAATATTTAGCTTACTCTTCACTACTCAATAAATATCTCGCATTTCATTATGTCACCAGAATTTCAGAATGGTTTCAGAAGAAAAAAATCCACAATCGCAGCCGTAGAAGTCTGCTTGAAATTCTGCGACTTTTTTATGATCTCAGCCGAGCATTTGGCTCAGTGGATCACAATCTCTTACTGCAGCAAATGTAAGGAATGGGAATACGTCTAAAACCTTATGATTGGACAGAATCGTATCTATGAAATAAATCTCAAGTGATTATGAACAACGACGCTAAATCAGATCCACTTCAAACTATAATGAGGTAGCCACAAGGTCCGATACTTAGCCCCCTATTCTTTATCATCTTTGTCAGTGATATTAGTAAACTCTGTTCGACTCAATCAAATCAAATCAGACAATATACTGATGATACCAATATACTTATGGCAATTAATCAAATTAAACAACTTATCAACTCAACTCATTAATTAGTTCTAGAGATTTATTCTCGAACCTTCCACAAATATACAAGGAACAACTATTGTCAACAAGGTAGTAGAATAAATAGCTAATAAAACGAATAACAACCGCAAGTACATAACTACGTATCCACGTTACAATTCCCCCTTCTTAGCTTTGATCGTCCCCAACAAACATCATCCCAAGTCCATTCTTCAATCTTCGCTGGGAGCGCTCCTTGCATCCTCTTGTCCCAATTTTCACTCTTGTCTCTCAAGAAAGTCATAAAACACAATGGAGCTTCTGATCTTCCTTGAGAGAATAAATTCTAGAAAGACTTAATGAAATATACAAGCAACAACTATTGTAAACAAGGTAGTAGAATAAATAGCTAATAAAACGAATAACAACCGTAAGTACATGACCACCTATCCACGTTACAGAGTATATAAGAAGAATAAGGACATAAATTCCTACAATACAAGGAACAAAACAAATATTCGTCAAAAGAATGGTCCAGTCATTCTTAGTAGATCATACATTTTAAAGCGTAGAGGAATTCTTCAATTTTTAAAGATAGTGCCAATCCAATATATGTCTTATGTACAATAATAAATTTATTTTTTCTTTATCTCTTTCTGTTCTATAACACAATCATGCTTTCAGTATGATGCTTAATGTTAAAGTAAAACTACTCTGTTTCCACCAGTTGGCATGAGAATTCCATAAATAAGATACTTGGTCGACTTTTTATGAGTGAATAATAAATGCTATTATAGACATAGGGAAACCCACCTTTGAAAATGACCAATTTCACCCGAATAATAAAATACGATATTATTTTATATTACATATTAATCGAATTTAGCCTACTCACACGAATCTAAGTATCTAATGAAGAATAAAATTGCACTTTTCTACTACCCAAATAGACTTGGCCTATTTTATTTGAAAGTGGACATAGTTTATTTCGTTAAGTTCACTGTTACCGTGTCGACATTTTAAACTATACTTGGATAGTGACTATCCATTAAGCTTGTTCAGGTTTGTTTCAATTAGAGCAGTCTACTTAACTAGGCGTGTAGTGCGGAATCACACTTGATAATGTTCAAAGTGTCTACCGTTTGAAATTGATCATTCTTTTTGAATGAGTGCAATCCGCAAATTATACAAGTAGCGCTAACGTACGTTTACTTAGACCGTTGAAACCATTCAAATTATGCTTATCTAGAATGTCAACTTCTAACCCTTTATGGATATGTAAATTATCTTTCTGGCAGCAAGAAGCTCTTATGGGCTCTATGAATGAGATTAACTTGAAGAGACAATTCATCATCAGTAGAGTAGTTCAGTTGATAGATTCGTAACGTTTAATAGTTGTTTGAGAATAAATTTAGCTTCCAAAGTATTTTTTCACTTTATCTTTTCTTTTTTTTAGATAACTTCATTAACCATTAATTTCTTACTACATGTCATATTCTATTCCAAGCCAAAAATTCGAAGCTGCTATTGATTTTCGATTATTTTATTCAACAAATTTCTTAAATTTGGTTCTCTAGTATTGTCAGTCAATTTACTCTATTGTGAATTTTTTTCTCTATCAGTATTTCTATATAACTTATTCTTCTATCAAATGCTCTTTTTATCTTTAGATCTAAGATTGGTTCTATTAAACTTTCAACAGTCAGTTTGCGAAGTACATTTATTACTTCCTTATTCTTACATTTTATTTTTGTTCCTGAACAAGTTGAGTCAGGTATTTCTCTATCTGTGTAAAACTTCGAGAGCGTTCGTTCTCAAATCAATAATTGAGAAAACATTTTATCCTTGTACAACAAACAAAACAACAAACAGATTGATTTACGTGTAACTGCAGGTTCCACATCACCACAAACGTTGGCATATCGAAGCTATCGAATAATCGTTATTGGAAACTATGAATCACCCCAGCTTTTCCCTTACTAAACCAACAAATTTAACAGGAAACTGGTAATTTTACCCAGTATTTTTATATTCACCCTCCATGATGCCGCGTGATCGTTCCAGCGTACAGTTCCGGTGCTCATTATTATTCGTTTTCGGTCGGTTTCAAATAAATTATTTCATTGCCATGATATCTTGGTAGAAAATCAGATAAGACTGAAGTACTTTTCCGGATAAATGAATATTTGAATAGGTGCACTCCCAAGATTACCTATTACGCTAACCTTTTTAATAATCCAAGGATTTGAAAATTGGTTTGGCTGTAACCGATATAAGTAAATAGTCTTCATGAATGTTATTTTTTCTATTTTATTATATACCCTATAATCTATAAAATCAATAACACAATAGACTATAGGCACAGGTAAAAGGTAGAGTGTACAACCAAGGTTAATTCACACCAATAGCTTACATGTTGGAAACCTTGAATTTATTGAATATTCGACAAAGGGCTGCTTATAATATGATCAAGTTTGCATATAAATTGAAATCAGGGTGCTTACCAACCTACTTAACTGAAGAAATAACGTATATTCAAGAAATACATCATAATACAAGATCCCATGCTTCGAATGATTTCTATATCAGTGTTGCTAATGCTGCTACAAACACATTGTTCATCAAAGGCTTACAACTTTACAACCCCTTACCAAAGGAATTAAAAGAATGTTCAACATTTGGAGAATTCAAAAGCCAGTGTGTAAAATATGTAAAATGTTATAACCCATCATTGTAACGTATTTAGACTGTATATGCAGAGTTAAATTGACCATGAATTGAAATTTATGTTTTCTGTACTGTATTTTATTTCGCTGTATTGTATCTCATTTATTTTATTATACTATTGTAATTCAATTAAATTATATTTGTTAGAGCTGATAATGCTAATAAAGATTATTATCATTATATTATTATTATGAATTCCTTTCTGTATAAAACACCCCTTTTGCATAAGGCAGTTTGATTTTTGATTCTCAATTTAAATTGACCAGAATGCGGTAGAGACTTCATAAGCTGGGAATTTATTTGTTAACTTTTTGAATGTTTTTTCAGCATAATTTGACATTGACAATGCATAAATGATTTTTTTTTGAAATTTATCAGGTTGAATATGGCAGTATCATTACCAAGTACAAAGCAAATAAAGATTTTATTAAGATATGAACCTGATTATTCAATTCATCATTGACGTGTATGCCTCTTGTCATGTTTCTAGGCTATGATTCTTATTTAATTTTGTTGTTAGTTATCACTACCAAACCAATCACAATACAATTTCATAGTATCTATCATTTTTATTTATCTCAAATATTTTGCACGTTGAATGTAACAGAAGGTTATCATAACCTATGAAAAAGTGATTACAATCATTGCTCCGATTTTTGGATTATGATTACTTTGAAAATTTCTGCCGTACGAATCCACCTGTGACGTAATAAAACTGGTTACTTAAATGTACTATTGGGAGCTGACACTTGGCAGGAGCTTTAAAAAACATGGTGGATTTAAGGATTATATATAAAAATAGCTTGAAAAAAACTAGAGCCGACATTGGATGATGCACTAAAAATAATAAAATAACAATATATACTGTTATAATCACAAAGATATTAATATTGGTACCAAGAGATGAAAAGACTCTTGACGTCATCTTCAAAATCTTCATGATCCTTACACTACGTATGTTTATTATTTTCAGTGCATCATATAATGAAGTCGGTGATAGCGTGTTTATGTTATTTATTTCACAATTTTGAGTGATTGTGGTAAACAACTCATACGCTTCTTTGATAGTGCAGATACGACTTATATCAAACAATATCACACAAGAAATCGCGAATGAATACTAAAAAAATATTTCATGAGTTCGTGGTTACTCCTTTTTATTTTCTCCCATTATCAATAATCCCATTAATTCAAATACCTAACAAATAATTATTTACCTAATAATTCTATTCTCGGTATTAGTTGGTAAAGAACATGAAAAAAGTGAGAAAAATAGCCTCGTTCGGATCGAACCTACAGCGTTGTGAATACTATCGTACAATCTAAGCTCTACACTACTACACAGACCGAGGTTACATAGATAAAATAAATATAATAGTTTAAAAAAACTAAAAACACGCTTTAATAGCCAACCAAACTAAAATTTAGAAAAACTTCCCAACCCACATACAGAGAGAAAGTTCCACAAAAATTTATCCAGAAATCAAAAACACCCAATAGGTATGAAACCCTCCACCAAAGAGTCCCACTCGCACTTACACACCATCACATATCCTCCCAATACACGTGCATTTGGATAATTCCACAAGAATCTATCCATAGAGCTCAGAGATATAGGTATGGAACCCCCCATCAAGAAATCCCACTCGCACATACACACCATGAAATTATTGTATTGTTATCGGTCCGTTAGAAGTATACAAATACAAAAAACACTAAGTCGAATTGTATACCTCCTTCTTTTGGGAAGTCGTTCAAAAACTGGTTATCGTTTGATGTCTATTTTAAGATTAAAATCAGCTGATTATCTGTTCATCCTTCAAAATATTGTCATAAATAGAAATAATATATGAAAAACAAATACGAACTATAGCCCACAAACAAGAAAAGAGGCTTAGAATTCATTGATGATTTCATCAGTCATATTAATTTCGCCCGCATCATAGTAACATTTGTAGCCACTAGGTAGCGTACCCCAATAGTTGCTTCGCTCTTACCCATACTTGAAACTGCAACGCGGGTCGTAGGAGCGGGAACGGGATGCTGACGGGATCTAATCCTGCAGATGCAATTGTCTCTGTTGAAAATAAACAGAGGCAAACAGCACTTTCTTGACAATAGCAGCCGTATTCATAATCAAATTATAGTTTGGTACTAGTTTAATTTGAAACTGTCACGTTCAATATTATCGTTTCCATAATACTAAAATAATATTATCGTTTCCTATCAAACGAAAGAAACTAGAACGGAATTTAGATTTGATTATAAATGATTTGACTGGGTATAGTTTTCATTCGTATAGTAAAAGTAATCTGATTTTAATGATTTTCTTTTTCATGTGAAAGAGCATAGTTGAGAAATTTTCCCATATTAAACAAATTTAAACAGCTAAAATTTAAATCCTCCAAGAAACTGCTCCCAAAAGATGTAGAGGGTATAATTTTTGTCGAAAATCGAACATTTGAGACGGCCAAATTAAAGAAGAGACCATTAATGTTGAACATTTGAAAAAATACGGTTTCCGAGTTCCAGCGTTGGTAAAGTCAAAAATATGTTCGTTTCCACGATGTTTTCAGATTTTTGAATAATAATAAGCATAAGCCAAGAATATACATAGATAACAGGTATTTTCTATCTTATTTGGTATAAGTGAACGTTCAACGGTTTTGATGGTTAATGATACACTCAATATTATGAAATAAAACTGTTTTGCAAAAACTAGGACCGACTTTATTAGTTGGGGTACTGAAAAATACAAAATAATGATATTTCAGCTGTTGCTGGTTCTTTTAAAGTAGGTTCAAAATGTCTTCTATCTACAGATAACTGCAAAACTCCAAAATTACCAGCACCTGTGGAATACATTCTATTTGCTGTGCACCAACTTTGGATTTTTTTATACATCTCTTCTAATAAGTTTATATCGTCCTTTAAGAAGTTTTATTTCAGAAATGTTATTTGAATCATTTATTTCTCAGTGTGGTTGTCTCAGATGAGTATTTATTTATGCTTTATTATATCTATATGCTGATTTGAAAACATCCTTCAACAACTGAAACAGAAAGCATAAATACGATGAATAGAGTTCGTTAATATTATATTCGATTTTATAAAGAAATAAATCCAGCATAAATTTTTAATTGGAAGGCCTGGATCTATTGTGTTAATAATTAATATAAAAGCTGTGTCCAAATGCTGAGCTCTTCTTTAATATTGTCAGATTGGGCATTTCTGAACAAAGAACTTTCAGCGTGGATTATTCAAAAAGTATCAATGAAAACAGTAAAAAATTGAGAATTCTTTTGTGATATTTAAAAGTTTTTTTGTACCTTAGTGAGTATTGTAACTGTGGCTTTTATCGAAATTTACAATAAAATTCTTTTTAGAACCCATTGAAACGATTTTCATTGAATGGCAGAGCAAGAAACAAACAAACCAAAATAAACAAATTCAGAGAAACTGATTCTAAAACAGTCAGCTTGGTACAGCACAGACTTTCCGATTGGAAGGCACTGGAATTAATTTTAAACCCGTAAAACCTGTGTAAAATAATTCCTGGTGCTGGTGGAAAAAATACTTCAAGCACCATTGTCATAAATTGCATGTTATCGTCAAGGGAGCGAATATCGAGTACTTTCGCAACGATAATTAGTTCTCAAAAGTTGAACATTTCAGACAGGTAATGCGAAAAATTATATATATGATCGTTGTTGTTAGTCTCGATACGTTAAAAAAGGATGGATAATCGGACGAAACAAACGGACAAGTTTCTAAATGTTCAGAGGAATGTGATAATTTGATTAGAATTTGCCTTATATTCTTCCAGTAACGAGCTTTTCTTGTAGTCCGTATAGATGCTTTAATTCACAGAAAAAACCTTGAATTAGATTCCATCTTATGAATGCATCCTGTCAAGGCCAGACTCATATAACTAATATGTCAACGATAAATTATCATCCCTAATGACTTATAATAATTAGAATGCATCAGAGCTCGTGCATCAAAATTACATTCCCTATATTTAACAGGACGTGTGGCGCAAGTCAAATTGTTATATGCAAATTAATGTTCTTGATACTATATTATAGATAGGGTTAATTTAAATATACCTAGCTACTTTTCTACAGTTTTGGCGTGGTTATATTATGCAGGTATTGAGTAATCATCTCCATTAATCTGCTGAACCGTTATTTAAGCCTCAGTAAGTTCATTTAATTTCTAATAATATCTTGAAATAAATAGCTAACACTCAAACAGTCAGTACAATTCATGTAACACCTACGCCTTCTTTTTCTTGTACCTTACTCATATTCGAGTGTAGGCGACTCTCCTGTCTTGAAAATTTTACCAGATACAAGGGGACCAACGGTTTCAAGTGGATTCCGAACCACCGACGTGTCTTGAGATAAAACTTAAGCCACACCTTTCCGAAGAGGCAATATTGAGGTAATGTATTGTCGCGGGTTTCACATTTCCTTCCAAGAGGTAGTAGCCAAAGATTCGAACGCTCGCCCGCATCATCTGTCACTCGTCCAAATCTTTCACCGCGCACTGTGCTGCTTAACTTCGATGATCAAAGACGGCCAGTGCTCGTTTTACAAACTTTAATAATATTGGATGTGTTTGGTGAACTTTCAAACTTATTATCTATTTCTATTTATTAAAAACTTGAATTTGGGGTATTTTCGGTGTGTACCCTCACATGATATTTCATGCTCTGAAGCAAATTCGACTGAGTATGAAAATAATCTGATCAAATAGTCCACATATTCATTATTTTCAGCGTACTAAGAAAAACAAAAATGTTCTTATTGAATTTTAACGTCTAGCCAAAATATGAAAGTATCAAATCATATATTTTAGGAAAATATAAAATATGATTTGAGCTTTTCTGTTTTTTGTCAGAGATGTGACTTGAGAGGGTGATGAAGAGCTTTCAGAAAAATGTTTTAGAAAAGTTTCATCAAAATTAAAGCGATTTTAACACTACAGTCTGGAGCAAACCACGTTTTTTGGCTTTAGTATTGTATAGAATAAACAAAAAGCAACAGTTCATCCGATCGAACGAAAATCTTGGCACAGACAGGCAGACTGACCAATAGCTTAGAATATGTTTTTTATATTCAGGGTACCCTTAACGTAAACATTTCTCCTAATCACCATAACTCAAGTAAACGTAAGTTTTCAAATCGATATTATACTAACAACTACTTAACATTAGTAGAATTACCTGAGTTTAATTTTTGGCAAATATTTTTTCATACATTATTTTTGAATTAGTTCATCTATCTATCATCTATCCCCGATCCGATCCTTTGAATCTACCCAACGCTTTTCAACCTATTTTCAAAGCAAATAGAGATGTTCTTCTGGAGCTTCAAATTATGATATAATGGCAAATGTTCATAACATGCTGGTCTGTTAGGATTTATTCAGTTTAGGGATCATTATTTATTTCTCATTGATATTGAATGTGAAGCAAATACTTGTAAAATATTGACTTCATGAAATAAATATTACAGCACTGAAACTATACAATAATATAATTTTCGGTTCATCTATTAAAACCATTGCTCATGTCTATCCAGTTCCAGCCTTTTCAATAAGTTAAGTTTTCCACAACATATCGGAATTGAGTGGAAAAATTGGCTAGCGGATCGATTGTCAGTTGAGAGAAAATAAATAATTCTAATGGAGAAATTAATGAAGTAGATATCCCCTAATAGATAAGTTCACATTTGAGATTTAATGAATAGGAATAAAATACATAGGCGATATCGATTTGAAACTCAATTATTCTCTAAAAACTTCCAATTTCCATTGGAAGATTTATTTTTGATATTTTGTATTTGACAATTCATATGGAACTACACAAGTATGTTATTTCAATGTTTTTCCAAAGAATTTTATTCTTGGAACACACCATTTATTCTAATAAGGCAGACATCCTTCACAAGTGACTGAATATTCGATACATAAGAAGTCGTCTATGATGTTTATAATGATCTTGAATGGTACTAACGCATGTTTCAAAGGAAATATGGAAGATGTTATGTAAAAATGAAAACATTCTCTTTTCCATACAAATATATGGAATATTCGTGATAGAAGGTAATAGAAACATATTATGTTATATCAGTACTTTATTCATTAGTTATTGTAGACGCAAAATCATTATATGAGTATATCTTACACAAGTTTTCAAACATTGATATGTTATGACTGGAAAAGAGATCATATGATTTTCTTAATTAGTTAATTATATAAATATTATTATAGAGAATTACTAACAAGTCTTTGGTAGACCAATATGTTCTATTTCACCAATAATCTCAGTTTTCGTCATTTAGAGGATTGTTTTCCCAAAGTACTTTTTCAAAATCCCTTTACAAAAAGATACTTGGACGATTTAATGTGTTCCATTTCGAGAGATTCTTATGATACATGTGTCTTACACATACTTATGATGTTCACAATTGAAAATAACTCTGTGCCTTTTCTAGATAGCAGGAGTATTTGTAGTCAAATTCAAACAATCATACTTGATGGGTATCAGAAACCGACTAAATTGTGAAATAATTGAATTATATTTCTTACCATGACGAAATAATCAAGGTTAACTTAGTTCAAGGATTAAAGAACAGGATCAAACAAATGTCATTCAACTTAATCCAATGAAAACATTGATAAATTAGGTATACCTATCGAATACTACAAGATAATTTATACCTAAATAAATTGTTATACAAAATTTTATACAGTAGTCCTTCCAGTGACAATCGCTCAGGTTCTCCTACCAGTCAGGTAACTCAACATCATCAGGGACTTGTAAATTATTTCTCAATCTCTTAGATAAGACAGCTCACTCCCAAATTAATCTGTTTCATTAAAGATGTCCTGATTAACTGCAAAGAGG
The DNA here is from genome assembly GCA_958507055.1 of Crioceris asparagi. Classification (NCBI taxonomy): domain Eukaryota; kingdom Metazoa; phylum Arthropoda; class Insecta; order Coleoptera; family Chrysomelidae; genus Crioceris; species Crioceris asparagi. Next base: position 73,613,582 of record OY293828.1, read on the forward strand.
CTAGAAAAACATTTTTAAATTTATTATGTCAACATTTTTCTACTATAAAATATAGAATACTTACCGACAAAAGGGGACATGTTGTTTGCGTAATTCCTTGTCATGATTGTAATTTAGTATATATTTAAAGAGATTATAGGAGCGCTCAGACAATGTACCTTGGCGAAACATGCACATCTTTTTTTTCAATTATTATTTTTCTAAAAATGGTGTACCATTTTTAATGGATATCTTGCATCGTTTTGTAGAACATCGCTTTTCATTAACAACATATACATACCAACGATTAAATCGCAATAAAAAGTCAATTTATTTAGTAAATTATCATGAAATTTGTTGAATATGTGCACCTTGAACATCAATATATTATCTGTAGTTGTCTAAACATTTCCGTTATACTCCATATATTTAACGATGGAGATAATGTCAAATGCTCCCAGTAATGTAAGTATACAATCCAATAACGCGTCCCTGTTATTTAAACGAATTCCAGAAACAAAACTTCTAAGATAGCCCCTAGGGAAAAAATCAAATGGATTAAGATCGGAAGACGGAAGTGGCCATGGAAAAAGACCACATCGGTCGATGTATTTCTTTCAAGTCTTCTGAAACGAAGAGGCCCAATATTTTATTTTGAATATTCATCGTACTGGATAAGATGGCAAGGTTTCGAGGAATGCAATTAAATGAAGTTAATAGGTACTATCGATACACATTTGATACACATTCGATGCAATAAGGAATCGAGT